>JAGIQG010000024.1:35583750-36808303 GCA_024679065.1 Sphyrna mokarran
TATTAGATCTCCTCTAAGTCTACATCTTTCTAAGGAAAACAGTCCCAATTTGCCTAACCTGTCCTCATAAGTCAGACCTTCCATTCCAGGCAGCATCCTGGTAAACCTCCTCTGCACTCTCTCCAGAGTCTCCACGTCCTTCCGGTAGTAAGGCGACCAGAACTGGACGCAGTATTCCAAATGAGGTCAAGTTATCAATGAGTCATCTGTCAAATTTGAAGATGTTTTAGAATCCTTTGACATTTATTTTACTGAGATCTAGTAAAATATTGGAGTGATCCAAATTTAGTGAGAGTTAAACTGCCCAGGGAAACTATCGATTCCTTCATTATTGACCTCTAAGAGATGGGAGAGGGATATGACCATGATTTTTAAATCTGCACTCACCTGTGTTGGAATCGTGGCGGGGTGTTTCAGGCAATTCATTTTCTGACCTCCTGTAAGCTAAGGATGAACTCGCTCTCAGCAAGATAATCCAGCTTGTTAGACTGGCTGAGCTACGTGAACAATACAGGATGATCTTAAGGGAAGAGAACACTTCATGAGTCAGAAACCAATCCCCAGTCCACCACGTCAAATCACAAAACACAGGGACCAACCAAGTCGGGGAAAGCAATTACTGAACCACTCAGGACAAACTTGCCTGCGCTGTTGGTGCGAAGTGTCCTCTCAGGTGAGATCAATGTCCTGCAAGTGCAGTCCAAAGCTTCCACTGCAGCAGACAGGGCGACTTTGGTAAATTGCAAATTAAATCACCAGTGCCACATAGATATCCTAAACATCATCCACGAGGTCAAGACCAAAAACCCAGAAGATCTAAACCATGCTTTTTGGTGTCACCAGGGAATGCAGCTGTTCATTTTGGAAGACTGACTTCCTAATAAATCACTACCTAACATATTTTAAATCAAATTCAATTGTCAACATGACAGTCTTGTCAGATGAGGAACCATTTCTCCCAGGCCTTGGGGTTTGAATGATGGCATTCCACTGTACAGAGGAGGAGGAGTCTGACTCACAGACCTTGATGTGACCCTTGACCCACAGAGGACTAGCACTGAGCAAATCTTCAAGCTGATGTATGTTATCTAGAATCAACCTTTCTCTCTTTGCAGGGATTCCTGTGAAAACCAGACCTCCTCTGGATGGCTGAAGGCAAGTCTATTATAGTCATTAGTAGTCACCATTATAGCCAGGAAAGCATAGTCCTGAATCTCAAATACCAAAGGGCATTCAAACTCTGACTTTGCCTGCATTCTCATTCTTTTTACAGAACAGGTTTGTCCATCTTTTCAGATGCTGGTAATTCCCCATTGATCAGACCAATTTGCTTCACATGAGATTATTATTGCACTTCTGGTGGCAGTGATACCAAAGAAGGACCAACAGTCTGAGGACCATCAATCGTCAACTATAATAGTGGTACAGTTAGTAGACATACCAACTTCTGTGCATAGATGGCAACCTTCAGCTGGTGTGTCAGAACCACAAGGGATGCTGGCACCTCCTAGTGTGAAAATACTATCTTGTCACAGAAACACTTTTCCTCAGCCTCAAAGAACTTGCCAATGTCCCAAATAGAAAAAAGAAAAGGCAAAGCAAAATGATTTTTTGTCCATGCCACAAGAAATGATCAAGAATAGCAACACCATGCACCACCAAACCACCCAGACCAACCCAGCATTGATTGATATCAAACAAGAAAAGAAATATAAAACACAATACCCAAACCCACAACAAGAAGAAACAATCAATGCCTACCAGTGTAAACTGCAGTGAATGAGATATGGAAGGATTATAAGGCTATCAGACCGCCTGGATCCCTAACTTCAAGGATTTGAAATGGGGAGATTCTGTAGTGAGAATGTTGATGTTAACACTGTAATAGCAATAAGAATAGCAAGAATATGAATGTTGTAACAATAAGAGAGGTCTATGAGATTTATGGCAATATAAGACGTGGAAATAAACTAAAGTAACTCTAGATCCATGGGATGGGCTTTAGTGATTGGGAAGGTGATGGTGGTATAGTTGCAGATTCTAGTACATACTGGATTAATATAGGATTGTCCACATGGTGATGTAAGAAAGCATACGAACGAGAGCCAGAGTTAGTCTAGAGATGGATAGTGTGTGGAATCAGTTCCATATCTGTATCTGTATCTGTATATGAGGGCCAGTCATAGACAGCAGTGGGAAGTTGTGCGTGGAGCCTGAAGAGATTGGTGAGGCACTGAATAAATATTTCTCTTCGGTATTCACGCAGAGTGCTGGAAATGTAGCTATGGAGAACACTGAGGTACAGGGTTGCAAATTGGGAAGTATTGTAGGAGATAGGGAGGATGTGTTAGAAATTCTCGAGGGTTTGAAGTTGGATAAGTCCCCTGGGCCGGACGGGATTTACCCTAGGATTCTCGGGGAGGCAAGAGAGGAGATTGCAGAGCCTCTGGCTCTGATCTTCAGGTCCTCGTTGGTTACGGGTGTGGTTCCGGAGGACTGGAGGATAGCGAATGTGGTCCCATTGTTTAAGAAGGGGAAGAGGGACCTTCCAGGGAATTATAGGCCAGTGAGTCTTACTTCTGTTGTGGGCAAGGTATTGGAGAGAATTATTAGGGATAGGATTTATAGTTATTTAGAGAGAAATGAATTGATTGGGGATAGTCAGCATGGTTTCGTGAAGGGTAGGTCATGCCTTACTAACCTCATTGAGTTTTTTGAGAAAGTGACCAAAGAGGTGGATGGGGGTAAGGCGGTTGATGTAGTATATATGGACTTTAGTAAGGCTTTTGATAAGGTGGCCCATGGAAGACTTCTACAGAAAATGCAGATGTGTGGAATAGAGGGTGATTTAGCTAATTGGATTAGGAATTGGCTGGCAGATAGAAGACAGAGGGTGGTGGTTGATGGGAGATATTCATCGTGGAGTTCGGTGACGAGTGGTGTGCCTCAGGGGTCTGTTTTGGGGCCCCTGCTGTTTGTAATTTTTATAAATGATCTGGATGAGGGTATTGAGGGATGGATCAGTAAATTTGCAGATGATACTAAAGTTGGTGGAGTGGTAGATAGTGAAGAGGGGTGTTTTAGTTTACAGAGTGACTTGGACAAGTTGCAGAGCTGGGCCGAGAGGTGGCAAATGGAGTTTAATGTGGAAAAGTGTGAGGTAATGCACTTTGGCAGGAACAATAAATGTGTAGAGTATAGGGCTAATGGTAGGGCTCTTAATAGTGTTGAGGAACAGAAGGATCTTGGTGTATGTGTCAATAGATCCCTGAAAGTAGGCAGTCAAGTGGATAAAGTTGTTAAGAAGGCATATGGAGTCTTAGCTTTTATTGGTAGGGGGATTGAATTTAGGAGCCGCAGCATCATGTTGCAACTGTACAAAACTCTAGTGCGGCCGCACTTGGAGTATTGTGTGCAGTTCTGGTCCCCACATTATAAGAAAGATGTGGAGGCATTGGAGAGGGTACAGAGGAGGTTTACCAGGATGTTGCCTGGTATGGAGGGCAGGTCCTATGAAGAGAGGTTGAAGGATTTGAGGTTGTTTTCGTTAGAAAGGAGGCGGCTAAGAGGGGATCTTATTGAAGCATATAAGATGATTAGAGGTTTAGATAGGGTGGACAGTGATAGCCTTTTTCCTAGGATGGAGAAAGCTAGCACGAGGGGACACAGCTTTAAATTAAGGGGTATGAGTTATAGGACGGATATCAGAGGTAGGTTCTTTACTCAAAGAGTGATTAGGGAGTGGAATGCCCTGCCTGCAGCTGTTGTAGATGCGCCAAGTTTGGTGGCGTTTAAGAGGTTAATTGATAAGTATATGGAAGAGAAGGGAATGGTTTAGTTTGGAGGGGCATTGCTTTTTATTTTGGTCGGCACAACATCGAAGGCCGAAGGGCCTGTTCTGTGCTGTAATGTTCTATGTTCTATCTTCTGCTGAATATATGCATATAGATATGAGTTATTAATAAAGACATGGTGCTAATATAGTTAAGACTGCAAAACCTGCATTGTGATGTCCAACGAAGGATTCTTCAGGATGGAGAATCTGTAAACATGGAGGTCAACAGAGCTGAATTAGACAGCATGATTCCTGAATCACTTTACCATGAAAAGTTGAGTGGATGCCAATAAAAAAGATCGTAAATATAATTACAAAATAACGGACAGAAAGAAGTTACAAACATTGAATGTGAACAGATCAACACACTTTTAAAGAGCTGTGTGTAAAGTTGCCCATTGTTATAGTTCATTGTGACAAATGAGCCTTGTTAGGAAGAAATTGATTAATAGCGCTTAAGATCAATTGAAACAAGCTTCTTCACAATGCAAGAAGATGTCATTGCAAAGTTCCTCCAATTGTGGAGTGAAACTGACAAATCGATTCAAGGATGCAAAACCAATCTGAAGTCCAGAGGAACTTGAAACAAGTTTATTGCAAGTCTTATCCAGTACCCTGTGTTCTAACACAGAAAAAAACTGAAACCAAGAACATTATCTGTAAGGTAGGACAGGTTAATTGAGCTACTTCCATAGTGGCAATACCAAAGTTAGATTCTAGTGTAAGAATATGTGGGCTTATAACATAACCATAAATCCAGTACTATAATGTAATCCATCATCGAAATAATACTTTGTCCAGTGTGTCTGAATCTGTTGTCACAAGGACAGATTTTATCAAAATTATACCTGATAGGTGCCTATCTGCAACTTGAGTTAGATAATGAGTTGAAGTCATGTCTGACTATTAATAAATGATGTGGAGATTCTAGTGTTGGACTGGGTTAAACATAGTAAGAAGTCTCACAACACCAGGTTAAAGTCCAACAGGTTTATTTGGTAGCAAACACCACTAGCTCTCAGGACTCTGCCCCTTCGTCAGATGAGTGGGGAGGGACTTTATCCTGGTGTTGTGAGACTTCTTACTGACTATTTATACACACATAGGTCTATTACAGTTTAATAGGCTGCTATTTGACATTTCTTCAGAGCCTGGAATTTTACAAGGGGCAATGAACATAATTTTGAAAGGAATTCAAAGAGTACATGCCATTTGGATGGCATACTGATTTCAGCTTCTGATAAGCAAACTCATGGTAACAAGCTAAACAAAGTTTTCCCAATGTTTGGAAAAGCATTAGAGTTTTGATGAAGCCACACAAATGTGACATGTTACAAAACTCTGTAGTGTATTTGGGTCACAGGCTAGGCAAAGTTGGATTCCATTGTACCAAGAGTAAGATTCAAGCAATAAAAAAAATGCACTGCATCACAACCTCAGAATATCTGAATTCAGATTTTTTTGGCTGGGTTATTGGGGTGGGTGGTAGTTTAACTGAATTACTACAGTTAATTCGTATCAAATTTGTCAACCTTACTGCACCATTGAATGAACTCTTGAGGAAGGATTTTCCCTGGAAGTGGACAAGGGAGTGTGACCAGATATTCCAGTGTGTAAAAGTCAATTAGTAGATGGTACAAGGCTCTCACATGCCAAAAAGATTAAGCTAATGTACAATGTCCCTCCAATACAGAGAAGGTTTCACAATTTCTCCTGTTGGATAATGAGGAGAGACCAAGTGAGTTTGCCTCATGCTAATACAACTGAGTGTCAGAGAGTGAAATTTGTGCTCAGATAAAATATGAAGTATTATCTTTGATTTTTGGAGTAAGAAGATTAATAAAAAAACATGTTGGTTGTAATTTCATAATTAAAACCGATGTCAATAATCCACTGACAGTTTTTCTTAGTCCAAAGTCTCCAGTATGCATTTTAGCTTCAATTAGAATGCAGAGATGGGCCAGAATTCTCCTGCTCTCACACACCCTGGGATTGCTGTTAGTGAAAATAAAGTACTTAATGTTCCGGCAAATCTCCATTCACGGCAGCGGAACCTGAGAATCTGAGCCATGGATGAGATTGGAGAATTCATAGAATACCTACAATACAGAAAAAGGTCATTCAGCCCGTTGAGCTTGTATTGAACAATATTCCACCCAGGCCCCATTCCCATAACCCCTCTTATTTATCCTGCTAATACCCTGACACTAGGGTTAATTTAACATGGACAATCAACCTCAGCCACACATCTTTGGACCAGAGCATCTGGAGGAAATCCATGCAGACAGTGGGAGAACGCGCAAATTCCATTCAGACAATGAACTAAGCCACGATTTGAGTCCCCAGTGCTGTGAAGAAGCAGTGTTAGCCACTGTGCCACCCAATTCTGGCCACGGGCTATGAATTTTGTCTCCTTATCAATACGACTTTTAAGTGCAGCCAATTGGATGATCATTGCAATAACAATGTAATGTCTTGCTTAACATCCCCATCAGAGCTGAGACCAACAGGGAGGATATCTTTTCCTCCCAATAAGTTAATAAGTTGTCAGAGTCAGCAGATGACATTGGTAGAACAAGTTATGTGGTTCCTGTATTGAGAAAGGTGCACAATTATATTGCAAATGGGTTACCAACACAAGTATTGGATTTAAAAATCGGACCATTTTTTAACGCATAAGAATAAGCTGATAAAGGCTGTTACGTAGGGAGCCAGAGTGGTAGATGATTTCTGAAAGGTATAAATCACAGGCATTATGTAAATTACGATCAATACTTCCGGATGGGTTTGACAAAGAGACAAGTGAGAAGCTATCTTTGGTGGCCAGGGTTAGATAAAGTTGTAGAAAAAAGTGTGACACTGCAGATCATGTCAAACTGTTAATGTTAAGTGATCATGTTAGAGATGTTGCCATCAATATTTTTTCAACCACAGAAATGGCCAGCTTGGGTATGGCAGAGACTGCAAATAGATATTGCAAAGTTTGAAGGGCAACGGCTATTCATTATAACCACCATGTTAAGTGAGTTGAAAGGTTTCCAATGAATCAAACAATAACTCGCAAAACTTTGGATACTTTGCAATAAAAACAAAGAGCTGGATAAACTCAATAGGTCTGGCAGCATCTCTATAGAGAGAACCAGGGTTTTGAGTCCAATGTGACTCTAGCTCAAATACAAAGAACAGTCATACAGACTCAACGTTAACTCTGTTTCTCTCTCCACAGATGTGGCCAGACCTTTTGAGAGTTTCCAGCATTCCCTGTTTCTATTTCAGATTTCCAGCATCCCTGTTTGATTACTGCATCCCACAGTATTTTGCTTTCATACCTGATATTTTGTGTCGTTTTGTTTTGCTGCTTATGGATTCCCAGAAGAAATTGACTGGAATTCTCCAGCCATTTATGCTCCGCTACAAGTGAAGACAGAGTAAATGAGTTGTCAGTCTCAGCAGATGACATTGGTAGAACAAGTAATATAGTTCCTGCATTGACAAAGGTGCACGGCTCTATCACAAACAGTTGCCAACACAAATATTGGATTGAGTAATCAAGCCATTTTTTTAATGCATAAGAATGAGTTGTCAGTTGATGGAGGTTATGTTATGTAGAGAGCTAGTGTGGTAATTCCTGAAAGGTATAGGTCGCAGGTGCCGCGTGAACTTTATTATCAACACTCAGCCAAATTCCCGTTCGTTGCAGCTGAACCAGAGAATCTCACTGACGTGAACAACTGGAAAATTCTGCCCATTGTTTGATAACAGGCCTTGGCATTTGTAAAATTTATGAGAATAATTGGGATAAAACACACTAAATTTCAATCGCACAATCCTGCTGCAAATAGTTAATTCTGCTCTTAAATAAATGCAAGGTACACATCGAAAGGAATATTAGGAACAGTATGTTGGCACAGTGATTAGCATTGCTGCTTCTTAGCTCCAAGGACCTGGGTTTGATTCCCAGCTTTGGGTCACTGTCTGTGTAGCGTTTGCATATTCTCCCCGAGTCTTTGTGGGTTTCCTCCCACAGTCCAAAGATATGCTGATCAGGCATGCTAAATTGCCCTTAGTGTCGCAGGGTGTGTTGGTTAGAGGGATTAATGGGATAAATATGCAGGATTATGGGAATGGAGCCTGGGTTGGATTATTGTTAGTGTAGATTCTGGGCCGAATGGCAACCTCCTGTACCATAGGATTTCTATAATTCTAAGACGTCATTGAATTACCAACTGGCAATTTTTAAAAATCATAACATGCTAGCTAAAATATCTCTTTAGAAGGGAGACTCAAACAAAAGTTTCATTGCTGAAACCAAACGAAGCACAATTAATAGAAAAGAAGCAATCTGAGCAGGAAGAGTCATGATAGGGTTAGAGTGAGTGAAAAAAGCCTGAAGCTGAACCAGAAGGTAAGATTGGAAGAGGGTTAGAGGTTGAAGTGGTTATCAAGAAGAGATGTGACAATGTGTGATACTCTCACACATTTGATGAAGATGTTTAATCGTGAAACTGTTATGTTTGTAGATGTAGATCATTTTTTACCTTCAGAGATTCATGCAGAAGAAACAGTTAAGAAGAACCAAATGAGTCTAGCTAGGCTGGTTGAGATGTGACTTGAGCACAAGTAGTTACATTAACAGAAGTGGTGTGTGAAGCGAGTTCAGATCTAAGTCAAAGTCAAACAGACATATCCGATGAAGTGGGAATTTCAACTAAAGCTCAAGAACAAAAATCAGTCTATGGAGGCCTCTTCTTAGACTCAGGCCCAGGTGGGTCAAGATCTTTCCCTGAGATTTGAAAATCTGTGTCAAAATAGGAGGGATCCTCTTAGGAAATCTATAGTCAATGAATGACTATAGTATCTATAGTCTAAATCTATAGTAAATAAATGAAAAACAAAACACACACAAATTGTAAGGATTTTTTCAATAGAGAGAAGAGCAATAACATTCTCCCTTGATCATTTGAGAATGTATGTATACATAGCCAAAATGGATTAAAAAGGTTTTCAGTTGGTAAATGGCATTTCATGTGCCTCAATTTCTCTTTACCATCTTGCAAAGCTATTACAACTATCCTGGTTGGAAGATATTTAAAAATGGCTGCATGAGAGGAATATGGACTGAGTAAGGGCTCTTATTTTCATTAGGACATCATGATCAGCGGAGGTCAAAGGGCCTGTACTTTTTTTTTTGTTCTTTGTTCACATTTGACCTTCGATAGTTAATTATCAGTTGCACAATAGTACAAATAGATTGAATCAGGGAACAATACAGCTCAGCAGCAGGTAATTTGGCCTATCGTAACTGTGCTAGCTCTTTGAAAGAAAAATCCATTCCATTCCTCAACCCTCAAACCCTTTCCCTGCCACGTATTCATCTAGTTCTCTTTTGAAGTATATTAATGAATCTGTTTCCAGTAATGCATTCCAGATTGCAACAATTCACTGTGTTTCAATCATCTAATTTCTCCTTTGTTCTTTTGCCTGTTAAATCAGTGTTGTCTGGTTACCAATCCGTCTTCACTAGAAACCATTTCTCTTTTTTCATTCTATCACAACCTTTCCTGGTTTCATAGAACATTACAGCGCAGAACAGGCCCTTCAGCCCTCGATGTTGCGCCAACCAATTAGGAACAAGCAGTGACCCTCTAACATAAACCATTCCCTTTTCATCCATAAACTTATCTACTAACCTCTTAAACACCACCAAACTTGGCGCATCTACAACTGACGCAGGCAAAGCATTCCATACCCTTACCACCCTCTGGGTAAAGAACCTACCTCTGACATCTGTCCTAAAACCACCACCCCTTAATTTAAAGCTATGTCCCCTCGTGCTAGCTTTCTCCATCCTAGGAAAAAGGCTATCACTGTCCACCCTATCTAAACCTCTAATCATCTTATATGTTTCAATAAGGTCTCCTCTTAGCCGCCTTCTTTCTAACGAAAACAACCTCAAATCCCTCAGCCTCTCTTCATAAGACCTGCCCTCCATACCAGGCAACATCCTGGTAAACCTCCTCTGTACCCTCTCCAATGCCTCCACATCTTTCTTATAATGCGGGGACCAGAACTGTACACAATACTCCAAGTGCACCGCACTAGAGTTTTTTTTTAAGAATTTTCCTAAAAGGTTTTTTTCTAAAAGGTTTCCACCTTTTTATGTTTACCTTTTCCACCTTTCAGCATTGAATTCAACAATCTCAGACAATTTGCTCTACCTGACCTTGGCTCACTTTTGATTTCATTCTATTTTATGTAATTTTTTTATGGTTCTCTACCTTTTTCTTTCTTGTCTGTTTTCATTTCTCTTCTCTCTCCCTCCACTCTTCTGCCTACTTTATCCCCCTTCACTTTGCTTCGTTTTTTCTAAATTTTAACCTCTATCCTATCTTTCTCTCCCTCCCCCTCAAAAAAAATCTGTCACAACTTACAGTTTCTCTGCCTTTTGGCCAGGCACAGCCTTTATTCTCTCTGTGGACAGCCATTTTCCGCTGATTTCTGTGGCTATGACTCATCTCTCATTCTCTCACCCTGCAGTATAAATATCTCTCACTTTCTAAGCCTTTTAGCTTTGACAAAGGATCATCTGGACTCAATCGATGTCAGCTTTTTTTTTCTCTCCTAACAGATGCTGCCAGACCTGCTGAGATTTTCCAGCATTTTCTCTTTTGGTTTCAGATTCCAGCATCCGCTGCAATTTGCTTTTACCTTTCCAGGTATTGGACACCATTGTACATCTCCCTTAAATTTAAAGAAGGGCAATCAATCTTTTTAGTTTGTCCGAGTAACTGAAATCCCTCATCCATGTCTTCATTCTAATAAGAATGCGGGAGATGCCGACATTGGACTGGGCTAAACACAGTAAGAAGTCTGACAACACCCAGGTTTAAGTCCAACCGATTTATTTGACAGTAAACTCGGAAAGCTTGCAAGTTTACTGTCAAATAAATCGGTTGGATTTAAACCTGGTGTTGTCAGACTTCTTATTTATTCTAATAAAGCCAGAATTCTCCAGTCTCATAAGACCCACTACTGCTGCAAGCGAGAATGATGAACTTGGCACTCAGTCAAATCTCCATTCACAGCAATGGAATTGGATAATCCGCATCACAGATAAAACTGGAAAATTCCGACCTAAAACTCTTCTGAGATTTAGGACTTGATATCCTTAACGTGAGATTCTTAGAATTGGACACAATACTCCAGTTAAAACTGAATGGTGATTTAGCATAACTTATTCACTGTTATCCCTGTGCTTTTCTATTTAAAGCCAAGGGTCCTTCCTCGCTGTCTCAAAAATCTTCTCAACTTATTCTGCTGTCTTCAGAGTTTGTGTGCACAGGGGAAGATAGATTTTTTTTTTAGCTTTTGTCAGAAAAATAGTCTGTGGAGATGCAGAATTGATGCTAAAAATGAAAACTGGTGACAGTTTGCCAAATGAGTAGTGTGACACGGTGGGCTGGATTTTATAGCTGGAAATCACACACCCCCTGCACTCCCACGAACATAAAGTAGGTATGATAACATTGGCTCTAATATAATACAAAGTGAGCAGCTGTGTAAATCAGAAGCCAAGAAACTCACCAATTAGCAAGCTATTTAACTTGCTAACTGATTGTTTAGAAATTTTCATGGCCCACTGCGTTTTGGGATTTGCAAAAGTTTGCATGTGTTTTATTGCAGGCATGACAAGGCAACACAGATTAGGTGAATTGGTCGTGCTAAATTACCCTTTCAGAGTCCCAAGGTGTGTAGGTTAAGGGGGATTAGCCGGGTAAATGTGTGGGCTTAGAGATGGGGCATGGGTAAGATACTCTTTTGGAGAGTGAGTGCAAGCTCTATGGGCCAAATAGGCTCTTCCTGCACTGTAGGGATTATACGGCTGTATGGCACAAGGATGAAAGACAGTACCTGGCATGGAGACCACCACTGCATATGGCAGAGGTATCTGCTGCTGAAGGCCTGCATGTTTGTTTTTGATGTTATTTGGATCCTGGAATACAAAGTAAAGACAGACTCAGAGTAATGGCCCTTCAATTATTTTAATCATGACCAACTTCCAGTTTTGCTGCACAATGTATCTGCTGCACATGATATCCCAGCCAATTGGACATAGTGTTGTTCTTTCCCTTTTCCCCTCCCCTTCCCCTTCCCCCTCCCCTTTCCTCCCCCTCCCCCTCCTCCCTCCCCCTCCCCCTCCTCCCTCCAATGTCACATCAGCTGCTTTTCTGCTAGGTGGTGCTAACTGATCATCTGTCACTTGATCGTGGAATCTGCACTGACTCTGCAACACAGCAGCTTATCCAAGTCCTATCCCTGTAACCCCATGTATTTACCCAACTAATCCCCCTAACCTAGACATATTGGGACATTTAGCATGGCCAGTCAACCAAACTTTGCATCTTTTGGTCTTGGGGAAGAAACACACACAGACCACAGAGAATCTTCAAACACCACAGTCGCCAAGGCTAGCATTGAACCCAGGTCCCTGGCGTTGTGAGGCAGCAGTGATAACCACTGGATGACCCATACACTTTCCATTCTACCTCCCTCACAAGATCCAACACTATATTTAAAAGAATACTTCTGTTTCAGTTAGCTAATGAAAAGACTTCTACGGTTCCAGGAATCTGTCACGTATTTAGTTTAAACACTGGCTTATCAGAGCTGATGCCACACATGAATGTCTGTTCAGTAATTAACTCAAAATAATTACCACTGCTAAATGTTTCCTGTTAGAAAGAAGTTTCTTTTTCATAAGGTTGGAATTTGAATATAGTGGGTTTCCACCAAGAGGTGTCACTATTCACATGTATTTATTAAGCGTGGTACCGACATCTAGTGGTGGTAAAATGTACTGTGTTTTAGAGCATGGGTTTTACCGCCAGCCTTTACATAAACATTTAGAGATACATTGTTAGGGGTAGTGTGAACTGTTTGCTCCATGTTGCCTCTCCTCCCCCTTCTCCGCCAGAAAGAAAGTTGTCTAGTAGTCAATTTGCTCAGTGTAAACCTGCTCCGCAGCCATTGTATAGTGTTTTACTTTTGCTTTTACATGCTTGGGATGATTTTTTTGTATTGGTGTATTTTTCAACATATCTGTACATTCTGTACATAATTTTTGTAATTAAGTGAGTTTTAGTCTTTACTCATTAACTAATGAACCTGCTGGTACTGGTGGCTCAGTGGTTAGCCTTGGGTGACACATTCTCCCTGTGTCTCTGTGAATTTCCTCTGGTGCTCCAGTTTCCTCCCATAGTCCAAAGATTGGCCATGTACAGGGTTTAGGGCAAGGGATTGAGCTTGTGTAGAGTACTGTTTTGGAGAGACCATGCAGACATAGTGGGCTGAATGGTCTCTTCTGCTTTGTGGGAATTCTATGAATTCTTGCATTGAGCTATGCATAGTTAAAATATAAATTAGAGGGACATGATATTGCTAATTTAAAAATCAAGCACTGTTTTAGCCAACTCAGCATGGTCCCTAGTTGTAACAATTTAATAGGAGAATTCAAACTCACATTTCAAATGGTTAAAAGTATGGGATTGATTATCTAGCACATGGATACATTGGCAGTTGTTATTTCAGAATAGTTTTCAGCATAGTCCAGACATCCAGCTAAGCTCCTAACATTTGAAGTTCATTGCCATGCTGATATTTTAATAAATCTTAATACATTTACATTCTGCATTATCAAACTAGCTGCCGAACACCCACAATGAGTAATTTTCGAGCCAGTTATCAGATAACTCACAGCAGTTGTAAATGATTTCACTTTCATAGATTGACAAGGTGATCTGACTCTCTCAATAAGATTAGGCTCCAATTGGATTACAGCGTGTAATCTGTTACCGAGACTAAACTATAGGAAGGGCTCAGTTAGACAATAGCCTATAATTTATATCAGAATATCCATATTTATTCTAAGCACAAACTATCAAAACATTATATTTATAATACCTGAATTATTTGGAAAGAGTTCAAAACCTATGTTCAATGATAGGACTTTCTCCTAACTGTGAGGTGGAGATGCTGGTGTTGGATTAGGGT
The DNA here is from genome assembly GCA_024679065.1 of Sphyrna mokarran. Classification (NCBI taxonomy): domain Eukaryota; kingdom Metazoa; phylum Chordata; class Chondrichthyes; order Carcharhiniformes; family Carcharhinidae; genus Sphyrna; species Sphyrna mokarran. The sequence continues at coordinate 35,597,636 of JAGIQG010000024.1, forward strand.
GGACACAGAAAGAAGTCTATCAACGCCAGGTTAAAATCCAAAAGGTGACACTGTTTTTGCATTTGTGTATACTAAGAACAAAGCAAATTATAGCACATGAACGAGCCCTTTGGCCCTCCAGCACTGATCACGCTGCCTGATTTAACTAAAATCCCCTATCCTTTCGGGGAGTGTATTCCTCTATTCCCATCATATTCATGTATTTGTCAAGACACCCCTTAAAAGTCACTACCGCTTCCACTACCTCCCCAGACAATGAATTCCAGGCACCCACCATCCTCTGTTTTTAAAAAAAGTATCTGCCTTGAACATCTCCTTTAGACCTTGCTCCTCACATCTGTGCCCCCTAGTAATTGGGGAAAAAGCTTCTGACTGTCCCCTCTGTCCATGCTTCTCATATCGTCCCTCAATCTTCGTTATTCCAGTGAAAACAAACCAATTTTCTCCAACCCCTCCATGTAGCTAATGCCCTCCATACCAGGCAACATCCTGGCAAATGTTTTTATTACACTTTCCAAAGCTTCCACGTCCTGTAATGTGGCGATCAGATTTGAATACTATATTCCAAGTGCAGCCTAACTAAGGTTCTGTAAAGCTGCCACAAGCTTTGCCAATTTTTAAACTCAATGCCCTGGCTGATGAAGGCAAGCATGCCATATGCTGCCTTGAGTACCTTCTCTATCTGCATTGCCACTTTCAGTGACATGTCTACCTGTACACTCATCCTTCTGCCTATCAATACTGTTAAGGGTTCTACTATTTACTGTATCTTTCCAATCTGTATTAGACCTTCCAAAATGCATCATATCACATTTGTCCAGATTAAACTCTATCTGCTACCTCTCCGCCCAATTCTATATCCTGTTGTATCCTCTAATGGTCCTTGCCACTATCCGCAAATCCACCAACTTTTGTCTTGTTCACAAACTTACTCATCAAACCAGTTACATTTTCCTTCAATCATATATATACACACACATACATATATAAATATATAGATACATAATATACATGTATTGTACAGAGTTCAACACTGATGAAGGAGCAGAACTGCAAAAGCTTGTGATTCCAAATAAACCTATTGGACTTTAACCTGATGTTGTGAGATTTTTTTCTTTCAACTGGGCATTGGAATGACTCAGAAATTACATTTCTTTTTGCACTGTTTAAAAAATTGGCCAATTTCAATGATTATTAATCCAGCCATCATTATTTGGCTCCTCAACCTGTTAGGTTAATGATGGCTTTAAGTATACGTGAAATCAGTTTTGTACAAGAGAGGAAAATGTGGTTCCCAATGTCGATGAATTGAATAAAATACATTGTGGCAGTGAACTAGAACTGGGCCTCAAAATAAGAGGGTGCAGATTTAGGACTGAGCTGAGGAGGAACTTCTTCACTCAAAGCTATGAATCTGTGGAATTCCCTGCCTAGTGAAGCAGTTCAGACTACCTCATTGAATGCTTTTAAGCCAAGGATAGATTTTTGAACAGTAAAGGAATTAAAGGTTGTGGTGAGCGGTAGGTAAGTGGAGCTGAGTCTATGAAAAAAATCAACCATGATCTTATTGATTGGTGGAGCAGGCACAATGGCTACTTCTAACTTCTTATGTTCTTATGTAACCCTCATTGTAATGTGATAAGTCAAGTTAATAGATTGGTCATTTCCATTGATACCAGTGGTATTTTGTGCACGTTTAACATCGATTTATTAATCAACTATGCCAATGGAGGAGGTAATAGTTGGGGATCACAGGAGTCAGGAGGACAAAAGAAGTTCTTATTTTCCAAAATCTCAGAAGCGATATCATTACAATAGGTAAGAGTTTTAAGAAAATATGGAACAAAAGATCTTTAATAAAAATATAGTAATTTTGAACAAAGTATTTGATTTATTATTGTCACATCTTTTGGGATACGGTGAAAAGTGAAAATGCTACACAAAGTATACCGTCCATAGAGTATATAAGGAAGAAGGAAAGGAGAGGGTGCAGAATGTAGTGTTGCAGTCACAGGTTTGTGTGTAGAGAAAGATCAGCTTAATATAATGTAGGTCCTTGCAAAGGTCTGACAACAACAGGGAAGTTGTTGTTTTTGGGTCGGATGGTAAATGACCTCAGAATTTTGATTCTTTTCCCCGACAGAAGAAATTGAAAGAGAGTATGTCTGAGATGTGTGGGGTCCTTGATAATGCTGGCTGCTTGAGACAGCTTCTCATTACAACATAGATTTCCCTCTCAAATCAAAGCAAATGGAAGATATTCAAATTGGAGAATCAGAGGCATGACCAATAATGTGGACAGATACTCATTCTGTGTGGAGTTTAAATAAGCTGTGCAAAAAACAAAGAGATCACTATTTGCAGAAATGTTGAGTGAAATCAATGATGTGTAGTTTTGATTGAACACCTCTGAATATTTCTGGATTGATATCACAGTCGCCAGAAACTACCGATCTCGTCCATGTCTAGGATTCTCCAGTCCCGCTGCAGCAAATGGAGTTTTGAATGAGTGTTGCATTCTCCATTCTCGCTGGCAGTGGGGCAGGAATGAATGAGATCAAACAATCCTGCCCTTATGACATATTGGCAGAATAAAATACATCCAAATTAAATTCCCACCTGTTATTTTAGTTAAGGAGTTAACCTGTTTATCCGAAGGTGGCTGTGACCAATGTCGCAGTGTAATCTGAAATTGATCATATTACAAGAAATTTTTCCACTTGCCAATGGCACAGAGGTGGATGGGAAAGTAAGTTATCAAGAGGATGTAGAGAGCCTGCAGCAGGTTAAGAGATTGGGCAAAAATCTGGTATTTTGGAGTAAAATGTGGAAAATGTGATCTTGACCACTTTGATGTACTAATTAAGTGGAGAAAGATGGTAGAACTTGATAGCACAAAAGGATTTGATGTCCTGGTACGTAAATCACAAACATTAGTATATGGGTATTGCAAATGATTAGAAAGGCAAATAGAATGTAGACACTTATTGCAAGGCAACAAGATTATAGAAGTAGGAGGGTTTTCCTGCAGCTCTTGGGGAGACCGCATCAGAAATACTGTACATAGTTTTGGTCTCCTTTTTTTCTAAAAAGCTATAATAGCATTAGGAGCAGTTCAAAGAAGATTCGTGCCTGGATAAAAGGCAATCCTTTGACAAAACAGGGTTAGTCCAAACCCACTGGAGAGTGAAAGCTGATCATATTTTAAAAAAAAAAGCCAGAATTCTCCAACCTCATCTGCAGTCAAGATTCTCCAGTACTGCTGCTGTGGTTAGAGATTTGGCTGAGTGCCCAATTCTCCATTCTCCCTGGCAGCAGCGACTGTGAGAAACTAGAGAATCCCAACCATTATATCCTGAGGTGACCTGATAAGGTAACTCTTTCCGAAACAGATAGAAAACTCCACCTTACTCTGTCTTCTCTTCCTCTTAAGAATTTTAAAACAAAATATTTGCATCACCTAGTTCAGTATTCTTCAAGTATACTTTGTTTTAGAAACTACAAGCAGGAGTAAGCTATGCAGCACTTTTGAGCCTGCTCTGCTTTTCTGCTGTTTCTTTCAATCTTCCTGGCCTCATACACATTGGGGTTTGGCCCTTTGTCTTTTGCTAAAGAAAGAATTAAGTTACATTTATCCAACAACTTATCATATCCTCAGAACATCTCGATGTCCTTTCCATCGGTTCTTACTGAAGTGTGGTCAATTGTTCTGGAGACACTAGTAGTTTGATTGAATGAGCAAGTATCTATATTTTTGATGTTGTCAGTGTGGGAATGACATTGATTAGGACACAAGGGACCTTTCTGTTCCTCTTTGGCTCAATGAGTAGTTTTCTTGTTGCGGGCACATGACCTGGCAGGAAATATCTAATTTTAATGACTCACCAAACTGATGCCTCCTTCACTATACACTCGTGTTTATTTATAAATATAGTTATGTCCAGTGTGGATCTTGAATCTCAATCTTCGAGTCAGAATTGTCTCAAAACCAGCCTTATACGTTTCTGTTTTCTCCTGGAGCTCTCCATCTGAAGGCAGATCCTAGGCAATTACTCACAGAATGTTCCAGGTGGAACATTCTAGTCCCACCTGCCACAGGCAGGGACGGATCATGCAAAAGGTCTGTTGAGGTCGGGTGGGATTTTCCGGTGTTGGGGGCGAGTGTGGCCGGAAAATCTCTCGCTCTATATTTCAATTTAAAGGGATCAAGGGATATGCGGGGAGAGGCAGGATCAGGATGTTGAATTTGATGATCAACCATGATTAAAATGATTGGCCTGAAGGGCCAAATGGCCTACTCCTGCTTCTAGTTTCTATGAACCTTAGCAAAATGCTGTGATGTTTTACTCAGAGGAAAAGTGAGGAGAATGCACAGTCTACATCAACCGGAATAGAGATGGAATGCCTTGCTGTTGCCATCAATCTGATCCACTGTTGACTGTCCAGCCAACTGAGCTAACAGGCCAATCTTTCCCGTAGCCAGTCTGTCTATCGTGAAGCAGCTACATAATTAGAGACTTCAAATTAACATTACAATATAGCAAAATTTAGAGGTGATACAGAGTGTAGAGGAAATCCACCATCTTGCCAGCTACAAAATCAGTGTGGGCAAGGGTCCAACAACAGAAATTTCCATTGACCTTGGGCAGGAATTTCTAGTCTCACCCCCCGAGTGAGGCCGTAAAATCCCACTGAATATCAAAACTGCACTCCTAACTAGTAGTATATCCTATTGTTGAAAGTTTCTGTAACTCACTTAGTGATGTTGCACAGAATCAAATGAGGTAAATTAAAAACTAAGTTAAATTTATTTATTAATCACAAGTAAGTCTTACTTTAACACTGCAATTAATTTACTGTGAAAGTCCAGTGCCTATTTAGGGCAATGCACCTAACCAGCGTGTCTTTCAGACTATGGGAGGAAACCAGAGCACATGGAGGAAACAGGGAGAATGTGCAAACTGCACACAGATGGTGACTAAAGCTGGGAATCAAAACCAGGTCTCTAGCACTGTGAAGCAGCAGTGCTAGCTACTGTGCTGCAGCAAGGGAGTATGTAGAGAAAGAGTTGTAATCTAAGTAAATACATGATAATGACCACAACTAGTACATGTGTGTTACACGGTGTTTGTTACAAAGCCAAATCATAGAATTAATTTGTACTGATCAGACAAATACACCAATCAATTTATGAGCACCAAAACCACGTTACATTGAAAGTTATAATTTCCCCATTATTTGTCATTACAAATAAAGATTAGTTGGCCTGATCTGTTTTCAGAGAACCATTGTATTTCTATCAGGGATGAGCATGGTGGCACAGTGGTTAGCACTGCTGCCTCACAGCTCCAGGGATTCGATTTCTGGATTGGGTCACTGTCTGCGTGTACATCCCATATTTTCTCCCACATTCAAAGATGTGCAGGTTATGCTCGTTGGGCATGATAAATCAACCCTTAGTGTTCCGGGATATGGTAATTAAGGTAAGGGTAACTAAGCAAGGTTGGGGCCTGGATGGCTTGTTGTTGATGCAGACTCAATGGACTGAATGGCCTCTTTCTGCACTGTAGGGTTTCTACGGTTCTATGGCATTGTATAAACTAACCTAGCTGCAGTGATCAAACTCCATAAGGAGATGTTTCCATTCTGCTCTACATTTACCTCTAATCAGAACAAATGAATCACAGCTGGTCTGTGACTTTGCAAGAAGCTGCAAAGAAGCAATGCTCAAAATGAGTAAAGGATGGATTCTGCTCAGCCAATCAAACAGCCCTAATCAATGTTGCGAAGCCTTGCCAGGAATAAAGAGAAATAATTGGGAGGTTGACCTTGTCAAATCTGTTGATACCTTTTAAAGGTCATTAAAATATGTTAGCTTTTTGAATCTATTTAGTGAAGGATCCTCCTTGTGAAGGGATAATTTTTCAGAGTCCCCAAAGGAGCTCTCTTTGGTGAAGCGCAGAATATTGTGGATGATGGAAATTTACAAAAAAAAAAATTGGATGTAAAAAAAAAATACCAGAAAATGCTGGAAATATTCAACAAATCAGACAGCATCTGTGGAGAGAAAAAGAGAGTTTCTGGTCAATGGCCTTTTATCAGAACACTATTTGCACTCTAGTGAACTCCATGTTCATGCTAATGCTGCTTCTCTGCATTTTTGATGTAAAGATGCCGGCGTTGGACTGGGGTAGTAAGAACTCAGTAAGAATTTAGCAACACCAATTTTAAATCCAACCGATTTATTTGATAGTAAATTTGCGAGCTTTCAACACTCTGTGTCTTCGTCAGGCAAATGCAGTGTTCTGGTCACAATAGCACACATATCAACACAGACAGTCACAGATTGCTGATTAGAATGCGAATCCTTACATCTAACCTGCTATTCAAGTGTTAAAGTGGCTAACAATGCGTGTGAAGGGAATCCTGAGCATTGGTTAGAGAATTGTGTATTTTCTCCAGACAGCACAGTAAGTGAGGTTTTTTGCGAACCCAGGCAAGTTACGGGGGTTACAGATAGTGTGTCATGAAGCCAAGATCCCTATTAAGACCATCCTCTTGTGTGTGGAACTTGGCTATCAGTCTCTGCTCAGCGACTCTGAACTGTTGTGTGTCACGAAGGCCCCCTTGAAGAACATTTATCCGCAGGTCGGAGGCCGAATGCCCATGACTGCTGAAGTGTTTGCCCACAGGAAGGGAACTGTTTTGCCTGGTGATTGTTGAGCGATGTTCATTCATCCGCTGTCGTAGTGTCTGCATGGTCTCCCCAATGTACCATGCTTCGGGACGTCCTTTCTTGCAACGTATTAGGTAGACAACGTTGGCCGAGTTGCAAGAGTATGTACCGTGTACCTAGTGAATGGTATCCTCACGTTTGATGATGTCGTCCATGTCTATGATCTGGCATGTCTTGCAGAGGTTGCTGTGGCGGGGTTGTGTGGTATCGTGGTCACTGTTCTCCTGAAGGTTGGGTAGTTTGCTGCGAACAATGATCTGTTTGAGGTTGTGCGATTGTCTGAAAGCAAGAAGTGGGGGGGTGGTGATGGCCCTAGCGAGATGTTCATCGTCATCAATGATATGTTGAAGACTCCGGAGAAGATGTCGTAGCTTCTCCGCTCCGGGGAAGTACTGGACAACAAAGGGTAATCTGTCAGGGACTAGATAAGATAAGTGCATGAGGTTGTCGGGATAGGACCTGGATGGGATCAGTGCAGACTTGATGGGCTGAATGGCGTCTTTCTGTGCTGTAGGATTCTATGACTATGATTCTGAGGTGTTCTTAATACCTTTATTTGGGTTCCACCACAAGTTGCATCTGTGAGAGGCAGCTCTGGTCATGGGGACTTGAGGCTTCATATGCATATCTGTCCGATGAACTGAATGTCGGTTTGTGAAGATGGGGCCAATTCAGAAGTGGCCCGATCTATAATAACCGTCTCATTGGCATACTTAGTGAGTGGAGCAGAGGAACACCTATGCTTATCCATGCATTTAGATGCCATCACGGAACAGACTAATCAATGCTTTAAAATGCTTCCTATGTTCTGATCATGCGGTCTGCTAATCTTGCATTTATACGGTGGTATGTCGCATATGAGATTAGCCAAGGACCTCCATGGGGTTAACTAATGTAGGAATTCTTCTGTTTAAATGCTTGTGACATGGCAGCAGCACCAATAACACGTACGAACCACTCCATTTTCTACCCAAGCACTTGCACTGCCTCAGGGACCTTTAATAGATGGCTACACATTGCTCCCAAGGCTCAGCATCTCTGACCAGGTGAACATAGCTGCAGCTGCATTCTTTCTTTTGGTTCGGAATGCCCACAGCTACTGCTGTCTCCACCACCTGCTCCTGCTCACGTGTAGTGTGATGCTCATCTACTGCCACCCATTCTATTCAGACTTGAATCTCCATTGAAGAGACAGAGTTAAGGTGCTGGAGACTGACTGACTCTGTGACAATGCATGCTTTCCTCTGAGGTCAATGTTGCCTTTATTATAGGGTGGCGCAGCCCATCAGCAAGGGCCTTGGAAAAGAGACAACAAATTAGTTGCTCAGCCTCCTATTCCTCAGTAAGTGCTTCATCAAGCGTGTCGCTAGCTATCAACTGAGTTATCAGACACCAATACTCAAATGAGGAAGGCTGCTTCATGGACGGGGCAAGAAGCTTTCACTCTCTCCCTGGCAGACGTGATGGAGGAGAAACTTCTCCTCCATCAAAATTGCAAGTTGTATCAATCATGCCTAAACTGCTACCTCTTGAGGGCATTTCTTTTCCTGTAGGGTGCAGATGAAGAGTGCTAAAACTGCCATCCTGCCTGTTACACCATCATCAGGCACATTCAGATGCATTAATCATGGAAATTTACTGTCTATGGGTTTAACGCTACATCTTCCATTGACTTCTTCCCTTGGGCAAGGCATTGACATGACACACTTGTCATCATAAATCTCACTGAGTGAAGCCTGCTTTGCAACCCTTTTGCTCAGGAGTAGGCTCAGTTTGTACCCACTTACATCAGCCAGCTACACATTGCCTTATTTGCCTTGAAGTTCATCCTGCACTGTTTGCATGTCCTACTCACTTTTACATTGCAAACTCTAGCCATGTCAGCTTATCCTGGCCAGCAGACATCTTCTGATTTCTCTGAGAAAATAAAATATTCCTGTGGGCTGTTTCCATCTCCAAACCCCTCAGGTAGGCTTCGCTGGGTCATGGATCCACCTCACACTGCTATCAGTATATTGCTACTCTCCAATATTAGCCGATCTGCAGTGACTGCAGACACATTGATCGTTGGTGGGTGCCCTGGGATCCGCTATGTTTTGCTCCCACCCTCCCCAATTGGGACACGAGCCAATAACTATTCAACTGGACATAGTACATCGAACTGAAAAGATGTCAAGAGGTGCAAATGGTCCCAATCCGAGGTTAATGATACTGCCCATGAAATTCAGCCCAATCTTTCCACTTCAGATATAGGTTCAAAGTTGTTTAAGTTACTCTGTATTTGATAACAAATGCCCACATTGACGCTATTTTTTGACGGTTTTGTTTTTGCAAAATTTACAATTTATTTGTGTCACAAGTCAGCTTGCATTAACATTGCAACAAAGTTACTGTGAAAATCCCCTAATCGCTACACTCCAGCACCTGTCTGGAGAATTTAGTATGGCCGATGCACTGAAGCAGCATGTCTTTTGGACTGTGGGAGGAAACCAGAGCACCCGGAGGAAACCCATGCAGGTACAGGGACAATGTGCAAACTCTCCACACAGTGACCCAAGCCAGGAATCAAACACCCCAGTCCCTGATGCCGTGAGGCAGCAGCACTAACCACTGTGCCACCATGCTGCAGGACCTATCAAGTAATTATTGTTGCTTAAATTCTCATCAATGCTAAGATGATGGTAATGGCTTATCCTCCCTTAAAGAAAAAGCTGTTTTAGTTGAACAGATAAAATTAAAATACTCTTCGCATCATCCAGTATCCATGCTGTTAGGCGAGTGCACACATGGAGATAAAAGGGCAGAAGGGATTGAATGTTTTGAGGCGAAATGGTTTGAATAATTTTCACAGCCACAATGTTTGGCACTGCTTGCTACCTGAACAGTTTAGTGACGAGAAACGCATTGTGATGTCTGTACATGAGAAACAGAGCAAGTGGCAATGATAATGAATGTGTCTTCTTCTATTGAATATCTCTCCCACGAGATTAATTAGTGTGCTTTGTAACTTTAAAGAGAAGTGATGAAGCTCTTAGACCATATCTTGATTATATTCTCAAATCAACTACCAAGGCACTGCTGATAATGCATAATAAACATTCTGGGCTTGTTGCACTGAAAATTAACTTTAAAAAATGTGTAATATCTGTGTTTCATTGACTGAAATATCAACAGGAATAAATAAACAAGGTATTAAATCCAATTATCAATACATTTACAGCAAACATAGTTTATCAAACCTAAGATCATTTTACATTTCAATATGTGTAATTGAAATTGTTGGGACATTGACTTGTGGAGTGATAGGAACTCTCTGAGGGGAAATTTTCTCCTCCCTCCCACCATGGGCAATAAAGTGGGCAGGGGAGGGGGTGGATCATGCAAAGCTCAGGTGGGATTTCCTGGTCTTGGGGTGGGTGTGACCAGAAAAGCCCAGTCTTTGGATCCAATTTTAACTTTGTGCAAGTGGACGGGTTATGATGAGTTAAAATCTTACCCACTGGCCCAGATTTTAAAGGGTGGGGGAGGGTGGGAGAGTTGAGGATAGTTCACACAAGCCACAAAGTAGCTAACCCAGATATGATGGAACTTCCCCAGATGTCTGTTCAAACTCAGTCATGTCTACCACATGGCATGAGTTCTCAGCAGAATGTCACAGATAAGAGACCCATGGGAATGAGCCTTGGCAGTCAGTTTGTGGGTGGAGATGGTGGGACATTTTCTGGTCAGGATGTTTGTGGGGAGATGGAATCGAACCCAGGGTAAGGCAAGCCCAAGGCTACCTTGTAAGGCTCAGGAAAGAGTGTTCCTATTCCTCCTGGCTCACAAGGAACCAGTCACAGGTAAGTGATTGGCTGGTAAGAAGCTTTTCATTTCTTTATTCTTTTATCTTTGTCTTGACATTGTAGTTGTTGTTTTGTGGGTTAGGACACAGCAGGTGATCCCAGAGCTGTGACATGCTCCTCCTTCTGTTAACCAGGAATTCAGGGATTCTTCTGGTGTCCCTGGCCCCTTCACATGTAACAAGTGTGTCCTACTGCAGCTTCTGCTAGACAGCTCTGGAGCTGTGGATGGATTCACTTTGGAGCATCCTTTGGACAGCGCAATGGTACAGTGGTTAGCATGCTGGTTAGCATGCTGCTTTTCAGCACCAGGGACCCGGGTTCAATTCCTGGCTTGGTTTGTTACAGTATGGATTTTCCTCTGGGTTCTCCAGTTTCCTCTCACAATCTGAAAGTCATGCAGATTATGGCCATGCTAAATTCCCCCTCACTGTCAGGGGGACCAGCTAGGGTAAATGCACGGGATTATTGAGATGGGGCCTGGGTGGAATTCTGGTGGGTGCAAACTCGATGGGCTGAATGGAAGTGTTCTGCACTATATGGTTCTGTGATTCATCCATGACACTGAGGAAGTTGTGAAAAGTATGTTCAGTGTGTTGGTCACACTGGGGAGATGGGGAATGGGTGACCACCATACTGAGGAAGTGTAAGGATCCTCTGTGATCATCTTCCTCCAAAACAAATTACCATTTTGGATACTGTTGGGCAAGATAACTTACCAGCAGAAGGTGGCAACAACCAGGTTCATCGGCATCGTGGCTGGTTCTGCTGTGCAGGAGGGCAGAAAAGAGAGTGGCACAGCTATAATGTTGGGGGACTTGATTGTATGGGGAGTAGACCAGCATTTCTATCGATGCAAATAAGATTCCAGGATGTTCTGTTGCCTCCCTGGTGCAAGGGTCAAGGATATCTCGGAATGATTGCAGGATATTCTGGAAGGGGAAAGTGAACAACCAAATGTCGTGGTGTACAGAGACCCCAGTGATATAGGTAAAAATTGGGAAGAAGTCTGACAAATTGAAATTAGGGAGTTAAGAATTAAACTAAAAAGGACCACAAAGGTAGTATCTCAGGATTGCTACCAGTGCCAGGTGCTACTCAGAAGGAATGTCAGGATAGTGAAAACGAATACGTTGCTTGAGAGATTTTAAAAATGATCCAGCTGGAGAAGGTCACCATCTAAACTTGGTGAACTCAAAAGTTGAGTCCTAAAGACTCGCGTGCCGAATCGGAAGATAATCGATCGATAACCAGTTCTGGTCCCCACCTGTAAGTTAAGATCGAGATACAGCAGCATGGCAATGAGATCAGAACAAGTTAGTGACTGGTCTCAGTTTAATTGTGCTGGCTGCCTGTCCCCAGTCACTGGGATCCATAGGACATCATAAACAATTTTGTCAAAATCCATTGATTTAGTTAGTTCTGATTTACTGCTACGTTGATGATAGCCATACCTTAATCAGAAAGCTAGGAAGTTCAATACAGTGTGGCACCTTGATACAGACAGTGAAGGTTTTAGCATGAATTAGCAATCTTGACATTATAGGAAATCTAAGTTTTGTTCTCAAGATAATGCAAATTAATAAAGAAAGCGTGAATTTGTCATTTGGGATTTCCTCTCAATGTCAATATAATTTGCATGTATAGTCGTCTTCATATTGCTACTTCATTAATCTTCAACTGAAGTACTCCTGGAGACTGGGCCTGTCAAACAGTGCTTAGTAAGAGAACATCTTGCATTTATATTGCATCGTTCATGACCTCAAACCAGCCCAAAGTGTTTCACGACCAATGGTGTACTTTTGCAATGAAAGCTTACAATGAAATATTTATTGTAATAGATTAAAGGCTGGCCATATATTATTATCTGCTCAGTATATTTAATCTCTTAACAGCATTTTTGATTAATTACTGTAAGCAGCTGATTCACAATTTTTAAATTGTGGTCAGAAAAAATCTAAATGGAATTGGTCTATTTATGATGGTAAGTTAAATCTTTTCTCGATTTGAGGTTTAGTTCTCTGCAGCTCACGTGGTTGGATCAGAGTCCATACAGTGCAGAAGAGGCCATTTGGCCCATCAAGGTTGCACCAACCACAATCCCATCCAGGCCCAGTCCCTGTAACCCTACTTATTTACCTACTAACCCCCTGACACTAAGAGGCAATTTACCATAACCAATCAACCTAACACACACACCTTTGGACTGTGGGAGGACACCAGAACATCTGGAGGAAACCTATGTGGACAGAGGGAGAATGTGCAAACTCCACACACATAGTTACTTGAGGCCAGCAATTGTACCCAGGCCACTGGCACTAATGGCTAATCCATCTAACCTACATATTTTGGGACACAAAGGGACAATTTACCATTACCAATCCACCTGACCTGCGCATCTTTGGACTTGGGAAGAAAGAAACCACGCAAAGGAAATGCATGCAATACTGGGAGCACCTGGATCCCCAGTGCTGAGAGGCAGCAGTGATAAATACAGTGCTGCTTCTTTTATCGCTTTTTGAGCAAGCATTAGCAAGTGAAGCTGGTTAGCCCAGTTGGTTAGATAACCAATCAGAATGACACTAATAGCATTCTATTGAACACGGATTCAATTCGGGTTCTGGCTGAGGTAGACCTGAGAATTGCCTGTGCCCTAAGAATGAAAGACAATGTCAAACCAGCTCAGGATGAAGCGCCAATGGACAGAGAGCGAAGAATATGTCTTAGTGGCCAGAGTACAATTGGCATCTTACCAGGTATAACCTGAATCATTGTAATACTAACAGCCTACAATCAAATCAGCCATGATCTTATTGAATGACAGAGCAGGCTCGAGGGGTCAAACAGCCCACTCATGATCCTAATTCATATGTTAACATGTTCCTTCTATCCTCTTAACCACAATTTGAAAATCAATATCCTTATGTGCCTGCATTTCCAGATTTGTGCAGACTTTTGCTATTTCAATAAGTTTGTCCTCTATCCACATCATAAATTCAGACTGTCTTCCAGATTGTGACACAGATGTATTACTATTACATAACAACTCATCACCAGTATCTAAAGGATCAGTACAAGTACTGGAAAGCAAATAACAACCCTCTTCATGCCATTATCAACACAAAGCAATGGGATTCTGAGCCCCATAAGAAATAGTGCAATGTCAATAAACCTAGATAATTTTATTGAAGTGATGCATATCAATGAGGGACCTGGGCTATTTACAGATGATTTCCTTCAGCTAATTGCTTCTCATTTTTTATGGATGTTTAGCTAATGCACGGGTCAGATATAGGGTAAAATGACATTTTCACATTATAGTGGAACTCGCCTCATTCTGGCTGATTGCATTTTCAGTCTGTAAAGGCTGCTTTAGAACCAGAGGATTGTAGAAAACTTATGGCACAGGAAGAGGCCATTTGGCACATCTTGCCTTACCAGCCAGGGTATTCTAATTCCTGCCTCATTCTCATCCCAGCACCCAATCAGTAGCCTTGCCGGTTATAGCATGTCAGAACATAGAACGCTACAGTGCAGAAACAGGCCCTTCGGCCCATCAAGTCTGCACCGACCACAATCCCACCCAGGTTCTATCCCCATATCCCTACACATTTACTTGCTAATCCCTCTAACCTACACATCTCAGGACACTAAGGGGCGATTTTAGCACGGCCAACCAACCTAACTGGCACATCTTTGGACTGTGGGAGGAAACCGGAGCACCCGGAGGAAACCCACGCATATTAGGTGTAGATCCAGGTAACTTGTTAATGAGTTAAGGATTTTTTACCTCAACCAATGATTTCAACACTTACCACTCTCTAAACTTCATCCTTGACAGAGTATTTCATTGACCCAGAGTGATCGCTAATCTGGAAAATCTCAGCAGGTCTGACAACATCTGTGCAGAGAGAATAGAGCCAATGTTTCGAGTCTAGAGGACCCTTCATCAGAGGTGATATTGGGTCTATTCACTCTCCACATGCTGTTCAATTTATGAGATTTTCCGTTTTTGATTCAGATTCTAGTATCCACAGTATTTTGCTTTTGCTTACCTTTCATCAATGACTAATATTTGAAGGACTTTGATTTTAAGCCTAATGCTGCCTCCTCTGGGAATAGAGCCAATTTTGATCCTGAATTCTGAGGAGCACTGGGCTTTATTTGCCTTAAAGACAGAGTGCCTATGAAATTCTAAACCACTATCACAGTCCTGGCACCACCCCTCAAGCCTTCACTTGGCCAAGGCCTGACACTTAATAACTTCCAATGTCACTGCCATCCAATGAAATCTGCCTCAAGATCATTGATTGCATCCCCATCCAATCACTGCCACTCAACTGTTCTGATTGGACGGTACTCTAAATGGCTGACTGTATGGAGTCTACAGCTATTTCCTTTTTAAAATCAGAATACTCCCCCTCCCACCTCTTAAAAGCTCACCCTTATCTTGTATGCTTTCTGAAAGCACTATTACATCTTAGTTTCAAAAAGTATATTCTCACCTCCTTGCTCTGTGTCCACCGTTCCTATAACTCATTGTTGGTCCTGCAATATTGCAGTATGCTCATCATCAGTTACGACCGCACCATATGTATAAAGTTTATTTATTAGTCATAAATAGGCTTATATTAACGCTGCAATGAAGTTACTGTGAAAATCCCCTAGTCGCTACAGTCCGACACCTGTTTGGGTGCACTGAGGGGGAATTTAACAATGCACCTAACTAGCACATCTTTCAGACTGTGGGAGGGGACTGGAGTACTCGCAGGAAACCCATGCGGGCATAGGGAGAATGCGCAAACTCCACACATAGTGACCCAAGGCTGGAATTGAACCTGTTTTCCTGGCGCTGTGAGGCAGCACTGCTAACCACTGTGCTGCCCAGTTTACCATTTAGCATGTGTCCCTCTTCAATTTGAGGTCTATTCCCAAAACCATGGATTTAGGTGAAAATTCTACCAATGAAAGGTTGAATTCCATTTCTGCATACTATCCATCCTCATGGAAAAACAGATGTACATAAACTTCATCTTGTTAACAATTAAGTGCAGTAAAAGAGGATTACTTCTCCCTAGCTTGAAGGAACATTAAGAAACACAGCATATCTCGATCTTTAATAAGATTACAGCTTTAGAATAAGTCTTGTGATAACAAGATTCATGAGGTAGTTTTTATTCAGTTTTAGGTCCGGTCTCATCCTGCCAATGCTCTAAAAAAAAAAATCCATTAGATCTGCACAATTTGTAACAAGGATTAGCTTTTAACTTTGCTGTTGAAAAAACAGCAATCCCAGCCCTGCTGCCTTAATTAGCAGAATTATTGTAACCCAAGTCAGATATGGTCAGCTCAAGATATTCACTCGCATCCTAACATTACAATCTATAAAAGTGCCTCAGATAATGAAAAGCTCGATCATGCATCACTTTTATCTTCAAAATAAAAGGTTTAACTAGCCGCAAAATGCACCCAACACCATAGCATTTTAAGTCATTCTTAACCAGTGAGGGTTTTTTTTTTTTTGCACGTTCTTTTCTTTCCAACCCATGGGTTCACAAACATTTCGGCGTGGGAGACACCTTGCGAATGCTATCAAATTCTTGGGTTTCTTTGCACTGAGCTCTGTCCCCCTTTCTTAAAGACAATTGAGCCAGAATTTACTGTTGAAATCACAGCAAGGCTAATGTTGCTTTGTTATTTATGGGTAACTGGTAAAATGAATTCAGTCGAGAGGCTAATTTGTGGTCCGGTGTGAATATTGAATTGTTGCTGTGTGAAAGATGCACAGGCCCAGCATTGTGCACCAATGCGCCATATAGAAAAGCAAAAGCATCCATTGACCGCACATTCCGGGGAATTCCTTTGAGAGCTACTTAGTATTCCCACATAGATCCTAGCTTTAAATCATACGCATGACCATTTGACGAGTTGACCTCCTCTTCCCTCTGTCCAAAGTCTTTCATTGTGACGGTTCCCATTAGTAAGCTCTAAGTAATGTGATAGGACTGGCCAGCAAGTGGGGTTGTAAAACAACTTGAAACAAGCTTTGAGACCAGTCAGTGTGCCACTAAAGCTGAAATTTAAGACAATCTTTCATCCTCTCAAAAGCCTTAAAATCTCAAAAAAAAAACCCGCATCCGGTAAATAACAGGAAAAAATAGAAATATTTAACCTGAAACTTCATAGTTTGGAAAGCTAAATATATCACCTCATGATTTTCCCAATGTGTTTTTTGGGCAGTTTGGCAATCTTCCCCCCAATATGTCATTTTTCTTCTGGTAAATGGGAGTTTTATGCCGGTAGGGGGGAAGCCTACATACGCTGGGGAAGCAAACTGCAGAGAGTTCAGGCACCACTGTGTCCGGCACCCTCAATCTGACAGTGAATAAGAAGACTTCCAACTGACTGCCATTCCATGGACATCAAACCCGCTCTCTACCCCCCCCCCACTCCCAAAATAACAACATGGGTTGCCGGCATCATGCAAGAGGACCCTCCTGGTGTCAGTCTCCTGGCAGTGCCCCTTCATGACTCCAGCCCCTGCTGACCATCCTCTTGCACCCATCTCCTTGTATATGCCCCCACAGCATGTGTATCTCTCCACCCCCATTGCAGAACTCTGCTCCTTTACCAGGGCACCCATCCCCCCCAATACACCTTCCCTATCCACTCAAGCCCTATCCTTATTGAACTACCTCCAGCGCACATGATGCCCAAATGGGCACTGTCAGAGTGTCAGATGGGCAGTGCCAGGCTGGTAGTGCCTGATGGACACTGCCCAGTCATGTCCCCCACCATGTGGAGGCTCCAATGGCCTCCAATCCCCTTGGCATAACCTTGGTGCCTGGTTCCCACTGATGAAGACAGTAATGATTCTCGCCAGCATGAGGTCTTGAGGTGGAAACATCGGGGTGGGTGGGGTGGGGGGTTTGCCTGCGCGAATCTGATTTTTAGTCTCTTCCGCTATCTTACTGGCTTGCGACGCTGATCAACTGGTGAGTGATGAGCTAGTAAGATCACGTCCATGATGTAGTATAATACACGTTTCAGTTTGACAGGCAAGGCAGCAACGATCACTTCTGAGAATGTGTATTCCTCTGGCTGCTCCCTATGATCCCTGCAGTGTTTATTTTCCACAGTTGCAATCTCATTGAGCCTGTGTGTAGTGCAAGGCACAAATTGTAATTATCTTCAGTCTAGACTTTACCAAGCATTTTGGATGTAAGAGACTTTGTGTGAAGTGATCACTAGGTTCAGACAATTTGAATTTAATTTAATCAATGGTATTAAGTGTGGGGAGGGGAATGCCTGGGTGGTGGGAATGCAAGACGGCTGACCCTTAGCCATTCCTGCATTTCCAGGCATTCGCATTGCACCAGTGTTGTCCAGATGAGTGGAGCATTACCTCAGTGCTTTTGGTTAATTTTATTACTTATATTTGATAGTTTAAGACAATAAATATTAATAGAAATATTACAATATGTTACTTATCTATTAAACATGAGTTTTAGAATCACAAATTTATGACAATCAGATTGAACTGCACCAGTTCTGTACTTCAACTCCTTGCGCACATTAGTCCTCACTCTGTCTGGTATTTTCCGCAAATTTAAGTAGCTACTAAGTGAGTACCACAGAAGTGCATTGTAACTCTATCCGGATATAATCCACCTTCGCTAGACAGGAAGGCATCATGCTTTGGTATGGACTGCTTGTGTGGAAGCATCTTTGTCCATTTTGTATTGCTGTATGACTCTGTCCCATACAGGACCTGTCATTGCAACATCTCAGGAAAAAGCATCCAATATTTTATGAAAGCAACTATTAATTAATATTACAAGGACAGCATATATTGACACTTGGTGAACTGACCTATAACGGAACGGATTGGGCTGATTTCACGAAATGCATCCTGTGGAGCACAGTCTGCTGGATGATGTTTCATATTCTATCCTTTCTTCCATTTTTAATTCTTGAGAAGTCAGAAGTTTTATAATCAGTTATTTCACTTGGCAGCATTTGCTGACATTTCAACAGTATTTATATGCCAGAAGGTTCATTGGGGTATTCTCAAATTGTGAAAGAAAACACCAGATGAATGCTCTCCATTGCTATCTTCACTTCCTTCCTTCTATTCACTTTATCTATACCCATTGGTCTTTGGATCTACTCCACTCTTCCACACATTTACCAATTCCAAACTGAAGGGGACAATCGCCTCGAGGAGGCAATGGTCTAGTGGGATTATCGCTCCACTATTAATCCAGCTCAGCTAGTGTTTTGGGACCTGGGTTCGAACCCTGCCATGGCAGATGGGGGAATTTGAATTCAATAAAATAAATCTGGAATAAAGAATTACTGATAACCATTGTCAATTGTTGGAAAAAAAACTCATCTGGTTTGTTAATCTCTTTCAAGGAAAGAAATCTGCCACCTTTATCTGGTCTGGCTTACGTGACATTGCAGAATGGGAAAAATGTGATTGATTCTCCTCTGCCCTCCAAGGGTGACTAGAGATGGGCAATAAATGCTGGCCAGACTGTGATGCCTATATCCCATGAATGAATAATGACAAAAAAAATCCGCATAACTTCCACACACTCTAATTGCCAAAAAGCCCACAAAAAAATGCAGCAACTTAATATTTCTGATGTTTATTCTCTCCTCATAGACTCAGCGCTTTGATCTTTTGTCACTGATCTGGCTAACACACAAGTACAGCAGTGAGCACTATTGATATAAATCTACCAGTTGGCATTAAACTGCATTGGCACACGTGAGCTATCTCACTCTTGAGATCAGGGAAATGGCTTAATCTCTGAATCAAAGACAGATCTAATTTTAAAAAAATGCTTTGTTCTCCTGGGATACATTTCTGCCCATTGTGTTATTCACTCTGCTCATCAGTGTGTTTTGTACTCTTTTTTTCCTATTACTCTACCCTTAATGAGAAATTGCTTGTTATGATGAGTTATGATTCCTCTAATTGGTGACAGCAGCCTGATTGATTACCATACTGGATAAAATTAGAAATATCGCTTCTTTGCAGAAAATCTAGCCATTTCCATAAAAGGACAGTCAGAAACTAAAAGGCTACTCTCATTTAACGTAACCCCTTCACCACCTGTCATGTTGATAATGAAGCTGATTTGCAACACTAGTTATTTTGGAGAAATGTCGAATCATGTTTATCCCCAAGTTGCTAAAAGTGGTTGGAACACATTGTCATCTATTTCTCTGTGGTGCTGTGCATTCAAAGCCAGATTCAGCATATAGTGAAAAATCACAAGATAAAGGCATTCAGCCCTTCAAGCTTGCTCGATTATTTAATATGATCAAGATGATCTCAATTCCACCATTCTACGTTATCTCCATGTTGTTTAATGCAGGGGTCTTCAACCTAGTTTTGATTAGAAACCCTATAATAAATTGTGAAGTTAAGAACAATACAGCACAGGAACAGGCCCTTTGGCTCTCCAAGCCTGCACCGACCATGTGTTCCTAACTATAGGCCATCCGTTCGTATTTCTCTAATCCCATTCTGTTTATGTGGCTATCTAAATAAGTCTTAAACGATCCTAGTGTGTCTGCCTCAACCACCTTGCTTGGTAGTGCACTCCAGGCCCTCAGCACCCTCTGTGTAAAATACGTCCCCCACATACCTGTATTGAATCTTGCCCTCCTTACCTTGGACACTTGCCCACTGGAAGCTTTCTTTCATGAATAATTTCATCTGAGGTGGGTTGCCTGCTTTGGTTTACAGTGATCGGCAGCCCATGTTACTTAAGGAATAAGAACTTTTCGGGTTTTCAGTGGTGTTGCTTATGTATTCCATATTGCAATAAATCTCTGAATGTGTTTCATTAAATATATCATGTCCTGTTTCATAACAATGGTTTGTTTTGTCATTTCTGACCTGGGAAAAAGCTTCCAACTGTTCACCCTATCTATTCCCTTCATAATTTTATAAACTTCTATTAGGTCGCCCCTCAATCTCCGTCTTTCCAGGGAGAACAACCCTAGTGTACTCAATCTCACCTCATAGCTAATAGCCTCCATACCAGGCAACGTCCTGCACTCTCTTCAAAGCCTCCACATCCTTCTGTTAGGGTGGCAACCAGAACTGAACGCAGTATTCCAGATGTGGCCTAACCAAGATTTCTATATAACTGCGAGATCACATGCCCACTTTTATACTCTATGCACCATCCAGTAAAGGCAAACATGCCATATACCTTCTTCACCATTTTTTCCACCTGTGCTGCCACTGTTAAGGGTCCTTATGTGTGCCTATCCTCCTGATGGTTCTGTCATTTTTATTATATAGCTTTCCCCTGCATTAAATCTACCAAAATGCATCAATTTGCATTTATCGGGATTAATTCCAACCGCCATTTCTCCACCCGGTTTTCCAGCCTATCTATATCATGCTGTATTCTCTGACAATGTTCATCACTATCCGCAACTCCAGCAAGCTTTGTGTCATTCACAAACTTACTAATCAGACCAGCTACATCTTCTTCCAAATCATTTATATATATCACAAACAGCAGAGATCCCAGTACAGAGCCCTGCGGAAGACCACTAGATACAGACTTCCAATCAGAAAAAGATCCCTCCACTGCTACTCTGTCTTCTATGGCCAAGCCAGTTCTGTAACCATCTAGCTAGTTCACCTTTGATGCCTTGAGGTTTAACCTTTTGCACCAGCCTGCCATGAAGGACCTTGTCAAGTGCTTTATTAAAATTGATGTAGATGACATCCATGACTCTTCCCTCATCAATCATTTTTGTCACCGCATCAAAAAACTCAATCAAATTTGAGGCATGATTTCCTTCATACAAACCCATGTTGTCTATCGCTAGTGAGACTATTCAATTCTAAATGTGTATAGATCCTATCTCTAATTTCCCTACCATGGATGTTGACTTTACTGGCCTATAATTACCCGTGTTTTCCTTCTTAAATAATGGGATCACATTTGCTATCCTCAAATCCTCTGGGACCTCACCTGTATTCAATGAAGAAACAAAAATTTCTGTTAGAGGCCCAGCAATTTCATCTCTTGTCTCTCTTAGATATGTAGGACAGATGCCATCTGCCCTGGGGATTTGTCTACCTCAATGCTTCCTAAAGCACCTGACACTTCCTCCCTTGTAATTGTGATTTATTCTAACGGGTCTACACATCCCTCTGAGACACTACCAATCAACAAGTCCCTCTCCTTTGTAAATATTGATGCAAAGTATTCATTTAGAATCTCACCTACTTCCTTGGGTTCTAAGCATAATTTTTTTTTGAAAGTTCTGACTCTATCTCTGACAACAGTCTTGTTCTTAACGTATATATAAAATGCTTTGGGATTTTCATTAATCCTGTCTGTCAAGATCATTTCATGACACTTTTTGCCCTTCTAACTCCCTATTTGAGTTCTTTTCTACTTTTTCTGTATTGAGTGCTTCATCTGTTTTTAGCTGCCTGGATCGTATGTATGCCTCTATTTTCTTTTTGATTAGACCCACTATTTCCCTGGTTATCCACGGCTCTCGAATTCTACCATTCCTGTCCTTCCTTTTTACAGGGATCCTATCACCTATCACCTGCTCCTTAAAAGACTCCCACATGCCACATGTGGATCTTGCCCAATCCAGCTGTAGTTAGCTTTCACTCAATTCAGCACCTTACCCATAAGACAACACTCATTCTTTTCCATGACTATTCGAAAGTTTACAGAATTGTGGTCACTTTTCACCGCATGTTCCCCCACTGAAACTTGTCAAAGTAGTATAGTTGTTTGCCGTCATCTTCTACTATCTGGATAAACAGGACATAGGCGTGGTGGTGCAGTGATTTAGCCCTGGTGCCTTATACTGCTAGGAATCCAGGTTCAATTCTTGGCTTGGGTCACTGTCTGTGCGGAGTCTGCACATTCTCCCCATGTCTGTGTGAGTTTCCTCCCACAATCTGAAAGATGTGCTGGTTAGGTACATTGGCCATGCTCAATTCTCCCTCAGTGTCCCCAAACAGGTGCCGGAGTGTGGCGACTAAGAGATTTTCACAGTTATGCAAATCTACTTGTGACACTAACAAATAGGTAAACTTTAAACTCTTTACCACCTGCCGTCAGGCTGATGACCGACTGGTTTTGCAATGTTATGTATGGATCTTATAGAGCCATCAATGACTGTAGTGTAATTCAAACTCAGATCAAATCCAGTAGTTGGAGCAATACCACTGTGCTACAAGAACTCAGTGTATATGCTAGAAACCAAGAATTAAAACAAAGTGAAACACTACTGAATGACTGATTATTTTTCATTAAATATAAGAATTGTGGAATCTTACATTCTGTGCACAGAGAGCTGCCTGGAGTGAGAAAACTGGTAGGTAGCTCTTCAGTTGTATAGCCTTGTTTTCTTTCCATATTTTCTGTGTACTAAAAAATCAGATATATAGTTTCCACCACCACACTGGTGGAATGGGGCTCATCAATCCAGCAACCGCAGAGGTCAGGGAGCCATATTTAAAGGGTGCCCAGATTTCTGTTAAGATGAAATTCCCCATTCCCTCTGCTGACAAGGACTGGGTAACCCTTTACCTCCCCACAAAAGCACCAGGGTAATATCCCAGCACATACACGAGAGGAACTTCCCAATGAAGCTCCCCAAATGGCCCAACCCCTGGCCCAACCTTCTGGAAGTACCATCCTCGGAGGCTGTAGGTATCTTTGCACCCCTTGCAGGTTGCCCTCAACTGATTGCTGTGTTTCAATACCTGTTACCACCCTCACCAACATGACTGGACATTGATGAAGGGGGCAGTTTCCTTACCTGGAATAAACATATGATGAGGGAAGCCCTTTTGATGCATTTAAATTTATGTAAATGTGTTTGGACGAAAGGCAGGAATCTCGTTACATCACCAGCGAAGAACAGGAAAGGTCGGAAAATGAGGCCTCGCTGTCGAGAATCTCATTTTTCGATTCTTGTGAGATTTTGTTCCCATCTCTCCATTTGCATTCCAGGGGAATGCAGGTGCAAAGTCGCCCCAATGTATCTCAAAAAATTGAAACATTTGGTGCAATTTTCAAGTTGCTTGAAATACTTTTGGCATGCTCAGGGAACCCTAGCTGAAAAATCATTGCCTTAATCATGCTATGTTTCTGGATCAACAGGGAATAAGATTTTGGGAGATGTATGGATGGCTCAGTGTTGGTTTTTAAGTCCAAATTTGGGATTGGTTCTGGTACCAACGGCTGGTGAGTCTTTTTGGTTCCATCACTAAAACTGTGTGAACAACCCCAGCATTGAACCAACATGGGGGATATTGTCGAAGTGCTGAGGGAGAGCTAAAAATAATTTTCAAGAGGGTTGAGTAAATGGAAAAGAAACAATTGCAGAGCTATGGGGAAAGAACAAAGAGCTGGGATTAACTGAATGGCTCTTTCAAAGTCTCAGCACAAAGGCATAATGGGCCAAATTATCCCCTCCTCGGGTGGGAAGAGAGCAAGGTGGGAGGGAGGGGTTTGGCATAAGAGGACCTGTCAACAGGAAACACAGATTTACAAAGTTAAAACATAGGATCAGTTTAAAAATTTTCAACAGGTTTTCTGCCCAACATCCAGTTGAATTGATAGGTTGGCATTGTGGTTAGCACTGCTGTCTCACAGCGTCCAGCACTTCTGGGCTTGGGTCACCGCTTATGTGGAGTCTGTACATTCTCGCCATGTCTGTGTGGGATTCTTCCGAGTGCTTCCATTTCCTTCCATAGTCTGAAAGATGTGCTGGCTTGGGGCATTGGCCGTGTTAAATCCTTCCTCAGTGTAGCCGAACAGGCACTGGAATGTGGCAAGTGGGGGCTTTCACAATAACTTAATTGCAGCGTTAATGTAAGCCCACTTGTGACACCAATAAACTTAAGCTAAACCCCCAGCCTCAGATAGATATCCTTAACTGTGGCACTGTGACTGTTTGCAATATGTCCCTTCCTTGCGAATTCCGGTAAATGAAATTGAAAAACCAAAGGAGATTGCACAATATTAAATTGCCTTTGTACTCTACATCAGTCAGAGAGCATTAGAGATCTATACTTTGCTCCTGTGTTAGGCATGGATGCATTGATCCCAGGTCTCACTGAAGTGAAAAGATAGTGCACTGATTCATGGCAATAAAGAAAGGGAAGTTTCTTTTCTTAGTTATTACTTACCAGCATAAAAAAAGGATGGGAAGATTATCTCTGTTTATTCCTTCAAACTTTACTCAAAATAATAGTTGGGTGAAAATACTCCCACTACCTACCTGATGATCACTGGAGGAAAGCTATTCTCAATGATTCTGTGCGATGCACACAGACTATGCTGAATGTTATTTTGTTTTATTTTGCTGCAGGAGGGATCTTTGAATTAGTGGAAGGTGGCACAGTGGGTGCAGAAGAGCTAGCCTTCAGATTCGCGGCCAATAACGTCAACAGGAACAGAACGTTGCTCCCCAACACCACCCTGACATACGACATTCAAAGAATAAACATCTATGATAGCTTTGAAGCATCGAGGAAAGGTAAGCCCCTGATCCGAAGGGCCTCGCCTGCTGTGTTCGCTTCCTCTGGTTGCATCTCAGTGTTCTGATATCTTTATCTTTTGCATGTGTTCAGCTGTAGGGAAAGAATTGCAGTAGTTCAGGCCTTTGCAAGAGACCCAGCATTTCCCTCTGGCTTGGGTGCACAGGAATTCCTTGCTCAGCAGCCCTGATCTTTCAAAATGGCTGCCTGCAGGCCACATTTTCATTCCAGGAGGGAAGGGCTGGATTCGAAGTCAGGCCCATCGCCCTCAGAATGAGCGAAAAGTTCCCTGGGTGCATGGGTGGAATGCCTACCCGCAAGCTCTGGCACTGTGTTGAATGAAAAGGGAAGAAAAAATCAAGCGAAAAGAAAGCCGTCCAACTTTTACCAATCCCCCCCGCGCGTGCGCACGCACACGCACACACACACACACACACACGCACACTTCCCATGACCCATTCCCAGTAAACGATGCCACCTCATGCTCCAAATGCATGGTCAGCCATTTTGAAAGGTTGAGTTTGCCGAAACAGTAATTCTCTTGCCTCTGTCGCCCTGACCGAGGAGTGAAAGTCAAGCTCTTAAGTGGCCAGTTGCCTCGACATACACAAACCCTTTCTGGCCCCTGTTAAAATGGAAAATGCCACACTTGGAGTCACATCTTAGGATTTCCAGCCATTTCTGAGATTTCCAGCAGACATTCTCCAGCGCGTCGATAATCTGGGCTGAAGTCTTCTCGAGAATGACCGTTGGAATAGAAGCAGCAAGTGGGATGCAGACTGGCTTATTTACCTTCCTCAGCCTTGTGACATTGGTCCATGTACTCAACCTTTGCATTTTAACTTCTCTAATACCTTATATATAATATGTGCTGGCAATAAAAAAAAATGTCCAGTCAGCAACCACCTTTGACCTCTTGGTCAAAGCCCACTTAATCCTTTAACACTGTGCATTAATGGCATTTAAGAGTCAGAATTCCCCTAACAGACACTGACAATATTGAAAATTATCTAGATGGAGTAGAAAAACATGGTGCATGGTAACGGGATGTCATGCCATGCCATTTTGACTCCAATGTTGCTGTGCCAAATGATGTCCAGGAGTTGGACATTCAAAAACTGGAAGCAGGTGGTCCCAGAATTTTGCACTGCTGGCATAATCCATCCCCGAACTACTTCCAAAAAGGCTGGGGTCAAGAACAAAATGCTACCCACTACATGTGGATGATAGATAATAAATATAACTAAGGAGTTTATTAATTTTTCTAATCTGTAACAAGGTCCCCCCGATGCTTTAAACATGGCAGTAAGAGTCTCCTAACTGCAGATCCAGGGTTCCAGCATTGCAATGGAATTTCTAAACCTATCTCCCCCTCTCAAAACTAACAAACATTCAGCTGGGTTAACAAAGAATTTGAAGTCTACATTAAGCAGACTGGATGATAAGAATGTGACCGGCTGCACTCAATTCAACTTTCTACTCCAGTTGTTTGTTAATGAAGCAATGTTACAGGGAAACAAATTCACTTAAATCCCAACCAGAATTGATCTGCACAATCCACTTACAAAATCAGATGGTTCAGCTTGCCAACAAACATTGTCCAGCTGCACAGAAATGAAGAATGTTTATGAATCGGCCCCTTTACAAGATTGTGGGAAAAAATTGGTTATTTATATTCAAATAGCAAACCATGTCTTAACTCATCTGACCTCGTACAGTCACTAGATCTACCAAGAAAAGTCCCTCGGTGGTAAAGTCAACAGAAATGGTCAGATCCAAATGAGAATTCTTTCTAAGTGTTATTGTCAAAGGCCCTTTGCTGGTGTTGTTCTCAGACACATGCTGATCACTGTTGATGGCTCTGCTTCTCTCCCATTCAGCCTGTGATCAGCTCTCATTAGGAGTGGTTGCAATATTTGGGCCTTCTCACAGCTCCTCATCCAATGCTGTCCAATCTATCTGCAACGCGCTGGAGGTCCCTCACATCCAAATCCGATGGAAGCACCATCCCATGGACAACAGAGACTCTTTCTATACCAACTTTTATCCTGACTATGCCTCTCTCAGCCATGCGATTCTGGACCTTGTGCAGTTTCTGAAGTGGAGGACAGCGACCGTGGTTTACGATGATAGCACAGGTAAATTAAGAGCAGTATATATGAGTAGGTGGAGGGATGAGTATCTGGATGGAGAGAGGGCTTTGAATCATAGAATACTGTAAGAAAACAATACAGTACAGAGGAAAGGCATTGGACCACCAAGCCTGTCCCAACTCATTGAAAGAGCAATCAAATTAGTCCCTTCCAGTGACCCTCTCCATGGTGCTGAACATATTCCCACTTATTACCATTATTGACTTAGGTAATGGATTGCAGATCATTAGAACTCACTGCATTTCCTGTTTTGCCAATTATCTTTTTAAGTGTCACATCTCAGCTTGCATTAACACTGCAACTGTTACTGTGAAAATCCCCTAAATCACCACACTCCGACACCTGTTCAGGTACAACAAGACAGAATTTAGTGTGCCAAATGCATCTAACCAGCACATCTTTTGGACAGTGGGAGGAAACCGGAGCACCTGAAGGAAACCCACGCAGACATGGGGAGAATGTGCAGACTCTGCTCAAATAGTGACCCAAGGCTAGAATTAAACCCTCGTCCCTGGCATTGTGAGGCAGCAGTGTTAACAACTCTGTCAACGTGCCATCTACAAACCCTGTGTCCTAAAGTTATTAACCCTCCTGTCACTAGTAACTATTTACCCCTATCAATACCCATCAGGATTTTGGGCATCTCTATCAACTTATCCATTCTAATCTTGAAAATAAATCTGTTTCTTTAATCTCTCCATGTAACTTATCCCACATTCCTGATCCTATTCTATTCAATCTCCACTCCATCCTCTCTCAAGCCTAGAGATTCTTTAGAATCTTTGGTGCCCAGAATAGGATCCACTGGCCTCATTCATCCCAAAACAGCGAAATTCCACCTGAGGTCAACGGATCTTTCCATTGTCTACCCCTCACCAGCTCCGATTCCCATGATGGATGGGATGAGTGTTTTATAAAGGTTTAGCTTGACCTTTTTATTTCTGTTAATACTTCAATTTATGAAGGTAACCATTTTAAATCACCTTCTCAACTTACTCTGTCTCCTTCAAAAATTTGTACAGCTACATCCCCAGGCTCGGCTCCTTGAAATCTCATCGAACCTGCTCCGCCATTTACTACGACCATGGCTGATTCTGGGCTACAATTCCATTTTCCCCTCTGTTCTGCATATCCCTTAATTCTCTGAGAGAAGAAAGATCAATCTTTCCCAGCGTTTGTTCCTTGTTTGAGAAGTTAACCTAAGGTCACACTCACCTGATTAATTGTAAAGATTCAATGACCGTACTCAAAAACTGGGGGCTGGAATTCTCTGACCTCACTTCAGGCTAGGATTCTCCGGAGCTGCATAAGTAAATGGAGATTTGACTGAGTGCTAAATTCTGCATTCTCATTAGTAGCAATTTAGGGGTCTGCAAGATGATCAGAAAATTTTGGCTGCTGCTTTCCAAGTTTCATACTACACCAAATCCAATTCATCCCAAACTTTGCTGCCCACATCCCAACTCTGCAATGTGCTGCTCATTGACACCCAATGGATTCCCGTTCCTGATGCATTGAATTGAAAATTCTCACACTGATTAGCAAATCCTCCCATCAGCTTTACCCAAATTGATCTCTAAAAACCACTCTAGCCTTTAATCCCATGATATACAATCTGGTCTCCAACGTTTCTCTGCCCTTCCTCTTATATCAATAATGGAAGAACATTCAACTTCTGTGCCACGTGTTTTGAAATCCACCATGTGCAAACACTTTCACATTATAACTTCACCCCAAAGCCTCTTCAAAATCCATTACTTAATATTTTTTGGTCATTGCTCCAAACTTAAGATGTTCACTTGGCATCTATATGACTTTGAAGGAACATCATAACACTGATCCATTATTATATTAAAGGAACTGTATAAATGCATATTTCAATAATTTCTATAACATTGTGTGGGAATACCAAAGAAGTGTCAATGATTTGCCTATTCTCGCATAGGAAACTCTAAATTGCTTCTCATTCTTAGAGACAAAAGTCTCAACAAAGTATTCTATCACAGGCTTAATTTTGCTCAAAATACATTGTTTCCAGGCCCAAGGCAATAAATAACCTTCCACACACTTCTCAGCCATCATCGTTCTCAAGTTGGTCAATGGCCCATATAGTCAAATTGAAAGATGATGCATGAAGCATCAGAATTGGACATCACCTTACTCGGACGCAATTAAGAATTGGCAACAAAAGCTGGCTGAGCCAGTACCATCTGCTTCAGATTAATAAAATTCATCAGCAGATATATAATCACTTGAGAGGCAAAACAACAAAAAGTCTAGAAAATTCCTCTTCAACCTCCTTGGAAGAGTTTTATACAAGTTAGTCAAAGTTTGTTATTCCACTCTATACCATCATGCCAGCACATCTAAGTGGGAGCCCACCAAATATCACATTTAGACACTTGATGTGCTGAGCCCAGTTTAAAGTTTGTCATTGTGCAGAAATGTGCAGTATGTTCAAAAACTTGGGTGATGCAACCATTAGCACTGCTGCCTTACAATGCAAGGGACCTGAATTCAATTCTGGTCTTGTGTGACTATCTGTGCGGACTTTGCACTTTCTTCCTGTACCTGCGTGGCTTTCCTCCCATAGTCCAAAGACATGCAGGTTAGATGGATTGACCATGGGGAATGTGTAAGGTCACGGCTGCGAGCCTGGGTAAGATGCTCTTTCAGGGGGTTAGTACGGCTCAATGGGTTGGATGGCCTCCTCCTACACTGTAGCAATTCTATGGTTCTAACTCTTATTTTGAGTAAATGAGCTCAGTCAGAATCAGCATGTGGAGTATTGCAGAACATAACTGATCATTGTTTGGTATGGATTGTAACATTATTTAGTAACTTTTGAAATCCTGGAGAGTTTGCTTTTATATTCCAAGTGTTCTGAAACTGCCCCTGGCACATCCTTGCTATGGCCTTGGAACAGCCAATTGTTCTCAACTTTTGTGCTGAATAGAATGGCTACCTAGTGGTTAAGCTCATGGCTGGTCCTCAGCTACTGAGGAGAAAGCAACTGAATAAAAAGTGTGATAAAAGTAGGCAAAGCAGAACAGAATGCAATCTTTCAAGTGCTTAGCCAATTTATTGACCTTGGTCACAGTGTTTGAATAGGCTCAGAATGCTTTCTGAAGGACTCCCTCTTCTCACGCAAACATCAATGAGTGCTTCTTATGTTAAATTCTTTCATCCATACAGAACAGTCAACCTCTCCTAAACTGAAGCAAGGCACCGTGCTTGAGAATCTGAAGTGTTTGTTTCTTTCTGATGCATTAATCCTTTAAGAAGCAGTTAAGCCAAACAAACATTACGATAGACATGTGATCTTGCTTTATATTTTATTGAAAAGAAACTCACCGTCCCAACTCCCCCTCTCCCCCACCTTCTTGTCTCTTCCTCTCGTATCTCTTCTACACCCCCCAGTCTCAAACTTTTGCTTCTTCCCTGAACTCGATCGCAGTCAATATACTTTCTCTGGTTTTAGGAGATGGCAAGGTTTTGGAGAATTTTGTAGATTGTGGCCAGGCCATTCACTGAGTTGTGGAAATTAGCAATTGTGTGAAATTACTTTCCTGTGTCCATGAACATCATACAGCTATCCTGGAGCAGTTGTAAGTTACTATTGTGGCCCTATGCCTGACAGCATGGTGGCACAGTGGTTAGCACTGCTGCCTCACAGCACCAAGGATCCGGGTTCAATTCCTGCCTTGGGTCACTGTTTGTGTGGAGTTTGCAAGTTCTCCCTGTATTTGTGTGGGTTTCCTCTGGGTGCTCCGGTTTCTTCTCACTGTCCAAAGATGTGTGGATTGGCCTTGATAAATTGCTCATTAGTGTCAGGGTGTTAGTAGGGTAAATATGTTGAGTTATGAGCATATGCCTTGGGTGGGATTGTGGTTGACACAGACCTAATGGTCAAATGGCCTCCTTCTTCATTCTGTGGATTCTGAGAGTCTTTGACAATCCTCAAATGATTAGAGAAGCAGACTGATAGACACGTGGTCCAGAGGTGCTCTCCTCCCTTGTGGGCTGTCTTTGGCCACTATTGATTTGGGGATAAGTGCCTGTTCCAACATTTCCAGGTACAGCATGTAGAATCTACCAGTGCACTGCGTAATTGCATAATCTGAAACAATGTTGGCAATATTTGTGTCATTCCCAAAACTGTCAAGAGTCAACTGACAAAGCTACAATCAAAATATTTTGCTTTTGGAAGTATTGAGGAAATTGGGACCATTTAAAAAAAAATGCATTAAATAATTGATTTTTCAAAGTTAAAGGTAAATTGATTGAATTTTGTAATCAGGCTTTAATCACTGGTTTGCGGTTCAAGATTCACTTGACCCTATACAGTCAAGAAATGAGGGGATAAATCGCTGAGAGAGAGATGGATAGGACAGTGCAAATTATATACTTAGTTGGACAGGACATACTGCACATCAGAAATAGCTTTTCTGCTTTATCATTGAAGGTCTCATACGTCTGCAGGAGCTGATTACTGCTCCCTCCAGGTACAATATCCGACTCAAGATTCGTCAACTTCCCATCGACTCGACTGATGCCAGGCCCCTCTTAAAGGAGATGAAACGCGGCAGGGAATTTCGCATTATATTCGATTGCAGTTACACAATGGCTGCTCAGATCCTGAAACAAGTGAGTTACATTGGTCGTCACTGCAGTTTTGTGCTATTGTTCATTGTTGGAAAAGGTCAACAGGTTGAATATTAAAGCTTCAGGTCAACACAACTGGCAGCACATTCACATTTTTGGAATGCTTAACACTTCGCATTGTGTCGGTCTTTTGTAATAGTTGTTACTCTTTCCGTTCTTCAGTGCATTCCACAGCCTTTTCTCCCCAATTTTTCCTGATGTTTAAGGAAAAGCTGCATATTTTTCACTCTTGGCACCGAGTTTACTAGTTCAATCAACAGAATGTAGCGACCACTGCAGCACACTCCTATTAAGGTCAATGACTGAAACAACAGGGTGGTTTATCTAAGTATAAAAAGCACTGGGAAGGAATTCAGGCATTCTTTATAATAGGCAGTCGATCTGCAACACCAGTTTAACAGCAGCACCAATTTACAAAATAGAAATTTTGTAGTATTACTGCATAATTTTAGACTATGATGATTTAAAACAGAGCATTGTAATTTTACATTGGAATTCCAGCACTGAAACAATTATTTTAGTACAATATTTTTGTAGCTCCACCATAATGCCACCAAGCATTTTTTTTTGCTGTAAACAGATGTTTGCAGTCTCCTCTTTCTCATCAGCAAGACTGAGACATGTTCAGAATTCAAATTGTTATTTGATGTTCTGCAAATGCTTTTCCTGCCCAATGGCTATTAGAATACAGGGAAAGAGTGCCCACTTTGAGTACAAGCAATGATGCAAGGGTACATTGTTCCCAGGCGCACACTCAATGTGACAGTTGCTTATTTCTCAAATTTTTGCACGTCGCTGAACATAATATCTGCCATGAACTCACGCAAGTGGATGGTGTTTTAAAATGTAATTGTTTGTATTCCGTACTAACATTTTTGCTTTAAAAACATACGCTTGAGAGAGTGGCAAAACCGATGCTGTTTGAGTTATATATTTGCAATTGGGATTGTCATAAAGAACAAGTATTTTAATTAGCATCTAGGCAACCACCAGTGAATAATCTGGTTCTAAATAACCTGCAAAGGTTTTAAAGAAAACTGTACAGGATTACAGAACTACTACAGTACTGAAGGGAGGACATTCAGCCCATCCTGTCGGCACTGACTTTCCAAGTGAGCAATTCACTTAGTGCTAGTGTCCCACCTTCACCTGTTTACATACACATTTTTCAAGTAACAGTTGAATACCCTTTTGAAAGCTTCGATTGAACCTGTCACCATTCTCTCAGGCAGACCATTCCGGATCTTAACAACTCACCGTGCGAAAATGTTTGTACCACTTTTGCTTCCTTTGCTAACTACTTTAAAT
This sequence comes from Sphyrna mokarran, assembly GCA_024679065.1. Lineage (NCBI taxonomy): Eukaryota > Metazoa > Chordata > Chondrichthyes > Carcharhiniformes > Carcharhinidae > Sphyrna > Sphyrna mokarran. The sequence continues at coordinate 35,630,897 of JAGIQG010000024.1, forward strand.
TTGTGTCCGTTCATCCTTGATCATTTCATGTTGGAGACAGTTACTCCTCATCTATTCCGTCTCAACCCTTTGTGATTTTGAATGTTTCTATGAAATTTCCTCTTGGCTTTCTTTTCTCCAGGGAAGATAATACATCTTTCTCCAATCTATCATCATAACTGAAGCTCTTCATCCCTGGAACCATTCTCGTAATATTTTTCTGCATTCTATCCAGTAGCTTCACATCCTTCCTAAAATGTGACACCCAGAACTGGGCACAATAGTCCAGCTGAGACTGAACTTGTATCTTTGACATATCCAACATAACCTCCTTGTTCTTGTACTCTATACCCCTATTAGTAAGGCTCATGTGCTGTGTGCTTTATTAACTGCTCTCAACCTGCCCTGCCACCTTCTGTGATTAATGTATATATGCACACCTAGGTCCCTCTGCTCCTGCACCACCTTTAGAGTTTTCCCTTTATTTTAGATAGTGTCTCCAATGTTTTTAGCAAATTGAACGAGTTCATGTTTCTCTGTCTGAAACATCTTCCACCACCTGTCAGTCCATTCTACCAACTTGTCTATGTCCTTTTGAAGTTCTATACTGTCGTCCTCCTCCAAGTTTCGTATCATCGACAGATTTTGAAATTGTGCTCTGTACACCAAGGTCTAGGGCTTTAATATACATCAGAAAAAGTAACGGATACAACAGCAACCCTGGGGGAGCTTCACTTCAAACATTCAGTTAGCCTAAAAACATTCAATAACCTGTCCTGTTTCTCTGTCACTCAGCCAATTTTGGACAGGGGTTGCCACACTCCCTTTAATTCCACGAGTTCTAGATGTCTTCAAGACTGTGCATCTTTTTCACATACACCATAACAACAGTTTTGCCCTCTCTGGTTAATACCTCTTCAAAAAAACTCTATTGCTGGCTTTTATTACTTAACCTGCATTTGCCCAAGTGACTGTTCATTTTGTCCCAAATTCTTTGGCTGGGATTATCTGACCTCACCCCCAGCTGAGATTCTCAGGTGCTGTTGCTGTGAGTGAAGGTTTATCCGCTAGCAATATATAACCTCACAGAATATTGCCCATTGTTTTTAAATTTTGCTTACAGCTGAAGTTAAACTGTAAGTTGCTGGACTTCTCTTTATGGCCTACTTGGTACAAAATGGTAACGTTTGTAATTCTTCAGTCCACTGATACCACCCGCGCCCTGAGTACAACAAAGGTTAAAAAGTTATAGATCACAGCTTTTGTAGTTTCCATGCTCATTTCCCCAAATGGGTGGAATTTTAACAAAATTGGTCAGTGTCAGGTTCTGACTGAAAACAGACATGTATCTCTCCAAGTGCACAGTTGAGTTTTCACACCGGATTTTCTAGCATTTAGTGTGCAGAAAATCAGAAGACATGGTTTATATCTTCATTCTGGCAAGACAAAGCCTGATGGAGCTAGCAAGACTGACTCTACAGAGACCAAGGCACCATCTTTATTGGGCGCTCCAATTAGCACTGGAATTAAACTCCTGCCACAGCATAGAAGATCCCTCTCCTTCCATAGACCTCCTGCTCCTCCCCTATGTGTTGGCACCTCGCTTCCCTCCCGCCAATTCCGCCAACTACTACGAGTGTCAGGGTCTCTCCCACAACCACATACATATTGGCAAGCCCTCTTCTTTCTCCACCTCCCACCAATACTATCCACCACCATGGCAGTATCATGGGTGCTCTTTCCCCTCACTGTCATTACACCCAGCCTCCCACCCCTTCTCAGGCACTGCTTCCCCTTCCAAGGCATTACCCCACCACCAACACCCTCACCCTAATTTCAGGCATCATTATTGCCTTCATAGGCTTCAGCCCTCAGCCCCTCTCACACAGGTAAGGGATTCTCCTGAAAGCTCACCCCTGGAATTGGCATTGGCAGTGCTTACCTGTGCCATGGGGTAATGCCAGACCACTGCTTGGAATTTGCCTCTTCTCCCTAGGAGCTATACTTACCTTTGACACACCTGGCAGGTTCCCTTTGACTGATCCCTTTTCTTGTATAGTTGTTGTAAGCCTCACAGGCATTCAGAACTCGGCATGTTACAGTTTCAAAGGGCCTAAGTTACAGCTTTCTCTGCTGTTGTGTTGATGGATTGAACATTCCTGATGCATGTTGAGTTAGTTGATCTGAACTGAGGCAGTGAGAACATTACAATTGGCAACAATGCCTTTGTGCACGGAGGAGGAAAGATCACACATGATTGCAGGCTAGTTGAGCCCATTCTCCCGTTCAGTATAATGATGGCAGAACATGGGTTTTAATTCTGCTTTTCCAGCTGCTTCCCACATGCCTAGGTTCCCTAAGGGACCAAACATTTATTCTACTCAGCCTTGAAAGTAGTGGGTGATGAAACATCCACAACTCCGGGATGGCCACAGTCCAAACAACTGATCTTATTCTGGTGATATTTTGTGAATTTCTGCTGAGGGGAGGGCTGAACCTGGTTGAGATAATCCAACAGTTCAATTATTTACTCACATTGCTTGCCTGAATTCACACACAGCCACTTGGACTATGAATTGGTTCCTCTTCACTGTAAAAACATTCAGGAGAGGAGTAGGCATAGGAAAGGTGTTAGTTGTGGGGAGGTGGGAGGGAGGGGCAGAGGATGCATGGAACCTGACATTTTAGTATTGCTACAACTATAACTGCCTTTCTCTTCTTTTCAGGCTATGGCTATGGGGATGATGACCGAATATTATCACTACATTTTTACAACTCTGGTAATTATTTTTTCTGTTTTATTTGAACGCAAACATTAATTGAATATCAGGCAGCAAAGGTTAAACACTTAACGCACGCAGTATACGTGTTGGCACCCTATCAGCTGTCCTGCATTACTGAGGAGCATTTAGTTGCAAATAGATATCAAGGTAAAGTTCATTCCAACCATGGTGTAATAGGAAATTTTGAGGTGCAGACACACTAAGGAAATGAAATTTCACACTAAGGAAAGGAATTTCAGATCATTTCAAGTCACACAGTGTTTGAAACATTAATCTTTAGCATAACTAGAATCTTGTTTTGTCACATGGTGACACAGCAGTTAGCACTGCTGCTTCACAGCGCCAGTGATCCAGGTTCAATTCCCAGGTGAGTCACTATCTGTGCAGAGTCTGCACCTTCTTCCATGTCTGTGTGGGTTTCTACCGGGTGCTCAGGTTTCCCCCCACAATCCAAAAGATGTGCTGGTTAGATGCATTGGTTATGCTAAATTCTCCCTCAGTGTACCCAAACAGGCCTTGGATTGTGGTGACGGGGGTAATATCATTGCAGCGTTAATGTAAGCCTACTTATGACACTAATAATAGGAAAAACACAACCACTGAATTTATTAAAAACATGAATTTCAGACAATTTTACTTATTTAGGACTAAGGGATGCTCTACAGAGGGATCACTGTATTTCAAAATTTATACTTATACTGGGTGTATCAGGCATAATTTCAAAATTTGAAGATGAGGCAGGCCCTGGAAGTATTGTGAACTGTGAAGAACATGGTGATAGATTTCAAAATGATATAGACAGGCTGGTGGAATGGGCAGACATGCGACAAATGGGGTTTAATGTAGAGAAGTGTGAAGTGATAGATTTTGCTCCGAAGAACAAGGGGAGGTGATATAAAAGAAAGGATCATGATCAGAGGGAGCTGGGTGTATATTCGCATGAACTATTAAAACTGGCAAGTCAGGTCAAGAAAGCAGTTAATGAATCCTGTGATGTATACATAGGGGCACAGAGTACAAAAGTCAATGAGTAACAAACCTTCATAAAATACTGATTTAGCTTCAATGGGAAGAATGTAATGGTTTTAGAAAGGGCCCAGGAAAAATTCACAAGAATGGCCCTGAAAGTGAGAGCCTCTAGTTATGTGGATAAATCAGCAATGTTGTGACTGCTCTCTTTGAAGAAAAGAAGGCTGGGAAGAAATTTGTTAGAAATTTGCTCAAAATTATGTGGGGCCTGGATAATGGAAATAGGAAGTGATTCCGGCTGCAGCTGGCTAAGGAGATTAACAAAAAAAAGAGGAGAAAGACCTCTATGCAACAAATGGTTTGAATCTGAAATGCACTGTCTGAGTGTATGGTAGAGACCCGCTCGATTGTAGTTTACAAAAGAGAGCTGGACAATTATCTAGTCAAGGGCTTCATGAAAAAAGTTGAGGAGTCGGATTCATTGAGTTATTATTGTAGCGAACTGATATAAAATTAATGTGTTGAAAGGCCTCCTTCTGTGCTGTAACATTTTATGATTCTAATTTTGATAAATTCAAGGATGTTGGCGACACATGAAAGAAGCTGAAGGTTACTTGATCAGGAAGGGTGGGAGGAGGCTTCTGTTTAACACTGGCATACATGGAGTGGACCAAGTGGCTGTTTATGTGCTGTAAAGTACGGGTAAAGCAAGGAACACAACTACACAGTGTTTCACATCTTCAGGCCATCAAAGCCAAGAAATGAATGTTAATTGCTCTCTTCCTGCCCTTCTCCACAATCTCTTCTATCATGCTCACTCCCCCCATCCCTATCACACGTTCTGTCACCAGTTTCTCCCGTACTCAGCCACCAAGGGGCTGCACTGCTCTGACAGCCTTGCACTCTGGACCCTGACACATAACTTGAATATACACTTTCCCACCTTTTGCTCCTCATCCAATCACGGGATGGTTTCAATCTCATTTGCTGCATTGGAAGAGTGAACCATCCTGTGATTGGGCCTGAGCAGCTTGATGCAGGTTTCAAATATCAGTCATTTGAATGTCCAAGTTTGGCGAGCCTCACTAAGTTTACAATCTTGCTTGAAATCAAAGGTGCCAGAGCCTCTACACCACTGATACCAACAATGATACTTATAGTGGGGAAGGAATACATTGGGGAGGCAATGATGTAAAGGTACAATCAGCAGGACAGCACATTGGCACAGTGATTAGCACTACTGCCTAGCAGTGCCAGGGACCAAATTCGATTCCCAGATTGGTCACTGCCTGTACAGAATCTGCATGTTCTCCCTGTGTTTGCACGGATTTCATCCGGGTGCTCCGGTTTCCTCCTACACTCCAAAGATATGTAGGTTAGCTGGATTTGTCGTGCTAATTTTTCCCCGAGTGTCTGGGGGACAACTCAGGCAAATGCATAGGGGTTATGGCAAAGTGGGATTGTGGTCCATGCAGATTCGATGGATCAAATGGCCTCCTTCTGCATTGTAGGGATTCTATTCCCATTCTATTCCTAATATATAATTCTGCGACTATTAATCCAGAAACTCAGCTAATGATCTGGCAACTTGGCTTTGACTCCCACCACTGTAGATGGTGCGATTAGAATTCAATTTATAAAAAATCTGGAATTATGAATCAACTGATGACCATGGAACCATTGTCAATTGTCAAAAACATCCTATCTGGTTCACTAACATCTTTTAAGGAAGGAAACCTGCCCTCCTTATCTGGTCTGGCCTACATGTGACTCCAGAACCACAGTAATGTGGTTAACTCTCAACTGCCCTCAGGCAACTAGGAATGGGCAATAAATGCTGGCCAGCCAGTGATGCTCATGTCTCACAAATGATAATTAGATAAAACAACGTTCACTATTGAGTCTAGAAGAAGCTTAGTTTATATATAATTATTGACATAGTGCCAACAGCAGATTAAGTTTGTTAAAGTAAACCATCTGCTCAGCCCTCATGGTGAATCAGGGTTCATCATTTTACACTGACAAGATAAAAAATGAAGATAAAACAGCCCGACAGTATAATTTTTGTAAAACAGCTAGCAAAGGGTTGCAGAAAGTTACTTGTCAGACAGTAGCTGGTAAGTCTCACTGCTATGATTACATAGCAAGAAGTCTCATAACACCAGGTTAAAGTTCAACAAGTTTATTTGATAGTAAACACCACAAGCTTTCAGAAACGCTGTTCCTTCATCGGGTGAATTGAGAGTTCTGAATGCCCCAACTAATAAAGGCAAGCATACCTTCTATCTTCGAGTGGATAAAGAGCTAGCATCTGGACCCCTAAGTAAAAAAGAAAGAATTTCCCCACCAGTTAATTTTTGTTTTTTTTCAATCTATCATTAGGAATATCAAAAAGTTGTGTGTTTGCATTGCTCTAACAGACAGTGAGCAAGAACAATGCAGGCCGCACTGCTTGATCCAATGCAAATTTATTATCATCGAAACCTTGAGTAGCGTTTGAATTCAAACAATGGAAAACCTCTGTGTAAAACAGAAAGCAATGACAAGAAAATTAGTTTTAAAGTGTAATTCAATTTTGTTTATTTTTTATAAACCACAACCTGTTGTTTCAACAGATGATAGATGACTGGAGAATAATTTCCTACTTGCCTCAATGACTCCATGTTCTATGCAAATTTCATCTTCCACACGCGGGAAACATTTTGAAAGTATTCTAGAAAATTCTCTGCTTTGAATCATTCATTCATTTTTGGGAATCTGTTAATGTACTGTTCCAGTACATTATGAACAGTGGTTAGCACTGTTGCATCATAGAGCCAGGAACACAGGTTCAAGTCCCAGCTTGGGTCACTGTCTGTGTGGAGTCTGCACATTCTCCTCATGTCTGCATGGGTTTCCTCTTGGTGCTCCAGTTTCCTCCCACAGTCCAAAGATGTGTGGGTTAGGTTGATTGGCTATGCTAAAATTGCCCTTAGTGTCTGAGATGCGTAAGTTAGAAGGATCAGTGGGTAAATATGTAGGGATATGGGGGTAGGACCTGGGTAAGATTGTTGTTGGTACATACTCGATGGGCTGAATGGCCTCTTTCTGTGCTGTGGTGTTTCTATGATTCCTCCCACAGTCCAAAGATTACAGCGTAGATGGATTGGCTATTCTAAATTGCCCCTTAGTGTCAGGGGACTAGCTAGGGTAAATGCATGGGATTACAGGGATAGGAACTTTTGGGTGGGGGAGAGGGGAGATGTTGTGGTCAGTGCAGATGCAATGGGAGAATTACCTCCTTCTGCTCTGTAGGACTGTATGAATTCTATTAACTTTCAAGCATTACATTAAAACATGCAACTGATTAGAATAGCCATTGAAAATTGTGGGATCTTTTGGCATTTTGAGCCCCAGACAGTCCCAAGTCTCAAGCAAATACTTACTTAAATATTACCATTCATAGCTACCTGGGGAATTCACACATCCTTTTATTTCAGGATGGATAATCAACAAAACAGCGATTGCATTCCAGCCATCTTTCTGTTTCACCAAAGACTTAAGAAACATTGAAATTTGTGTGTGTTAGACAAATGTGAATGGATTCCTTAGACTTCCCATTCTATTGTAGTGGTCCCTCATCCCAGCTAGTTTGGGTGAATGTTAATGTGTCAAACAACAACAGAACAACACACCATTCTTTTTTGGAGAATGGATTTTGAGCTTATACAAGTCATGTGGTGAGGAATCCACTTTGTTGCCAACTTTAAAGAATAATAGCTAGAGCTGCTCTGAAGACGGAGTTCCATCAGAAAGCCATCAGTTCAGCTGTTTCTCGTCTAAGCAACCAAATTAATAACCCCTTGAAAGCGGAGAAGGAAAGGCTCCTTCCATTCCAGTCCAAATATTATACTAGACTGGAAAAACTGTTTCATATCAAATCAAACTTTCATGATATCTGTGCCCTGACCCCTATGTTGATGTTGCGATCCTATTACAATGAAATACGTGTTCTAGTTGTATGTGAGACGTCCTATGATTAGAATGGAATCCCCACAGTGCAGAAGGAGGCCGTTTGGCCCATTCAGCCTGCACCAACAACAATATCACCCAGGCTCAGACCTGGTAACCACACACATTTACCCTGCTAACCCCCTGACACGTTAGCACAGCCAACCAGCCCACCCTGCACATCTTTGGACTATGGGAAGAAACTGGAGCATCCAGTGGAAACCCACGCAGACACAAGGAGAACATGGAAATTCCACACGCACAGTTACCTAAAGCTGGAATTGTATCCAGCTCCCTTGCACTGCGAGGCAGCAATGCCAAACACTATGCCACCATGCTGCTGACTAAATGGGGAAAGGTTTGAACATTATTCTTAAGAATATATATGAACCGTTTTCCATCTGTGGGGGGGTGCCTGTGTTCTCTGGGTTTTGCAAATTCACCTATGTTCAGGCAAGATTGGCTTCAGATTCTTCTTTTACTCAGTGAATGGACAGCAGAGTAACACATCCGACAGTTGTATTTCTCATTGAATGTTGGAACTCCGGCATGATCCATTTTTATGGAAAATACCAAGATCAATCTATGGTCAACTTGCCAAGAGATACCTGAGTAGTATGAACACTTTCCTTTCCCTTATGATAGTTGGGAAAATGAGTTGTTTAAATATCAATCTGGGCTAGGATATTCCAGCTCCAGGGTAATGAGTTTTCCAACAGCCAATGCATGGAAGTCAGCCAAATGTCCACTCACTTCAGCAGGGGATGAAAAATCCTGCTTGGGTCAGAAATTTGCAGCTCTCCAGCAGACAGCTGAGTGAGTGAAAGTCAAGTCTGAAATCCACACTTCATTCTTGAGTTAGGAGTTAAAGACCAGGGTGCCCCTTCCAGCTCATTTTTAATGCACTAAGAGCTTTACAGTCTTGAAGCATGTGCATGAATAAAGATATTGCTGCTGATGTAAAGAAATTGTAAGTATACGTCCCATAATTGAGATCATCCGAAAGAATTATAGTTGAGATCACCAGCGACTGAAAATGGAGTGTAACAGAGGTGCACAAGAATCATAAGGGAAAAGCCATTTCATATTCTGAATATATATCTGACAACTGTAATTGGCTTCACCGAGCTACAACACTCTGATTGTGGTTTAATCGATCATGTAAGAATTGTTCTGCTGTAAATTTCTGACGCTGCTGAAACTGGCTTTAACTGTTACCAATTGGAATAACTGTTACCAATTGGAATGTGTGGTAGAGGGTAAATTGCACTGACCAGGACAGGCAGTAAATGGGTAGGTGCACTGAATGATGTTCTCATCCTCCCTCCTGCTGTCTGAGTTACTGCAGTTGTGAAGAATCTTTGATGAGGAAGTCAATCATGTTCAAATGCAATGAGACCCTAGTTAATTTTACATCCCAAATTGGTGCTGTTTGAGCTCCGGCTGAGCATTTAATTATAGTAAAATGCAATCAAGTTTGGGAGATGAATAATGAGCCAAACACTATCATAAAATTACCTGTACCAAGGTAAGCCCCACAAGGTCAATAAAGCCTAGGCCACAACCAAACAGCTTTAAAAAGCAAACATATATTAACTAGATGGTAACATTGATCATGTCCCCACAGTGGTTAGCACTGCTGCCTCACATTGTCTCAGGAACTTGGATTTGATCTAGCTTTGGGTGACTGTGTGGAGTTTGTGCATTCTCCCCATGTCTGCGTGGGTTTCCTTCGGATGCTCCAGTTTCCTCCTGCACTCCAGATTAGGTGGACTGACCATGATAAATTGTTCCTTATTGTCTAAAGGTGTTTGGGTTAGGTCGATTAGCCATGGTCAGGTTATGTGGGGTTACGGGGATAGGGCGGTGGGAAGGGCCAAGGTGGGATTCTGTTTTGCAGACTCAATGCAAATTTGATGGGCCAAATGGCCTCTTTTTGTACTGTAGGGATTTTATGGTTCTTTAATAACCACATTTTAGAAGCCATCCATTTTCATTTTGTCTCCCTATCTCATTCAATTATACTCGATTGACTATTTTCATTTGAGTTATGAAAGGTGATGCCTAAAACAACTATTAGTACAAATTTATTACATCATGTGTGCTCTGCCTGAAGGCCTCATTGTTGGCTGATGTTTCATCCTGAACCATTTTCTTGGCAGTTTATATCAATGGTGGTTTGTCACTGGCTTCCACTCTCAGGGGCCTGGCGATGAGGCAGAACCCAGATCTACTTAGGCTGGATCAAGAATTGAAACCATAACGTTGGTATTATACTCAAACATGTGCCAGCTATCTAACCAACAGAGCTGACCCACTGTCCCATTAGCAAAAGTACAAAAGCAGACGTATTACAGATATTGGAAACCAGACATACAAATAGAAATGCTGAAGTTAATCAGTCAGATTGACAGTATCTGTGGAGAAGGACACAAGTGAACATTTCAGGCTTTTATAAGAACTGGAAGAATCATGCTTTTGCAGAAGGGAAAGAGGGTGTGAGATGTGGAGAAAAAGAACAGAGGGAAGGTCAGTGATGAACTAGAGGGCAGGAGAGAATAGATAAAAGATTTTGTGACGCAAGACCAAAGAACTGGCAATAGAACATATAAAGAAATAAAGATGCATCTAAAGCAATGCAAAGAGCATTTTTATAGCTTCTATAAATTCCTACCGTACTGAAGGAGGCCATTTGGAGTCTGCACTGACTCTCCAAAAGGAATCTTTTCTAGACTCACCCTCTCTGCCCTATTCCTGTAACCCTGTACAATGATCATTGCCAATGCCTCCTAACTTACATATCTTTGGATACTGAAGGGCAATCTAGCATGGGAAATCAACTTAACCTACCCATTTTTAGACTGAGAGGGGAAACTGGAGCACCTGAAGGAAACCCATGCAGACACGGGGAGAATGTGCAAAATCTAGGTAGATAGCCACCTGAGGCTGGAATTGAACCTGGGTTCCTGGCACTGTGATGCAGCAGTGCTAACCACTGTGTCACCCTATTTGGCACAAATACGCATCTTAAATCCAAATGCATTGTGTGATCATAAAGTAGTATTGCATAAATGAATTTTGAGCACAGTTGGAAACAGAAATGCTTTAATAATTGCGTAACGTGTGTGTGTGTGTGTGTTTAACCTTTCCCTTATTTTAAGGGTTCACAATTTCACTCAGGCCATTCCCTAGACAATTTGCCATTTACAATGCAACAATTCAACAAAAAATGATGTTAACTGTTGACAATAATCCTTTGTAAATAATGTTTTCTTTATGATGGTAAAATCCTCTCTTTAGAAGAATGTGTGGAGGATCTTAAGTTTGTCTGAATAAGATTTGTTTGGCTCCAATACAAATTACCTCGCGTTCTGTGACAGCTCAGCAACAATACATCTATGGTACCAAGATTGTTACTTTACATTTTTGCTGCGAGGCTAGTGAAGCTTCCCCTACTTGTCTGCTTTGGTGAATGTTTTTCTACAGAACCAGACTCATGGGGTCCAAATGAATTGGACTTTTATGTTAAACTGAATGTTTCAGAAAGGTCCCACGCTGATAGTCAAAGCATTGTGTTCAGGATCTTGGCGCAGGGTTAGGAAGCTGCTGCCAGCTGGCATTGTTCAATGCACTCCTTTGAATAGGCAGCATGGCAGGTGGATTTTGCATGGCATTTTAACCCTTGGAGTGCATGTTCTGCAGCTGTCTGTACAGTGATGGAAATTTATGCTTCATGCGTTTACCATGAAACTCCAAACTGGGGCGGGGGACATGAACATGTTTATTTAAACTTCCTAATTAGGTTGAGGTGAAGGGGAATTTGCTAAATCGAAATAAATCTGAAATAAATCAATTAACAAGGACAAGAAGGTGCTTAACACTGCTGCCTCGCAATGCCAGAGATCCAGGGGTTCGCTTCTCAGTTTGGGTCACTATCTGTGTGGAGTTTGCACATTTTCCCCTTGTCTTTGTGGTTTCCTCCGGATGCTCCGATTTCCTCCCACAGTCCAAAAGATGTGCTGGTGAGATGCATTGGCCATGCTAAATTCTCCCTCAGTGTACCCGAACAGATATCGGAGTGTGGCGACTAGGGGTTTTCACAGTCACTTCAATGCCATGTAAGGTTACTTGGGACGTTAATAAATAAACTTTAAGAAAGAGGTACATTTAGGCTGTTTATAAATCCTAATACAATCAGAATGATTCTTGGTTGCAATTTAGATGAGGAACTTAGCTGACAATTACATTTAAGAAAAAACAGTGAGTAAGATTTTCCAACTGTGCTTGGCCTGAAACCAGAATATCCCACTGAAGATGAACGGATCTATCTATGGTCTGCCCCTCACCCGCTACCATTCCCATGGTGGGTGAAAGGGGAAAATTTGCTGCACTGTCTGGGTAATGGTTGCAAGGAATTACTTTAAATCATTGAGCAGTTCAGCAGATAACATAAATATATCTTGACCTCTGGAACTCTCATCTAAATCCTGACATGGAATTATGGCCTTGGAAAACCTTTGCTGATCGGGAGTTTGCTGCCAGCACTTGGTTCTCATTATTTCTACAGCACATTTACCTGTCCAACATCATCTGGGCATTGTTCCCAATAACAATACATTAGCTCCGTCCTGTCTTGAGGCTCATTTTCACGTTTAAAAAGGATTTACGAATTAGACCCCCGTCTCTGCTATTTTGTCTTCAACTTCTTTCAACAGTCTAAGGAATATACATATAGAACCCATTTACTCATTTTTTCTGAAGTTATTCCTTTTCTACTGTTAGCTCCATCAATATTTTCTTATATTCTCGTTTTGTAACACCTATTCCATCATCCTACAGGGGAAAAAAGCACAGTGTTTATTTATTTCATTCTTGCATGGGACATGGGCTTTGCTGGCTGCACCAGCATTTATTGTCCATCTCTAATTGCCCTTGAGGGGGGCATTTAAGAGACAACTATCTTGTTATGGATTGGGAGTTACATGTAGGCCAGGTAAGTAGAGCAGATTTCCTTTCTTAAGGGACATTAGTGACCCATTTGAGTTTTTACAATAATTGAAAATGGTCATCATTTGATTTTTAATTCCAGATTTTTTTTTTTACATTCAAATTTCAGCATCTGTCATGGTGTGATTGAACCTAAATCCTTGGAGCATTACCCTGGGTCTCTGGATTATTAACCCAGTGACAATATCACTACATCATCACCTCCCCTATTTGTTATATCTTTTATCCTCCTCGCTTAGAGTCTTTGTTTCTTCTTGAGTGGTCCTCGCCGTACACACACAATCTCAAAAAACAAAGAAAATTACAGTGCAGGAACGTCTCCCTTACTCTTCCTTTCATGTTTGCAAAAGTTTTAATGTATTCTTTCATGGGAAGTGAAAGGGATGGTATCACTTCTCAGCAATCATTTAATACTTATCCTTAATTTCCTGTAAGAAGTTGAGGCTGAGCCACCTTCTTGAACTATGCAGTCCAAGTGGTGCTGTGCTGATAGGATGGAAGCTCCAGGACTTTATCCAGCAACAGTGAAGGAATAGCAATATATTACCATATCATGATGCTTTGTAGCTTGCAGGGGAACATGCAAATTGTGATGTTCCCATGCATCTGCTGCCCTCGTCCTTCCAGACAATAGAGGAGCCTTGGTAAGTTGTTGCAGTGTATCTTGCAGACATTGTCACTGTGCATTAGTGATGGAAGGAGTTTAAGATGATGAATTAAATGGGCTGTTTTGCCTGGGTGGTGTTGAGTTTCTGTAGTGTTATTGGAGTTGCATTCTCAAGGCAAGTGGCAGTATTCCATCACACTCTTGACTGATACCTTGAAGATGGTGGGATAGGCTTTGGGGAGTCAGGAGATGAGTTGCTCACCACAGAATTCCCAGTCTCTGACCTGGTCTTGTGGCCAAGTATTTATATGGCTGGTTCAGTTTCTAGTCAATGGTAACCCCAGGATACTGATAATGATGGATTTAGCTATGGTAATACCATGAATTATCAAGGGGAAATGGTTACATTCTCTCTTGCTGGTTTGGTCATTGTCTGTCACTTATGTGGCTCAACTGTTACTTGCTATTTATCAGTGCAAACCTATATGTGACCCAAAACTTGCTGCACATGGACAAAGACTGTTTCATTATCTGTAGAGTTGCAAATTTGCTAAGCGTTATGCAATTACTAACAAACCTCTCCACTTCTGACCTTATGATGGAGGGAAGGTCATTGGTGAGGCAGCTGAGGAAGGATAGATCTTGGATACTGCCCTGATGAACTCCTGTAGTGATATCCCAGAACTGAAATAATTGATGTTCAACAATCACAATCACCTTTCTTTTTGCTATGTATAATTCCAATTAGTGGAGAGTTTTCCCTAGATTCCCACAGACTTTGAGGGCTCCTTAATGCCCCATTGGATCAGATGCTGTCTTGATGTCAAGGGCAGTCACCAATTCAAAGCACAGCCCGGTGGCACAGTACGAATGAGACTATAGGTTCGGACATTTGGTGTACGTGTTTGGCTGAGGAGTCAATGATGTGAAGCTACCATATGTCAGATTATGAGTGAACACCTCTAATCCTGCGTGAACATCAGCATTGCCACGGATCCAGATTTAATCCTCGAGTCACTGTCTGTGCGGAGCCTGCACATTCTTCCCATAACTGCTTGGGTTTCCTACAGGTGCTTTAGTTTCCTTCCGCAGTCCAAAGATGTATGGGTTAGATGGATTGGCCGTGCTAAAAATTGCCCTTTGGTGTCAGGGAGCCTAGCTAGGGTAAATGCCTGGGGTTGTGGGGATATGGCCTAGGTGGACTGTGTTTGGTGCAAACTCAATGGGCCAATTGGCTTCCTTCTGCCAATTGTATATAGATAATTGTATATAGATAATTGTAAGATTGTATATAGTTTACCTCTTGAGTTCAGCTGTCTTGTCAACATTTGGACTAATGTAATGATGTTAGGCATGGAATGGCCCTGGAAGAATCCAAATTGAATTGTCAGTCCTTAGATCATTCCTTTCCCATTTTCCCTTTTTCACCTTTACATGCACTTTCTATATTACTGATCATTACTGGCCCCAACTTTATCATTTGCCTCCCTGTTCAGTTCAGTTTCCGTGGAACCCGACATTTTTAAACATCCTTCGACCAATAACAATATGTTTATTTTTCCACTCTATGTGTCTCACATTTACAGTTTCCGAACACCGATAGCTCAATCGCTTAGGTATTAACTGAAAGTTATTATCTCGTCAAGCTGTTTGAAATGTATGTTTTGGGGCTGATCACATTTCTGATATTGTATTTCATTTCATCTAATTTGAGAGGAATATGCATGATTGTCCAATTCACAGCCCCATTAGAGCTGTGATGGATTTAACTGCATCCCCGAGCAGTCCAGAAAGATCCCAATAATACTTCCAGAGGGATATTGATGTCATGTAAAAGCACTTCTTGTGTCTTGCTTGTGGCCCCTTTGGTCGACATTATGTAAAATCATTCGCAGAAAATAACCTGTTCAGGGATTTGCAAATGTGCACTCTGTCTTAATATGCCAAAGCTGTAAAAGAACTGTCTTGTTTATTTTGAATGCAGGATATTAAGAAGCAGAATAATATTTGGTAATAGATTTATAATAATAGTTGGGCAGCACTGTGGTTAGCACTGCTGACTCATGGTGACCCAGGTTCAATTCCGGGCTGTGTGTGTATGGAATTTGCACAGTCTCTCCCTGTATCTACATGGGTTTCCTCTGTTGCTCCTGTTTCCTCCCACAGTCCAGAAATGTGCAGGTTAGGTGAATTCATCACGCTAAATTGGTCCTTAGTGTTAGGGGTAACTAGTTTGGTTAAATGCATGGGGTTACGAGGATAGGGCCTGGGTAGCATTGTGGTCGGTACAGACTCAATGGGCTGAATGGGTCTTTCCGCACTGTAGGATTCTATGAGATAACAGTACCTGAATGAATTGCACAATTCAATTTCTGATAGCTCAGAGAGGTTTCAAGAGGGGCGTTTAATTTAAAAACATTGATCTCTGGATTTTTTTTTGAGCCTTTGGTATTCTGCAATCTTGTGTGTTTACTGCATGAGAGAAAATACAACCTTATTAAATGGCAATCACAGAGAAACACTCATTAGATCAATGAAGGTTTGATCAAGCCTATCAGCCCAGATTAATATTCCACAGAACTCTTCCCCATTGTTTAAGCAGAGAACAGGACACATGAACTGCAATACCCAGTCAAATCATTCTCCTGAATTTTTCAGAACATGCTACTGATAGGCAATTTGATCATCCCAAAATGTTATCTGAGTTATTAAATTCTTAGCTCTTGTGACAAGAGTGATGCAGAGAGACTGAACACAAGAGTGTGCAAGAGAGTGGAAAAAGTGTGTTTGAAATGAGAATGGTGATGGAAATAAAAATGCATGTCTGCGACAATAACTCTTAAGGCTCTTCAAGTGTTGTAATCTTCCTGTAATATGTTGAAATGTAACATCCATGTCCATCAGAACTGCTCACTTTTTAGTTAGCTTAAAACATAGCCAATTGATTTCTTTGTTATTTCCTATATTAAGGATACACAATAATTATTGTCTTTGACTTTACTGGATACAAAACCAGGACATGGTTTATAGACGTCGCAACAAACAGTTAAACTACTAATGGGCAATTTATCTACTTCAGTGCTGCATAAATTACTAAATTCTTCAATTCTATTTCTTTTTTAAGAGGGAGAGAAGCAGAAAGGTTGAGACAGAAAGAAGGGGCAAATAAACTACGGTTGCCAATAAATTAGCAGTTCCTCTAGTTTGCCTGCCTCGACCCATTCATTACCTTTTAGGTTTTGAAGGTCCAGGAATTTAGCTGTGACAACCAGAATTCCAAATGTTGGAAGTATAAAACAAGAGCTGAGAATGAACACTCCATGGAGCAGCTTTGCCTGGGTAACTGTTCTCCCATGGTCACTGACTACTCCTTGGATGCTTTCATTCATTAGACGTTCAATTTGTCCTACATAATTCACATTTACTGTTTCTAAAGTCTGGATTTGCTCTTCCACACTGTGCATTTCATCCTTCATGTTCATTGTTCAGATTGGACTGAAGTTCAAGAAGTTCATTGGCTTTTCTTGTTACTGCAGCACTCAGACAATTGTTCTCATTCATCAGCAATTCCTTTTCCTGTTCCCACCCTTTTGCATGATGCTCACTCGAGACTCCTGATCCTTGAAGTTCATCAAGTTCTAATTAAAGATCCAATGTTGTGCAATTTGCTTTTACAAGCTAATCATTTACGCATTTTGAGTCTTCTTTCCTGGAAGTGATATTCCAGTGTTCCCATTAGTTCTCTTTTTCTCCTTATCAAATACATCTTTCATAGAACATAGAACACTACAGCACAAACAGGCCCTTCGGCCCACAAGTTGTGCCGAACACATCAAAACTTACCCAGCCATAGACCTATCTATAACCCCCAATCCCATTGGATCCCATATACTCATCCAGAAGTCTTTTAAAAGACCCCAGCGAGTTCGCCTCGACCACCACCGACGGCAGCCGATTCCATTCGCTCACCACCCTCTGAGTGAAAAACTTTCCCCTAGCATCCCCTCTGTACTTGCTTCCCTGCACCTTAAATCTGTGCCCTCTCGTCGCGACCATTTCAGCCCTGGGAAATAGTCTCTGAGAGTCCACCCTATCTATTCCTCTCAACATCTTGTAAACCTCTATCAGGTCGCCTCTCAACCTTCGTCTCTCCAGGGAGAACAGTCCCAGCTCCCTCAACCTGTCTTCATAAGGCATGCCTCCCAACCCAGGCAACATCCTTGTAAATCTCCTCTGCACCCTTTCAATAGCTTCCACGTCCTTCCTATAGTGAGGCGACCAGAACTGCGCACAGTACTCCAAGTGTGGTCTGACAAGGGTCCTATAAAGCTGCAGCATTACCTCCTGACTCCTGAACTCAATCCCTCGATGAATGAAGGCCAGTACACCGTAAGCTTTCTTAACCACATCCTCCACCTGGGAGGCTGATTTGAGAGTCTTATGGACCCGGACCCCAAGATCCCTCTGCTCTTCCACACAGCTAAGACTCCTACCTTTGATGGTGTACTCATTCATCCCGTTGGATCTGCCAAAATGGACCACAAAACATTTATCCACGTTGAAGTCCATCTGCCACTTCTCTGCCCAGTCTTGCATCCTGTCGATGTCATGCTGCAACTTCTGACATCCCTCCAGACCATCCACAACACCACCGACCTTCGTGTCATCGGCGAACTTACTCACCCATCCCTCCACTTCCTCATCCAGGTCATTTATGAAAATGACAAACAGCAAGGGTCCTAGAACAGATCCCTGGGGCACTCCACTGGTGACCGACCTCCATGCAGAAAAAGAGCCATCCACAACCACCCTCTGCCTTCTGCAGGCAAGCCAGTTCTGGATCCACAAGGCCAAAGCCCCTTGGATCCCATGGCCTCTCACCTTCTCAAGAAGTCTTGCATGTGGGACCTTGTCAAATGCCTTGCTGAAGTCCATGTACACCACGTCCACTGCTCTTCCTTCGTCAATGTGTTCAGTCACATTTTCGAAGAACTCAATTAAGCTTGTAAGGCATGACCTGCCTTTTACAAAACCGTGCTGACTATTTCTAATCAACCTAAACTTCTCCAAATGC
Source organism: Sphyrna mokarran (assembly GCA_024679065.1). Lineage (NCBI taxonomy): Eukaryota > Metazoa > Chordata > Chondrichthyes > Carcharhiniformes > Carcharhinidae > Sphyrna > Sphyrna mokarran. The sequence continues at coordinate 35,649,306 of JAGIQG010000024.1, forward strand.
TCGTAAATCTTGTCCCTCAGAAGCCTCTCCATCAGTTTACCAACCACTGAGGTCAGACTCACCGGTCGGTAATTTCCAGGACTATCCCTGTTCCCTTTCTTGAAAATAGGGACCACATCCGCAATCCTCCAATCCTCCGGAACCTCTCCCGTCTCCATCGACGACGCAAAGATCATCGCCAGGGGCTCTGCAATGACATCCCTCACCTCCCACAATAACCTGGGGTACATCCCATCTGGTCCCGGAGACTTGTCTATCTTGATAGCATTTAGAAGTTCTAACACATCCGCTTCCTTAATATCTACATACTCAATCTTTTCAGTCTGCTGCAAACTTGTAGTGCATCCTCCCAGATGTGAAGAACAAAGAAAAGTATAGCTTGAGAACAGGTCCTTTGGCCCTCCAAGCCTATGCCGATCATAATAACGTAACTAAGTTTTTTAAAAAAACCTTCTGTCCTTACTCAGTCCATATCCCTGTATTCCTTCTGTGCTTATGTACCCATCCTGATGCTTCTTAAATGTTGCTAATATGTCTGCTTCCACCACCACCTCTGGCAATGCATCCCAAGCACAAAAGTTGGTTGTTGTAATAACCTGAGACCACAAATAAGGTCATTAAATGTGTTGTTTAAAAGACGGAACCATTTTATATAAATTAGTAATGAAGTTTAATAATAACAGTAACTGAGCAGAATAGTAATAACTATGAAAACAGGAGCACTGGCAAAACAGATCCTGTTTGAAGATCACTCTTTCGCAGACTGAAAAGCCCACACATGTTCAGAAACCTCAACAGACGCCAAGAAAACCATCACATAGGCGTGCATGAACACTCCATACTCAAAATGAGGCTCTGCAACAGTTCTCTGGACTGATCAGTTTTTATTTGGCAGAGGATAATTCCCCTGTGATTTTGTTAAAGCTCACAATCTGTAATTGTGCTTCCAGCCAATTGTTTTTGAAATTCCTTTTTCTTCTGCCAATTTCTACTTTCTCTTCCCATTCTGAGTTTTCACTTTTTCAATATATCCTTGGAACTGTAGTGTGTTCTGAAGTTTACTTCTGAATGTCCAACCTTTATCTGCAACCGTATTGTCTCTTTCTTGTCCTTCTGTAATATTTCAAAAATGTGTTTGTTCATTTTTTTGAACAGTTTGGTTCATTGCTGACTTTAGTGTCTCATGCATTATTAAGGATGACAGCCTGAATCTTTAGTTTTAAATTTTCCTACTCATTTCTGATTAAAAACATGTTCCAATCTTTTTCCATTTGCAGGGTTTGTTTATTTTTTGTTTCATCAGATAGCTTTCTTTCATTGCCAGCCACTGCTGACCATGCACTATTATCTGTCATTGCAGTTCAGGAAGATGCTGAGATTTTTAAACAGATATATTTTGGCGATTTCTAGAAAATAATCTGTCTCTGTGGTACCAATGAGTGATTTACATTAGTATTGAATTTATCTCTTCTGATGCTTTACTGGAGGTTTTCTGTGCCTCTTTTTAAGCACTGGAAGATTAAAATATTCATCAAAGACTTTTAATATTTCATCAAAGTTGGTTCAGGTTTCATCAATGCAATGCATTAGGACGACTTCACAGCAAATAAACCAAACCAGGATAAAAAAGTAATTGGTACAGACATTTTTCTGACTTTCTACTTAAACCAAAAGGATATTATTGAATTAGAAAGAGTGGAGAAAAGATTTATTAGGATGCTACCAGGACTTGATGGATTGAGTTATAAGGAGAGGCTGAATAGACTGGGACTTTTTTCTCTAGAATGTAGGAGACTGAAAAGTGACTATGTAAAGGCCTATAAAATAATGAGGGCCATAGACAAAGTAGGTTGTCAATATCTTTCCCCAAATGTAGGGCAGCCTAAAACTAGAGAGCATAGGTTTAAGGTGAGAGGGGCAATTTTTTCACATGACAGTGGTGAGTGCCTGGAACAAACTACCAGAGGTAGTGGTCGAGGCAGATACAATTTTATCTTTTAGAAAGCATTTAGATAGTTACATGGATACAATGGGTATAGAGGGATATGGACCTAATGTAGGCAATTGGGATTCGCTTAGAGGTTTTAAACAAAAAAGAGCAGCATGGACAAGCTGGGCCTGTTTCCATGCTGTAAACCTCTAATGACTCTAATGTACTTGGTAGTGTAAAATTTATTTTCTCCAGGGCACTAAATTTGGTCCTTGGAGGAGCCTAAACTGATCTGGGAAGTTGGATTTGTGGTTTAAAAATATTGTTGAGATCAAAAATAATGTTGCCATTCATTTGAAAACAGAGTTTACCAATACTTGTCCATTTTAGTAGGCTCCCACTGCAGTGGCACATGTGATTAGCATTAAAATTATTTCAAACAATGGTTGCTTGGATTGCCTAGCTGAATAGTCATTTTTTTTTGTCTCAGCACTGTGCTTTAGGGGTTTGAAAATCCTGGCCCTTAAATCAATTTAAGAGATTTTCAGAACCTGCTGAATCCTGGAACTGACAAATTTTAGCTCACTCCTGCCACATCTGCTGACTCCGTACTCTGGGAAGGAGGTAGAGAGAATATAGAAATTGAAGCAGGCCCTTTGAGTCAGCTCAGCCATACCTACTTTCAATATCCTACTTCCCCCCCCTCCCGCCCCTGGCCATACCTCTTTAGCCCCATCAGCAATCAGATTCTTGAAATCAGATGTGGCAGTGAATTCAAAACATTCATCATTTTCTGGGTGAAAAAATTTCTTCTCATCTCAGTTCTAAAAGGTTTACCTGTTATCCTTGAACTATGATCCATAGTCCAGGACTCACCCATCATTAAGAACATTCTTTCTGAATCTATTCTATCTAATCCTGTTAGATTCATTGATGAGGAATGAGAATAAACGACTGACAGCAGGCAGAAAGGCCAATATATAATCCTTCACTATTTCTCTTTCATCCCTTTGTGTCTTTTTTTTAAATTCTGTACTCTGCATTTCCAGAACCATCTTATTTTTAATTCAGAATTTTACCATTCAGTTTTTCTAAACCTATTGATGGTGCACACATTGACCTGACAAAATTCCTCCTCTGATTAACGTTTGTTGACCATTTGACAGGGAACAAGATGGGGGAGTCCTGTTGATCGACAGGAGGGATTCTGTTTGTAAACGTTAAGGATTGATTGGTGGGAAATATTTGCCTATAGATCTCATCTTCATGGAACATGGGTCAAATTCAGCAACTGAAAGAGAATGAAGCACTTAGGAAAGAAAATTCCCAGAGTTTGGCACAATATTTACTCCATTTGAGTTAAGCAAGTGCCAACTCTGTCACTGACCATGACAGTACTGTTAAGGGGCACAATTAATGGTGTGGCCTTCATATTATTAATCAAAAGCTGATTCCAGCCTTTTTGTAGCTGAGATGTCACAGTGTAGAGCAGATACTTACAGTGGTTAAAGTTTAGCTCTGGAGGGTTGTACACGACACACAATATTGATCATTGCAGCTGGAGGAATGTTGAGCAGAAAAGCACTCGAGTGCATCTTTGATGGAAGGCGGCTGCATTGGAAACAAAGGAGACAGTGCAGCTATTCATTAGATTCAGCGTGTGAAATGCCTTAACATAGGACTTGCTCTCTCTTTCACAGGATCTCTTCGCCCTCGACTTAGATTCCTATCGCTACTGTGGCGTAAACATGACAGGATTCCGAATTTTAAACACCGAGAACCTGCATGTAGCTTCAATCATTGAAAAGTGGTCCATGGAACGTCTCCAAGCGTCTCCCAGTGTGGATTCTGGCCTCCTTGATGGAATTATGACGGTACGATAGGTTTCCAAATGATCAAACACACAAGAGTTCAAGAGTTCAAAGGCAGGGATGCCAAGTTCTTTTTCACTGTGATAAATAAATCACAAGCCTTTCTAGTGTCAATTTTAAAGTCACTCTCTTTCATATGTGTCTTTTATAGTTAGAAACATAAGAGCATAAGATGCAGTGACACAGTGGTCAGCACTGCTGCTTCACAGCATCAGGGGCCCAGATTCAATTCCCAGCTTGGGTCATTGTCTGTGCGGAATTTGTTTATTCTTCCAGTGCCTGCGTGGGTTTCCTCTGGGTGCTCCGGTTTCCTCCCACAGTCCAAAAGTCATGCAGGTTAGTAACATTGGCCATGATAAATTCTCCCTCAGGATACTTGAACAGACGTCAGAGTGTCGCGATTAGAGGATTTTCACAGCGGCTTCATTACAGTGTTAATGTAAGGCAACTTGTGAACTTTTAAAAACTAAGAAGCAGGAATTGAAATGGACCATTTCGCCCCTTGAGCATAATCTGCCATTCAATACAATCATGGTTGATTCTCCGCTCCCCATTCCTCTTGATTACCTGAAACACCAAACATTCCTCTCTCTCCCAACCTTGAACATGTTCAATAGTTGAGTATCCACAATCTTCTAGGGTAACAAATTCCAAAGATTCACATTAATTTTGAGTGAAGAAATGTTTCTGCATCTCATTTCTAGATGAGTTGGGCTCGCTAAATTGCCTCATAGTGTCCAAAGATGTGTAAATTAGTTAGATTAGCCATGCTAAATGTGCACTCTTATGGGGGTAGGATGGGCGTTTGGGGTGGGGGGACGCGGGGAACCTGGGTAAAATGCTCTTTCAGAGAGTTGATGCAGATGGGCCGAATGGCCTCTTTCTGCACTGTAGAAATTCTAAATGATGGGTCCCTCACCTTGATACTGTACACCCCAGCCAGGGGAAACAATCTCCAAGTGAATATTCTGTCAAGCCTCTTCAGAGTTTTGTTTGCTCTAATGAGATCACCTCTTAGTTTTTTAAACTCCATGCTTGAAATTTTCTGGCCACTTTTGCCCCAAGGTCAAAAAATCCTGCTGAAGTCAAAAAACCTCTGCATAGTCTGACTCTGTCCGTAACAATTCCTGTGGCGGGTAGGTCAGGAAAATTCCACTCCATGAGTTTTAGCCCAATTTACTCAGCCTTTGACATCGGGATAGCCTTTTATCCTAGGAATCAATTTAGTGGACTTTCGCTGTAACGTCCATTGAGGCAAGTATACTCTTTTTAGCTATGGGGAGCAAAATTGCATGCAGTTCTCTCAGTGTGACCTCATCAACCCTCAATACAATTGCAGTAAGATTTCCTTGTTCTTCTACTCCAGTAATAAGGCCAACATATCATTAGCTTTCCCAATTGCTTGCTGTACCTGCAGGCTAACTTTTAGCGCTCCTTGTATGAGTGCATCCAACTCTTTGAACATGAATATTTAATTGTTACAAGGCTTTTAAAAATTATTCTGCCTTTTGGTTCTTATTAGCTAAAAATGAATCACCTCCCACCTCTTCACCTTATACTCCATTTGCCAACTTGACACCCACTCACCTAACCTTAACCAATATTTCTTTGTAGCCTCATTGTCTCTTGCTCACATTTCCACCCAGCTTTGGATCATTAATCATCTTGGAAAAGTTATACCTGCTCACAACCTCTCTGTGCGGAGTTTTCACACTCTCCCTTTATCTGCACGTGTTTTCTCTGGGTTCTTTTGTTTCCTCCTACATTCCAAAAATGTGCAGGTTAGGTTGACTAGCCATGGTAGAGTTAGATACTAAGCACACCAATCCTCTGGTATGTGCAAATTCAATGTGAAATACTGGGCAACTCAGTATGTCTTGCAATTCTTTAATAAGTGAGATGGATATGAAGTGGTACCAGTAGATGTTCTCAGCATTTAACCCCTTTCCTTTATTAAAAACCCTTCTGCCTTACTTTCCAAACTGGGAAATATACTTGTTTTGCCCAATGTTAATATGCTTACTTCACTGTGATAGTTTGGATTATAGGTAGATAATACTGAATGCTATTTAAACAGGCATCTTGGCAGTGAAGTGACTGGAGTCACTAACTGAATCTGTGGCAGCATGTGCCAATATGAATACCCCCTTACTGAACTCACTGGTGCGAGGATCAGCTTGGAACTTCTATAATAGAAGCCTGGCACTGCCAAGCACAGAACTCAGTTCCCAGCCTGAACTGACACAGTAAGCTTCCCTTCTCAAAGTGCATTGAGTATTCAGCCAGGTTACTGAAAGGAGCAGTGCCTGTCAGAGGAATGCTCCGTTACAGACACTGACAGATGGATGATGGAGCCACACTGTGGCCAAACTCATAGCTGGGCAAGCACACAATGGCTGTAACTGTGCTCGAGCAAGTTTTCATCCCTGTTTCCCACTATCCCAAACCCACCACAACTCCCCCTCAATTCAAGGGGAGGGGAGGTAAGTTAGAAGGTGGTCTAAAAACCATCAGGCAAATACAGTCTTGTAGTGGTTAGCACTGTGCCTCATGGTGCTAGGGACTTGGGTTTGATTCCTGGCTTGGGTCACAGCCTGTGTGGAGTTTGGACATTCTCCCCATGTTGGCATGGGATTTCCTCTGGATACTCCGGTTTCCTCCCACAGTCCGAAAGGCATGTATTGGCTGTGTTAAAGTTTCCCTCAGTGTACCCGAACAGGCACCAGAGTGTGGCAACCAGAGGATTTTCACAGAAATTTAATTGCAGTGTTAATGTAAACCTGGTGGTGACGCTGATAAATGAAATGAATAAAAATAAAGACTTCACTTTAAAGAAGTTACTATCCTTCGAATACATTCACTTGCTCTGAAATTTTCAAAAGGTAAGGAAGATGACTAAATGGCTTTATAAATTAATCTGTATAATGTAGGCATAAATGTCAGTGTTATAAAGCAGCAGATGACAGCTGGTCACCATGGCTTCCTCATAAACATTATAAAAACAACCTTTTCAGGTTGTACAATATTTTGAATAGGGCTGTTCAAAATAAAAGTAGCAGAGCTGACAGATTAATTTGTGGTTTGAAGTATTGTTACAGTGTACTCTAATATCTTAAGAGTGTTACAATGTAAAAGCCCGGTTGTCAAGCAGCCAGGTGTCAGATCAGGTCTAACATGCGCTGCAGATTCAGCACCGGTGTTCTGAGAAATCAACTTAAGCAGTTTTCACATTTATTTCAGACAGATGCTGCTCTGACATACGATGCGGTTCATATTGTATCAATGTCCTATCAACGAGCACCTCAGATGACTGTTAACTCTTTGCAGTGCCATCGACACAAGCCCTGGCGATTTGGAAGCCGCTTCATGAACTTTATTAAAGAGGTAACAACCGGGTTTGAATGCGCGTGTGTTGGTCATGGGCTCTGTTCATTTCACGTTACATGATAAATGGAGTGAAATCAGCAACTTGTATTCACAAATCATTTATAATCCTCAAATTAGCAAAAGACGCAGATATGGTTATAAAACATAGAACAGTACAGCACCGGAACAGACCCCTTTGGCCCACAATGTTGTGCCGAACATGACGCCAAATTAAACTAATCCCTTATGCTTGCTATTGGTTGATATCCCTCTATTCCTTGTATATGCATATGTTTATCTAAAAAAATCCTTAAACACCCCTATTATATATATCTACCTTTCAAAAGAAAAATTACCACCCCAACATCTCCTTTGAGCCTTCCCCCTCTCACCTTAAGTGCATGTGTCTGAATATTAAACACATCAATTCTGGAAAAAAGATTCTCACTATCAACCCTGTAATGCCTCTCATAATTTTATAGACTTCTATCATGTCTCCCTTCAGCCTCTGCCACTCCAGAGAAATCAATCCTCGTCTTCTATAGCTTAATTCGGAGTGAATCTAACTGAGGTGAGGATTTCAACCAGCACGATCTTACCTCAATAAATGGATAATAATGAATAAGAAATTAATTCATGCTGGATTTGGTCTTGTGACAGTCTGTCTGAGAACTGGGCATAGCCATATGCTGAGAGCATTTTCTAGAATTTGTGTTTGATGATAGTTATGAGCTGGGTTGTGTAGTGAGTTGACGTACAAATATCTGAAGAAGGGTCAGGCAATAATGAGCTGCTCGATTGATCCCTGTCCCAATTGGGCATGGTGTAACCTTCCAATATGATGGCTGGAATTCTCCTGCTGTTTGCACCCTGCTGCCACTGCAAGCGAGGACAGGGAATTTGGCAGCTCAGCCAAACCTCTGTTCACTGTTACGGGGTGGGAGAATTCCACTGGTCTGAGAATTCCAATCTATGGGTGCAATTCTCAGAAATAAAATCAAAATGAAAACACTGGCGGGAAAATTGTCGGTGAATCCATTATATCCTGTCGGGATGAAAAGGCCGTAAAATCTTGGCCATAGTTTTCATCCTAAACCAGTTAAAATCTGTATTAACAATCATAAGTGCATATCTGCACATGAACTGAGATTCCCTTGGTTTCAGAGCAGCGTCAGTTCATTCGTGAGAGAATGTCTAACCAAAACAGAATCCTTCCTTTTGTTCTTACATAGCCACAAGCGCAACATTCCCTGAGTGCAGGAGACCCTCAAGAACCAGGTCTCCTGCAAAATAAGCCACAAGAAGAGTTGGTGAAATCGCGAATACTTTCCGCTTTATTCTCATATCAATTTGTTCCCAAACATATTGTCCTTATCAGTTACTCTATACTATGTGCATTCCATATACTTATATAGGTGCTTCTAATACACAAAAGAAGGACTGTTGTTAAGCACACCCTGTGTCATAGGGAAGAGACACGATTTTCTTTGGATTTCAGTCCTCAGTTCTAACTATCCTTTCAAATTTTATGTGAAATGGAAACCCATCCCAAAATACTGCGATGCCGATCTTTGATGTCATTAAATTTCTGTCCTGGTTCTGTCAGTTGTCTGCAGTAACTTTTGGAAAAATGTCGTAAAATGGAGACACTTGCCATTAATCAACATTCTGAATTTTAATGGGTGTAAAATTCATCAACAATGTTTATAAAGGTCCTGCTCTATAAAATTGACTTCTGGAATCCATAAAAGAGAGAGTGTTTTATGTGGCTTCTATATCAATGAGAGAACAATAAAATCAACAGACCGTAACACTGGTACAGATCTAAATGTTTTATGGTGAGGGGGAACTGCAGTGCTTTATCGTAGTTTTAACACTACATCACCTCTTCTTCACTGGAAAAATGGAGGCTGAAGGGAGACCTGATTGAGGTCTACAAAATTGAGGCATAGACAGGGTGAATAGTCAGAGGCTTTTTTGCCAAGGTGGAAGTGTCAATCATGTGGTGGGGGAGGGGGAATGGTGTGCGTGTGTATGCGTGTGTGTGCGTGGAGAGAGAATGCACAGGTTCAAGATGTGAGAGGGGACATGTATAATGGAGATAAGTGAGGATAGTATTTCACACAAGGAGTGCTAGGTGCCAGGAATGCACTGCCAGAGGAGGTGGTGGAAGTAGCAGGCACATGAGCAGCATTTAAGCTGCATGCCTGAATGGGTACATGAATAGAGGGATATGGATTCAAAGAGTAGAAGGATTTTTTTGTTAGGGTATCACGATTGACATGGGCCTGGTGGGCTGAAGGGCCTGTTCCTGTGCTCTCTTCTTTAACTTGCTTTTGAAGGTGCAAGTGTGCATGAATCAGGTGGTGAGCTTCCCAAGGAGCCTGTCAGAACATAAACAACTTTAGCATCCAGTGTAAATGACCAGTGTCTGAACCATGGGTGAACTGAGATTTTCAATCCACTCAAGATACAAACCACCGATATGTATATTGTTGCCTGAAACAGCAATCAGGAAGAGCCCATCATCTTAAACACAGGCTCAACTTTGCGTTTACGCACACATTCTTGCTTCGGTGCACGGTAAACAGGACACATTCTGAACGCTAACGTTATTTCCACAGTTCAATGGTATAATTGGAGCATTAGCTGCTCCTGTGTCCCTGTCAGTAATCTCGAGGAAGTGTTGCTGCACACTCATTCATCATTCTTGTCACAGATCTGCAGGTGCACTAACAGATAGAGTCCAGCGTGAACCCGAGTTTATATTTCATTACGTGCTGGCAAACTCATAGTAACTGTGGGTTAAGAAGGTTAATGAGAGTGCTAATAAGAAGTTCTAATAATTTCTAGCTAGTGTTCTCCTTGCTCCACTCCTGACAGATACACATATACTTACAAAGGCTGGGAGATAAGGAGCTCGCAATGAGCGGGCGAGATGAAAGCAAAATCTTTTCCTTTCTGTTCCAAATGACATCTGAGCAATAGTGTAGGTCCTCGATATACATAATCTTATTAAAGTCTGAAACAAGATACATGGCTGGCACAATGGCAACACTGATAAATCAGTGCGTGGAGCCAAATGGGATTCATGGAGCGAATTGTAGGCCCTGGATAAGAAACAGCAATGATTAATTAATCATATTCCACAAGGAGACAGAATTAGGATCATTTCCTTGTGAGTGTGTAATTAAAATTTACTGTTATGGAGCATAATGATATATATTGCTGTGTAATTACCACCGTGTATTTTTCTGTTGAGGCTCAATGGGAAGGATTAACTGGCCGAATCGTATTTAACAAAAGCACTGGACTGCGGACTGATTTCGATTTGGATGTTGTCAGCCTCAAGGAAGACGGCCTTGAAAAGGTCTGTACGCTTCCACTCTTTTGACAGAATAATGAAATGATTATTTTAGTTGATATAGTTTTAAAATGAGGTGGAATATTTTTAATCAGTACATATAGATATTCGATACTCTATCTGATAGTTGCAGATTAAATATATGCTCACTTTCTATCCTGTTACTCTGGCTCATGTGCACGTTATGAAAGGCTCTGATCCAATGCTCCGTACGGGACAACACAGTGGTTAACTCTGCTGCCTCATAGCACCAGGGATCCAGGTTCGATTCCTGGCTTGGGTCACTGTCTGCATGGAGTTTCTTTCAGGTACTCCGGTTTCCCCTCTCAGTTCAAAGGTGTTCAGGTGCTCTGGTTTTCCCCTCTCAGTCCAAAGATTGGCCATGCTAAATTTCCCCTAAGTGTCAGGGGGTTAGTAGAGTAAATAAGTTATGGGGTTAGAGCCTAGGATGGTATTATGGTGGATGCAGGCTCGATGAGACAAATGGCCTCCCCCCATAGTGTAGAGATTCTATGGTAACTGAATTACTTTTATAATGAAAAACCTCTAATGCAACCAACCAAAGACTGCTGGTGATGGGTCTTAAATATATTTAGTAATAATCATAGCTACAGTTCAGCTATCGTACTGCAAGTTACTTGATCTACAGTTCAGTTTGTCATCAAACAACATTTTGATATAAGAACAGAAAAGCTGGATAAGCTCTGTAGGTCTGGCAGCATCTGTGGAAAGAGAGAAACACAGTTAATGTTTCGGGTCCATGTGACCTTTCTACATAACTACATCATTCTGACATTTAGCTAGAGCCAACTCAGTGTGTCCTCCTTCTCTTAACTCACCTCCCATTGATGGAAGATCATTTACTTCTGCCCAAACTGTCTAATTCCCCACTTAAAACTCTTAGGGAGAATTTTCCTGTCCCACTCACCACAGGAACCATAACAGGTGAAGGGGTGGACAATGGAAAAGTCCATTGACCTAGGGGAAGATATTCCGGCTTTGTGGGGAGCACAAACTGAAAATCCCAATGCACGTGGTTAATGTACCTAAGCAGCTTATTTTATGGGCTGTGGCAGGAAACTGGAGCACCCAGAGAAAACCCACGCAGACACAGGGAAAGCGTGCAGACTCTGCAAAGATAGTGACCAAGCCGGGAATCAAACCTGGGTCCCTGGTGTTGTGAGGCAGTAGTGCTCACCACTGTACTATCACCCTCCGTGTACCAGAACGAGCTCCAGAGTGTGGTGCCTAGGAGATTTTCACAGTAACTTCAATGTTAATGAAAGCCTATTTATGATGATAATAAATAAATGAACTTCAAACTTCATCTCTAAAACGCTCTTCACAAAATCCATTTCTCTGATTAAGTTTTCACCCAATTCCTGCAGTGGTTCTTTGTCAGTTCCTTTACTACATTTACTATTATTTTTTTTTCACCCACATCACTTTCCTTATTTTCCTCCTCACTAAAACATTTGCTACGTGGACGTTGCTACATAAATTCATCTCAACCAAGTGTTCATAAATCATAGTATCTTCCTGTGAATTGGCACACTGTCCCTTTAGAACATTTAAAAAATGTACAACTCTCAGAATGCCTGTGTAAGTGTCAAGCAGCTTGAGAATATCTGTGTAGGTGCGCGTGAAACACAAAGGAAAGGATGGCAGGATTTTCTGGCTGCGCTCTACCCAAAATTGGCATGGTCTGTCCCCATCCACTATGATTCCCTTGGCGGATGCGACAGGAAAATCCCACCCAGAACATCAATATGTGATTAAAATGAACATGCAAGACTCTGTGTGTCTGTGTGTGTCTCTGTGTGTCTGTGTGTGTCTGTGTGCCATCAGAATTAGTAGCGAATGTGATTTCGTGCATGACTTGCTAAACCCGTGGTAGACTCTTATTGGATTAACTATTGATTTCTCTGTGAAACTCAGCTATCGTAGTCTTGAGAATCAGTACTGGAGACTGTGTCATGATTGTGCACACAGTCATACTGTAGCCAATCAGCACTGAACGTTGTAGTATTTACAGCACAGAAAAAGCCTATTCACCCAATGGGTCCATGCCAGGTTTGTGCCTCACATTAGTTATCTCTCGCCACATTCTATAAACCCAATTTAAAACTATAAGAGACAGGAGCAGAAGTTGACTATTTGGCCCATTGAATCATTATCCACTATGAATTACCACAATCATTCTGATCATTACTGATCTAAAATGATAATCGCTAACTCCACTTTCCTGCCTTATCTGCATAACCCTCGATTTTGCTTACTGATTAAAAATCTGTCTACCTCAGTTTTGAACACCAGATATCTACAGTCATCTGCAGTAAGTAATTCAGCAAGTTCACTACCCTCTGAGGAAAGAAATTCCTCCTCAACTCTGTCTTAAATGGGTGACCCCTTATTCCAAAATTATGCTCTCTGGTCCAGGGGAAACAACATCTCAGTATCTACTTTGTCAAGTCCCCTGAGAATCCCAAATGTCTCAATAAGGTTGCCACTCATTCTTCTTAAATCCAATGAGTACAGGATGAATTTACTCAATCTTTCTTCATAAGAAATTCCTTCTATATCTGGGATCAACCTAATGTATCGTCTCTGGACTACCTCTAATGACAGTATATCTTTCCAGAAACTGGAGGACTAAAACTGTTCACAGCATGTCAGGCAAGGTCTAACTGGTGTCTTGTATAATTTTAGCAAGACTTCTCCACGTTTATACTTCACTCCCTTTGAAGTAAAAGTCAACATTTCATCTGCCTTTCTAATTACCTGCTGAACTTGCATGCTAGCTTTAAGGTGCCACCAGGGTTTTTTGTGACATGTATTGAGGATGCATAAAGTGAATGAAATATGGATCTGAATCAAAAATGTAATTATGGAGGGACTGGATTTCACAGGTGCCTCCAGTTGGTGGTAATAAAATGGGTGGCTAGCCCACAGTCTGCACACCCATCCTCAACCCCTTCCCCATTAAACTGGAGGGAAGGAGTAGGTTGGCTGGGTGCTGAAATCTGAACACTGCCCACCACTTTTAAAGGGATAGTTAAATGAGCAATTGAGTTGTTAGCAAATACATTGATCCAAATATTATGTTACCCATGCTATAAAATAGTTGGAGTGGATAGGCTGGCTGGAGTGAGCAGGCTATTTCCTTTTTGATCACATTTTGAAGAAAAGCCTGCAGATTAGAGTTCCATTTTGAGATACACGTTCCTAGTTCAGACATATTTTATTGGCAATCCTTCAGTTTCCAGCTTTACTTGCTTTTCCTAATGGGTAGGTGGCACAAAGGAAGAAGGGACTTCATTTGGGAATGCACTGTCTGCACTGCGGGCACCACACCTCCACAGACATTGTCCCTTTTTGCTCCTGTCACCCTGACATCCAAATGTGCAACTCCCCTGCCCCGCCCACACCAGGCTCCTCAGTCCCTTTCTTCCCTGGAATTGACCTTGGTTTGGGATCCATATTGTCTTCATCCTGGGGTTTGCTTGCAATCCCAGCAGCCTTCAATGTACCAATGGTGGCATCACTGAGACTGCCAAAGCTGCTGGCCAATCAGATTTCTTGACAGCTCTGGAGGACACGACCCTCTCTCACTGACGGCAGAAGTGCCACTTTCACCAGCTTAAGCCCAAACATGCAGCATGCTACTGTGGCAGGACAGCCTTCTAAGGAGGAAATAGAAGGGTATGGATCAAGTAAGAGGAGAAGGACTTTTTTTTAGTTTAGTTAAGATATCATGATTGGGATAAATTTGGAGGGGCGAAGAGCCGGTTCCTCTGTTGTACTTTTATTCTTTTAACATGGAATAGTTGGCTTCTGACATTTCTTCTGGGGGGAATTAAAGCAGTAACCTCCTGGTCCCCCCATCCACACCACCGTATCATTCCAGTAAATTTTTTCTCCAAGTCTTTCCTGAGGTAAATGCTCTCAGTGAAGACACAATGAAGAGGTGTGGATTTTCAGGCCAGCCCACGTGTTTCTCAGGGCAGGAAGCAGCACACTATTTGCCAACAGAGAGATCATTTGATCCCATCACTGTTAACAGGATTTCCCATCCACTTACCCTCACGCTTCCAGGAAACCAACAATGGGAAGGATATTCTATCCAAAAGTTTCTGTCCACATGAACCTTCAGTAAATTCTGGCCAATATTTTTGCCCAAGTGCCTTGAAGGTTTGGGAAGGGGAAAACAGTCAGTAATGTCTCCTGCTCCCAATCATGCTCCTGTGACCCATACTGGTCATTCAAACATGCGGGCATTATTGGAAGTCAAAACTGGTCTTAGGTAAGGCATCTTATTCCAATCAAAAGTATTGCAAATATTCAACATCAAGACACTCACATGGATAGTAGAAAAGTAATAGATGATGAGCACTATCGATAGGGAATGAAGACTTTCAGAAAAAGAGAAGAAGAATTTGAAGACTATGGGCATATATTGTATTAAGGGCACTTGTTCTTTATGAGACATTTAAAAAGAGGAGAAAAAAGTGGATAGGTTCAATTCAAGATTGATAAATTTCAGAACCCAGTAGTACATTGGTCTATGTTCACGATCTTTTGTAGACCGCAAGAAACTACAAAAGGTCATGAACAAACTCCAGTTCATCACGCAAACCAGCCTTTCACCCATCGATACTGTCTACACTTCTCTCTATCTCGGCAAAGCAGCCAGCATAATTAAGGTCCCCATACAGCCTAGACATTCTCTCTTCCATCTTCTGTTGGGAAAAAGATACAAAAGTCTGAGGTCAACTGACTCAAGAACAGCTTCTTCCCTGCTGCCGTCAGACTTTTGAATGCATCTACCTTGCATTAAGTTGATCTTTCTCTGCATCCTAACTATGATTGCAACACTATATTCTGCACTCTCTCCTTTCCTTCTGTATGAATGCTTTATCTGTATAGTGCGCAAGAAACAATACTTTTCACAGTATACCAATACATGTGACAATAATAGATCAAATCAAAATACCTTTTGGAAATCCAGAACAAAGCGGTAGTTTTAATTATGAAAGCTGTTCCAAAATGCTCGCAAGATACAAAAAAAAAGTAAAAAATGTATTTTACTGAATTCCTTATCTCTAACTTTGTAGTGCAAATTATTTATAGAAACTGGAGAAATAAATGAGACTATTATTTCTCATGGTAGAAAGGAACAGATCAATCACTGGGAGTGCTATGCAAAACCAGAATTAACTTGAATGCATGATGAATATATTTAGCATAAGCACTGAAAAACATTTAACCAATAAATCTTGTTTTACTAATTAAGGATTAATGCTTATTATAGTGCGACTGTACACATTTGTCTTGTGGTTTTAAACGTGATCTGGCCAACTTCAAAGGTTGTTAGCATTATCGGTTATTGGATAAACTAAATTGTAAAAATGGCTCCAGAAATTTATCCCAAAATAATAGACAAATAGAACAATCTGAACTGGATTTAATCATGCTTTGGTTCTTTAAAACTAGTTATCTTGCTGTGATTATGTTGCCTCATCCACAGCCTCACCCAAGCTGTGGTGTTTACTGCCTCTGGTGAGTAAGCAATAGTTGCTTCTTATTTGGAATGACATTTGTTTTCCTTTCAAACTGGGAGTTGTTGGCTTCACGTGAGTGAACTACAATTGGGCCTAGCTCATACTTCAGTCTGGTCATTTGAAAAGCTTATCACCCGACAGCCCAGATTGGAAAATATCTCCAACCATCTTGGACAATTACTTCCTGAATGAGCTTTAAGAAAAAGCAAGTTGCGTTTCTTTCTTCAATTTGGTTCATTGGGGTACATTGAAAATTCTCCAGCCATTCATGCTGGCAGGTTCTCTGGTCTCACTGGCAGTGCAGGTTTCCCAGCCCCCAGGTTTCCTGCTAGTGTGATGTGACATCAATAGGAGTTTCCATTGACAGCAGGGGACCAGAGTATCCCGCTTCTAACAAACAAGGTGCCAGCTGGGAGGCCAGAGAGTCTCACTCATTGTTTCTTGAGCCATACAGGCAAAACATACTACTTACAAAATACGCCAGGCAAAAGGAAAAGGATAGAATGTAGAATATAGTGCTGCAGCGCCAAATCTATAAGAGAATTCAAGAGGTTATTAGACATTTAAAAGATTTAGAATATAGAACATTGGTAAAAGATGGAATTAGAAGGTAGTCTATGGACAACTTGCACTGGTGCCATCATTTTTTTCCCTTACACTCTCCCATTTTACTTAGGATCGTCATAATTCTGGCTGATCACCCTTCAGTTGCCAATTCATCTTCCAATCCTGCTGCCTTAAAATCTTTCATTGCTATACCTATCATGTCTTGCACCTTCCTCATCTTCTTCTTGGTAGTCCCATCTCCATCAGTTGACTCATCACATTTCATGTGTGTGTGTGTCTCCCACTGATGCAAACCAGCAGGTATCAGTGCCAGTCTCCAGCTGGGTAAATGGGAAGGGTTAGCAGCAGGAAGAATATTTGCAAGTATAACCACTCACCATAACCAAATGATGGTTGATATAAATGAAGAGAACAAAGGTGCTCACTAGTTTGTAACTAACACCCTATGCCAATCTTTTCAGATTCAAGTGCTGCCTCCAGATTTTATCAAAAATCTAACAGGATGAGCAGGGTAGATTCAGGAAGAATGCTTCCGCTGCTGGGAGAGTCCAGAACTAGGGGGTGATAATTAGAGCTAAGGAGTAAATCTTTTAGAACTGAGGTGAAGAGAAATTTATTCACACAGAAGGTGGTGGATGTATGGAATTCACTACCAGAGAAAGAAGTTGAGGCCAAAACATTTCCTGATTTCAAGAAGAAATTAGATATTATTCTTGGGGCTAAAAGGATTGAGGAATATGGGGGGGCGGGTGTGTGTGTGTGTGTGGAATCAGGATGTTGAGTTTGATGATCAGCCATGATATAAATGGATGGCGGAACAGGTTCGAGAGCTAAATGACCTACTCTTGCTTCTAGTTTTTATTATTATCATCAGACCCATTTCACATATTCTAGATTGCTAATCCTTTATCTTTAGCAAATATGGTTAGGATTAATTGTAATTCTGTGGTGCCAATGGTTAATTTTGAGGAGTCCTGGACCAAGCCAAGCAGCAAACCAATTGAAACCATTTGCAATGGTTTCTCTATCATCTACAGCACTGCACTCAATGCATTGCTTGCTACTTATTTCACAAGCCACAGTTATAACATTTACTTTGTTTTAAAGCATGCAGTATGAAGCACTCAGCTCTAATAGGTTAATGAACTCAGTATTTCCAGATTATATTTTATGACCCCATACTATCCACATGAGCTGGTTACACAGACTTATCATTTGCTGCTTTCTGACATGGTTTGCTGTGACTTCCATTTCTTCAGCACTAGAACTGCCACAGAGTTCAGATAGAGAGCTATAATTTAGAAAGATTGCAGGTGTAGAAACCAAGACGCAATGCTGCACCTGGCTGAAGAAAATGGTAATAAAATTCTTCAGGATGCGTTTGTTAAAATTAGACTTGTGTGTTTTAAAACTTCTTCCAGCAAGAGCTGTTCTTTTCTTATTTGTTCATGGGATGTGAGCATCCCTAATTGTCCATGAAGGAGATGCTCAGGGTCATAGCAATGGGGTTCACTCTTGAGTCACACACAGGTGAGCTTGGTAGATTTCTTTTCCTAATATACATTAGTGAACCAAATGTTTTTTTTTAACAACAATCAATGATAGGGTCAGAGTTAGACTTTTAATTCCAGATTTTTATTGAATTCGCATTTCATCATCTGTAGTGGCAGGTTTTGAACCTGAAAATCCAGATCATTTACTCAATGTCTCTAGGTTACCAATCCAGTGACGCTATCACTATGTCACCACTTTCCCTTAATGATTGCTACTGTTTGCTCCTAATTGTTTATTATGTTTCAGTTCTTCTTGTATCCTTTCCTCCCTTAATCTGTGAAATAATGAAAGATACTTAGAGTCATAGAGTCCTACAGTGCAGAAGAAGGCCATTTGGCCCATCAGGTCTGCACTGGCCACAACCCCACTAAGGCCCTATCCTCATAATGCCATACATTTACCCTAGCCATTCCCTTGACACTATGGGGAAATTGAGCATAGCCAATTCACTTAACCCTCACATTTTTGGAGTGTGGGAGGAAACCAGAGCATCAGGAGGAAACCCACAAAAACACGGTGAAAATGTGAACTCCACATAGACAGTGACCCAAGCTGGGAATTGAACTTGGGATCTCGGCGCTGTGAGGCAGCAGTGCTAACCACTGTGCCATTTCTTTCCATAAGGCAAGGAATCAATGGGTTATGAACTTGGAAGGAAGAGAAATTGGCTTTGTAGAGTTTGAAAATGGTGGTTAAATTCCACCAGACACCACATTGATGAAGGAGTTAATGCGCGCAATGAATTTCAGAAAGACCATAATGTCAAATAGCACTGAGGATGTGGTATGCAATAAATCTGGTTGAACCTAAGATACCTGACTAGATTGATTCTTCCACTGTAGTCCCTTATTTTCAAGAAGAAATTAGACATAGTTCTTGGGGCTAAAGGATCAAGGGATATGGGGTGAAGATGGGATCAGGACATTGAATTCAATGATTGGTCATAATTAAAATGTATGGTAGAGCAGGCTCAAAGGGTTGAATAGTTTACTCCTGCTTCTTGTTTCTATGTAACATTGGATGGGGGATTGATTGCAACAACAAGGACACTGGCAGAATTGCAAGGGTGGGAGAGCGAATGCTATTATCCCAAGAGAGGACAACAGGTTTATATTCCATGGGGCCACTGCCACCTCCTTGGGTGGCACCATTACAACCGTAGTATCATGCTGAAGAACAGATTTCTAGACTCTTGTGATACTCTGCAGGCCATTTCCCATTTACAGACAGCCATGATGAGAACAATTTGAACTTCTACTGCACCTCTCAAAATTAAATTTGGCGACTGTAATGTAAGCTGAGACATCAGCCATAAAGTTGGGTCTAGAGGTGAGGAAACTAAAGCTCACCGCCACTTCCACATTGGAAGGATGGTCACCAGGATCTCTGCAAATTGCTGTGCCAAGTTGGTGCTGATCTTCTCCATATTCTGACATTGGCCACAGCCTTTGTGACAAATTCCCCATTGCACCACACATTTCATGGTACGTTGCTATCTTGGAATCCTGCCAGTGCAGAATGACGCCATTCAATCTTGAAAACAATCCCACACAGGCCCTATCCACATTTATACTGTTAAATTGCCCCTTAATGTCAGGGGGATTATCGTGGCCAGTCCATCTAACCCACATGTCTTTGGATTATGGGAGGAAACTGGAACACTTGGAGGAAACCCATGTAGAGACAGGGAGATTTGTGCAAATTCCACAGACTACAATCCAAGATTGGAATTGAACTCAGGTCTCGAGCACTGTGAGGCAGTAGTGCTAACTGCTGTGCTACCACACTGCCCCTATCCAAGCTTGTGCTGTATGCTTCTCCATCAAAATCCTTACCTGAACCAAACTTCTGCGTGACTGCACTCTGTGACAACCTGCTCAATCCCAGAACTTATAGCAGCTACTCATGCAGATCCTCCTGCAGATCCATTTCTAACACGTCCTCTATGACATGCACAGTTTCTGCTGGTTGAGAATGTGAAATTAGGTGGCATTGCTTTGGCTTCATCATCTGTCTCCTTCTTTTGGTGTTCTTCCTCTGCCAGCCAGTCTGCAGCTCCTGGAAAGGGAAAAGAACACAAGGCAAGGTTGTAGCATAGAGAGTGGAGGAAAGGAAGCGATGCAAGCTTAACACCATGTACAGCTTGTAAGAAAACATTGGAAGATGAGGGGAAAGTGGGATGTAAGAAAAAGGATTAGATATAAGGAAATATAGTTCTGCTAAATTATTTTAGCTATACTGCAATCCAAAACAATTGCTGTCCAAAAAATGGCCAGAGCCATCTCATCCATGGGAGTTAGAACTTGCAGGCACATCTCTACTACCCCATTTGTGTGGAGCTTTGTCCTACAAGAGAGACAGAAATGTGTCAACTTATCATCCAGTCTGTTCAGCTGATGTAGCTCTCCTGGTTAAATGACTGGCTGCGTATGCAAGATCTGAGATGTGGGAGTGAAAATTGCAGCATTTGAAGTTTATGGAAATGAGATGAAGAACATGGATAATGAGTTTATATCCTGACTGATGGGCATGAATGATCAGTGATTGAGGGGGCTGTGGTGTTTTGACAACATTTGGAGCATTGTATCCGAGTTGTCAGGTTTGATTCCTGTCATTACTCCCTAGCTAACTCCTGTCACTGCTTTTTCTTTTCATTTATTATTGTCTCATATATTGGGATCCAGTGAAAAGTATTGTTTCTTGCAGTCTACATAGACAAAGCATAGTATTCACATAGTACATAGAGAAGAAGGAAAGAAGAGGGTGCAGAATATAATGTTACAGTCATAGCTAAGATGTAGAGAACAATCAACTTTATTTACAGAACATAGAACATTACAGCGCAGAACAGGCCCTTCGGCCCTCGATGTTGCACCGACCAATTAGGAACAAGCAGTGACCCTCTAACCTAAACCATTCCCTTTTCATCCATAAACTTATCTACTAACCTCTTAAACGCCACCAAACTTGGCGCATCTACAACTGACGCAGGCAAGGCATTCCATACCCTTACCACCCTCTGGGTAAAGAACCTACCTCTGACATCTGTCCTAAAACCACCACCCCTTAATTTAAAGCTATGTCCCCTCGTGCTAGCTTTCTCCATCCTAGAAAAAGGCTATCACTGTCCACCCTATCTAAACCTCTAATCATCTTATATGTTTCAATAAGGTCTCCTCTTAGCCGCCTTCTTTCTAACGAAAACAACCTCAAATCCCTCAGCCTCTCTTCATAAGACCTGCCTTCCATACCAGGCAACATCCTGGTAAACCTCCTCTGTACCCTCTCCAGTGCCTCCACATCTTTCTTACAATGCGGGGACCAGAACTGTACACAATACTCCAAGTGCAGCCGCACTAGAGTTTTGTATAGTTGCAACATGACGTTGCGGCTCCGAAATTCAATTCCCCCTACCAATAAAAGCTAAGACTCCGTATGCCTTCTTAACAGCCTTATCGACTTGATTGCCAACTTTCACGGATCTATGCACATATACACCAAGATCCCTCTGTTCATCAACACTATTAAGAGTCCTTATGTTAGATCCATTCAATAGTCTGATGGCAGCAGGGAAAAAAGCTGTTCTTGAGTTAGTTGGTTTGTGACCTCAGACTTTGATTCCTTCTCTTGATGGAAGTTGGAAGTGTGTATATCGGGGTGCGTCGGGATGCTTGTGCTGGCTGATTTTCCAAGGCAATGGGAAGTGTAGATGGAGTCAATGGATGGGAGACTGGTTTGGCTGATTGACTGGACTTCATTCACAACCCTTTGTAGTTCTTGTAGTATTGGACAAAGCAGGA
Source organism: Sphyrna mokarran (assembly GCA_024679065.1). NCBI lineage: Eukaryota > Metazoa > Chordata > Chondrichthyes > Carcharhiniformes > Carcharhinidae > Sphyrna > Sphyrna mokarran. The sequence continues at coordinate 35,671,319 of JAGIQG010000024.1, forward strand.
GCCGGACCAAACTGTGATACATCTGAAAGGGGTGTTTTTTTGTCATGTATCTGTAAAAATTGGTGAGAGTCTCTAGGACTTCTGCTGCATATCCAGAATTTTTCTCTTACTTTCCAAATCCTCCACTAGGAAACAGGTCAAAATCACTGGCAGCCCTTGTGTAGCCACAGTGATGCTTTCCTTTAAGCCATGCTGCTAGCTTTAAGCTGGCAAGTTACAATTCAGGGTCTCTATTGCTCTGTGCATCCTGCCAGCATTTCAGCGTACTTAGCTCGGTTAATCATGACCCCGCCATGTCCAATTTCAGGATGAACTAGTTTCATCCCTAAGCAGTTAAATCAATATAAATACAAAGTGCATTGGCCTACATTATAAATAAATCAAAGGATTCATCGTTCTCAATAGTTCCAGCACTTGAGTCTGTTCCAGGACATGAAGAACCTGACCATATGAATTTACAATTGATTTAGTTAGCCATGCGCTTTTAACCTGTCAGACCTCTGGAGAAGTTGAAATGCTGACTAAAATTTGTCTTGATGTTATTATTGGCACAAAGCATCAAAGTTCCTTGTGGCTTTTGTTTGTCAGGTGATTAGGTCTCTTGCTGTCAAGACAGCCTTTTGTCTAGAAGATGTATCACATCTTGTTTTGATCCATTGAGATTGTCCTCCTCCTGTACTTATTGCTGAACCTTTTACTGTGCCACTATAGGCCATCCTGGCTAGGTACTAAAACTTTGCAATATGCTTCTGCCAAAGGAAGGCTTTCTCTTGATTACAGCCTGTGTGTGGATAACGCTTTTTCCATTCATCAACTGCACTAATGGAGCCAAAAACAGATTAGCACAGTAAAATTCCCATTTAATTAGTTGACGGCAATTGGACCAGATGACACTTTAGCTCTTCATGCTCTTTGTGGCACTTAGGTCTACATATCTTGCTGAACAATTGTTCCCATGTGATCAGTAAATGCATTGCGTCATCTGTCTCTTTTTTTCCACATATGGCAGCAAAATTCCACTCAGTAAAGTTGGCAGTTTTCATCCTTTGGGTACTACGGTATGGCACAAGGTAACATCCATGCTACTACCATCTACCTGCAAATGTATGAATTGGTAGGAATAGGCCGCTCAGCCTATTTACCTTTTCGCCATTCAATAAGATCATTGCTGAACTGATTGTAACTTCAGATCCACGTTACTACCAACCCTTGCCCCACTTCCCCCCACCCGATAAAACCGTTCACCTCCTGGCTTATCAAGAATCTACCAACCTTACCTTAAAAATATTCAAAGACTCTACTTTCTTTTGATGAAAAGAGTTCCAAAACTCCTCAGAAAAAAAGATTTCTCCTCACCTCTGTTGTAAATGAGTAACTCCTTATTTTAAACTCTGACCACCTAGTTCTACTCGCAACAGGAAACACCCTCTCCAAATCCACACTATCAAGATACCTCAGGATTTTATACGTTTCAATCAACCATCTGAGGGAGATGGAGCAGAGACAATAGAGAAGATAAACTGCTTGCAGAGGGAAGAGAAAGCATCAAAGTTCCTTGCGGCTTTTGTTTGTCAGGTGATTAGGTCTCTTGCTGTCAAGACAGCCTTTTGTCTAGAAGATGTATCTAGTTTAGTAGTGAGAAGCCATACCTATCTAAATCTTCAGGAGTACTTGTACATACAGTCACACCAGGAGCGGTGTGTTCAGCAACTGCACTTCACCAAGGAGGTGGTCATAGACTGTATCACCTCTTGGAATGAGTCCTGCAGCCTCAGAGTAGTGTGAGGATGGAAATGCTAATGATGAATAAGTTGACCATTGTCCTCAGTTGGTTCACCACGTGACATTAAAAAGATCTCAAAAGCGTGTTGGCTTTTGTTACAACACAGAGATTAAAGAAGCTCTGTGCACAAGGTGAAGAGACTTCATTATCATCAGCAAAAGGAGTGGGAGCATGATTTTATCAATGTAATGGTCCTTGATCTGCTACAGAATACTGATGACTATACACATGTGACTTTGCAGATACCACATCTCCAAGCTGAGTTTTACCGAAACTGCAAAGGGTCCAATCACTCTGTGTGCAATTGTTGTGTGACCATGCTCAGCACACCATGTTGGCAAATGCCTCCAACCATGGCTAATTTGTTTATCCTGAACTAGTCTACAGTTACTAAATCTGCTGTTTAACATGTCAAGCCAGAGGGTGGTGACAGTGAGGGTGGTGAGTGACAGCTCAGTGACAAAAGCTCTCTGATGATTAGAGGTTTAGATAGGGTGTACAATGATAGCCTTTTTCCTTGGATGGAGAAAGCTAGCATGAGGGGGAATAGCTTTAAATTAAGGGGTGGTAGTTATAGGATGGATGACAGAGGTAGGTTTTTTACCCAGAAGGTGGTAAGGGTATGGAATGCCCTGCCTGCTGCAGTTGTAGATGCGCCAAGTTTGGGGCCGTTTAAGAGGTCCGTGGATAGGTTTATAGATGGAAAGGGAATGGTTTAGGTTAGAGGGTCATTGCTTTTTTTTAATTGGTCGGCGCAACATCGAGGGCCGAAGGGTCTGTTCTGCGCTGTAATGTTCTATGTTCTAAACACGTGGCAGATGATATCTCTCCAATGAGATGGGACAGTGAGAGCTATGTTGCCATGAGGGATGTAATCAAGCAACTATCACACATGGAAGGAATGGTTCCACTGTCTTCACCGTTTACGAAGAGGTCTCTAGCATTTGCAGTTGTTGTTGACTCCTGGTGTTTTCCAGCGGAACCTGGCCATCATGAATGTTTGGCTCTTGCCACCAGGATTACTTTTACTTAAAGATTGTGGTCAATGGGGGGGGAGATACTGTGATTCTGAGGATTGCAAAGTAGGAGCTGGTAATCAACAGGTATCTGGGGTTCTATGCAGGGAGCCAGAGTCTGACCTATCAGATCACAGCAGCCATTCTGGAACATAATGTACTGGCTGACACTTCCATTTCCTCCTCCTCCTCTCCCTCCTAATACTGAGGTTCTTACCAAGGTCTGAAGATAAGGGGAAGCAAAGGTATCAAAGGTTGGAGTCACGTTTGTCATTAACTGCAGGTTAGCAAGAGAAGTGGCAATGGTGAAAATGGAGCAATGTGTATAAGGCCAGTGGTACATTTGGTAGAACGTTCCTCAGCTTGAGCACCCCCACTATTTGTAAACTGTGCCCTGCGATTCTTTTCTGCCCCATAAGAGGAAACATCCTCCCTGTTTCTACCCTGTCAACCCCCCCCCTCAGGATTTTATATGCTTCAATAAGATCATCTCTCATTCTTCTAAAATCCAATGGATATACTCCCACATTGTTTAATCTTTCTACGTAAAGCAACCCCTTCATTCTAGGGATTTCTGCAGCGTTGCAGCCAAGCCTTCCATGTCGGGCAGGAAGCATTGTTCTTTCTCTTTTCTGCAGAGTTTCCAGGCCTAGCACACAGAGAATTCATTCTTTCTCTTTCTGTTGACGACCTGAACCAATTTGTATAGCACAGCAGCTAAAAAAAAAAAGAGAACATGGTTTCTGGCCTGTTGCACCATCTCTACTCTCTCCTGAGGGTCAGCAGACCATTCCTGAACAGAATCAGCCCTGGTTGCACTCGGAGTGCACCTCATCTTCAAACACGCATTTGGGAACTTTCCAACTTAGCCTTCTAACACTTTTAATTTCACCCAGCTAATGGTGGCATTGAAAAAGCTGTTCAGAAATTCAGTTAGAGTGCAGAAAGTTTATGTGCAGGGTATGTCAAACAGCAACATCCTACAAGGCCAACGCAAATTTATTCAAATTCCATCTAACTTTTCCTCAGTTAAGCCCTTATTCATGGCGGTGAGTAACTTTGTACTCCAGCAGTTAGAAAGTCAATGTAATGGCTTTCTTCCACTGCTTATTGTCATGATAACGAGAGAGAACAAATTTGAATTAATCACAGAATGAATTAGCGAGGGCAGTTAGAACGTGAAATCTTCTCCCACAATACTGCTGTTGAGGCAGAGTCCACAAATCCTTAAGTGAATTTGGTAATTACTTGGAGAAAAGGAATATTGAGAGCCAATGGTGTGTGAGCAACAAAGTGGAACTAGACTAAGATAGCTCATCTATAGAAAGAAAAGTCAATGTTTCGGGGCTGTAATGTTCTGTGATTCTATGAAACACAAAATTATTTCTTCTTCCAAATAACATTCAACAAAAGGTTTCCTCATCTTACAGCAACGGTATGCAGTCCCTTTATGATTTATAGAATCCCTTCAGTGCAGAAGGAAGCCATTTGGCCCATCAAATCTGCACTGACTACAATCTCATCCAAGCTCTATTCTCAAATCCCAAACATATTTACCCTACTAATCCCCCAAACACTACAATCAATTTAGCAAGGCCAATCAACCGAACCCACACATTTTTGGACTGTGGGAGGAAACTGGAGCACACGGAGGAAACCCATTCAGACGCAGAGAAAACATGCAAACACCACACAGACAGTGACCCAAGGCTGGACTTGAACACAAGTCCCTGGTGCTGTGGGGCAGTAGTGCTAGCCATTGTGCCACCACGTCGCCATCCCACACACATAACTCTTTCATGTATGTTCTAATGAACCTATTGATGAGACATGAGAGTCTAGTGATCCTTCCTAACACTATTGTCTCATAGCATTGGATAAAGTCAAAGTTCTGGAAATACTCAACAGGTCTGGCACCATCTGTGGAGAAAGAAATGGAGTTAATGTTTCGAGTTGAAGTGTTTCTTTCCTGCAACCTGCAAATGGTGAAGAGGGGGCAGAGGAGGCTGTGCAGGGTGAATACACTTATACCTTTAAATACTCAATAGTGAAACTTGAATATATCTGAGAACAGCATATGGAGTCAACAATTCACCAAGGTCTCCATGATAATTCCCTCCAGACAGGTTTAATTCCAGAACATAGACATGGTCATTCATTGTTAAGAAGACCAACATTTTAATTTTTATGCTACTGAGTTCTTCCAAACAGCAGCAGCGGGGACTATCCCCAGCAGTGTGTACTTTTCCCATGCTTATCATTTCCATTGCATCACTGACTTTGTAAACATAAAAACCCTATAGTGTAGAAGGAGGCCACTTGGCCCATTGAGTCTGCACCAACAAAGATCCCAGCAAGGCTCTTTCTCCGTAATTCCACATATTTACCCTGCTAATCCCTCTAACCTACTTATCACAGGACATTAAGGGGCTATTCAGCATGGCCAATGCACTGAATCCACACGTCTTTGGACAGAGTGTCTTTAAGATAGTTCTTGATTAATAAGGGGGGATGAGGTTATGGGGAAAAGGTAGGAGAATGGGGATGAGAAAAATATCAGCCAATATTGAATGGTTGACTTGATGGGCTGAGTGGCTTAATTCTGCTTCTATGTCTTATGATGTGGAGATGTCGACGTTGGACTGGGGTAAGCATAGTAAGAAGTCACACATTACCAGGTTAAAGTGCAACAGGTTTATTTGGTAACACAAGCCACAAGCTTTTGGAGCATTGCTCCTTCATCAGGTGAACTTCATTCAGGAGTTCTGTTCACAATTAGGACATATAAAGACACCAACTCAACAACGCACGACAACACAGAATCGCTGAGCAGAAACTGATAGCCAAGTTCCACACATATGATGACGGCCTCAACTGGGATCTTAGGTTCATGTCACACTATCTGTAACACCTACAACTTGCTGGGTTTGCAAATTCTCACTAACTGTCCTGTGTGAAGACAATATATATCTCTTTAACTTGTGTTTAACCCTCTCTCCATTCACATTGTCTGTATCTTTAAGACTTAATTATCTGTAAAGACTTGCATTCCAAACATTATCTTGTAAATTGAGTTTGTGCCTTTATATGCCCTGTTTGTGAACAGAACTCCCACACACCTGTACCAGTCAAAGACAAATCAGCCAACTATTCTCATCCCATTTTCCAGCACTTGGCCCATGGCCTTATATGCCTTGGCATTATAAATGTACATCTAAATATTAAGGTCCAAGTTACAAATTGAGCACTCTGAAAGCTTGTGGCTTGTGCTACCAAATAAATGTGTTGGACTTTAATTTAGTGTTCTGAGACTTCTTACTGATGTCTAAACCAGAGGAAGAAACCCATGCATACACGGAGAGAACTCCACACAAGCAGTGACCCAAATAGATTAATTATACATTGTGTTCACTCCTCCCATCTCTTTTAATCCTTTAGTTGTCCACAGCCTTTCTTGTGATTTCCTGTTGAGCCCTTTACCATACTGTCTTAACTTAGACCCTGTACTCCTATCATTCTTCATGGTTTCAATCTTCATCTAAACTCCTCTCTTTCTCTCATCTAAGACATCCCTGCCCTCCCTGTGCCTCACCAACTTCTGCAAACCCCTCTGTCCATCCTACCAAAGTTACATTGAACAAAACCGGCCCATCCTGACTCGAGCAGTTTTTGCTCACATTCTCACCTTGAATATCCCTTGATCCATTTTCAACCTCACCACCATTACTGTCTACCATCAGAAAAATGCCTTTCATCAGTCTAGCTTCTAAACTGTAATTTCATCTCGATGATTTTCAGACACAATAGCAATGCCGTTCCTGAACAACTCATTTAGTTATCCTTTGTCACCATCTCCACAGAGCCTTAAATTGTTATGTCTGACTTCAAAGAATGAGTTCCGTGTTATAGCTAATGCCTGTAGCCTGAAACTCATCAACAGAAATTTAATTTAATTTGTTTCGCATTCTATGTTGACGTCCCATCCCAAAGACATCCCTTAATTTTAACACCAATAACGCATTGAAAAGTCAATTCTGAATCAATGTGGCATGGAAGATTTCTTTCAACATAACACAATCTCAGATTTTGCCCATTTTTTAGTTACTTAAGTCCATGTCGTATGGAGGATACTGCAGATCTGCAAGAATTTGCTTATACATAAAACATTAAAAGCATGATTTCAAAAAGGCTCTAAGAGCTAAGAATGAGTTGCCTGATTGCAATTAGAAAACAGCTGAAGTGCACAGGCAAATGGATCTATTGTTGATTTTTATTTAATCTGTCTCTTGTGTACAACTTTTTCTTTGAATCAGTTTGTGGTTTAATCTCAAATGTCCATAAATGTGTTTTCTTTCCTGATATGAGGGAGATCAGGTGTTGATTGGAGATTCTATACTATCTATACCTGGTATAGTCGAACATGAAAGATAATCTATTAATCTGAGACAAGCCATATCTCATCTATTATAGGTAGAGTCATGAAAGTATACAGAACAGAAACAGGTTCTGCGGCCCATTGTCTCTGTGCCAGTCAAAGACAAATCACCCAACTACTCTCATCCCATTTTCCAGCACTTGGCCCATGGCCTTGTATGCCTTGATATTGTAAATATGCATCTAAATATTAAGGTCCAAGTCACAAATTGAGCTAAACAGGGTTACACGTTAGTGCCAACCTTCTCCAGCATTTTTTCATTACCTTGCTGTCCAATGTTTCTATGATGGTGATCCTGGCACCAAGATCAGATATCACATTGATAGAGAGCTGCTCAATCTGAGATAAATTCATGCAAGACCAAAGTTTCCAAATGCTTACTTTGCAATTTCCTGTTTGTTAATGACTGTGCACTAGTTGCCGTTTCAGAGCTTTATGTGCCATGTGGGTTTTCTCTGGGTGCTCCGGTTTCCTCCCACATCCCAAAAATGTGCTCTTAGGCTAATTGGCAGGACAAATTCTCCCTAAATTGTCTCAAATTTGGTTTCAATCCATAGATCTATAAACATAGACAGGGATCACGGGTAGAGGTGGGAACACCGGGTGGCGGTGAGGGCTCATTGGGCCAAAGGGCCTGTTTCCCGTGCTGTTTTATTCTTTGTTCTTTGTTCTTTATGTAGCGTAGGCTCGTTTCTCTAACACATACAACAATCCCAGCCTTACAATCAGCATGAAGAAACCTGAAGCAAAGTACCAGCCTGCCGTAGGAGCCCAAGATTTTATGACCAAATCTGTTAGCGATGGATAAGTTCACTCATCTCAGCAGTCCCTTGCCCTTTCAGTGCTAACCATTGTGCCATGGTGTTGTCCTGTGACTTAGAAGACAGGGATTGAAAGCACATAGGAACACTGATATCTTTACAAATTATGTTGCAAGTCGCACACCATCCTAACTTGCAAATATGTCATCATTGCTTCAAGGACACTTTGTCAAAACCTTTGCACTTTTTTCTTTACCATATGAACTGCAGAGGTTCAAGAAAGTGACTCACCACCATCTTAAGGCCTTTCCAGCACCCCATGATTAAATTTTTAAAAAAATCACACTCCAAGCTGCTGATTTACAATTTATGTGATGTACGACATCCTATGAAAAGTTATTGGTTATGGTTTATTGTGAACGGTCTTGCAGTTTTTAAAAAAATCTAACTAACCTAAACAACAAGCTATACAATGTAAGTAGCAGGATGAGTTTATTTCTTAACAGATGTTGTGCATTAATGCAGGATACAGTAGAAAGTAGTGTACATAACGCATTAGTCTTTGTCATGAAGAAGGAATTTCCTCTCCACTGGAGCTCTTTTAGTTCAGAATCCAGGAGATCAGCAATTACATTACTAAATCTAGCTCCCTTCCCTCATGGGAGCATTGCAGTCCCACTTTTTCATGGATTTATGATTGTGCCCCAGTTAAAGAGTTGGATATAATAATGCAAATACTAGGAGTGGACTCCTAAACTACACATAGCTTAAAAAGCCAAACAGTGCAAGTGCCAATGTCAAAACAACTGCAACTTGTCTCTCTTTTGCTGTGCCCGGATCTAATCAGATTGCTGCACAGTTACTCATTATGGCATCTAAATAGCCCACAGTACCCGATGTAACATTACTCAAAGTTGCAATGGGAATGATTGGTGGTTGAGCCAAGTTTCAAATTACATATGAATTTTCCAGTGCCCTCCTGATGGCACTTAATTGTTGCTAGGTAAGATTCCTGGGTACTGGTTATCTTTTGGGATCCCATGCAAAAATAGCTTTTGTTCATTAGTCAAAGTCAAGGTTGCAAGGTTTTCACAATGAGCCAGAACAAACAGAAGCAAGATCATTAATTTCTCAGTTATTAGAGATCAGGAACCAACCACGTTGGGTAATTTGAGTATAGACGTTGGATTAATTTTGTCCTGATAAGGAGCATAACATAATTTATCATTTTAATGAAAGGCTGCATTATCAGGGTTCTGGAAGCCACTTTTTATTTGAGAATCATAAAACCTCTACAGTGCAGAAGGAAGTTGTTTGGCCCATTGGGTCTGCACTGACCACAATCCCACACAGGCCCTATCCCCATAACCCTATGCATTAACCCTAGCTAGTTCCTCTGACATGAAGGAGCAACTTAGCATAGCCAATCCATCTAACCCACACATCTTTTGCTGTGGGGAAAAAAAACTGGAGCAGCCAGAGGAAACCCATACACTTGATGTATAAACCTTAAGTATCTTATCAAATAAAAGCAAAAGGAATTTGAACAACAGTGAGACAAAAGCACCAAATAATTAATTCCTTTTCCATTGAACAACCAGCACATTTACATATATACCTGTCTCTCACTATAACTCAAGCTTTGCATAGTGTTTCATACTACTACCTCAGCGCCAGGGACCCAGGTTCCACTCCTGGCTTAGGCCACTGTTTTGGGTAGAGCCTGCATGTTCTCCCCATGTTTGCCTGGATTTCTTCTGGATGCTCTGGTTTCCTCCCACAGCCCAAAAGACGAGCTGATTAAGTGCATTGGCCATGCTAAATTCTCCCTCAGTGTGGTGATAGGTGAGATTTTCATAGTAACTTCATTGCAGTGTTAACATAAGCCTACTTGCAACGCGAATAAATAACACACATTCTTATCTTCTGCAGAAATACACCGTAATAAGTATTCGGAGGCAGACGTCCTTTCACCAAAATTCCTTTATTTACAACTCTACAGCAGTACATAGAGTGCTATCAGTCAGCAGTACTTTGTACCTAACTGGGAGTGTCAGTTCCTCTGACACTCCCAGTTAGGTACAAGGCAAATACTCCCTGAATGGTCCATCAATTGGATCCTTAATCAGGAATATCTTTCAATGCCAAACAAAAAATCAAACTCAAATTTATTGAGGGGATTCTTAATCAGGGAGCTCATGCTTTAATAGCCCAAGCTCAATGGCCTGATTGAAGTCATTGCGTGCATTAACTCATCTCTTGAATCCATTTTTATTGTCCAATTACTATGTTTATTTTTTGTGCACATTGGGTTGGGCAAGGTGGGTAATTTATTCTCCAAGTCTATTCCTGTTTGTGAATGAAGAGTTCCATCTGGTTTCCCTTCTTACTCCCAATTTGCATTGTCTAGATGTGAACCCATCACCTTGTGGACAATTAGTTGCATCAATGTCATCAATACTCTTCACATACTCCTGAAATTTTCAATTAAATCCAAGTGAAGTCTCGGGCTTGCAGAATAATGAGCTCAACTTCCGCATAATAACCTTTCCTGAAAGTTACATTCTTGATACTGAGAAACGTGTGTCGCTGCTTGCTAAAAGGCAATTACGTCTTCCCTGCCATTTAATGAGCAGAACTGTGGCAATTCTTCCAAACTGGGGTTTGATCAGTGTTGGATGCAGCAAGAATACAACCTGTTTTAAATTGATATTTTATTGTTTTTATTGTTTTTGAATGTGGCAGACTTTACATCGATTTATCTATAACAAACTTGGGATCATCTTCCTGATCAATAAGATGCAGCACTGCTACTGTTAAAATTGGTTAAGAGAGAGCAAGAAAGGGAGCATGTAAAATGGGAGGACATGAATAATTTTTCAGAATATACATGGAATTCACGAGTTAATTTCAATATGTGCAAGTGTGAAATGTTATATCTTGTATTTACCAGAATAAGGAGGACACACTCTATTCGAAAACTATAGGGAAAATTTTATCCATGAAATACTTGTTTGAGATTAGGTAGAGGTTAAAATTTTTAAACATTTCAAGATCACCTCTTCCAGTTTACCCACTTCTAGTTTTAATGAATGTGAGGTAAAGTGTCTGGCAAATAACCTGTTCTCAAAAATCGAATTGGCCATTTAAGTATTATAATGTGACTCAAACCTAACCTGTCCTCCAGGTTTAAACCTGGCCAGCTGGGTTTCCTGGTTCCTTGGAAACGCAGCAGCTAAAGGGAAATGAGGATTGCTGCGTGGTTCGAGAAGCATCAAGCTTATCTTTCTCCCTCCCACCCCCCCAACCCACACTCGACAATCCAAATATCTCCCACTCTATTGAACTTCCTGGGATCAGGAATCAACATTACTAGATTCCCTCAAGATGTAGTGACCACCCCTCTTTAGATTTGGATCACCCATACCTCCCTGTGCTTTCCTTGACCAATTGCAGTCTCCCTACTTGCTTCTGACCTTCAGCACTTGACTGGCCTTTGCCTGATGGAGAGTGAAGCCTATCAATTAAGCTGGCTTTTGAGCCCTTTGAGAAATAATAATCCAAGTTGTGAGCATCTGTGTTTCCTAGGCCCAGATCAGGGCCTAACGAGTCTGAGTGGAGTAAAGGAGCAAAGTGACCAAGGGGATAAGATGAGCAAAAAGTAAAAGCAGCGACTCAAGTTAATAAGGCCTTAAAAAGCAAGCAAATTACAATGGTTATTTTGTAAAGCAATGAGATGGAAGAGCAGAAAAGCCACATTGAGCTTGAATCAAATTATGGTTTCACACTGAATAGCTTGCACACTCCTGGTTGTCATGTTGTACGAAGAATGTGAAAGCACTAGCAAAAGCGGAACAATGATTCCCAAGGATGAGAACTGCATTACCACATATTTAATCAAGCCTCATCTCTCTCCTTTCAAAAAGGCAAGGCTGAGCGGTGATCTAATAGAGGCCTTTAAAGTTCTTAATGGAGCAGATGGTGAGAGACCAGAATTAGGGCGCCTTGGAAATATGATAGTCATTTATAAATCTATTTGGGAATTCAGGAGGAGTTATTAGCCAAAGGGCAGCTGTAGTGGAGACACTTAAGGGAAAGTTAGATATTAGATTAGCACATGAGGGAGAATGAAATAGAGGAATTTGTCTATAGGGTGAGATGAGGAGGCATGGGAAGTCTGGAACATTAACATCAGTTAGGCTGAATGACCTATTTCTGCTCTGTCAATACTATCATTCAATATAAATAATAGCAAGAGTGAGGCTCAGAAAGAAAGAGACAAAGGCTATTGACTGAGTTAAAATAAAGCTCAGCCTAATCGTTTCCATGTATACTTAAACATATTCACACATTGCTCTATGCTTTCACCATTTTGAGTTGAAAATATGGACACGTTGCTTATGATGCCCTCATTGAAAGGATTAATATATACATTGATGAGAAAGAACCCCAATACTACCATGTAAAGCAATCTGCTACACCTTCTGTGCATTGAGAATTTCCCATTTACAGCTGCCTTCTATCTTATGTCTGTTAGGCAATTTTCTACCTGAGAATGCAGCAAGTAATTGGCATGAGTTTCATATTTTCAGATCAGATGTCGGAACAGTGAACCAGATGGTCCACTTAACAAAATTTCCTGTGGAGGAAACTCTCCACGAATACTGGCACATTCCCAGAAATTTCTTGCAAACAGCCACACATCCCAAGAATCCATTGATCTAGGTTTAAAGACATCGGCTGGGACTTTCTGGCCCTTCCCGTTGGTGTGATCTTCCTGCCACCAGAAAACAAGCTATGTGGGAGGCTGAAAAATCCCAGCCATTGTCAATTATTGAAAAGAAGGCCATGCTCGAGAAGTAGACATTTCTAACACAGGAGGAGGCCATTCAGCCCATCATGCACCTACATGAACTCATTTCTTGACAAATACAGAAGTAATCCCATTACTGCATCCTGTCCACATGACAAAGTATTCCACTCTTCAATCCTCTACAATCTCTCTCTTCATTCTTAGTGGCAATATTAAATTGAGAATCCTCAATTTCATTGATTTGATTTATTATTGTCACATATATTAGCATACAGTGAGAAGTATTGTTTTTTGCACACTACACAGACAAAGCATACTGTTCATAGAGAACGAAGTGAGACAGTGAAGAATGTAGTATTACAGTTATACCTAGGGTGTAAACAAAGATCAACTTAATGCAAGGTAGGCCCATTCAAAAGTCTGATGGCAGCACAGAAGCAACTGTTCTTGAGTCAGTTGGTGTGTGATGTCAGACTTTTGTATCTTTTTCTTGATGGTAAAACGTGACAGAGAGAATGTCCAGGATGTGTGGGGTCCTTAATTATGTTGGCTGCTTTACCAAGGCAGCAGTAAGTGTAGATAGTGTCAATAGATGGAAAGCAGTTTTTGTGTGATGAATTGGGCTATGTTCACAGCCTTTTGTAGTTTCTTGCAGACTTGATCAGAGCAGGAGCTATACCAAGCTGTGACACAACCAGAAAGAATGCTTTCTATGGTGCATCTGTAAATGTTGGTGAGAGTCGTAGCTGACATGCTAAATTTCCTTAGTCTTCTGAGAAAGTAGAGGTGTTGGTGTGCTTTCTTAACTCTAGTATCAGCATGGGGGGAACCAGGAGAGGTTGTTGGTGACCTGGACACCTAAAAGCTTGAAGATCTCAACACCATCTACTTTGCCATGGTTCATGTATTTGATTTGATTTATCAATGTCACTTGTATTAACACACAATGAAAAGTATTATTTCTTGCACAGTATACAGACAAAACATAACATTCATAGAAAAGGAAACAAGAGAGTGCAGGATGTAATGTTACAGTCATAGCTAGGGTGTAGAGAAAGATCAACTTAATGTGAAGTAAGTACATTCAAAAGTCTGACAACAGCAAGGAAGAAGCTGTTCTTGAGTTGGTTGGTACGTGACCTCAAGGAAAAAGGTGGACGAGAGAATGTCCAGGGTGTATGGGGTCCTTAATTATCTTGGCTGCTTTGCCAAGGCAGTGGGAAGTGTAGACAGTAACAATGGATGGGAGGCTGGTTTGCATGATGGATTGGGCTACATTCATAATCTTTTGTAGTTTCTCGCAGTATTGGCAGAGCAGGAGCGCATACCAAGCTGTTATACAACCAAAAAGAATACTTTCTATGGTGCATCTGTAAAAGTAGCTGACATGCAAGATTTCCTTAGTCTTCTGAGAAAGTAGAGGTGTCGGAGGGCTTTCTAAACTATATGGGGGAATCAGGACAGGTTGTTGGTGATCTGGACACCTAAATACTTGAAGCTCTCAACTCTTCCTACTTTGCCGCTGTTGATGTAGACAGAGGCATGTTCTCCTTTACGCTTCCTGAAGTTGATGACAATCTCCTTCATTTTGTTGACATTGAGGGAAAGGTTATTGTTGCCACACCAGTTCACCAGATTCTCTATCTCATTCCTGTACTCTGTTTTGTCGTTGTTTGAAATCCAACCCTCTACGATGGTGTCATTAGCAAACTTGAGAATCGAATTGGAGGGGAATTGACTCACTAGTCAGGGTAACTCTTCATATACATCCAATCTATGAAAGTTCTTCATCACTTTAGAAACAGCTGGTACATTTCCACTTTGCCTTCCCTAAAATAATCCAAGTATCACAAGTCTCCCCGTTACCTGGTGTCATTGCGATAAATGTATGCTGTATGTTTTGAATTACATACACAAAAGATTCAACACAGAAACAGATGCAGCCCAACCAATCCATGTTTATACCTCTCTCATATCTTCTCCATCTTTTCTGTAACTCAGTCAATAAAGCCCTTCATCCTCATTTCCCTGTCTACCTTCCCTTTAAGTATGTCTATTCACTTTGTCTCAAGTACTTCCTGTGGCAACAAGAATCACAGCATCCTTACCATTTTCTGGGTAAACTCTGGAGGTTGGTATGGTGGCTGAGTGGTTAGCACTATTGTCTCACAAATTCAGAGACCCGGGTTCGATTCCAGCCTCGGCGACTGTCTGTGGGGTGTTTGCAGATTCTCCCCATGACTGTGTGTGTTTCCTTCTGCACTCCAATGCAGTGCAGATTAGGTGGATTGTCTATGCTAAATTGTCCCAAGGTAAATAAGTTAGGGAAATTAGCAGGGTAAATACCTGGAGTTATAGGTAAGCTGGGGTAAGAGTCATTGCAGACTTGATGGGCTGAATGGCCTCCTTCTGCACTATAGAGATTCTATGAAAATAGTTTATTCTGAATTCTCTGATTTCTTGGTGACTATATTATAGTATTAGCCGCTAGCATTCTTTTTCTTCACAAGTAGGTCAATCTCTGTGTCAATGACTTTCTAGGGTTTAATGTCCTGCTTGTAATCAGCTACCCAAAATTGTGCACAATATCTTAACTGTGGCCTAGAAGCAGCAGAATTAATTTTGCTCGCAGCTCAACAGATACAGAAAAAGAAATAGAAGGAATATAGAATTCTCAAGATTCTGTCAAGTCCGAGATGCCTCAGGGATTGCTTTGTGGATTGTTACATTGCTTCTCTCTAATTCACTGTCAATGGATATCCACGGATGACTGACAAAAGATCAATCAGCCTTCTGTATGAATTCCATTGGTATTAGTCACACAGAAAACACTTCAAAAGGGAGTCACAAGAAGGTACTAAATGAGAATGTATGAGATTCGTTTTCTAATTCACACTAAATTAATAACAAATTAAAAATAGCACTGTAGCCAGTGGGACAATTGAACTTGTGAGACACAGTGTGGGTAACTGAGCTGTTGAGCAATAATTGATTGATGAACTGGCTGTTGGGCGCATGTACGTCACACTTATTGACTGAGTTACAGAAAAGATGGAGAAGGTATGAGAGAGGTATAAACATGGATTGGTTGGGCTGCATCTGTTTCTGTGTTGAATCTTAGTCGCTGCAGATCCTGTGATTGGCACTGCAGGCCATGGGCTGGATTTTCCGACTACATTCGCCCCAAGGCCAGAAATGCCCGCCCGAGGTAATGGACCATTGCAGGGACCGCCCCAGTCTGCTATGATTCCTATGGTGGGTGAGACGGGAAAATTCTACCTCATGAGTTGGACACCTCTGTAAGCATAGAGACTGAAGGATAAAATACCTGGTACATGACCACAGTAGTTAGCACTGTTGCCTCACAGTATCAGGGACCCGGGTTTGATTCCCGGCTTGGGTCACTGTCTGTTGCACATTCTTCATGCGTCTGCATGGGTTTTCTCCAAAATTGTGCAGATTGAATTAAGTAGATTGGCCATGCTAAATAGCCTTTAGTACCAGGGGGACTAGCTAGAATAAATGCATGGGGTTATGGGGAAAGAGTCTGGGTGGAATTATGGTCAGTGCAGACTCGATGGGCCGAATGACCTCCTTCTGCACTGTGGGATTCTATGAGAAGAGAGAGCGTACGACTACCAAAGATCCTAATCAGGCCTGTAGTCTAATATCTATTCTGTGATTCTACTCATTGATACAGAATCTTGGGAAATGCTTTGTGAAAACCCAAGTACTTAAAACCAACTGCAGCTTCCCTGGCCACATTTGTAATTTATTCAAAAAGTTTCATCAGTTTATTGAAATGAATACTGTTATACTGGTTTTATATTGATGTAAAGGCATTGATTGCTCATGAAGGAAGGTGTAAATATGCTGTAGGTTCAATTGTTAAGACTAGGCGCATAAGGACATGGATACATGGATATAAAGCTTTAAGACACCAGCAGTAGGGCTGCGCTGTATGCTCTGCTTAAAACTAAAAGTGAAACAAAAAGTAGGATTTTATCACTTCACTCATCCCAAAACCATAAATTCCTCTCAAGGTCAACTGACCTTTCCATGGTCAGCACCTCACCTGCGCCTATTCCCAAGGCAGGTGGGATTGTACAATTCCAGCCTAAAACACTCTTTCCAGAGAATGGCACATCGTTGTCCCTTAAAGAGCACTTGCAACATCCTCCTTTCTTTTCAAATAAATTTCTTCCTTTCCAAAGAAGTATAACCATTTACAATGCTCGTTCATGTTTAGTTACTATTACATAAGTATATAGAACAGA
Organism: Sphyrna mokarran; assembly: GCA_024679065.1. Lineage (NCBI taxonomy): Eukaryota > Metazoa > Chordata > Chondrichthyes > Carcharhiniformes > Carcharhinidae > Sphyrna > Sphyrna mokarran. The sequence goes on from JAGIQG010000024.1 coordinate 35,688,404, forward strand.
TGAACCTATCAGTCTCTAAAGTGTTGGGGTATTCTGCTGGTATGTCCAAGAAAGGTGACCTTATCTGCAGATTTCTTTAGTTGCTCACAGTGATGGTCATTCTTGTATGATATTCCCAGTTCCATTTGGGATCTTGTCCTAGATGCAATAGGAATGCACTGTGGTTGTGGAACTGGAATGGATCAGATATGTCCTCAGTTTGGACTTATCATTGCAGCTTTGTACATAATGACTTCATTGGACTTTAGTTCCAAACAAATCCATGACACCTTGCCTGGTTCCCATGGACCTTCTGTGGGATTCCTGGATGCAAATATGTTCTCCTGCATTTTTAAAATGCTTATTTGTCATCTTGCCTTGTACTTTTACAAGTTTTTCTCTAGTTTCTGAGAATAAAATGGGAAAGAACAGGTGAATTGGTATACACTAATCTGGCAGACATGACCTCTGCTGGTGACAGAATTGCTGTAGTTAAAGGTATTGCTCTCAAACGTAATAACACAATGTATAGATCTTGCTTGGTCTGTCTACATTTGAAAATTAGGGAATTCATAGTGTAAATCGTTCATTCAGCTAAGGTATTAGATCTAGAGTGCCGAGGGGAAGAAATACTGTGATCTTCTCATGTATATGCTGAAATGGCTTACCAATAAACTGCAAACCATTATCAATACTGATCTCCCCGGACACAGCAAATACTGACGTACTTGGCACAGTAGTCAATGATGATGATTAAGTCAGTGACATGGACATCAAAGGAGTTGGATGTGACTTTGGACCAAGAGTGGCACGGTGGCATAGTGGTTAGCACTGCTGCCCTACAGGGCCAGGGATTAAGGTTTGATTCCCAGTTTGGGGCACTGTCTATGTGGAATTTGCACATTCCCTTTGTGTCTGTGTGGATTTCCTTCAGGTGTTCCAGTTTCCTCCCACAGGCCAAAGATGTACAGGTTAGGTTGATTGGCCATGCTAAATTGCCCCTTAATGTCAGGGAGACTAGCAGTGTATATAAGTGGGGATGGGCAGTGTAGACTCGATGGACTGAATGGCCGCCTTCTGCCATTCGGATTTCTATAATTCCATGGATGGGTGGGGACTTCATGTGGGCGGTTCTTTGTACTGACTTGGCACATGCTTTTCATATGCCTCACATTGCTTGACACAACTTCATTGTTATTGTATATACTGAGCCAATAGACTGTTTCTCTTCTGACCCTTCCCATCTACGTTTCACGTGTGAGCAATTAAAGGATGAAGAATATCAGGCACATGTATCTGTAAAGACATTGCTGGGTAAAGGAATGTTGGGAAATTGAATCATCTTCTTGTATTTGTATTAAGATCTTGCTAATCTTTCTGTTTGGTGTAAGCATTCTTGTTTTAAGTTTAGATTTATTTATTCATGTCACAAGTAGACTTGAGTTAATTAAGTTACTGAGAAAATTCCCTAGTTGCCACAGTCTGGTGCCTGTCTGGGTACGCTAAGGAGAATTTAGCATGGCCAATGCACCTAACTAGCACATTTTTTGGACTCTGGAAGGAACCCCACGCATACAGTTACCCAACCTAGAATTGGACCTGGGTCCCTGGCACTGTGGGGCAGTAATGCTAACCACTGTGCCACTGTACCACCACATTAATACATATCTTATTCTCTGTGTTAAAGGTTTATCAACAGACACGTGCGGATTTGTTCAGTAACTTTCCTCTGTGGTTTCTTAAAAATAAGTTATATCTATCAAGACAAGTTTCAGCCTAGGATATGATTTGTCCATTATTAACATCAGCTACATTGTAATCCATCTCTGACTTTTATGATTTCTTCTTAATTGTTTTTGTTAGCTTGACTCTCCTCTGTTAGCTATAAGATCACTTCCTGGTTGCTGACCTTTCCTGATTGAGTTAACCCAATGCTGGTCGTTGTGATGCGTGGGCCCTCCCCAGATGGACAGATTATGCTGAGCATTCCCACCATAAGCAATCTATCAGCTTACCAGGTTTTTAGTTCGGCTCAATGCTGACACTGAGTCACCATTTCTTTTCCCCGTAATGTAGTGTTAATGTTTGGTGAACTGCAGCTTTGTTGCAGTCTGACCAGAACTTTGAAGATCAACGCATACCATGTGGTGCAATTCACCGTTCTGTACTTATATTGAAGCTCACTGTCAGAATGAGTTGCATGTCAATTAGAAGGAACCAACCCTGCACACACATAGTGGTTTTTATCATGATATTAAGGACCATTCACTTATAAGCTATCAGATTAGCATGTTTGATTTGATTTATTATTGTCATATGTATTGGGATACAGTGAAAAATGTTGTTTCTTGCATTATACAAACAAAATATACTGTTCATAGGTTACATAGGGAGAAGGAAAGGAGATGGTGCAGAATATAGTTGTAGGTTTATTTATTAAATCTAGGCACATGCCAACAGATATATAGGGACATAAAGTTTGAAGACAGCAGGGATGCAAGAACTACATGTGTGTTCTGCTTAAAAGCACAACTGAAACTAAAACTAGATTGCATGACACACTTTCTTTCAAATGATATCTTGCTGCAATTCCTTAAAGGCACGTTATATCAAATACTATGGAGTTTTGATGATCACATGAACTAACAAATTTGCATGTCAGGTATTCATCTTCTGAAATAGCTGTAGAAAATGTACTTTTTGATGTTGTACAATTCTGAATATTACACTCTGTGAATTTTCCATTGTGTGTCTGTGTTTTGTGATACTAAATCTATTGTGATCTTTTGTCATATAGATTGGAACCTGGGACCCAGTCAATGGCTTAAATATCACTGAGATTTCTAGGGGAAGAGGATCTAACATAACAGATTCACTGACAAATCGCTCACTGATTGTGACAACAATCCTGGTAGGTGACTTTGCTACAAGTTTCCTCTTTTTTTCTGAAAAGTAGTTGGTCTGAAACAGAATTCCTTGTATCTTGGTGTCGTGACCCAAACTGAAATTAAGTTATGGATATCAAAACCCCAAATTTTAAGATCCAGATTGTCTGCTATATTTAAGTTTTTTAACTGTTATGTTTGAAAATATGGAATTAGATTATAATCAATCTAACATGGTCAATTACATTCAAATTTGAAATGATGAAGCCAACAATAATAGTCTTACATAGCAAAACATCTCCCACGTTTGCAAGATGAGTTAAAAACCATCCAAATCTTAGTAGCACCCTGTTCTTGATATGGAGACGCTGGGGAGTGGAGGGAGATGGATTGTCGATTGACATTTGCTAAATCCATTGTTGACTTTCACTAATTATTCACCAAGTAATTTCCTGAAATTGTTTTGTAATATTTTATTTTTATCCACATTACGATAAGGGTACAATAATGGACATCATGTCAAGAGGAGCTTCCTGTAAAGAGAAAGGACAGGACTTCAGAGGTGGACTGAAAGATTGATTAAACAAATCCCAGTTAGATGACTGCAGGGAATGGATACCCCAGTCTTAACCAGTGTTATCTGCCTTAATGGATAGAAATTCAATCCATTGTAAATGCTGATGGGATCCAGCACATACTTGTTAGAAAGACCACAGATTTTTGACCAGTGCAGAGAGAGATCATTTAACTGATTAACACTGTGCTGACTCTGAAAAGAAGCACATAACTCTGGTTTCCTGTCCTTGCCTCATATTCTTTAAATAAACTGTTTTTTTTCTTTTTTTTTTCAAGTATTTATTACTTTTCCTATAAAAGTATTCTTGCTTCTCTCTCTGTGGCTGGTCCTGTTTGGACATTCCAGTCTCTTTGTAAATTGATGTTTCCTGATCTCTCTTTGTTCTTTAAAATATGATATTAATCTTGCAGCACCTAGTTACTAATTCACCAAGCAGAAGAAATATTTGTTTCTTGATTTATTTATCAAAAACATTCATCATTTTGAACACCTCGATAAAAATGCTCTCTTAACATTCCTCACTGTAGTGAAAAGAGCTGAAGATCTCTCGTCTATATAAGTAGAGTCTTTCGCTCCTTGTCAAATTGCTTTTGAACTGACTCCATGGCCTTGACATTTTTCTTCAAGCAGAGTGCCCAAACCTGGTGCAATATTCTAAATGCCACCCCGATGGCTAGCTTCGCTCCCATATTTGTTAAATGGCGTATGTGCTGTCTCTTGTTATTCTTCACAAGGTCCATCACTTCCTCTTTCTATAAATTAAATTTCAGCTAACGTCATTCCGGCCAATCTATTAATCTGCCTGTTAAGATGTTTGCAATTTGCTTCACAGTTTACAACACTCCTGATTCTCAGCTTCCTGCAAATTTTAATATTGTGCGTTTTTTTGCATGGGTCCAATTAATCATTTGTGGATACTGAGGACAGCAATGGTTACCCCAGGGGGACAACCTTGTTTACGTTCCTCTACTTTAAAAAAAATTGCATTTGCCTCTTCTGCATTTCTTTGAAATCAATTCTTCTATGCCAACACGTGCTCTTGAATATAACGTCCCTTAATTTTATCAACAAGCCTTCTACGCAGCACTTCAGCAAATGCCTCCTTGAAACCTTTGATAGAAAATCCAAATCCTTTATCAGTATAATCTTCCATTTTTGTCAGTAGTTGTACTGGATTTGTCCAGTGCAACTTGCCTCTCCCAAATTTATGATGACTGTCTGTATTTATGCCTTTCCTTGGGAATAAATATTAAGCTATTGCTGTGTTACAACCTCTCAAAGCTCAGTTTAGTCCGACTGGTCTGTAAACGTGTGGCTTATTCTTTTCTTTCCTTTTTAAACTATTCTCCCGTTAATTGTTGCTGCCTTTTTCTTTCAAATAACACTGCAAGAGCTTTACTCTGCTTAGCTGTGGCTCTGCCTCACAATCAGAAGGTTGTGGGTTTAAATCCCACTTGAGCAGAGGAATCTAGGTGCTCCTCAATTGAAGAGTGTTACACTAGCCCAGGTTGATAAGTTTAAAGTTTATTTGCTAGTGTCACAAGTAGATTTAAATTAACACTGCAATGAAGTTACTCTTTTGGTTGAGATGTTAAACTCAGTCCCCACCTGCCCTCATAGATCAACATAAGCATCCTATCGCATTGGCCGAGGTCTTCCGAGGGATGGCAATCATTGTCCGATTGCTGTTCCCTTTGAACATTCCCATGACGCTGCTCTGTATTTCTTCACAGACCTTCCAAGCTTGGCTTTTACAGAAATGCAAAGAGTCAAAGGAAAGACAATAGAGCAGTCCGCTCCCCTCCCGCCACCCCCTAACTCTTTAATGGCACTAATGAAGTCCCAGTTTGAATGTTAATGAACGGATTGATGAGTATGTGGGTAGACTGGCAGGCTGAGTGAGCTAAGTAGTAAGGGCAGGTGAGGAGGGTGGATAGATTGGGTAGGATGGCAGGAGAATGAGGTGGTACATGTGTAGGCTGGCTAGTGGGTGATATGATAAGTACATGGGTACATGATAATTTCCAATTGTAATTATTATTACAAATTGAAACTGTAATTTTCTAATTATGTTCAAAGTTGTTTGATTAAGCACAGTGGTTAGCACCTCACAGCGCCAGAGACCCAGGTTCAATTCCCGGCTTGGGTCACTGTTTGTAAGAAGTCTGCACATTCTCCCCATGTCTGCATGGGTTTCCTCCAAGTGTTTCAATTTCCTCCCACAGTCTGAAAGATGTGGTGGTTAGGTGCATTGGCCATGCTAAATTCTCCCTCAAAGTACCTGAACAGTGGTAGAGTGTGGAAACTAGAGAATTTTCATTAACACTGCAATGTAAGCTTTCTTTTGACACTAATAAATAAACTTTAACTTTAAACTGATGGTTCAAGTTTCTGCTAAAATTAATTTGCAGAATCACAAATGCACTGGCATAGTTGGGCATCATGTTCAAAGGTAATTGATTATTTTATATGTTAAAAAATCAGATTATTTAAATTCATTTATGGGACATGGGTGTTGCTGGCTGGTCAGCATTTATTGCCCATCCCTAGATGCTTTCAGAAGGTAGTTACGAATCAACCACATTGCTCTGACTCTAGAGTCACATGTAGGCCAGATGAGATAATAATAGCAGAATTCCTTCCCTAAAGGACATAAGTGAACCAAATGGGTTTTTCATACAATCGGCAATTGTGGTCATCAGTAGATTTTTAATCCCAGATTTCTTTCATTGAATTCAAATTCTACCATCTACCGTGGTGGGATTCGAACCTAGGTCCTCAGAACATTAGCAGTATTTCTGGATTAATAGTGATAATGCCATTGGACTATTACCTCACCTTGATTCATTTATATATGAAAACCACTTTGATGTATTAAAGGTGATAACTTGGTTCAGTTGTATTAATAGCTGAAAATGGGTTCATGACTAAAACTAAATATTGTTTATAATCGTACCAGTTCTTCACTGAAAACAACCTGCTTTAAATTAACTGAAAATGAATTTGAAAATCCATTCGGAATCATTTAATAATTTATTAGATGTACGCTGTTCAATCATTTTGAATATCATATATTCGGCATATAAATAAAAAATCAGAGCATATCGACCAGTGCCTGAGCATCCAGGGAAATGAGAACAACTTGAGGAGCCTTCACTAACCAGGACAATCGGTTGAATCTTGAATAGACCTGGGGCATGGTTGGTTTTGCAGATGAGGCTTGATTGGGATGAACTGAAACCTACATCAATGGAAAATATTGCTGAAAACACAAATGTAAATGGAATGGGGTGCAACTGACTTCATTTAAAATTCTCTAATCCTTTGTGTTGATTCTGCTAATCTTGCAATACTAAATGATACTGCAATACTAAATAAACAGAAATTCTGGGGAAGAGTTTCCAGTCATGCTCACCCCAAAACTGGAAAATCCCGCCCGAGGTCAATGGACATTTCCACGGCCCACCCCTCACCTGCTCCAATTCCCAGAGTGGGAAAATTCACCCTCTCATGATCTTAAAAAAAAATTGGAACTTTAGGCAAAAATTTGAAATAAAATTTATTGTCATGAAATAAAACTTCTAAGAAACATGACACAAATTATTATATCTATTGCCAGGATTGAAATGCAGATTTATGGGAAAGTGAGGAAAATGTTTACTGTATTTAATGTCAAGTAACCTTGCAGACAGTAAAGCAATGAAATTTAGAGGTTGAAAATGCAGAGTGAAGTCTATTTTTTTTTCCAGAAGAGTTGTCTGGCGCTCTATTTATTTTCGGTATCAAATTTTCTATTACAATGTGAATCAGCGGTTAACAGAATTCATCAAATAAGATAAGGACACCTTCAGAGCACAGTCTATTGAATATCCTCATCATGGTGAGCTTGGCAAAGATCACAGAGAAAAACATCAATTTTACTGATTTAATAAAACCCAATTCTACTACCAACAGTCATGATTAATCTTTGTTTTAGCAAAAATATAACAGTGAAAGGAAGAGAGGGTAATAATAAATAGGTTATCAACCTTTGTAGGGTTTTGACACCAGCACAATTCTAGCACTAATCTAGCTAACAGGGTGGGGGATAGTCGTCCAGTTGATGCATTGTCTTATCGATGGATCTTTGAATAATTTAATGCATTCTTAAGGGGTCGATTGAACACTGATCCTTTTTATAAGGAGCTCTGAATTAAGCTCTTCAGTAAAGAACCATCTATTAAATCTTTGGGTGGTTTGAGGAACAGGATGGGTGAGAGAATTGTCAAGGGAACATGATCTAGAGTCAGCTTGTGAAGTTGAAACTCTCTCATTTTTCCCTGTTGAGTTGGTGGATGAGTTTTCACTATTAAAACAAAATTAGAAACACAACCCTTTCACAACAGTTTTGCTGATGGTGCCAAACATTTTCTTAACTTCAGTAACTTCTGCACTCTCGGGGGTATCCCTGGGAGGTGAATGAGACAATGTGGCTGCTTCAACATGGAGTTATTGGCAACCTCAAGCCGTGACTTCTAGTAACAGCTATCTGCCTTATTTCACCAAGCTAACTCACCCCACTCCCACTACACTGGCTCTATATGTGTTACCCCCTGTTCCCCACCACCCTACCCCCCACACCAAACTCGGCCACTCCTGAGCAGCAACACCACCACTTCCTTGATTTACAATGCCATTTGGATTTACAGTAGTATTGAATAGTGTAATGACTTTAATCAGGCAATTGAGGTTGGCCTGTTAGAATATGAACATTTACTAATGATTTGTTTGCAATTTTCGGGCACTTGGTGTAGAGAGGGGCAGGTCGGGATAGTGACCTCCTTGTGAACCTGCTCCTGGGCCTGACAAGGAGAGCCATCAACAGGTCCAGGCAGTGGGCAATCGATGGGTTCATCCATCCTGACTGTGTGCCCTTGTGGCTAAATTCGTGGCCAGGTGTCCCTGGAAAGGAAGCATGCGGTGTCCACAGTTGATGCCTTCCATGCCTGCTGGGCACCGCAGGGACAAGGGGTGTATTATAAAACCTGAAAACCACATTATGATTTAAAGTTTTAAGTTTCCTTTTGACTTTGTTTTCTGCTCAGGCTGTTCCCCCTCTCTTTGGAGAGCTGCCCCTTTTAATTTGTCACAGAGTTAATTTGAGTTTATTTATTTGGTTAGGGAGAAAAAAAACATTCCCTGATTAAGGGCCACAATGATGGGCCAGTCAGGGAGCCTCTTGCTTTGTACTTAACCAGGAGTGTCAGTTCCTCTGGGACTCCTAGTATAGACGCTAACTGAAAACATTCCGTATGCTGTTGTCAAGCTTGTAAATGAGATTTTGGTAAAAGGACTTCTGCCTCCAAGGACAAAGACAAAGACCAGACTCTGGCTTGTATCCCTGACATTCAGAACATTTAAGACATTTAATTTAACAAAATTTAATTTCATAAAATTACTAAGGTCCAGATTTTTGTTCCTGGAATGGATGCTCAGATTTGAACTGCTCAAAGCCAATCTTTGAGCTGAATCAGATTTCAGACATGCAGTCCCTGGATTGTGTGTAGATGCTGCTGGTTGGGGATGCAAAGCCAGTCGGGGACTCCAGCACTTTGCTGATGTCACTTTTTAAAAAAAAAACACAAAACACAGTCGTTACCCCTCATTCCTTTAGTCCCCATGCCACCTTATGCCTCCCACCCACCCCCAATAGTAACTTACACTCCCTATGCCAATCCATGTCGCTCTATCCATCTCCAATGACCCTCACATGCACCTGACATGAATACATATGCAACCCAATCCCAATGGTCAATTGTGCCCTTGATACATACCACCCAATACCACCCAATGCCAATCAATGCCCCCACTAAGCCAAATTAACTAACATCCACTATAGGAAAAGCTTAGAACAATGCTGTGTTCATTGCCATATGTGGACATTCTTGGAGGCAGCACGTCTCCCGAAAGCCCACATATGCACAAAGTGTTTAGAGTTGCAACGTTTGAGGGCTCGGGTAAGGCAGCTGGAGCTGAGATTGGAAGATATGTTTTTAGTCAGAGAGAATGAGGGGATAATGAATAGGGACCATTGTCCTGAGGGGACCCCAGGGCCTAGGAGGAGGGATGGGTGGGTTACAGATAGGAAGTGGAAAAAGAAAAGGAGTCACGGCATTAAGATCACCTCAGAGGAGGCATCCCAGAATATCAAGGGTAGGGCAAAAGCTGAGGTAGAGAGGGCAAGGGAGGGGGATCAGAATGCCCCGGAGGAGGGCAGGAATGCAGGATGTGAGATAGTGGTGGGGGATGGGAAGGTCAAAGGGATCGACAGGCGATTCTGTGGGCAAATGCGGGACTCCAGGATGGTAGTCTGCCTCCCTGGAGCAGGGGTCCAGGATGTTTCAGAGAGACTAGAGGGAATTTTGAAGGGTGGAGGGTCTAAGGCTGATGTAATAGTTCACGTAGGAGAGAAGGATGTAGGAACAAAGTGCAGGGGGGACATACGTAGGCAGTTCAGGGAGTTGGGGCTCGGCTGAAGTGTAGGGCCTCCAGGGTGGCATTCTCTGGGCTGCTGCTGATGCCCGGGACTGATAGGGTTAGGAATAATGAAGTACTCCAACTAAATGCGTAGTTGAGGGATTGGTGTTGGGCAGAGGGTTTCAGATTCATAGACCATTGGGAAGTCTTCATGAGGGAGGGGCATCTATACAAGAGGGACGGGGAACAGTTGTCTGGGAAGGGCACTCATATTTTAGCTGGGAGGTTGGCTGGAGTGTTTCGGCAGGGTTTAAACTAATATGGAGGGGGGGTGGGGAGACAGAGGGAACCGGGAGTGGAAGAGAGGTGGGTAACAGGATAAGTCCAGAGGGTAGGAAGGAGGATCAGAGAGGGCCTGAGGGCCTTCAGTGCATGTGTTTTAATGCGAGGAGTGTGACTGGCAAAACAGATGAACTGAAGGTAATAATGTTCACGATGAAGCTAGAAGTGGTGGCGGTGACTGAGACGTGGTTAAAGGAGGGGCAGGGCTGGCAATTGAATATCCCAGGGTACAAGTGTTTTAGGCATGACAGAGGTGGTTTGAAGAGAGGAGGGGGAGTGGTGTTATTAGTTAAGGATCACATCATAGCAGTGCAGAGGGAGAGTGGTATGGATGATTTAGGAATTGAGTCGCTATGGGTGGAGTTGAGGAATAGGAAGGGAGACATTACTATGTTGGGTGTGTACTACAGACCGCCCAACAGCCCGCGGGCCGTGGAAGAAGGGATATGCAGGGACATTTTAGATAAGTGTAGGAAGAATAGGGTGGTTGTAGTGGGAGATTTCAATTTCCCTGGGGTAGATTGGAAGGTGCCCAGAGCGGAAGGTGCAGACGGGGAGGAATTTGTACAGTGTGTTTTGGAAGGGTCCTTGGAGCAGTATGTGGATAGCCTGACTAGAGAGGGGGCTATACTGGATTTGGTTCTGGGGAATGAGCCAGGGCAGGTGGTTGACGTTGTAATATAGGTGGTCCCTATATGGAATCTTCCACAATAAGCATAGCCTAAAGTTATGGATATGTCATTAAGACGTTAGGACGGCGGCGGGGGCTCGTTGGGCCAAAGGGCCTGTTTCCCGTGCTGTGTTGCTCTTTGTTCTTTGTTCTTTGTAATATAAAATATAGGCATGTGTTCTTGCTCTTGTTGAATGGCAGGGCAGGCTTGGAGGGCTAGATGGCCTCCTCCTGCTCCTGTTTCTTAAGTTCTTATATTGTTTGATGATTTCACCATTTTAAACAAAAACAACACTTACTGATATTAAAACATTCAGTACACAGAAAATTATTCAACTAATCTCTCATGAAAATAAACATTTCTATTTTATAACTACTTGGAGCTGACAATCAAACTGTTCATTGAAAATGATAATGTTCTCTGGTATAATGTTAGTTTGTAAAATCAGTCATTACAAAACAAATCCAAAATAAAAGCCCTCAAGGTTCTGTCAACAGGCAGAATGAAATATCAAAAACCTGTTTTGAACTGTAGATTTTCTCCTTTTTAATTTGAAGTCCAGCAGAGTTAAATCCATTGACTGTTCCATTTTTTTTGGCAGTTCCAATGAGGTTTGACAGATCTTTGACAACATTGACAAATCTTTGACAGTTCTTCAATGCTTGATAGCTGTTTGACCATTTCAAAGTCCTTTGACAACTTTAACAGCTTGCCAATTCTTTGTCATTTCTTTGACAGTTTTTGACAGCTTTGATTGTCCTTTGACAACTTAATAGATCTCTGATAGCTGTGACAGATTTTTTTCTTCATTTACGGGTATGGGGCATTATTGGCTAGACCAGTATTGATTGTCCGTTCCTAATTGCCCTTTAGAAGGCTGTGAGATGTTCTGAACTGCCGCAGTCCCCAAGTTGAGGGTACGTCGAGAGTGCTGTTAAGGAGGAACTTCCAGGATTTTGATCCACTGACTTTGAAGCAACAGCATTCTATTTCCAAATCAGGGTGGTGGTATTCCCAGTTATTTACTACTGTTGTCCTTTTAGATGGTAGTGGTCATGGGTGTGGAAGACACTGCCATGGAAGCTTGTTGAGTTCCTACAGTGTGTCTTCTAGATAGTGCGCATGGTTGCACTGTTTGTTGGTAGTAAAGGGATTGAATGTGTGTGGAAAAGATAGTAAATGAGCAGGCTGCTTTGTCCTGGATGTTGTCAACCTTCCTGAATATTGTTGGAGCTGCACTCATCCAGGCAAGTGGAGAATGTTCCATCATAGTCTTCATTTGTACCTTGTAGATGGTGAATAGATTCTGGGGTGTCAGAAGATGAGTTATTGCTGCAGGATTCTTTAGCCTTTGACCTATTTTGGTAGCCATAGTATTTATATGGCTAGTTCCATTCAATGGATGATCAATGGTAACCTCAGGATGTTGATAGTGAGGATTCAACAATGGTTACACCATTGACTGTCAAGGGGTGATGTTTATTTTCTCCCTTGTTGGAGTATTGTCATTGCTTGGCACTTCCATGGTGTGAAAGTTACTATTTGCCAGTCCAAACCTGGATATTGTCTGTATTGGATATGGACTACTTCACAATCTGAGAAGTTGTGAATGGGGCTGAATATTTAGTGAACATCTCCATTTCTGACCTTATGATAAAAGGAAGGTCATTGATGAAGCAGATCAAGATAATTGAACCTATGATACCACCATAAGGAACCCTTATGGTGATGTTCTGGAACTTGGATGATTGATCTCCAATCACCATAACCATCTTATATTGTATGCCAGGTGTGATTCTAAACAGCAGAAGGTTTTGCACCTGATTTCCTCTGACTGCTATTTTTTTCGGGCTCCTTGATTCCATTTTCAATCAAAGGTTCCCTTCATTACTCTAGTAATGTTTACTCTATCAATCCCCTTCAAAATCTTGTACATCTCTATCAGATCTCCTCTCAGTCTATGTCTTTCTAAGGAAAGCAGTCCCAATTTGCCTAATCTCTCCTCAGAATTCAGACCTTCCATACCAGGCAGCATCCTGGTAAACCTCCTCTGCACTGTTTCCAGAGTCTCCACATCCTTCCAGTAGTAAGGCGACCAGAACTGGACGCAGTATTCCAAATGAGGTCTAACCAGCGTTTTATACAACTGCAACATTAAAGGCCAACTCTTGTACTCTATACCCCTTCCTATAAAGGCTAACATACTATATGCTTTCTTCACAACCTTCTCCACTTGCTCTGCCACCTTCAGAGACTTGTTCACCTGCACCCCCAGGTCCCTCTGCGTTTCTATACTCTTAATAGGTCTACCCTTTATCATATACCTCCCCCCTACATTCTTTCTCCCGAAATGCATCACCTCACATTTATCAGGATTGAATTCCATCTGCCATCTGTCTGCCCAAGCTACCAGCCTATCTATGTCCTGCTGCATCGCCTGACAATGCTCCTCACTATCCGCAAGTCCAGCCATCTTTGTATCGTCTGCAAACTTGCTGATCACTCCACTTACTCCCTCTTCCAAGTCATTTATATATATTACAAATAGAAGAGGTCCCAGTACCGAGCCCTGCGGCACACCACTAGTGACCGACCTCCAGCTAGAGCAACACCCTTCCACTATTACTCTCTGTCTCCTATTACCAAGCCAGTTACTTATCCATTTAGCTACCTGAACTTGTATCCCATTTGCCTTGACCTTGGAACCCATACTGAGCATCCATGAGCAGGTCACGGTTGAGTAAGTGCCTCTTGATAGCGCTACTGAAGATCCTTCTGTCACTTGATTGATGATCGAGAGTAGACTGATGGGGAGGTAATTGGCTAAGCTGTCTTATTTCTTGTGTGCAGGACGTTCGCACATTGCCAGGTAAATGCCAGTGTTGTGATTACATTAGAACAGCTTGGCTAGAGTTGTAGCAAGTCCTGGAGCACAAGTCTTCAGTACTATTGCTGGAATATTGTCAGGGCCCTTAGCCTTTGTAGTATTCGATGCCATCAGCCGGTTCTTCATGTCATGGAGTGAATTGAATTGCCTGAAGATTGACATCTGTAATGCCCCCCAGAGATGCTGAGATGGATCATTCACTCGACACTTCTGGCTGAAGATTGCGTCAGCATTTTCTTTTGCACTGGATTCCTCCATCATTGAGAATGGAGACATTTGTAGAGCTTCTTCCCCTTTCAGGTGACTTGATTTATTTTCTATACCATTCATGGCTGGTTGTGGCAGGATTGCCACATCACAACTGTTAGTTGTGGGATTGCTTAGCTCTATCTCTATCTTGCTGCTTATGCTGTTTACAGTTATTTCACAGTTTGACAGTTCTTCGATAGCTTTGAAAGTCCCGATGTATTTATGCACTTTTCATGCAAAATCATGTTTACATTTATACGTTACCTGACCAAAACTGTGCCTTATGTATCCCAAAGTGTTCCTTACCTCTCCTGCAGATTGGCATACCTCTCCCAAAGGTGTCCCACAATCAGATCCAAAGATGTTCCTTGGCTCTCCAAAGGGTTACTGTAGTTCTTAAAATAATGCATCACATTCAGACCAGCTCTTACCTCGCTGGAGCTGCACATACTGGATTTCACACCCCTGATCCACCGGAATCCCAAAATCAAAGCAAAATACTGTAGGTGCTGCAAATCTGAAATAAAAAGAGAATATGCTGGACAAACCCAGAAAGAGGTTTTTGGAGAGAGAAAGAGAGATAACATTTTGGTGGAATTGTCCCGTCTCACCTGCCATGGGAATTGTAGAGGACGGGGGTGTCCTTTGGACTGTAGAAATTAAAAATAGAATGACTGCTGCAGTGAAGACCATCAGTCTCACTATAATTTTTAAATTATTAACCCACTTCCTGCAAATCAGCAGGCACTCCTTACGGCATCTCCTTTAAAACAGGGGTATGCAGATTGGGTTAGTCAGATATCACCCAGCTCCAAACTTGATTCATCTAATCTGCTGCTGAAAGGCATTTCCAAGTCTCCAGACTCTAAACATTTTTCAGTGTTTGCAATCTCCCACCAAAAATCCTCTGCAAACCCGAGCTCATAGAAAATAGTGCTGCCTGTATCGTAACATGCATCAAATCCCATTTACCTATTACACCTCTGCTTGTTATTTTTAATCAGTAAGGGAATCCAGGGTTATGGAGATAGGTGGGAATGTGGAGTTGAGGATTCTATCAGATCAGTCATGATTTCATTGAATAGTGGAACAAATTTGATAGACCAAATGACATACTTCTGCTCATATGTGTAATGGTCTTACAATCTTATTGTCACTCTGGAATTGCCTTGAGTTTAAAATTTTCACTCTTTTACTTATACTGATCATACTTAACCACTTGCGTTTGTCTATTAGCACTTGTAATTACTTGTTAAGACTTGTGATTCAACCAGCCTACATTGTCTACAACTATCCTTTGACACTTTTGACTACCTGTTAGTATTGGGCTATTGTCACTCTGCCTATATATTCTGTGCCTGTACACCTCACAGCTCTTCACCTTACAAAGGAGCAGCGCCCCAAAAGCTTGTGATTTCAGATAAACATGCTGGACTATATTTTGATGTAAGGTGATCTTTCATCTTGTCCACCTGAATCCAACACCAGCATCTGGGTGACACAGTGGTTAGCGCTGCTGCCTTGCAGTGCCAAGGACTTGGGTTCAATTTCTGGCTTGGGTCAGTGAAGGCTATCAGCCTCATATAATTTTTAAATTATCAACCCGCTTCCTGCAAATGAGTGCATACGCCTTACCTCATCTCCATAATTGCGCAATACTAACAGGTAGTCAAGAGTGTTAAAGGATACTTATAGACAATGTAGACTGGTTGAATCACAAGTCTTTACAAGTAATTACAAGTGCTAATAGACAAATGCAAGTGGTTAAGTCTGTTAGAATTTGCAAGTTCTCCCTATATCTGGGTGGGTTTCCTCCCACTGTCCAAAGGTGCGTGGGTTAGGTGCATTGACCATGCTAAGTTGCCTTTTGTTGTCTGGGAGACTAGCTAGGGTAAATGCATGGAGTTATGAGGATGGAGCCTGGATCAGATTGTGGTCGGTGCAGATGAGCCTAATGGCCTCCTCCTGCACTGTAGGATTCTATAATTTGTAATCTCCACATCTTCCTATCATCTTCCCAATGATTATATGATTCTTAACATCATATCCTGTATTCATACACTCCTCACAGTATGAACCCTTCCTATCTCTATTACCTTTTGTGTCCTACAACCTCCAAGATCTCAGTGCTACTCCACTTCTAATCTTTTTGACAACATTGATTTTCATTCTCTACTGTTTTAGTGAGGAGGTCTTGTGGCCAAGTGAGTAGTTTCCCTGCCTTTGAGCCAGAAACTCAGAGTTCAAGATTCAGCCCAAGGAAAGTGCATTCATGATGCCATCCAAAGTTTAGGACCAGTCCTTCCATTGATATGCAGTAAAAATGGGAAAGACTGCTAGTGTGGAGTGATGCCCATTAAGTGATAAGAGTCTACTGACAGACTAACAATCTGTTCCAGGTAGCAAAGTTGCTACGGGAACAATTAAAGTCTGCCTTGTGCACCTCAAGGCACAGAAAGAGAAACAGCAACAACTATTGTTGGCCAAATCTTCAGGACCTTAACTCCTGAACTTCTTCAATCCACTATATTTCTTTGCTTTGAGATGTTTTTCAGATCCAATGTCTCCTTCCATGGTTCATTATCAAATATCCTAAGATTATACTAAGATAAAAGTGCTGTGACAATGCAAGTTGTTGCTATCATACTTCAGGAATCTTTTTCTTTATTTTTTCGAAGCAGGGGTTTGGAAAAAAGCTACTTATAAGTGGTAGGTTAAGAAATAATGTGGACTTTATCTCCTTTACATTGGGGCAGAAGTAAAGCCCTTTGATCCTTCTCCAGTGTTCATGAGTTCATGGCTGAATTTCTATATTAACTCCAGTTTTCTGCACTATCTCCATATCTCCCGATTTTCTTAATGCCCAAAAGTCAATCAATGTTAGCCTTGCTCATGCACCTTTAGTAGAATTCTACCACCCCACCAGCCATGGGAGTTGGAGAAGGCGAACAGGTGGAACAGTGGGATTTTCCGGTCTCAGGTTGAGCGAGAACGTAAAATCCTGCCCATTGTTAGAATCTGGTAAGCCTTCCCTCTTCTGAGCATGTGCGAGATTTTCCTCCTCCTGAGCATGTGTGGGATTTACAAAGAACAACACAGCACGGGAAACAGGCCCTTCGGCCCAACGAGCCCGCGCCGCCATCCTAACGTCTTAATGACATATAGAGACCAATATAGGGACAATTTGTTACCCAATCAGCCTAAGAGCACATTTTTGGGATGTGGGAGGAAACCGGAGCACCCGGAGAAAACCCACGCAACCACGGGGAGAACGCGCAAACTCCCGCAGACACAGGCCCAAATCCATGTGTCTGCACAGCACCAGCGATAGTCTCTGAGCTGTCATGTTGCCCATCTGATGGTCCAGTTTAAGCATACACTAACAACGTGATTTGTTTGGGGTTATGATCTTCAAGAGAGTCTTGCAAGTCCAAACCTGTTCTCCAGTGCTCCTGTGCTTGTGGCCACACTAGTCTGAAAACACCCAATCTCATCTGACCTCAGAAGCTAAGCAGACTCAGGCCCAGGTGGTACTTGGATGTTTCCTTCTGTTTACAAATGTTTTGTTAAATTTCATTACTTATTTGTATAGAAGAAGAGAATTCTATTTTTAACAACACGTTAGACTAGCGTACTTGTGGATTCAAGTCACCGCATTTTTGGCAATGACGAAGAAACAAAAGAGGAAAAAAGAAGTTTTTTGTGTTCAGCATAGAAAAAACATGGTTGCATACAGTGAGTAGCCAGTTTCTTTATGAACTGATTTGATACAATTTCAAGTTAACACCACCACAGATAAGTTTAGGGCATTTGGAGGGTTTAATAAGCAAAATGAGAACAGTGCAGAATATGTGGAGAGACTGCAGCATGTTTTTTTAGCAAATAGAAAAGAAGATGTAGTGAAGCAGTGCTCGAGTGTCCTGAGTGTGTGTGTGTGAGGACTGAGGACTGTTAAGTTGATGAGGAATCTGGCCCCCAAAAGTCAGGTGAGATTCCATTTAAAAACTGAATTGCTCTGGTCCAGAATCATCATCATTCTGAAATCCTTGGTGATTGAGATAGAAATATCATAGCCTTTTTCAAAAAAGTCAATCTGTTGCTAATTTGTGGCAGAATTACGCCAGGTTTCAGAACACCCTGATTTCAGAAACGTTTTAAAAGAGATGCTCAGAGACAGATTGCTCTGCGGCATTAACAAGGATAGCATTCCTGGTTAACTGCTGGAGGGAGCCAACTTACTTTTAAGAAGGCATTAGAAATTTCTCAGGGCATGGAAATAGCTGCTGGTCATGCCAGAGATGTTCAGCAGGCCAATGGTAAGGTTCAGTTCACAAATACAGAAAGAAGCAGTGGAGTGTTTTACGTTTGGAGAGTTGCACAATGCCAATCATTGCAAGTTTGTCACCGATGTAACAAGAAAGGGCATTTAGTGAAGAAATGCAGAGAACAAGTGAAAGCTGTACAAGACAATTTAAAGAAACCTCAATCAACCGAGCACAGCGTGGAAAGCTCGGCGCAGGCAGAGGAGAATCTTACAACATGTTTAATGTTAATCAAGTGCAAACAGAATCTATTTTTGCTCCAGTTGTAGCCAGTCAAGATGGACACTGGAGCCTCCACATCTATAATTAATGAGGAAACATGCAAGTTAATGTGGGATTCTAATCAAATGCCAGCTCTTAGTTCAGTAGAGATTAGTATTCGGATAATAGCCAAGACACGAGCACTGATTCGTGAGACACCCTACTAGTTACAGTTAGCTATTCCAAAAATGATCTATTCTCTGTTTTTCTCTCTTTTAACCAATCTTTAACACACACAATTATTATCACCAATCTAATGGGCCTAATCTTATGTATTAACTTTTTGTGGTCCACCTTGTTGAATGCCTTCTGAAATTCCAAATATATCAGCATTGTGAACTCTCATACATTTCTTAAACATGAGTTTTCTTTCACAAGTGTAGACTGTGTCTATACTTCCCACTGTCTCAGAAAAGCAGCCAACATAATTAAGGAGCCCACACACCCCGGGCATATTCTCTTCCACCTTCTTCCATCGGGAAAAGGATACAAATGTCTGAGGTCACGTATCAATTGACTCAAGAACAGCTTCTTCCCTGCTGCCGTCAGATTTTTGAATGAACCTATCTTGCTGTAAATTGATCCTTCTCTACAGTCTAACTGTGATTTAACACATTCTGCACTCTGTCATTTATTTCTCTATGAACAGTATGCTTTGCCTGTATAGCGTGCAAGGAAAAATACTTTTCACTGTAAATAAATGTGATAATAAATCAAATCAAACTATAACTGCCTCAGTATAATTCTATAGTAATTTCTTGCGTTATTATTATTACAATTTTAGTAGTAGATTCTAGCATATTCTCTATATTGAATATAGACATATTCAATGCCTATCATTTCCAATTTTCTCTATCTCCTTCCCTGGACAGTGTGATTGCATTTGCTGCTTTCAGAATTTTAGGAAAGTTTGAAACACCAAAAGCAATATGCCCACTATCTCTGCCGCCACCTCTCTTAAAACCCTAGGCGATCAGGTCCAAAGGGATTTATTGGCTTTTCTTCACATTAGCCGCTTCAGAAAGAAAGATCAAAGCTTGGAACCATTGGTAGGACGTATATTAAAGACAGACTTCGATGCCATTACTCTGGATATTGGAAACAATAGGGGTGCTGTTATCTCATAAGAAGCATTTATGATAGAACATCCCTTGCTGTTGAACTTTGCAGGTAGCTTGCTTCAAAGTAATCTTATCAGCAAATGTTTTATACCAAACCTCAGGCACGAGGCTGAGTCAGGAATCATGTCCCAATCTCCTTTGCAGACAGGCGGAGAGAGAGAAAATGTATAAAAGCCTTTGTTGGGGGGGGGAGGTCAGAAAATAAATAATATTGAGGAGCAGTCAGACCAATTCATTAATGTCTGATGCATTTTTTAATTTTGTATTTATCGCATAAAGGTAAGTTCCACCATTTGTTAGGTGGTCAGCATTTTTGAATATGTTCACTATTTTTAAAGGGCACACCACCTCCAATTTAAAGGGCACCTCCTAACTCCCCCAAGGACACCGAAAACCCTCACAGACTCAGAGAATGAATCATACTAAACTGTGATACATCCAGAAAGAATGCTTTCTATGGTGCGTTTATAAAAGTTGGTGAGAGTCGAAGTGGACGTGCCAAATTTCCTTTGTCTTCTGAGAAAGTAGAGGCGTTTTTCCTGCTGGATGAACGTCAAACTCGCTAATGGAATGTTAATTCATGCAAATCAGGTCCATACCCTTCCTGAACATGTCCCTGATTATTCCAACAGCTGGAAAGACTCATCTTGAGATCCCACCAGCAGAAATCCCTTTTATGGCATATGGTGGGATTTAGCAGCTTTAATTATGAGATTTGCACCCACAGATAATGTGGCTGCTAAATCATGGCCGGGGTTTCATTCTTAATCACTAATCTTGGAAACCAATTCTACAGCCCCTCAACTCTGTGTAATGAAAGTTTCTCTCATCTTCTCGTCTGAGCTTTTTCTCAGTTAAATGTAGAAGCTGTGTGACCCTGTTAGTACATTCCAAATGATAGGAACAGTCTGCTTCCATACGTTGCATCTTACCTTTTTATCATTGTAAACATTCCTATCATAGTGCTCCAGAATCTGCATTGCTCTGGCTAAAAGGCAACCTACTTTTCAAGTTTTATATTTGTTTTTTCTCAAATCAGGCCACCGCCTAGTGAATCTGTAAAAAGAGCTTTGCAAATATATAGTTAAGAATAGCACAGAAGATCAACAAATCAGAAATTTTGATCAAATATTCAGCCAAGTATGAGAATTCCTAATCATTCTGCTGTGATTAGGAGAAGGTCATTCATTGGATATTAACTGGTCAGGGTAGGATCAAGTAGGTTGTGATGTTATTTATCTCTCTCATGCGTTTAAATAATATGGAGAGAGTATGAAATGATGTCTGATCTGATAACATCAAATTTGCATCCTGTCTATCCCACTAATCATTCAATCCTTTGCTCATCTATCCACTTCTGCTTTAAAACATTCAAAGACTCTACTTCCATCACCTTTCTTGGGAAGAGTTCCAAAGATTCACAACCCACTGAGAGAGAATTTCACCTCATTTCTACTTTAAGTGGGTGACCCCCTATTTTTAAACAGTAGCCTCTCGTTCTAGCTTCTCTCTCAAGAGGAATCATCCCCTCCAAATCCACTCTGTCAAGATCCTTCAGGATCTTGTTTCAATCAAATCACCTCTTACTCTTCTCACCTCCAGCAGATCCAAACCTGTTCAAGCTCTCCTCATAAGACATCCCATCTATTCAAGTCTGGTAGACCTTCTCTGAACTGCTTTCAATGCATTTAAATCCTTCCTTAAGTAAGGTGATCAATACCGTACATAGCACTCAAAATATGGTCTCACTGGTGCAACTGAAGCTTAATATTTGCATTCAATACCTCTCACAATAAATGAGAACATTCCAATATCTTCCCTAATTATTTGCTGTACTTGTTGTGACTTCATAGGCTGGAATTCTCCCATCTCGTATACCCCACCAGTGCTACCAGTGGAACAGAGAATTTGGCGCTCAGCTAAATCTCCATTCACTGCAATGGAACTAAAGTATCTCATGGGAGAGGCCAGAGAATTCCAACCATAGTCTGGGACAGTGATAGGTTATGTAGCCTTTATTGTTACTTTTAAAAAAAATTTTTGATGCACAACATCAGTTTTACTCATTTTTGGTTTTCCTTAAGTCTTGCAAAGCCACTTTACTTACTATCGTTGCCTCCCTATTAAAAAGGTTTGCTTCAAACAATTTTTAATAACTTTCTTTTATTTAATTCATGGGGCATGGGCATCGCTGGTTGGCCAGCATTTATTGCTCATCCTTAGATGCCCCAAGGGCAGTTGAGAGTCAACCATCTTGCTATGGCTCTGCAGTCACATTTAGACCAGACCAGGTAAGGATGGCAGATTTCCTTCCCAAAAGTACGTTAGTGAACTAGGTGGGTTATTCCAACAATCAACAATGATTTCATGGCAATTAGTAGATTCTTAATTCCAGATTTTTTTTTATTGAGTTCAAATTCCAACATGTGCTGTGGGGGGATTTGAACCAAAACCTTAGCTGAGTTTCTGGATTAACAGTCTAGTGATATTACCACCAGGCCATTGCCTCCCTAGACTGTTACTCATACAGTCTTTGAAAACCACCAACTACTTCACCATCGTCCATTTTAATGTAAATTTCAATGACTAAACAATACCAGACCTAAACTGGTATATTAACCAGGTATTTGGATCAATATTCAAAGGGTTAATTGACTATGGGTGATTAGTTATCATTGAGCATCAATATAAAAAGTATTGAGCAAAACTTCATAGCTCTTCATACCACACAGGTAAAATCAGCATCATCTTTATGGATCTTGTGAAGAGAGGCAACTGAGTTCCTCCTTCTCTAACTAATAATGTTTTAATAGCAGTGTGAATTCTGTCATTAGCAAGGTCAGACCTCGAAAGGACAACCTACTTATTAGCCGCGTGACATTGAGGCAATGTGGAGATGCAGTACTTTTATTGTAGCATGCAAATAGGACCATTTTGGGTAATGCTGGGGAGTAATATACCTGGAATATATATGAATCTGAATAAATGAAGTTTGACACATATATGAAGACACATAAAAGAGAGGAAACCATTATCTAATTGCCTTCAGCCTAATTTTAGAACTTAATAAAGCTCACATACTCAGTAAATGTAATTTATTATTGTCATTCACCTAGGCAAGACACGTTTCCCAACTAAATGCTTCCAGCATTGGAAGTGACCTTGGCAATTAACTGTCGCTAATTTGACTTGTTCACAGGAGGAACCATACGTCATGTTTAAGAAGTCTGACAAGCCACTGTCTGGTAATGACCGGTTTGAAGGATACTGTATTGATCTGCTGAAGGAGTTATCCAATATCCTGGGCTTTGTTTATGATATTCAGCTAACGCAAGATGGAAAATATGGAACTGCAGATGACAAAGGGCAGTGGAATGGCATGGTGAAAGATCTCATTGACCACGTGAGTAATCTAGGGATTTAGGGTACGATTTAACATGATTTTCTTTGTAAGGTCTCAGGCATCGAGCTTGGGTCTTGATTTGGATCAGTATTTGAAGGTTCAACAGCTTCACCCTTCCTCTGGTAAGCAGTATATACCTAACTGGAAAAATGTGAAAATAATGATCCTGTAAGATTGCCATTGCTTCTTGCGATACATTAACATGCAGACTGTGGGAGATTGTGAGATCTGAAAGCTCTATCAGCCAAGACACTGTAGTGTTTGAGGCAATGTAGATTTTTTGACCTGGGTACAAGTTAGTTGCAAAATCAACAATTAATAGTTTAAAACTTAAAACGAATTAAAGTTAAATTGCAAAGCTTATTCTAATAAGAAGCATTAAGATTTTACTCACTGTTTCTTTAATTTTATAAAGATGAGAATTATTGTAACCTTATGTATAAAAGACAAGGTTGATGGATTTTAAGTGTCATCCAGACTTACCAGAGAAGGTTTGAAAAATTCTTCCAAAAGCAAGGATTGACTTATGTGAGAGTATGAAAGTTAAACATTGCTCTGGATGTGGGTGGTTGCCATTTACATCAGTGTCCGACACACAGAATGGGCGTGTGCTAAACTCCTGTGCATCTTCACAGCACCGCCCATACTGCCGGCTTGATCCTTGCAACTAGTTATAAAGTACCAGTAAGTGAATCATGTATATGTGGGCTGAAAAAGTGGGTTGACTGCTCATGTGACTGTAGCAAATCTAGCTTAAAAAAAAGGGGTTAACCTACACACCACACATATATGCAAAAACATGACTTTCAGGGTCAGAAAAATTGAGTTATCTTAGAGACTGGGTCAACTTGTACCTCATGATTTATAATTCATTGTCAAAGTTACTTTTTCACCTAAGCGAGGAGATGGAATACAGCGCAGCAATGATATAGGTGAGTTTAAAAAACATTGCTTCTGTGACACAGAAGCACACCTCTTACCGGTTGATCCTGAAGAGACATTGAGAGAGTGACAGAGATACCCTCTGGCCTTTGACTACCTGCTTCACCTGAGGAACTTCTCTTTTTCATTCATTCTTACCCAGTGACAGTGGGTAGCACTGACCAAGCCAGCATGTATTGGTCTCTGACTTCAATAGAAAAGAAAATTGGGTAACATGCAAAATTGAATTACTAATTTCACCTAGTTTGTCCTCTGCCAAAATGAATTGTTTCTGAATGGGTTTAGAAGTTTTAAACGTATGTACGTCTCCAGCTTAAAGTGTGTCCAAATTCTGTACAGGTTAACACACTCCGCCAGAGATGGAGGTAAAACATTAAGGCTTGGTCTCATGAATAAGGCATCAAGATGCACGACTGTGCACACTAAATGAAGCTTTACGTGGAAAATGATATTTCCCCAAGACAAGATTTACAATTTTTTTTTTAATAATTTCACATTCCTACCATAGATAAATATATAAAAAGCATAAAATGTACCAGAAAAGTGTAATATATGTACTTTTATGTAAGTTTTAAAGTTTATTTATTAGTGTCACAAGTAGGCCTACATTAACACTGCAATGAAGTTACCATGGAAATATCCTAGTCGCCACATCCGGTGCCTGTTCGGGTACACTGAGGGAGAATTCAGCATGGCCAGTGCACCTAACTAGCATGGCTTTTAGACTGTGGGAGGAAACCCATGCAGCCAAGCAGGGAAATGCAGACTCTGCACAGACAGTGACCCAAGCTGGAAATTGAACCTGGGCCTCTGGCACTCTGAGGCAGCAGTGCTATTCACTGTGCTACCATTACCATCCTCAACAGAAACTGTTTTATAATAAATGCTCTCTCTGTACAAAACTCTTCTATGAAATACAGCCATTGCATCAAAGCTGCACAAATCAGGGAAAGAACCATAATTGTCCAACAGAATTTTGACATTATCCTGCAGTCACTTTTTGACTTTTGGTTAATAAGTCTGATCTGAATGTGAGTTAGCTGCTTGAAGCCCAGTGGTGTGATATATTTTATCATTATCTCACTTCCAGTGGCACTAGCAATTACATCCATCCAATTTAAGAACACTTTATGCTTGAGAGGACGGGGCCAGCTGAGAATGTTCTGAAATCATCATGCATAATGCAAGGTCTGTGTTTGAGAGAATAAGGTGAATGCTTATTGGAATATCATTTTTGGGAGGGAGAAGTGCCTGTCACTAATGATACCAAAAATGTTAACCCCATCTTTTGCTTGTCACGTCAAATCAGTGTGCGTAATTACTTAAATGTTTAATGTCTTAAACATTACGGAACAAGCATTAACTTTTTATTATCTTTACTTAAGTGACAGGCTTTCCAGCTAATTCAGCACTAAATGTTTCATAATGACAGACAAGTTCAGTGCAATACCAAGGGAGTGCAATGTTGTTGGAGGTGCTGTATCTCAGCTGAGAGGTTAAACACTCAGGTGGCACAATGGTTAGCACGGCTGTCTCGCAGTGCCAGGGACCCAGATTCAATTCCAGCCTTGGGTGACTTTGTGTGAAGTTTGCACATTCTCCTTGTGTCTGCATGGGTTTCTTCTGGGTACTCCAGTTTCCTCTCACAGTCCAAAAATGTGCAGATAAGGTGGATTGGCCATGGTAAATTGTTCTTTAGCGTCCATGTTTTTTGGGGGGTGGGGGGAGGGTTAGCAGAGTAAATATTTTGGGGTCCTGGGGATAGAGTCTGGGGTGGGATGCTGTGTTAGAGAATCAGTGCAGACTCAATGAACCAAATGGACTCATTCCAAATTGTAGGGATTCTATGATTTTTCTATGAAACTGAAATCTTGTATGCTGTTCAGGAGATGTAAATGGTCCAATGGAATTACTCAAAAACGGGTATTTTGGTCAATGTTTATTTTCCAGTGAGTGCTGCTATATTTCTACCGCTCATTGGAATTGTCGGGCAAATTGTGTTTGTGAAAAATGGTGGCACTCTATTGCTGTGAAGATTAAAATGCCTGGATGACAGGTTATTTATCTAAATGATGACACTTTGTGGGACCTTGCTGTTTGGCTGTCAGGTTTACTCACATTTCAAAAAATAATTCACTGACTCCTGTTATGATCTTGAGGAAAGCCATTAGCTTTATAAAAGGAAATCAAAGTCTGACTGTTGACAAAAGGAACTATGCCACAGAGTTTCACATATTAACCATAAACTTTTACCAGACAATAATTTAAATGAAAATTAACACTATTGCAGACAATTATTCCTTAAGCCACAAATTTTCTGTTGCATTTTAATTCTACTCATGAATTCCTCAGTATTATAGGACTTTGAGGGTAACTTCACATCTCCAGGCATGCCACAGCTCTCAGGAATTCACTTTGATCCTCCTCAATGTTGTGGCTATTCTATGAGATATGAATTTTCTTGGGGTTCTTCTATTTGCAGTCAGACATGTAACCATTTCACTGTTCTTAAATACCTCATGATTGTGGACATCCTAGCTCAAGCATGGAATTCACTGACTTCCTGCTTTTACAGCTCCTGGCAGTTTTCTCTCTCTCGCTGCTTGCTTTGTAGCTGTTCCAGATCCAAATGTAAACTTCTTACATTTGTGAGAAAAGAAACTTTGCCTTCTAAAACATCTCTTTGGTTCAGGAACCCACATGGATATTTCAAAACCCATTATAAAGACAATTCTAGACATCTTAAATAAAAACCCAATTGCGAGCAAAACTAAGCAGATTCTGTCTTCACAGATGCTCACCAGACCTTTTGTGTTTTTCAAGCATTTTCTGTTTCAATTTCAGATTTCCAGCATCTGCAGAACTTTCATTTTATTCTATACAAATCATCTCCACCAAGGAACTCAGAAAGGAGCAATCCATTTTTAAAATGTATTTTCACTTCTAACTCCAACCTTATTAACAGTCACCCTTTGAATTACAACTACTTGAGGTTTAGCAGCTTCTCATCAGGGGGTTTGCCTTAATTATCTTGATTTCAAAACCTGAACTAGAAGTTTTATTCCTTAAACGTAAGAATCATGAAATTAGATATTTCTATGAACTGTGAAACACTTTGCAACATCTTTAACGGCATTAAGAAATGTCATTGCTTTCCAGCTTTCTTCATTCATGAACATTCCCTGTCACGCTTACTGTTTGTGTGGTAAGTGTGGGATTGATGGTGGAGTGGGGAGAGATGCGAGTTTGATTTCATCAGCTTCTTCCAGTCAAACTAAACCTTGATCCCTCTCTTTTATACTGCACTGTTGTCCCCCAGTTTGACTTGAAGTTTTTTTTATTAATTTGTCTAACATGGGCATCACTTATGGCCAGCATTTATTGCCCATCCCTAACTGCCCAATGGCAGTTGAGAGTCAACCACATTACAGTGGCTCTGGAATCACATGTAGGCCATACCAAGTAAGGATTGCAAATTTCCTTCCCTAAGGACAGTAGTGAACCAGATGGATTTTTCTGACAATTAACAATGGTTTCATGATTATCTGTTGATTTTGAATTCCAGGTTTTTTTTATTGAATTCAAATTCCACTTTCTGCCATGGCAGGACTCGAGCCCAGAGTCCCTCAACATTAGTTGAGTTTTTGGATTGATACTCTGTCATTAGACCATTGCCTCCCATAGTCGCTGGAATATGAATAAAAGAACCGTAATGTCCCTGGAAGATTAAATCACCTATGAAGCTGATTTTAGGAGAAAGTAAGTGGAAATATCGCAGCAGATAAGACGTTGGCAGTTATACTGGCTTTTCTGGCTATGGTTGAACCAATCAAAGAAGTCTGTGATGTAACTTTCATTGTCTTAATTCCAGTTGCAGCTAGCCAAATGAAAGTCATGAGTGTTACTTAACAGAAGGTTACATGTGAAACGTTTTCCTGTAACTGCTTTGAAATCTTCTCCACTTTACTCATCCAGTCATCATGCCACACAGTATATCTAGCCCTAGTCCTAATGCAGTGATCTCCCAACTAGTTGATTCCAGCTCCACTTAGTTTTGCAGATTCATTTAAATTCCAGTAAATACTTTGTAAAGTATAGATCACCAGTGGGGCTGGTTAGCTCAGGTGGTTAGGAGTGTAGTGTTGGCAGTGTTTGTTCAATTTCTGCACTGCACTTCCTACGGTACAACAGCAAACACACTTCAAAAAAGTACCTTGTTGGCAGGAGAACCAGTAAAGGTGCTATACAAATTCAAGTCTTTCCTTTTTCAAAACTATCAAGTACATGATGCCTTGAAAAATCCCAGTTTGGTATA
Source organism: Sphyrna mokarran (assembly GCA_024679065.1). Classification (NCBI taxonomy): domain Eukaryota; kingdom Metazoa; phylum Chordata; class Chondrichthyes; order Carcharhiniformes; family Carcharhinidae; genus Sphyrna; species Sphyrna mokarran. The sequence goes on from JAGIQG010000024.1 coordinate 35,716,814, forward strand.
TGCCAAGTGTTCCTACATTTACCACATGAAATAACCTTTCTCCAATTTCATTTTATTTTAAATTACTTTCAAAATCAAAACATAATATCTACACTTGCAGTGAACTAAAATCCCTCAACCTCCATGGAATTTGACAATGCTCTGCTACTGAAGACTGCTTGAATATGTTTCAATGCAATATATTTCAGGAAAGAGACTACCTTAAGGTTTCCAAGGTAATTGAAGAGTTTTATGTCCTGTCGCCAGGGGCAACAGTGGTGAGAAATCATCTATTCTTAGACCATATCATTTGCTGTTCAGTGTGTCTCAGTAATTGGTCCAATACCAGTTTGAAAGGTGGGTATGGAAATTATTCCTTTAAAATATTTAATTCCCTTAAAAAAGCAATGTTGTTTGAATTTTGCACTGAATCAGACATTATGCATGCTTAATTTGATTTCTTGTTTCAAAGTACAAAAAAAAAGGTACAGGACAGGAACAAGCGTTTCAGCTCTCCAAGCCCATTTTGATCATGATGCCCTACACAAACAAAAACCTTCTGTCCTTACTTGGCATTTCCCTCTATTCCCTCCCTATTCATGTATGAATCCAGATGCCTCTTAAATGTTGCTAATGTGCTTGCTTCCACCACTTACTTAAGCAGTGCATTCCAGGTACCTACCACTCTCTCTGTGTAAAAAACTTCCCTCTGCATCTCCCTTAAACTTTCCCCCTCTTGCCTTGAACCTGTGACCCCTTGTAATTGACAACTTTCACCCTGGGGAGGAAGCCTCCGACGATCCACTCTGTCTACGCCTCTCATTTTTATACACCTCTATCAGGTCTCCCCCTTAGTCTCTGTCTTTCCAATGAAAACCATCCTTGTTTATTCAAGCTCTCTTCATAGTCAAAGGGATCAGGCAACATCCTGATGAGCCTTCTTTGCACTCTCTCCACACCCTTCTGGTACAGTGGTGACCAGAACTACACGCAATATTCAAAATACGACCTAACCATGGTTTTGTATAGCTGCAACATAATTTGCCAACTCTTATACTCAATGCCCTGGCCAATGAAGGCAAGCATGCCATATGCCTTCTTAATTTCCTTGGCCACCTATGTTGCCACTTTTAGGAGATATGTCCTTGCATGCCTAGATCCCTCTGTAGGTTAAAGTTTCTAAGGATTCTACCATTTACAGTATAATTCACACCTAAATTTGATCTCCAAACAGTATTTTAAATGTTAATTTTATTAGCATCTATTCCTTCCACTCCTACCCTCTCCCCAGCGTACAACAGGAAGTGTCAGGCAAACAGGGACACAGGTTTCTACAAAAGTATTCTTAATGCAAGGAAAGAAAATTAAATTTGTATCGTACCTTTCATGATTCTAAATGATTGTTGTAGCCAAAAAAGTGCATTTAAAATGTTGTAATATAGACAAACACACTAGTCAGTTTGTGCACAAGGTCCTAAGGGGCAATTTAATATATTTCACAGTTCTACCATCCCTTCTGTGAAGAGACGTGTCCCAACTTCTCTCTGGATGGACCTGGTTCTGCTTTTAATGTTATATGTCCTGCCCCCACTCTACCAATGAAAAGAACAGCTCTCTATCTCCAACAAATTCTCTTCACAAGTCTAAATATCTCAACCAAATCACCTTTAATCTTCATATTCCAGTGAATACAAATATAATTCACATAACCTAACCCTTAGCGCCATTTCAATCTGCAATGCCTAGAGGTGTACACAGTGCTCCAGATATGGTCTGTCCAGGGGTTTATATCAAAACAGCCTCACTTTCATATTCTAGCCCTCTAACGATAAAAACTAACATTCCCTTCGCCTTTTTTGTTCATTTTTTGTACCTAATTCTACATTTTAGTGTTCTGTCTACATGGATAACTACGTTTCTTTGGCTGTCCACTTTTCTGAGCTTTCCACCACCTGAAACTACTTAGAAGTGTCTTTGTAGGACAATATGGATGGCCTCATACCAACACTCAATGAAATCCATCGTCCATGGTTTTGCCCACTCAATGGGATTATATCTGCAATTTTCCAATCTAAATGCAGTTTCTAAGTTGAGAGAACATTGAGAGGTTATGATGAAAGCATTTGCAATTTCTTCAACAGTGATGGTCTTGTGGCACTCTGGGTAGCATCTCTGTCTTTGAGTCAAAAGCTCTGGGTTTGAACCTCACCTCTCAAGACTTAATGGCCAAGGAAGCTGTGCATAATGTGGCCAAATAGGTTGAGTGTCACCCTCCAAATGCTTGCAAATGTGCCAAGTTGGTAGAAGCAGGAAAGACTCCTGGTCAGTCAGGAGTGGAGTTGGCAGTGGTGATGTGAAGTGGGGCCTCTCAAGCTATAAGCCTCTGGCAGTGGGGAAGTACTAGCTACAGGAACAGACAAAATCTGGAAACTGGAGCCCTGAATTGAAAACAGAAAATATTCGATAAACTCAGCTGTCTTGCAACATCTGTGAAGAGAGCAAAACAGAATTAATGTTTTGAGATTGCATGGCTTCTTCAGAGTTGAAGAGGGATAGAAATATGATCCATCACACTTCTACCTCTCTTTTGCTCTGAAGAAAAATCAAGAGCTTCTCCAGCATTTTCTATCTTACCTTTTATTTTTTAACTCTGTCCTCTGGTCCAAGGTTCTTCCACAAGAGGAAACATCCTTTCAGCAACCAACCTGTCAATTCTTAAGGATCTTACATGTTTCAATAAGATCACCTCTCATTCTTCCAAGTGAATACAGACTTCATCCTCCCAACCTTTCTTCATAAGGTAATGTCACCACAATCACGGTTAACAATTGCATGAACCTATTCTGAACTGCCTCCAATGCAGTTTTATCCTTGTATAAGGAGTCCGAAACTGCACACAGTAATACAGATGAGGTCTCACCAATATCAAATACGGTGTTGGCAAAAAAATCTCTACTTTTATATTCCATTCCCCTTGCAATGAGCGACAACAATATATTTGCTGTATCTGCACACTTATCTTTTGTGATTTACATATCATATGCGATTGCTTCTTCCTAAAATAATGTTGACACTGATAGAAAATATCAACATAATCAAAGTGTCCCATTATAACCTCCTTTAATAATAGATTCCAGAATTTCCCTACAACTAATCGACCTGTAGTTTTCCATTTTCTGTCTCCTTCTTTTATTAATTGAGGAGTTAAGTTTGCTATTTTTCAATCTAACTAAACTTTCCAAGATACAATAATATTATTCCTGGCGGGATTGTGAGGTTGAGAAAGTGAACAGTCCACATGTGAGATACACTGATAATATATGTTTTCTAGATAACTCTATAGTTTTCACTCCATAATCATTTAGCACAGGAGGCTTTTGGGTTTCCTGTCAATCTCACCTGATACTTAGTTGACATTCTGTGCATGTCATAGAGTAGAACAGAATTACAAAATAATATGGTGCAGAAGAGACCATTCAGCCCATTTAGTCTGCACTGGTTCTTTCTATTTCAAATAGTCTTTGACATTATAGGAATAACACTAAACACTATAAAATGTAAAGGTCTCATAAACCAAAGAGCACTTTTACATGTAATGGAAACCATATATGCACACATGACATGTGAATTCCATCGTCCACAAAAGCCTAGTTCATGTACTCCAGTAAAATAGTTTTCACCAGGATCTTTAATTATACCATGGAGTTGTAAATGTTAAATAAATAAGAACAGTGATGAGATTAATACCAAAAGCAAAAGCGTGAGATCAGGATAAGTGCACTTCACTCACAATACTTATCCCCTCACTGAAGGATTGATGAAATTGGTGCACTTCATTTGTTATACTTACCCTGATGTTGTATTAAATACATTGTACTTAAACCTTGCTAAATTTTCCAACCAAAAAAAACAGTGGAACAAGCTCAACAAAATCCATTAAAATTGGTTTCATAAACTACCTCAAGAACTATTAAAACAGATATAATTACTTTCTCACTATTATTTCATTGTTGATTTCAATCTGTCTGCCAGCTCATGTAGATCAAGTGATCCTCCTTAATCTATCAGACCTAAGCTGCGGTAGACTGATTGAGTTCATTTTAACAGCTTCATATTTTTCTCCTGATGAACTTTGCAGTCACTAGACTGGTCATAACTTTTTCATATGTTTGCACTAATGGGCTCCCGTCACATTTTAAAGATTCGCCATGATGAAATTACAAAAATACACCACAAGAGATTTATTCCCTGCAGAACAAATATAAATGAATCTAAAATAACCTAAGTAAATTCACTTTAACAAATTTGCCATTTGATGTTGAATGGTTCACATTAGCACGTTTAATTTTATTATAATGGGCAGAAGCAATTGGCCTCAACATGTTAAATCAAGCTTATGGATTTGCAGAGGTACAAAGAGCAGTTTACTGTTAGGTAACAGCATACACAATGGACACTGTTGTCGAAGTCTCTGCATCACAAGACCACCTAGTATTAATACTCCTATTCAACTCTCTTCCACACTTGTGGTGCACTAAGGCAGACTGTCATTTGTTTTTATAGTTATTAATTTTCGGAAAAGGTCGTTAGTCTGTCGTCAGAGGTTTTTGCCTGAGGGGCATTACTTTGTGATGGCTGATCAGGAGTTCTCCCACTTTTACTGCCAGCTACTGGCGTGATGCAAGTATTTGCACATTGACACTCAACCTGACCTCATTATGAATGCGCCAATCTGGGCCATCAAGTCATGGGGTGGGATTCAAAGCCAGAACTTTTGGCTCAGAGATGAGATTTCACTCGGGCGTTTAAAATGATAGCAGAATGTAAAAGCAAGGTGGAAACAGAAAAGCAAAAAGAAGTAGTGGCACAGTATTAAAATTATCTTTCAGAACTGAACTCAGGTTACTGGCAATCAGCAACTCTCTCCTAGAATGCTGTAAGTGCTGAAAGTCAACTGAAAATTTCAAGCCTGAGATTGATAGAATGTGTCAGATAAAAATGTATCAGGAATTTTATACCTAAGGCAAACAAATTGAGATAAGCTGCTGATAAGCTATGAATTAATAGAAGGGAACTGGCTTGGGGAGCTCAATGGCCTATTTATGTTCATAAACATATACCAGCTCACCCATCATGGAATCAAAGCAGGCAAGGGGCCGACAATGGAAATGTCCATTGACCTCAGGCAGGATTTTCCGGTCTCGCTCAAGCAAGACTGTAAAATCTCATCCATCAGTTCCTTTATTTGTTGTCATTATATGAAAGAAAATACTGCAGATGTTGGAAATCTAATTTTTATTCAGTCACGGGAAGTGAGCGTCACTGGCAAGGCCAGTTTTTATTTTTCATCTTTAAGTTCCCTTGTGGCTCACCACATTCCAGCACAGTTGCAGTGTGTGCAGTGCCATTACAACTACAGCACTGTTCGGGTGGGAGAGTTCCAGGGATTTTACTCAGTGATGTTGAAGACATGATGTTATTGTTCCAAATCAGGATGATGAGTGACATAGAAAGGGAGTCTCGAGGTGATGGTGTTTCCTTGCACTTCTGAGCATCAGTGGTGGTCACAGATTTAGAAGGTGTTGTTGAAGAATATTGCAACAAAGCATCTTGCAGATGGTACACATTCCACTACCAGCACACCATACCTGCAAGAAGTGACTCTTTGTGGTGGTGTTCCAGTCAATTTGTCCTTGGTGATGTTGAGCTTCTTGAGTGGTATTGAAGCTGTACTCACCCAGGCAAGTATTCCAATACACCACTGACGTATTTTTTAAATAGTACCTTGGGGAGTCAGGAAATGAGTCTGTAGACATTGATTGCACAACTTCTGTGCTACTTTTGTAGCCACTATAGATGTAGCTAGTCCAGTTAACCTGCGGGTGAATGGACCCTCCCTTTTCCACCCCTCCCCCCAACCCCACCTGGTCAATCAAGACGTTGGTGATGAGAGATTCATTGATAATGGTGCTCCGAGATCCCCTATTCATAGAGTCTCTCACGTGCAGAAGGAGACCATTTGTCCCATTGAGTCTGCACCGACTCTCTGACAGAGCATCCCACCCTGCTCAATCGCTGTAACCCTATGTATTTACCTTGCTTATCCCCTTATCTTACATATCTTGGGATACTAAAGGGCAATTTATCATGGCTAATCCACGTAATTTACACATCTTGGGATGCTAAAGGGCAATTTACCATGACCAATCCATTTAAGCTGCACATCTTCGGAAAGCGGGAGGAAACTGGAGTACCTGGAAGAAATTATGCAGACACTGGGAAAACATGCAAACTCCACACAGATAGTCATCCAAATCCAGAATTGGACCCTGATCCTTGGCACTATGAGGCAGCAGTGCTAACCACTGTGCTACCTCTTATTAGAGGAAAAGAATCAGCAGCAGGAATCTTACAGCCTGGGAAAATAATGTTTCCTGTTGTATGCAATGACAACTGGTTAAGTACCGTAAAGCTTGTCTTTGGAACAAGAATTGCCAGAGGTCAGTGTCTCTTAGACAGGCAAGTGGAAACCTCATGAAAATTAAATGTCATTCCAGTCTATTAGCATGCATTATCTGGTATAGCTTCACATTAGAAAAAAAGACTGAATGTTCTTCATTTATGCCAATCTTTCAAAGCCACTATTAGGCACTATTGATGGGGTTTTAGAATTATGTTCTCTCAATCCTCTCAACAGTCACAAATTCTGTACAATCTATGCCCAGCATACACATTCATAGCTAGCTTAAAGAGACCTCACCTTTACAGAAATGTATAAGTAACTTCTGTCTTGCAGAGAGAATTTTGGGGAATTATTTGGACAAAGATAAAGAAAAAACAAAATCCAATGGGATTTTGTCTAATTTCTTGTGGGACATAGGCTGTGCTGACTGACCAGCATTTATTGCCATTCCCTAGTTGCCTTCAGTATTCTGTAAACTGTGTGTGTGCTTTTATATGCCCTTCTCTGATCAAAACTTTCCACACACCTGACAAAGGAACAGCGTATCCAAAAGCTTGTGTGTTACCTTCAAATAAACTGGTTGGACTTCAACCTGGTGTTGACCTCCCCTGTAGCCATTGAGGATATAAAGATTTCTCTCAAGGCCCCAGCAATTTTGCTTCTTGCTTCTCTCAGCATTCTGGGGTGTATCCTATTAGGCTCTGGAAACTTGTCTACCTTGATGTTTCTCAAGAACAAGAATATCTCCTCCTTTTTAATCTCAACAGGACTCAAATTAACAAAGAACAAAAAAAAAACAGCACGGGAAACAGGCCCTTTGGCCCAACGAGCCTGCGCCGCCACCCTGATGTTCCCACCTCTACCCACGATCCCTGTCCATGTTTATAGATCTATGGATTAAAAACCAAATTTGAGACAATTTAGGGAGAATTTGTTTTGCCAATTAGCCTAAAAGCACATCTTTGGGATGTGGGAGGAAACCGGAGCTCCTGGAGAAAACCCACACAAGCACGGGGAGAATGCGCAAACTCCCACAGACACAGGCCCAAATCCATGTATCTGCACAGCACAGTGATAGTCACTGAGCAGTCGTGTTGCCCATCAGATGGTCCAGGTCAAGCATACACTAACAATGTGAAGCAGTAGGATACTCTCGAAAAAGATCCAAGAGCAGTCCTCTCACGACCCATCGTGTGTACGCCCCTTGTTAGACAACAAGGTGGACCAAAGCACCTGTCGGATAAAAACAAGTACATCAATATCATCATCTATTTACACACTTCCCAGGGACTCCCAAGGCTCATGATCCCTATTTTAAATCAGTTTTCTATACCCCTCCATTCCCATTCTGTTCATGCGCCCATCTAAGTATTTCTTAAATAACTCCAGAGTACCTGCCTCCACCACTTTACTTGGCAGCGCATTCCACACCCCCACCACCCTCTGTATTCTGTAAACTGTGTGTGTGCTTTTATATGCCCTTCTCTGATCAGCACTTTCCACACACCTGACAAAGGAACAGCGTATCCAAAAGCTATCCAAAAGCGTATCCAAAAACTATCTACACATCTTTTTCCAGGCTTATCGTCTGCCAAGTCCTTCTCTTTGGTGAATACTGATGCAAAGTACTCATTTAACGTCTCACCCATTTCCTCTCGATCCACACATAGATTCCTCCCTTGTCCTTGAATGGGCCAACCCTCTCCCTGGCTATCCTCTTACTCTTTATATATGTGTAAAAAACTTTGGAATTTTCTTTAATCCTGCTGGCCAATGTTTTTTTCATGACCTTTTTTTTAGTTCTTCTTACTCCTTGCTTAAGTTTCTTTCTACTTTTCTTGTATTCCACATTTGCTTTACGTGTTTCCAGCCTCCTAGCTTTGACAAATGCTTCCTTTCCCTCTTTGACTAAGCTCATAATATCTCTCATTAGCCCAGGTTCCCAAAACTTGCCATACTTATCCTTCATCCTTACGGGAATGTACCAGGAACAAACTCAATGAAATGGATGCTGTGTCTTTGTATAAAGCAATAACAATGACCAATCCTCCAACAGCATCACTCTTTATGACAGAGTGCTTTTATATCCTTGTGCAGCAATACAAAAAAACACAAAAATGTGATTGTGTTAATCCTGAAGAACATGTAATAAAAGCTTCAATTATTACTGACACCTCTTAGGGGAAGAAAAAAAAATCTTTGAAGATGTTTAAGTGTCAACTAATGCAATCAGCATTGTCCTACCATTGATTGCACCTTTTAAGCTTTCACTTCTTTCCAAAATTCCCCTGTCGATCACGATACAATGCTTGTCCACTACGAAGCAAGGCTTCTAATTTGAAAGTCTCAGGAGATCTCTACTTCTGAAGAAAGATTTGCAGCATATGTTAATAACCACTTTCACCAGTCATCCATCTTAATACAGATATAATTTTTTGGTGCTGTTATCACAGTGCCAGGGACAGTGCAATCAAAGCCTTGCTGGATATGATCGATCAGTTCCATCATATCACAAATGCCCAACAGCAGCAGTTAAAAATGTCAGACAAATATAAATGCTTTGATTCATTGACTATTTGTTCTGGTGATTTGTGAGAAAGGATATTCCTAAACACATTGTTCAGTGACTTGCAAGGGTTATCAGATGAGAGATGGTTTGTTTTTAGTTGCTGTAATAACTGGTCCTTTCAAAATCTGATGTTTACTATTAGAAAGGCAGAAGGCATTCTGTGTCTATCTCGTGAGATGTCATCATTTAATGTCACAGTGCGCTAACACCATGACGGGTTCTAACTATCTCTTTCTGACAGTTTTAACAGACTGTGATTACAATTGATCAAGTGCCTTACAAGACAGTTTATCATACTGGTGTAAAATAAAAAGTATCATAAAATTTGGGATGTCACCTCTTTACTTAGTCTATTATTATTATTATTGTAGTTTATTTTGTTAGTTTTAATTGTGGCCAAACAAGAGGAGAAACAAGGTCCTTTTGGTGGCAGAGAAACAACTCCCATTTATACAGTTTTTAAAGTTTGTTTATTATTGTCAAAAGTAGGCTTGCATGAGCACTGCAGTGAAGTTGTTGTCAAAGTCCTCAAGTTGCCACACTCCAGCGCCTGTTCGGGTACACTGAGGGAGAATTTAGCATGGCCAATGGACCTAACCATTAGATAGGTCTGTGGTAGAAACTGGAGCACCCAGGGGAAACCCATGCAGATGTGGGGAGAACGTGCAAACTCCACACAGATAGTGACACAAGCCAGGAATCGAACCCGAGTCCCTGGCACTGTGAGGCAACAGTGCTAAACACTGTGCAACATATAGAAGTGCCCCAAGGTGTTTGATGTTATCAAAAATAAATAGATGTGGAGCTAAAGAAGAAAATGTTTGGAGGAGATAGAACTTGGTGAAGGGGAAGGGTATTAAGGAATGTCTTAAAGGCAGAGAAAGAGGTAGAAGTGGAGACTTTTTGGAAGTATTTTCAGAGCATAGGTTTGCAATGGTTCAAGTTGCTGCACCAATGTTGAAGCAAAAATATTGTTAATGGCATATTAATCATGCACCCCTGAAATATACAGATGAAGGGTATTGATTGATTAAGTATCTTGAACATATTTAAGAGAAGCTTGTGTGTAGAGCTGATGTATTTCATCCACCAGACATGTGACCTCAATTATAACTTGCAGCTTCTGTCTATTGACATCTGGGTCTCCATGTCTCTTTACAGGAGTTTTACCAGGAACTGATCAAAGACTAGTTGTCTTGCACTGTAGTTCTCTCCCATCATAAATAGTGGCTATTGTCATATGAGTTCATATGGCTGGTAGAGTAGAGGGCTCGGGCTGCTTAGGTGATCAGGGTTAGGGGGAGAGGAGGCTACGTTTTGGGTGAGAGAAGAGCGGGCTGGATAAAACCATGTGAACTGGCATGTTATGGTTCAATTGATATTCAGCTTGCAGCCAAAGCAGCTCAAACATGTGGTGAACTCCATCTTAAACTGACCCCTTTTTGGACAGAAAATACTCTCAGGGACCTCAGCCCTACAGTTTGTGTCATCTCACGGAATTCCCTTGTGCTGTTCCGTTCTGCATGGAATGGTTTCCTGTATGGGTTGTCTATTGCACACCCTTCACTTCCAGACTCATATCAATCATCCACGGCAATGAAACCCTTGGTAATCCTTCTCTTGGACCTATCCAATGTACCCATTAATTTGTGCAGGTGAAGTGGAGATCCAAACAGACTGTTTGCCCTTCTTCTATAGCTAAGTTTGTGCCCTGGAGTCCCTGAAGCGGGTGAGGTCTTCCATGCCCTGTGTGTGCCAAAGGGGCGAGAGTGCATGTAAGTGCATACCCTGTAAAGAGAGTTGATCATTTGTTCTCAAAAGTGTATGAATAGAAACTTCTGGTACATTGGACATTGGTTAGGGAAAAGGTCGACATTTTATAATTTAGCATTTTGAAAATTAAAGATTGGTTTTAGGTCTCCTGCTTCACCACCTGGCTTCAGAATGAATTAATAAGAACTGGGGTGGAGGTGGAGACCAAAATTGGAGGAATGCTTGAGGAGAAATTGTAGGAATGGACAAGGTTCCAGAGACAGGGAGAGGTAAAACTATGACAAAATGTGAATACAAGATGAACGTTTTAAATTGGAAGTGTTGAGGATGGGGTGAGGAGGGGTATGCAAAATCCAACATAAATCAATGGCCAAAGAGATGAGTGGGACTTGACTACAGGGGTGGCATGATGGCGCAATGGTGAGCACTGCTGCCTCACAGTGCCAGGGACCGGGGTTCAATTCGAGCCTCATGTCACTGTCTATGTGGAGTTCTCCCCATGTCTGTGTGGGTTTCCTCTGGGTGCTCTGGTTTCTTCCCACAGTTCAAAGATGTGTGGGTTAGGTTGATTGGCCATGCTAAATTGCCTCTTCATGTCATGGGGATTAGTTGGGTAAATGTGTGGAGTTATGGAAATAGGGCCTGGATGGGACTGTGGTCAGTATAGACTCAATGGGCTTCTTCTACACAAGGTGATTGTGATACAAATTGCAGAGTGCCTGATAAACTGAGTTTTATGGATAGTTGAGTTGGAAGTCCAAATAGGGGAGTGAGAAATCAAATTATGAGCTACCACAGGTATAGCTTAGGGGTTCAGCAGCAGATTTGCTAAGGTAGCAGGCAGGTAATATTACAAAGATGTTAGTCTTTCCAATGGAAAGAAAACGAAAATCTTAAAATGAATTCAAGATCAAATAGGATTTTGTCATAGCAAAAACCAAATGCAAATAGTGACTGACAATTGCTGAGGAGAAGAATGGTGTCACTAACCAATTTGTGTGACAGTGGTTGAAGATGACTGTTCTGGTTTTTGCATTGTCTTTTTGGAAGAAATTGCAACTCATTCATAGCTGCATTTGGGACGAGCAGTTGAAAGACAATGAGAAGTCACCGAAAATGGTGCTGAGGTAGAACTTGGTGTTATCTCCATATGTGTGGGACTTGATTTGGGCCATAAACTGAAGCAGGTAGGCACTAAAGATAGTGCTGTCAGCTTGGGCCTGCCTGCTGATTCCCAAAATCCAACCCACCCCAAGGCCATTTTCTAACCACCCATACTTGGCAGGAAGACAATGAAGCCTTGTAATGACCACTTGAATCCAACTAAAGGATGCTGACTGGGAAGTTCTTGACAGCTTTTAAGTTCTTCACTGTATAGGGGGGATGCCTGCAGCTTCCTGCAGCGTGTCTCCTAGTGAAACAGCTTGGTTTTGATTTGGGGGATGGTTTTGGGGGAGGTGGTGGGCGAGGTTGGTTAACAGCTAAAGTGCTCTTGGCAGACTTGAAGCTCTCCATGCCTCACTGATGTAGGGACAGCTGCATGTTATCTCTGTGGGTGGACTGCTCCCCAGCCCTTGGCAGCGGTGTCCAGCTGCAAAAGCTGTTTTCCATTTAAATGTTTAAATTGTTGGAGGTGGGCACGTCCATTCTTCCGTTTTGAAGTACCCTCTTGCTCACTTACTCATCCTGGCATCCTACTGTTGCTTTTAAGCCTTTAAGTACCCAACTGGCCTGCCGACTTCAAAAACCACCATCGCTAATTGGAGAGAAAACCTGCTCTCTGGTTTTTAATTGGCAGCTTAAGGGAAAATCACATTAGGTGACCATTACCTACACAATGCAGCTTTTAATTTCCATTTGAGAATGACCACTGTGTTTGGAAGCCTCCGAGGCTAATCCTCCTCAGGTCTTTACACAAAGTAAAGTAAAATTTATTTATTAGTCACAAATAGGCTTACATTGATACTGAAATAAAGTTACTGGGAAAATCCCCTACTCACCACACTCAGTTGAGGATGATTGTAGCATGGCTGATGCACCTAAACAGCACATCTTTCGGATTGTGGGGGGAAACCAAAGTATTTCTGACTCTGATTCTGGTTATGATCATTTCAGTGCTGGGGTTAATTTGGGGCGGGAAGTTAATTAGAAAGATTAGGAAAATTGCAAGAAAATGATTACCAGTTTAGAAGCCGCCAACATGTTGAGGAATGTTTGGAGATGGGCTAGTCAGGGTAGATATTTGAGGATGGTTAATGACTGCAGTTTTGAAAAGGGGTCAGTACCTGAGGTGATGAGCCATTTACAACATCAGCTAAAATAGGGACTCGTAAAGGTAGTTTGGTGGTCACGAGTTCTATGGATGCTTTGCTTTAAGCCTGGATGTGATGACACAAATAGTTGCACCATCTACTCAATTACTAGGTTTCATATATAAAGGTTTGGCCCTTTTGAGTCAATGTATAGAATAATTTAGTATGAATGCTACCGGGGCTTGCAACCAAGAGTTTGTAAATCCTACCAAGACAAATTGTGCAATGTTGAATTATATAAAACATTGGCTGGCACCAGGAACAAAAAATGACCATGAAAGATGATGATTGTTGTCAAGAATGTGAGGCTGACATTTCTACCTGTCCATTTATAATCCTGGACAACATTCCTCATTCTCTCTAAAGTGATTTTGGTCACTCAAGTGTACAAATAGTGTCTGCTTAGCGAGGTGACTCACCTTCACTTCCTCCCAGCAATAAGTGGGCTGTGATCAGTATTTCCATGATTTGAGAAGATATATTGCAAGAATTTTGCCCACTATGAGGAACTGGGTAGATTTTTCCCTTATTCTGTCGTATGAAACAGATGATAGTGAATTGACAAGCTGGGTTAAATTTCTACTGATTTGTATTTCCATTAATGTTAATACAATAAAAATCGGGGAAAGATGTAAAAAAAAAAGTTACAGATTCCTTAAGACCTGTTTCACATGAGCACACAATGCCATTATTTTCAAGAAAAGAAAGGGGAAAGTGAGAGAAGAAGTGAATAGAATATGTTACATAACTCTGCAGGTATTGCATTTTGAACATCCCAATGGATAAAATGCTGGCATCGCACTATGATTACTAAGCAGATTTTGACCTGTTTGATGCAGAACCTGAATGTCCTTGGAAGACTCCCAGAGCAGTGATATTGCCTTCAAGATTTAAAGGGGTGATGGGGCAAGAGCATTGCATATCTGATGTGCATAGTTATCCCCAATGGACAGTGACAGATTTTCTTTCACTCCTGAAAATCTATTATACATAATCACATGGTTAGGACTGAAACAATTATCAATGTAACTTTTTGAAACACTTCAGAAAGACCTTCAGCAATCTGACACAGGGGTGCAATACGTTCAGTATGGTCCACAGTCCATTTCCCAGTTGTTCCAGCTTCTCCTGAGGAGAACAAACACCTTTTCCTTCAAAACCCTGAATCATTTTCCTATCTCATTTGCATCAGCTTGAAAGCATATCCCATACAGATAAGTGAAATTTCTCTAATGATGAAGAGGTGATAGCCTAGTAGTAATATTGCGAGACTACTAATCCAGAAACTCAGCTAATGTTCTGGGTTCGAATCCCGCCAGCCAGGTGGGAGAATTTGAATTCAGTAAAAAAAATCTGGAATTCAGAATCTACTGACAACCACGAAACCTGTTGTCAGAAAAACTCATCCGGTTCACCAATGTCCTTTAGGGAAGGAAATCTGCCGTCTTTACCTGAGCTAGCCCACATGTGACTCTAGAGCCACAGCAATAAGGTTGATTCATAACTGTCCTCTGAAATGGCTTAGCAAGCTACCTGGTTGTATAAGCATTTCAAAAAGGCAGCTCACCATCAGCTTCTCAAGGGCAACTGGGGACAGACAATGAATGCTAACCAGTCAGCGACATCCGACACATTAATAAAATAATGAACAAAAGTCCAGCTTCGAGACCTTCCACGATGCCCCAGTTTGCCTTTGTAGCGAGGAGTGAGTGGCTACAGACTGGGAAGGCCCTCAGTGTTTAATACCTGCTCTGTGCTGAACTTATTCATCAGAACCAAGTTGAGAATGTCAGTTCCAAAGCATCAGATTTAGTGAGGGAAAAATCCACATAAGTCTTCTTTCCCAATTGTTACTGCGTAGTTTCAGTATATGTGAAGATGCAGGTATGAACATGATTGGGTTCAGATGTGCATTGTCCTCTGTGTTTGAATAACTTGTAGGCTCTCACTGTCACGATTCACTCAGGAATGATACTCACTTCAGGGCAAATGAGTACTTGTGAAATTTCTGCCAAAGAATCAATGCCTTCAGGTGCAGACAAAAACCTGAAATAGTTTGCATATGAAACAGCATTTTAGATTTTGGAACTCATCTTTATCGTGTAGGTTCCGAAACATGAAGAAAATCATTTTGGAACTGGGTTAAGTCAAAGATAAGAAGTCAAAACGGCTTTTGACCAAACACCTTGCATTTCTCTCTCTCATTCTCTTTCGGTCCTAGAACTTACAGAAATATTTATATTTAAAGCACACATCACCATATTGGAACGAAGACCTCATTAAAAGGCAGCCAAGTATGGTCTATGTCAACGATTACCATTTAAATTTGGAAATAATTTATTTTATCTAGAAATATTCTGCCCACATGGTGACTTCTATTAAGCAAAAAAGAACAGATTTATAAATCTCTTCGTCCAAATCTGTTTAATTGTTCATTCAGTAACTCGATTGAAAGAAAAACATATTTTACATAAATGCGATTAAATAAAACTGCTCCACTTTCCAAGTTGAATTTGGCAGTGAATTCACCATAATTGAAGCAATGAGCGCTTACAAAAAAAAAGATAATTACCGGGCATTTTGTATCAAGTTGAGAATTTTGTATCTTAATGTTTGGTTTTGAATTCAGGATCGGGGCTCAAGAGTCAGAAGTATTTTTGGCAAACTGCAGCTCATAAATCATTTAATCTGATCCAAGAAGAAATATACCATCCTCAGATGAAAACATACTGCCCCCTACCCAACAATAGGGACAAATTGCACTTTATATCGCAGCTTTAATGTTGCAAATAAAACTCTAAGATTCTCTGCGGGGGTGTAATTGAAGAGAGGCTATCAGGGAGACTAGCTAGATCACAGAATCCCTACCGCGCAGAAGGAGACTCTTAGGCCCATCAAATCTGTACTAACTCTCTGATAGAGTATGTTACCCATCTAGTTCAGTGCTGTCCTTTAGAGGGAAATCTGTCTTCCTTACCCAGTCTAGCCTACATGTGACTCCAGATTCACAGCAAGGTGGTTGACTCTTAAACGCCCATAGGGATGGGCAATAAATGCTGTGCCAAGCCAGCGATATCTACATCTTATGAACAAATGTATTTAAAAAAAAAAAAGGCGCTTTCGCCTGCCCTGTTACCATAACCATGAGATGCCAGCGTTGAACTGGGGTAAACACAGTAAGAAGTCTCACAACACCAGGTTAAAGTCCAACAAGTTTATTTGATAGTAAATGTACCAGCTTTCGGGGTTTGCCCCTTCATCACTTGACAAAGGGCAAACCTTGAAAGCTAGTGTGTTTACTATCAAATAAACTTGTTGGACTTTAACCTGGTGTTGTGAAACTTCTTTCTGTCTATTCCAGTAACCCCAGACATTTACCATAGCCAATCCAATTAACCTGCACTTCTTTGGACATCAAGCTGAAAGCTTATTGAAAAAGGTTTATATTATGAAGCAACATGGAGGAGAGAGAGAGTGTGTGGTAGAAAGACAGAGAGAGTTAGACAGGGCCTGGAAAGCAGAAGGCATGGTTGCAGCGATCTTGGAGAGTCTTGGAACTAAAGGAGGTATGGACTCCTCTATAAACAGATGTGGAGTACAAGAAGAATTATCATATACCCAGCCCCATGCCTGACACACACACACAGACACCGCTACCAAACTTTTATTTTGAGACCTTATTGTTCTTCCCCTCTCACTAAAGCACAAATTCATTAAATTTTTTCTTTAAATCAATGGAGTCAGTACATTTTCCGTTTGCTGATAGCTTGAAGCACAAAACACTTTCAATGATGACCAAAAGTTCATTGATCAAAATAGCATCAGAGCAAACAGCTACAACTATAATCAGCAAAGTTCTACTGTATATTGCTATGTCAAATAATGAAGCTACCAAGAATCAACATGTCACGGTGCTGTCGCATGTATATCTCAAATCTCAGTCAAGTAAACACTAACTTGCTTTTTTTTTTATTCATTCATGGGACATGGACGTTGCTGGCTTGCCAGCATTTATCGTCCATCCTAGAAGCTCTTGAGAAGGTGGTGGTGAATTGCTGCAGTACATTTTCTATCGGTTGATGCACAATGCTGTTGGGAAGGAAATTCCAGAATTTTGACCCAGCAATTGCAAGGAAATAGTTATATATTTCCAAATCAGGGATGGTGAGTGATTTGAAGGGAAACTTGTGGTGGTGTTCTCGTGTATCTGCTGTCCTTGTCCTACTAGATGGAAGTGATAGTGGGTTTGGAAAGTGCTTTCTAAGGATCTTTGCTGAATTGTTGCAGTGCATCTTGTAAGTAGTGCACTCTGTTGCTTCTGAGTGTCAGTGGGGGAGGGAGTAGATGTTTGTAGATGTGGTGCCGATCAAGCGGGCGCTTTGTCCTGGATAATGACAAGCTTTTTTAGTGTTGTTGGAGCAGCACCCATCCAGGCAAGTGAGGAGTACTCCATCACACTCTTGACTTGTGCCTGTAGATGGTGAATAGGCTTTGGGAAATCAGGAGGTGAGTTACTTGCCACAGTATTCCTCGCCTCTGATCTGTTTTTGTAGCCACTGTGTTAATGTTGTGAGTCAGTTGAGTTTCTAGTCAATAGTAACCACAAGGATGTTGACAGTTGGATTTCCAAAACCTTTAAGCAAAAATCCTTCAGAATCTTCAGAGCATTTTTCCAATTAACTCATGGATTAATGCAATACTCTGCAGTCCTTTCAAAGATAAGTTTATTAGGTCTGTCAGAAACATTAGCAAACATATCACATTTCCTCACCAGTAAAGATTCAAATCTAGAAAGAATGATATTGTGTTGAGTGTTTTGTGGTTATATTCTTCTTTTATCTCCAACTTTGCTTTTCATAGTTTTGTTTTCCTGGGAGCTGAGTTCTCTGCTCAATTTGCAGTATATTTGCTCTGTTTTTGTGCTATTTGTATTGTCAAAAATGCAGATTCATTTTCTCATTGGCTATTTTTCACTTAAATCAGTTGTCATATTAATTTGTTCTGTTTTATTCAGTCTCATTGGTGGTCTGATTTGGGCACTTATTTATAAATCCAGAAGGAACAACTAGTTGTGGAGTGTCTTGAAGGTTAATTAGTTAATCTCCCAAGTTATTGGCACAGTTTTGGTTCAAGATACTGTTCTGACTGAGTGAGGAATGAAATAACACTCCTTTATTCAGCCCTCCTCCATTGGTCAGGATTAAAATTTCCTAATGTATTTCCTCCACGGTTGCTTTTTCACTTGTCAGCCCCAAGCCTGGATATTGTCCAGGTCTTACTGCATTTGGATATGGACTGCTTCAATATCTGAGGAGTTGTAATGGTGTTGAACATTGTGTAGTCATCAGGAAACATCCCCACTTCTAACCTTATGATGGAAGGCTGGTCATTGATGAAGAAGCTGAGGATGGTTAGACATAGAATATTGCTCTGAGGAGCTCCTGAAATGATGTCCTGGAGCTGAGATGATTGACTTGAAACCACCAGTACCATTTTCCATTGTGTCAGGGATGACTATAACCAATGGCTTTTCACACTGATTCTCATTGACTCCAATTGTTCTACTATTCTTTTATGTTACAATCAATCAAATGTTGCTTTGATTTCTTGTGTAGTCCATTTCACAATACCTTTGGAATTCAGCTCTTCTGTCCATGTTTGAAGCAAAGTTGTAATATGACCAGGAGATGAGTGACCCTGTTGGAATTCAAGCTGAACATCAGTGAGCAGGTTATTGCTAAACAAGTGCTTCTTGGTCTCACTGTTGATCATCCATCCCATTACTTTACTCATGGTCAAGAGTGAACTGATATATTGGTTGGGTTAGATTGATCCTGCTTTTTTGTATACAGACCACAGCTAAGCAACATTGCTGAGTAGATGCCAGTGTTGTTTCTACACTAGAACATCTTGGCTAGGGGCAAAGCACGTTCTGCAGCACAGTCATCAGTGCTGGAATATTATCAGGGCCATAGCCAGTGCCTTCAATTCTTTATTGTGTGCAATTTTGGTGTCTTTTTCTGAGGATGGAGTACAGTGAAGGTTTGCTAGGCTGATTCCTGGGAAAGCAGAGCTGTCATATGAGGAGAGACTGAGTTGGTTAGGATTATATTCACTGGAGTTTAATAGAGTGAGAAGTGATCTCATAGAAACTTATAAAATTCTAACAGGGCTAAACAGGGTAGATATAGAAAGAAAATTCCCAATGATGGGGGAGTCCAGAATTTGGAGTCGCAATTTGAGGATAGATGGTAAATCTTTTAGAACTGATTTGAGGAGCAATTTCTTCACCGAGAGAGTGATGAATGTGTGGAATTCATTACTACATTAAGTAGTTGAGGCCAAAAGTTGTCTGATTTTAAAAATAAATTAGATAAAGCTCATGGGGCTAAAGGGATCAAGGAATATGGGAGGAAGGGGAATCATTTTCTTGAATTTGATCAGCCATGATCAAAATGAATGGCGAAACAGGCTCAAAGGGCTATATGAACTTTATTTTCCATGTTTCTTTGTTTCTTTGATTACAAGGAGTAATCAAATTGGCTGAAGACTGTCATCTGTGAAGTTGGGGACCTCTAAAGGAGGAATGGATTATCTATTCAAGACTTCTGGCTGAAGATTGTTACAAATGCTTCAGTCTTATCTTTTGCTTGATGCGCTGGCCCTCTTCATCACTGAGGTTTAGGATATTTGTGGAGCCTCTTCCTCCAGTAAATTATTTAATTGTCCAATTGTCCATCACCAATCACAGCTGGATGTGGCAGGACTGCAAGACTTAGATTGGATCTATTGATTGGAGAATTGCTTGTCTCTATTACTTGCTGCTTATGCTGTTTGAAGTGTAAGTAATCCTGTGCTGTAGCTTCACCAGGTTGACATCTCATTTTTGAGTATGCCATGATAATCAGCAGGGGGTTTCCTTTCCCTCAGAAATCATAGAAACCCTACAGTACAGAAAGAAAAGGGCCATTCAGCCCATTGAGTCTGTACTGATCACAATCCCACCCAGGCACTACCCCCATACCCTACATATTTTACCCACTAATCCCTCTAACCTACACATTACAGGATGCTAAAAGACAATTTTATGCATGGCCAATCAACCTAACCTGCACATCTTTGGACTGTGGGAGGAAACTGGAGCACCAGAGGAAACCCTCACAAACGTGAGGAGAATGTGCAAACTCCACACAGACAGTGATCCAAGTCGGGAATTGAACCCCGGTTCCTGGAGCTGTGAAGCAATGGCACTAACCACTGTGCTACCATGCAACTCGTATTGTTTGACTTGATGTCATGAGACTTCATGTGATCCAGAGTTAATATTGAGGACTTCCTGGATAACTTGGCAGAATTACTGTTGATCAAAGTTCAGTGTTTCACATTTTTAATGTATTTCGTTTATGAGCTCTTGTTCGAAGTGGACCTTGACACTCCCCAGATACTATATTCCATGCAGCATTTCAGGGCAGGTACACAGGGCAATCCGTGAAAAGTAGGTTTCAGGAGACTTCTGCAATCCATCTTTGGTCAATGTCTTTTCTTGTATTTTAAAAGACAGGTTCTCTTTGAAGATTTAATACATGTTTAATTATTTGGTTATAGATGGATCTCACTCAGTTACAATTTGTCGTCATTGTGACAATGCACGGAATACCACCTAGGACCATACTAATGCAGCTTCTCATCTTTTACTCCAAGTAGGCCTACAAGCATCCGTTGACCTTTCTTTGTGGTCTAGCTAGCTCCATGTTGTCAAGAGAGCTGTTTAATCACTTTGTTAGGATTTCTTCATTGTTTTCTCTATCAGAATATAGGGCCAACCAACAAATGAAAGATTTCTAATGAAATCATAGGCTCTGTTTCTGAATGTTTCACTCCTCTATTGTGTTGGGAATGACAGATTTCAACTCTACATCCTCACTGTCTGAGAATGTAAGAGCATCAATCATATCTCAATATTCTGTGGGTAGCAGACCATATTGGAGTATTCCTGAGGAGGGCTATCATTCAGAAATGTGACTTTTGAGAAAATCTTACAGCGGAATGTAATCCAAATTAGGCAAGTAGTTCGCACTTCAAACTTTTAGAAGTAGAGTATAGATACTTAAAAGATTGAAAAAACAATTGTAATGGAGTAAGGAGCAGGAAGTGCTGGAATATCTTAATTTTGTTCCTGCTCTTGTCAACTCACGCCCTCCCCCACCCCTGAGCTGGAGTTAAGACATCAATGAGACCAATAAAAGTTGGTCAGAGAAATTAATTCAGATCATTTATGCCAATAACCCTTTTTCTCTCCTTTGTTAATCTTTCACGTGTCACTAATGCCACATTGAATAAATGTCTATTTAAATGTTCTGCAGCAATGTTTAAAGTTTTGAAGTTTATTTATTAGTCACAAGTAAGGCTTACATTAACACTGCAATGAAGCTACTGGGAAATTCCTCTAGTCACCATGGTTTTGTGCCTGTTCATGTCAGTGCACCTAACCAGCGCATCATTCAGAATGCAGGAGGAAACCGGAACACCTGGAGGTAGCCCACACAGACACACGGAGAACATGCAAACTTCACATAGACAGTGACCCATACCAGGAATCAAACCCATGTCGCTGGTGCTGTGAGACAGCAGTGCTAACCACTGTATCGCCCCTCAAGATCATGGGATTTAGGAGCAGAATTAGGCCATTTGGCCTTATCGATTCTGCTCTGCCATTCAATCATGGCTGATACATTTCTCAACCACATTCTCCAACCTTTTCCTCATAACCTTTGATCCTCTTACCAATTAAGAACCTATCTAAAATAGGCTAATCACTGTGTGATTAGCACAGTGCCAGAGACCCGGGTTTGAATCCTGGCTTGGGTCATTTTCTGTGTGGAGTTTGCAAGTTATTCTCGTGTCTGCCCATGTTTCTTCTCGGAATTCAAAAGATGTATTGGCTGAGTGCATTGACTGTGCTAAATTCTCCTTCAGTGTACCCAAACAGGTGCCAGAATGTGGTGACTAGGGGTCTTTCACAGCAATTTCAGTGCAATGTTATTGTAAACTTATTTGTGACATTAATAAATAAACTTTAAAACTTAAAAAAAACTTGAACCAGTGATCTGACCTCCGCAGCCTTCTATGCCAATAAGTCCCATCAATGCTTTAGTTTATGGTGCTTTTTAGTTGTTAACCACATCTGTATTGAAACCGGTGCTCAGATATTTCCTGTTGGAGAAATGGTCCAAAGAAATGTCTTGTTGGCAATATTATTTTGCAGCTTGCAAATTCTTGTCAACGTTTGGTTTAATCAATTTACAAGCATGAACAAAAATGAAATAAAAACAGAAAATGCTGGAAAATCTCACCAGGTCTGACAGGATCTTTGAAGGGAGAATGGTTCTCATGTTCTGAAAACATTGGCTGTGTCCTCTCTCCCCAAATGCTGCCAAACGTGCTAAGATTTTCCTGCATTTTCTATTTCTTTTTCAGATTTCAGCACCTGCAGTATTTTGCTTTTATAAGCAGAATTGAACTTGTCATTGACTTTAGTGTGAAATACTTGTTGCTGCCGATAATGTTGAGGTTCAAAAATCAGTGTAATGGATGCAATGCATGCAGACTTCTAAACAAAAAAAAATGCATTTATATAAAGCGCCTTTACCAAATTGAGACCTCCCTCGTTTTATGATCTCAATCAGGCCATTGAAATTGGCCTATTGGAATATGAACTCCCTGATTAAGGAGTTCCCTAATTTAAATTGGTTTGGTTTATTTGGTTGGACACTAAAAGGTGTCCCTGATTAAGGAGTCAATTGATGGGCCAATTGGGGAATCTTTTCTTTGTCTTTGACCGGGAGTGACAGTTCCTGTGGCATTTCAGGGAAAGTAGACTTCTGGCTGATAGTACTCTTGTGTACTGCTGTTGGTATCATAAATAAAGGGATTTTTGGCTAAGGGACTTTTTCCTCTGAAGACTTATTATACCTCCCCAATGAAACAAAGCTAATAAGGTATTTTTTAAAGTTTGGTTGTTTTTCAGCTGTACAGAATCACCTTGTAAACTGAGCAGCCAGTTTAGTGCCACAGAGATAAATGACCGGGCAATCTGTTATTTGATAATGCTGGAGAATAAATATTGACCAGAACATGGAAAGAATTCCCCAACTTTCTTCAAACAGAGTCATCTTATTCAATAAAAAAAAAGCTCTTGTGATAATGCAGCACTCCAATACTCATATGAACCTAGATTGTGTTCAATAATGTAGAATGGGGTTTAAAGTTTATTTATTTGTATCACTTATCAGCTTCCATTAACAGTGCAATGAGGCTACTTGAAATCCTCTAGTCACTTTGGCGCCTGTTCGGGCACACTGAGGGAAAATTTAGCATGACCGATGCTAACCAGCATGTCTTTTGGGCTGGAGCAGCTGGAGGAAACGTGAGACCCGGATAGAATGTGCAGACTCCGCAGTCAGTGACCCAAGCCCAGAACTGAGCCTGGTACCTGGCACAGTGAGACAGTAGTACTAAAAACTGTGCCACCATGCCGCCCACAAATTCTGATTCAGGAATGAAAATGCTACCATTGAACCAAAGTCATGGCCACTGGCAGATTTCTCTTGGTGATACATATGAATAAAGTTCGCATGGTCTTAAACATTTGGTCCCAACATTTGCTCCTTAAGTTCTCTATTGAGTTAGCTGGTGCAATTGGTGTTGGAGAGCTGCACTCATTGTCAATGGCCCATGGAGCCAAAAAAAAAAGCTAAGGTTGCTGCTCCTGATTGGAAAGTACATAAAGACAAACATTGAATGTGTACGTGGTTAGGTTCAGTTTCAATATCCACTCCTATAGAAATATTGAAAATCTTGTGGCACTGTATTCAGAGCACTTTTGTACAAATAAAGGCTTAAATTGACTGAATTGATTCTGGGCTGCTTCGTAACGAGATGATCTCATATTTTGAGATGCATTGAGAAGCCAAAAAAAACAAGCATCACACTCTGAAGAGATGACTACAACCCATGGTGTCGTTTTGATTTCTCTATTAGGCTCACGTGCTGTGACTATTGAAATGTTTTCATTCCATTTTCACTTTGCTTTCCTTTGAGCCAACAATGAGTCTCACGGTAGATCCAAGGGGGACTAGACACTGCCTCGTATTGAGGCATTTTGAGAACCACGCTAAAGGATACTTGTAATTTAATTGCAGCTGGTTAATGAAATTCGACCAAGCGTGTTTATGACTGTGAATTAATACAATCAATGAAAACAATGGATTATTACAAAGTAGTAACCTAATGAAGCAGATGAGTATGTAATTCTCTTTTGCCCACTGAACTTAGATTGAGGTTCATCAACAGACACATTACTTTTTAAGCACATAGCAGATCTCCTGCGATTTTACTCAGTAAGTTGCAGCATCTGTTACACGGAGTGAAAAAAACAACGTACCACTATATAAATACAAGGGGAGGATTTATGTCCAGGTATCCTTATCTGAACAGGCATAAACAAACTGCCATGAGCAATGCTGAGTGCTAAGATGGAATTATTTAAGAGGATTTATTAAAAAATACAGGGGTAAATGAGGAAACTTCTTTTCTTTCCAATGCTCCAAATAGTGTTCTGAAATGTACTGCCCAAAAGGCAATCGCAACCTTCAAAGATAATTGGATTTGTACCTGAGAAAGTAAAGATTTGCAAGGCTACAGGAAAAGAGCAGGAGATTGAGAATAATTTGACATCTCTTCCAAAAAATGGACATAGGCATGTTTGACCAAATGGTCTCCTTTTGTGCTCTATGATTAAAGTTTATTTATTTGTGTCACAAGTATGTTTACATTAACAGTGCAATGAAGTTACTGTGAAAATCCCCAAGTCGCCACATTCTGGCGCCTGTTCAGGTACACTAAGCAATAATTTAGCATGGTCAGACTGTGGGAGGAGCACCCAGAGAAAACCAATGCAGATACAGAGAGAAGCAATCGGGTAGACAACCCCCTGGGGCTGTTCCCCTCCAAAACAAATTTTCTGTCCTGGAGGCTACAGTTGAGGAAGAATCAACTGGAGATGACCAAAGGGAGCAGGTCTCTGGGGGTGAGCCTGCTGAGAATGCTCAGGTGGGTAGGGGGAATAAGAGATTGGGCCTGGTAATTGGAGACTCCATAGCTAGCGGAACAGATAGGAGATCAAATAGTAATAAAAGGGACTCAGGGCTGGTGTGTTGCCTCCCAGGGGCTGGGGTCCAGGATGTCGCGGAGCGGGTTTTTAAGATTCTTAAGGGAGAGGGGAGTCAGCCCCAAGTCATAGTTCATGTAGGGACACATGATATAGGTAGGATAAGGGAAGGAGATATTAAACAGAAATTTTATGGAGTTGGGGTGGAAGCTTAGGGCCAAAACTGGCAGAGTGATTATCTCTGGACTCTTGCCTGTGCCAAGGGATAGTTTAGAGTAGAAGAGAGAGAGGGAATGTTTGAACTCGTGGCTGCGGGGATGGTGCAGGAGGGAGGGGTTCAGGTTCCTGAACAATTGGGACTCATTCTGGGATAGGTGGGACCCCTACAAGAGAGATGGTCTACACCTGAACCAGAGGGGAACTAATATCTTGGCGGGAAAATTTGCAAAGGCTATGCAGGGGGCTTTAAACTGATTCAGAGGGGGGGTGGGATCCTGAGTAGTTGGGGTGCTAAGAGGGATGGGAGTAGGGGGGTCATAGAGGAAAGCTGTAAAACACAGCAGCATACGGGTGGAGTAGGGCATGGTTTGAAAATGCGTATACTTTAATGAAGGAGTATTCGCAATAAGGTGGAGGAACTTGCAGCTTGGACCAGTACCTGGAACTTCGATGTTGTGGCCATTTCAGAAACTTGGGTAGAGCAGGGACAAGAATGGATGTTGCAGGTTCCGGGGTTCAAATGCTTCAGTTGGAGGAGAGAAGGAGGTAGAAGGGGGGGAGAAGTGGCATTATTAGTCAAAGACTGTATCACAGTGACAGAAAAGAAGTTTGATGAGGACTTGTCTGTTGAGGTAGTATGGGCTGAGATTAGAAACAGGAGAGGAGAGGTCACCCTGTTGGGAGTCTTTTATAGACCTCCTAAAAGTTCTAGAGAGGTAGAGGAAAGGATTGCAAAGTCAATCCTGGACAGGAGTGAAAGTAATAGGGTAATTGTTATGGGGGACTTTAACTTTACTAATATTGATTGGAATAGCTATAGCTCTAGCTCGTTAGAGGGGTCAGTTTTCATACAAAGTGTGCAGGAAGGTTTTTTGACTCAGTATGTAGATAGGCCAACTAGAGGTGAGGCTACATTGGATTTGGTGCTGGGCAATGAGCCAGACCAGGTGTTAGGCTTGGAAGTTGGTGAACATTTTGGTGATAGTGACCACAATTCGGTTATGTTCACCTTAGTGATGGATAGGGATAGGCATGAAGCTGGGGGCAGTAGTTATAGCTGGGGGAAGGGTAATTATGAGGCCATAAGGAGAGAATTAGGGTGCATAGATTGGACTAGGAAACTACAGGGACTGGGAACATCTGAAATGTGGAGCTTATTCAAGGAGCAGCTGCTGCGAGTCCCTGATAAGTATGTCCCTGTCAGGCAAGGAGAAAATGGTCGAGTAAGGGAACCTTGGTGTACGAAAAAAGTTGATTCGCTGGTTAAAAGGAAAAAGGAGGCTTATGTCAGGATGAGGCTTGAAGGCTCAGTTAGTGCAATGGATAGCTATAGATTAGCCAGGAGGGAGCTAAAGAGTGAGTTGAGGAGAGCTAAGAGGGGACACGAGAAGACTTTGGCTGATAGGATTAAGGAGAATCCTAAAGCTTTCTTTAGATATGTTAAGAATAGAAGATTGGTTAGGGCAAGATTAGGGCCAGTCATAGACAGCAGTGGGAAGTTGTGCGTGGAGCCTGAAGAGATTGGAGAGGCACTGAACAAATATTTCTCTTCGGTATTCACACAGGGAGATGTAAATGTAGTTGTGGAGAACACTGAGGTACAGGGTTGCAAACTGGAAAGTATTGAAGTAGATAGGGAGGATGTGCTAGATATTCTTGAGGGTTTGAATTTGGATAAGTCCCCTGGGCCGGACGGGATTTACCCTAGGATTCTCTGGGAGGCAAAAGAGGCGATTGCAGAGCCTCTGGCTCTGATCTTCAGGTCGTCGTTGGTTACGGGTATGGTTCCGGAAGACTGGAGGATAGCGAATGTGGTCCCATTGTTCAAGAAGGGGAAGAGAGACCTTCCAGGGAATTATAGGCCAGTGAGTCTTACTTCTGTTGTGGGCAAAGTATTGGACAGAATAATTAGGGATAGGATTTATAGTTATTTAGAGAGAAATGAATTGATTGGGGATAGTCAGCATGGTTTTGTGAAGGGTAGGTCGTGCCTTACTAACCTTATTGAGTTTTTTGAAAAAGTGACCAAAGAGGTGGATGGGGGTAAGGCGGTTGATGTGGTATATATGGACTTTAGTAAGGCGTTTGATAAGGTGGCCCATGGAAGACTTCTGCAGAAAATGCAGATGTATGGGATAGAGGGTGATTTAGCTAATTGGGTTAGGAATTGGCTAGCAGATAGAAGACAGAGGGTGGTGGTTGATGGAGATATTCATCGTGGAGTTCGGTGACAAGTGGTGTACCTCAGGGGTCTGTTTTGGGGCCCCTGCTGTTTGTAATTTTTTATAAATGATCTGGATGAGGGTATTGAAGGATGGATTAGTAAATTTGCAGATGACACTAAAGTCGGGGGAGTGGTAGATAGTGAAGAGGGGTGTTATAGTTTGCAGAGAGACTTGGACAAGTTGCAGAGCTGGGCCGAGAGGTGGCAAATGGAGTTTAATGTGGAAAAGTGAGGTAATGCACTTTGGTAGGAATAATAAATGTGTAGAGTATAGGGCTAATGGTAGGATTCTTAATAGTGTTGATGAACAGAGGGATCTTGGTGTATTTGTGCATAGATCCCTGAAAGTAGGCAGTCAAGTCGATAAGGTTGTTAAGAAGGCATACGGAGTCTTAGCTTTTATTGGTAGGGGGATTGAATTTCGGAGCTGCAACGTCATGTTGCAACTGTACAAAACTCTAGTGCGGCCGCACTTGGAGTATTGTGTGCAGTTCTGGTCCCCACATTATAAGAAAGATGTGGATGCATTGGAGAGGGTACAGAGGAGGTTTACCAGGATGTTGCCTGGTATGGAGGGCAGGTCTTATGAGAGAGGCTGAGGGATTTGAGGTTGTTTTCGTTAGAAAGGAGGCGGCTAAGAGGAGACCTTATCGAAACATATAAGATGATTAGAGGTTTAGATAGGGTGGACAGTGATAGCCTTTTTCCTAGGATGGAGAAAGCTAGCACGAGGGGACACAGCTTTAAATTAAGGGGTGATAGTTATAGGATGGATATCAGAGGTAGGTTCTTTACCCAGAGGGTGGTTAGGGAGTGGAATGCCCTGTCTGCGGCAATTGTAGATGCGCCAAGTTTGGTGGCGTTTAAGAGGTTAGTTGATAAGTTTATGGAAGAGAAGGGAATGGTTTAGTTTGGAGGGTGATTGCTTTTTATAATGGTCGGCGCAACATCGAAGGCCGAAGGGCCTGTTCTGCGCTGTGATGTTCTATGTTCTATGTTCTACGTTCTAGAACGTGAAACACCACACAGTCACTGATCCAAGCCAGGAATCGAACCTGAGTTCCTGGCACTGTAGGGCAGCAATGGTAACCTCTGTTGCTGGAACTCTCTGACTTTGCAGCTGGGGTTTTCCTGTTCCCTCTGCTGTGAACATAGATTTGGCTGAGTGTCAAATTCTCCGTTCTCACTGGCAGCCGTAGTGGTGTGTGCGAGACCGGAGAATTCCAGCACCTCTGTTCTGTCCACTTGACAGTCACAAGCCAGAAGTTTAGGGGACAGTTGGCACTTCTTAAGTGATTTATATTCTAATTACTGGTGCTGTGGGAGGCTCATCTCCAACTGCCAGCTGTTTAACACCATCCATTAGACATTTTGCGGAGAGGCCAGTGCATCAATATTAACAAGAAAAAATGATTGGCTTTCACCTCTGCTCAGTTGTGATTTTTAGATCAAAGACTGAAAATGCGACAGACCATTTTGCAAATGCGACATTTTGAAATGTGATGAACAAACAAGATGCAAGAACATAAAAACACACTTGGTGATATTTTGCTTCTTTAGATTCTCTTTCTAACAATGACTTATGCTCAGTAAGTAGATGTTCCAGATGCTGCATCAAAGCCAGGAATTTAGAAATTAGAAAATCCTTTTCCCCATGGACAAGTGAAAATGTTTTGTTAATTAATTTCCTTTCAACATAATTGGATCATTATCTGGTTATGAATGGGATTGAAGGTTACAGAGATATTATGAGCACAGATGGTGACATGCTGAATCGGAAATAGTGACTGCAGTCCTGTCAAAATCATTGAGGAAGGAACTGTGGAATAAAACTGGGAAAAGAGCACGGTGGTTAGCAATGCTCCCTCACAGCACCAGGGACCTGGCTTCAATTCCAATGCTGAGTCACTGCCTGTGAGGACTCTGCACATTCTCCCTGTGTCTGCGTGGGTTTCCTTCTGGTGCTCCGGTTTCTTCCCATAGTCTAAAGACGTGCGGGCTAGGTGGATTGGCCATGTTAAATTGTGCCTTAGTGTCCCAAAGTTAGGGGGATTAACAGGGTAAATACATAGAGTTACAGACATAGGTCCTCGGTCGGTTAAGAGTCAGTGCAGACTTGTTGGGTCGAATGACCTACTCCTGCACTGTAGGGATTCTATGATCCTAAAATGGAATGTCGATAGTATGGAATAACATGGGGAAAGTTTTGTTTAATTTTTCTTGGGATCATAGAACATAGAATGTTACAGTGCAGTACAGGCCCTTTGGCCCTCGATGTTGCGCTGGCCAGTGGACCCTCTAACCTAAACTATTCCAATATCATCCATATGCCTATCCACCGAACATTTGAATGCCCCCAAAGTAGGCGAGTCCACAACTGCTGCAGGCAGGGCATTCCACGCTCTCACCACCCTCTGTGTTAAGAACCTGCCTCTGACATCCGTCCTATAACTACCACCTCTTAATTTAAAGTTATGTCCCCTCGTGTTGGTCATCCCCATCCGAGGAAAAAGGCTCTCACTATCCACCCTATCCAATCCCTTGATCATCTTAAACGCCTCAATTAGGTCACCGCGTAACCTTTTTCTCTCTAATGAAAATAACCTCAGGTCCCTCAGCCTTTCCTCATAAGGCTTTCCCACCATACCAGGCAACATCCTGGTGAACCTCCTCTGCACCCTTTCCAATGCTTCCACATCTTTCTTATAATGCAGCAACCAGAACTGTACGCAATACTCCAAGTGCGGCCGCACCAGAGTTTTGTACAGTTGTAACATAACCTCACGGCTCCTAAATTCAATCCCTCTACTAATAAAAGCTAACACACCGTACGCCTTCTCAACAACTTTATCAACCTGGGTGCCAACTTTCAAAGAGCTATGTACTTGTACCCCAAGATCCCTCTGCTCGACAACACTATTAAGGGTCCTTCCATTAGCCCTATATTTCATATGCCTGTTATTCCTACCAAAGTGAATCAACTCACACTTATCCGTATTGAATTCCATTTGCCACCTCACGGCCCAGCTCTGCAACCTATCTATGTCCCTCTGTAAACTGTAACATCCATCCTCTCTGTCTACAACTCCCCCCACTTTGGTATCGTCAGCAAATTTACTAATCCAACCCTCTACACCTCATCTAGGTCATTTATAAAAATGACAAACAGCAGTGGCCCTAAAACAGATCCTTGAGGTACACCACTTGTAACTGCACTCCAGGTTGAATATTTCCCATCAACCACCACCCTCTGTCTTCTATCAGCTAGCCAATTCCTAATCCAAACTGCTAAATCACCTTCAATCCCCTGCATCTGCACTTTCTGCAGTAGCCTACCATGGGGAACCTTATCAAACGCTTTGCTAAAATCCATATACACTACATCAACTGCCTTACCTTATCTACCTCTTTGGTCACCTCCTCAAAAAACTCAATAAGGTTTGTGAGGCATGACCTACCCTTCACAAAACCGTGCTGACTATCCCTAATCAATTTATCCCTCTCTAGATGCTTATAAATCCTATCCCTTATAATTCTTTCCAAGACCTTGCCCACAACAGAAGTCAGGCTCACAGGTCTATAATTTCCAGGATGGTCCCTACTCCCCTTTTTGAACAAAGGAACAACATTTGCCATCCTCCAGTCTTCCGGCACTATACCTGTAGCGAACGACGACATGAAGATCAAAGCCAAAGGCTCTGCAATCTCCTCTCTAGCCTCCCAGAGAATCCTGGGGTAAATCCCATCTGGCCCAGGGGGCTTATCAATTTTCATACCCTCAAGATTCGCTAACACCTCCTCCTTATGAACCTCAATCCTGCCCAGTCTACAACCTAGTATCGCAGTATTCTCCCCGACAACATCAGGAAGAAGTCTTCTGTGTTTGAACCTTGAAAGTGTGACAAGTTCTGCACAAAATTTCCCATAGCTGTTTGAAGGAGGTGACTTGGTAAGATTCATAATCTGTTCTTGGTTCTGATTTTATGTGGGGAAGATGATGGAGTGGCATCAGGAGGTCATCTGCTAATCTGCATATGAAACTCACATTCATTTAAAGTGTGAAGATAAATTTAACTTCGAGTTTGTACACGTGACCAACATTGCAACTAAGCTGTGCAGTTGCACAACCACATGTCAGTCCAGAACTTAACACCATGGGGATAAGCAAGTTATGTACAAGTAGTGGGCTCTTTAAGTTGTGTTTGGACATAGTTGCGTGGCATTCTTAAAGGGACTAAGCTGCAAAGCCACATTACAAGGAGCATTGGAGAGGACTCAGAAAATTCCTATTGTCAGACTTCTTCAGTGTTTTTTAAGTTTGTGGAGTTCCTCCAGTGAAGAAGCAGGCCATTTTGCCCATCGAGTTTGCACCGACTTCCTCAACAAAGCATCCCAACCAGATCTATCTCCATAACTCCATATTTATGCCACTAATTCCCTTAACCTGCACATCTTGGGACACTAAGGGGAAATTTAGCATCACCGATCAATCCAACCTGCTCATCCTTGGACTGTGGGAGGAAATCGGAACACCTGAAGGAAACCCACACAGGAGAGATTAGGCAAATTGGGACTGTTTTCCTTAGAAAAACGCAGACTTAGAGGAGATCTAATAGAGGTGTACAAGATTATGAGGGGTATAGATAAAGTAAACAGGGTTAAGCTTTTTCCTAGGATGGACTCAAATAGCACGAGGGGTCACGGGCTTAGGGTGAGGGGGTAAGGTATAATTTGGATAGTAGAGGGAGTTTTTTCACACAGAGGGTGGTGGGGGTATGGAATGCGCTGCAAGTAAACTGGTGAAGGCAGATAGTCTGGAGTTATTTAAGAAATACTTTAGATGGGCACATGAACAAAATGGGAATGGAGGGGTATAGAAAACTGATTTAAAATAGGGATCATGAGCCTTGGGAGTCCTGGGAAGTGTGTAAATAGATGATGATATTGATGTACTTGTTTTTATCCTACAGGTGCTTTGGTCCACCTTGTTGTCTAACAAGGGGCATACACGCGATGGGTCGTGAGAGGGCTGCTCTTGGATTTTTTTCGAGAGTGTCCTAGTGCTTCACGTCGTTAGTGTACACTTGACCTGGACCATTTGATGGGCAACACGACAGCTCAGTGACTATCGCTGTGCTGTGCAGATACATGGATTTGGGCCTGTGTCTGTGGGAGTTTGCACATTCTCCCTGTGCTTGCGTGGGTTTTTTCCGGGCGCTCCGGTTTTCTCCCACATCCCAAAGATGTGCTCTTAGGCTAATTGGCAAAACAAATTCTCTCTAACTTGTCTCAAATTTGTTTTTTTTAATCCATAGATCTATAAACATGGACAGGGATCGTGGGTAGAGGTGGGAACATTGGGGTGGTGGCGCGGGCTCGTTGGGCCGAAGGGCCTGTTTCCCATGCTGTTTTGTTCTTTGTTCTAGACACAGGGAGAATGTACAATCTCCATACAATTACCTGAAGCCAGAATTGAAACCAGATTCCCGGTGCCGTGAGGCTGCAGTGCTAATCACTGTGCGACCGTGCTGCCCCAGTCCTCAGTATCACAATGCAATAATAAAACTTTTTAAACATTGTTTGTAATTTTATCACTGTATTCATCCCAAACTAAATGCCAGTGACAGATTTTTAACAGGCAATTAAAATATAAATGCATTTACTTTACTGCTTCAGCCTGAGAACTCTTTGCCTTCCTCTGATTCTGGCCCCTTGCCCATCCCTGTTTATCATTGTTTCATATTGGCAGCTGTTGCCTTCAGCTGCCCAGTTCCTAAGTTCTGGAACCTTCCTTTATATTTTGCCGTTCACTAACCTCTCTCCTCCTTTTTAGATGCCCCTTAAATTCTTTGGTGAAGTGTTCTGCCTGTCACCACCTTCTCTAATAGCTCCTCACGATTCCAGTTCTGGTTGATAACATTTCGAGGTGCAATGTAATTGCAAACTGCCTCTATTTTCTACTTTTACTCAACTTCAAAATAATTTATTCCGTTTAATTTATCCAATTTTTATAAATTTCTCAGAAAAAAATCAGTGTTCAGAGCAGGCTGGCCAGATTTTGTTGTATTCACACACTGTTAATGCGGTGGATGTGCTGTTCAACTGATGTGTTAGAATGTTGTCTGTTGAGAGGCCCTTTGGTGTTGAAAGGGTTATCCTGATTCAGTGCGTCTTTGCTGACTCACTACACCCCATCCTCCCCACTTTCCTTTCCTTGAATGGATCCTTCACTTTACCTCGGTGTTATTTTCAAGCATCATCTTTAGACGTTTTGATTTCAAATTCTATCTCTGCAGTGCATTACCATACTGCAAACAACCAGACTGGCACCAAGCTTAATGCTGACTCCGACATGCTCCTTTACGGTGACAGCAGGCTACGTGGCAGTCTTGCTCACGCACCAAGTATCCTATTGTGCATGTTCCTCAGGAGTTCTCATTTAGGCAGCCCCATCATAAAACCCTTCCAGTGCAAAAATTCATTCATCCCTTCAAGTTTGCACTAGTTCTGAATGAGCATCTTACCCGGCGTCCTTTTGCTGTGAGGCAACAGTGCTAACCAGTGTGTCACCAAACCATCTTCAAGATTAGAGAGCAGGGAGAGATCAGCTATGATCTGATTAAATGATGGAGCAGACTTGATTTGTCTACTTCTGCTCCTAATTCCTATGTTCTATCAATGTCCTCATCCTAGTCCCTAACAGCAGATCTTGACTATGCCTTTCATAGATTCATAGAACCCTACAGTGCAGAAAGAGGCCCTTCAGCCCATCAATCTGCATTGAACACAGTCCCTAGTCCCATATCCTTTGATCTCTGTTGTGGGACGGAGAGGCTGACACACAAAGCTTTCCTTCACCCACCCTGGCTACAGATCACTCATGCTTAGTGATTCACTAGGCACAGACCCCTATTCTTTAATCCTCCTTAGTTCGCATGCAGTGCCAGTGTCTGAGCTCACGGTTGTGATTAAGGGATCAAGTGACAGTATTTCTTCATCAAAGGTCTGATGACGTTCTCATCCTTCCACTTTTGCCAACTGAATTCTGCATAATGCAGAAGGAGAGGGTTTGGTTAAGGAAAGCATTTGTTTGGGCAATATGGTGACACAGTGATTAACTATGGTGCCTCACAGCACCAAGGACACGGATTCCATTCCCAGCTTGAGTGACTGTGTGGAGTTTGCACATTCTCCCTATGTCTGCATGGGTTTCCTCCAGTTCTCCGGTTTCCTGCCAAATCCAAAGATGTCTGGGTTAGGTGGATTGGCCATGCTAAATTGCCTCTTACTGTCAGGGGGACTAGTTAGGATAAATGCATGGAGTTGTGTGGGTAGGGCCTTGATGGGATTGTGGTAGGTTCAGACTCAATGGGCCAAAAGGTCTCTTCTGCATTGTGGGTTTCTATGATTCTATAAGACATTGGAGAGGAAAGCAAGATATCCATGGTCATTCCATCTGCAGCTTTCAAGTTGCATAGCAAGCTAGATGTCAGTTGAGATTTGAGAAACAGTCTTCCTGAATGTTCTCAGCAATATCATTTGCAAATCATTCTAAAGTTTTCCCCATGATTTGAAGGATAGTCTGCAGTAGAGGGCTCAGGACATGCAAGTGCCCCCCCCCCCCATCTGCTCCCCTCCCAGACCCAAGTCAGCTTTCCTGCCTCCATGGCGGAGGGAGTTGACCGGGGAAAGATACTCTGTTGGAGAATGGGCCTAGTGATCCTAGCATCCCTGCAGTATAGGGACGCTATGATGTGGTGTAGTGTACCTTTAGGTGATATACATTAGGTCAGTTACACAGTGAAAACATTGAACAGTTGGGCCAGCAGGTGATTTTGCATTCTTCCTGCCTTAATGGAAGCAGGTGCAAAAAAAAAAATCATGGATTGTGAATATTTTTAGTATAGTTTTTAGTTCAGTTTAATTCATTGGTGTCACAAATAAACTTAAACACTGCTACGAAGTTACTGTGAAAATCCCCTAGTCGCCATACTCCAGTGACTGGTTGGCTACACTGAGGGAGAATTTAGTATGGTCAATGCACCCTAACACATGTCTTTTGGAATGCGGGTGGAAAAAGGAGGACCCAGAGGAAACCCATGCAGACACGGGGAGAATGTGCAAACTCCACAATGACAATGACCCAAGCCAGGAATCAAACCCCTGGTCTCTGGTATTGTGAGGCAGCAGTGCTAACTAATATGCTATGTCACTTGCAAGCCCACCATCCCTTATTCCCCACATCTATATACAGGAGTATTTCAATTCTTGTCTTGATCATTTTTTTTGAATGTCTCTGACACATATTCTATCTGAATTCTGGAACCTGTGATTAATTCCCCTCCTGCTTTAGATCTTTGCTCGCGTTCACGTCCAAGTGAAAGATTAATCATTGACCATTCAGCCTGTGCATACAGAAGGATTTAAATGTTTGCGGTGCATTGCCACTCATCAATCCTCTGCTATCCGACAATAAAATAGAGTGCTCCCATTCCAGTGCTCACTGTGCTTGTAACTTGCCACATTTTCATCGAACCCTTCTGCTCTTTAAAGAGCAGAAAGGATTCGACTGAATCAGTCCAAGTCCTCCACAACACTCCAATGTGCTGAGATTAAAGTAATCAAAAACAAATTCAGGGCTGCAGTTATGAACATCGATACGGTCAGATCAATTGAGGAGTGGCTGATGACAATCTTCTTGCTGCATGAAATATGTTATTGTAGATGTTTCCCCTCTTATTCGTCTCCACAATCTCATAACATGGACATTCTCAATTTCCTCTGACCTACGGTTGTATCCAACTTGTCAAATTTTTAGAATTGAGGGTGAGGGATTGTTAGTGCATGACAGCAGGATGTTATCAATTTCAATCTCCTCATGTCAGCAGCCAGCAACCCTCCTGCTGTGCTTCAACACCATGGGCAAATGGCAGGTAGCCATTTAAGGCACTTAAAGGCCAGCTGAAGCCGATTGTCTGAGACATTTCATTCATCCTCCAATTTCATGCAGGCGATGTAAAACAGCAGCTGCCCAGGAATACCCTCAATTCAATTCAGATCATTAGAACTTCTTAATAGCATTCCAGAATGGTTTAGTATTTAATAAATTTACTCTTTTGTTAACCCAAGAAGACCTTGTTTGTTGAGCTTCTTATTACCCACAGTTTAAGTAGTTGACCATTGTCAGGGTCAAATGAGGATAGGAAGGTCACACCATGATTCAACATTCACTAGTGATTTTGCCCAAATTCGCTAATGAATGATCAAAGAATAGAAAGGAAGAAACTGTTCTTGAGTCAGCTGGTATGTGACCTCAGATTTTTGTATTGTTTTCCTGAAGGAAGAAGGTGGAAGAGAGAATGTTCAGAGTATGTGGGGTCCTTAATTATGCTGGCCGCTTTGCCAAGGCAGCGGGAAGTGTAGACAGAGTCAGTGGATAGGAGGCTGGTTTGCGTGATGGATTGGGCTACATTCATGATCTTTTGTAGTTTTTTTTTGCAGTCTTGGGCAGAGCACGAGCCATACCAAGTTGTAATATAACCAGAAAGAATGCTTTCTATGGTGCATCTGTAAAATTTAGTGAAGCCATAACTGACATGCCAAACTTCTTTAGTCTTCTTAACTATAGCATCGGCATGGGGGGACCTGGACAGGTTGTTGGTGATCTGAACAGATAAAAACTTGAAATTCACAACACTTTTTACTTCATTCCCATTGATGTAAATAGGAGCATGTTCTCCTTTATGATTCCTGAAGGAGATGACAATCCCCGTCATTGTGTTGATACTGAGGGAGAGATTATTGTTGTCACATCAGTTCACCAGATTGCCTATCTCATTCCTGTAACTCTGTCTCGTCACTGTTTGAGTTCCAACCCACTACAGTAGTATCATCAACAAATGATTGGACGGTGGATTCATTCTCTGGTCATTAATTAGCCAATTTGGACAAAATCACAGGTGAATGTTAAATCATGGTGTGACCTTCTGATCCTCCTTTGACCCTGACAACGGTCAACTACTTAAACTCTGGGTAATAAGAAACTCATCAAACAAGGTCTTGGGTTAGCAAAAGAGCAAATTTATTAATTACTAGACCAGCCTAG
Source organism: Sphyrna mokarran (assembly GCA_024679065.1). Classification (NCBI taxonomy): domain Eukaryota; kingdom Metazoa; phylum Chordata; class Chondrichthyes; order Carcharhiniformes; family Carcharhinidae; genus Sphyrna; species Sphyrna mokarran. The sequence continues at coordinate 35,754,627 of JAGIQG010000024.1, forward strand.
AATGCTATTAAGAAATGCTAATGATCTGAATTGAGGGTATTGTGGAAAGGTTGATGAGCATTTTAGTGAATTAAAAGTGCCCTTATGGAGGAGAGGGGAAATTTACTATGCACTGACAGACACTCAGGGCAGAGACGCACATTGGCTATTCTCTGTCAAAGCTGATTAAAGCTGCATGCACTGCCAGTTAATGCACTTCGTAATTCTGCTCCCCCAACTAATTTTCGAAAGCTACTCCTGGGAGGCTTGTTGGTTTACAGTAACTAGGAATCAGATTAATCCATGAACTCTCCTGTTGTTTGACAACTCAATTCTGTCTTTTAGTCATCGGAAACCTCTTTCTGCATTTTATTCTCCAAGTCCAGTCCCGGTATGATGAACAGTGATGCTCCTTACCTCAAAAAAACATGCTTCCCATTGAGTGTACTGGAGTAGTTTTACATCATTGAAGGTGGCATTGTGCTGATATTACCAGATTAGTGATCCAGACACCCAAGCTAATGTTCTGAAGACAAGGGCACAAATCTAGCATTACAACTTGTGGCACAGTGGTTAGCACTGCTGCCTCACAGTGCCAGGAACCAGGGTTCAATTCCAATCTCAGGTGACTGTGTGGAATCTGCACATTCTCCCCATGTCTGTGTGGATTTCCTCCTGTTGCTCCAGCCTCCTCTCTCACTTCAAAGATGTAGAGGTGAAATTGATTAGATATGCTAAATTAACCCTAGTGTCAAGGGATGGGTAGGGTAAACGTGGGGGAATAAGGCTTGGGTGGGATTGTGGCAGGTGCAGATTCGATGGACTAAATAGTCTCCTTCTGCATTGTAGGGATTCAATGATTTGAATTTAATTGCACGAAAAAAATCTGGATGTAAGTTTGTTTCAGGCATGGTGACTGTGAAACCAATTGTCATGAAAATCCATCTGGTTTACTTAAGTCCATTATTAATGTCCATAAAAAATCTGCTGTCCTTACCCTGCCTGGCCTACATGTAACTCCAGATCCATAGCTGTATGGTTTACTTGAACTGCCCTCTGATATGGTCTAGGGCAAATATGTTTGAATAATATGCCGGATTTGCCTGGGGTGGAGGTGGGTGGGAGGGGGGTAAGATGTGCAAACTTCCTCTGGGCAATTGCCCTGCACAAGGAACCATCAAAAAATGTTTGTAAAATTAGAAACTTTGCAAAGTCTAAACTGGGTTATACTAGTGGTTAACCAGAAATAGTTAGAAAAATTAAAACTAAACCGTCGTAGAGACCCAATCCAGCACTCTACGTTCTCAACCCTCTAGGGGTTTCTCCGCAACTTTAGACCATAAGACCATATCTTATAGGAGCAGAATTAGACCATTTAGTCTATCGAGTTTGCTCTGCCATCCAATCGTGGTTAATAACTTTCTCAAACCCTATTCTTCTATCTTTTCCCTGTAACTTTTGATCTCTTTACCAGTCAAGAACCTATCTATCTCTGTCTTCCATGGCAATGAATTCCACAGATTTATCACTCACTGGCTGAAGAAATTTCTCCTTTTCTCAGTTCTAAAGGGTTGTCTCTTTATTCTGAGGCTCTGCTTTTAGATCCAAGTCTCACCTAATAATGGAAAAACTTTGATTTGATTTATTATTGTCACATGTATTGGGAAACAGTGAAAAGTACTGTTTCTTGTGCGCTTTACAGACAAAATATACAGTATATTTGGAGTACATAATGGAAAAGGAAATGACAGAATGCAGAATATAGTGTTATAGGAAGGAGTTAGAGTTAAGTTTTAAGAACATAGAATGGGAGTAAAGTGTATGCCAAGGATAGCTTGCAAGAAGTCACCTCCCTCAGTCACAGTTTTTTACCCCACTCATGGATCTATCCCCACATCCTCCATACCTCCTGACTAGCCCACCCACAGGATTACCTCACACCTTCAGTCCACCTGGCATTTCCCCCTGCCATTCAGTGTGAGTATGTTTGACCTTCAACCCTAAGTCTATTTCTTCACCTTTTTTTCATTCAGGGGATGTGGGGATTCTTAGCAAAGTTCACATTTATTGGCCATCCCTAAACTTCCTTGAACAGAATGCTTTGCTAGGCTATTTCAGAGCACATTTAAGAGTCAACCACGTTGCTGTGGATCTGAAATCACTTGTAGGTCAGACTGGGTAAGGATGGCAGATTTCCTTTTCTAAAGGACATTAATGAAGCAGATGTGATTTTATGACTATCGACAATGGTTTCATGATCATCATTAATTTTACCATCTACTATGGGGTTTGAACCTAGCATTACCTTGCGTCTCTGGATTATGCATCCAGTGATGATAATACCACTACATCATTGCCTTCCATTTCCCACAATTCATTTATTTTATAAAATTGATTAGCCTCAGTCTTTAATAATTTGGATTTAGCATCTGCAGCTCCCTGAGGTAGAGAATTCCAAAGATTCACAACCTTATGAAGAAGAGATTTAGAATAAGAACAAAGAAAAGTGCAGCACAGAAACAGGACCATTGACCCTCCAAGCCTGCACTGATCATGAGGCTCTAACTAAACTAAGAACAAAGAAAGGTACAGCACAGGAACAGTCTCTTCATCACAATTTCCAATCCTTCCATGTTCTGAGGCAGTCTTTCAATATGCACCTTGTCACACCCTCAAAGAATTTTACACATTTCAGCAACATCATTGAATCCCAATAGTGCAGAAAAGACCGTTTGGCCATCAAGTTTGCACTGGCTCTCTAGTAGAGCATCTTGCCAGGCCTTCTCCCCTGCCCTATCCCTGTAACCCCATACATTTGTCATGACTAATCCATCTAAACTATACACCTTGGGATGCTAAGGGATAAATTAGTATGGCCAGTCCACCTAACCTGCATATCTTAGGACTGGAAAAGGAAACCCGAGCACCCAGAGGAAACCCACGCGGACATGGGTAGAAGGTGCAGACTCAACAAAGACAGTGACCTAAGGTCGAAATTGAATAAAGATTCCAGCAGCTACAAGGTACACCTCCCACACTTCAAGAGAATTTAGGATCATTCTACTTGATTTTCCTCATAGGACAATCTTCTTTACCAGAACTCAATCTAGCCATGTTTTATGTATGACATAAAGGCATCAATCACTTAAGGGATTGTGTAAACACATTGTGCATTCATTTATTGAGATCAGACACATGAGAACAGAAATACACGGATAAGAAGTTTGAAGACACTGGAGCTGCAGAACGGAATGTGTGCGCTCTGCTGAGAAAGCAAAAGCAAAACCAGAACTGGATCATGTGACACACTTCTTTTCTAGTGATGTTGTGCTGCATCCCCTTAAAGGCATATTACTACATAATCTAGTGAACTTCTCTTGCATTCCTTCTCAGACAGGGTATCTTTTCTGTTGTAAGGAAACCAAAACTGCATATAATGCTGCAAGTTTGGTCGCCCCAAAGCCCCCTATGACTGCAGCAAGACATCCTCACTCTTACACTGCAACCTTCGTCCAATTTAAGCTAAGTACCGTACGCTTTTAATTGTTCAACGTATCTGCAGATTGAGAAGAGTCTGCGAAGTAAATCAAACCAAACCACTTCCTGGCTTGTAGAAATCTGAATAATAAGAATAGCCTTTGCCAACCATCTTATTTTGCACAATTTATTTTGCTTTCCAGTTGATAAAAACTGACCTTGCATTGCAATGTTATACTTGGAACGAGAGGAGGTAACATTCCAAATTTGCAGAAGTGCTTTTTAAAGCAGTTCTGTGCTATAAAAGCCCTATTAAATCTTATTTGGACAAATCGATGAGCAAGGATCAGTGGACAGACCCTACCAGGAATATGCAGCAACTCTTTTTTTTATCTGAATCAGCCTGCAATTCTGTGTGTGCAGCAGTTACAGGTCCAGCGTGAAAAAAAAAATCAATTTCCATTTCTGGCTCGGCTTTAACTGCTGCACACATACAATCAACGGAACAGATCCAAGATAACACGGCAGACTAGGCCTATAACAGCTCAAGAGTCCACTCTGCAGTCATCAATTGAGTGAACACTGCTGCACCTTTGAAAGAGCACTTTATGGAAATTGGATGGAAGATGGGAAATCATATAGAAAGCTTTCATCTGGAGGTGAACGTGGCCCTTTTGTGCTTTAAGTAAAGCAGTCAACTATCACATAGTCCAGAAGCAGTCAGATTATTCTTAAATAAATGTTGAATGTCAGTCTAAGTACTCAATTTCTGTACCAATGAAAAAGCTTGATGGAAAATTGCCAAACTTTGCAAGTAGCCGTGCCACCCTTAAGTCATTAAGGCACAGGGTAATTTTGATGAAACGGTGGTCTTGATGTAGAGATTGGCCAGCAGCAGGTGTATAGCAGCAAGGGTAAGTTAAAAAGGCTACAACTTGAGTGTTTCATGCATTCTAATTTTCCCTCGCATCTAGTGGTGCACTAAGGCAGATTTCCTCTGTTTCTATGGCTAGTAATTGCCAGAACAGGTTTCTAGTTAGTCACTAGGAGTCTTGCGGGGCATCACATCGCAATGGAAGTTGGTGATCAAGAATCTTTCCCACTCTTACCGCCAGCCATTGGCGTGTTTGGAAGAATTTGCCTGCTCACACAAAACATGCAGAATTTTTCTGTCCCGCCCAACACAGGAATCAGAAGTGGGCAGGGGGTGAATAGTGCAAAGATCCATTGACCTCGGCTGGGATTTTGGGACAAGCACAGCTGAAAAATCCCACCCAATCTGTTTGGCTGCATTATGAATGCATCTTCCTTGGTCATCAAAACCCGAGCTGAGACTCGAACCCAGAGCTACTGGCTCAGCGTCTAAAACACATACTGGAGTGTCTCATGGCCGCTTAGCAGGGATGAGCCTCTGATAAGCGGCTCTCTTCGTGGTGTACAGTGAAACAAACAAAGGCATTGCCAAACTGTTCTTTGTAAGAACAGTAGCCCTTCAAATGGAGCTGGGAAGGATTTTCAATGAAACTAGTCCATTGTATCGCTCTGAGATGCAAAGAGAGTAAGTGCAAGGCACAGAACACACTATGGTGTTGTTACCAAGTAACCCTTGGGTTCATGTACAGCATAATTCAAAGCTGGAACCTGCTGCACATTGGCTGTTGTGTTAAGCATGTTGAATTCTAACCTTTTCAAAGAGATCATTGCAACTCCCTGTGCTCATTAACTGGCGAAGCAATGCTGAGAAGCACCAACTAATTCAAATTGACCTCAATTAAACTGACTTAAATGCAATGTGAAATGACAACATGCATAGGATATCAGTGGAATAATCATCTGGATGCCTTGGAGAAAAGAGATGTGGTACGGATCACATATTTATATTTGCTAAATGCATGAATCATTAAGGAAGACGGCAGAAAATTTGAATCCCGCTTCTAAAAACAAGGATTAACTTCCACCAAACATGGCCAGCTAGACTCACTTCAAACAAAACATGGAGTAATACAGTTGGTGAATCTGTTTCCAAAATACAAAGTCAAGTACATGTTCCCAAGAGTCATGTTTGGAACACAGTTCTCGTTCAATGATGAACATAAGCTGTCCAAGTGATCACATTGGGCCAGGTTTGCATTGAGGTGGCAGGAAGCTCAAGTTTGGAAACCTCCACCCAAATATTTTTGCTCTAGGGAGGATGGAGTGGATTGGAATCACGGGGCTGCACGGTGGCACAGCATCTGGGAACCTGGTTCAAATCCAGCCTTGGTGACTGTGTGGAGTTTACCCATTCTCCTCCCTCTGCATAGGTTTCTTCCGAATGCTCTGGTTTCCTCTCACCATCCAACGATGTGCAGATTAGGTTAATTGGTCACGCTAAATTGTCCATTCGTGTCAGGGCGATTAGCAGGGTGAATAGGTGGGATTACAGGAATAGGGCCTGGATGGATTGTTTTTAGTATAGTCTTGATTGGCTGAATGACCTTCTTCTATACAATAGGGATTTTGTGAATGTCCAGCACCTCTCTGGGCAGTTCAGAAGTGGCCATGGAAATGGGGGAGTGTTGCAGGGGTTTGGAGAGGTTAGGTTACAAGACTTGCTTTCGTTCTTTGGACCTTAAGTCTAGATATGTTAAAGGTTGTTGGGCCACCAAGCCCACACACTCTTCACGCCTGACCCCCACCACCCCCCCAGCCCACCAAAGTCACACATTCTATTTATGTATCCTCCAAAGCCATACCCAGTATCATAATGGGAAGACCTCAGGAGACATTTCTCCAAAGTGGAAACAAAGACAAACTTCTAACAATTTAACAGAACTTTCACTTAAATATACTTAGCACATTCAAAAGAAAATGAGTCTTTTGTCAGTGTTCTGTGACTAAATTTTCTCAAGTATTCAGCTGTCATCAATTAAGTATCTATTTCAGTTACCACATCAAAGATGATTCTTTAATGACTTCTTAAATCTGTCAATCAAAATATGAACTTCACCCCCTGTTAAGTGGTTATGGACCTTTTGAAATCGAGCCAAGCATTCATTATAAGATCAGCTGTAATAACGAGCATTAATTTTAAAAATCTGAACAAAAAATTCTATTGATTCTTTTTTTTTAAAAAGGTATGAGCTTTTTTTTCTAAGCACCACCAGATATCCTGTCAATCAATGGACTTTGGCAGGAGACTTCTTCCAGTTTAAGTAGAGAATGCAGACTGTTTTCTCTTCAATTTTAAAGGACTGGGGATTTAAATTACATTGTATCATGGCATGTAATCAAACATTAAAACTTTGTTTACAGGTCTTTCTTCCTCTTTCATAAATTTGTCTTTTCTTAAAGCTGTTTGAGCAATAAAGATATATATGCTTATATTCAACAGTCAAATAAAATGACCCTACTGAGTTTTGGCTTCTCACCTGTGCAATTTATATCCTGCTCCTTTCGTCTCTGGGAAAAGAAATGAATTTGTCATGAATGGGGACAGGGACATTTTATGATCTTTCTTGGGCGAGGCTTGTAAAATCCTACCCGAGGTCAATGGAGAATTCCATTTTGTGAACTTTGCCCACCCCAATTTTGGGGCAGGTATGGTGGTAAAACTCCAGCCAGGATGTCCGCATTGTCCATCTGTCATTGTTGAAGGTCTTCAGTGTCATCCGGATGTGATCAAAACTTGGCAAAACCATCATTCTTCAGTATAGAACAAAATGTCAGGGCAGTTAAGTCAGAAACTGAAGGGAAATACGATGCCCACATTTCAGCAGCTGCTAAAAGTCAGTAGCAGTTAAGATTTAGGCAGAGTTTAAGTGGAGGATGCTTGATTTTGATTTTACAAGGTTTTAAAGGAAAGTAGACACGAAACCCAAAGGAAAGGCAAATTCCAAGTTTCAAAGACCAATAAAGAAACAGGTGAAGAAATTGAGCCATGTTGCACTTATTACTCAGGCTCAAATTAATAGTTAGTGATGTATTTCAGGCAGTGATTATCCCTACCAATTTCACCTGAATGTGCATTAACATACAAATTGACAGCCTGTAGCTATTAAGTGTACAATATGCATTCCTGAAATGAGCAAGAAGCATGTTGAATATGCTATTCTGAGGCCACAGTCCTTTGTTAAGTCTCCACTGCCTAATTTAGCACTTGTTGGGTGGAGTATGGCCTAGTCAGCTTTCAGTAGCTTGATTTTACCCCTTCTCCTCTTTTCCTCCTCCAACACTTTCCTCCTCTTTCTTTATCTTTTTATCCTTTATCCAGTCACCTCTCCCTCCTACATTTGCTCTCTGTCAGCCATCTCTTCTCTTCTGCCCTTTCTGATCCCCAACCAAAGGCCTTCCAGCACATAGAATCCCTACAGTGCAAAGCAGGCTATTCAGTCCATCAAGTCTGCACTGACAACAATCCAACCTAGGCCCTCTCCCCATAACCCTACATATTTACCCCAATAATCCCTTTAACCTATGTACCTTGGGACACAAAGGGGCAATTTAACAAGGCCGATGCGCCTAGCCTGCACATCTTTGGACTGTGGGAGGAAACTGGGGCACTAGAAGAAACACACACAGACGCAGGGAGAATGTGCAAAATCCACACAGACAGTGACCCGAGGCTGGAATTGAACTCAAGTCTCTGGAGATATGAGGAAACAGTTGTAACTATTGTGCCACCCGGTATGTACCAGGGACGTTTATTAGTTCACAGCAGCATCTCAGATGTGATCAATTTTTCTTTCAAAGAATTCAAAAGAGGAAAAAGAAAGTAAATTGGTGCTTGAAGCACTTCATCATAAAGAACAGATATCCAGAGGATCAGTATTCTGAAGAACCCAAGTTGAACTCTGATACCATCAATGTTGAAAAGAGCAGTAAACAAAATTTGGGAAAGCATAAGTAACAATTATAATTTATATTGTGCCTTTAATGTAGTATAACATTCTAAACATTAATATCGAACTGGATCAGGAGCCATCAAGACTGATGATCAAGAGCTTGGGAAAATGTTTTAAGGAACCTCAAAGGCAGTAGATATCAGATTAAGTTAGTTGCTTGCATTTCAACTTCAAGTTGGAAGCCTGTTGCCATTAGCCTCTCTTTCATGATGTGAGTGCATAATCCACTGAGGGTGTGCTGTAATACTAAAGTGCAGATCTGTGGATAACATGTTAAATTAAGGCAAAATTGATGTTCAAATCTGTGAGACATAATTTAAAGTGAGTGCGGCACGGTGGGTTAGGATGGCTGGCTCACAGCAACAGGGAACCTGTCTTCAAATTCAGTCTTGGATGATTGACTGTGCAGATTCTTCCAGCATCTGCATGGGTTTCCTCCATGTGCTCCGGTTTCTTCTCACACTCCAAAGAGGTGCAAGTTAGGTGCTTTAGCCATGATAATTTCTCCCCTAGTTGGGGGGAATTAGCAGGGTAAATATTTGGGGTTACAAAAAGAGGGCTTGGGTAGGATTGTTGTGGGTGCAAGCTCAATGGGCAGATTGGCCTCCTTCTGCACCCCATTCTATAAATTCTAATCATTGTTCATAGAGCACAGATTCTGGTCAACATTAACTCATCCAAAACCAGCAGAAAGGGATTAAACGATTCATTCCTCTTTTTGATTGCAATATTTAATTATTAGAGACTTGCTAAAAGTTCACATCTTCTCTGAGGCACGACTTCAAATTGCAAAATTTCAACTGCTTTGTCATGAGTGACACCTTCCAAACTGACTCCGTTTACAGATATCAGGCGATTGCCTGGATTCAATGATCGGTCAAGGTCTGCTGGGCCTCCTGGTATGATTGTAATGATAAAAATTCCCAAGTCCAGTTTGCCAGTTTTCTCCCCACCAACGATCTGAAGACCTAAACCGTGTTTCACATCCTTCTTCAGTTTAATAAACCTGAGTTCTCTCTCGGGTGAAGGCAGTGGCAGGTCTCCTGGGGTCAATGACCTTTTTAGGTGGGGAAAACCCACCCACTTCAAGCTATTGGTCAATCAGAGGCTTTGTAAGATGGCAGCATTGCCAGCAAGGCAATAGCTCCTGCTGGTATGAAACCCAGGCCCGGGGTTGTGGATAATCCCACGAGAATGGTGGCAAGAAGGAGTTAACGAGTTGATGGTCACAAGGGAGTATCATCGAATCCCTGAAGTGCAGAGTGAGGCCATTTGGTCCATCAAGTCTGAACTGACCACAATTCCACCTAAGCCCTATTCCTGTAACCCCAGATATTTACCCTGCTATTCCACCCACTATGGTTAATTTAGCATGGCCAATCCACCTAACCCATACATCTTTGAATTGTGGGAGTAAACTGGAGCACTCAGAGGAAACCCACGCAGACACAGGGAGAATGTGAAACTCCACACAGACTGTAACCCAAGGTTGGAATTGAACCTGGGTCCCTGGTGCTGAGGCAGCGGTGCTAACCACTGTGCCACCATGCTGGTGGGCAGGGCAGATGTCTGGCTCTTAGAGGGCAGGTTCTCCCCAATCCCAGGCCCTTCATTTAGACATTAAGTGTTGTAAATAAGGAATACCCCCGATTTACATTCTCCCAGGAGCCAGCAGTGAACGCCACACACATTTGCTTAAAATCCTCCCTTTGTACGGAGTCCCCTGCCTGCCTCCAAGTTAATGCTTGCAGGAAGGACATCTAATGATCTTCCCCCATGAACTTAATCGAGGTGAAGGAAGGAAGGTCATGAGCTCCTAACTGATCAAATGACCTCCCTGCCACCATGGCAGAGGTATTAAATTCTGTGCTAGCTTCTGGAAACATGTTCCATACATTCCTACCTGTCAGACTAAACCCTCAGGAAAAACATATATATTTCACTTCAGAAATCAGTTTACTGTGGCCATGCACTTTTTTTTTTCCAAAGTAAGTTATTTTATTGGGTCTTCAATCAAAATGTCCAGTGCCCTGTATTCGCTCCAGAAAATTGGCACCATAAATGTCTAAAATGCCTTGTGGCTAGACATATTATGCCATGATGCACAATCTTTTCATCATTTTTAAGTCCATGTTTGACATGGCTGCTATTAATCACCTCAGCTTGGCTTTCTCAACTATGTATAGACAATTGGACATTCGAGATGGTGGCTGACCTTTTCGGAGCTAGAAATCTTCCAACCGGTTATTTAAATTTTTGGGTTTGTCAAAGGTGCTGATGCACCCATTTACTGTGGTGATGGGAATGGCGGAAGAGCCTGTCAGTGACTCTTTCATGCCGGGACGCTGCTCAATTACTGAGAGATTCAGATACCAAAAGAGATCCATGTTTTGGGGTAGAGGGGTGAGAATGAGAATTAAAAGCTTTGCAATGAATACGTGCAACACCTACAATGCAATTTGGACACGATTTTGCAACGTTGTGGACACGAGCTCAAGAAAATGATCTGCATATCTTTCAATTCATCCTTAATTGTTAGAGAGTGAATTCACTGTTCTTTTACAGCAACCAGGTCACATTGTGATTCATAAACAGCCAGCTGTAATCATTTTCTTCAAAAGGTATTGATTGATATTCATCAGTTAGAGATTTAGAATGTATTATTAATACCACTCCTGTGAAATGTATGGTTCTATAGCAATAAATACAAAACATTTCTGTGAGAAAGGAAGTTCATTAGCATCAAGAAATGTGGCCCACTTGGATTAAGGGATGATCATCAAAGCTCAACCTGAGCCATCTTAGGGAAAGAGTCGCTACTCCCTCTAACTTGGTGGACACAGTGCCATAACCATAACCTCTCTCTGTGTCAAAGTGAAGGAGATAATCATTGACTTCAGGAAGGCTAGTGAAGGATATGCCACTGAATACACCAATGGTAATGAAGTGGGAGTGGTCAAGAGCTTCAGGTTTTTTAGGTGCCAAGATCACTAACAACCTGTCCTGGTCCATTCATGCTAACACTATAGTTAAGGATGCCCACCAACTCCTCTACTTTCTCAAGAGGCTAAGGAAATTCAGCATCTCTGCTATGACTCTCACCAAGTTTTACAGATGCATGATAGAAAGCATTCTTTCTGATTTTTCAATGATGTTGAACTTGATATGGCTCCTGCTCTGACAACTACTAAGTGTTGTGAATATAGCCTAATCTGAGCTATGAGGAGAGATTAGACAAATTAGCCCTGTATCCTCTCAAATTCAGAAGGTTGAGGGGTGACCTGATAGAAGTCTACAAATATTTACAGGGAAGGACAGGGTGGATAAGGATAAACTGGTTCCACCAGTTGAAGGCTCTCGAACCAAGCAGGGGTATCAAGGGAAATGGCTTAGAGAAGGTACATGGAGTTAGGTCACAGATCAACCATGAGCTTATTAGTGGTGGAGTGGACTCGAGAGGCTGAATGACCTATTCCTGTCCCTATGTTCCTAGTTCAGTGACAAGAAGGGTTGGTCACAGCAGTCTCATCAGAGATCAGTCAGAAGTGTCTCAACACCAGGTTAAAGTCTAACAGGTTTAATTGGAATCATGAGCTTTCGGAGCACTACTTCTTCAACACAGTGCTCCGAAAGCTCGTGATTCCAAATAAACCTGTTGGACGTTAAGCTGGTGCTGTTGAGACTTCTTGCTGCGCACACCCTAGTCCAACGCCAGCATCTCCACCTCATCAGAGATCCGCAGAGTCCAGGAAAAGGGAAAAAAAAATAAAGGTGAATTTCCTCTCTCAGGAGCAATAACAAAAATGGAATAAATCAAAGGGAACGATTAAATACTAATAAGATCCAAAGTTAGATTTTCAGAACTGAGCCATCTGAAATAACAATCCCAAAATGAAACAAAAATCTATGTAATAAAAGGCAATTGAGATTGAAACATTTTATAACAAAAGTAAAAAAAATTCAGCTAATGGTAAAGTAATTTTAAATAAGGCTTAATTTCAGTTATTTTGTCTAGTCAAAGACATAGAAGATAATAAGACTTTATTTGCCTTCTTTTCAGAAATATAATAAATATGTAACACAATAATATTTTCCAAGATGGTGGCTGAGCCTGTTGCAGTAATACTTCATAACATTTCATTATGAACAATATTAACATTAAAAAATTGAATTGCTTCTTTCCCACTCAAAGTAAATAATCTCCAGAAGCAACCTTTCTCTCAATTTTTGCACCTTGGTATTTTCAGTTTATGCCTGTCTGTGAACTTTCTGTCACCAGCATTTTAAATACAATGATTGCTGCTGGTTATATTTGAAAAATAGCAGTTGTTAACGTCATACTGAAATATCAAAAAGCAAGATTATGGGCAAAAGATGAGGTAATGTTTTTGAATAAGAGAATGAATTGCACAGGGCAGCATGGTGGCTCAGTGATTAGCACTGCTGCCTCACAGCGCCAGGAACCCAGGTTCAATTCCGGGCTTGGGTCACTGTTTGTGTGGAGTTTCTATTTTCTCCCCATGTTTGTATGGATTTCCTCCAAGTGCTCCAGCTTCCTCCCACAGTTTGAAAAATGTGTTGGTGAATTGGCCATGCTAACTTCTCCCTCAGTGTACCCGAGTAGGCGCCAGAGTATGGCGACTCGGGAATTTTCACTGTAACTTCATTGCAGTGTTAATGCAAGTCTACTCGTGAGACTAATAAGTAAACTTTAAAGACTTTGGAAACTTCAAAACTTAAAACTTTAAAACTCATGGTTTATGATCACTTAAAAATGTTCCTCAGTATTTAAATTCACCTATTTACTTTCTATTGAACTCGATTTGACAAATTGGAGTCATGCATCTTGTTGTTTCTCCTGACAGAAAGCTGACCTTGCTGTTGCTCCTTTGACCATCACCTATGCCCGTGAGAAGGTCATTGACTTTTCGAAGCCGTTCATGACGCTGGGGATCAGTATTTTGTATCGAAAGTCAAATGGAACAAATGCTGGTGTCTTCTCCTTCCTCAATCCTCTGTCTCCGGATATCTGGATGTATATCCTGTTGGCCTATCTCGGAGTCAGCTGCGTGCTGTTTGTCATTGCCAGGTAAGATGTGGATAATAACAATAATCACATGTCGCTGGGACTGATCAATTGTCACTTTACCATTTAAAAGAAATAAAATCGATAGTATATACTCTGTATAAAATCATGAAGAGAAACTACTTCTAGCAGGAGGCAGAACTTGCTGCCCCATAACATGCTGGAGTTTGAATCATTAAATGGTTTCAATAAGGGAATAGATATCTCTTTATTCCATTTTTTAAAATTAGGAATGTGTGGGGAGATGGATTTGAAACCAGGAGAATAATAGAATCACAGAAGGAGGCCACTCGGCTCACTGAATCTGCACCGACCACAATCCCACTCAGGTCCTATCCCCATAACTCCATGCGTTTACCCTAACTAGTCCCCCTGACACTAACGGGCAGTTTAGCATGGCCAGTCTATCTAACCTGCACATCTTTGGACTCTGGGAGGAAACAGGAGCAGCCATAGGAAACCCATGCGGATATGGGAAGAATGTGCAAACTCCATAGTGACCCAAGACGGTATTTCAAATCCGGGTCCATGGCACTATGATGCAGCAGTGCTAACCACTGTGCCAGTCCAGCAAAAATCAGCCATGACCTCATTGAATGACGGAGCAGACTCGAAGGGCTGAATTTTGCCTACTATTTCTCCTAATTTCTGTGTTCCTATGTTCACAATTGACTTTCCGTTCACCGTAAATTAGTAAGTTAATGGGTTAAGCAGAAGGTTTAGAAGGACAGACCTTTGGAGACAATACAACAAAAGTTGGCGTTAGTACTTTGTTTTTTTTGTTTGATTTTTTTGGAGGGTGAGAGACTTTCTGCTGTTCAATTTAGGAGGTGTTTAACATTTAATCACTCGTGATGCAATTGAATGGAATTACATGTGGCAGGGTTTTCCAATCCCAGTCACTGCTACAGGACAAGAGATTCCTGTCCGAAGCCAGTGTACCCTTTGCTGGTCCATCTACTTTTTCACACCCCCATCCCCCACCCACAACCTCTCCCCCCCATCCCTATACCCATCACCGTGACTACCTCTGCAGTGGGCAAATTGGGAAAATCACATCCATGGAATTTACAGTGCAAAAGCAGCTTATTTGATCCAACTGAATTAAGCTGACACTTCTGTTCCACACGAGCCTCCTCCTAACCTGATGAATTTTTTTTTTATTGAACAGTGGTTTTCCATTCACTGACTTTTTGTACTTGATAGGATCCAAACGATCCATCTGCGATTAGCATAATTAATCAACTTCAGAGGTAATTAAAGGGTCTCAGCTGTGTGACTGTTGCATTCGCTACAGCTTCTATACCCAACCTCCTGAAATACAGCGCATCGCTTGATTCCTGGGATCGTTGTAGTAAAATAGAATGATCAGATGGGGAAAATGTATGATAGGGATGATCAATAATGAATACGCCTGTTTGGTTAAAAATGGCTGGCAAAATAAACAGTTAATGCTTTATGCTGGAGGAAGTATTATGTTTCCAATGTCTTTATTAGGGTAAGGACTTCTTATATTCCATGATGTCTTGTAAGTTTTAAGTTATAACATTTATATATTAGTGTCACAAGTAGGCTTTCATTAACACTGCAATAGAGTTACTGTGAAAATCCCTTAGTCGTTACATACCATCGCCTGTTCAGGTACACTGAGGGAGAATTTAGCATGGTCAATGCACTTAACCAGCATGCCTTTAGATTGTGGGAGGAAACCAGAGCATCCGGAGGAAACCTGCGCAGACATGGAGGGAAAGTGTAGACTCCATTCAGACACTGTCCCAAACTGGGAATCGAAGCCGGATCCCTGACATTGACAGGCAGCAGTGCTAACCACTATGCCACCGTGCCACCCTCAAGTAAACAAGTGCAGATTACTTTATTATTTACACCCAAATAATAAAACTTCAAGACCGAAGACTGAATCAAATCAAAGTGCAGAGGAAATTCTGAGTATTATCTCAAATATTTTGACAATCTTTGTTGGGGAAGATAGTCGTAGTTTTTTTTTTCTTTCCCTTCACTGTGTTTGACAGCAATGTTCAGCATGTTCTTGTGCGGCCTGCAGGATTACTCAGGCCCCCATGATAGATGTGGTTTCTCATATATCTATTTCACTAAATAAAACTGATTATCAGTATCTAGCTTTCTGTATTAAGTCAGGTATATCTCAATGAAATTATCAGTTGCCTGAAATGCAACAGGAATTGGACATTTTCAGATCGTAGGCAAGTTAAGTGGTTATCAACAACATGTGGGGTTCTTTCAGAAGAGTTCCGGTCTGAATCTCATTGCATTCATTGCTGATTTGCTATGTCTTTTAGCTGTTGAAATCTGGATCAGAGAATTTGATCTTTGATTTGATTTTGATTTGTTTTATTCAAAATTGCTTTATTCAAAAGTCTGACGGCAGCAGGGTAGAAGCCGTTCTTGAGTCAATTGGTATATGTCTTCAGTCGTTGGTATTTTCTTCCTGACAGAAGAAGAGAGTATATCCGGGATGAGTGGGGTCCTTGATTTTGCTGGCTGCTTTTCCAGTGCAGTGGGGAAGTGTAGAGAATCAATGAATGAGAGGCTGGGTTACATGACTGACAGAGCTTCACTCATGACCCTTTGCAGCCTTGGAGCAGGAGTCGTACCAAGCTGCCATATAACCAGAAAGAATGTCATCCAACTTGCATCTGTAAAAGTTGTTGAGAGCTGTAGCAGACATGCCAAATTTCCTTAGCCTCCTGGGAAAGACATTGATGGGCTTTCTTAACTATTGCATTGACAATTATTTTAGTCTACAAATCTCACATAGAAATTAAAACACTCATTAAATCCAGCCAAGTCCATGCAGGCAGAATCTCAAGTACCCATCCTCTCACAGTATCTCTTCATTAAACTTTGCATCCCCCTAATCTTTTCATAAATGTTGACAAAGCCACTATTTTGTAGCAAACACTATAAGTCTGCTCATAGTGTTCACATTTTCTTAACCAGCTGTGAACAAAACGTCCTGCTCTCTGTCCTAAACATATCACCTTTAATCTTTTATTTTTAGAACATAGAACATAGAACATTACAGCACAGAACAGGCCCTTCGGCCTTCGATGTTGTGCCGACCAATTAAGAAAAAGCAATGACCCTCTAACCTAAACCATTCCCTTTTCATCCATAAACTTATCTACTAACCTCTTAAACGCCACCAAACTTGGTGCATCAACAACGACAGCAGGCAGGGCATTCCATACCCTTACCACCCTCTGGATAAAGAACCTACCTCTGACATCCCTCCTATAACTACCACCCCTTAATTTAAAGCTATGTCCTCTCGTGCTAGCTTTCTCCATCCTAGGAAAAAGGTTATCACTGTCCACCCTATCCAAACCTCTAATAATCTTCTATGTTTCAATAAGGTCTCCTCTTAGCCGCCTCCTTTCTAACGAAAAGGGAACTTTTCGTTAGTAGATTTTGTCTACTTATTCTAGACTATTCTGTCACCCTATTTTGTTTACTTCATCCTATGCTTTCATAATTTTAAATACACCTCATCACAATTTAGATAGGATTCCTTTCTTACTTTCGGATTGGAAAGTTCTTCATTGTAGAGTTAGAGGAAGAAGCTTCATTAACAGTTAATATTCTGGTAATTGGTAACACAGCATGAGAAACATTGGAGTGTTTGGGGCAATGGATGTTTGGGGGGGGGCAGGGGTGGCTCTGATCCTAAGTTGTCCAAGAGGTTTTAGTGCATGCACTTCTGTCCTATGCCTCTTAACAACATCAAAATAAGCAACAGAAATTAAGTCCTATGGGTGAGTTCAACTCCTTCCCCACCCGGTTTCACAAAATACAGAGGAGTAAAATCATCCCTTTTGTTTTTCCTCTAACCCACTTTTTCAGGTCCATATTGGGGTAGGGTTTCAAGATCATCAGCTTTCCTCCTGAATCTCATCCATGTGATCTTTCCATATGCCTGAACATAGTCAGACTGCATTGGGGAACAGGAGGTGAGGTGGGGTGGGGTCACGTGCATGATATTGTCTGTGCATAATCACGCCCTGACATTAGCACAGACTTCAGGTGAGATTCTCCAGCCTGCCAGCTGCCTGTTTCCTGCCGGCGGGAGTGGCGCATTGCTTGTTAGTGGCGGGATTCTCTGGTTCCGCTGCTGTCAATGGGAATTTCCATTGATGTCACTCCACACCAATGACAGGCAGGGACGTGCTGCCGGCAGAACTAGACAATCTCACCAGTGTGAACGGTCGACAAATTACGGCCATGTACTTCCTAGCAGATCAGTAATTAAGGTTTTGAAACTTGGTTGAATTCTTCCCCTCTTCCCTCTGCAGCTAAAAATGCTGAGAAGAATGATAGGTCATGTTACCATTCTGATAGAACACAACTAATTCAACACAGGACATGGGGCATTCATAATTTGTAGGTCTCAGTTCCACTGAGAGGCAATGTATTTACTAACGAAGTTGTTGAGGGCAAACTAATCAACGTTTTAATTAATTGTAAATGAGGCATAGAAAATAAAACTCTGACATGATTTTAACATGTACAGTCTACCACGTCTGTCTCTTTGTGGTGTCAGGGCTAATTGTTAACATTACCAAGGCCTATATTGATTGATCTTGGATGCTTGCAGTCTCACCTTGATATTGATATGCTCACAATGTAGAGCTGTGTTACCAGTCAATTTTTCCTCTTAAACAGTTCACTGTAAACATAATATTTCATTATGTCCAAGGTCAAAATATTAGAATTAGGGAAACCCACCCCCCACCCCCCGGTTCCTCTGGCTGCCTTCCTCCTGCTGTCATTATTTACTATCTTTGACAGGGTACGATAATGGCTTATCTGTAAACAATTTAATACTTACACATAAATAGTTGCAATAAGGCAGATGACAAAGCTGATGCATGGCGACTATTGCAATTGAATTGTGCACTGTCTGTCTGACAAGCCCAGATAAAAGCATAAAAAAACACAAGAAATATAATCAGAGTGTCACTAATCAAGCTGCTGTTATGTAACAGAGTATCTGAACTTGAAACAGCGGTTCATGGTGGTGTACAGTTCTGTTTTTTGGAATGGTGTGAGTAGTAATGTGAATCCCTAATGAAAGTACCAGTCATCGTATAACACTTCTTAAAGACTATTTACAGAATTAAACAAAAGACAAATACACACCAACAGTACGAATGAGACAGGCGGCACAGTAGCACACTGTTGTCCTTCAGTGCCAGAAAACCGGGTTCAGTTCCTGGTTTGCGTCACTGTTGTGTAGAGTTTGCATATTCTTCCCATGTTGTATGGGTTTCCTCCAGGTGCTCTGGCTTCCTCCCACAGTCCAAAGATGTGTGGGTTAGGTGGATTGTTCATGCTAAATTGTCCCTTAGTGTCAAGGCAACTAGCTGGGTAAATACATAAGGTTATGGGAATAGGGCCTGAGTGGAATTATGGTCAATGTAGACTCAGTGGGCTGAGTGGCCATCTTCTGCACTGTAGGGTTCCATGATACTGAGACAATTAAGTATATGTACCACTAAACTCATACATAGCCTCAAGGAGTTCAGACTTCTCACTTCCTATACAGCATCCAAATTAAATAAATCTACATGTTAAATTCAGCTTTTAGTTACCACACTATACAAGGCTGAGGATCAACTCTGAGAAATATATTTTCCTGGTCCAGCAAGAATGTTTATACTGCCTTTATGAATGTCTCTGCACTGCTTGGACTTATATGCAGGCCTGGCCTCTTGGCTGTGAGTTGTGGATTGACTTCTCAGGCTTTTAGATATAAATTGGCCTCTCTGGTTCTGAGGGTGCTGATAGTTATACCATTTTCCTCCTTTAGTTCTTTCTTCTGTGTACTTGGCTGTCTGCATCATTCATATTCCTGGACTCTAGATATTAGCATGCATATACCGCCACTGATCTCTGTCATCTAGATAAACTGTTGCCTACTAATAGGGTGATTTGTACTTGGTTGTGTCTAGATACCTGCTAATTACTGGCAAAATCACATCTTTTGAATACCTTTTGGAATGTTCCTGTTTAAATGGGCATTACAGTGACACAGTGGTTAACGCTGCAGCCTCACAGCGCCAGGAACCAGATTCAATTTCAGCCTCGGGTTTGTGTGGAGTTTTCACTTTCTCCTTATGTCTGTATGGGTTTCCTCTGGGTGCTCTGGTTTCCTTCCACAGTCCAAAGGTGTGTGAGTTAGATTGATTGGCCATGCCAAATTGACCATAGTATTAGGGGATTAACAGGTAAAATGAGGGTTACAGGAATTGGGTCTGCATGGGATTATGTTCAGACAGACTCAGTAGGCTGAATGGTTTCTTCTGTACTGGAGCAATTCTATTCTATGAATGCTAAATACTGCTGTACCATGCAGATTCCCCACTGTTGCTGGGCAGGTTGCATCCTATCATGCCTTGGTAAATTCTTGTTATCGATGTTATCACTCAAATTCATGACACAATCAAAAATAATTAATCAAAATTATTATAACTATGATCTGTTGTTCATAACCTGGGTTCCAATTGTCTATTATTTGTGCACTTTATTAAAGTGGTTTTTAAACTAAGGAACTCTACAACGCAGTAGGTTAGAATGTTATAACTTTGTAACTTGGCTGAAGGAGTGAAAATTCGTCTGGATTAGTTTATGGTAGGGGATTATATCAAAGGAAATGTTAACATGTGTTGCCCTTTAAGTCATAGTCACCAGTAAATCCAATAACCAGATTTCAGCTGAACCTAACTGAGTGAAATGAAAATATAAATAAATAAACAAGCCACGTCTTAACACTAAACTTTCATGGGCAGTGGTCTGATGAAACTAGAAAGATTTCACTATATGCTACAAGGAGTTAAGTGAGTCTGGGCTATCCTTGATACTCAATCTACTCAAAATGACACCCATCAACAAACTGATTATATACATTTTTTGTTCATTTAAGGGACATGGGCCTTGCTAGTTGGCAAGCATTTATTGCCCATCCCTTGTTGCCCTTGGCTAGGCTATTTCAAAAAGGCAGTTGAAAATCAACTACATTGCTATGGCTTTGGAGACGCATTTCGGCCAAACTGGGTAAGGACGGCAGGTTTCCTTCCCCATAGGACGTTAGTGAACCAAATAGGTTTGTCTGGCAATTGACAATGGTTTCATGACCATTAGTAGATTCTTAATTCCAGATTTTTTTTCATTGAATTCAAATTCCACCAGCTAGTGTGGCAGGATTTGAACCCAAGCCCCCGGAACATTAGATGAGTTTCTGGATGAATGGCCTGGAGATAATACCACTAGGCCATCACCTCCCCATGCCATAATTTGTGCTATCATAGCTTTTTCTAATGCTCATTGCATTTGTAATAACTAATAATGTGATAAGCATTGAAGACCATTCATCCCATACATTCTTTCATACAAATATACTGTCATGTTTCAGTATATCATGGGTTTCAGGGTAACTGGATTAATAGTCTATTGATAATACTACTAGGCCATCACTTCCCCAACTTTCTCTTCAACACTTGTGAAACCTTCTCATTGCCTTTTGACAAGCTTTGGTAGTCAAAAATTATTATTGGGCTTTTCAAACTCCCTGCTGCAGAACTGTCCAAATCACTGTCTCAAGGTTATACAATTTGAATAGTAATTGAACTTAGTGTTATTCTCAATGCTAGTTCAATAGAAGCATAAAACCTCATTAAGTGTGTTAGTACTTTCATTAAAAGAACAACAACATATATTAAGCATTCATTTTATTAAAAAGAACAAGGCGCAGATGCTTAAAGCAATTTGAACTGGATATAAAAATCAGTTTAATAATTTTATCCCACTGGGCCAGTAATTCATTTTCTTATCTCCATTGCAAAAGCAGCTCAGAAACATTTTATGACCCGCTAATGCAGCATGTTGCGGATGCTGCCAGGTCTGTATTATAGACTTTTGCATCTGACCTGTTTGAATGTTTCTTATTATTTATTGTTTATTATTCATGATTTTTGGTGCGTTGAAGTTTTTAATATCCAAAGGGAATACTGAGACATTGCTGAAGAAGCATGCTGGATTCTGGTCAGTGGCAGATTTAATGTACAGAATTAAAATATTGGAGAGGGGATTTGAGGAAATACTTTTTCACCCTGGTGGGTGGTAGGACTGTGAAACTCTCTGCCTGAAAGAGTAGTACAGGTAGGAACCCTCACAAAATTTAATAAACATTTAGATGAGTGCTTGAACCACCATAGCAGACAAGTCAATAGACCAAGTACCAGAAAATTGGAGTACAATAGACAGGTGCTTGATGGCAGATGCACTATGGGCTGAAATGTTGCCTTTCTGTGCTGTATGACTCTGTGACTTTACAACTCTAGAGGGGTGGTCTTATCAAAAACATTTCAAGTGCCAAATGACTGTGAAAACAGGAAAGAAGTGCACTCGTTTCTTCAACGAGCTTTCAAACACAGTCTTATGCCACTTGCTGCAAAAATAAGGCAAAGTGTGATTCACACCAGTAGAGGGAGTGGGTGGGATCTATTCTTGTTGGAAAGCCTGCTGCTGAAATCTAGATGGTGCCATTGCACGTGCACAAATCTCTGTGTTCTGTGCAACACTAAGAGCATTGAGAGATCTATCACTCTCCCTATCCTCCCTCAATATCACCCCACTGCACCCTCCTGATCATTAGCATCCCCAACCTATCACTCTACCCCCCTCCACTCACACAGGCAAACCCCAATTACAGAGCACGCAACTGTCACTCCATCCCCTCCAACACTTGCCTCCCATTAGGCTGTGCTCTAGCATACCTTTGCCCCCTCCCCTTAGGCCCGACTCCTTGTCAGTTCCTGATGCCCAGTGGGCAGCCCCAGGCTGGCATTGCCCAAGTGGCACTTTTCCAAATGCCTCAAAATGGTGGGCCTCAGTGGTGAGGCCATCACATCTGGTTCCCATTGGTGGGGACCATACACGATCCTTCCCATGGAGGACCTTCACCAGTTAAGGCAGTGAACCTGGACCATTGCATCTGGGACTCACTAATCACGTTGAAACCCAGTAATGAATAAATCAGTCTCGCAATTGTCAGTTTTCCAGAGCAGTAAGATTGTGACAGGAGAAAAACCAGGCATTTTACAAGGATGTTGCCTGAATTGGGTGGCATGCTTTATGAGAATATATTGAAGGCGTTTGGTCTTCTCTCCCTGGAGAAACGAAGGATGAGAGATGACTTGATTGAGGTCTATAAAATGTTGAGAGGTATCGATTAGGTGGATTCTCAGAGACTATTTCCCAGGGCTGAAATGTCGCTAGAGAGGACACAGGTTTAAGGTGCTGGGGAGAAGGTATAGAGGAGATGTCAGGGGTAAGTTTTTCACTCAGAGGATGGTGGATGAATGGAATTGGCTGTCGTTGGTGGTAGTGGAGGATTTCTCATTGGGGTCTTTTAAGAGACTTCTGGATGAATACATGGGATTTACTGGGATTGAGTGTTATAGATAGGCCTAGTAGGTAGGGATATGATCAGCGCAACTTGTGGGCTGAAGGGCCTGTTTTGTGCTGTATGAACCCA
Source organism: Sphyrna mokarran (assembly GCA_024679065.1). Classification (NCBI taxonomy): domain Eukaryota; kingdom Metazoa; phylum Chordata; class Chondrichthyes; order Carcharhiniformes; family Carcharhinidae; genus Sphyrna; species Sphyrna mokarran. The sequence continues at coordinate 35,777,626 of JAGIQG010000024.1, forward strand.
ATTTTCCATCTCTCTTGTGATCTTGCCAGCTCGCCACACCAACTGACTGGCATGACAAGCTGATAAAATCGCCCTCTAAGTTTATTTGCAAGGGAAAAATTCCTCCAGAATTCTGTAATGTTCATTTAGCTTCTTACCTGGACTATCATTTACACTATTTCTAAAAAAACTGGAGTAATTGAGCGCTATGAACTATTGGGGCCGATTTGATACTTTAAACTTCAAAAGTTCAAAAGGTGTACAAAAGGAGATTCACCAATTTTTATTAACTAATGCCATTCAAGCTAACAGTAATAAAACTCCCTGAGCCTGTTTTGAATTCAGTTTCCCAGTGCTCCAAGGTTGGATATTATCCATAATGCAGAAATATGCTATCATCTCTTAACTAGACTGGGGGCTTCTATTTCTGCTCCAAATGGAATGCTGGGGTGCTTACCAGAGCTTGGAAAAAGTATGAGTGTTCCTTGACCCAATTTAAAAATTGTTACTAGGCCTTGTCTCAGGTTATCTTTTGCACAAACCTATTTTGATGTCACTTAATATTACCTTCGTATTTGAGCAAGAAGAGGTATTGGTGATATTTTTGAAAGATGTGAAGTGATTGATGCTGAACAAGAGCCTGTTCAGAACCCAAGGGATATAAAATTGTCTTTTAAAATACTTTGGTAGACCTGTGGTGTCACAGTCATCTTGCGAGCAATCCATTTTCACTATTAGTAAAGTGATTTAATTATCATTTTCCGAAGTCATAATTAATCATCCTTCCCCCCACCCTCACAGTTTAGCATTCAGTATGTTTTCAAGGTCACCGAATTTCTCCTGTGTGCTGAATGACTTTATATTCTCATCGTTCAAAGCAAATCAGCTTTGAATCAGATGAGGGTGTGCATTGTATTCGAGGCACAATGTGGTCGCAATAGTTTGGCTGCAAATCTTTCCCATTGTCTGGCGCCTGATGGCCTGCCCTTTTGTGGATCTGGCTTTAAATGATGAACTTAATTAAGTAGATAAAGTAGGCAGGGTGAGAGTTTAATATGTGTGAAGTAATTGCAAAACCACATCTGGCTGCAGACCAGTAATCCGCTAAATAAGGAGCGTTATTTCAGGAATTTGCATTTGGTGTATTCCCCATTCTTGACACTTTGATTAGACACAAATAACTGAAGCAGGGGGATTATTAAAGTGGTTATATTTGAATAGGGTGCATTAGAAATACAAGGTACAAGGAATTCTTGGGGAAACCCAAGCATTCAATCCCTGCAGCAATTTGTGACATTTTAGTAGTTTTATAAACTTCAAAATAAAATTGTTCAGCTGTGGATTTTGTTGTACGGTGGTATACTAGTTAGCACTGCTGCCTCATGGTGCCAGACAGGCGGGTTTGATTCACAGCTGGGGTGATTGCCCATGTGGAGTTTGTACATTCTCCTCTTGTCTGCATGGGTTTCTCCAGATGCTCTGGTTTCCTCTATCTTCCTTTATCTGTGGAATTTCCTGTTTAGTGAAGCTAAACAGCTTGAGGCTGTTGAGGCTACCTCATTGAATGTTTTTAAGGCAAAGATAGGTACACTTTTGAACAGTAAAGGAATTAAGATGAAAGGCCGGGTCAGTGAAGCTGAGTCCACGAAAATAGCGGCCGTGAAAGTATTCAATGGTGGAGCAGGCTTGAGTGGACAAGATGGCATACTTCTGCTCCTAATTCTTATGTTCTGCCACAGTCAAAGGTTTGCAGCTTATGTGCATTGGCCATGGTGACTGTGTGGGGTTACAGAGATAGGGTGGGGAGGGGGCCTGGGTAAGATATTCCTTCAGGGAGTCAGTGCAGAATCGATGAGCCAAATGACCTCCTTCTGCACCTACACATCCCTGGACACCAAGGGGCAATTTTTTTAGCATGACCAATCAACCTAACCTGCACATCTTTGGACTGGAGGAAACTGGAGCACCCAGAAGAAACCCACACAGACAGGAGGAAAATATGCAAACTCCACACAGACGGTGACCCGAACCGGGAATCGAACCCAGGATCCTGGAGCTGTGAAGCAGCAGTGCTAACCACAGTGCTACCATGCTGCTCAGTCCACACTGAGGTTGCCAGGTTCAATTGCCAGTGTATTGATACGTTGGTTTCAATGGCAAATTTCAAAAGGTCTAGGGAACCTGTGCAAGTGATATTAAAGTTGAAACTGTGCCTGTGATATACGCATATCGGAGGTTTGGGGTGCCTTGTGCCTCTTTAAGAGTGTGGGTTATGTGACCCCTGAGAGAAGATTAGCTTCTCCCAGTGTGGAATCCAGTTCAGCAGTCTCAGAATTGGCTGTGGGATAGTGCACACTGTAATAAAGAGTTCCCCAGTGTTTAGATTATGAAACTTACTTTGATGCACCATACTTAGCTAAATACATTTATAACAGTGATAATGTTGAGTGATAAACTTATGCCAATAAGCAAAACACCCCACCAGAGGATCATCTAACTTAACGAGTCCGATTTAAATGTGAAAGTTGGCATGTTGCTCCCGTTTGCTCTTTTACTTACATTCTTGCTGCTTTTAACCCATTCCCTCCTCAAACTAATCCCTAATCCGATTTGTTCCCCATGTTAAAATTCCCCCAAAAGAAATGAAAAAGATTGATGTAAGAGAGGCAGGAAGAATAGAAACAAAAAAGAAAAGTAAAGAATAAAAATTAAAAAAAATTATCTAAGAATAAATTAGTCTGAATGAAACTCCACTCCATTTTGGGCTGGGGAAGTTGAGTAGTATTACAGCAACATAAAATTCATCATTATAAAGACACTTACATGGCTAAGTACCAGCCCTAATTCCTGCGGCAGGTTTAATTGGTAATTAATGTGCAAATGCAGCAATTTATTAAAAATTCATGGGGAGGGTGAACTGTCATTTTCATGACACTAATAGTAAACGGTGCAAATTGTTCAGCAATTTGTGTGAATCTGCAATATATAGGCAACGTCTTTCTTGCCAGAAGTTGATGGATCACTTACTTTTATGTTAATAAAAATGTGCACCATTACATTCACCATTACATTGGCAGCAAAGTTTGACTAATCAAGTTGTGAGAATGGACATACATTAAAGCAAGCAACATAGCTTTAAGAAATAATGAGGAGAAAAACAGAGATTTTTGAGTTGTGATTAGGAGTAACACTGCTTGTTAGTGTGTTGGGTAAAACCAGTCATGTCATTCTGCATTTACACACTGCCTGCACACATGGACACAGTTTATTTATTAGTGTTCAAGTAGGCTTGCATTAACAGTTCAATGAAGTTACTGTGAAAATCCCCTAGACGCCACACTCCAGTGCCTGTTCGGGTCCACTGAGGGAGAATTTTATGTGCTCAGCATGCTTAAACAGCACATTTTTGGAATGTGGGAGGAAATCGGAGCATCTGGAGGAAACCCGTGCAGTCACAGGGAGAGCATGCAGACTCCACACAGACAGTGACCCAAGCTGGGAATCGAACCTGAGTCCCTGGCGCTGTGGGGCAGCAGTGCTAATCACTGTGCCACCATGCCATAGAACAGCACATCCTAGAACTGCATAATTTCACAGGTCCATTTCTTACAGTTTTATGTCACTCTAACCAGGATAGAGAGAAGTTAACAGCAAACAGTATTACCCAGAGGAGAAGTAAGGCATGTAATGTTAGATCCAGTTGAGTGCTGAGAAATCAGAAATTATCTCCAACTAGCATAATTTTGGTGAGTGAAAGTACACATCCAGCATTCATAAACATCTTGTCACTTACCTTAAACACTTATGACATCTATACACTTTGTTTTAAAAGTAATGTTGGTGTATTGTGAAACTTGATGCTTGTCACTGTAAAAGATGTCAGTGCTATGAAGTCGAACATTTTAACAATGTTAGTCGTCAGTGTGAACACGAGTATTTGTAGGCCTGATAATGAGCTGTTTTGGGTTAAAGCTCCCTGCTCAAGGGCAAATCATAGAATCCCTACAATACAAAAAGAGGCCATTTGGCCCCTTGAATCTGCACCGACCACAATCTCACCCAGGCCCTACCCTCGTAACCCTACATATTTACCTACTAATCCCTCTAACCTATACATCTCAGGACACTAAGAGCTATTTTAGCATGGCAATCAACCTAACCTACACATCTCTGGACTGTGGGAGGAAACTGGAGTACCTGGAGGAAACCCATGCAGATACGAGGAGAATGTGCAAACTCCACACAGACAATGACCCAATCCGGGAATCAAACCCAAGTCCCTGGTGCTGTGAAGCAGCAGTGCTAACCATTGGGAATTAGGGATGGGCAATAAACGCTGGCCAAGTCAGTGATGTCCAGATTCCACAAAAAGAATAAAAAAGCTCTGTCCCAACTGTGGACTGAATTTTTCGTCCGCTGTGCGCTCGAAGGACCCGAAAGTGAATGTGAAATGTGCTCCCTCTTGCAGCTGGCCTTGAAGCACAATTTCACTCTGGATTACTAGCCGCCTAGCATGAAAAGCATTCTGTGAAAGGCTGAGTGAGCATTGCCAGGGGAGAATGGGAAGATGGCTGGTTGCCAGAAAAGGGAAGACGTGTGCTGGTTTTTCTAACATATTCCCTCGGGGTGGGGGGGGGGGGGAGAAACAGCCACTGCCTCAGGGAGCTGCAGAAAATAAATATTGATGTCAAGACAATGCCGCGAGTGTCTCGGCAGCACAATCATACACGAACCTCAGCTCCCAGACACCTTTTGAATTGTATTTCAGCCTTGGATCATTCAGCCTGTCCTGGGTTGAAGATGAAGCTTAAACCTAAAAGGTTGCCTGGTCAAACAGCCCTCCCGCCAGCCGTAAAAGCATTCAATTAGCCCATTAAAGGGTTAAATTGCTTGCTTGACTGATCACGGGTGTGCTTCTGATTCTCATGCCTACCAAAATATTGCTTCAGTGTACAATGATGCCAGGATGCAGGCCTGACCTCACTTCACCCAATTTCATGCACTTCTACATGAGGTGCCCGCCTGCCTGCCCGAGCAACATAATGTTCTGCCCAGTACGCCTTGATCCCATTTCGGAATATTATCTAATGCACGAAGAAGAAATTATCAATCCTCACAACAACCACTTCTGTGATCTTTTTACATTCCTACATTGCAATAATGGCTACGCTTCAAAAGTATTTCATCTCATTTAAAGTATGAGATATCTATTATAGGGGAAAATTGCTAGATAATTGCTGAGAGCCTTGCTGTTTAAAATGTTGAAAATTGTGAGATGCATCGATAGGGTGGATAGGAAGAAACTTTCCCCTTTAGTGGAGTGGTCAATAACCAAGGACATAGATTTAAAAGTAAGAGGCAGCAAATTTTGATGAGATTTGAGGAAAGACTTCTTCATCCTAGGGAGTGAGAACCTGCCTACAACAGAGGCAGACAATGGCAAACAACCGCTAACAAAAAACTGCCAAGGGAACAGCTTTAAGAAATAATGAGGAGAAAAACAGAGATTTTTGAGTTGTGATTAGGAGTAACACTACTTGTTAGTGTGTTGGGTAAAACCAGTCATGTCATTCTGCATTTATACACTGCCTGCACACATGGACACAGTTTATTTATTAGTGTTCAAGGAGGCTTGCATTAATACTTCAATGAAGTTACAGTGAAAATCCCCTAGACGCCACACTCCAGTGCCTGTTCGGGTACACTGAGGAAGAATTTTAAATGCCTAGCATGCTTAAACGGCACATCTTTGGAATGTGGGAGGAAATCGGAGCATCTGGAGGAAACCTGTGCAGTCACAGGGAGAGCATGCAGACTCCACACAGACAGTGACCCAAGCTGGGAATCGAACCTGATGCACTGAATCAAAAGTTGTAAGAGGCAGGAAACCCCATACAATATTGTTTAATAAGCATTTAGATGAGCACTTAAAACACCACAGCTTACAAGGCAACAGAGCAAGTGATGGAAAAAGGGATTTGAATCTCGAGTGCTTGATGGCCGACGCAGAAAATCTAAATGCAAGTCTTTCTTTTTTTTCAAAGCTATCAATTAATCTCCGGTTTGTTTTCATGTCTAGTCGTCGTAAGTTGATAAACATCACTTTTTTTGTTATTTTGGATTGTGAAAGGCATCAGAAAGAACTGAATTACAAACAATTAGTTTAGCTGGAATTAAATAGGTTCCAGAGGGAAAAAGCCAGTGTTTTCACACTACTTCTCAATCTCGGTAATGATGTAGCAGTTGAGTATGCTACAGTCCCCTTGGAACCAGCAATCACGGACTTAATGCTACAATTAAACAACTGGTTCGAGCCAGACTGGAGCAGTTTGCAAAATGGAAGTAGTGAACTGGCAATGGGATGTTAAATGTGGCTATATATCGGTGGGTAGGTAATTAGCCATAGATAAATAATTATTCATTGTCCACGTAGGACTGTCGGTATCTCTCTATTAGAGAGAGAGACAATTGGTAATATTGCTTGGGGGGGTAGAACTCTGCATCAGGCATTTGATAGGTGAGAGGACAGATCCTAGGTCTATTCAAGCCAGAACAAGAATTGAACTTATGCTGTTGGTATTCATGTAAACCACACACTAACCATCTGCGCAAACCGACTTCTCCTGCTGTATGTAGTATTGTTAAAATAAAACTAATTATTTTCCTTTGTCATTTGTTACAAGGAGGCCTCATTCATTTGTTCTCTGTCTGAAAGTAAATGTTTGGCTCATTGTCGGTTTCTTCACCCTAAGCTGTTCCCTTGGCAGTTTTTTGTTAGCGGTTGTTTGTCATTGTCTGCCTCTGTTGTAGGCAGGACGAGATGACAGGTCCCAAGTCCAGTTCAACCAGAATGGTGAATTGAACCTGTGTTGTTGGTGTTAGAATGAACTTCAGCACCCAACCACACTAACTGGACGCTGTTGCTATATATATCTTTCTTAAAGTAAATCTAGTTTCCCCTTTGTCATTTGACGCTAGATGGTTAGAAACTCTAATGTAAACATTTATACTTTCATTTAAAGAGGTGTCATTGTTACCAAGACTTTTCTACAAAATAGTTGAGAGTCAGTGAGTGAGGGGGCAATTGTGTTACAGCAGGTCTTGTTCCTGAGATGGATTGGATTGGGTTGAAATGTGATTGGAGACATCAGACTGGCTTAACACTCTTGCTTGTTACTGTGATGATTATCCCTTGAAGGGCAACACAGCAGAGTAAGGGCCACATGCCTTTATGACCAATTTGGACACAGTGGGTGGGCTTTCCCATTTGTGTTTGCCCCAAGACTGGAAAGTCCCATCTGAAGATGGTTTGCCACACTACCCCACCCCTCTTTCCCCCCCCATTCCCCCGACTCACCTCACCCACCCGCTACAATTCCTGTGGCAGGTGGGATGGGAAAATTTAACCCTTGAGAGTGTGAACTTACCCCATGGTGAGACAGGTTCCAAAGCAAAGAGATTTGGGGAGCTAGCTGTAGCCATACAGCTGCTGTAGAGTGAATAACTGCCTTTTGCATTAATTAATGAAATCTTTGAAAACGCAACTAACTGTTGCACCGTGATTTCTGCTGAAAAGTTCCCAGTTTGGAAGATCAGGATCAGAGTCATTCTCCCATGATAAATAGTCTAATAGCAGTGCTCTTTAGGGATTGGAAATGCCATCAGTCAAGATGGCTTTAGAGTCATCAGGAGTTAAAAATGAACTTCTGGCACACTGCAGGGATCAAGATGAAGGCTCATATTTTCCTTGTGTTTGAATATTTTCATTAGTTACAAATCAGCATGGGATGACTGAGCCAGTTTCTTGCATCATATCCAGCATACCATAGATAGTATTGTAGAGGGGAGGGGGGATATAGAGACTGACAGAGGTAACAATAATGGAATTTGGCAGGAGGACTCTTTTCATTATCCAGTTGGATTGGGAAAATAATGCACCAAGAGGATGCTGTCTGGTGGCCAATGGCAGAATTGGTGGGCCTTGGTGGTTGGAGGCTTTGGGTCATGTGAAGAAGCCTTCAGGGATACATCCAGTCAAAGTTGACCTCATGGTACAGTGGTAAGTTGGTGGTATGGTACACAGTGATTAGGACTATCTGTCTCACAGCGCCAGAAACCTGTGTTCAATTACAGCCTCCTGTCACTGTATGTGTGGAGTTTGCATGTTCTCCCCATGTCCACATGTGTTTCTTCCAGGTGCTCCAATTTCCTCCCACGCTGCAAAGATGTGCTGCTTAGGTTGATTGGCCTTACTAAATTGTCCCCTAGTATCCCATTATAGAAAGCTTAGCTGGGTAAATACTTGGGGCAATGGGGACTGAGCCTGGGTGGGATTATTGGTATTGATGTTGGTGCAGACTCGATGGGCCAAATCACCTCCTTCTGCACCGTAGAGATTCCAAAATTATTAGGAGAAAAGAGAGGAAATAGACTAGAGGTTGCTGATACCAATGGCACAAGTTTCCTCAGCAGAAATATTCTTCAGAACAGGGAGGAGAAAAATGGATGATAAATAACATACTAAAGCTTTTCATTTTAAGCAAAATAGTTATCACCATCACCTCCACCAGCTCGCCACATCCCTTCTCTTTAAACATGATGAGATTATCAATGGAATTGGCCTGGGGAAAATAAAGCTCAGTAATGAGAAGATTCTGAATTAAGTGACTGTTGAAATGCCACTATTATTGAACAACCTCCAGGGTAATCACAGTGTCTAACAATGCTCATCTAGCTCATACACACTGTCTGCTTATTATCTCCTCTTGGCCAATTCGTCTGATTATATTATCAACATTTAATACATAAAAATATATACTGTAAATCTCCTCAGAATAGAAAACATAGCTTCACCCTCTTAACAAAAAAAAATCCATTATCGAGGTTGAATTTTATTCTAAGATACCAAACCGCACTTAGTATTCTAAATCCTTTCCAAAAATTTGCACCATAATTCACATTAAACAGTATCTTGCTAGCAGATTTATAGTAAAGTTTTATGATAATACAGAGAAAGTAAAGGACATTATTTACAAATAATGATATTATTGGCAGTAGTTTATTTGTAAACATTAGCCTATGCATTTCATAAGAAAGTTTTACCATCAATCAATTTTTTTGAATGAAACATTTCAGTGTCACTCCAAAAAATGCCACTTCAATCACTTTTCCCCCCAAACTTATATTGTATTTGTGTTTATTTATTAGTGTCACAAGTAGGCTTACATTAACACTGCATTGACATTACTGTGAAAAGGGAAAATTTAACATTGCCAATGCATCTAACCTGCACACCTTTCGGACTATGGGGGGAAATCAAAGCACTTAGAAGAAACTCACACAAACATGAGAACATGCAAATGCTGCACAGAAAGTGACCCAAGCTGGGAACCAAATCCGGGGCCCTGACGCTGTGAAGCAGCAGTGCTAAACACTGTGCTGCCCTAAATTTATATAATTTGTAGACGTGCATTACAAAACACTTAAAATGAATATTAAAGTAAGTACAAACAAAATTCAATTTTTCCCATGCAATATGTTCCACCTTAATGTCAAGTACACAGCCTGAGGGTTTCAACACAGTTTCTAGCTGCTCAGTATACTCTGGCTAAAAGACCTTAGACAGCAACATTACCCCTTTGCTACCTCTGCTTCTTTTTGCAACAATATACTTTATTCATAAAGTATCCAAAGGTGCATCAAACAGCCACTGCAGAAAGCGCATTGATATTCACATTTTCAACATAGATTATGTTAAGTCCAAAGTTCTTCATACAACAAAGGGAATAGAACACTCATTAGTGTCTCTGCTCTTCTAAACTTTTTTATTCCATTTTCAGAAATGCAAAGCCAATGCGCAGGGCAAGTCCCTAAACCATCGCTTTGCTTGCTCCAAAAACCAATTCAAATTAAATTCAATTCAACATTAAGATTTTCCAGCTCTTCATGCTAGAGACATTCCCCCATCCCACTGCAGTGAATGGCAAGCACCAAATTCTCTGGCAGCAGCAGCAGGGCATGAACAGCTAGAGAATTCTGGCTATGGTCTCCATACAGGACACTTTCTAGATATGAGGTTACATAAACAGGCATTGCACCCGATCTTAGCCAAAAGATTTTCTTTTAAATTCTTTCTTAACATTACAACACCAACACACAGTGGAAAGGGCGATGTATCTCCTTGCTTGTTCCAAAACCCAATTCAAATTAAATCCAATTTATGTTCCCCATACAAGCTCTAGACTGACAAGAAAAGACATTGCATCTGATTTTGGGCTTGATCTGACACTTGATCTTAGCCAAAAGGTGTCAATAGTCAAAGCTGAAGTGCATAGGCAACTTCAATTTAAAAGCATGCCTGGTTAGCACTCTCCAATTATTAGCAACTGTTTCCATGTGGCTTGTGTTTGGAAAATACTGTGTCATGACCTTGGTCTCCAAAGTCTGTGCTGCTTTTGTATTGCATTGTCAAAAAACAAACTGCGTGAAATTTTAATCTTACAGAGAATATCAGATAAATCAGAACAAAGGGTAACGCTAATTGAGATATTTTGGGCATATTGCAGCTATTGAAATAACATGACATTGCTCCAGCCAAAACTGGCTTTGGATTCATCGTTTGTGCCTTTGAATTTTTAACACACAAGAGTTAAGGCCATAGAATAATGTTTGGTAAATGAGTTGGTGGTGTAACATAAACAACGGCCTTCTACTAATGAAAAATATATGCTAATTGCAGGCTGTTATTTAATCAAAGAGGCTGGCCTCTTTGTATCTGGAGTAATTAATACCCAGGAGTGATCACTCACTGTAATCTAATCAAAGGGGCCAACTGCTTATATGTAGAGTAATTAATACCCAAAAGTAATTGTACTCTTTGGTCAAGGTCAGGGCTGTGTTTCTTATATATATAAAATATCAAACATAATTGTAAACCCAGGGACTACATTATGTAATTCATTCCAAGGCAATCTGACATTTAATTGTATTATCCAGGTTCCTGCCTTCCTGTGCAGGAATCTCATTACGTTAATGATGGAGCATGGGGACAACTGTGCCATAAGATCTCACCAGTGAGAATCTCATTTCTGGCATCTGTCAGAATTATGTGCACACGTCGCCATTTGCTCCTGTGACAAATGTGTTTGCCAAATCTTCACCTTAAAATCTCTTCCTTTGAATCCTCAACATCTTATTTTAATGCATCCATGTTCTCCTCACCCCACCCACCACATTGATAATAGCTTTCCAAATGGTAAACATCTGTTGATGTTTATGATTACGCAGTATTTTCCAAACACAAGCCACATGGAAACAGTTGCTAATAATTGGAGAGTGCTAACCTGGCATGCTTTTAAATTGAGGTTGCCTATGCACTTCAGCTTTGACTATTGACACCTTTTGGCTAAGATCAAGTGTCAGATCAAGCCAAAATCAGATGCAATGTCTTTTCTTGTCAGTCTAGAGCTTGTATGGGGACCATAAATTGGATTTAATTTGAATTGGGTTTTGGAACAAGCAAGGAGATACATCGCCCTTTCCACTGTGTGTTGGTGTTGTAATCATATGTAAACATATCAAAGTCACCAATTCCAGGAACACAGCCGCACTGACCCTTAGTTAGCTTATACTTTGTAAAATGTATAATTTTCTCACACTTTGTAAAATGTACAGCAAGCAGAAAATATTCCAACTTGTTGAATTTCCCTGATATTTTCCTGTCACTCTTATTTTCCTGATGATGGTTTGGTTTAGAATAGAGGAAGCTATGGGGACCAGAGCTGATCAAGGGTCATTTTGACTCAAAATGTTGGCTCTATTCTCCATCCCCAGATGTTGCCAAGCCTGCTGAGTTTCTCCAGCATTTTCAGTACCTATTTATCACATCCTTTATAATCGATTGCTCGCATTTTCCCCACCACTGGTGTAAGGCTAGCAGATCTATACTCTGTTTTCACTCTCCCTCCTTCCCTTCAGTAATGGGGTGACCTTTGCCACCTCCCAACCTTCAGGAACCATTCCTGGAAATCGGGTTCTGATGGGATTGTAGTCCGTGCAGACTCAATGGACCAAGTGACCTCTTTCTGCACTGTAGAGCTTCTCTGATTCCAGAATCTGTAGAATTTTATATGATCACCAATGCCATTATTATCTCCATAGCAACATCTTTCAACACTCAAATGCATAATATCAAGACCCAGGGATTTGTCAGCTTTCAGCCTCATTAATTTCTCCAATACAACCTTCTTACTATACTAATTCCTTTCAACTTCTCATTCTCCCTAATCACTTAGATTTTTACATCTGGGAGATTCCTGTTCTTCCTTAGTGAAAACTGACACAAAATTATCATTTAGCTTCTCCGTCATTTCTCTGTTCCCCATTATGAATTCTCCTGATACTGCCTGTAATAGATCCAAATTTTTCTCACCCAAACACTTAATCTTTTCATGCCTACAGAAGCTTTTACAGTCTATTTTAAGTTATTTTGCTAGATTGGTTACATATTTTGTTCTCCCTCATCAGTTTCTTGGCCTTCCTTTGCTTTATACGTAAAGCCTCAACTATTTTGGCAACTTTATAAATCTTTTAATCTTATGCAATCATTAACTACCTTTGTCCGACACACTTAATTATTTTTTTTTTGGGTGTTGCACTTTGAAGGAATGTATAGCTGCTGTAAACTGCTTAATAGTTATTTGAAAATTATCCATTACCTATGCTTGGTCATACCTTTTAATGTATTTTTCCAGTCCACCTCAGCCAATTTGTCCCTCATGCCTTCACAATTTCCTTTATTCACCTTACTTCTGATTGAACATCCTCACTTTTCAAACATAGCCTGGAATGTTACTATCATTCATGTCGGGATTTTCCTGGAAGTTTGGCTGGATGTCAAATTCTCCAATCTTGCAGGAGCAGGAGTGTAGCATGAATGACCAGTAAGATCACACCCATAGTATAAAATTCTATTGTAAAGTGGGATTAAAATAAGTGGTTGGTTTCTTTTTTTCTCTTTATTGGCTGATACTGACACAATGGAGTGAATGGCCTAGTTTTGAAACCATAATTTTTTTATGGTTTTATGATATGTGGGATGATATTTTTAAATGATTGAATGCTCAGCTCAGGAGATTCCACACCTTGTGGAAGTTATATCATCATATCTCTCTCTCTCATCACCTTTCTTAATGCTTGGAAGACCCCCTTAATACCCTTCGCTTTAACTATGCTCTTCTCATTTCCTTGATGTCTTCCCACTTACTGTACACCTGCTGTGGCATAGGTTTATAGAATGCCCAGGCTGCCCACTTAGCAGTTGTGCCAGTAAGACTTGGCAGCACTGGCCTTAATGCCCCTGATCTTGGCATGTCTTCCATACCCAGAGATCTCAACGATACCCACAACTGGCATTTTTCTTTCTTTATTCATTTCATGGTATTGCTGGGTGGACAAGCATGTATTGATTATCCCAAGAACAACTAGAGGTGGGCAACAAAGGCTGGTCTTCCCACCAACACCCGCATCTTGTTAATCAAATAAAGAAAAAAAAATACTAGAAGTGGGCACGCCAGACGCTGATGAGAATATCCTTGCGAAGCATGGAGATTCATTTGAAGATCCTGGTGAGGATGGGAGAGGCTAGCACAGTGACATAAAGTTGACCAGTGTACTGTCTGTCAACAAATTCTTTATGAAGGCAGAATATCCCTTCTGCTGGAGGGGCAAATGCAGGGACATGTTTGGAGAGTATTCGTCACATTGTTAGGCCCACTGTAGCTTGCTAAATAATGGATTGTGGATTTGAAGGCATAGAATTGTACCAGAGGCTTTCAAATGGAGGAGGCCGCATTTTCTCTCAGTCGCATTTCATTAGCAACTACCCACGAACAGCTGGCTTGCTGAAAAGCAGGAAGGGGCATGAGGAGGCACAGACAAAGTCTAACAAGTCAGCCCCTGCCTGCCTTGAACAGTGCAGGAATTTGGAGGCAATCTCAATTATCGGCATTATTACAGTTCAGTGATTTGAGCACATTCCGTCCTGTAATCAGCATCTCTCTTGGTCACTGTGGAAAATATATTTTTACTTCATTATCCTCTCCGACATCTTCCCCTCTCTGCTGACAAAGGTGACTCATAACGAGATACAGGTCCCTCTGCCTCAGGGGCCACTTGCTCATATTTGAGGCTGAGTTGCCCAGAATTCGAACAAATAGCCTTAGGAAGCAGGTTGAATTGCAATAACTGTCAACTATATCTTTAGTATCCTAATATTTCTGCCTTCACTATGTCAGCTGGCAGGTTGTTTCAAATATTTATCACCATTAAGAGGAGTTTTTCAATGTTAGAACATAGAACAATACAGCACAGAACAGGCCCTTCGGCCTTCGATGTTGTGCCGACCAAAATAAAAAGCAATGCCCCTCCAAACTAAACCATTCCCTTCTCTTCCATATACTTATCAATTAACCTCTTAAACGCCACCAAACTTGGCGCATCTACAACAGCTGCAGGCAGGGCATTCCACTCCCTATCACTCTTTGAGTAAAGAACCTACCTCTGATATCCGTCCTATAACTCATACCCCTTAATTTAAAGCTGTGTCCCCTCGTGCTAGCTTTCTCCATCCTAGGAAAAAGGCTATCACTGTCCACCCTATCTAAACCTCTAATCATCTTATATGCTTCAATAAGATCCCCTCTTAGCCGCCTCCTTTCTAACGAAAACAACCTCAAATCCTTCAACCTCTCTTCATAGGACCTGCCCTCCATACCAGGCAACATCCTGGTAAACCTCCTCTGTACCCTCTCCAATGCCTCCACATCTTTCTTATAATGTGGGGACCAGAACTGCACACAATACTCCAAGTGCGGCCGCACTAGAGTTTTGTACAGTTGCAACATGATGCTGCGGCTCCTAAATTCAATCCCCCTACCAATAAAAGCTAAGACTCCATATGCCTTCTTAACAACTTTATCCACTTGACTGCCTACTTTCAGGGATCTATTGACACATACACCAAGATCCTTCTGTTCCTCAACACTATTAAGAGCCCTACCATTAGCCCTATACTCTACACATTTATTGTTCCTGCCAAAGTGCATTACCTCACACTTTTCCACATTAAACTCCATTTGCCACCTCTCGGCCCAGCTCTGCAACTTGTCCAAGTCACTCTGTAAACTAAAACACCCCTCTTCACTATCTACCACTCCACCGACTTTAGTATCATCTGCAAATTTACTGATCCATCCCTCAATACCCTCATCCAGATCATTTATAAAAATTACAAACAGCAGGGGCCCCAAAACAGACCCCTGAGGCACACCACTCGTCACCGAACTCCACGATGAATATCTCCCATCAACCACCACCCTCTGTCTTCTATCTGCCAGCCAATTTCTAATCCAATTAGCTAAATCACCCTCTATTCCACACATCTGCATTTTCTGTAGAAGTCTTCCATGGGCCACCTTATCAAAAGCCTTACTAAAGTCCATATATACTACATCAACCGCCTTACCCCCATCCACCTCTCTGGTCACTTTCTCAAAAAACTCAATGAGGTTAGTAAGGCATGACCTACCCTTCACGAAACCATGCTGACTATCCCCAATCAATTCATTTCTCTCTAAATAACTATAAATCCTATCCCTAATAATTCTCTCCAATACCTTGCCCACAACAGAAGTAAGACTCACTGGCCTATAATTCCCAGGAAGGTCTCTCTTCCCCTTCTTAAACAATGGGACCACATTCGCTATCCTCCAGTCCTCCGGAACCACACCCGTAACCAACGAACCGGAACCACACCCGTAACCTTTGTTATTCCAAAGGTTTAGATTTCAGTAATTTACCATTGCGTTCCCAGTTCTTAATTTGAAATTAAGCTCTGCTTTCAACCCTTATTCATACAAATTAGCATTTCATTTACTTTTCTCTAATATAGTAGCTACTGGTGTGGTAGTGGAGAATTTCTTATTTTCCAAGCTGTGATAGTAAAACTTGACAGAGTTTGCTTTGAAAAAAACAACTAGCTTTTATTATCACAAAACTGCATGCTATATATGGCAGAATCTTGGAAACAGAGAGCAGTCCGCACAAACTGCTGATTCTACCCCAAGACTGCCCAACTACAAGAATCAATTCAATAGTTATACCTTTTTCTCATTAGCTTACGTGACTTCAGGAATTCAATTATTAATACAAGCAGTATTACATCATTAATTGTATTATGATGCGATGACCTCCGAGACCCTTCTGTCTCATTAATAATATCATTATCTTGTCCTTTGAAGGAACAGAAAGGTTCCTTAATCTCTGACCATATCTTGTTTTCTGATGTAATAGAAGGTTCTGTGATTCTGACGTTATCTTATTTTGCGTATGTAGTCCCAGGGTATGTGGAGTCAACCTTGTCAAGACAGGCTGAGGTCAGGCATTTGGCCTTCTCTGGTTTTATTCATTTTGTAGGTTATGCAGAGTCAGTTTTCCTTTGTAGCAAATACTTGACCAATTTTCCCATCATGCTACTACTTCATTCGTACAATACCGTACTGACACTGCTTCCATTTCACTTTGTTGGCAACATGTATGCAAGTGGAGGAAAAAGGAAAGGATATCAAGAAAACGCATTGTCAAGAACAGAAAATGCTGGAGAAACTCAGCAGGTCTGACAGCATATATGGAGAGGATTGAACCAACACTTCGAGTCAAGCTGACCCTTTGTCAGAGCTCAAAGAGCATCCAGACTTGAAATGTTGGCTCTATTCTCTTTCTCCACAGAGTTTGTCAGACCTGCTGAGTTTCTCCAGCATTTTCTGTTTTTGTCTCAGATTCCAGCATCCACAGTATTTTAGCTTTAAAAAGCATTCTCAGCTATTTATGGAAATTTGCTGTGTACAAATTGACCATTAAGTTTAGCCACATAACAGCATTGCCAGCGATTCAGTAGTATTTCTTTGAGTGACAAGAATTTTGAATTTCCTGAAAACACAATAAAGATGACGTAATTTTTTTTTTCTTTAAAGTTCATGTAGTTTTTTTTTTCCCTTGAGAGGCAGGAATTGTCACTCGGTAGTACAGTACTTGGTGTCCAAGCTTTTTAGTCTTGTACTCATCAGAGCAGATTGGCAAGAATATCTGATATCAGAAGGAGCAGTCGTTTTTACTACAAGAGGCTGCTGATTGGTTGGCAAGTGTACTCTGATTGGCAGAAGCATTGCCATGGAGAATGTATCAGGGAACAGTTAACTGCCAAGCTTTTGTTTAAATTCAAACTAGGCAAGTCGACTCTAGTCAAGGCATTGCCGTGGGGAATGAATCAGTGAATGGCTGTCACCTAAGCTGATGTTCAGTTGAGAAAGTTGTAATGCATGGATGTGATCTTTTATAGAAATGTATACAGAATAAGAGAGGATTTTTTTTTCTTTTCCTATCCTTACCCCCACCACCATCAATGCCGCCATCCCCACCCTCTTCCTCCACCCTAGTCTGGGACTGACATATGCTGTTATACAGTGAGAAGTTTTGATGGTATCCAGATTCTATGTAGATATTTAATCTAATCTAATTCTTAGGATATCAGCACCAATGGAAAGGCTGGAATTATTTCCCCTTTCCCGTTGAATGGAGAATCTACTAGGAAGTGTGTTAAGGGTGACAAGTTTCTTTCCCTAGAGGACATTATTGAACTTGTTAGGTCACCTTTACCGATAACAGCTTTTTATTTGCAGATTTAAAAAAAAACAAGAATTCAAATTCCTAAATTGGGATGGTTAACTCAAATTCTCCAGATTCCTAGCCCAGTATTTTAAATATGGCATTACTATTAGAATCTTGGAATGCATCTTGGAATCGAATCATAGAATCCCTACAGTGCAGAAGGAGACCCCCATTCGGCCCATCGAGCCCACATCAACAACAGTCTCACCAAGGGACAATCTCACCAGGCCCTATCCCTATAACCCTACTAATCTCCATGGCACAAAGGGACAATTTATCACGCCCAATCCATCAAACCTGCACATCTTTGGACTGTGGAAGAAAACCTATGCAGACATGGGGAGGATGTGCAAACCCCCACAGGGAGTGACCTGAGGCTGGAATTGAACTTGGATCCCTGGAGCTGAGAGGCAGAGTGCTGCATCTAAACAGTTTTAGTCGTACGCTCATTAACATTGATGCAATAGAATTAAAGAATGAGTAATTTGCATTGACATAGCACTGCTCATGACATTAAGACATCCTAAAATGCTTCACAGCTCACAAATTGCCTTCCAAATGTCAACACAGTTGAAATGAACAACAGTCATTTTGCACACAACAAGATCTCCAAGTGTGATAATAACCATCATATTTGTTGTTCGATTTGACCAAGGATGAAACCTTATCTTGGACACCAGGGACACCTCCCTGGACTTCTTTGAAGTAGTTCTGTGATACCTTGGATATGCAAATGAGAGAGACCAGGTCCAAACAACGGCACCTCTAACAGTACAGCACTCCTTCAGCACTACATCCACCTAGATCAGGAGCTGAAATTTCTGGAGTAGAACTTCAACTCATTGGGTGGGATTTTCTGGGCGCCCTCATCCCAAGACTGGAAAAGTCCTTCCAGAGGTCAACGGATATTTGCATGGTCCGTGTCCTGCCCACTGCGATTCTCGTGGTGGGAGGGATGGGGTAATTCCACCATAGGGTGTAATTTTACCAGCCATTCTTGCCAGGCTCCCGTTTCAGTTAGGTAATGGAATTTGTCACCCAGCCAAATCTCTGTTCACTGCAGCAGGTGAGAAAACCCTGTCAGGGTGACTGGTGGTAAGTTTCCAGCCATAACCTTTTGACTTAAGAGGTGAGTCAATGTTTACCATTGAGCTAAAACTGACACCAACAAGATACTAATCATGGAAACATAGCTCATTAAAAGCAAGGGTGAAAATGCAAATCAGGAGATTGATGTACACACCCAAGGGTAAATTGGAGAGAAGAGAAAAAATCATTACTTGAAGAAACCTTCACCAAATAACATTTGTGCACAACAGCATTTTCATAAGTGCTCCTCGGGGAATAATGATAGCTTATTTTAAAATGTAAAAGAAAGGATCAGTGGCAATTCTTTAGTTGCATCCCCCAAACAAAGGAGAAAAAGAAACATTAAAAGAGATTGATTCAGCATATTTATAATGCAATTTAAACTGGGAAAGTGTTTAATTATATCATGAAACATAAGCTCAATTCACCAAGTAAATATCAGACCTTTCAAATGAGTCCTCCCAAGTACAAACATGAATTAATAAGGTCATTATTATTGTTTTAGTGGTAATTAATTAGATATAGTGTTCAGTATATTTTATTGATTTTATGCAGATACTGCTTCTGATTTTTGACATTTATTTTCAAGTTAAACTTAGAAGTTTTAGATCAATGTTTGTCATTATTATGATTAAGAATTTAATAGGAAGTAATTGCATGTTTATCATGAATCCAAATCTTGGATTAAAATACAAAGCCAATAATGATTGGTGCTGAATACTAAAAATTAGACATGTAAATTGAAGCTTCCGACTGAGCAAAGCTGCACTGATTTTGATGAAGTGCCCAGTTTCATGCCCATTTGAGTAATTGTGTTGGGCTCCCACTTAGATTCCCAATTTGTCTGTTAAAGGCTTGAGGATGGCTATAAGAGCAGAATGGAGATTCTGGCAACATGAAAATGGGTCTGTGCTTGATCATCTTTCTTTGTGGAACAGGCAGAGTTTAAATTGTAAAGATTTCCTCATCCAGGCAACACATGTAGGACATGTTGCTCTTGGCATTTTTTGCACTCAGAATTGGTATGCTGGTAATGGAGGAATGTGGTGTATGATAGTGACCCTTCATCACTGGCAACTAACTGATTGTTTACCCAGCCCAGATCCTTCTATGAATTGGGACAGGATAAAGTAGGAGAGTTCTATTCTGCCAAGGTTGACAAAATAGCACTTGCTGGTGTATAATAGGAAGAAACTCCTCTTTAATAAATCTGATGCCCTTCTCTAGGGTGGCCCAATTTAAAACAATTCTCATAACTTTAATGAAAACATTGGCTGCTAACTAAATAGGTTACAATGGTGTGGAGGTAATTTGATTCTAGCCTCTGAGGCACGAGAACAATTCTGCTGCCCTTTTTACGTCCTGGCTAATTGCACCAAAGGCAGTCTCCACCAACTGATGTGGGCCCTTGTTTTAAATATTTGACAACTTTTGTCAAGACCAAAATCAAATGCAACAGGGAAAAGGAGGAGACAGGCGTAAAAAAGTGAGCTTGAATTGTGATCTTTTGTTTTCAACTCTTGAAAACTGATTTTTAAAAGGTTAGTGAATGCTCTCATCTTATCTCATTCATAAAGCACAAATTTATTTTAAATGCATTTACGTTGCAAATCAGACCATTGCCTCCAGTTTTTACTTTAGATAATTGCAGCTGTCTACTCATAAACTGGATGGATTCCAGACTTAACAAACTGGTTCCTAATTGACAATATTCATCCATCTTGTGATCAAAAAAAGACTTGTAAAGGGAGCCACAGTGGGCTTAAGAGAGCCAAAATTTAAGGGTTGTAACCATTGAGTGATGATGAGTGATGGGCTGGGATTTTTTGGTTCTGCCTATGGCAGGATGGAAAATTTGATGCATCAGCCAAAGGACTTTGAACAGGAATTTCTGGTGCTGTAACTGGGAAACCCCAGCCAAAATATGTGACAAATGCAGCATGATTAGAAAGAACATATGACTTTGAACATATGGTTAATAAAACTCCCCATAAATGGGATTTTCCTTGTGTTTTATTTTGTTGTAGATTAATTGACAATTTGATTGCTATGATTAGTCAACAACTCCATTGCCATTGCATCGTACAAGTGTCAGGATGATCAAAGGCATTAAGCTTGAGATTGATCTCTCTACGTCCAACAATTCCTGTGACTATCGGTGCTCAATTTGCAAACGTGGGTAGCACAGTGGCATAGTAGTTAGCACTGCTCCCTCACAGCTCCAGGGATCTGGTTTCAATTCTGATCTCCGGTTTGTACGGAGTTTGCACGTCCTCCATGTGTCTGCATGGCTTTCCTCCAGCTGTTCCGGTTTCCTCCCACTATCCAAAGATGTGCGGTTTAGGCTGATTGGCCACGATCAATTGCCCCTTAGTGTCAAGGAGATTAGCAGGGTAAATACATGAGGTTATGAAGATAGAGCTCAGATGGAATTGTTATCAGTGTAGGTTCAACAGGCCAACTGGCCTTTTTTGCTCTGGAGGGATTCTATGATTAAGTGACACCTTAACTGTATTTTTGCATTGAACAATTATCTCCCGTTCACACTATTATGAATGGACTGTTTGATTTCTGAGAATAATATTCCAAATTTTATACGCAGGCACTTTCATTTATAAAATTAGCCTAGTTATTCTTAACAGCACAAATGCAAAATGTTTTATAAAGAAAATGTGTATTCCTATAACATCTTTAACCTCTTCAGGAAGCCCTGTAGCACTTCCCACTCCTACTTTTGAAATGTTATCACTTATAGGAAAACTCATCCACTTTCCTTTCTCACAAGCGTTTCCAGTGACTGGTTAAACATTTATCTTGTGTGGGGAGGGATTTATTCTACAAGAACCACTAACTCACTCGAAGTAATTATCCTGCTGAAATTGTCGGAAAGCTTGCTTACATTTGTTTAAACCCCAGATGGACTACAGTTCAAAGATTAGGATCAGCAAACACAATGAAAGTAATGCCAATCAAATTAAGGGTGTTAATGCTTTCCCACTTCAAAAAACATAAACTAGACATTCATTACTCCTTTCTTATAAACACTGTTCTCCAGAACAGAGTGTTTGGAAGTGTGGTGACTGTGGTGAGTGAGAGAATTTTCTAATTGCTTTTTTTCCTCTATTTCCGGTTCGCAAATTTTTTGTTTGTTTTTTGCTGCTGTAGTTAGGCGCGGGGATAGCTGGGAAAGGAGCATGGGAGTATAAATCAGGTACTCACCCATGGATCCACCTCACTGTTTTTCGGAACTTACACCAGTACATGTATGGCTGGTCCAGTTTCCAGTTAACTGTGACCACCCCCCACCCCTGGATAATGCTGGTGTGGGTTTTGATGAAGGCATTATTGTCATTGAACGCCAAGAAGAGGTGATTGGAGATGGCCACTATCTGACATTTGGTTGGCATGAATGGTTATTGTCACTTATCAGCCTAAGTCCGAATGCTCCAGACCTTCTGCATGGCAGAGTGGAATGCATCTTCACATGAGGAGTTGCAACCATCAGCGTACATCCCTACTTCAGACCTTACAATGGAGAGTAGGTCATTCTTGAAGAAGCTGGAAATAGTTTGACTAGTGCCCTTGAAGAACTCCTGCAGCGATATCCTGGGACTGAAATACCTTGCCTCCAATCACTGCATTTTTTTTTTGGTTAGATCGGAGTGCATCCAGTGAAGAAGAATAAGTAGAATGAAAACCACCAGTTTCCTGCTAAAATTGTGTGGTATCTTGAAAAGCTTATCCCATGAACAATTCCACAATCAGCCTCTGTTTGAAACCTGCAAGACTGACCATACATCCATATACTGTATACAAGCATATCATAGGAAGGTGATGGCCTCGTGGTATTATTGCTAGTCTATTAATCAAGGATCTCAGCAAATGTTCTACGGACTTGGGTTCGAATCCTGCCATAGCAGATGGTGGAATTTAAATTTTAAAAATCTGGATTAAGAATCGACTGATGACTGTGAAACTATTGTTGTTTGTCAGAAAAATCCATTTGGTTCACTAATTAGAGAAGGAAATCTGCCATCCTTACCTGCTCTGGCCTGCCCATGACTCCGGAGCCACAGCAATGTGGTTGACTCTCAACTATGCTCTAAAATGGCTTTGCAAACCAATTAGTTCACCACCACCTTCTCAAGGGCAATAAATGCTGACCAGCCAGTGGTATCAAAAAAAAGTAATGGCTACTAATTGGTAATTTCATGAATTAAAATAGCATGAAATGAATCCTACTATCCTTCCTGTGCCACAATACAATTTTGTTAGCTCTTCCAATGATGTTGAGTAATGATGAGACAAAATACCATTGGATTCCAATGATAATTGAGTACTTACCGTACAGGGCCATTCAGTTATTGAAGTTTATTTATTTGACGACCACAGGGAACAGGTAGAATTTTAGGTGAGGGGAAGGATGGCATCGCATAGTGATTTCAGGGAGTTGTTTGATCTTCCTCCATTGGGGTCATCAAAGCTAACTAATGCCTATTCTTTAGTCAACTTGACAGAGATACTGGATTATGCCCTAGTGTCACAAAATAAATTCACTAAAAATGACCAAAAAGTAAAATGCTGGAATGCAGCCTTTGTCAGCTGGATTCAAAACTTTAGCTCTTTTTTCTCCTTACAGACGCTGTCAGACTTGCTGAATTTTTCCAGCATTTTCTCTTTTGATTTCAGATTCCAGCATCTGCAGCAATTTGCTTTTATCACAAAAAATGACCCCTTTTAGAGCAGCAGAAGTTGGAACAAAAGCAAAGGATCTAACTTGAATAGTAATGATGGTGAGAGATGATGCAAGTGCAGCCTCAGAATTTGATGAAGTCAGATACGATCATTTCCTGTACCACTGTAGATAACAGAACAAGCTGATTCTGGAATGGCAAAGTTTGTCAGAAGTGCCGCATGTTAAGTTGTCCTTCGCACGGTGCTGGATGATCTCACCTGACACCAAATTCTCCAATCTTGCTTGCAGCTGGCATTCTCCTGACCCGCTGCAGCGAACAAAGGTTTAGCTGAGTCTTGTTGGAAGTGGTGAGAGATTGTGAATGATCAGAGTATTTTGGCCCCTGTTTCCAGAGTGGACATCCATTTTGCAGCTTCTGAAACCGAGATCATTGTGGTGTGAGCTTTTGACCATAGGCTATGTTGCTGTATGCATTGATCAACAGCAAGAATTTCCCACTTCTCATGACTGATGTTGAGGATTGCATGTTTCTTCCACCAGCATCCTTGAATCAGATTTTTATGCACCCTGCACGTCTCTTGGCACACTCAACTCCATGCAGAACGCATCCTTTTTCCTCACCATCAGCATCTCTCCAATAATCAGATTCAACTGCACACAACTGGGAGCAGTCAGCAAATTCTGCTGCCTCAATTCTACAGTGATAGACAGTCTGTCTCTTGATAAAGACCCAGAAGAGTAAAATGGGCAGCTAAAAATACTGGTCTCAACAGGTCTTGTATACTTTAAAATGGAGCATCAGTAAAATGGGGAAATAAGACTAGTCCAAAATGCTTTTTTAGCCATCTGGGGAACTCAGCACAGTCGTTAGAAAGACAGTGAGCAATTCTGGATGACTAATAGGACAGATATGGAGAAATAACAAACTGTCCCACAGGATCAAGATGCTTATCTGTAAGTCCTGTATCCTCAGCATATTTCTATCTGGCACCTCAGCCTAGACAACCTTGAATAAAAAGAATCTTAAACCCCCCAACCCTCGTCTAGTGTCTTACCTCTGCCATAGCTGGGATTTAGCTAACCCTTAGCACAGATTAAGGAATGCAGTTGATCTGTATAGCTCAGTGTCACATGAGGCTGTGAACTCACCAGTCAAGCTACCTGGTTGATATCTGTCCAATTAATATTCTCCGAGCGTTAAGTCAGATGAAAGCAGAAAGAAACAACTAATATATGGTAAATGTTCAGTTTCTCCACATTGATCGTGACACAGGATGTTCCAAAGCACTTCCACGCTTTCGTTTTGAGATCTAAATTCTAATGCCCGACATAAGATAATGAATTAGTTTACAGCAAAAGTGCTCAGTTTCTCTCTTTCTGTCAGGTTGACTTTATAATGACATTTCAATAGAGTTCTAACTCTCAAGGGGTGGAAAACTGCACTAGTAAAATTCAGCAGGCAGGATATCAACAATCAATGAGAAAATATGGACGCGCTGGAGACAAAGGGTAAATGCTTCAGGCAGTGTGAAACTAGGCCATCGAGATTAGCAAGGTCCCAAGTTCAATCCTATCCTTCCCTTCCAGGACACCAGTTAGACTTATAGTTAGCCACTGTTGAGTTGGGGGTTAGTGGAGGGAGCAGGGAGGGAAGAGAATCAGTCATGCAACTGATGCTTAATGAGTCCTACTGGGGTTTGAATGGGGAACCTGGTCTTAATTTAACTGTTGGACTAATATGGAATTATATCACAGTTCAGACTACCCATGAAAGCCTTGACTTTAGCAACAATGGTGTAACGTTAATAAGAAGCTCTGCAACCTTAGCAATTTCAACCAACTGACAGGAGCTGCAATTTTTATTAATATCACAAAGATTGGAGTAACAAAACACTGACAGACAGCAGTTCACACAACTGCCCATGCCCTTTATATATTCAATCATAGAATCCCTACAGAGCAGATACACACTCAACAGAGCACCTTACCCTATCTCATCCTGTAAATCTGCACATTTTCATAGAAAATACACCTAATCTGCACATCTTTGGACTGTGGGAGGAAACAAGAACATCCAGAAGGAAATGCACACAGACATGGGAGAGTGTACAAATTCCACGGACCAAGTCAACCAAAGAGGGAATTGAACCCGGGTCCTTGGCACTATGAGGCAGCAAAGCTAATCACCGCTACTGGGCTGTCCTGAGTTAAAATAGGCTGAATTTCACAGGCACTTTCATCAGATACTTTTACATGTTATTCAAGCAGCAGAATGTTAAAAATATACTTCACAAGTAGATGCCGAGTTTAGTGTTGGTTAAAAGTGGATTGGTATTGTTATTGATCAATGATGCTCAAACTGTTAAGTCTGAAGGTGCAGGCTAACATTAAAGAGCAATTTAGTGATACTTTTCATGGCAACTGCTTCATCCTGATGTTAGTGTGTAGTGTGAGCTGTCCTTTAACACATCTTGGCATTATCCCATCGTTGCCATCCCACAATGCCACTGGAAAAGTTAATTTTTTGAGACTGAGTATTATTCCAGGGATAACTGATATCTGTGAGTGAATTAAAAAGGTGCAATCCTAATCAAGCAGTTCTGAGAAGCTCATAATGTGTGTTGTGAAGTTGAATTTGCAAAATGTAAAGAATGTAAAATATGAGGAGAACAGTGCATGGTCCCTTTAAAAAACTGGTTTTGGGTTCAATGCTGGAATGTTTCAAATGTAAGCAGACAGACTGTTCAAATGGCAACAATTGTAACCAGAACCAAGCATCAGGGTTACCTTGATAGCAGACTTTGCAGGCAGTTGCATTTTGGTAGTATAGCAGATTAAAATAGACACTCAGCTAAAAGGAACCTATCAAATTTGAATTTTGCTGTTGCTGTCCTACTCAGACCAATCCAGTTATAGGGAATGGATAGGTCATTAGGAGTAAAAACAGAAACTCAACTGCCTGACATCAGTTCAGCTCAGTTAGTGAGTTCAGTTGAGTTCAACTCAGAATCAGCACAGAAGGCCAACTTTGGAGTAGTTCTCCCCCTTCCTAGCTAAAAGAACTATCTCTGGAGAGAATTCTCCATCTATCTAACATCAGGATATCAAGTCAAACAAACCTTAAAGACAGAAATAACTAGAAAAAAAAAACTCCAAGCCATCAGACCTGATTGTATATAGTATTTGATAGTGACTAAAATTCTGTTATTACTGTTTTGGTGTTGAAAGGTCCTTATCTTTATTTGAACAGCATTTAATTCAAACCGTCCTTTAATTAAAATGTTCCTGGTTTAGTTAAAGTTTGGTTGGTTGAACAAAATACCTTGTTAATTATTCATTAAAAGTGAGTGTCAGATCTTTATATTAATGAATCTCTAAACATTAATGTAAAATAGTTAACAGTTTCCCAAATTCTTTTACTAGATTATGAAGTGAGGTAAATGGATTAATTTCTGCATCGTGACAAGTACAAAACAGCACGAGTTGTTTGTTATCTGAACTCAGAGATTGGATTTCTCACTGAAGTTCACTTCGGCATTTGTCATGGTTGATATCATTTGCCACTGCTTTAGTCTCTGATTTGATGTTGAGGTTTTCCATCTTATTTGAAGATCACACCACATGACACAGTGCAGAGTTTTGCCAGGAAGGTACATGCACTGGTACCTCCTGCCTCATGGCTGAGATTCCCCAGTTGCGCTGCAATGAATGGAGTTTTGGTGGGTGACAAATTATCTGTTCTTGCTTGCAACAGTGGCAGACTGATTGAAGCTGGAGAATCCATATGCAGGTCAGTAGGACTAGGCAGAAAAATGGTCCAGCACAGTCAAGAAAGGCTGTAGTGTTCTGTGGTTCTATGGTAATTCCACCCATTAGCTCAATGTTAATTTATAGATTCTCCCCTTCATATTAGATATTGAAAATGGGAATGTTTTCTTGCCTGGTACACATTATAGTCATTACAATTCAACTCAACATAGTACAGCACAGTTGCATAGTGGTTAGAACTGTTGCCTCACCGTAGACAATTGCTGGCTTAGGTCACTGTCTGTGTGGAGTTTGCACGTTCTCCCAGTGTCTGCATGGCTTTCCTCCAGGTGCTCCAGATTCATCCCACAATCTGAAAAATGTGCTAGTTAGGTGCATTAGCCATGCTAAATTCTCCCTCGGTGTACCTGAACAGTCACTGGAGTGTGGCGACTCAAGATTTTTATAGTAACTTCATTGTAGTGTTAACGTAAGCCTAGTTGTGACACTAATAAACAAGCTTAAACTTAAAACAATGTGACATCAATGCTGTGTATGATAAACTATTTTGAACCTGTCCCACCTGATGTTGTTCCATGATTTACTTAAGTATCAAATACACACAGTTTTTCCTACCTGAGTTGACATAAAATAATTCTGCCCATTGTCCTTCTAATTGATATGTTAAACCCAGGCCGTGTCTATCTCCTCAGTAAAAGTAACAGTTTCCAGGGCATTGTTTCAATAAAGTTCAGGGAAATAGTCTCGATGACCTGGCCAATATTTATCCCTCAGTTTACATTGCTGACACAGATTGTCTGATCATTATCACACTGCTGTTCATGGGGGTTTGTTGTGCACAAAACATTTACTATGTTTCCGACAATACAACTGTGACCATTTCACAAAAATACTTTAAGTTTTTTTTTATTAATGTCACAAGTAGGCTTACATTAACACTGCAATGAAGTCACTGTGAAAATCCCCTAGTCTCCACACACCAGCACCTATTCGGGTACACTAAGGGAGAATTTAGTATAGCCAGTGCACCTAACCAGCACGTCGTTTGGACTGTGAGAAGAAATCAAAGTAACTGGAAGAAACCCACCCAGATGTGAAGAGAGCATGCAGATGCTGCACAGAAAGGAATCAAACCTGGGCCCCTGGCGCTGTGAGACAGCAATGCTAACCTCTGTGTCACTAAGCCACCATTAGCTGTAAGGCAAATTGGGAAGTCCTGCAGTCAAGAAAGTTTTTTTTTTAAATCCCTTTTTAATAATTATTCCATCAAGGCAAGGTTAAAGCAAAACCTCACTGCAGCAATGTGGGCCAGTGTGATAGCCGGGACCCTTTCATCATCTTATTGCACAATTTGAGTGTATTGGCGTATGGATGAGGTCTTGCACTCCACCTTCTTCCCCCCTGTGTTAGGAACATATGTTTAGTGTACTCTCCTGGTACTGTCGTCACATAGCGCACAATGGGAAATCACTACACTGAGAGAAATCTCTAAGCTTGGTGGTGTAACTTTTGGCGGTGTTGAAAGAGCAGATTCTCTCTAACTGCAAGTTAGAAAATAAAAGGCTGAAGCTTCATTTCTTATCACTGCCCATCACTAAGGAGCTTTCAGTGAATTCAAAGGGTTTTGATGGACTCTAACCCACACCTGCCTAGATTTAAACAGAAAGGAGGGGGTTGGAAATTGCAGTCTTTGTTGCACAATTGTCACAGTGGATTAACAATACACCCACTGAGTGCTGTCAGTCACACAGTACATGCTGAGTAAAGTGAATGTTTCCTACATCAACCTTGCAACTGCAATTAGATCCTGGGAGTCAATTTAGCACTTTATTTTGTCACAAAAAAGTCCAAATCGCACAAAAAAGTATATAAATGACTTTTTTTTTTAATCCTAAATCGTGGCTTCATTCAGATTCTGTTCTGGAAGTAACTGAGACCAACACAAGTGCGTTGAGTGTTTTTCCCTGAGTTGAACCTTTTAAGGTTTCAGTTTATAGCTGCGTAATCCACATAAAAGAAATGTGCTGTTTCTGAACATTTATAAATCCTGAGTTGCAAAAGCTTAGTGAGTGCAGTTTTTGCAGAGAAGGTGATTGAACTTGAAGTTGGAGTGGTTAGAATATGGAGCTCACTGTTACATGAAGTAGCTGAAGCAAATAGCCTAGATGTAGCATGGATGTACTTAAGGAGAAGAGAAATAAGTACCTGAGAGAGACGGAACAGAAGCATATGTGATAGGGTTAGATAAAGTAGGGGTGGAGAAAGTCTTGCATGGATCATAAACATTGGAAAAGTCCGCTTAACCTGTTTTGGGCAATAAATTAAACATAATGAATTTAGTGATTCAGATTCAAGTTATTTTATTAGTCACAAGTAGCCTTACATTAACACTGTGGTGAAGATGCTGTGAAAATCCCCTAGTCACTACATTCTGGTACCTATGTGGGGTACATTGAGGGATAATTTACATGACCAATTCACTGAACCTGCACATCTTTGGATTGTGAGAGAAAACCGGAGCAGCTGGAGGAAAAACCACACAGACACAGAAGAACATGCAAACTCCACAAGACAGTAACCCAAGCTAGGAATCAAACCCTGATCTCTGGCGCTGTGAGGCAGCTATTGTCAATTGCATTTTTCCTGTTTATGGAATTAGATTCTGGCACATTATCCCATCCCTATTCTCTCTTCTTTCCCCTCCACACTCCTCTCACCTCTGCACACTTTCTTGTCTCAGAACAGGCTTGACACAGTCTCCCACAAATCATTTAGTTGCTTTCTAGCCAGCAACTGGATTCTTGCAATTTTGATTTTTATCAGTCAGTTTTTGTGCTCATCAGCATGAGAGAAGCCAGCAATAGGAAGAGCAATAAATTGACTATTCATTGTGAATTTCAACTAGCAAGGATTAGATGTAAGATAAAGTTCCTTCAGCAAAGAGCGAACTGACAAACTGTGACCTGTGGGATTAGATTCCTTTCCAATTTGGTGAGCAAGTATATAGTTCAAAGATCTTTTTATGAATGTTACATTGACTGTTCATATTATTTATCACAAACGAAGTCATGTTTCCCGCGCCATGATCATAGTGTTCCATCTGCAACACTCTCTTTACTGTTTTGCTGAATAAGGATTCCTGCACGGTAAAAGTCTGTTCTACGTACAGGCTTGCTGTGGTGGGTTGCTGAGTTGCGTACATAACACAATTTTCCCTGAATCAGTAGGGAATGTTTCTGTAGCATATGCAAATAAGTTTATGTACTAAATATTCCACATGAGTGAAAAATAAGTCATTTTGAGCTCCACTTTTAGAAATACCTTAACAAAAATGTTCCTCTTTTACTCCCACTTTCAAGTTACAAAGCAAATGAGCAGAGTGGGCCAGGCAATATCTCAACCATCTCATAGGACAAATGTGAATCAATAAGTTGCTTGTGTGAACACATCCACTTCCTGTGGGTGGAATGCCAGAGCTTTATTTGACAAAAAATGGGCAAATGATATGCCATGGGTGGGATTCTCCAATCTCGTTTGTACCCACCCTATTGCCAGGGGAGAATTTGGCCCTCAGTCAAAACTCCATTCTCTGAAATGGCACTGGAAATCCCAGCTGCAGATGAGATTGAAGGTTTTTGATGTATGTTTCTGACAGATAAATATGCATATATATTCTGGATTTTCATTTATTCCATTTGTCTATTTGAGAGACACAAAAAGAAAACTAATGGCAGGATATTAGAGACTGCCCCCTCAATTTACCTCCCGGCACTTTATGGCTTTAAAACCATACTCATTCTTACTGTAGACTTTTTACTAATAGACCCCTGAAAGATGCCAGGATTGCCCCAACTTAGCCAAGCTACACTTTCTACTTCCACAGTCCATCTAAACTCAACCATTATTCAATGTATCCTGCAGTCTAAAAAAAAATGAACAACATCTTGTGTTCCCAGGCAAAAGAAAATATTGAAACAATTGCAATGCTGATTGACCTTTCTTTAAAATTGAAAAGCAACAATAACATGAAATTTGATTCTGAAAATACTTGTGAAAACAATGGAATGGCAGGTTAATAAAACAAAATTTCGCTTGCTTGCTTGCTGGAAATCTTTGAAATTTCGAAGGCTGCAACACCAGGGGTAACAAAATGAGTAACAAAGCACGTGTTATCCATTGGGTCATGGTCACTTCCTGTCGCACATGAGGGTGGTTAGATTGTTGGAACTTTTACTGCCTAAAGTGTTGGAAGTGAGTATCAGGGATGTGTTTGCAGCAAAGGTAGAAAAGTACGTGACAGAGAAAGAGATGGAGGAGGCAATGGTGTAATGGTATTATTGTTGGACTGGTAATCCAGAGACCCAGGGTCATGCTCTGGGAACCTGGGTTTGAATCTTAAGATGGTGAAATTTGAATTTGTTAAAAAATCTGATGATGACCATAAAACCATTGTCGATTGTTGTAAGAATCTATCTGGTTTACTCATGTCCTTTGGGAAGGAAATCCATCATCCTTAGCTGGTCTGGCCTCTATGTGACCTACAACAATGTGATTGACTCTTAAATACCCTGAGGGATGGGTAATAAATGCTGGCCCAGCCAGCAACGCCCACATCTCATGAATGTTTTCTTTAAATGGGGATAGGGTTAAATCAAGTAGATGGGAGGAGGCATAGATCGAACATAAACAACAGCCTGGTTGAATTGGGCTAAAAGTCTTGTTTTTGTCTTTTAAATTTGTTGTAGTACTAGGAAGTTTTTCCTCTTGGTAATCTACTTATGGGTCAGTTACAAGTATACCAATTGTTAATTTTCCCAAAAGTGCAAAATTAATATCCATCCAACACAGAACATAGAACAATACAGCACAAACAGTCCCTTCGGCCCACGAGTTGCGCCGATCACATCTACCAATCTACAGACCTATCTATAACCCCCTATCCTATTCGCTTCCATGTACTCATCCAGAAATCAGTCTTTCCTCTCAGGTGTCTTAGAAGTGCTTTCAGCACTTTGCCTTCATCCAGATTTTCATGGTTGAAGTTTTCCTCTTTGTGGTTTACTTACCCTTCTGCGCTCCCTTTACAGGTTCAGCCCCTATGAATGGTATGATGCTCATCCATGTAACCCTGGATCAGATGTCGTGGAAAACAACTTCACCCTACTGAATAGCTTCTGGTTTGGAGTGGGAGCTCTCATGCAGCAAGGTAGGATTTTTTTTTTTCACTCATTCTTTCTTTCCCTTTGCTCTGTCTCCGGAAATGATAGGAACTTTCACTGGTCCGCCATCTGTAACCTGTTTCTGGTGAGTCAGAATTTTCAGCGAAGCAACTCAATATTAAGCAGAAAGTGCTCCATAATGTTAAAGTGGCCAAAATTTGACACTTTCAGCGAATGAACCAGGCTCATAGCCAACAAAGCAACTGGAAACTAGGGTCACACAACACTGAGCATGGCTGAGCAGTGTTGGCCATTCATCCATTGGGTCTTACATCAGTGCAAAAAGACGAACAAAAGTAAATTTATGCTACATGTGAGAATGCAATCTCAGGGTAGGGGCAGGCCCTTGAAGACTAAGATGAGGAGGAATGTCTTCACTTAGAGGATGGTGAATGTTTGGAATTCTCTACCCCAGAGGGCTATGGAAGTTTGGGCATATGCACTACAGAAATTGATAAATTTCTGGGTACTAAAAATGTCAAGCAATGTGGAGATAGTGCAGGATTAGACTATTGAGTTCAGTCAGGATACTGAGTGACAATCAGCTATGATCATGATGATTTGACTTGATTTAATTTGATGAAGCAGGCTCAAAGGGCCAAATGGCCTCCACCTACTTCTATCTTCAATGTTTCTATAGTGCAGGAATTAGGTTAAATCGAGTTGAGGGATAGAGCAAGCTCAGCAGGCTGAATGGGCTACTCCTGCTCCTATGTTCTGATGTAATAACTTAGGAGGACACGGAAGAAGAACAGTCTTTCATCTCATCAAGACTAGTTACAGGATAGTTACAAGATCCCACAAAGAGCAATGAGATGATCTGTAATGTATTTAGTAGTGTAAGTGAAGCAAAAAAAAAGTTGCACATTCTCTTCTCAAACCTGAGGTCTATAAAATCCACCCAAAATGGCAGGGAAACTTCAATTCAATATCCCATTCAAAAGATGTTACCTCAGACAGTTTGGCACTCCATCAGTACTGCGCTGGCTTATCAAGTGAAGTGGGGCTTGATTCCACAATCTACCAATTCAAAAGGCAGAAGTGGTATCATGTGCTACCAGGACTGACATAGACAATAGATGCAGAATCAGTAAACCACCACTTATTTGGGCAATCTCAAAGCTGGACCCAAGTAAGTAGGCTGGAATGTTACGGTCATTCACACCAGTGGGATTTTCCCATCCCACTGCAGTGAATGGAGATTTGACTGGGTGCCAAATCCTCTAACTTTGCTGCAGCGGGTGCATGGCATGAATGGCCTGTAAGTGCCCATAAAGTTTGAGTTTGAGAGCCACCTCGACACATGGTCCCTTTGCCTCCAGCATACATCGTTCTAAGTCCTTTGGTGAATCACAATGGTGTTGTGCATGACATGGAACCAAGTTTGTGTTCAAATTACTCTTTTGTTTTTACGAGCAGAGAAAAGAAATCCAGTCTTTGAAAAGAAATCAATTTCCATGTGTTACATAAATAAACTATCATTCTTCTGTTAACATTTAGTATTTCAATACTTCAATTTTTTTTGGAAAGATATTGGAAAGATAGTTCTGTGATGAAAACTCCAATAGAAATCCCGTACTTAAAATGTCAGAGCATCGCAGAGATATATGAAAATATGGCCACAGATTCCTCCTTAGAATAGCAATTTCATATGATCTATCTTCATGTGATAAAGGCATTACAGCATTTCAAAAAAGCACTTGTCAATTCTCCATTGATTTTCTCAGCGAGACAAATTAAAATATTTTCAAACACATGCACATTGGCCTTGTGGTCAGGCAGTGTGCATAATGCAGGTTCCTATTATATCTGTGAGAATAGATACCTGGATTATTGTCTCTGAATTAATGGTGCTTGATGGATGCAGAGTGTTTTTTAATGATTTATGGAGGTTAACCATTGCCGTTACATGTTCTTTTCTTGCCACTTTTTTTTCTGAAAAAACAGGGCTAGCTTGCAGTCTTGGCTGCCCGTGGGATCCTATCAAGTTTTAATTATCTATTCATCAGATATCATTAGTTGTCTGGAGGTGGTGTAGTTAAATACGCACATGCTCATGGCTTATTTAATGTTCTGCGCTATGCAAATAGGGTATCTGTGATGGTCGGTAGTCAGATGTGATAATTTAATCTCTGTAAGAGATGGAGTAGTAAGTTCGAAACTATTTGGGGAATAAAATGATTATAATCCACTTTTTTACCATCTTTTATATCCTGAGGAAAGTAGTTAATGTGCTGTGCGATGTCACAATTCTTTCTCCCCACAATCTTTCACCTCCTCCAATACGGATTGCACTCATTTATCCCAGTTTGTGACTGCTCTAGCATTGCCATCTGTATAGGACATTGTGAGTAACTGTTGTCCCTTACATGCATCTAAAGCTGCATGCACATTAACCCTGGAAGGATGTTTCGTCCATAGTTCCTCAACATAAGTGTCTCAAGGCACTCCCCATGTAAATCTGCACAATTTAACTGCATCCAGGGAAAGACAAGCTCTCTATTCCCAGTTGCTAGAGATGGCAGTTCTTGCATGTTTGCGTTGCAATTGCTATGAATGACACAAGCCTCAGAAAGCAAGTTTCCCCTGCAAGTCAACATCACAGCACTTTGGAGACTTGACCAAGTAGAACATAACAGCCAGAACCAACAGTACCCCTCCTCCAACCTCCACACACACATACACACACACACACGCAAAAAGTTCAGTAGAGATCAATAGTAGCCATTAGATCTGTAAGAGGAATTTTCTGAGATTTTTCCCTGGGGTACCCTATATTTATTGAACCTCACTCAACAATACATTGACTGCAAAAGATGGTATGTAGTTAAAGATCAAAAAGGAATTTATTTGCTGATGCATGAAGGTTGACTGTTCTCTCTGAGGTAATATTGCAAGGTAAAATTATTATATTCTGAACATTTCACTATCTGACCCAGTCTCGTCAATCAGACTGGAGGGCCCAATCATGACATTACCCATCATTACTTTAGCCAATAACTTTCCACCTGTCAACAGGAATAAGAGATTATTAGTTTATTACCCATGTAGGTTCCTTTCCCTTTATCTAAGAAACTTAACCCACATCATTACCACTAGTCAAGGCTATAATTAACACCTGCGAATTTTAACTGGTGAAAAGAGTCCCACTTCTTGAAACTGGGGCCTCCTTTATCAGTTTGAGAGACTGCTTCAGCCTCGCTACTCATGAATGAATTTACTCCCTTAAATAACAGACCCATGATTCAACTTGTTCTCACGTATCCAAAAACAGAAAAGCTACCTTTCTGTGCTCCATTGTATTAAAAGAAGTTGGTCTGTCTACTACTATGTTCCTCATCATACTGCATTTGGAACAAAATTGTCCAAGATGCATAATATGTATATATTGAAAATACAGTTTAAGCTTATAATACTTGGTTAATTTATGGTTGTACAATTTATATTTTGTTCCAGGCACGCTGTGAATTCTCACCAAATGATATATGTATAAGGCACTTTATAATTACCTTAACTTTGTCCACTTAGTATAGTGAAACTAAAATAAAGAACCTCATACTAAGAATTCTATACAACCCCTTCCCAATACTACTCCCCCTCCCCCATCAAGGGCCATGATTCCTGATAGAATACTAACTAGGGTGGCATGGTGGCACAGTGATTAGCACTGCTGTTTGACAGCGCCAGGGATCAGGTTCAATTTCAGCTTTGGATCACTGTCTGCATGGAGTTTTCATGTTCTCCCTGTGTCTACGTGCGTTTTCTCCAGGTGCTCTGATTTCCTCACAGAGTGTAAGGATATGCAGGTTAGGTCGACTTGCTATGCTAAATTGACCCTAGTGTTAGGGGATTAGCAGGGTAAATGTGTTGAGTTATGAGAATCAGGCCTCCATGATTATGGTTGGTCGATGGTTCAAATGTCTTCCTCCTGTACTGTAGAGATTCTATGATTCTCCCTCATTAGAGACAGTGATGTAACCAATCTACTTTCCAGCTAAAAACACTAATTCAACAGTTCTTCATCTAAACTCAGCATCTTTCTATCTTGTATGGTTCAGCACCATATCTTATGATGCCATGAGAAATTAAACTATCAGTAAAGTGCATAGAGTCCCTATAGATCAGAAGGAGGCCATTCAGCCCATCAAGTCTACATCAACTCTTACCAGGCCCTCTGTCCTATCCTATCCCTGTAACCTCATACATACACCATTACTAATCCACTTAAGCTACATATCTTTGGACTGTGGGAGGAAGCCCACACAGACACGGAAAGAATGTGCAAACTCTGCAAGATGGTTACTCAAGGCCAGAATCGAACCAGGGTCCCTGGAGCTGTGATGCAGCAATGTTAACCACTGTGCCACCGTGCCACCCTGGTTGACATTTCCACTGTTATCCTTCAAAACAAGTTTAAATGAATCTTAGTGATCATAAGAAGAAACATAAGGTGAAACACAATGGGATTTTCACCAATTAGGGATGACTCAGAGAACTTTAACTATGATGACAGGATTCAATTCTGAGATTTCTGATCTCATTGCTAGAGTTCTGATATTTAGGAATGCCACTTAATGGTGCCATTGGTTCAGGTCAAAAGTCTTCATCCTGTGTTCTTGACCTGGCTGGCCCCATTGTGGG
This sequence comes from Sphyrna mokarran, assembly GCA_024679065.1. NCBI lineage: Eukaryota > Metazoa > Chordata > Chondrichthyes > Carcharhiniformes > Carcharhinidae > Sphyrna > Sphyrna mokarran. The sequence continues at coordinate 35,814,742 of JAGIQG010000024.1, forward strand.
GATAGGCACATTTTAGTCTCCTGCAATGTTCGTGGATCCAGACCAGCTTTCCAAAGTGTGGTTAACAACACATCAGAGGCATTCTGAACCGTAGTCTGCTTGATTGGACTCTTTGAAAAGTAAGTTCCAGAAGTCTTCCTGATGGCTCCCGTGCCACAGCATGCAACCTCCACCACCACGCCCCTTCCCTCCATGCCCTCTGTAATCAAGGAAGCAGAAACTTGAGCCAGAAGTGTATGTTTAGTAAGAGTGATTAAAAATTCTAAGAAAAAGATTTTTAAGGAGGAAATAGGTACGGGGGTGGCATGGTCTCAGATGGAAATTTGAGATTTGGAGTTTAGGTAACTAAATGTCCCACCACAATCGGTGGAAGGAGGGAGGATGACATATACTGCAGGCCAGAGTCTGAAGACCTTAAGTTTATGTGAGGGAGAGAATGTGCAGAGGAGTTTGTAGAGCTTAGGTAAGTTAAAGTTCTGAAGGTAGTCAAAGATAAGTTGAAGATTTTAAATGTGTTTCATTCAAGGAATCAATGTAGATCCAACACTGGAAATCACCTAACAACAAGTCAATATTTTCACAAACAAAAAGGAAGTTAAAATCATTCCTTTTGCACATGAACAATAACCAAGGTTTGCTCTTCCATGCACAACATGCAACACAAGCAAGGGCATCTTCATTCAATCCACAACCACTCAACATTCACTCTGCACAGTGTAACAAAAGATTCAATATGTACAACATAGAAAGAAGAAAATAAAATGTGCCCTATTAAATACAGTTTTTTACAATCTCCTGATTTACTTAACCATAGCCTGTGCATTTTTTAGTTTAATAACTACTCACTTGATGGAAAACAAATTGATTATTCCTGAAAAAGAGACAAACTGCCAAAATATTTCAACTTGTTATGACCAGGATGGGAGGAGTACACACTGCTTATATCACCCCTCTATTCCATAGTCACCCTATTAATTTAAAAGTTTAATTCAGTCACTAAAATGGTCAATTATTTACCCTTACTGCTGTTAGACCCAGAATAAAAGACACTTTAACCAGAATTCTTTAATAAACTCAGAACGATTGATCCATTACGAGAGAAAACTTACTTTTTAAACCACGTTGCAAGAACTAATACAGTACACATATAACTGTACTCTCTAAGTATAATTGTCGACACTTTTTTTAGAAATACCCCATACATGCACATAACCATCTATGCAGATAAAAGGAAACACAGATGAGGTCTCTGCAAAGATGGAGGATATGTTTCATAAAATAAAGGGTAACGTTTGCAGGGTTTTATCACTGTTAATCTGGATTTCTCCTATGCGAGGAGATAGGAGGGTCCCAGTAGATGTTTGGAAGTTCACACCAAAGGAGTTTTGGCACAGAGTAGATAGATCTGTATCAATTCTTCTTCCCTTAGCTTTGCAGGTTTTCAAATGCAGACAAATTATATTCAGATGTGGATTCTCTGGCTGTAGGTTAATAACCATACTTGGAATTTCAGGCAAGACAGGGAGAAGTAAGTTAAGACAGTCTTCCATCACATCTAATTCTCCAAAACCAAGTTCAAAAAAAGAACTACAGGTTTAAAACTTAAAGCTCCTCTGTCTGATGATTTCCAATAAACCATCAGGCAATTGACTTTAAACCAGACTTTTCCCCAATTAAAATAATGGCAGTTTGAACAAACAAACAGCACATCCCATTTCAAGGTTCATCAAGTAGCTAAAATCATGTGCTTTCCTAGACAAGGCATGTTCATCAATAGTCCAAGGTGAACTTATGACCTTCTCTAAAATCAATCCAAGTGCCCAAATAATGCAACATCTTTCCAAATTTCAAATGAAAAATAATATCTGAAGCTATAATCTTCCCAACATGGCGCCCATTAGGCAGACACACAGGTATCGAACTGCAACGGGAACAATAATTTGTATGAGGGAGGTGGCGGGGAGGGGGGGGGGTTGCAATTGGTGCATTCACCATGTCAATGCCTTGTCCAATCAGAGTCAGCTTGTCTTTTTTGAATTTAAATAAAAACTTGGAGGATACTACTTCCTGATATATTATCCATGGTAACATTTCAACCAATCAGAATTGACTTTCCAACCAATCAACATCTTTTTCTCATGCTGTAAACTTATTCCCTCTCTTTGAAATTTTGCATTCTAGCATCTGTCCTCTTGAGTGCAAGATGAAATACTTTGATGACTCCTTTTTTGTATGAAACTTAAGTTTAAGAACTCTCGTAAACCCAGCAGCTGCAAAGTTCCTCAAATAGCAATGAATTAAGTGAACAATTAATCTGTTTTAGCGATGTTAGTTGAGGGGAGAAGGTAAGCCAGGATAGGACAGAGATACTGTAGTCATGTTGTTACAATGACAAAAAGACACCAACTACTCATAACAGATTGGGTAAACATGTTGTGGGTTTGTTTATTTAGACGAGGTATGTAAGATAATCTATACATAGAAATAAATCTTAAAGACATCAGCAGCATAGCTGTATATGTGTGTTGATACTCTGCACCATATGACACACTTCCCTAATAGTGGTGTCACACTGATATTCCTCAAAGGCATGTTATAGCATTATGGATGGAATTTTGCAAGAATGATTCTAAATATCTGGCTGGTGTGAAAATGGGAAAGTTGCAGATCTCTTTTTTTGGGCACGTTTTCATGTCCAATATTGTGCATATAATGCATGGAAAAATTGTAAAGACCATTTCGAGCTACTACAGGCAACGGGGCAGGGCTTAATTTGCCAGGCTGCTTGCAGAGGGAGCTATTGTGCATGTGCAGACCACTGGGAAAGCAGAGGTCAGACAGATATAGAGAGAAAGAGTTGTCAGGCCCCTGCTGCTGGAGTCAGCCTGGACCAACCCCCACCTCTCATGGTCACGGGGACCCACAGCTGATTGTGAATCCACACGATCTCCTGAACCGTTTGTGTTTGTGAAACCTACCTCTCACTCACCTGATGAAGGAGCAGAACTACAAAAGTTCATGATTCCAAATAGATCTGTCGGACTTTAACCTTATGTTGTGAGACTTCTCACTGTGTTCACCCCAGTCCAATGCCAGCATGCCCACATCATGCTATTGGGCTGTTTAACACGGCAGCTTTCATGGTTTGAGGTATTTATATTGTTTGATATAACAGCTAGTTCGTTCAAGGGTTTCATACATACAATCTGGAGGATTTTATAATTATATGTTCAATGTACTTATGCATAAAGCATCCAAATTTCCAAATCTACTTGTTTATTATGCCGCAGATGCTTGTCTCTTTTCCACATGAACACACCCTGCCCCCATAGGACAACACCCCACCCCCACCAGTTCTGTCTGGTGCACAGTACCAAAGTGCCTTGTGGGCATTACTGAGATGCCAAGCTGGCACAGTCTAAGGGCACCCCCTGCCCTCGGCCTCCCGACATCAATGCCCTCTGTTTCTACTGGCGAGGTTACCATGTCTGTCCTCCCTTCATGGGGAGCAGGTATCTTCCTCACCAAAAAGAGAGTCTCCTGGGAAGGTCATAAATGCAAGCAAAGAATGTAGGGGTGAGGTATATGATAAAGGGTAGACTTATTAGGAGTATAGAAACGCAGAGGGACCTAGGGGTGCAGGTGAACAAGTCTCTGAAGGTGGCAGAGCAAGTGGAGAAGGTTGTGAAGAAAGCATATAGTATGTTAGCCTTTATAGGAAGGGGTATAGAGTACAAGAGTTGGCCTTTAATGTTGCAGTTGTATAAAACACTGGTTAGACCTCATTTGGAATACTGCATCCAGTTCTGGTCGCCTTACTACCAGAAAGACGTGGAGACTCTGGAGAGAGTGCAGAGGAGGTTTACCAGGATGCTGCCTGGTATGGAAGGTCTGAGTTACGAGGAGATATTAGGCAAATTGGGACTGTTTTCCTTAGAAAGACGTAGACTTAGAGGAAATCTAATAGAGGTGTACAAGATTTTGAAGGGGATTGATACAGTAAACAGGGTTAAGCTTTTTCCTAGGATGGACTGAAATAACACGAGGTGTCACGGGCTTAGGGTGAGGGGGGTAAGGTATAATTTGGATGCTAGAGGGAGCTTTTTCACACAGAGGGTGGTGGGGGTATGGAATGCGCTGCCAAGTAAAGTGGTGGAGGCAGGTACTCTGGAGTTATTTAAGAAATACTTAGATGGGCAGATGAACAGAATGGGAATGGAGGGGTATAGAAAACTGATTTAAAATAGGGATCATGAGCCTTGGGAGTCCCTGGGAAGTGTGTAAATAGATGATGATATTGATGTACTTGTTTTTATCCAACAGGTGCTTTGGTCCACCTTGTTGTCTAACGAGGGGCATACACGCGATGGGTTGTGAGAGGACTGCTCTTGGATCTTTTTCGAGAGTATCCTACTGCTTCACGTTGTTAGTGTATGCTTGATCTGGACCATCTGATGGGCAACACGACAGCTCAGTGGCTATCGCTGTGCTGTGCAGATACATGGATTTGGGCCTGTGTCTGTGGGAGTTTGCACATTCTCCCCGTGCTTGCGTGGGTTTTCTCTGCGAGCTCCGGTTTCCTCCCACATCCGAAAGATGTGCTCTTAGGCTAATTGGCAAAACAGATTCTTCCTAAATTGTCTCAAATTTGGTTTTTAATCCATAGATCTATGAACATGGACAGGGATCGCAGGTAGAGATGGGAACATCGTGGTGGCGGCGCGGGCTTGTTGGGCCGAAGGGCCTGTTTCCTGTGCTGTTTTGTTCTTTGTTCTTTGAACCCGAACGATTGATCTCGCTCATGTCATTTAAAACGGTATTTCATGAATTCATTCAGCCTCTCGCCATAAATCCAGCTCTTGTCAAATGGCGAGAAACTGAATAAGTTATGTAAATTTATTGAAATACTGCTTGAAATGGCATAAATGAGATCAGGCCCCTGGAAACTGTATCAGAGACCTTACTGAAGTCATTGTGACTACATTACCGTCCTGCCCTCATCAACATTCCTGGTCACTTCATCAAAAAACACCCACAAATTTGTAAGGCATGATCTCTCATGCGCAAAGCCATGCTGACTACTCCTAATCAAACACTGTTTTTCCAAATGCCTGTACAACTTATCCCTCAGAATCCTGTCTAGTCACTTACTCACCATAGATGTTACGCTTACTAACCAGCACGTAAATCACTTCATTTGTTCTTGCTTTATAAGCATATCACTTCAGTCATACTGGGGAGCGAAAAATGACGTGGAAGGGAATCGGCAGAATGTGGCAACTCTGCACATGCGCAATAGGCAACAAAATGTTTCATGGTCCGCACTCAGAATCCTGATGAGCTGCATGTGGCCCATAGGACACAGATTGCCCACGGCTTGTCTTAGAGAGTGCCCTCGTGTTCTAGAAAGGTATTTGAACCCATGAGCTTTTAGCTAAGGTGAGAATTCTACCACTGAGCTGAACCATGTAGTCATTGTGTACAATATAATTGCACATCATCACCAAGCTACCACTCAGCCTGCTCATCAACCTCAATGATGGTAACACATGAGATTCGTCAAAATACGGTAAAACTATATAATAGCATGAGCCAGTAACTTTAAAATTAATTTGTTATTTAAAGAAATGAATTCACCACGTTGAGGCAACATCAACATTCAAAGCAAGACAGCAATATAAGTCTTCACAATAACCTAGTTTTGATTGTTTTTTTTTCCTTTATTTCTTTTGCCAGTTGTAAATTTCTGTTGAGCCAAAGCATTTAGGTGTTCCTTTACTAATCTGGTGCACTCCAGCAACCTGGAGTCACCCTGTGACCTTGTGTGCTGCAGTCTACCCTACTAATCATCCATTAGTGACCTTCAATTGCGTAAGTGCTCACCTGAATGTACTAATCGCCTGTTTTCCCAAGGTGAGAACAAGCGGAGGTGTCACATTAACTGCAATAACACAGACTGACTTCTGGCTGCTTACAGATGAGTTAGCATTTCTCGACTGCTGTGGAGAAACTCGTTCTGCTAATGTGGTGCAGAACCCACAGCACTGTGTCAAAAGATAGAGAAATGTGCAGGCAAAGTGTAGATCTGCATCCACTGTGAATAGGCAAATTAACATTTCATACCACTTTAGATATTTATGCTGGGAGACTGCTAATGTGTGTGGGGTGACTGCACCAATAATTCCCGTAAAACCTCAATTTTTCTCAGTGTGTGGAAGCGACATTATTTATCGAGTGTCTTTGATATCCTCAGGTCATCGTAAACAGCTTCCACTGCCAAGAAAATAGTCTTAAAGATAAAATAAAGCAGATTTGTTTCAATAGTACTGATTTGAAAGATCCTACGTATGCCCTGGTTGCTTCAGTCTCTGCAAAGACTTCATTTTAAGACATTTTTGCCTATGCAATTACATTTAAATGCTAAACTGTAATGGCTAACTAACTCTCCTCACTCACCACATTTTAAATCTCAGAAGGCATGCTGAGTTAGCTAAAAATTGACTGCATTACTGAACAATGTAGGCAAAACAAGATTTTTTTTTCATAACAACTGCCGCAAGACTTATTTTTTCTAGACAGAAATAGCATGTGAAAGATACTTACAATAACAAGATAAAGGTGAGATATATTGTAGATTTTATGTGTGTTTGTGCACTATCTAGCATGGTGAGATTCGAATGTAGGTCTCCACAACATTAGCTGAGTTTCTGGATTAGTAATTTAGTGATAATACGACTAGCCATCACCTCCCGCTTCCGGTGCACAATGCCCAGTGTGAGACAGAAACCAGAAAGTATGCAAAATACTAGGTGATGCAATAGTTTTGAACATGGTCCGTTCATCTCCATGACCTCATTGTAAGGATGGCTCAGGACGGTGGGATGAAAGTGTCACTAATTGATTGCTGTGAAGGTATTGAGTGAAATGGGTTTGTGAGATACTGACCTCCCCCCCCCCCCCCCCAAATCCATGTGGGAATGAGATAACCAAATGATTAAAACTGGGTTTGAATCGACAATTGCACTCAGGCAGTGAAAAGGATGATTGCCAGGAGGGTTGGAAATCTGGTTCCTTGCTGGCACTGTGAAGGTGATCTTTTTGAATTTGAGGTTGTGAAGTGTGAAGAAAGTTTCTCCATTCATCTAACCTCTGCTGCACCTGACGTGGCATATCAAAATGGAATGGTTCTATGGGACAGCACTGACTGCCTTCAATCAGAGAAGAATAACATTTTGTCATGTCCCTCCCAATCAGCATTTTTTTAAAATTCAAATGAGTTTTAAGGCTTAAGATTGGAGTTATGGAAATGTAAATGTTGAATGTGATCATCAGAAATTATCATGTTTAATTTGTTGATTTTACAACTACCTTCTTTTCATCTAGTTACAATCTCTTTTGCATTTCTCTCTTACTCTCAAGCTTCTTATCTCTGGGGTAAAGTTTCCAACTGTCGTTGCTGTAATAATTCCAGTGGACTGTGTTAAAATAATGCTGAGGAATTTAGTGCCAGCATATGTGAGTTTTAATTTGGAGCATCAGCGAAATTGAATTCTGATGCTGAATCTTTTGCCATCCCTTTCTCAGCCGCCTTTTCTGAATGTGTGTTCCTCTATGTTTGCTCTCCATCGCCACCTGTCTCTTTTTCCTGCTCCTTGCTGTGCTCACACTGTAACGCAATTCCTGTGAGCTGTCAATTTTATTCAGGGTACTTATGATGCATTAGGGGAGCCTCACTGTCCGACCTCTCGTGGATTAGTTTGTAGTAAGGAATTGCCATCATTGTCAGTCAACAAAACAGCAAATTATTTTGTCATGTGACCACCCAAATGGTGAAGTGGGCATTGTCCTTTTTTTCAGATAACAATTCGTACGTTCATATGATGTCTATAGTTTGAGGTGTTTCCTTAACTGACTGAATCTAAATTATCAAAGAGCAAAACAAAGTAGTTCAAGGAGGTATTTCAAAATAAACGATCAGATTTTACATATCAGCTTGAAAGGTGCAGTCACACCACTGAAAATTGACAATATATAACGGAATAATTTAGCACAACCAGGCAGTCAACAGCCATGTTAATCATTTATCAGTAAGACATGGGTGCAGAATTTTATTCAGCACAGAAATTGCAGAGCTTCCAGTTTTGCCTCAAGGGGCTATGCATTTTTAGATAGAATACATTTTATGTATGAACCTACACATGCATGCACGCACGCACACACAAGATGCAGATGTACACGCATGCACACAGATGAAGCAGATACACAAGTTTAAATGAATTGGCTGGACTGTAAATCTTTTTTGAGCACAATGTCACAGATTTATTTCTGTTTACCAGCTCATTTGTTGCTCATAAAAAAAAACCTGCTCAAGTATTTGCTGTTCTTTGTGTTTAACGAATGGATTCTGGAAACCATCCCATTCTCAGTGCGAGGCTGAATTTGGAGCACCCTAGAAATATTTTACATGCACATAGAACCAAACATGTTCATGGTAAAGAGGGAAGTCTCTTAAGTCATCAAGGGCAGTTTTAACTCTTTAAAAATTGGTATATTAGGACTGGCAAAAAGATGGTTAAATCTCAAACCTGTCCCCAACCATCCCTGACTTCCAGATTTACCAAAGATGGAGTGTGTGTGTGTGTCTGGGGAGGTCTTGGGCAACCAACCCTTTCCAGGAAGTGATTTATCATTTATATATTATCAGGAAGGGTGCACCAGTTGTATCTCCCTTCCAAGTTTAAATCTAGGGTTTCAAGGGTCCAGCAGCTAAATGGAAAAGGGAAGTGTCCTTCAAGCACTGCCTCTGGGCCTGACGCACCAGCAGTGCTCTCCAACTACCCGACAAAATTAATCTGTGTCCCTTCTGTTGTGCCTGCTGCACAGTCTGTTTCAACTCTTATAAGGTGGACAGAGAATTGTTAGTAGACTTCGTATTAGTACAACAATATTTATTTAAAACTCACAATCAATAATCATCCGCTCAACCAACAGTAAGTTATCTTACAGAAAATACTAAAGTTCAAGTCCAATTCTAGACCTTGACTTCATTTTGCGTGAATGGCAAGTACCCTAGCAGATACTGGTTTTTATCTGTGCGTTCATCTCTGTAGTCCTCTGTATAGTCCGATCCTTTGGTCTGGTCTGACACTCTAGCTCTGATCTTCCTTCCTTCTCGGGTGTAATGGGTCTCCTCATGCTTGTCGTTGCTGGTGATGACACTGTTATTTTAGCTCGTTTGTGGGATCAGAGAGATTCTTGGTTATGCATCACCCTTCATATCCCACTGAGTTTCGTGCGCCTTTTGGCTTTTGCCAATCAATCAATCAAAAACTTGATCACTCTGATAAAGTCTGATAAAGAGACTGGGGCCACCAGTCTCTGGGTGTGGCCCCAGTGTCCATGTTGATAGCTGCTGGAGACACATACCTCCCTCCCACTCCAATGTCTGGAAAATAACCCATTTTGACCAGAAAGTCCCTTTTGTCCTGGAGATGCCATACCCTGTGTATTCAGCTGTCTGAGCTATAGCTGTTTATCTCTGTCATTTAGGTTGCAGTTGCTGTTTTAGTTCTTGCCTAATTGTCCCAGAGTACTTTACAAATCGTCGCTTTAGGTATTCCAGTTGGCCACATTTCCCATGATCTCACGTGGCCCTGCAATCAACATAATGTCACGGACATTCATCCTCTTTCAGGATCACTGTCTTGCTCCCTATTGATTGAACATCCCCACAATCCAACTCTCCCTCCATGACTTGGAGCCCCCACCATGCTATCATCACATTTTGGCTTTCTCCAGAGCATTGGCTGCCAACGCAGGCATGTGTGTCAATTATACTAACTTCTGGGCAGAGACCCTGCTGGAAAAACTTCGGGGAAACGTTATTTCCTGATCAGAACCCCTCATAACCCTTGGAAAATGCACCCCAACTGAGACTCTGCATTTGTACAAGATCCTTGCTTGAGCTATCTAGAACCTATTCCGGTGTTCTGTGCTGCAAATGTCGCGGTGTCCTTTGTTTCAAATACATATCCACTTTCTCCTTAAGAAATGCAATCATTTTTACCTTAGTTACTTAACACAGCAAAGCACTTCAGAAGCTATTTTGTGCAAAATTGTTTCTCTGAATCTCGGTCCTTACGCTTTTGAGATATATTTTATGATCCATTCCAATTCTCTTCCTGCGGCTAGTGATGCATTAAAGCAGATTTCTGTCTCAATGGCTAAATATTCCTGGAACAGGTCACTAGTCTGTTGCCAGGGGCGTATAGCTTAAGGACACTACTCCACTTCAAACGTGGCTAACAAGGACCCTCTCCCACTCTTACCGCCAGCTATTGACATGTTTGGAATGATTTTGTAGGTTGACATACTCAACCTGCTTGTCTGCATTGTGAACGCACCATTCTTGGTCATCAAATCCAGTGGTAGGACTCGAACCCAAAGCTTCACATTCAGAGACAGAGATGCTACCCACCACTAATTCTATATTTTAGACTGATTGCCCCTGGTAATTACTTCCATGCTCTCGCTGGGTTGAATCTGATTATGCCTACTGGGAGGGCCTGGAAACATTGCAAACTCTTAAGGTCTCCGGCAAGAATCGTGTTTCAGTCCTCTCCTAGAATTTTTCTGACATGGCAGGATTTGTGCCGGATGCAACATGGTCAAAAGATCACCCAGTGGCTGGAGATTGTGCTGCTTCTGGTACTGGCTCTCCATTCTTAAAGTTACAAAGCCAGTGCACAGAATGGACTGCGCAAACATAAATCCATTCTCCGTTTCAAAATCTGAATGAATCCAATTCAAGATCTCCACAAGGGAGCTAAACAAGATCCAAGTGACAAAATGAAGCATCTTGGACTTGATTGGATGCCTGATCTCAGCCAAAAGGCAGTAAGCTTCACATTCAGCAATCTGTGATTTTTACATTGGTCAATTAAGCAAAGCATGGAATGGATTAACTAAACAATTAGCCAATTTAGTCATAGCTTAGTCTGCTGCTGCTGCTAGTTTATTCCAAACCCAAAATGACTAAATGCTTAAAGAGTACTCAGAAGATTAATCAGATGTGGAAGGTGAGGAAAAGCATTTTGTTTTTGTTAAGATGGTGGGATAAAAATACAAACCACATTGACACTTCCTTAAACTAGTAGTTTGATGCATTATGTTCCTGCAGCATAGTGTGGACTCCCTTCTTTTCATTACTGAATAGGAATGATCCAGTCGAGGCTAAAGTGCAAATATTCAAAAAGATACCAAGTTCAAAAGTATGCAGGTTAGGTGGATTGGGCGTGCTAAATATATATAGAGTCAGGGGGACAAGCAGGGTAAATCATAGGTTACATGGATAGAACCTGGGTAGAATGGTAGTTGATACAGATACGATGGGCCAAACGGCTTCTTCCTAAGTACGGATTCTATAAAGTTATCAAAAGAGGAGGCTATAGAAGAGAAGATTGCAAGATCAAGTAATTCACAAGCAGGAGAGAACTGGAAAACTGCACTGAAACTAAAAGATCACTTTCCTGGTGGAGGTCACTTCACCCACGTGGGTAAATATATCATCCACAGTTCTGCTCTGTGCAAAGACCAAGATCTGTCGTATTCAATTGCTGGACTAGGATGGGTTTATTACCCCAGTACTATTACTTTGCCATTTCTTGACTGGAGAATGAGTGGTGATCTAATTTGAAACCTATAAAATATTTCACGGGATAACGATGGTAGATGCAGGAAAGTTATTTCCCTTGGTTAGGGACTCTAGAAGTCTGACAACACCACATTTAAGACTTAAACCTGATGTTGCCAGACTTCTTACTGTGTTTACCCCAGTCCAACGCCGGCATCTCCATATCATAGGGATTCTAAAACCAGGGGCAAATTAGAAAATAGAGGGGGATGCCACTTTGAACCAAGATGAGAAGAAATTTATTTATACAGAGAGTTCTGAACTTCTGGAATTTTATATCCCAGCGGAATGTGGAAGCACACTCATTGAGTATGTTTAAAACAAAGATTAGTAGATTTAAGATTGACAATAATGTAGAGGCGTATGCCTGCACTTTGTGAAAAGCATGAGATGATGTTAGAGAAAAAGGAAAACAAATGTAATACTATAATAATTGAAACATGCTGCACAAATATGAGGCACATGAGAAATATCATGTTGTCACTTATAATTTGCCCATAAAAAGAAAAGGTACTTCAGTAGATTAGGTGGCACAGTGGTACTACTGCCTCAGCACCAAGAATCCAAGTTAGATTCTTGGCTTGAGTCACTGTCTGTGTGGAGTTTGCACGTTCTCCCCATGCCTGCGTAAGTTTCCTCCTGGTTCTCTGTTTTCTTTCCATGGTCCGAAGGACATGCAGGTTAGGTGCATTGGCCTTGCTGTATTCTCTCTCTGTGCCCCCGAACAGGCACTGGAGTGTGGCAATGAGGGAATTTTCACAGTGTTAATGTCAGCCAACTTGTGACACCAATAAATAAACTTTTTAGTTGATTTATAACCTGAAGATGAAACTGAGTTTCATAAAGTAGTATTAGGTTGGACTGGTAGTTAAGAAGCATGAAATATGTTGCAAAAGGGAGCAACTTTACTCAGAGAGGAGGCTTGTCAGCTGATTAAATTGGGATTCTGTGTAGGAGCCTGGAACCAATACTGGCTAATAACTTATTCCTGACAATAGTGATGACATTGATATAGTTTAGAATAATATGAGATCTCCTTTAAGTATTAAGGACTAACCACACTAACCAAATAGAAAAGCTTCCTTTAAAGTGAGGGAAAATCCTTGGAAGTGAAATAAGTCTCCTTTTCAACCAGGGCAAAGGAGAAAAACTGTCGTCGGTGAAGTAGATTTTAGATTTGTCTCATTTCTTAAAGATAACAAGTAAATTGCTGTGATCATTAGATAATTGGTGTTAACTTTGGGGAATTAACACTTAGGTATCAGTGTGGATGAATCTATGTTCAAGTATTGTATTGATAAGATGGGAAGAAAATCTTTGTTTTGCTTAACAGTGAAATTAATCCCGTCCCCTTCTTGTACGTCAATGTAGATGATCTAAAATCATTTAGGGTGGCATGGTGACACAGTGGTCAGCAGTGTTGTCTCACTGTGCCAGGGATCCTGATTCAATCCAGCCTCAGGCCACTGTCTGTATGACATTTTCACATTCACCCCTTATCTGTGTGTACCTTCTCTGGGTGCTTTGATTTCCTCTCATAGTCTAAAGATATTTGTGTTACATTGATTGATTGGCTGTGCTAAATTCCTCTTAGTGTCGGGGGGATTAGCAGGGTAAATATGTGGTTTACAGGATTAAGGTAGGATTATTATTAGTGTAGGCTCGATGGACTAAATGGCCTCCTTCTGCACTGTAGAAATTGTAAGATTCTATGATAAAATCCTGTAATAGTTTTGCTGAGAAAGCCAGGATGATTTGGAGAGGCAGTGACACAGAGGTATTATCACTGGACATAATCCAGAGAGCCAGGGTAATCCCACCACAGCATTCATATCAGAGGGAGCTGGTTATGCACTGATTATGGTTCAATAAAAATCTGAAATTAAAAGTCAAATGATGATAATGAAACCATTGTTGATTGTTGCAAAAACCCATCTGGTTCACAAATGCCATTTAAGGAATATTGTTCTTAACTGGTCTGGCCAGCATGTGACTCCAGACTCACAGCAATGTAGTTGACTCTTTAACTGAAGCCCTCTGAAATGGTGTAACAATCCATTCAGTCCAAGGGCAATTAGGGATGGGCAATAAATGCTGGCTCAGCCAGCGATAACCAGATCCCATGAACAAATAAAAGAAAATGATGCCATTTATTGGAGAGTCAAGGAAGAGCTTGTATTATTGTGTCACAACTGCTGGGAACTGGGTTGAGGACAGTCCAATTTGATCCAAGCAGGAACTTTTACGGTTAGTTGAGGAGAAAAGTCCGTGCCATTGAGCTGGGCTAGATTGAAAGCACAGTAATCAGTGCGTAACTAACTTTCTGAAAAGAAGCAGTGAACCAGGAAAGGGTGCTAATCTTCTGACTGAAAAATGCATGACTGAAAATATCTACGTGTCATCAGAACTGGCAAAGGTAAGGGCACAAACCACTGAACTTAGTGCTCCAGATTTTACAAGTCTAAGGGAGAAACATATGCAGAAAATTGGAAAAGACACCAGAGAAGATCAACTCTTTGGAAGAATGGAATGGATTCAGGGTCCTATTAAAGGTTACTAATTAATTACAGTGAGTGGAGTTTGACTAAAAAGAAGCATCAGAATGCTTGCAAAAATTTGAGCAAGATTGGAATTCATATTTGGGTTATGTCATGGTTATTTTATTGAACTAGTAACTTGAAGGTTATACAAGGTGGCACAGTGGTTAGCATTGCTGTCTCACAGCTCCATGACCAGGTTCAATTGCAAATTGCTCACTGTCTATGCAGAACCTATATGTTCTCCTTGTGCCTGCATGGGTTTCCTCCAGGTGCTCCAGTTTCCTCTCTCACTGAAAGATGTGCTAATTAGGTGCATTGTCCATGCTAAATTCTTCCTCAGTGTACCCGAAAAGGCACTGGTGTGGGGCGACTAGGGGATCTTCACAGTAACTTCATTTCAGTGTTAATGTAAACGTACACATGACACCTAATAAATAAACTAAAATGCACAGAATGTGGTAGTTTGAGAATTAGAATTCAGGACATAAAGCGGGGAGAAAAAGTTGGTATCACAAAAAGTGACTATGAACCTGCTGGATTGTTGTAAAATCCCAGTTGGTTCACTGATGTTGTTTAGGGAAGGAAACCTGCTGCACTTGCCTGAACTGGTTTCTATGCTATACAAGTCCCATGCTAAGAGTTGACTCTGAACTGCCCTCTGAAGGAACAAAGTGATGACCTCAGTTCTATTTAATAAGAAGAAGATCTGCTATAACAGTAACTCTAAATGGGTAATAATTCAGGATGTGCCAGCAACATTCTGAAAATGAACATAATAAAAAATATGGTAATCCCATCACTGTGAAATATATTTATATCATCATGAGTAGCATGAACAGTGAAAAAGGGTCACTTAATCATTTCTGACGCCAGCCAAAATCTCTTCAAAAACGTAGACTGAATTCTCCAACCTCGCCAGCGGGTAGGGTTCTCCAATTCCACTGCAGTGAATGGAGCTTTGGAGAATTAACCATAGAGACTCTACAGTACTGAAGGAGGCCATTCAGCCCATTGTTCCTGTAGCAGCAACTATCTCATCCAGAATCTATCTCTGTAATCCCACATATTTACCCTGCTAATCACCTGACGCTAAGGGACAATTCAGCATGGCCAATCCACCTAATCTGCATGTTTTTGGAAGGAAATTGGAGCACTAGGGGGAAACGCATACAGACACAGGGAGAATGTGCAAACTCAGACAATCACCTAAAGTCAGATTTGAACTAAAGTGTCTGGCGCTGTGAGACAGCAGTGCTAACCACTATGCCACCATGCCATAGTTTGCACTTATAATTTCTATTTGCTATTTTTCAAATTTTTAAATTGTTATATAATGCTGGCATATGGATACACCTAGGATGCAGAACAGTGCTCATACAGAATCTATCCAGAATAGATAATGGTGCAGAATGTGCTGGAGTCAGGAATCCCATAACATGACTCATTAATCTGATTCATTTCCATTCACATCTGTACTCAGTGCCTGAGTGGGTTTCCTCCAGATGCTCTCCCTTCTCCCACAATTTGAAAGATGTGCAGGTTAGATGGATTGGCCATGCTAAATCGCTCCTCAGTATTGGCGGATTAGCAGGGTAAAATGCATGGGGTTTTGGGGATAGGACCTGGGTGTGATTGTTATCAGTGTAGACTTGAATGTCCTCCTTCTGCACTGAAGGGATTCAATTCTGTGATTCTAAGTACAAGAAGTGTGAGCTGATGCTGGCACAGTGATGGCAGTAGGTCCATCTAGAAATTTGGTGGATGACAAGGTCCACTGTATATCTCCCTGATTAATGATGTTTAAGGATCGAGAATAAATGACGGAGAAAGAATTAGTGAATTTGAGTAAAATCAGATATGTGAGGAGCAACATAGAGTGTCAAAGTATTGGACTGAGAGAGAGAAAGACTGAAAGGAAAATAAGTTTTAGAATTTTCATTCAGCGATTTGTGGAACTTTGCAGTTCATAGGATGTCTCTTCCTTGCCACTAGTTGCTGCATGATTTGCATGTTCATATATAAATCACTTCCATTAATAACATGAGAGTTGCATAAGAAAATGAGAAATAAGAGGAGGCCAATTAGCTCCTCGAGATTGCTTCACTTGTCTTTAAGATCATGGCTTATCTGTTATGTGCTTAACTCTTCTTTCCTGGAGGTCACCCATAACCCTTGAATGCCCATGTCGATCAAAAAGTTTCCTCACTCAGCATTGAATATATTCAATGAGGCAGCTCCGTTGATCATTGATATATAGTTTGGAGATTGAAGATAAATGTAGGGAAAGGTTTTGAGAAGCGAGGCTGCTGCTTTGCTGGTGTTGTTGCACACAGATCCTGACTCGAGAGTGACTAGAGGGAAGAGACAGGGGCAAAGGTGGGGGGGAGGGAGGACTGGTGCAGAGGAAATGTGCTACTCCATGCCTTACATAGGACAATACCTTAAGAGTAGAAATGGGATATTCAAGGAATGAAGCATGACCAGGGCACAGGGAAATGGGAGAAAAATTAACTCCGATATTAAGTCTACCTTCAGAAAAAGGTAATATCAGCTTAAAGAGTAATCATCAATTTAACTGCATGTCTGACCTTCCATGGACAGAAAACAGATATTGTGAAATAATGAAAAGTTAGAATGTGTCGAGGGGAGAGGCAGTACAATATCATTCAATGCTGTGCGGTGTTTAACAAGTAAAGAGATAATTTATACCTTAAGACAGTAAAGTGGTTCATATGGATAGATATGGGCCTGAGTTCCCGTTGCAGGTCGACTACACAGTGATGGGAGAAAACATGGCTTTGCAAACCTAGCCTTTAAAAATGGCTCCCTATTCATCTAATTTTCAGTTGAGGGGGCAGGAGGGGCTGGAAAAACTGAGGAGGCTATCTGGGTGGAAGGCCGCAGTGTCCAACTATTAAAATATTTAAAATGAAATATGCCTCCAGCCCTCACCCTAGCGCACGCACACACACGCACACACCGTTCCCTGTACATACCAACCCATACCACCTCACGCTCTCCACCCATCCCCATGACTAATCATGCCCCCACAAGCCAATGTAATTCTCTCTGCCCATCCCCTTTAGTTCCTCATGACACTTATGTCAAGGCATGCCTTCCAACAATCCCATCACCTCTCATGTCTTCATGTCAACCTATGTCCCTCTACCCACTCTTTGTTGCCATTTATAGCCTCTATGCCAACTCATGCCAACCCATATCCACCTACCTGCCACCCTTTTCCCTTACACCTACAATGTCAACTCACCTAGTATCCACCATGTAGAGACCTCAGGACCCAAGCAGACATCAGATGAAATAAATTTTGACAATGTAAAGTTTTAAGTTCCCACTTTGTTATATTGAAAAAAAACTCATTTATGAAAAACCATTGACAGTTACCTTCCTTAACTAAGTAAAGCTCTAGAATAATATTCTTTCCATTCAAGTGCATAATTCCTTATAACATTATATGTGGAATTCATGGTCCCATACAAAAGAATCAAAAACCAGATGTAGCTTTCAATCAAATTGCAAAATGACAGGCACCCTATTGAGATATTGGATAGTTGTGAAATCAATCATGCTGCACTAATCCAGTAATGGAATTCCTCAGGCTTAGTCCCCATGTGGGAAGCCCATAAAACAAACCCTGTGGTGTTTACTGTGATGTACATTCTCTACTCCTAGTGAGAACAATTGTTACTAATTGGGGAAAGGTTAGTGCATTATTATTAAGTGTATCTAAGAACGTATGTGAGGTTGCGAAGGCTGGAATAATTATTTATCTATGTCTCTGTGTAAGGTGAATAAACGTGTGCTACAGAAGGACTGAGTCCAAATTCTTCCTTTATTGATTCAGTGAGAAGCTCATTATGACAGTGTTTGGCTGGGTACGGTTGTGGGACTGAGGCACTGTCCATCATTGTCAGGCACTGCTTCATTAAGGGACCTGGCATTGGAAAATGGGAGGGTGTGGGGGGGGCAACCTGCTGCCTTTTCGTCCGAACCATATCAAGCAACCCTTGCCCTCTGATCCTCATATCCTACTCACTCATTTGTTGCCTGTGTCTATCGCTGAATCTAGGCCTCTTGCAGGTCCACTGTCATCAGGCACTGCCACTACCTGGTGGCTGGTAGCTATTTGGAAACCGGATCTCTGTCAACAGGGTACTTGATCTGGAGGAGGGCCACTACTGGTTACTTCACAGGCACTTAATGTATTATTTTTTACTTCATTAATGGGATGTGAGCATCACTGGCTAGGCTGACATTTATTGGCCACCTCTGATTGTTCTTGCAAAGATGGGATGAGCTGCCTTCTTGAATCCCTGCAGTTCCTAATGTGTAAGTACACCTACAATTTTATTCGGGGGAGAGTTCCAGGACCTTGACCCAATAATAAAGAAGGAATGGTGATATATTTCCAAGACAAGATGGTATGGAAATTGGAGGGGAACTTCCAAGTGATAGTGTTTCCTTGTAGCTGCTGCTCTTGTTCTTCTAGATGGTAGCAGTTGCGGATTTTGCTGAGTTCCCACAGTGCATCTTTTAAATGGTACACATTATTGCCACTGTTTGTCAGTGATGGAAGGAGTGAATGTTTGTGGAACGAACCAATCAAGCAGGCTGCTTTGTTCTGGTGTCGAGCTTCTTGAGTTTTGTTTGAGCTTCACTCATCCAGGCAAGTGGAACGTATTTAATTATTCTCCTGACTTGCGCCTTGTGGATAGTGGACAGGTTTGAGAAGTCAGAAGGTGTGTTAAGAGGTGAGCTAGCCTTCCCCAAAGGAAGTGATGTGGTGCTCTCACTGGCTCTTTAGCTGGTGGGTGAGAGTCCCATTGTGGCACGGTGGCAAAGTGATTAGCATTGCTGCCTCTCAGTGCCAGGGATCTGGGTTCGATTCCGGCTTGGGTCACTATCTGCGTGGAGTTTGCATGTTCTCATGTCTGCGTGGGTTTCCTCCAAGTGCTCTGGTTTTCCCTCCACAGTCTAAAAGATGTGCTAGTTATATACATTGACCTGAATAGGTGCCGGAGTGTGGCAACTCAAGAAATTTTACAGTAACTTCATTTCAGTATTAATGCAAGCCTGCCTTGTGACTAACAAATAAACTTTACTTTAAATTCCACCCATTATTTCTTTAATGGGAATCTGTAATTATCATTTGTTTTACTAAAATAAAAAGAATTCAATCTGTGCTCAATATAACTGCATGCACGATGCATTGCAATCCTTCTACTTGTGGAAAACCGACAACAGATGTAAAATTAAAGAGTAACTTGCAGAATCTTTGGCTTGTGAATAGTCTGGGACATAAGACCACATGAAATAGGGAAGGCCGTTGGTGATTGGGAAGAAAGCTGGTGAGATCAGGACGTTTAGAGAAGAGTTGTTTGTTTGTGACACAGGGATGAAGGTAAAGCATCTCACGTGTGTCAAAGGATTTAATTACCATGAGAAACCCTTCAGAAGTGTAACTGAAAAAGAGGACTGTTGAATAGTGGAGAAAACATTTATTAAAGTATATGGTAAATATAAATTCAATGGATTACTACAAAGTAAAACAAGACAGGCAAAGACAAGTTGAAATTTAAGGTACATTTTGTTTGGATGTTAAGAGGTTCTCATTACAGGAACATGATCAATGCTTTGAATGATTCCCAGGCAGCTTAATGCTGACGGTGACCTTGGAATCTTTTAGTAGAGACTTCAATGCTGTGACAGAGAGACTGAAGGCTCAGATTCTTGATGAATGAACTAAAATGAACCTAATGTCCTTCCTTATCCATATGCATCTTGCCAATTTGTAACTCAACGGAGTGAATGATAAGGTCAAGTGCACCAACTGCTTTCATCAATTGTCATTAAGTAGCAGCCACATGGGCCACTCTTTCTGGACACGGTAACTTGCCAGAGATTATTCGTAGGTCACAAAATACACATGTAATGCCTTTGCCAAATAAGTTTATCTTGCACAGAAATACTCAATGCTTGTGATCAAACATCGGATAATAGCCTTCCTGGCTGTATCTTACCTCCATCAAAAGACTGACGATTGCATCTTTTATCTAATTGTATGATCCTACTCAGTGAATTAAATAATGTAACTGCAGTAAATTATTATCACACAAGTCTTTTACTGAGCTGGTCATTAATAAGGTTAGATCAGGTTAAGCTTTTCTTTTTTGAATTAGATGAGCAAATTCATAGATACCAAGCATGCAAAGTTAATTTTTGCATATCAGCACCCCTCACTACCAGAAAGATAGGACTCGGAACAATTTGGCATCTTTACTATTACTAACGGAAATATCAATGTCTTGATGTGTTTATTCCTTGAAACGTGTTCAGCTCATGTGTTAACGATTTAATAATGTGCCACATTCTTTAGGGAACAGACTGCATTATTCTGTTTTAATGTGAACAAGTTTGCATATCACATCTAACATACTTGTGTCATTCTACATATTGAGAATGTGCACCATTTTATATGGAAAGCAGTGTTGTGTTAAAGAGAAAGTGAAATATTCAGATGTGAGAAATTCAGAAGCAGAAACTCCAAGAAAATTCAAAAGCTCAGAGAAAGAGAGAAGGTGAGTTCACATTTTGAGGGAAGCTTCTGTAAAAATCAGTGGAAATTAGAAATGAAAAACAAGTAGAAAGGAAAAGAACAAATATGATGGTCTTCCCATGGCAGATACTGGGTGAGTTTGAATGATAGTCATAGGAGCAAGGGGTGGAGGATGGGATGTTATGTATTGGCATAGGTTGACATTAAGATTGGCAAAAAGGGCTATAACAGGACATGAGAATAAGGGGGAAGGCATAGATTAGCAGAGAGACTATAAAGAGGCATGAGAGATGGACAAAGAGATACAAGTTGGCACAGAGGCTAGAAAGTGTCATGGGGGTGTGTGGAGGATGTATATGTAGGACTGGATGGTATGAGAGGTCATGGGGTTGGGAAATGAGGCATGTGACATAGGTAGTATGAGGGTCCATAGGCAGGGATGTGGGTAGAGGAATAAGGTCGCATAGATGCAGCAATGTGATGTATGAGCATACTTGCATGTGCGGGCGGCGGGAGAAGATGTTCACTTTTTTAAAAAAATCAATTGGTTCAGCAGGATAGGCTTTCTACCCAGTCTATCTATACACCCATCTATCTTTGGGAATTCTTGGGAATTCTTGGGAATCACCGACTCAGTCGACCTCTCAGAGTACACTGCTAGCCTGGAAAAAAGATTCCAACTCCTGGGGCTTGATTTTTAGCTTGGATTATGGAATGATGCATTGGAAAAAAAAATGGCTGTCCAGCCATTTGATCTATTGTGCCTATGTCACTCTTTGAAAAGGTTTGGTAGGAATAAAAATTGGGTAGTTTCTAAAAGGGGCAACTGATTCGTCCTAGCAATTGTACACCTGGTTAATGAACAGTGAGTTTGATTGTTAGATCTACATGAGGCACAGTGATAGCAACCACATCTCCTGGAATAGAAGCTTTGGGTTCAAGTCCATTTATTGACGGTGAAAGGATCGTTCACAACATGGGTCAATGGGCTGACAATCAGCTCAGCAAATCCTTTCAACACTATTCCCCAAAGAAAAACAAGTGTGTGTGTATGAGAAGATGTGTAAAGTAAAAATGGTTCATATTTAGTCTCAACATATTTTATCATTCCACCTTCCTACAGGGCACTTCTAATTTAAAAAAAAACTTTTCCTTTTCAAGAATTTTTTGACTGTTCTTTATGAGAAGAATATTCTCCCTGCAAGAATGGAGAAACTATCCTTCTATTTCCTTACTGCAGCCTCTCAGATGTTCCAAGATGTGTCGGTTAGGAGGATAAGCAGGGCAAATATGTGGGGCAATGGAGATAGAGCTTTGTCGGAGAATTAGTGCAGATTGGGCTGATTGGCCTCCTTCTGTCTTGAAAGGATTTTATGATTAAATGTGTGTGACAAAGAGATGCAAAGTTTAAAGTTTAGTTATTGGTGACATCAGTAGGCTAACATTAACACAGCAATGAAGTTACTGTAAAATCCCCTAATCGCGACACTGGCATCTGTTTGGGTTCACCGAGAGAGTTGAGCATAATCACTGTGCCACCACAAAGTCAACCAACAGCTACAGGCCTTATCAATGCGTCAATCAGTGAACCAAAATAACTGGATTTTTGGAGACAAGTCTATCGGTAGAAGACTGATCCTTGGACAGGATTTTACGGTTTTGCTCATCCCAAAACCGTAAAATTCCGCCTGAGGTCAATGGACCTTTCCATGATCTGCCCCTCTTGTCCACTCCAATTCCATGGCAGGCAGGACAGTAATATTCGGGCCAAGGAGTGAGCAAGTGTGCAAGCTTTCTAACCCATTATTATCATGTTATAGTTTGCCCTTTATCGCTATTGTACAGAAAATGCAATATTTTCTCTCAGTAAGCAGGGCTTCATTGTAAAACAAAAAGTTAATTTGTAAATAATCCTGCATTTATTTTCTGATAAGCGTTGTTTAACAGTTATTGTAAATCTATTGTTCACTCAGTAAATTATTTCTCTGGCTGATCCTGTGTTTGGTTCAGGTTCGGAACTGATGCCAAAAGCCCTTTCTACCAGGATAATCGGTGGGATCTGGTGGTTTTTCACCCTCATCATCATCTCGTCCTATACCGCAAACCTGGCAGCTTTCCTCACAGTCGAGCGCATGGAATCTCCAATCGAGTCGGCCGATGATCTGGCTAAACAAACAAAAATAGAGTATGGGGCAGTTAAAGATGGAGCCACCATGACTTTCTTCAAGGTATGGATACACACTCTGTTTTATAACACAATCATATTACCTCGGTTTTATTCTCACCAGTATGTCTGAACTCCTTCTCATCTGTGTTTTAGTATCATGTAGACTGGTGTTAAACCATGCATTATGGATTATTTAAATTTATCATCCTTGTTTGAAAAGAAAAATTTATGTGCGCTGGTGAGATTCATGTAAATTTAAATAATATACCAGCAGTTTAAGTGCATCATTGCTTTGAGTTCTGTAAGTTGATGTCAAATCTATTGTGTTAAAGCTGCAGGGTCACACAGTTATGTGTTATGGTTTCAAATATTAATCTCGAAGCATTTACTAAAGATTACATTCAGAATGAAGTCCCCTGCCTACGCTCCCAATAAATAGAACAGAAGGGAGACACGATAATGTAGTGATATTGTCACTGGACTAGTAATCCAGAGACCCAGCATTATGCTGCAGGGTTCAAATCCCTCCACAACAGTTGGCGAAATTTGAATTCAATGGAAAAAAATCTGGAATTAAAAGTGAAATGGAACCATTGTCGTAAAACCCATCTGGTTCACCAATGTCCTTTAGGGAAGGAAATCTGGTATCCACACCGAGCCTACGTGCGACTCTAGCACAGTAGCTGCCTTTTAAATGCCCTCTGAAATGCCACTCAGTCTAAGGGGCAGTTAGGAATGAGCAATAAATGCCGACCATATCTCATGTAAGAATGGTTTAAAAAGCACAAAAATGTAATTTCCAACAAAACAGTTGGTAGCTCAGGATTGACTACCTGGATGGATGGAAATGGTAATTTTCTGTTTAAAAATAGAATGAAGGGAGAATTGAGGAGAAAGATGCAATTCTGTTTAAATTCTGTGCAGCTGTTGTGATGCTGAGACATGAAAACTTCAACGGTGGAACTCAAATGGTCAGGGAATGAATAATGAGGTTAGCTCATATAATATTACCTCATTGAATTCAGATTTCAGGAACCTGGCATCAAGGAGCCAGCCCCCAGAATTTGCCAAGTTACTTCAATTGTTTTGGATCCCTGAAAATGTTTTAGCTGCAATAAAAATAAAAAAAAACACCTCATGGACATGGGATTTTCAAAATCTGAGTTCGCATCTAAAAACACCTTTAATTACCTTAGGTTGAAAAATTTTGCTTAACTTCTTTCATAATTTAGAGAAAATCTTTCTGAGGCTGATCTTCTTGTGGTTGTTAAAAAGAAGTGTCTTTCGATTGTAAAGCCCATGAGAAGTAATTTTCACATGGTGTGAGCTAAATTGAGATACTCTCAAATGCGCACAGGGATCATGATGTGTGTTGGACCCTTTGCCCATTGATTGCAACAGAGGCAATATGCCAACTTTATACTGCCTACTCATAAAATCACAGCAAAGGCCCTTTGCCCATCGAAGCTACATCAAGAGTAAGTACCACTAGAGGCTTACTAATCCCACTTCCCTGCACTTGTCCATTATCCTTGAATGTTATAATATTTCAAGTGCTCATCCAAATACTTTTTAAAGATTGTAATGTTGCTGGCCTTCACTACCTGCCAGGCAGTGCATTCCAGATTTCCACTCACCCATTGAGTGAAAAATAATTTTCTTAAATCCTCTCTGAATCTCCTTCCTCCAACCCTAAAACTGTGCCCCTTCAATCTGATACACCCCTCAACCAAAAGGAACAACTACTCCCTACTCATCCTGTTCATACCCCTCAGTAACTTATACATGTCAATCATGTCCCCTCTCATTTCAATGATTTCAACACAGGGTTAACCATACTGTTGATTGTTAGATGTCACAGTTATGGATTAGCTGGGGAATCAGCCCATCTGAGTTTGATATTCTCAAATAACCAACCACATTATAAGCAGCAAGTAGAGGTATACAATCAAATAAAATCACTGCAAAGAGTGATTGGGGCTGTGTCAATGAAGACAGGGTAATTAAAAGTGCAGGTAGTAGAATGTGGTGGCTTTTGGGAGGAGTACAGGAAAGATTATTCAGGGTGTTGCTTGCTCTGGAAGGTATTAGCTACAAGGGGAGATTAAATAGATTGGGATTGTTCTCCCTGGAAAGACCAAAGCTGAGGGACAACCTGATAGAAGTTTGTAAAAATATGAGGGTGAACAGTTGGAAGCTTTTTCCCAGGGCAGAAATGATAATCACAAGGAGGCACAAGTTCAAGGTAAGGGAGGAAAGGTTCAATAGAGATATGTGGGGGAAATATTTTACATAGAGGGTAGTGGAGTGATTGAGACAGAAATGTTAGTGACATTTGAGACTTATCTGGATAGACATATGAGGAATAGAGGGATACAGGTAGTTAGTCTAAATAGAGCGATACAATTGGTACAGGCTTGGAGGGTCAAAGGGCCTGTTCCTGTTCCTGTGCTGTGCTATTCTTTATTCTTTCTTCTGCCCTTGTTCAAAAGATGTCTGCCATTGCATCTCTAATGTCCAACCTTGTGACCTAGTTAGCCAATTCATTTTAGCTAGATTTTAGGTTTAAAATATTTGTCTTAGACTGATGCTACTTGGCTTCAATTCTATTGTGTTATAAAGCAGTCTCCATGTGACAGCAATTATAATGAGATAATTGATTTACCAGGTCCAGTATAGCTTGCTCCCTGGTTGGTTCTAGAATGAAATGCTTGAAAAAGCTGTCCTGAATAAACTTTATGAACTTTCAGGCTAGCTTTCCAGTCTGATTCACCTAATCTAAGTGTAGATTAAATTCATCCATTATTATTGCAAAACTTTTTATTATATTCATTTCTTCTTTTATATCCAGTCCTATTGTGTAACCATCGTTAGGGTGCCTATTACCTACTCCCAAAAGTGACCTATTAACCCTTAACTCTCAATCCCTGCCTTCCCATATTAGCATTCCGCAAGGACCTTTCCTCCACAACACTCTGGTTCACTTCTCAGTCAGCCCAATATCCAGTCCCATTCCTATGGTGTATTTTCAGGCAGGCACATGAAACAGCTGCTATCTTCTCCCTCTCACTTCATCATCCAAGGCTCTGAACTTTCCTTCCTGATAAAACCTTCTTTCAGCTTAGTATACTGATTTGATTTAATTTGAAGCCTACATTTCCTGCTGTTTTTCCGAATTTAAGTGATGGACTGGGCTTCGTTCACAACTCTTTGTAGTTTCTTTTGGTTGTCGATAGAGCAGTAACCATACTAAGATGTGATACAGCCAGAGAGAATGGTGCATCTGTAAAAGTTGGTGAGACTTGGAATATATGTGCCAAATTTCCTCAGTCTTCTGAGAAAGTAGAGGCATTGGTGGGTTTACTTAACCATAGTGTCAGAATGGGGGGACCACGACAGGTGGTTGGTGATCTGGATAACTGAAACCTTGAAGCTTTTGACCCTTTCTACTACATCCCTTTTGAAATTCTATTGTGTTATAACTGCTGTCGCATGGAGGCTGCTTTATAATGAGATGATTGATTTACCAGGTACGGCATAACTTGCTCCCTGGTTGGTTTTAGAATGAAATGCTTGAAAAGTTGTCCTGAATAAACTCTGTGAAGTCTATGCTTCTTGAAGTCGATGACTGTGTTTACTGTTAATAGGTGCTCTGCTCTACAATGGAGAGATCAAACATCAATTGGATGAACACTTTGCAGATCATCTCTGTTCAGTTCCTAAGCACATCCCGAGCTTCCAACGTTCTGTCATTTCAATATACAACCCTGCTTGTCTCTTTCTGTTTTTGACCTCTTATGCTGTTCTCATAAAGCTCAGGATTAGCTTGATGAACAGCAACTCATCTTTCAGTTCGATAGATTACAACCTCTGAACTCAATGTAGTCTGAATGGAGTTTGCACATTTTCCCTGTGTCTGCATGTGTTTCCCTCCCACAGTTGAAAGACGTGTGGGTTAGTTTGATTGGCCATGATCAATTGACCCTGGATGTCAGGGGGATTCTCATCATTTATGATCTTAGACAGATATCTCAATGTATCATTGTCCTGTAACATACTCTGGTTTAAGTGCTGTCTATTATTCATATGAGAATAATTATCCATGTACATAAGGACTTGTCACCAAACACGTGAGTTGTCTTATCTGATGTGCCAGGGGATGTATTCAACAGGAAATCCCATTCACAACAGCAGGACCAGAAGATCCCATTGCCAGATAATAACAGACCACCTCCACTACCGCGAAACATGTGGTGTGAGATGCGCAGAAAATACCACCCATTAAACGTAATGTTTATTTATCAGTGTCACAAATAAACTTACAAGAACACGGCAATTAAGGAATTGAAAATCCACTAGTCACCACACTCCAGCACTCGTTCAGGTACACTGAGGGGAATTTACCATGCCAGTGTGCCAGCACGATTTTGGACTGAGAGAGGAAACTAGAGCACCAGGAGAAAACCCACGCCGACACAGGGAGAACATGCAGACTGCACACAGACAGTGATCCAAGATGGGAATTGAACTCAGGTCTCTGGCACTGAGGCACAGTAGTGCTAACCACTGTGTCACTGATAACTTGGTTCATCCTGCCAAACCTGCTGAGTATTTCCAGCATATGCTACTACTATTGAAAACTGAATTAAATGGCAATCTGAAGGTTAATTGTGCTCTTCCCCAACACTTCTTTGCATCTGGTTACTTTATAAGTAAAACAGAGGTTGTAAATAAGAGACAAAAACAGCTGGATAATGAATATCCACTTTAACGTTTGTAGCTGACAAGTGATAGACTGAAATTTACTCTCTTTGCTCAGGGATTTAGTCTCCGCAGTGCTAGGGTTATCAAACTTAATCTAGCGGATTAAATTTATTAATTGAAAGTGCATTTATATTTTGATAAGGAAGTAATGAAGGCCATCATTGATTTTGGTGCATCAGATAAGACAACTCAAGAGTTTGGTGATAACTCCTTACGTACATAGGTAATTATTCTTGTATGAAAAATAGATAGCACTTAAACCAGAACATATTACAAGACAATGATACCTTGATCTTAAATGATGAGCACGAATCTTTATTGGTATCATTTGAACTCTGAAGCATACCTTTTTACTATGATTATAGGTTGTATTTGTGAGAATAATTTAACTCCGTTTTGGGTAAATCCTTTTCTTTCACCAGTGACTGGTCCCATAGCAAAACAATTGTGATGCTGCCAAACTGATATCAAATTGTGGGAGGCGATGGCCTATTGGTATTATCACTAGACTATTAATTCAGAAACTCAACTAATGTTCTGGGGATCAAATCCCACCATGGCCGATGGTGGAATCTGAATTCAGTAAAAAAGAATCTGGAATTAAGAATCTATTGATGACTATGAAACAATTGTCAATTATCAGAAAACCTTTTTAGGTAAGGGAGTCTGTCATCCTTACCTGATCTGGACTACATGTAGCTCCAAAGCCACAGCAATGTGGTTGACTCTCAATTGCCCTCGGGAATCTAGGGATGGGCAGTAAATACTGGCCAGCCAGCAATGTCCATGTCCCATGAATGAATAAAAAAATAAAATTAAACGCAGTATTTGAACCTGCACCCACTCAATCTCCCAGCATGAGTGATCAGAAGTGGGAATGCTGACTGGTTTTCCCAGGAGCTTTGTAACTGATTTATGCACCCCTTCTGAGATGAGCTAGCTCAGCACAGTGCAATGATTATAGCAAAGCATTGGAATTTACCCAAAAGCACAGATTGGACCTCCCATTGAACCCATCCAAATGTTTGACATGACTGTGATATACAAACACTGAGCCCAAGTGAAATTAGAAAACAGTCCTCCAAATTCAACTTGTTATTTCAGTAGGGATGATCAGTAGACCAGTCTGGGAATCGATTGCTGCAAGTGTAGAAACCTGGAATTTTTAAATCATCTCATTGTTTAAATACCTGCCCTGCTGCAGAATTACAGTCATTGTTATCCCCATTAGAACTTTGTTTATGGGTTCAATATAGAATGGTTTATTGCTCCAATGATTTCAGGAGCTTGTGCGATCACTCACGGTGTGGTTGTGTATAACTTCAAATTGCACCATAAGAACATTGCCAAGATTCTGCTTATGGTGGGGGAACAGCATTCTTTGTAACAATAAAAGAGCAAGTGGTTTATATATCCATTATAAAACAATAAAAAGCTTATTAGAATTT
Organism: Sphyrna mokarran; assembly: GCA_024679065.1. Classification (NCBI taxonomy): domain Eukaryota; kingdom Metazoa; phylum Chordata; class Chondrichthyes; order Carcharhiniformes; family Carcharhinidae; genus Sphyrna; species Sphyrna mokarran. The sequence continues at coordinate 35,843,927 of JAGIQG010000024.1, forward strand.
TTGGATTACCCTGCTTTAGTGCAATGTCTATATGCTACAAATATCATAAATGGCTCCATTCCTTATTATTATGGGCACCTGCATGTGGTTTCTTCAGTAGATTGTGAGATTGTGTTAATAACAAATCAGTACTGAATATACAAATGTAAAGTTTGTAAGTCTTTGAGTTATGGCACAAATCACTCCCGAATTATGCTGCACAGGGAGGCTATTTAGCTCATTGCAATGATCTTAGCTCTGTGAGAGGTAGTCAGTTCACCCTATTAACCTCCTCTTTGGCCATCGCCATGCTTTAAGTCCCCCTTTTCAAGTGCATATCTAAACATTTTTGTAAAAGACTTGAATCTGCATCCTTCTGTTTTGGGCATGGTGGCGCAGTTGTTAGCACTACTGCCTCACAGTGCCAGGGACCTGGGTTCGATTCCCGGCTTGTGCAGAATCTGCATGTTCTCCCTGTGTCTGCATGGGTTTTCTCTGGGTGCTCCGGTTTCCTCCCACAATTCAAAAGACGTGCTGGTTAGGTGCATTTCCCATGCTAAATTCTCCTTCTGCGTACCCGAACAGGCGCTAGAGTGTGGCAATGAGGAGATTTTCACAGTAACTTCATAGCAGTATTATGTTAGCCTACTTATGACGCTAATAAATAAACTTAAAAGCATATTCCAGAGCATAAAAACTCTCTACATAAAAATCAGTTATTCTCATTTTTCCACTGCATTTTTATCAATTATCTTAAATAACTGACAATCCTTTGGTTCCTGCCCCAGTTTTCAAATGGAAACAGTTTCTCCTCATTTATTCTGTCAAAGCCCTTGATAATATTGATTACCCCCTCAGTCCTTCCTTCCCTGAATTTTCTCCACTCTAAGAACAGAAATCCAAAGTGCTCCAATGTCTCTCCTTGTCCAGTGGCAAGAAGAATGGCCATCACCACCATCAGTCTGGTAACGGTACCTGTAGCTAAGCTAACAAGAATAGAAAGATTTGTTCTGTCAAAGCTGCTTTGTAAGTAGGTAATGAATTGTCCGATGTTGGCTGCCTTGGGTGGCTGTCTCTCTGAATCTTTCCCTCTCTCTCTCACACATTCTCAAGATTGCTCCCTATTATCCATGGGGAAGTATTTGGTCTCTGCTCAACAATTCCCATACTAGCTTGGCAGAGATAATGAACTCAGTATGGCATTCAGAATTATTGACACCATAATCAGTAGATTAAGGTTTTGAAATGCCACCTTTTGTACAGAATTGGCAACAAATTAGGATCATATTTCCTTGGTGATTGGGAATCAGGTGTGGGTTGAGGGAGAAGGTGGATATTTAGACTTCAGAGTGAGAGACAAAAATCTCAGCTTGGAGGACAGCAACACGATACCTAGTGGCATTTAGTTGAATCAAAGATAGCAACAGCATTACAGGTGCCATATTAAACAATACAAATCCCTATCAAAACTGGCAATTACACCAAGAATCAAGTTACTATTGGCACAATAACTTATTAAATTCAAACCCGTTGGGATCCAAACTGAGACAGCAGCTGTCACAGGCTCAGCTGTAGTTAAAGTCAGACATTAAACTAGATGTTGACTTCTGAGATCCATTACAACAGGGTCTATTGTGTGATTTTGCATAACAGAACATAGGTAAGTCAAAGGTGTATTTTCCAATCCAGACTGCAAATTGATTTGATTTATTATTATTGTCACCTGTACTGAGATACAGTGAAAAGTATTGTTTCTTGCATTCTATACAAGCAAAGCATGCCATTCATAGAGTACATACTGGGGAAGGAAAGGAGAGAGTGCAGATAGTGTTACAATCACAGCTAAGTTGTAGACTAAAATCAGCTTAATGTATGGTAGGTCCATTCGAAAATCTGATGGTAGCAGGCAAGAATCTGTTCTTGAATTGGTTGGTACGTGATCTCAGACTTTTGTATCTTTTTCTGATGGAGGAGGGCAGAAGTGTTTATGTCCAGGGTGTCTGGGATCCTTGATTATGCTGGCTGCTTTTCAGAAGCAGCGGGAAGAATAGACAGTTTCAATGGACAGAAAACTGGTTTGCCTGATAGTTTGGGCACTGTTCATGACTCTTTGTAGTTTCATGAGATGTTGATCAGAGCAAGATCCGTACCAAGCTATGATATGAACCGGAAAGAATGCTTTCTGTGGTGAATGATTTCCTGGAATGGAAAACAAAATAACTTTAAAAAAAAAGGATAACAGAATATGTAGGAGAAAACAACAATCTTGAAAAGTTTATGTTGATTTTTTGTTAAGACTGCTACTGATGGTAAATAGTGAGTTGTTCCAAATCCCAAAATGGAAATTTGAAAATAGTTTGCATTTTGATATAATGTGAGGAAAGGTTTAAAATCAGAGAATGATGTCCCAGGTGATGATTTTAAATAAAATAATTATTAAAAAATAAAATAAGTAAAATTAACTAAATATATACTTAATGGCCATACACAATGTCATGAATTTTAAACTGCTTCAAACAATTTTAACTCCCAGCTCTCCCCAAATCATTCAACAGTACCATATGGATTTTAAAATCTGTAACTGTTAACATATCAGGGAGTTCCATCTCTTTGGAATTGTTTCTGAGGTAAACCAACAGCTTGGTTTTCAAAATCAAACATTCTTGCGCAGGTTAGGTGGATTGGCCATGCTAAAATTTCCCTGAATGTCCAAACATGTGGAGGTTAGAGAGCTTAGTAAGGTGAATATGTGGGTCTATGAGGAGAGGTCCTGGATGCAAAGAACTGTAGGAAAAGTCAATGCAGTTCGGATGGGCCAAATGGCCACCTTCTGCACCGTGGGGATTGCATGATTCTTCACAGACACTGCTTGCTGGGAATTAAACAGCTATTCATACTGTTGGCTGAGGACTAAAAAAAGCTCTTGCTGCAAAAATGTAATCATCTTCTTGAATATGGTTTGCTTCTTTGATCTTCCCTAACTTCTTTAGAAAGCAGATTTAATTATCTTCCCTTCTTGATTTTAGCTTTTGGAGTGTAAATGCAAAGTACACTCATTTCATGAACCTTTCTTCACACCTCTCTCTTCACACCTTCTCTTCCTTTGAAATCCTGAAAAATATATTAAACCCTTCATGTTCTATCCCCCCCACTGTTACCAACTTGCCATAGATAAAAATATGTTTGCAGTGTTGCTGAGCACATCACTATATCAGTGCCATTAATTCCAATAACACAACTAGCCTTAATTAATTTACATTTTGCACTGTTCTTATTTTCATTCGATTTGATTTTTTACTGTCACGTGTTAGTGTACAATGAAAACTATTGTTCCTTGCACATCATCTAGACAAAGCAAGGAAAGGAGAGAGTGCAGAATATAGTGTTACAATCATAGCTGGGCATAGAGAAAGATCAGCTTAATGCAATGTTGATCCATTCAAAGGTCTTATGGCAGCAGCAAAGAAGCTATTCTTAAGTTGGTTGGTGTGTGTCCTCAGACTTCTGTATCTATCTTTTTCCTGATGGAAGAAGGTGGAAGAGAGTGTAGCCAGGGTGTGCAGGGTCCTTAATTATGCTGGCTGCTTTTCCGAGGCAGTGGGAAGTGTAGATAGTGCCAATGAGTGGGAGGCTGGACTGAGTGATGGACTGGACTTTGTTCATAACCCTTGAGAGTAGGTGCGCAAAGGTGGGGAATATCTGGATTGCGCTGCCTGGGAAGGTGATGGGAGCAAGTATGGTAGCGGCCACTTAAGGAGCATCTAGACAAATAAAAGAATAGGATGGGAATGGATCTGTAAGAGCATATGGCTTTGGGTTACAGGCATCATGATTGGGGACACACCCTTGTGAGGCCCCAGCATTGAGGATGATTGTGGAGGAGGTGTTATTGCATTTCCTTACTGAATGCGGTCTAGAATTAGGAAGTTCAGCATCTAGTTGCAGGAAGTGGGGGTGGGGGGGCGGCGGTGGCAGCGGCGGTTCAGATCAGAGCTGAGGAGGAATTTCTTCATGCAAAGGGTGGTGAATCTTTGAAATTCTCTGCCTGATGAAGTAGTGGAGGCTTCCTCGCTGAATATGTTCAAGTCAAGGGTGGAAAGGTTTAAGTTTGACAAGGGAATTAATGTTACGGGGAAAAAGCAGGAAAGTGGTACTGCTACAGATCAGCCATCATCTTATTGAATGGCGGGGCAGGCTCGAGGAGCTAGATGGCCTACTCCTGCTCCTATTTCTTACGTTCTTATGTAAGTCTGACATAGCTGTCTTTGTTATCTAGATGTTCCAGAGTTGAATGCAGGGCCAGGGAAATAGCTTCTGCTGCGGACCTGTTACAGTGATAGACAAACTGTAGTGGATCTAGACATTATGGGAAGCTGGAATTAATTCATGCCATGACTAACCTTTCAAAGCATTTCAAAATGATGGATGTCAGAGCTACTGACCGAGAGTCATGTGGGAGTACATTAACCATTAAAACATTTCACCAGCAGAAAATACTCCAAATTCTTGGAGTTCCATGATCTTTTCATGTCACCAATATTGTCCTGACATCTTCATGATTGTATGACAACCTACTATTTTTTGAGTCATAGTTAATGTACTCCCACATGTCCTAAACAGCCATAGAATATTTAATGGATTGACGAGTAGTCAACTCACATATACAACCTCTTGAAGACTACTTAATGAGATCAAATATTATTTATTATTCAGTTGCATAAATGTTTGCACTGTGATGATTTACAACATAAACTTTATCCTCTTCTGATGTCCCACCTCCTTCCCCATTTTTTTTGCAATCTGTTTCATTTCTGGTCATCAGTTAACGAAAAGAAGGGGTCTGCACATTTTTTCTTTAAATGTTTAAACGTATAAAATTTAGCCCAATTCTCTTCCTTCACATGTAAGCCGAGATAATGAACATGTTATTTGACTGGGGAGGGCATTTTGCTGCTGATCTTGGTTTCATCCATATTTTCTTGACTGCGCAATCTGCCAGCAGGAGTCACTCATTTGAACAAACAGCAAAGAAAATTACAGTTAGGAACAGGCCCTTCTTTGTGTAAAAAATCTATCTCATATACCTTCTTTAAACCTTGCCCCTCGCACCTTAAACTTGTGCCCCCTAGTAATTGACTCTTCCATACTGGGAAAAAGCTTCTGACAATCCACTCTGTCCATGCCTCTCATAATCTTGTAGTCTTCTATCTGGTATCCCCTCAACCTTCGTCACTCCAATGAGAACAAACCAAGTTTCTCCAACTTTTCCTCATAGTTCATGCCCTCCATACCAGGCAACGTCCTAATAATTTTTTCTGTACCCTCTCCAAAGTCTTCACATCCTTCTGGTCGCATGGCAACCAGAATTGAAAGCTATATTCCAAGTGCGGACTAACAAAGGTTCTATAAAACTGCAACATGACTTGCCAATTTTTAAACTCAATGCCCCAGCCAATGAAGGCAAACATACCATTTGCCTTCCTGACTACTTTCTCCACCTGCATTGCCACTTTCAGTGACTTGTGTACCTGTACACCTAAATTGCTTTGTCTATCAATACTCTTAAGGGTTCTGGCATTTACTGTGTATTCCTATCTGCATTAGACCTTCCAAAATGCATTACCTCACATTTATCTAGATTAAACTCCATCTGCCATTTCTCCGCCCAAGTCTCCAACTGATCTATATCCTGCTGATGGTCCTCATCGCTATCTGCAAATCCACCAACCTTTTGTGTCATCAGCAATCTTACTAATCAAACCAATTACTTTTCCTTCAAATCATTTATATATATATTATAAACAGCAAAGGTTCCAGTACTGATCCCTGAGGAACGCCACTTGTCACAGCCCCCTATTCAGAAACACACCCTTCCACTGCCACCCTCCGTCTTCTTTGACCGAGCCAGTTTTGTACTCAGCTTGCTAGCTCACCTCTGATCCTATGCAACTTCATTTTTGGCACCAGCCTGTCATTAGGGATCTTTTTGGTGTAACGAGTGAACCCATCCTTGTTATCACTCTCAAGGATTATAAAAAGCAATTTTGAATTTGTCATATTGTTCTCTCTCTAAAACCTCTTGGGTGGCACATTGGTTTAGCACCACTGCCTCACAGAGTCAAGTACCCGGGTTCAATTTCCAGTTTGGGTCACTGCTTGTGTGGCATTTTCTCCCTGTGTCTGCATGGGTTTCCTCTGGGTGCTTCGGTTCCTCCCACAGTCCAAGGATGTGCAGGTCAGGTTGATTGGCTGTGATAAATGGAGCCGAGCGTCAGGGGATTAGCAGGTAAAAATGTGGAGTTATGGGAATAAGGCCTAGGTGGGATTGTGATCAGTGCAGACTAAATGGGTCGAGTCTCCTCCTTTTGCACTGTAGGCATTCTACTGTTATGAAGTGGGCCTGTTCCCTACAGGCAAAAGAAACATGTGCCAGGGATAGCACCTTTTTGAAATAAATAAAGGCATCAGGGAAAGTAGTTTCCGTGCAATGCTTTAACCAGAGTTAACTTGCCAATCAATCAGCATCTTTTCCTTGTGCAACATAAATTATTGCTCCCTTTGATATTTATCATGCCTGCTTCTGTCCTGATGATTACAAGATGAAAATCTTCAACAACATGTTTCTTTTTTAGACAGTACAAAACCATGCTCAAAGTCATTAAATTCAGTACTATTACCTGTCTCAAATCTGAAAACCATAGTTTGAAACCACCAGTGAGCTAAAGATATTATTAGACTCCGCTTGCTGGTGGAAAAATTAAAATTACAATCAGTGATTCACAAGTCTCAACAGATGCGCATAATTTTAGATAATAGCGTCCAATCTACAAAACAGGCTAATTCTGAAGAGAGAATTAAAGGAGAACTTAAAAAGGAAGAAGTCAATTGCCATGTTTTCTGACAGTGTCCTTGGTGGGTGATTTTCTGAGCTCACCATGCCCAGCACAGATTGTGATAATCCCACAAAATAATATACGGCCAAAAATTAGTCCCGCGCCTGGCATCAAATGGTTTGCTGTCATCCCAATCTGTTTCTCATCAGAGTGGAGAGGAAAAGTTGGTGGGATTGCCACACCCACCTTCTTGCCCTCCCCCGACCAAACTCATCACAGGGAAGGGCATTAAATTCTGTCCGTCAAGTCACAATTTTAATTGTAGTGTAAGACATGGTTATTTGCATGTTAATTTTGCAGCGCATCACATGCCATTTGGGCCAATCATTCTGTCCTGCTGTTTTTATTTCTGATCAGACTCCTCACCTCTCTTAATCGTACCTAACCATTCATCCTTTCTCCCTCATGTTTGTCTTGATTACCTTGAAATACATGTCTGTTATTCACAACAGCCTCTCCATTTCATAGCAAGTTCTATATTCAAGACACCCTATAGGTAAAAACCTTCTCCTGAGTTCCTTGTTCAATTTACAAATGTCTGGAGGAATATAGGAACGAGAATTGGCCATTTAGTCCCAACAGTCTACGCTGCCATTCAATGAGATTATGGTTGAGCTGTGACTTTAATTCCAAATATCTACATACCTACTGTTCAATATCTATTGATATATTTAGTTAACAAAATCCATCAATCTCGGATTTAAACTTGCAATTAGTTGAGCATCAATTGTTGTTTGTGGATGGATGTTCCAAATTTCTACAACTCTTTATGAGTAGAAGTGTTTCTTAACTTAGTTTTGAAAAATCTGCTCTAACATTTAGGCTATTGTCTTAGTCTGAGACTTCCTGATTATCAGGAAAGGTTTTCTTATATCTGCTCTATCAATTCCCCAAAATATTTTGCACATTTAAAAAAATCTGATTAGCTTAATCTTCTAAATTCTTACAGTCCAACTCTGGTTTGTGGAATCTCTCTTCATAATTTAACCTTTGGAGTCCAGATGTCCTTCTGTGTGGAGTTTTTGTATTCTCTCTGTGTCTCCCTTCCAGTGCTCCAGTTCCCTCCCACAGTCCAAAGATGTGCCAGTTCAGTGGATTGGTATGTTAAATTGTCTTTAGTGTCCTAGAATGTGTAGGTTAGGAGGATCAACAGGATAAATATGTGGGATAACAGGAAAGTGCCATAAGTGGAATGCTGTATCAGAGTAGATGTAGACTTGATGGGTTGAATGGTCTCCTTCTGCACTAAAGGGATCTACTTACTCCATATTCAAATATTCACCTACAACTGAACTAAATTTGGTGCACCTCTGCGCTTGTGATGAGTAAATTTGATTGAAATCAGTAATCATATCAAACAACTGGATTGATTTTGCAGATTTCCATCTTGCAGGACAGCAAAAATGCTTTCAGAAAAGCAATAGGTTGAAAATAATAAAAGAAACTCTGATCAAAATGGAAAAGATTAGAACATAAGTAGCAAGATTCATAGGCTGTGTATTCACTCATGAGAGAGAGATGTTGCAATCAATGGTGTCACATTTGGTAAACAGTAAAATACATAAAGTGGCACTGTGTGATTGCAATGCCTGTGCAGTCTGTGCAATTCAAGGATGAATATTTCCAATCCATTGCTGCTTTATTGCATACATTATAATGTTGTCCCATTGGAAAATGAATACTTTCTACATATCAAATGTTTTTGATACTCTATTAATATAAAACATGTTTTAATGACATACAATGAGTTAAAATATTCTTGTTTTTGATGCATTTTAAAATTAATTATTGGGATGTTAGTGCCATTGTCTAGGCCAGCATTTTAAAGTTTATTTATTAGTGTCACAAGTAGATTTGCATTAGTACTGCAATGAAGTTACTGTGAAAATTTCTTCATTGCCACACACTGGCGCCTATTCAGGCACATTGAGGGAGAATTTAGTTTGGCCAATCCACTTAACGAGCACATTTTTCAGAGTGTGAGAGGAAACCGGAGCACTCGGAGGAAATCCAAACAGAACTTTCAGACTCCTTATAGATAATGAACCAAGCCAGGAATTGAACCCGGGTCCTTGGCACTGTGAGGCAGCAGTGCTAACCACTGTGCCACTGAGCTGCCCATTTATTTCCCATCTCTAATTGCCCTTGGGAAGGCAAGATGAGCCACCGCATGAACCGGTGCAGTCCATGTGATGTAGATACACACATCCTCAATACTATTCAAGGGGGAGAGCAGCACAATGTTCCTGTGCTGCTTCACAGTGTCAAGGGCCCAGATTCAACTTGGGCATTAGACCACCGTCTGTGTGGAGTTTACACATTATCCCTGTGTCTGTATGGGTTTCCTCTGAGTGCTCCGGTTTCCTCCCACGCTTCAAATATTTTCTTTTTGATTTTTGTTTTTTCATTTGTGGGACATGGGCATCACTGGCTGGCCAGCATTTATTGCCCACCCCTAGTTGCCCTTGAGAAATTGGTGGTGAGCTGCTTTCTTGAATTGTTGCAGTCCATTTTTCCATGCGTTAACCATCAGGGAGGGAATTCCAGGATTTTTACCCAGCAACTGCTAAGGACTAGTGATATATTTCCAAGTCAGGATGATGAGTGGCTTGGAGGTAACTTGCAGGTGGTGTTCCCGTTTGTCTGCTGCCCTTGTCCTTTAAAGAGAAGTGGTCGTATGTTTGGAAGGTGCTGTCCAAGGTTCTTTAGTGAATTGTGCTGTGCACCTTGTAGATAGCACACACTGCAGCTGGTGAATGTTGGTGGTAAAGGGATTGAGTGTTAGTAGATACGGTGTCAATCAAGTGGACTGCTTTGTCCTGGATGATGTCAAGTTTCTTGTTGGAGCTGCACCCATCCAGGCAAGTGGGGAGTATTCTATCACATTCTCGACTTGTGCCTTGTAGATTGTGGATAAGCTTTGGAAAGTCAGGAAGTAAGTTACTTGCTGCACTATTCCAAACTTCTGACCTGCTCTTGTAGCCATTGCATTTATGTGGCAAGTCCAGTTCAGTTTCTGGTCAGTGATACCCAAGGATGATGACAGTGGGAGATTCACTGATGGTCAAGGGTGCTGATTAGAGTGTCTCTTAATGGTGATGGTCATTCCCGGCATTTGCGTGGCGTGCATGTTACTTGCCACTTGTGAACCCAAGCCTGATATGGTGCAGATTTTGTTACATTTGAACATGGATTGCTTCAGTATCTGTGGAGTTGCGAGTGGTGCTGAACATTGTGCAAGCATTGGTGAACATCCCCACTTCTGACCTTATGACGGAAGGAAGATCATTGATGAAGCAGCTGAAGATTGTTGGGACCAGGACATTACCCCGAGGGACTTCTGCAAAGATGTCCTGGAGCTGAGATGACTGACACTCTACAACCACAACTATCTTCCTATTTACCAGATATGGTTCCAACCAGCAGAGAGTTTGCCCCCAATATCCATTAATTCCAGTTTCGCTAGGGCGCCTTGATGCCACATTCAGTCGAATATGGCTTTGACATCAAGGGGTGTCACTCTCATCTCATCTCTGGAATTCAGCTTTTCAGTCCATGTTTGAACCAAGGCTGCAATGAAGTCAGGAGTTGGGTCTCCCTGGCAAAACCCATAATTGCCCACCACCATTCTTGACTGGACGTGGAAGGACGGCAGAGCTCAGATCTGACCCATTAGTTGTCTATCACTTGCTGTTTTTGCTATTTGGCATGCAGGTAGTCCTGTTTGGTAACTTTTACAGGTTGATACCTCATTTTTAGGTATGCCTCATGCTGCTCCTGGCATGCCATCCTGCACTCTCCATTCAAGCACGGTTAAACAGCTGTCTTGATGGTAATGGTTGAGTGCAGGTTATGCTGGGCCATGAGATTGCAATGGTGTTGGAGTATATTCTTGTTGCTGTTGATGGCCCGCAGTGCCTTGTGTATACCCAGCCTTGAGCTGCTAGATCGTTTCAAAGTCTGTCCCATTTAGCATAGTGACGGTGTACATAACATGATGGAGATTATTGTTAATGTGAAGGTGGAACTTAGTCTCCAGAAGGACTGTGCGGTTGTCACTCTCACTGATACTGTCATGGACACATGCACGTGCAGCCAGAATATTGGTAAGGATGAGGTCAGGCTATATTATTTCCTCTTCTTGGTTCCTTCATTACCTGCTGCAGACCCAGTCTCACAGTTATAAGCTTTAGGACCTGACCAGCTCAATCAGTAGTGCTCTTGCTGAGCTCTTGGTGATGGACATTGAGATCCCCCCATCCAGAGTACATTTTGTGCTCTTGCTACCCTCAGTGTTTCCTCCAAGTGTTGTTCAATATGGAAGAATATTAAAGGAAAACAGTACCAGTAAGAGGTTTAACCTGAAGCCATGAGAGTTCATGGCTTTCAAAGTCAATGCTAAAGACTCCCAGGGCAACTCCCTCCCAGCTGTATACCACTGTGCTGCCACATCTGCTGGGTCTATCCTGCCAGTGAAACAGGATGTATCCAGGCTGTTACCTGTAAGGTATGATTCCGTGAGAATGACTATGTCAGGTTGTTGCTGAACTAGTCTGTGAGACAGCACTTCCAATTTTGACTCTAGCCCCTGGATGTTAGTAAGGAGGTCTTTGCAGTTCGACAGGGTTGTTTGTTTTCTTTTGCCATTACTTTTTCTAGTGCCTAGGTCGACGCCATGTGGTCCGTCTGGTTTCATATCTTTATTGAGACTTTGTAATGATTGTTACAACTGAGAGCTTGCTAGGCCATTTCAGAGGGCAGTTGAGTCAACCACATTGTTGTGACTCTGGAGTCATATGTAGGTCAGGCCAGCTAAGGACAGCGGATCTTCCTCCCTAAAGTACACCAGTGAACCAGATGGATTTTTCTGACGATTGATAATGGTTTCATGGTCATCAGTAGATTCTCAATTTCAGATATTTTTCATTGAATTCAAATTCCACAATCTACCATGACAGGATTCAAACCCGGGTCCCCAGAACATTATCTGGGTTTCTGGATTAATAGTGATAATATAACTAGACCATCATTTATTATTGCCACATGTATTTGTATACAATGAAATGTTTTATTTCTTGCATGCTATACAAACAAAACATTCCATTCATAGAGAAAGAAAGGAGAGAGTGCAGAATGTAGTGTTACAGTCATAGCTAGTGTGTAGAGAAAGATCAACCTGTTACTCCATTGTGCAGGTTAGGTGGATTGGCCATGCTAAATTGCCCCTTAATGTCAGGGGATTGACATAGGGTTATAGGGACAGAGCCTGGGTGGGATTGTTGTTGGTGTAGGCTTGACAGGACTCCTTCTGCACTGTAAGGATTCTATGATGCTATTCCTGGATTTTGACCCAGCAGCAGTGAATGATAATACAATATCCAGTGAGAATGGTTGGTTCCCACGCACCTTTCTGTTATTTGTTCATGGGATGTGGGTGAGACTGGCTAGGCCAGCATCTATTCCCACATCCCTAATTGTTCTTGAGAACGTGATGTTGTGCTGCCTTTTTGGAACACCCACCATTCTATTAGGGAATGAGTTCCAAGGACTTGGTCCAGTGACTATCCTTGTCCTTCTAGATTGTAGAGGTCATGGGTTGGAATTGCTGTTGAAGAATCCTTGCTGAGTTACTGGAGTGCACCTTGTAAATGATACATACTGTTGCCACTATGCAATGGTTGTGAAGAGAGTGAATGGGCAGAATTCTGCAGCTATTCATTCCAGTGGGATTCTCTGGCTCCATTTGTATTGAATGGAGACTTGATTGAGCATCAAATTCTCCATCCTCATTTGCAGTGGCAGCAGAGTGTGAATGGCCGTAGAATTTCAGCAAATGTTTCAAGTAGTGGATGGGGTGTCACTGATTTGGGCTGTTTTTGTCCTAGGTTATGCTATGTTCTTCACTGCAGACCTCATCCAGGTAGTTGAAGGGTATTCCATTACAAACCCTTCTTGTGCCTTGAAAGTGGTGGACAGGGTTTGGGGGCTCAGGATGTGAGATTTTCATCCACAGAATTCCCAGCCTATGACCTGTTCTTGCAGCCACTGTAAAATGTTGAATCATGGATTCAACAATGGCAATATCAGAGAGAGATGATTATATATTCTCTCTTGTTGGAGATGATTAATGCCTGATACTTACATGACGTGAATATTTCTTTCCACTTTACAGCCTAAACCTGAATTTGTCCAGGTCCTGCTGCAATTGGATATGGACTGTTTCAGTACCTAAGTGGTTACAAATGGTGCATTCAGAGTGAATATCCATATTTCTAATGATGGACGGAATGTCAGTGATGAAACAGCTGAAGATGGTTGGGTTAGGACAATACCCTGAGGAACTCTTGCAGTGATGTCCCGGGATCTCTGACTTGCTCTTGTAGCTACATTAGCTAATCCAGCTTCTGGTTAATGGCAACCCATTAACCGTGTTGGGAGTATCTTAGGAATGAAAACCCGACAAGGAAGCATGTTTTTGTGTGTTTTACCTCAGGAACAATGTTATTGCAGAATCTTTTTTTATTATCTCTTCAGACTGTGTTAAAGACGGCTTTGGAAACCCCACATGTTGCAGGGGTCTTTAATAATTCTCTTTAATAATTCTCTTTATGTTCCTGTTCTCAAAATAACAAGATAAAAGTAATCCAATTAAAAGATAGGTGTAATGGTTCATTTTGTTTCTTGGCACTTTAGCTCCAAAATATGTTAATTGCTTTTTGATGGAAACAAAATTCTAGTGATTAGAATAAAAGATTCACTCAATGAAGTGTGAAAGATATGCATTATTTCGGATTATCTCTATCATATATACTAGGTGAAACCATGTTCATTCTCTGCAGAACAGATTGCCTCATGTAACAATATGAGATTGTACAATATTACTACATCTCCTCTGGCATTTCCCAGAACTGGATCACAGAGTACTGCAGTAAGAGAACCCACTAAATCCCGACTGCAACACTCCTGATCTTGTCCAACAATGGGGTTGGGGAGTAGGGCAATCTTGCTGGCTCCTCATGCCAGTCAATTGGCATGGCGAGCCGATAAGATCACAAGACAGGCGAAAAATCGAGTTTGTGCCGGGTTTCTCACCTTTTGCAATCTTATTGGGCCCGGATTTCCAGTGTGATCCTTAGAATCTCTACGGTACAGAGAAAGACCATTCAGCCCATCAAGTCTACACCAAACACAATCCCACCCAGGCACTACCCCCATATCCCTTAATATTTTCCCACTCATCTCTCTAAAGGATGCATCTCAGGACACTAAGGGGCAATTTTAGCATAGCCAATCAACCTAACCCGCACATGTTTGGACTGTGGGAGGGAACCAGAGCACCCGGAAGAAACCCACGCGGACATAAGGAGAATGTGCAAACTCCACCCAAGCGACCCAAACCTGGAATCGAACCCAGCTGTGAAGCAGCAGTGCTAACTACTGTGCTGCAGTGCCGCCCTTTTGAAGCTCTTCATAATGATGAATCTCAGAGCCACCGGTGACAGCCATTTAAGACACATTGCCTGTCTTTTCTTTGGTGGCAAGATGATAGCCATCTTCTTGAAGCAGGTCGTGACCTCACTGTTGTGAAGAGAGGTTGAAGATATTTGTGAATACACTGCCAGCTGGTCACACTGGATCTGAGCGCTTGTCTGGCCACTGCATTCGTGCCAGTCGCTTTCCATGGGTTGATCTTCTGGAAGGCTGTTCTGACGTCTGCTGTGGTGACCTCAAATACGTGCTCATCTGAAGCTTCTGGGATGGAGTGCATGCTCTCACTGAGCTCTTGTTCAAAATGAACAAGGACCAGGTATTTAAGTCAGAATTTCCAAGTTATTAATAAACATGGGGATTGAATCATCTGGGCTCACTTGTCTTAATGGCCTCAAACATGGTCAGACATGTATGAATCATACATGGTCTCCATCAACAGGATCCAATGTAGAACCAGAGGCCATTGATGCCCCTCCCGTGTGGTTGAGGAAAGGGGGGGGGCAACTGTATCCCTTTGGCACTGCCAGCCTAGTACTCCCCAACAGAGCCTAAGGAGAGGCAGGCAGCTGGGGGAATAGTGCACTTTGCAACTGGCAATCAGCCAGGGGAGGGATTGGCCATGGGACAGGGATATCAGAGCAATATCCCAAGGGTGGGGAGACCGACAGATTCTGCTCTGTTCTGAACAAAGACAGAACAAAGAGATCTGTGCATGCCCAGTAGTGCCCTCCAGTGTGATCAGCTGGTTTTCCAGCAAGAGCAGACTCTGTCCAGTCTCCTACTGGTAGGAATCACACTTTGCCATAAGATCGTATCTGGAAACTCTCTTTAAAAAAAAAAGTGTGATTCTCTCCCATTTTCACACTCATTCAGCACTTATATTGTTTTGATAAGTTTGCCCTCCAATAATTCCATCTAATCTGTGTGCATCATAGTGCCTGATCTGTTTATCCAGTTATTCCCATCTCACTCTCTATTTTCGTGAAAACCTTCCTCCTCCCCTTTGATACTAGTCCCTGTTCAACAAATTCTGCAGTTGGATAGTTCCTCCCTTTCCCCTCCTACCTGCGACAGAATCTCTTTCTGCTGCTCCGAGTTCTGTATCTCAGTCTACCTTCCACCAAACAGGAGCTCTTCCTCTGCCCCACCTCGATGAGATCCCAAAAATGGTTTCTCTCTTCCCTCCCTGTTCTTCTCACATGATACCACAGGATTCAACTCCCTTCTTTCTCTTCTGTCTTGTTTCCCAGATTATATAATTGCTGAACTCAGGTTTGACAGTCCGGACATCTATAGTACAATGGTCTCAAAACTAAAATGTATTCAATTGGGCACGGTGGCACAGTGATTAGCACTGTTGCCTCACAGTGCCAGGGACCTGGGTTTAATTCTTGGCTTGGATCACTGTCTGTGTGGAGTTTACACGTTCTGTCCATGCCTGTGTAGATTTCCTCTGGATGGTCTGATTTCCTCCAACAATCTAAAGGTGTGCTGGTTAAGTGGATTGGCCATGTTAAATTGCCCCTTAGTATCAGCGGGACTAACTAAGGTAAATGCATGAGGCTGTGGGGATAGAGTCTGGATGGGATTCGGTGCAGATTCGATAGGCTGAATGGCCTCCTTCTGCACTGTAGGATTTTATGAGCAAGACAGCTTAATTTAACACCAGTCAGGCAAATGATTCTGCATTATTTTACTGCATTCTCTTTGATGTTTACATCCTACCTGCCATTGCTCATCTTTCTTTCATTTTCTCATTCTATATTTATACCTTTTTGCAATACGGCGTAAAATCTCAGAGTTAGTGCTCCAGGCTCAGTGACTTAGTTGGCAGTAGAACAAATTGGACCAATAGATGCGGAAGTCAGTATTCATGGCTCTACAAACTCTCTACTCATTAAGATTAAATGAACTAGCTTGCAAAATGTGCTCAATTTTCTTTCTCTCAGACTGATTCAGATCCTGCTTCATAGTCCTTTTCTCTTGTGTACCATTCCCATTATTGATTGAGTACAGTGCATAAGAGGCCATTCAACCCATTGAATCTGCACTGACTCCCTCTCAGGGCATTTTACCCAGACCCTCTCTCCGCCCTAAGCTTGTAACCCCATACAATGCCCAAGGCCAATTCATCTAATCTACACATCTTGAGACACTAAAGGGCAACTTAGGAAGGCCAAACCATCTAGCCTGCACATCTCTGGACTGTGGGAGGAAACTGGAGCACCCGGCGAAAACTCATGCAGACATGGACGAATGTGCAAACATCCCATGGACAGTCATCCAAGATTGCAGTTGAACCTGAATCCTGGAGCATCAGTGCTAACCACTGTGTCACCACACTGCCTTTGTGTTCAGCCCTTGTTTCTCCCTATAGTCATTATATCACCTCCCTCACTCACTCATTGTCATTAACACTCGCCATCTCCTTTAGTATCCCTCCCACAATGGTACCATCACCTAGTACAGGTCAATTAAATACAGATGGAAAAGGCTATTGATCTGGATATTCCACATTATTTTTACTGGTTGCAAATGCAGACCTCTTCAGCCAATTATTCTGATCACTCTCTCACTTCAGTGTTGCCACCTTAAATAAAATTGGGAGTTCATTTATTATTGATGATCTTGCGAGCATAGAAATGCGGGATCTGTTTTTATCGACAGCTTAATTTGTCTCTGTTGGTGGAAGGGATGCTGTGCTCTTGTTTTCCGAAAGCGGAGCTCTCACTTGCTTCTGTTTGTAGCAGACTGCGTTAAGAATCAACCGTGTAATTTAAGAGTGGAGTCGCGTGCAGGCCAGGTAAAGTGGGTAGCAGCTTTCCTTCATTGAAAGACATTATCGAACCAGCAGGGCTTTCATGATGATGTAGAAGCACCCACAGTCATTCGATCAAGGTACGAGACCACACACTTGTGGCACTGATTGCCAGGTTTGTCACGGTAGCATTTGAACTTACAAGCTCAGTGGACAGTAAAAAGCAGGTTGAATGTGGAGCTCGGAAGATTTGCCATCCTCTGAGCTCTGTGCACACGACTGTCCTTGTGGTGTTCAATCATTCAGTAGTTGGTTCAGTAGTTGGTGTTTAACTATGTGCGTCTATGGATTGCTCATCAGTTTGATAGCAAATTTAAAACAGAGTTGAAGAGAAACTGTTGTGAATCTGTGAAACTTACTACCCCAAAGTGCAATAGATGCTGGCACAGTAAGTAAATTTAAGGAGAAGTTAGATTTCTACTTGGTAATGGGTTGAAGGTAATGGAGGGAAGGCAGGAAAATAGGAATGAGGAGCATATCAGCCATGATTGAATAGCAGTGCAGATTCAATGGGCAGAATGGCCTAATTCTGTTTCAATATCTTATGAGCTTATTAGTTAAGCCTGGGTGCGGTGGCTGAGAAAAATAAACTAATCTGTGGTAGTAAGTATGCGAGGAGACATTTTAAAGTATTGAATAAAATTCCAGTTCTGACTTATAACCTGACTACCTGGGGTGTATCATCTCTGCATATTTCCAACAAATAAAAAGCATAACAATCTTGGCTTCCTGAATCTAGACAGATGAAGTATTCAATGTTACATGATACGGTTGCCCATAGAAATATCACCAGAGACTCCAAGCTGTGTCTCTGACATATTTATGTAGTGACAACCACATAGCAATTCATTCTGTCCCCTGTTCATCCTACACTTAGTATCTCAGGGTGGGATTTTTCAACAATGGGGCAGCAACGACAGTAAAACGCTCTGGATATCAGTAAGATCAGAAGGTCTGTAGTACTCGAGGGCAACATAGTGACCCAGTGGTTGGCACTGCTGCCTCTGGCCTCGGGTGACTGTCTGTGTGGAGTTTGCATGTTCCCCCCATGCCTGTGTGGGTTTCCTCCCACACAGATGTATGGGTTAGGTTGATTGACCATGCTAAATTGTCCCTGAGTGTCAGGGAATTGGCAAGGTAAACATGTGGGGTTACAGGAATAGGGCCTGGTTGTTGGTGAAGTCTCTATGGGCCAAATGGCCACCTCCTGCACTGCAGGAATTCTATGATTCTATCCTGCTGGTCACCTCCACAGCCAGAAAACATGTCATGTGAGGGAGCTGGAAAATCCCACAAATGGCCACAACCCCACTGCACTTGGGGTTGATATGAAGCTATTTTCTTGTAATGTGTGGGCAACTTTGAATGATTCATTCTGATATGTGACAAAAAAACAAAACTCCATTGAAAAAATTTAAGGGAAACCCAACATAAGAGAGTGAATTTCATTCACATTAATCTTGTTATTGCAGATTGTCAGCTCCCAGGTTGAGGGCTCAGAGAGTTCAGGGATCTGTGAATCTGACCTTCAAACGTGGCTGTCTTGATGTTAGAGTTTTGGTCGAGGTGGGTAAGGAGAAGGCCGGGGGCATGGTGAGAACGAGTGAAAAGATTAAGTCGACCTGGGAGAACTGAGCAGGATGCTGAGCACAGAGGTGCAGAGACAGGTTGAGTGGAAGGTCTGCCTTGGGGATCCAGCACTGCGTCTAAAATTCAAAATTAAACACTAAAGCATGAAGCATCCCTTCCCCACCTCCGCAATGTTCTCCATGTTCTAGCTATATCAATCCATGCCACTTATGTAACACCCATACCACAAATCCCCTCATACCCTCCATGACAATCTTTGCCCTCTCATCCGTCATGCCCATCTTTGCCCCTCAACTTACTTGCTATATAATGCCAATGCCAGCTTATTCCCGTTCATCTACCCCATGTGCCTTTATAGCCTCAATGTCAATTTAATGACAATTCAAGCCCTCCCACCCATCACCCTTTTCCCCTTATACTCAACATGCCATCCGCCATGATCTCCTCAGAACCCAGGCAGCGATAAGATAACATAGAGTTCCAAATGTTAATTGTCAACTTTATATCAAAAAAAGTTCACATTCATTAAACCCTATTTACTACTTGTATATTCCTTCAACTAAATAAAGCTGTATAAGAACAAACATTTCATTCAAGTGCATAATCTCCTATAACACCAAGAACTGGAATTCATAGTCCCACGTCAAAGAGCTATAATATTTTGTAGCTGTCAATCAAACTGTGATAATGGATGGTTATGAAATAAATCATGTTGCAGTAATCCAATAATAAAAGCTAATGTAATAGCAAAAGTGAAATAGCAAGAAATCACTTTTTTTTAACAGTCCAGATATTTTTTTTTCAAAGATTTAAAAGGCAGGACTTTTAAAAGTTTGACAGGTCTCTTTCATAGGTGCTTCTGACAGTTTTGACAGTTGATTTTGCTAAATATGCTGAAAGTTGCAATGAACTTGCCAGTTAATGAGTTCATGCACTTTTTGCACTTACCTATGCCTATTTTTATTAACAATTCCAAAGGACACCTGACCCTCCCTGAAGGGCACTTGACTTCCATCAGAGAACATCCGACCACTCTGGAAGATGTTCCAGGACTAAATCCAAAGGGACACCATGGCTACCCAAATGATTCCATAAAATTGAAACCTGCTCTAATCTTCACTCACTGAGATTCACCTAAACTAGCCGATCAAAATTCCATTTCAGTCGAAGCAGCAGACTGTTTAAATGATCCATTGCATCCACAACCTATGCATACATGAACTATACCTATTGCAATTCCTCCCCGAAACGATAGGAATTCCTGCATTCAGGGATTGAACTTCGAATTTGCAGACAGTCCCACGACTTTTACCATGACAGAGAGCCTCCCTGTGGTGTTTAAAACCTGAGCTCTGAGTGTTTGAACAACTTCTTCAATGCGTTAAAATCACATCAAACCATCTAAACCATCACTGGTGTTTCCTTGATCAGTACCTTTCAGTTCCCCAAATAATAATCCACTTCTCAGAAGCTGGAGCACCCGCAATAGTTAAGCAATTCTACTTCATCCCCTTTTATTACCAATATCTTTGAGGACTGAGACTGTCAATTAAGGCTGATTATGGACATGTGTGTGCTGTTGTAGACCTGTGCTCGCTAGCAACAGGAATTAGATTAAAATTCTCAGCCGTGAAGCCCCATTGTAATGATCAAATGGTAACTGAATAGATATTTGCACCAGTGCAATTTACATTAGAGAACATGCCATTGATCTCACCACAACAAAAATAATTCTGACGCCTTTGATTCATCAAATCAACCGATTTCACTGTTCCATCTGATTTGAGCTTCCTGCAAGGTTGAAAACTTTTTACAGATTTGAAAGAATTTGCACGACAAACCTAACTGCTAATGTATACAAGGAAACATAATGTAGCTGTCTGAATATTTTGCTGCAATAACCCACAAAGAGTAACTCAGTTAGGAACTGAGAAAATAAAATCTCCAGATAGGTGTCCAGAAATCACATCCATCTCCATCAATGTGAGATAATGACCTAACTTTTTGATTTGATTTGATTTATTGGTGTCACATGTATTAACATAAGTGAAAAGTATTGTTTCTTGTGTGCTATACAGACAAAGCTTACTGTTCATAGAGAAGGACACGAGAGAGTGCAGAATGTAGTATTACAGAAATAGCTAAGGTGCAAAGGAAGATCAGCTTAATTCAAGGTAGGCCCATTCAAAAGTCTGACAGCACTTTAGGGAGAGAAGCTGATCTTGATTCAGTTGGTTCATGACTGCGGATCTTTGTATCTTTTTCCGATGGAAGAAGGTAGAAGAGAGAATATCCGGGGTGTGTGGGGTCCTTAATTATGTTGGTTGCTTTGCTGAGGCTGTGACAAGTGTAGACAGCATCAATGGATGGGAGGTTGTAAGGTCCATGTTGTAAATCAGATTTGCTTTCTTAGCGAGTGATGCAAGAAAAGGAAAATGTATCCTTCAGGCAGTCAGATGTGCTTTTACAAGATTGCGGTTTAGCCACAATTGTTTGTTCAGAGTAGCCTGAGCTTTATCTGGCAACTAGCCCAAATGTTCATGAGTTGACCGTACTAAATTATGCCAGGAGATGACAAAAGCAGAAAGTATCGACCATTCTCCATTAATAACCGCCACATAAACAGTGAAAGAACTGAGAATCTTTTTTTATTAGTATAAAAATATTTTGTCTTATTGCTTAGAATGCTAAAATATCAGCATTGTCCCACCAGGATTGCCTACTGCTGTCTCAGCATGTGATGGTGATATTAACTTGCACAGTATCAGTTATGTATATGAACAGTGTACAAATTAATCTCTCTGGGTTTGGAATAATATATGTGTGAGTTGTTGTATCTGACAGTCTAATTTATTTATGCGTTTTTAATTTATTTCTCCATAAAATGGCATGCGAATTTTAGTCAACCAGCATGTACTCAGCCTATTCTTTTCCCCTCATCTGTAGGATGCCAGTCTGTACTGTTCCTCTGTACACTGCAGAATATTGAGGGCAAGATCACTTTAGTAAGGGCTTTATAAATCATTCACAAATATTACCAGTGTGTTCCTCAGAGGATGACCTGTCTTTCTCTCCTTATTAAACTAGTCTTAATCTAATAATATGTAGGCGTCAATTGTAATTTAATACTAACTAATGGAAGGAATACCATTGGCTGATTTGTTACTGGGCTTTTGTTTTAATAGTGTAATTGCTTCACTTCTTCAAGAGTTCAAATTAACGTCGAGTTGGATTTGCACAGATCAAAGAAAATGTCAGAAGCCATAGATTCCCATGACTTGAGATTTTTTTTTTGAAGGAATACTTTATTTATGAACCAAATTGTCCAAAAAGTTCATCAGAAAACAATGGATTCAGACAGAGTAGTGATGGAAAGAGAAGAAAATGAATGAAAAAGCTTCCTGATTTAAGTTTGCGTTGCATCCATCTTCACAATTCTGGTCAGTGTTATCAAGATTGATAGACAAATAGCCATCTTTCTCCTCAACCTGTACTGAGCATAAAACACCGGGATGTGTATCACATCTTATAACCTCCTTTGGAACTATCTCAAAATGCTTCATGTGTAATGAATTGTTTTGGAAAGCAGTAACTTTATAAGCCAGTAAATATAGCAGCAATTTTGTACATAGCCAGATCCCTCAGCAAACAATAATAACACATTGAATCTGTTTTTGATATTAAAAGAGAAATGTTGGCTTGCCTAATGGAATCACTACCTGCTCTTCTTGGAATAGTGCCAGGATATCATTGTCTTCTACCGTAACCCTCAAAACAGTCCCACAGTTTTTTACTTTTGTTTCAAAATGGTGCAAAAAAAAATGTAATGATGAAATGTAGGTAAAATTCAAAGGAAAGTGCATGAACAATAAAGTTACAGTAATTTACCTTCTCAAAAAGTACATTGGGAAAATGCTTCGCAGGATCCGGATTGGATAATGTTCTGCAGCATCTGTGTTGGATAGTGTTTTGCAAGGTGTACGTGTCCTTCAATTGAATCTGAACTGTTCCTCGATGATTTTGGAGAGCAATGCTTTCCAAGGATCTCAATCAAGTCATTGTAAGTTTTAGTTCCTGGCTATGCTGGATGAACTAAATTCTGGAGCAAATTGAAGGCTTTATTTCCTACTGTAATGAAAAATAAATTGTTCAAGCAACCCATTAGCAACCTTATTTGTTCGTACAAAGTATTGAAAGTGCTCTGCATCGCAACTCTTTCAGTTTCTTAATTGAAAGGTCAGAGGGTCATAGAAGTTTCCAGCATGGAAACAAGCCCTTCTGCCCAACTTCTCCATGCTGCACTTTTGTTAAAGACTAAGCCAGTCCCAATTGACCGCATTTGGCCCATTTGCCTTGATAGCCGTCTTAACCTATGTAACTGTCTGAATGCTTTTTAAAAGACAAAAATTGTACCCACCTCTTTTACTACCTCTGGCAGCTTTTTCCAGACACTCACCACCCTCTGTATGAAAAAATTGCTTCTCTGGATCCTTTTGTATATCTCCCCTCTCACTTTAAACCTATTTCCTCTAGTTTTAGACACCCCTACCTTTGGGGAAAGATATTAACTATTCAGCTGATCTGTGCACATCATTATTTTACAGACTTCTGTAAGATCACCCCTAAGCCTCCTACACTCTAGAGGAAAATACCCCAGTCTATCCAGCCTTTCCCTATACCTCAAACCATCAAGTCATGTTAGCATCCTAATAAATCTTTTCTGCACTCTTTCTAGTTTAATAATATCCTTCCTATAATATGATGACCAGAACTGCATACAGTATTCCAAGTGTGGCCTTAACAATGTCTTGTAAAACTTCAACAAGATGTCCCAATTCCTGTATTCAGTGTTCTGACTAGTGAAACCAGGCATGCTGAATGCCTTCTTCAACACTCTGTCCACCTGTGATTCCACTTTCAATGAGCTATGAACATGACCCCTAGATCTCTTTGTTCTGCAACTCTCACCAGCATCCTATCATTAGGGCGGCATGGTAGCACAGTGATTAGCAGTGCTGCTTCACAGCTCCAGAGACCTGGGTTCGATTCCCAGCTCGGGTCACTGTCTGTGCGGAGTTTGCACATTCTTCTTGTGTCTGCGTGGGTTTCCTCTGGGTGCTCCCGATTCTCTCCCACAGCCCAAAGATATGCGGGTTAGGTTGATTTGCCATGCTAAAATTGCCCCTTAGTGCCTTGACATGCTTAGGTTAGAGGGATTAGTGTGTAAAATATGTAGGGATATGGGGATAGGGCCTGGGTGGGATTGTGGTCAGTGCAGACTCAACGGGCCGATGTTGAGGCATAGGGCACCGTTTCACTTTTCGGAGAGAGGGGAGTGAGTGATCAGATGCAGGGAATCAGGTCATCCTGTACAAACAGTGGCCTGGTGTTGGGAGAGAGAGGCTGGCTGGTGGACTCTTTCTCCACTGTAGAGTTCTATGATTCTACGATTAACTAAGTCCTACCCTGGTTCAATCTACCAAAATGCATCACCTTGCATTTATCTAAATTAAACTCTGTCTGTTATTCATCGGTCCATGACCCAATTGATCAAGATCCCCTTGCAATCCTAGATAACCTTCTTCACTGTCCACTCTGCCACCAACCTTGGTGTCATCTGCAAACTTACTAACCACGCATCCTAAGGTGCCATGGATCCCAATTGACCCATTATTCCTCTTGTGGACAGAAGCAACTCAAAACCTCTCAGAATATATATATTTTACTGTCTTCTCAGTGCTACACTTTTTACCCTGGAGACAGTTAAGTTGATGTTTTTTTTCAACTGGCCCCAGCCTCACAGTAAAGCATCCCTGCTTTTCCAGTATGCCAAATACTGCCTGAAATCTCACCCTTCTCTGATCGGCAAAACCCTTTATTTTTAAAACCAGATGGAGAACTATTTTCTTACTTGATCTTCCTGATACTTCAATCTCTAATCCTGTTGATGCTTTTCCCCAGCCTTCTAATATTCAAAATGTGAGGACCCACAGTGTAATTTTTACTTCCCTTAGGATCTATTCTTGATGTTTGCGATGAAACAAAATCCCACCAATTTTCTTTTCGTAATGTTTTAACTATGTTCGTGGATTGAGGGTTTTAAACAAAAAGATGTGAGCTGCGATTTTCCCAAATGAGGGCAAAGTGCTTACAAGGGTTCCCATTGGCTTTCTCAGTGTTTATCAGTAGGGATTCTCCCACCTTATAGCGGCGAAATTATTCATGTTGCAAAGTCCACCAGTCAGCCTTTCTGTCCCGAGACCAAGTCCCCCGTTTGTGCAGGGTGACCCGATTCCCTGCATTTGATCACTTGCTCCCCTCCCTCCAAAAAGTGAAATGGTGCGCCACACCTCAGCATCTCTCCCCTCTCCACAGTGACCAGGAGAGCACCTCCAATCTGTTACCAAAGAAGGGCATCCTCCCACCTCCCCATCCACCCACAAAAAATGGGTACACCACACCCTCCCCCAGTACCATGCAGGCACGAGGGTTACCTGAGCACTGCCTCCCCATCACTCAACACCCTTCAGATCCCCTGTCAGCCCCCTTTTCTCTCAGACTTTCACTCAGCCCCTTTACCTTTTTAGACTTCCTGTCCCCTACTCATTTCTCCTTTCCTCTTCTACTTCCCTTTCAGTTCTGCTCCCTCCCAGCAATCCATTCAGCCTCCCTTCAAGCCAAGCCCCTTGGCAATGCTGATAATGCACTAGCTTGGAACATTGAGCTTTGTGGGGGCCCTAGGATCCATTTGCCCATCTGCTGTTGCCAGGCTACAGAGGAAGGGTCCCCTCAATTGTTCTGGGGGCTGGTTGAATAGGTAAGGACTGGGGACAAAGTATTGAACTCAGCACTCTTCACCAAGATGGGGATGTTGTGGCTGGACTTCCCTTTTAAGCCTGGCAGAGCTGAAAGTCACCCTTGGCATGGTGATTTCAGGCAAGTCTGTGATTAATATCTGCACGCGATGGGTTGTGAGAGGACTGCTCTTGGATCTTTTTCGAGAGTATCCTACTGCTTCACATCGTTAGTGTATGCTTGACCTGGACCATCTGATGGGCAACACAACAGCTCAGTGACTATCGCTGTGCTGTGCAGATACATGGATTTGGGCCTGTGTCTGTGGGAGTTTGCGCATTCTCCCCGTGCTTGCGTGGGTTTTCTCCGGGAGCTCCGGTTTCCTCCCACATCCCAAAGATGTGCTCTTAGGCTAATTGGCAAAACAAATTCTCCCTAAATTGTCTCAAATTTGGTTTTTAACCCATAGATCTATAAACATGGACAGGGATCGCGGGTAGAGGAGGGAACATCAGGGTGGCAACGCAGGCTCATTGGACCGAAGGGCCTGTTTCCCGTGCTGTTTTGTTCTTCGTTCTTTGTATTCTTGCCTGTCAGCAGTGAAAATTCTGAAGTGGGCAGGTCATTCTAATCTCGCTGTCTTCCCAGTCACCTGACAAGAATTTAAACCTGTGCAGCACTCCAT
The DNA here is from genome assembly GCA_024679065.1 of Sphyrna mokarran. Lineage (NCBI taxonomy): Eukaryota > Metazoa > Chordata > Chondrichthyes > Carcharhiniformes > Carcharhinidae > Sphyrna > Sphyrna mokarran. The sequence goes on from JAGIQG010000024.1 coordinate 35,870,178, forward strand.
TTGGCAACAGAGATTTTCCTTTCTCCCTGTCAGAAGCTGCAGGGGAGACCAGACCCTTTTGAAATCTCCAATAGAGATGAGATATCAATTTTACTTGCTTAGGTGGAGACAGTTTCCAATCTGCCCAGCTGTGCACACAGTCCCAAGGTACATATATGCCTTTGATTTGAAGCTTTTTTATGGATTCCCAGTAAGAAAAAAAATCATTGAAACTCTCTCCATCGTACTTGAAGTCTTTGATCTGCAGTCCCTCATAAAAGATTCAGTTGCCAGATCAAGGGATACCTATCAGCATCCAGCCACCTGTGTTTATTTTGGTTTCTCTTCATGATTGACTGCACCTCAAATACCCCATTGGTCCTGACCAATATAAACAGACTCTAATCCTTATTGCCAATCTGTGGTTCCACTACTTGTAGTGCAGAACTTGATTTCACACCAATGCTTTCTTCTCTTGGCTTGTGAACGCAGAGAATCCACTCCCCCTCCCCCCCTACCCCTGCTTTGTTTGCACAAACAGATTCAAAGTAACAACAACAAGATTTATCAAAGAACTCATTTCCTGCACAGGACAGAAATTGAAACTAAATAGTAGTCTGTTAAACACTCTAATGACAGTTCCATCAAGTCATGTGATCAGCTCTTAAAGCCATCATGCAACCAGTTAAATATATAACAGAATACTTAGAAGGATTACTTTTTATCATCTCTCAGAACAATTCCCTGCCTGCAAGAATAATTCCTCAGTGTTTGAACAGCATTGCAGGAACATAAATCTCCTTAGTTAGTGGTGTTAACAGACAGTTTTAAACATCAGCCTTAATTTTATGCACTCTGTTTAATTTGTTTTAACAGTAAAAGTTTAGCATTTTCTTGAAGTTCACATGATCCCTGCGAGTAAGCTTCCATTTTCGTAAGGGTAATGGCAGAATGACACATCACCCACAAATTTTTGATGATTTGCAATTGCTGGCACATTTCTTCCCTGCCAAAGATTGCTGCGTGGTTTACGTACAAATGATGCCATGCGCCCTAAACTAGCCGTTATTTTCCCTGCAAATCCCAGACCAATGCTTCTGAATTAGTCATAGGGTTGTGGACCTGAAGGGGTCAGGCAATTTCCTTTCCATCATTATGGGGATGCATCCTGCCTGTTAGTCACTCAACTGAGAAGATGAGACTTCTGCATCAGTGGGAGTGTAAGCAATTATCCTATTCGTCCATATCGCCTCAAACTAGGGCAGCATCACAATGTGGCAGCTCATCTCCTTGGCCATCTGAGGCGAGTCTACGAATAAAATGTTCCACTTCTGAAATGAACATTTCTCCCCCATGACTCCATATTCAAATAAAATAACTTTCCTTGATTACTATTTTCAATTTTTTTGGTTCAAAAGTTAGTCAATTGAAACGCCTAAATTTTTGTATTCCTTTTCGTTTGTATCATTATTTATTTTAATCCTGAAATAAGCTGAACGATGGAATAAGATTTAAGGCTTCAGCTACTTTTGTTTTTGTGGCTACTGTTGTAAGAATATCAACATGACTCCTGTTCTAACTGTTTGCCTTAGTAGTTCAGGCACTGCAGTGGGCTGGAATGTCAGAACATATTTGTTCACACATGTAAATTTGCAGTTCATTTAAATAGGGACTATTATGCAGCACTCCTTTTATAATCGTGGTGCAAAATACGCTGACCCAGAAATGGAACTAGTTCAGCCTGAATGGCAGAATCAATTTGGATTTACACTTTGAAGCCAGTATTGAAAGTATTACACCTAAACATCCAGTCTCTCTCAAGTCAGAGTGATGAAGTGAACATTGAGGACCTGGCATGGTGCCACAGATTTCAGCTCCTGTAAGCTCATTCATCAATTTATTGCGTATTTGGGCTCGTAACAGTCCCTGCAACAGAAGTTATTGATGGTATCTCCTGAGCTAATTCAATGAGCAATTGTTTTAGGTCAACCGAGGAGCATACATTTTGGTGTCCAAGGATAATATCATACCATTTACTCATAAAGGCATTGTGTAGAGTGAGATCAGGAAGGTTTTGAATCAGATTCCAGTAGCAGACGCAAGTCATTGCAGTAACACTGCAGCAACACCGCCACACTATTTTGCTTTGTGTGGCATCAAAGTCACTTTTAACACCAACTTTAATTCAGCCATTTATTGATTTATTGCTGCTGCGAATCCTAACTATCTGAGCTTCTGTTTCATGTGGAGATGTTTGGCATGGGCAGTAATTGTTGCTAAGAAAAAAAAACATAATTCCAAGTCACAGTCATGAAAACAGATCAGCAGTTTGCAAAATTACAACGCTTAATGCAAGCAAAAAGCTTTTGAGTATGATATTTGCAACTGGCTGTCCAAAGTAGTTATTTAGCCTATCAATTTTTAATTAGAACCTAGTGATCTTAGAAAAATCCTGTGAGGGATGTTGCCATATCACAAAATCCTGTAGAATTGTTCAATGTTCTCTGCAGGATGGAAGCTGGAGGGAAGGGGCAGTGGGGTGGTGACATATTCCATAACTGCTCAATAGAACTTGAGTGGTTTTATTTCATTCATTTTCTGGGATGAGGGCAGACCAACATTTGTTGCCCAATCTTAGTTGCCTTTGAGAAGATGATGGTGAGCTGCTTACATGAACTATTATAGGTACAGCCAAGGGGTTCTAGCACTTTGACCCCAGCGACAATGAAGAAGCGGCAATATGTTTCCAAGTCTCGAAAGTATCTGACTTGGAGGGGGAGCTTCCAGATGGTGGTATTCCCAGGAATCTTCTTCTCTTGTCCTTCTAAATGGTAGTGGTTGTGGGTTTGGAAGGTTGTGTAAGAAAACTTGGAGAGTTTCTTCAGTCCATCTTCTGGATGGTGCACATGGCTACCACTATTCATTGATGCTGGAAGGATTGAATGTTTGAGGAAGGTGTTCAAGTCAAGAGAATTGCTTTGTCTTAGATGGTGTCAAGTTTACTGAGTGTTGATGGAGCTGTATTCAGTGAGGTAAGTGAGGAATATTCCACTACATTTCCTAACTTGTACCATAGAGAAGACAGAAGAAGTTATTCACTGCAAAATTCCTAGCCTTTGACCTGCTACTAGCAACAGTATGTATATGTTCAGTTTCTGGTCAATAGTAACTCCCAGGATTTTAATAATAGGGGATTCAGTGATGGTAAGACTATTGAATGTCAAGAGCAATAGTTAGATCTCCTCTTATTGGAGACAATCATTGTCTGGCATTTGTTACTTTATACTTGTCAGCCCAAGCCTGGATATTGTCCAGGTCTTGGACTGCTTCAATATCTGAGTAGTCACAAATGATACTGAACATTATGCAATCATTAATGAACATCTCTCCCTCTGACCATTTGATGGAAGGAAGATCATTGATGATGCAGCTAATGATAGATAGGTCTATGACACTACCCTGAGGAACTCCTACAGTGATGTCCTTGGAGCTGAGATGACCTCCAATCACCACAACCACCTTTGTTTGTACCAGATATGATTCTAACCAGTTTCCATCCAATTCCCATTCACCCAGTTTTACCAGGGTTCCTTGATGTCACACTTGATTAAATGTTGTCTTGATGTCAAGGACAGTCATTCTCACTCTAGATTGATACAGCTCAGAAGGAGATCACTTCGCCATCATCTCTTTCAAGGAGCTTACCAATTAATCCCACTCCCTTGCCCTTTCCATGTGACCCCTCTAATCTATTCCCTTATATTTATCCAAAGACCTTTTTTAAGTTTGGTGCACACAATGTTGGCTGAAGTGCGAAAACCATCACATATCTCTCTCAGTGCATAGTTGAGTTCTCTACCAAGATTCTCTTGATCTCTCTATGAAAAAAAATTGGGACATAATTTTCATTGTCACTGTGATGAATTGGGGGCATAATGGAATTGAGAATGATGACTCCACGGAGATTGGGGCATCTTTTTAAAGAGCACTCTGATCTGTGATAAAAATAAACTCTCTCCTGCCAACAACCCATGGATAGAAAGAATTCCCCCACAAGCATAGGCCCCTACTTCCACAAACACCAGGGTGAACCCACCCACGCTGACAAGCATCAGAATGATACCCTCCCCCTTCCACAAGCATCCATCCCCATTGTCTACAAGCATCACACCCTCTTCTCTGACAAACATCCCCCTCCTTCCCATTTCACAAGTTTGAGGCATGAACCACCCCCTCCTTCTCCCACAAGGGCAGTAACCGCATTGGACTCCTGGCAGGGGCTGCCTCTGGCAGTGTCATTTACGATTGCCCCCATTAACTCCCTTTCTCCATTGATGCTGCCAGAGCTGTTGAGTTTATCCAGCATCTTCTGTTTTCTTCCAGACTTCCTGCATCCGCAATATTTCTCTCCCTTGTTTCACCACTCAAACCTTCTGGCTTATTTTTTATCAGAAACGTACAGCAACTGCCTATGCAGTGTTCTGCAGGCGACATATGCAGAATAACACAACTCAAACTTCTCTCTGGTGTCATCCAGAGAGAACCAAAAAGAATACATCCTCATCTCAGTGTCTTTTCATGTCGTGTGAAGGGCACTTTATAAAAACTGCCCTCATTAATCTCATCATAAACTCTTGCGACTCTCTTTGACTGCAAATAGATCTGAATGGCAAAGTGTGAGCTCTGACTAACAAGAAAAGAAGGTTAACCTTAAAATAAAATGACTAACTTTTAGTATTTCACACAAGTCTGGCCGATCTCCTGAGAAGCTGGTTACAGTCGAGCAGAACACATTGGGGTTGGCATTTTCTGGTTGGCTGTCCTCATGCCAAGGCTGGAAAATCCCGCCCAAAATCAATGGACCTTTGCATGGTCTGTGTCCCACTCACTGCGATTCTCGTAGCAAGCAGGATGGGAACATTTTGCCCTGAGACAGATATTGCTGGTATAGGATATCTTGCAGTTTGTCCAGGAGTTAAGTTTACATTAGGCTGGGATATCCCTCCTTCCCACTCCAACTCACCCTCCAAAACCCCAAGCCCCATATAGCCACCTGTACTTGTGGCAGGTTTTCCAGTGACAGAAGTGGGTTGCTATCGGCCACCAGCCAGACATTTTGATCCCACTGAAGTCAAAGGCCATTTGTGCCGAGCACCAGGTACTGGGGGAACCATGTTTTTTTTTTGTGTGTGTGTGTGTGTGTGTGTGTGGTGGGGGGGGGGGGGGGGAAGGAGGAGGAGGAAGGAGGAGGAGGAGTGAGGTGGGAGGAGGAGGAGGAGTGAGGTGGGAGGAGGAGGAGGAGTGAGGTGGGGTTGGGTGGTTCACCTTCAGCCGGGACCAGAAGGCCATGCCAGTGGGTAGGGCCAGAAACTCCCATCCTTAGCTTTTTTCATTCTGAAATTAGCATGGTTAGATTCTCCTAACAAGTCATTCAGGATTGGTTATGTTCACACTTCTTGAACAGTATTTTCTTGTCAAGAATCATCTAATCCCTACAGTGCAGAAAGAGGCCATCTGGCCCATCGCATCTGCACCAACCACAATCCTGCCCAGGCCCCACCCTCCCCATGCACATACATTTACCTGCCATTCCTTTAACTACATCTCAGGATACTAAGGGGCAATTTTAGCATGGCCAATCAACCTAACCCACACATCTTCAGACTGTGGGAGGAAACCCGATTACCTGGAGGAAACCCACGCAGATATGAGGAGAATGTGCTAACTCCACACAGACAGTGACCCAAGCAGGAAATCGAACTCTGGAGTTGTGAAGCAGCAGTGCTAACCACTGTGCTACCGTGCCACCCTTACTTCTGAATCATATTTTTTTCAGCTCTGAGTTGCTGTTGAGTCACATCAAGTCTATCAATGAAGTACCTATTTATTCTTGCAATGTGGCAGCCCTGGGATGGCCAATATTAATTGCCTAACCCTAATTGTCCTTATATAGTTGGTGTTGAGTTTGCTTCTTGAACTATTTGGGTGGCGCAGTGATTAGGACTACTGCCTCACAGCAACCAGGGACCTGGGTTCAATTCCCAGTTTGGGTCATGTCTGTGTAGCATTTGCATGGATTTCCACTCGATGCTCCGATTTCCTTCTGCAGCCAAAGATGTGCATGTTCGGTGGATTGGCCATCCTAAATTGCCCTTTACTGTGACGAGGTAGGGTGAATGCATGAGGCTATGAGGATAGGGTCTGGCTGGGATTGTGTTTAGTGCAGGTTTGATGGGTCAAATAGCCTCCTTTTGTACTGTAGGATTCTATGATTCTATTACAGTCTGCGCGATGAAGATGAAACGTGGTGTTGTCTTGTAGTGAATTTTGATTTTTGACCCAGCGGCAGTGGGAAAATGGTGATATGTTCTGAGTCAAGAAGTGTATGACTTGGAAGGGAACTTGTGGGGTAGCATTCCTCTGTAACTGCTTCCCTTGTTCTTCTGGGGGATAAGACGTCATGAGTTTAGAAATTGTTGCCAAAGGAGTCTCGGTGAGTTGCCATAGTGCATCTCGTAAACAATACACACGACTGATTAGCCATGATGGAAGGAGCAAATGTTTAAGATACAGGATGGGATGCTGATCAAGTGGGCTGGAACAGTGAAATATTGCAAGTATAAATGTCAATATTTCTAAAATTATAAAAAAAGTGTATGAGTCCAAGATTTGGGCACAATAAGCAGGGAGTTTTCATTCATCCCCCAAACAACAGCAACAAATATGAATGAGCTGCTGATTCAGTTCTAGGCTGATGGTCAAACACTGCTCTGGGGAAAATGGCTGCCGGCTTACCTGCACAACAACAATAACTGAGCTTCAAAGCATAACGAATTCTGTGTGAACTGCTTTGAAAACTTTTGAAAGATGTGAGCAGATAAAACAAACTTGCCCTTCTGTAGCAATATTGTCTCTCAGGACATCCCAAGTTTCTTCACACACAGGCATTTACTTTGAAATCCAGATAAAGTGTTATATGAAAGCCAACTTTTTTCTTCTTTTCATTACCCTGAGCAGTCGATGTTTCTCCTTCGAATGATCAAAAACAAGACTGGTGGCAGGTATCCCATCTCTGCAGCTATGCAAAATCATAACAGCGATGCAATTACTGATTTCTACTGTTCTAATACAAAGTGGGACAAATTATCTCAGGGTGGTGGTGAAATGCCCATTCAAGACAAACTGGGAGCAAATATTCACTTTTTCAATTTAACTGGAACAGGTTTAGAAATGTCTACAGCTGAGTAATGTGTGCTTCAGGAGTATGGTAAAAGGTACTTTAATGTAACGTTGAATACAACAGATGGCTGGAGGTGGTGCAGTGGGTTAGCATCACTGCCCCTGAGCCAGAAGCTCCAGGCTTGGGTCCCACTTCAAGGACTTGATGACCATGAAAGGTGTGTACATACTGCGGTCCAACAGGTTGAGTTTCAACCTGCAAATCCTTCCTAGTAATATGTCAAAGGATGGTGGTAAGAGAGTGAGGGACTCCTGGTAAGCCATGCTTGATATGGAGTGCTACCCGTCAAGCTATAAATCCCCGGTGACAGACCAGTGACATGTTACAGAAATTACTAATTATGGAAACAGACGATAGTCTGCCTTAGTGAACAATTAGGTGCTGGAAGTTAAGTGAATGAGATAAAGCAGGTCCACCCCAACTTATTTTGATTTGCCTGATGTGGATTACCAGTTCAGAGTTTGGGCATCAACTTAGGTTGGCTTTGCTTAAGGCCGTCTGAGACTAAGTCCACCCAAAAATCCTAAACTAACCTTGACTATTGAACCTGTGATTCTCTTCACATTACGCTATTAACTTCTGCCGCCACCTGTGGACGTGAAGCAGGAACAGTTACACTTGCGCACTCAATCCACAATGTAGTCATCAGCAAATTTCTGACAGAAAATAGTGGAAAATCTCCGCAGGTCTGACAGCATCTGGGGAGAGGGAATAGGTCCAACATTTTGAGTCTGGGTGACTCTTCGTTATCTGGACTTGAAACATTATCTTTACTCTCTCTCCACAGATGCTGTCTGATCTGCTGAGATTGTCCAGCATTTCTGTTCTTGTTTCAGATTTCAGCATTGGCAATGTTTTGCTTTTAGCATCTTTCTGACATCAGCAGAAGGATGGAATAATTCTGTTCCAAAATTACTGTTTGAAACCCAGCTTTGTGAAGCTACTCATTGACGTCATCAATGAATGAGGGTTAGTGTTGTTTTTGGCAATGGATATATTATTAAAGATCTGCAACTATATCAAGGCAGAGAAATGGTATATCTACAAAGGGCTGAACCACTCAGTCACTCTTTCTCCCTCCCTCACTCTCACACACACACATTCATTGTCTCTGCAGACTTGATGAGTCAAATGGCCTCCTTTTGCACTGTAGGGATTTAGCACAATCCATAATAAATCAAACCTTGAAATTAAGAAAAAAATTGAGTTCCTTTAAATATTATTTTCTCCAGCTTGTTCAGACTTTTTGCTTGTAAACCCTTCTAGTGCAGGTGGCTCAGTTGAATGATACTCACCTCTTAATTCCAAGGATATTGTTCTGAATTCTAATGAGGTAACAGATTTATTCTGAAGTATTTTATTTAGAAAAAAATATTTTTACAGAAAAGTACCCTGAGTTTATTCAAAGTTGTGAAGCATATTTCACAGAGGAAATAATTGATAAATAATAAGTAAAGTAAATACAAATACTTGCAATTGATTGAAGAATGCTGAGTATTTTCAGTTTACATCAGCTTTCAAGGCAACAGCTGACTCTGGCATGGCAAGAAGTGCTTCCCTAGTATTGTAACACAAGTTGCACAACCTTTAACTTGGGGACAACACAGAAGATGCCATTAAATTATTATTCACCAAACTTCTGCTGAAACCAAAAGTTTGAACCCAGGTTGATGAAAGGTGTTAAAGACCGTGAAGTTTGTTGAATATTTGATGATATATATGATTGGCCATGCTACATTGCTACATAGGGGGATGTCAGGGGAATTGGTAGGGTAAATATATGGGGTTACGGGGATAGGGCTTGGGTAGGATTGTTGTTAGTGCACGATCAATGGACCAAATGGCCTCTCTCTGCACTGTAAGGATCCTATAAGCTTAATACATTTCAATCATCTAATTTCTATTTGCTGATGTGAAGTGTCTCTGTTTCCTGTAATTGAAGTTGGAGTTCACCACTACCTTCTACAGAGATCAAAAGCCAATGGAATGAATCAATTCACAATACAAAAATAATAGCGAAAATGCAATGAATATAATGCAAAGCCCTCCCCACCCTGACCAATGGAATGGTCATTAGAGACAGTATTCAACCCGCTCCATGTATTACCTTTCGTTTTACCAGTATTGACCACAAATGAAATACAATATAGCCCAATAATTATCATCTAAGAAATGATTGACTTTCCAATTTTCTGTTTACAGTCATTTGTCCACAAGATTTGGAACTTAATTAACTTCTGGATGCTGTCAGATATCTAACTCTACATGTAATTTTGAGATTAATTGTAATTTCTAAATAGTATTTGATACTATTGATGGCATTGTTTTAAAGCCTAGAAGACATTAACTTAGAACTGGTGATATGCTGGCAGGGACATAAAGCCACTTTAATGAGGTAAATTATCATGTTAAAGTTACCAGAGTGCTTTCCATAAGAATTCAAACCCAAAAGGTCAACTAAGTATCATCTGACAATTTTACAATGGTTGGGTAACAAAAACATTGATCATGATGTATGAAAAGGATGGTCTCCTGCTTCAGCCAATGGGCTACATAATCTACTGTGAAGCTGGGAGAAAATAAGACTCCTGTTGAAAATAAACTAAAAGGTATTGGTGATACTTTATACTGGAAAAGGGGAGGCAATGGCCTACTGGTATTATTAATCCAGAAACTCAGCTAATATTCTGGGGACCCCGGCAGATTTTGAATTCAATAAAAAAAAATATCTGGAATTAAGCATCCAGCGGTGATCGTGAAACCCTTGTCGATTGTCAGAAAAAAACATCTGGCTCACTAATGTCCTTTAAGGAAGGAAATTTATCTGGTTGGCCTATTGCAGAACCACAGAACTATAATTAACTCACAACTGCCCTCAAGCAAGTAGGGATGAGTAATAAATGCTGGCTACTCTACAATGCCCATATCCCACAAATTAATAAATAAAGTTCAGTTTTCAAGTGTACTAATATACTTACCTGCGCCACTCTCTCCTGAGATTTGTTGAAAGTGCAATGACATTTGATCTACCTAACATATATCCCAGAGGGCATTTTCTACATTTAATGCATTTAGTTCCTCATATCAATGCAAAATATATGCAGATTTGTTTTGTGCCAGTTACGTTGTTTTATTTTTGTCACTTTCATTGTATTACTTTTACCTTTGTTCTTGACATGGCATCCCATGATTTTATTACCTTATCTGTGGCATGAGCTAAGAATTGGTATCCAAATATGCATAATTAACTTACTAGAGCAACACAGCTTTTTTTTAGAGCAACACAGCACGGGAAACAGGCCCTTCGGCCCAACGAGCCCACGCCGCCATCATAACTATATAGTAACAATTCCATTATCCTATCCTAATTTTAGGTTATTCCTAATATGGAAGAGTCTCAATGTAGGGACAATTTGTTTCCCAATCAGCCTAAGAGCAAATTTCTGGGATGTGGGAGGAAACCGGAGCGCCCAGAGAAAACCCACGCAACCACAGGGAGAACGCGCAAACTCCCGCAGACACCGGCCCAATTCCAAGTGTCTGCACAGCTACAGCGATACTCACTGAGCTGTCATGGTGCCCTTCAGATGGTCCAGATAAAGCACTCATTTACGACATGAAGCACCAGGCAACCCATGAATCAACATCCAAGAGCTGTCCTCGCACCACTGCCGAATGCATGCTCCTTGATGGTCAAGTATGGACCGAATTACCTATGGAAAAAAAAGCCATAGTTAAACAGTCCTACTATATCCCTCTATCTGCATTACGCTCATGTGGTTGTCCAAGAGACCCTTAAACAGCCCTAGCGTGCCTGCTCCCACCACCTTACTCGGCAGTGCATTCCACACCCCCACTACCCTTTGTGTGAAAAACTGCCCTCTAATATTCGTCTTATACATAGCTCCCCTCACCCTAAGGCCGTGACCCCTCGTCCTATCCATTTCTGAAGGTGGAAAAAGTTTACCACCATTTACTCTATCTATACCCCTTATAATCTTATACACCTCTATTAGATCCCCTCTAAGCCGACGTCTTTCAAGGGAAAACAACCCCAGTCTATTTAAGCGTTCCTCATAAGACAGTCCTTCCATACCAGGCAGCATCCTGGTAAACCTCCTCTGCACTCTCTCCAAGGACTCCACATCTTTCCGATAGTACGGCGACCAGAACTGGACGCAGTATTCCAAGTGAGGCCTAACCAAAGTTCTATACAACTGCAACATCAAACTCCTACTCTTGTATTCTAAACCCTTTTCTATGAAAGCTAACATACTATAGGCTTTCTTTATCACCTTCTCCACCTGTGAAGACACCTTCAGAGACTTGTGAACCTGCACCCCCAAGTCTCTCTGCGTCTCTATGCTCCTTATAGTTTTACCTTTTATCCTATAATTCTCTTCTACATTTTTCCGGCCCAAATGCATCACCTCGCATTTTTCCGGATTAAATTCCATTTGCCATCTATCTGCCCAATCTACCAACCTGTCTATGTCCTGTTGTATTGCCTGACACTGCTCTTCTGTACCCGCCAATCCAAGCTTCTTGGTGTCATCAGCAAATTTGCTGATCTCACCACCTACCCCTACTTCCAAGTCGTTTATGTAGACCACAAATAGAAGAGGACCTAGTACTGAGCCTTGCGGCACTCCACTAGTGACAGGCTTCCAGTCGGAAAAAGAGCCTTCCACTACTACCCTCTGGCTCCTCCTCCCGAGCCAGTTCTCGACCCATCTACATACCTGGCCCTGTATCCCATGCGCCTTCACCTTCTCTATCAGTCTACCATGAGGACCCTTGTCAAACGCCTTACTGAAATCCATGTAGACGACATCAACAGCCTGTCCTTCATCAACTGTTTTTGTCACTTCTTCAAAAAATTCCACTAGATTTGTAAGACAAGACTTCCCCTTGACGAAGCCATGCTGCGTATCCTGATCAGATCACAGCGCTCCAGATGCTCATACATCCTGTCCCTGAGGATCCTCTCCATTAGTTTACCTATAACTGAAGTCAAGCTCACCGGCCTATAGTTCCCTGGGTTATCCCTCTGACCTTTTTTAAACAACGGTACTACGTTTGCTCTCCTCCAGTCCTCTGGGACCTCACCTGTGTCCAAGGAAGAGACAAAGATTTGCGTCAGAGGCCCAGCCAAGTCTTCCCTCAACTCCCTTAGCAGCCTGGGGTAAATGCTATCAGGCCCCGGAGCTTTATATGTCTTTAAGCTGCCTAACAGCCCCCACACCTCTTTCCTCGTAATCTTTATTTCCCTCAACGGATCCTCAACTTTGTCAGCATCAGCAACAGACATCTGGCCAGTCTCCTGCGTGAATACCGACGCAAAGTATTCATTCAGGATCTCCCCCATTCCCTCAGGCTCTAAGCATAGATCCCCTCCTCTGTCCCTGAGAGGTCCAATCTTGCCTCTAACCATCCTTTTGTTCCTTACGTAGGTGTAAAATGCCTTAGGATTTTCCTTAATCCTACCTGCCAGAGCCACTTTGTGGCCCCTTTTTGCCTTTCTAACACCCCTTTTAAGATCCCGTCTACACTCTCTATAAGCTTCCAGCGCTGTCTCAGTCCCCAGTTGCCTAGATCTAATATAAGCCTCTCACTTCTTCCTGATCAAGTCCTCAATATCCCTGGTAAGCCACGGTTCTCTAATCCTACCTTTCCCATCCTTCCTCCTTGCCGGCACGTATCTTTCCTGCAGAGAGTTTAGTTTTCCCTTGAAAGACTCCCACATGTACCTCGTCGACTTGTCCTCGAAAAGCTTATCCCAGTCGGTATCTTTAAGATCTTGCCTAATCTGGCTGTATCTAGCCCTCCCCAGTTAAATACCTTCCCTTTTGGGCAGGTCTCGTCCTTTTCCATTAATATCCTAAAGCAGACAGAGTTGTGATCACTATTTGACACATGCTCTCCTACCTTGACGTCAACCACCTGCCCTGGCTCATTCCCCAGAATCAAATCCAGTATAGCCCCCTCTCTAGTCGGGCCATCCACATACTGCTCCAAGGACCCTTCCAAAACACACTGTACAAATTCCTCCCCGTCCACTCCTACAGATCTGGGCTCTCTCCAATCTACTCCAGGAAAATTGAAATCTTCCACTACTAGTACCCTATTTTTCCTACACTTATCTAGAATGTCCCTGCATATCCCTTCTTCCACGGCCCGCGGGCTGTTGGGCGGTCTGTAGTAAACACCCAACAGAGTAACCACTCCCTTCCTATTCCTCAACTCCACCCATAGAGACTCAATTCCTAAATCATCCATACCTCCCTCCGTCTGCACTGCTATGATGTTGTCCTTAACTAATAAAGCCACTCCCCCGCCTCTCCTCACACCAACTCTGTCATGCCTAAAACACTTATATCCTGGAATATTCAATTGCCAGTCTTGCCCCTCCTTCAACCACGTCTCGGTCACTGCTACCACTTCTAAACTCCTCGTGAACATTATTGCCTTCAGTTCATCTGTTTTGCCAGTCACACTCCTCGCATTAAAACACATGCACTGAAGACCCTCAGCTCTCGGATATTCCTTTCTAGTGTTACTCTATCATCCCTCTCTCTCCCACTCCCAGTTCCCTCTCTCTCCCCACCCTCCCTCCCTATTAGTTTAAACACTTCTGAAACACTCCAGCTAACCTCCCAGCTAAAATATGTGTTCCCCTCCCAGTCAACTGCTCCCTATCCCTCTTGAATAGATGACCCTCCCTCCTGAAGACTTCCCAATGATCAATGAATATGAAGCCTTCTGACCTACACCAATCCCTCATCCATGCATTTAGTTGTAGTGTCTCATTTGTTTTTACCCAATCGGCCCCGGGCACAGGTAGCAGCCCAGAGAACGCCACCCTAGAGCCCTACCTTTCAGTTTACTAGGATGATAACTAGACATTGATGCAAAACTCATCATTTTGTATAAGAATGTTCCGTAATGTTTTCTTCACAAGAGACCAGAAGGTTGACTCAGTTGCTCAACAGATGCATTTCTCACTTGTGACCCGTGCCTTAAGGAAACTAAATAAGATTCACTCCAACTGCTCACAGAGTTGGAATCAGAAGGTATATGTAGGTCAATAAGATGTTGCTCATCCCACCTTTCTAAGGTGAATACAACTGGGTGTAAACAGCCTACCAAGCAGCAAAAAAGGTTATATGAAACTAAGGTCAACCTCAGCTAGATTAATTTAGAACAGGTTCCCAACACTATTGCCAACTCTTTGAAAAGCGTGCACTGTGAATGTGTTACACTCAGTGATCAGATAGGAGTTTAGGAGTCAGAGTTGGCCATTTGACCCCATGAATAACCATTCAATGACATGATAGCTGACATCTGACCTAAGCTAGATGTGCTCCAAATCCCTTGATACCTTCAGTTAACAAAAAAAAACCTATCAATTCCATGTTTTAAAAATAACATTTGCTCCAGCATCAACTGCCAGTTGTGGAGGAGACTTCCAAAATTCTACCATGCTTTGTGTGAAAAAGTGTTCCCTCATTTCAATCCTGAGAGGTTCCTTATTCTAATTTGTATACTATAGTCCATGCGTAAACCAATACACTCTGCATTCCTCTTTCCTCTGGTAACCTTATTTTAAAAAAAACCTTAACCTGACTACCATGTTTATGTAGCATATGGCCATTCTGACATTTCATTTGCACCTTGTGTCAGGAGACTGATTCCCTGGGTGCTTCCTACATTTACCTCTTCCAGCGTTAAATGCAGAAACTTTGAAGAATGTGAGCTCTTGCAGGTTTCATTCAACAGTCATCCTTTTCTGTCAGGTCAACTGAGTTTGGATGATACAAGCTGGCATAATTAAGAGGGGACCCCAATCTAGTGATGCGCTACAGGGTGAGACATGATCATCCTATAGGTGGTAATTGAGAACTGCTGAGCAAGATTTTTATCCATCAGACTACACTCACTTGTAGCTGAGAGATAATATTGAGGATAACTAGCAGATATTCTTAGCTATTATGGTTGAGGTTTTGGCCATTATTTTGTCATAAGGCTTTTCTTTTATTTTTGAGTTTGTGGTCCACAAGGTCAAGGGAGTTAGAGATGAAGAAAATAATATTTTTCATTTCAAGAAAAGGTTAGCTAGAGCATGGTTAAATGCAGCTGTTTCTCATATCACCTCAAATCTAACCTCAGTTAAGAATCAAATAATCACATGCAATAATTTTCCATTGGCTGAACCAACCATTTTGTTTGTATTGAGTGACATTGTCTATTTAGTGCCAAATTAGGAGCAGTTTTCTACTGTGTGCTGATCCCTTCAAACTTCTCCTGAAGCTCAAAAAATCCTCAGTCATCAAGGATACTACAGAATCCCCACAAAGCAGAAAGAGGCCATTTGGCCCTTCAAGTCTACATTGACTCTTACCCAAGTCCTATCCCCATAACCCCACTTATCCTTCCAATCTACGCATCTTTGGGCACTATGGAGCAATTTAGCATGGCCAAACCACCTACCCCACACATCTTTGGACTGTGGGAGGAAAGTGGAGCACCAGGACAGAACCCATGCAGACATGGGGAGAATGTGCAAACTCCACACAGTCACCCAAGCTGGTAATCAAGCCCGGGTCCTTGGCACTGTGATGCAGCAGTGCTAGCCACGTGCTGCCCCTGAGGACTGACCGATTAATACACAAGCAGCTCACATTTGGTTTCCATGATTTGTCAAGTTAAATTTGAAATTGGATAAACTGAATTCACTCCCGTTGCAACAAAGACTGGCTGGAGGTGGTCATAAAAATATATCTGATTAATTAGAGCTTCATTACGTAAACAAAAAACGTTAAAACTTAAATATCTCAAGGCAAAATGATCTTTTATATTATCAAAATGCTGCTCTTCAAGGATTTGGAGTTTGAATATTTTAATTATAATCAACATTTAAAACCTGAGGTGCAGTTCTTGTTTCTGTTTACCTAACACAATCTGAAGTATAATTCTGCCGATAGGCGTTTTGTGGACAATATATGCCATAGCTTTTTTTTTAATAAATCACTAACTGTACAATCATTTCATTCAAAAGCAATTTGATTAAAATTCACTTTCCCTCTGGCTTTGGTCCCATTTTGTTGCATTCTCGAGGCTCAAAATAGCTCTTTCTTTTGGAGTAATGTAATTGCTTTCATAAATATGAAATACTTCTGTAAATTTTGTAAAGGATGTCAGTCTGTGGAGAAGAAATGCTACAGTCTTGCAACAATTGGTAGAAAATTAACAATTCCATTCCTATCTTACTTGGAATATGTGAGTTTAATTGACCAAATTATTTTAGGTGGGCTACCTTGATAACACCAGAATTGTACATTAGAAAGGTGCCAATTCTGCAGTGAGTTGGTGATCTATCAATCCTAAAATCAGTGCCAACCAGACTGGGGAGGAAAATCCCAGCCAATGTTCCCATTTCTGGTTATGAGCCTTTCTTAATGGGCAGGGATGGACTTCTGAGGCTGTGTAAGGCCTCATGTGGAGTATTGTGAGCAGTTTTAGACCCCCATACATAAGGAAGGATGTGCTAGCCTTGGAAAAGGTCCAGAGGAGGTTCACAAGAATGATCCCTGGAATGAAGAGCTTGTCATATGAAGAACTATTGAGGACTCTGGGTCTGTACTCATTAGAGTTTAGAAGGATGAGGGGAGATCTTATTAAAACTTATAGGATTCTGCGAGGCCTGGAGAGAGTGGATGTGAAAAGGATGTTTCCACTCGTAGGAAAAACTGTGGGAGGAAAGTAGAGCACCAGGACTAAGGGACAATTCTTTAAGACAGAAATGAGGAGGAATTTCTTCAGCCAGAGAGTGGTGAATCTTTGGAACAGCTTGCCGCAGAAGCTAAGTCATTGACTATTTTTAAGACAGAGATAGGTTCTTGATTGTTAAGGGGATCAGGGGTTATGGGGAAAAGGCAGGAGAATGGGGATGGAAAAAAAACATGTTTCTTCTTACTGTGGGCAGCATGGTAGCACAGTGGTTAGCACTGTTCACAGCTCTGGGGACCTGAATTCAATTCCCAGCTCAGGTCACTGTCTGTGTGGAGTTTGCACATTCTTCTCGTGTCTGCATGGGTTTCCTCCAGGTGCTCCAGTTTCCTCCCACAGTCCAAAGATGTGCGGGTTAGGATGATTGGCCATGCTAAAAGATTGCTCCTTAATGTCCCGGGATGTGTAGGTTAGAGGGATTATTGGTTAAAATATGTAGAGATATGGGATAGGGCCTAAGTGGGATTGTGGTTGGTGCAGACTCGATGGGCCAAAAGGTCTCTTTTTGCACTATAAGGTTCTATGATTCTATGAACCATGACTGAATGGGGGAGCAGACTCAATGGGCCGAGTGGCTGAATTCTGCTCCTATATCTTATGGTCTTATAATCTTAATAGTGCACAGTAGTGAACACTGGGCAAGTCAATTAACCCACAGAGATCTACTGCACAGGTCTACACTTTGTTACCATGGCGACTGAGCATGTATAGTAAATGCCAAAATTCCAAGATCAATAATTCAAAAATGACTTGAAGGAAGTGCTGAAGAATCTCCAGAGAACACGGAGCAATGTTCCAACAAGGAATCAGGGTTTCAGGAGAAAAAGTGAAAGTAAAATATTGGCCTGGAGATAGAAAAAAGAAATGGCGTGATTCATCACCAATTTGTAACGGAGCTTCAAAATGTTGGGGTATCTTTTATTTCGAGTGCTCAGTGTGCTCTTCTCATTGCAGTCACTGACAGTTAGCTGCAGTAAATGGCAAAGGTTTGGCTGTCCTTAAATAAGGAACTGTTAGCACATAGATACAGCAAGCAATTAAGAAGACAAATGGCGCACTGACCTTTATTATAAAAGGGACTGGAATACAGGAGCTGTTCTACAAGTGTGCAGATCTTTGGTGAGATCTTATCTGGAATATCGTGTACGGCCTTGATCTTGGTATGGGATTCGGACATAGCTCGGCACAACATCGAGGGCCAAAGGGCTTGTACTGTTCTATGTTCTTGGACCGGAATTCTCTGACCTTGCCCACGGCTAGGATTTTCCAATCCCACTGCTATGAATGGGGATTTGGCTGAGTGCCAAATTCTCCTTTCACACTGGCAGCAGTAACAGGGCATGAGAGGTTGGAGAATTCTGGCCAAGTTCTCCTTATTTAAGGATTTATTTGCATTGGAGTTGGCATGAGGAGCTGAGTAAGTTAGGCTTTGTGTTCTCTGAGACTTAGGAAAAAAGAGACGTGATCTCATTGAAACAACCAAGATTCTGAAGATTCTTGACTGTAGATATTGAGAGATTGTTTCACAGAGAATCGAGAACATGAGGCATAATCAGAGGATGCGGGATTGGTCAATTCAGAATCACATAATTCCTGCAGTGCAGAAGGACGGCATTTGATATGTCGAGTTTGCACTGATTCTCTGACACAGCATTCCCCCCAGGTAAATATTGCAGTTTATTTATCTCACTAATCCCTTTAACCTGCAATCTTGGGACACTAAGGGACAATTTTACGTGGCCAATCAATCTAACCTGCACATCTTTGACTGCAGGAGGAAACTGGAGCACTTGGAGGAAACCCACACAGACACAAAGAGAACGTAGAAACTCCACACATACAGTGACCCAAAGCCAGAATTGAACCTGGATCCTATTTTTCTCTCTTTTGTGTAACTGACCAAATGAATGACAAAGCTTTTTTTTGCCCCTCAGTCCTTTACATGTTTGTCTGATAAAGATTCATGCAATCCATTAAATGTTGAGGACGTTGGAGAGTAAGGCCCTGATATTAAAATATGTGGTTACATGCCATTAAGATCCAGAAAACTCTGTGAGTGTTTGAGCACCGAGATCAATATTGAAGAGCAAAAAGATTTATTCTCTAGCCATCCAAATAGAAGTTTTCAATTCTGACACTGCATAAATAGTGAGAGAATTCTTCAGCAGCGAGATTTTGTTTTGCTCTTCTCCCCAGTAAAAACCTTCCCTTCAACCCAAAATTATGCAGATCAACTGGTTTCAAAATTAATAAAAATCTGCAAGCCACAAGATTTGATAGAGGAGACTTTGCAGAGAGTGTGCTGTATCTGCTGTATGCAGGGCTTGTGCAATATACAGTTCTGGAGAGAAGGGTGATCTGGGCTGTAAATATCTGCAGCTCGAAAAATTTCAATTCAGAGTTATTGAGTTGGAGTCTGAGGTGCAGACACTGTGATGCATCAGGGGAGAGTGGGTGCTGAGAGTGGATGTGGGAATTGCCTGGATGTTTTGATCCAAGAGGCATGCACACCCCTGAAGATAGGTAGAGGTTCAGATTCGGTTAGTGGCCAGGAAAAGAAGAATCTCAAGAGATGCTCCATTCCATTCATTTACTTGTAAGCCTTAGAAAATTGGGCAGTACGTAAATGTCTATGGAATAAAATAGAAGCCTTTGAAATGTGGATGGGAGGGGGTTGAGGAGCAGAAAGAGGGATAGGGCTAAGCATAGTTGAATAACCGGGTGTCAGAGTGCTTGCAAGTGAGCTATAGTGGGTGTGTAAGGATGGCATGAGACAGACAAATGTGACATACCTTGACAGCAGATCACCCAGCAGAGGCAAGCAGCATCAGCAGGAGTAGGTGGATGTGACTCCAATTCAGGCAGGTAAGGGAACTGTCAGTTTAGTGGTGGAGGAGACTAAGCTTTGGCCATCATTCAGCTGGTATCAGATGCTTGTTGATTGTGTGGGTTGGAAGGAGGATGGGTCAAGATTTAAATGCAAGGCTAAAATGGTGCTGCAGGAGGAAAGGTTTCAATCCATGAATACTAGCACCATTGGTGGAGAAAGAGGGAGTTGTTCCATTGGAACACTGAGTCTATTAACTGGGAAGGGACGTGTGAATGGAATAACTAAAGCATCTTATTTACTCTAGGACTTTAAATTAATAATTCTAAGAGAAAATATAGATGAAGGTGAATTTGTAATTCTGAAGAAAATGCCAAATCCATGAAGTGGCGTAGCAATTTTGGTAAAGTCAAGCAGATTGCCAGCAAAACGCAGAAACCTTCCTATCAGTAATTAAATTTTAACGAAGGCCAATCAATGAGAAGTAATAAAAAGTTAAAATTAAAGGCTCTTTATCTGAATGATGAAGCATTTGTAACAAGGACAACACGATGGTTGGCACTTCTGCCTCACAGCACTAAGGACCTGGGTTAGATACTAGTCTTGGGTGATTATCACTCTCGGGTCTGCGTGGGTTTTCTCCCATACACCAAAGATTTGCATATTAGATGGATTGACCATGTGGGATTACCAGAATGAGGTAGAAGGGAAGGCCTGGATGGATATTCTTTCGGATGCACAGCATAGACTCGATGGGTCAGATGGCTGTTCTGCACAGTGGGATTTTATGACTCTGTGGTAAGGTAAAGAGTAATGGTACAAATTGAGATAAATGGAATTAACCTATTAGCCATTACTGCGGGGTACAAGAGCAGCACAGTGGCTCAGTGGTTGGAACTCCTGCCTCATGGTGCCAGGGTTCCAGGTTTAATTCTGGTCTTGGGTAACTGTCTATATGGGGTTTGCACATTCTCCCTGTGTCTGCATGGGTTTCTTCCAGGTGTTCCGGTTCGCACTCACACTCCAAAGATATGCAGGTTTGGTTGATTGACCATGCTAAATTGACCCTAGCATCTGGGGAATTAGTAGGGTAAATGCTAATTTGATTGTAGGAATGAGGTCTGGGTGGGATTGTGCTCAATGCAGACTTGATGGGTCAAATGGCCTACTCTTGTACTTCAGGGATTCTATGATTCTATTTCTGAGATGTGAGCACAAGGTAACCAAGGTTAGAATTAAAGAGAACTAAATGATTTAGCTGAGGAGGCTAAATATAGGGGCACAGTACAAAGAACAAAACAGCACGGGAAACAGGCCCTTCGGCCCAACGAGCCCGCGCCGCCACCTCGATGTTCCCGCTTCTACACGCTATCCCTGTACATGTTTATAGATCTATGGATTAAAAACCAAATTTGAGACAATTCAGGGAGAATTTGTTTTGCCAATTAGCCTAAGAGCACATCTTTGGGATGTGGGAGGAATCTGGAGCTCCCGGAGAAAACCCACGCAAGCATGGGGAGAATGCACAAACTCCCACAGACACAGGACCAAATCCATGTATCTGCACAGCACAGCGATAGTCACTGAGCTGTCGTGTTGCCCATCAGATGGTCCAGGTCAAGCATACACTAACAACGTGAAACAGTAGGATACTCTCGAAAAAGATCCAAGAGCAGTCCTCTCACGACCCATCGCGTGTATGCCCCTCGTTAGACAACAAGGTGGACCAAAGCACCTTAGGATAAAAACAAGTACATCAATATCATCATCTATTTACACACTTCCCAGGGACTCCCAAGGCTCATGATCCCTATTTTAAATCAGTTTTATATACCCCTGCATTCCCATTCTGTTCATGTGCCCGTCTAAGTATTTCTTAAATATCTCCAGAGTACCTGCCTCCACCACTTTACTTGGTAGCGCATTCCATACCCCCACCACCCTCTGTATGAAAAAACTCCCTCTAGCATCCAAATTATATCTTACCCCCCTCACCCTAAGCCCGTGACCCCTCGTGCTATTTGAGTCCATCCTAGGAAAAAGCTTCGCCCTGTTTACTCTATCTATCCCCTTCAAAATCTTGTACACCTCTATCAGATCTCCTCTAAGTCTACGTCTTTCTAAGGAAAACAGTCCCAATTTGCCTAATCTCTCCTCGTAACTCAGACCCTCCATACCAGGCAGCATCCTGTTAAACCTCCTCTGCATTCTTTCCAGAGTCTCCACGTCCTTCCGGTAGTAAGGCGACCAGAACTGGACACAGTATTCCAAATGAGGTCTAACCAACGTTTTATACAACTGCAACATTAAAGGCCAGCTCTTGTACTCGATACCCCTTCCTATAAAGGCTAGCATACTATATTCTTTCTTCACAACCTTCTCCACTTGCTCTGCCACCTTCAGAGACTTGTTCACCTGCACCCCCAGGTCCCTCTGCGTTTCTATACTCTTAATAGGTCTACCCTTTATCATATACATCCCCCCTACATTCTTTCTCCCGAAATGCATCACCTCACATTTATCAGGATTGAATTCCATCTGTCATCTATCTGCCCAAGCTACCAGCCTATCTATGTCGTGCTGCGTTGCCTGACAATGCTCCTCACTATCCGCAAGTCCAGCCATCTTTGTATCGTCTGCAAACTTGCTGATCGCTCCACTTACTCCCTCTTCCAAGTCATTTATATATATTACAAATAGAAGAGGTCCCAGTACCGAGCCCTGCGGCACACCACTAGTGACCGACCTCCAGCTAGAGAAACACCCTTCCGCTATTACTCTCTGTCTCCTATTACCAAGCCAATTGCTTATCCATCTAGCTACTTGTCCTTGTATCCCATTTGCCTTGACCTTCTCAACTAACCTCCCATGAGGGACTTTGTCAAACGCCTTACTAAAATCCATATAGACAACATCAACGGCTCGCCCTTCGTCCACCGTTTTCGTCACTTCCTCAAAAAAGTCTACCAGATTTGTAAGGCCCGACCTCGCCTTAACAAGTCCAGTAGCGCAGTGATTAACACTGCTGCTTCACAGCTCCAGGGTCCTGGGTTCGATTCCCGGCTCAGGTCATTATCTATGTGGAGTTTGCACATTCTCCTTGTATCTGCGTAGATTTCCTCCGGGTACTCTGGTTTCCTCCCACACTCCAAAGATGTGTGGGTCAGGCTGATTGGCCATACTAAGAAATTGTCCCTTAGTGTCCAGAGATGCATAGATTAGATGAGATTAGTGGGTATAATATATGGGGGTAGGGCCTGGGTGAGATTGTTTTCGGTACAGACTCGATGGGTCGAAGGGCCTCTTTTTGCACTGTAGGGTTCTATGATTTATGATCTGTGAAATGTAATTTACTCAAGTTTGCTGAAATACAAAGCTAGGTGGGAAATGAAACTTTGAGAGAATGCAAGGAAGCAAAGACCAATTCATTGTCTGGGCAAGAAGGTGACATATTATAATGTGCGAGTTATGGAATTCTCCACTTTGACAGGAAGAATGGAAGAGCAGAATACTTCTGAAAGAGAAACTAATAAATGCTGGTGATCAGAGGGATTTATGTGCTCTTGGACAGGAATCATGAAAAGTTGGCACACAGATGCAGCAAATGATTAGGAAGGCATGTAATACATTAGCTTGTATTGCAAGGAGATTGGAACAGATGAATCAGGAATCTTGCTGCAAATATATAGTACCTTGGTTAGATCATACCTGGAATAGTGCGTACAGTTTGGTGCCCTGTTGAGAAAATGATATATTGCCTTAAAAGAAGTGCCACAAGGTCAGTAGATTATTTTGTAAGATGAAAGGACTATCCTGTGAGGCGAGATTGAATAGAATGGGTCTAAATTCTCTGGACACTAGGAAAATTGGTGGCAATCTAATTGGAACATATTCAATATGTAGAGGCCTTGACAGGATACATTCTGAAACATTGGGCCCAATTTTACCATTCTGTTATGCCCGTTTTCAGATGTGACAACTTTGTAAAGTTGGGTGTGAGGCAAATAGCACAATCTGTGCCCCTGTCTGCACCAAGTCCCCAAGGTCCGAAAATGGACGCCATCAGGACCATGTCTGAAATGGGCGTGATGTCAATTTAACTATATTTGCGTGCATTTAGATGACTTAATGAGTTGGACGCCCAAACTTACCAGCATTTCCCCCTTTACCATCACACTCACTTGCTCAGTTCGGCGCAAAACAGTAAAGGGGGAGGGGGAGGGGGGGTGTCAGATCATTCTCTGGTTGGGGATGGGGTGGAAGGAGGCGGGTCAAATCGTTCTCTGGTGGGGTGAGGAGGAGGGAGGCCAGATGGTTCTCTGGGAGTAAGGAGGAGGCGGTTCAGATGATGCTCTGGTGGCGGGTGGAAGGAAGCAAGTTAGAATGTTCTTTGGTGGTGTGGGGGGAAGAGGAGGAGGAGGAGGAGGTGGGACAGATCAGGGCAGGGGCAGAGGGTCTATTGCTACTCTGTGGGCGATCGGGTGGGAGGGAAGGAGGATCTGCTGCCACTCTGGGGGCAATTAGTGGGGGAGGAATTGCGATCGATCTGGATAGTGGGAGGGTGGGTGGATAAGGAGGACAGTTATGTTTTGGTGGTGGGACAACATCTGTGGGGACGATCACTTCCAGGTTTGATATGGCAGGGGAGCATTTTTCAATTTCTTTTGTCATTGCGCATGTGCAGTTGAATGTTCCAATTGGAGCAGCAGTGTTTTGAGCTTGATAAGCTGCACCCACAGCACGATTCAGATTTGTGACATTTTTTCAGGCTAAGAGCATATGGGGGCAGGGATTACAAATTGGGTTTGAATCACGCCCAGATTCAGCATTTAGAATCAAAATGTCAAAATAGAGCCCGTAATATACCCTAGCAGTAGACTCAAGAACTAGGGATTTTTTTTTATTTATTTGTGGGACATGGGCATCGCTGACAGGACCAGTATTTATTGCCCAGCCTGAAATGCCTTTGAACTGAATGGCTTGCTAGAATATTTCATGGGGTAGGTGAGAGCTTACCACATTGATATTGGTCTGAACGCACATGCAGGCTAGACCAGGTAAAGACAGTACATTTCCTTCCCTAAAGTCATTAATGAACCAATTGGATTTTTCTGACAATAGATGATGGTTTCATGGTCATCAGTAAATTCTTAATTCCAATATTTTTTATTGAACTCAAATTCCACCTGCTTTCATGGCAGGATTCGAACCCGGGTCCCCAGAACATTAGCTGAGTTTCTGGATTAATAATATCTCAGTAATAAGTCCATGAAACCATTGCCTCCCCTAGGACTCAGCATAAAGTCTAGCAATAATGAAAAACTCCTTTGCTTTGAGATTTGTGAATCTTTCAAATTTTCTACCACAGACCCAAGGATGCTCAGTAGTTAAAGTATATTTTGGTTTGATTTATTATTGCCATATATATTAATACACGGTAATAAGTACTGTTTCTTACATTCTATACAAACAAAGCATCCCGTTCATACAGAAGTGAAGAATGTGCGCTTTGCTCTGCACTTCTCTGTGAACAGGAGAGTACAGAATATAGTGCTGCAGTTCTAGCTAGGGTGTAGAGAAAGATCAACTTAATGCAAGATAGGTCCATTCAAAAGTCTGATGGTAGAAAGGAAGAAGCTGTTCTTAAGTTGTTTTGTACCTTTTCCTCATGAAAGAAGGTAGAAGAGAGAATGTCCGGGGTTAATTATGCTGGCTGCTTTGCCACGGCAGCAGAAAGTGCAGACAGACTCAATGGATGGGAGGCTGGTTTGTGTGATGGATTGGGCTTCATTCACAAACTTTTGTAGTTTCTTGTGGTTTTAGACAGAGCAGGAGCCATACCAAGCTGTAATAGGACCAGAAAGAATGTTTTCTATAATGAATCTGTAAAACTTGGTGAGACTCGTAGCTGACATGATAAATTTCCTTAGTCTTTTCAGAAGTTAGAGAGGTTGATGGACTTTCTTAACTATAGTTACAGAATGGGGTCCAGGACAGGTTGTTGGTGATCTGCACACCAAAAAATTTGAATCTGTGGACACTTTCTACTTTGTCCCTGTTGATGTTGACAGAGCTATGTTCTCCACTGCGCTTCACGAAGTAGTTGACAATCTCCTTTGTTTTGTTGACATTAAGAGAGAGATTATTGTCATCACACCAGTTCACCAGATTCTCTATCTTATGCCTGTACAGTCTTATCATTGTTTGTTTGAGATCCAAGCCTGAGATTGATTGACTATTGGGCACAGAGAGAAGCAATTGATACAGAGCTGGTAAGTGAAAGTGGAAGTGAATGTGGTAGGTCACCCTATTGTAAGGTGGAGCAGGTTCAATTGGCCCCGGAAACAGACGTTTTGACGTATTTGGTGTCAGAAGGAGCAGCACGCCGATTCCAAATAAACCTGTTTTATTTTAACCTGGTATTATGAGACTTCTTACTGTGCCCACTCCAGTCCAACTTTGGGATCTCCAAATCATAAATTTGGCTGAAATTTATCACAAACAAGCACCTTATACTTGTACTTACTCAAACTGGTGCCTTGCAAAGTCTTTGCAAAAGAAACCCGCCTTCATATCCGAAAATAGATGACAAACTCCACTGCTTACCCTTGCATGCTTTCTAATCCAATCTCTGCTTATTTCCCAGTGAGCGTAAGTTTGCAGTATGAGATGGCCTTGAATCCGCACTGGTTGGATGACTTGTTTTTAGCAACAAACAGAATATGAGCAAGCCACTGACCCTGACCTTTCCTTGTTCCAATTCTGCATTGTTCCCAGTCTGCTTCCCCTCAAGCACAATTCGACACCAATCTTTCTGCCTAGTTTCTTTTAAATCCAGTCTCACTCTGAGTCCTGAATTTCATTTTCGTTTTGACAGATAAAAATACGGAAAATGCATTTCTCTGGCAAAAATTCTGATTTTATATGCTGTGGTTTTTTTTCAGAAAGTAAAATGCTTAAAGGCCCAACAGGACAGGAATAAAAATGTCTTTAAATAAAAATATCCTTTCTAGGTCATGAGTATCACTCGTAAGACCAGCATTTATTTCTCATTCCCAATTGTCCTTGAGAAGATGGGAGTAAGTCACTTCCTTGAACCGAGGCAGTCCATGTGGTGTAGGTGCACCTACCGTGCTGTTAGGGAGGGAGTTCCAGGATTTTGACCCAGCGACAGTGAATATATTTCCACGTCAGGATGATGAGGGAAACCTCCAGATTGTGGTGCTCCTATATGCTTCCTGCTCTTGTCCTTCTAAGATTTGGAGTTCACAGGTGTTTAGAAGGTGCTACCAAAGGAACCTCAGTGAATTGCCATGTTGCATCTTGTATGTAGTGCACAGACTGTGGTGGTGGTGAAAGGAGTGATATTTTAAGTGATGGAGGGTGGTACTGCGATCAAATAACATTTTGTCTTGGATGGTATCAAGCTCTTGACTGTTGTTGGAGTTTCACTGAGCCAAGCAAAGGAGAGCATTCCATCATACATCTGATTTGTTCTTTGTGGATGGTGGGCTGGCTTTGGAAAGTCAGGAGCCATAGAATCTTCAGGTTCTGACCTGTTCTTATAGTCATTGCATTTATATGGCTAGTCAGGCTCCATTTCTGGTCAATGGATTGGAGTGAATTAAATGATGGTAATGCTGTTGACCATCAAGTGGGATGGTTATCTCTTGTTGGAGATGGTCAATGTTTGGAACTTGCATATGGTGAAAATGTTACTTGTCACTCATCCAAGCCTGAATATTGCCCAGGTCTTCTGTTACGTAGGTGTAAAATGCTTATGCCTGAGGGGCATTGAATGATACTGACCTCTCTGTAATTGTGAACATCCCAACTTCTGAACTTGAGTTGGAGTGAAGATCATTGATGGCTGAAATGCAAGTAATAAAATTAACTCTATCCCATTTGCAAGCATAGAATCATACAACACAGGAGGAAGCTATTCAACCCATTATGCCTTTACTACTCTTTGAATGAATTAGTCCTGTTTACCCCATCTTCCCTAACTCTACACATTTTTCTTTTCAGGTTTTCCAATTTGTGTTTGACAGTTACTATCGAATCTGTTTCCATTACTCTTTAAGAGCAAGTGTTCCAGACCACAACTCATTGGACGTGATTCTCCCATCAGGGTGAACAAAAACCTGATGGGAACACATCAAAGCCTCCAGCTTCATGGAGATCGGGCACCCTTTTGAAAGATCTCAGCATTCCTGGACAGACCTCCTTCCACAATGACTATGGTAACACGATCTCCCACTCACCTCTACCCCCAACCACCACTGACAAGGGGAGCAACCCCAAAACCTCAGCACAGAGGGACAGCCATTCTCATCGCTGAAAGAATGAATCACACCCCTCTCTCCTGTCACACCTTGCACGCATGAAGGTAACCCAATCTTCCTCAACACACGTCAGAGGCCTCACAACCCCATCCCTTCAACAAGACATTCTTCTGAGGCTCTGCTCCCCTCAGTATCCTCTTCAAACCTCCCTTGGCCATGCCAACCTTGCACTGCTCCTGTCAGTGATACCCTGGCATTGTAATGACTGCCAGGTTGTCATTGCCAGGATGTTACTGCCAGAGTAGCCAAGGTTGGAAGCTACCTCCAGTGCAGGCACATTATTCCAGCATGAGTGGTTGAAGAAGACTCACCATGGAAATAAAAATGTCAACCAATTTTTTCAGATCAAAGAATTAGCCTATTTATAAATGCTGCAGTTAAAAGCAAGCATGTTTATAAATACTGTGGTTTGAAATCTCCTGGCTGCTGTAAAATAGCCTGGACCTGTGAATCAAAACAGGTTTCTAAACACTGCACTTAGAGAAGAGGAAATATTTCAGGAGTATTGAATCATGACGGGAAGTATAAAATGCTTATGTCTGAGGGTCATTGAATGATACTGACCTCTCTGTAATCATGAACATCCCAACTTCTGAACTTAAGATAGAGTGAAGGTCATTGAAATAGAAACAAAGTTCCTGCCTATGTATAATAGCCTGGACCTGTCAATCAAGAAGCTATTTAAAGATACTGGAACATAAAATTGAATGCAAACAAAGATTTCTAAAGTATTTGAGCTTTTTAGGAAGGCTCAAAGACTTGAAAAAATGTAGTGTTTAAAGAATGAGACTCACTGAACATCTTGGTGAAAAGGAGAAGTACTTGAGGCAGAGGGGTAGAGAACTTAGCTCCTTGCCACTCCAACTCCTCCGCACTTCCAGAGCCCAAGGTACCAAACATGGATACTTGGTCCATGTTTGCCAGGGACCTGTTTGGTGGCCACTGGACTTCCCACTTGTGTGTGAAGTTGTGTGTGTGTGTGTGTGTGTGTGTGTTTGGGGGGGGGGGGAGCGCAAATTGGCAGCATAGCATGAAGTTGCAGAATTCAGCTTCAAACTCGGTAATAAGATGATAAGTTTGTTTATTTAAGCTTATTTATTAGTGGCACAAGTCATTTATTTGTGCAATGAAGTTACTGTGAAACACCTCCGCGCTTGACACATTCCTGCATTCATTTGAGTACACTGAGGGAGAATTTAGCATGACCAATCCACCTAACTAACACATCTTTAAGGCTGTAGGAGGAAACCAGAGCACCTGGAAAAAACACGCAGACATGGAGAAAATACATGGACTCTACATGGACATGACCTGAGCCAGGAATCAAACCCCGCTCCCAGGCACTGTGAAGCAGCAATGCTAACCATTAAATGTACTCATGGGTTCCTGCCTGCTCTGGCTAGGAACCTGATGGGGTCTGGTGGGGCCGAAGAATCGTAATGGGCTTAACTCCTGGACCTATTCCCATTCTAGCCTTCAAGCCCAATTGAATGGGTCAGCACGTAACCCAACTGCAGCAAGCAGAAGCGGAAAGTTGCCCCATTTTGTTTGTCCTTAATATTAGAAAAGGTTAGTTGTAACATTATTGGAATAGAGAAGAAAATCAGGCTGGCTTGTATCATTTCATTGAGTCTTATTCCAATGACTAAGGTCGAATTGTTACAACATTAGTCTGACTGTCATCTTCTTTTCCAATCTGCTTTTCCATCACAGCCTTATGAACATGCTAGTTGGTGGAACAAATTAATCACTCAAATTATTGAAGCATCCTTTGTAATTAAATAGTTCCAGTGGGGAAGATGGATTAATGTGCAAAATAAATGATTTTTTTTGCTATCTGTTAATCATGATTGGCACAAACTGTGTGCACAATGGGAAGCAATATAACCAATTTATTCTGCTTCAAGACATCTGTAATTTTATTGTGATAAATCACTCATGAATTATCATCCATTCAATAAGAGGACTATTTACATGTCACCACGATGTGTGCGAGACATGATTCCGATTTTAAAATGACATCCACGTTTACAGGAAGAAGTGCCTTGCTTAGAAATCCTTCATTCTCAATTGCAAAAGGGCAGTGCATCACCCAGTACATGCCATATCCAAGTAGAGTGGTCATGCCATGCATGTTTGTGTTATACCTGTCAATTTTAATAATTCCTCAAAATACAACTAAATAGAAATATATTGCTATTGAAATCTTACTGTACAACATTTGTTTGAAATTTCTTAGTTCACTTTTTAAAAAGAGACAGTATTCCAACTAAATGAACTGGCTGTTGCCTTTCTTAACACAGAAAATAAAGATTTTTCCTATGATGTAATAATCATACATCAAGATTTCAGTATATTAGCTATGAGTCAGTTGATTGTATTCTCTGTCAACTCATGCTGCCTGGTGTCTCACAGTATGTTCCTAAGTCTGGGGTGGCACGGTGGCACGGAAGTTAGCATTGCCTCCTCACAGAGCCAAGGACCAGGGTTGGATTTGCGACTTGGGTCACCGTCTGAGTGGAGTTTGCACATTCTTTCCAAACTGCTTGGATTTCCTCTGGGTGCTCCAGTTTCCTCCCACAGTCCAAAGATATACAGTTTGGTGGATTGGCCATGCTAAGTTGCCTCTTAATTTGGGGGAGCTAGGGTAAAATGCATGCGGTTATTGAGATAGTGCCTGGGTGGGATTGTGGTTTGTGCAAACTCAATGGGCCGACTGTCCTCCTTCTGCACTATAGGATACTATGATTTTACTAGGAAGTTGTGAATTCAAGTCCTATTCCAGAACCTGAGCTCAAAATTCAAGGTTGATACTCAAGTGCAATACTTGAGAGAGAGACTCCCACTCCCTAGTCTCAGCTGCTTCTCAATGCAGAGTATCTACCGACATACCCCCCTCTCTCTCACACACGCCCACACACTTACCCCCAGTTATGTCCTCTGCCTCCCATTATGTGCCCACCTCTTTCAGGTCCTCCACCATTTGGGCTCTTCCCCTTAATCTTCCCAAGCACAAGGCTGATTACGCTGAGAATGAGGCTGGTAACATTGTGAAAGGCAAAAAAACCAGGCACAAACTTGTTTTTCTTTTGCCTCTTGCCCAATCTTACCAGCTCGCCACACTGATCAGGCAGTGTGACAAGTCAGTAAGACCCCCCACATTGATTTTCAGTCACAACCTGGCACTTCAACATTTTTTGGTAAGATTCTGTCCGGCATGTTTTGAAGTGAAAGGTTCACAGTGGGTTGTGTGTTTTCATGTAGTTAAATAGTCAGGAGGTTGGTTCTCAAGGGAATTTTTAAAACTGGCACCGATTATATATTCTGGATGCCTAATGGCTCGCAGTGTGTTCCTGAATCTGCTTCACAGATTAGCCGATCTGATGCTTCTGATGTCTATGCTGGAATTGCCTGCGCACAGTTCTTGGCTGATCTTTTAAACAAAGAAAACATGGCTGTCTCCATATGGTTTTTCATAAGTACAATGCCTCTTTCAAATAAGTTGCGTGCTTATGATGATCCCATATCTGTTTTTGTGTGTGGATCATAAGTTGGAGCCTCTTTAACACGTGCAGGTCATGCAGTGACTTTAATGCAGTGACAGTAATTTTCAATCAGGTCAATGTCAGAAACATGGGTTTTGATGCTGAGTGGAAGTTTTGGATCCAATATTTCTCAAACTTTTGTCAAAGACAACATGAAAAGTGATAATATTTTATCATCTCTGCAGGAACGCCAGTCAAATACGTGTCAAACTCACAGAAAACAGTATGACCTAGGAGCAGAAAGAAGCATTTATCTGTATAACAGGTGTTAACAGTCACCCAATAGGTTTGTCATCTGTAGCTCACCAGGGTGATAGGCTGAGAATTGTAGCAGTTTTTATTCCTGATGTTAACATGGAACGTTGGCTGGTGAGGTTCAGATTGCCCCACATCAAGATCTTCCCACTCTTTTTCCTTCCCCCTCTCTCCCATACCCCTCCATTCCTCCCTCCTATTTCCTCCAGCTGTCATGCCATCTCCAGAATGTACCAATAAATAATAAATTCCACCTAGTGGCTGTCATTTAGGCAAGGTGGCAGTGAAGGTCGGATGAGGGGAGAGGTTGTCAGCTCAGGGGGGTAGGCACAGTGGTTAGCACTGCTGTCTCACAGCTCCAGGGACTCGGTTCAATTCCAGCCTTAGGCCACTGCCACTGTCTGTGTGGAGTTTGCACATTGTCCCCATGTCTGCATAGGTTTCCTCCTGGTGCTCTGTTTTTTTTCCCACGGTTTAAAAGACGAGCTGGTTAGGTGCACCGACCATGTTAAAATGCTCCCTCAGTGTACCCAAATAAGTACCAGTCTGTGGGGATTAGGAGATTTTCACAGTAACTTCATTGCAGTGTTAATGTAAGCCTTCTTGTAAGTCGAAGGTGTGGGTCAGATGAAAAGTCCTTGGGAGATGGGTGAAAATCCCATTGTTGCAGCTGGTAGAGTTTAATTCAAATATTCCTATAATATAAAGCTTAGCTTCAACAATAGTGAACATAAAGCTACCATCAATTTTTGTAAAAACCCATCTGGTCCTTAATGTCTCTTAAGAAAGAAAATCTGCCACCTTACCCAGATATGCCCACACGTGATTCCACAGCAATGTAAATGCTTTAACTACTCTCTAAAATGGCCTAGCAAGCCATTCAATACAAGGGCCATTGGGGATGGCACTAAATACTGGCCTTGCTAGTGATGCCCATATCTTATGAAAGAATAAAAGAAAATTAACCTTCTTAGGTGATATAGCTATTATTGTAGCAAGTTTGGCAGCATGCGCAAGCCGTGAGATGTGAATATAAAGCTTGCAACAGTGCCAAGTGTGTGTGAGGGCGATGCAAAACTATCAATGCCCGACATAAGTTCTGATTGATGAAAATTATTGGTAGAAAACTGATGGGAATGTGATAAATTGAGCAGTGACTGAGGGTTGTGATGCAGTTCAATTAATATGACATTTGAAAATACAATTACTGACCTTCACCATTCCTGTCGATCAATAAACTTTCTTCCACACTGCTTGCATGTTCTTGGAGATATACTCCTGGAACAAATCACCTCTGTGATCTCTTGACTCTGCCTTCTGAGCCTGTGTCTGGAGTACCTCCAATGACGGTAAGAAGTTTGACATCACCAGGTTTAAGTCCAACCGATTTATTTGATAGTAAACTCAGAAGCTTTCGAGGCTGTCCTCTTCGTCAGGTGAATGAAGGGGGACCTCCAATGAGCCATATAGCATTTCTTTTCTCCATTTCATCTCCCTAATCACTTTCTTAGTGGGTGGCACAGAGGTTACCATTGTTGCCTCACAGCATTAGGGACCTGGGTTCAATTCCAACTTTGGGTGAGTGTGTCTGTGTGGAGTTTGCACATTCTCCCCGTGAAAATGTGGTTTTCCTCTGGGTGGCCTAGTTTCCTCCCATATTCCAAAGGTGTGCAGGTTAGGCAAATTGGCCATGCTAAATTGCCCCTTAGTGTGACGGGGACTAGCAAGTTAAATACAACGGATTACAGGATATGGCCTGGGTGGGGATTGGTGCAGGCTCAATGGGCCAAATGGCCTCCTCCTGCACTGTAGAGTTTCTGATTTCACCAAGATCTCTACTACTAGGAAGTAGCCCTCTTGGGGGCTGATGTGTGCAGCCAATGAGCAGAGTGGGTTATGCCGACTACACGCAAATATCATTCTAATGATTCAACAGCATAAATTTGGTGTACTGCATGCCACTGAATGGATATGGGATGTCGCAAGTCACAATCTCCTGCACAAGTAATTGAGAGCTTTCCAATTTATCCTCCAATAACAAGTTTCATTTTTCTCAAAGCGTATAGTTGCACATAAGAGATAATAATGGTACCTGTGTACAAATTGATTTACTTGATTGGCCAATTCTCAATTTACAGCATTACGTTATTTACACAAACTATATAAAATTTCAATTCTATATATTTGAAATTGAGGGCATCGTTATTGCCCTCTCAATTCTCAATGAATCAGCCATAGTTAGGCATCATACATTCACGCTTACTTCAGCTGAAGCCTATTACCACGGTAACTGGTGACTAACTCTTCTCACAACTCGGAAACAAATGCCGTTCTCAGAATAGACTATGGTCAGTTGTCGCTTGATCACCAAGTGGTCAAAGGTTTTTGAAATGAATTTTATACATCTCAACTGATTCTCTGCTGGATGTCTATGGTCACAGAAGGAACCAGATTGTAAATTTTTCTGTAATTCTATTAGCCTGCTGGCCTTGGAAAGATGTGTAAGCAATTAGCACAAGAGTCTTGGTTGCTGCATTTGCTATGTTAAGGATAGGAATCAAACACAGATTCTTCGTACTATATTTCTACAACACATCCTCACTATAAGATTGACTGAGATTCATGCACACAAGTATCAATTGAAAGGCAGCTGAAGAGTTTTGATTTTCAATAGTACTGAATGGACAATAAACAATGCATTGTATACATGATGATGCAGGGATGCTGGCATTGGACTGGGGTGGGCACAGTAAAAAGTCTCAAAACACCAGCTTAAAGTCCAACAGGTTTATCTAGAAACACAAGGTTTTGAAACATTGCTCCTTCATCAGGTGAGTGAGACTTCTTATTTTATAGATGAGATTATGATTGGCGGTGTTTTATCCAGAAAACAAAAAGTTATTGAAAATACCTGTCTCCTTTCCTCTACTGAAGGGGTTGCTTTAGCAAGAATGCCACTGGTGTACACCTAACCATCATTCCAAAGAAATCGAAAAAGAAGAAACAAACATCTGAATCTCTGAAATAATGTTGAAATAAGGAGGAGATGGATTTGTTCACAGTGCTAACAGATACGTAGCTTTCAGCTCCTGAACTAAATTTGTGGTCCATGTTTCTAGGCTCATAAGTGTCACATTTATTTGCTACTGTTTTGATTCCCTAAGTGCACTTATATGCAGACGCAAACTGTCATGTAAAAATTCAACAGATGATTAAACAAATCAGCACAAACCACTGACAAAATTATTTGTTCATTTTGTAACAGAAATCAAAGATTTCCACTTTTGAGAAGATGTGGGCTTTCATGAGCAGCAGGCAGCAAACAGCACTCGTTAAATCTAACGAGGAAGGAATCCAGCGAGTTCTTGGCGCCGATTATGCCTTTTTAATGGAATCTACCACCATTGAATATGTCACCCAGAGGAACTGCAATCTGACCCAAATCGGAAGTCCCATGGATTCAAAAGGCTACGGCATCGGAACTCCCCTTGGTATGAAACACTTCACTGGCCTTTAGTGAAGAGTTGAGCAGAATCTATCCACTAATAACTATTTTATTTTTAATGAAATCTCTCCTGGCTCATAGGCAAGATAAAAAAAAATACTTTTTTTTAAACAACAGTTACAAGGTCAGCTACGTAACCTGTCACAAAGTTAATGCAAAGTAGTTTTAACTTCACGTGGTACTGATGAGAAACATGGGGTACAACTTCATGTTACATAATCATTGCGCAAACTGCAGAAAAAAAAATGGAGCAATGCAATCTCACATTGCTATGACTTTGCATAAACAGTAGTATAACCACAATCAGTGTAAGGACAACCTAAAAATATTCTCAAGTGGCTATGATGATCTCTGTTAAGACTGATAATGTCCAAAAAATAAATTTGAGTTTCCAGTTAATAACTGGAAGGATGAAGCAGTTTGTTTCAAGACAATTACAGTATCAAAAGACAAAACACACTATTGACTTTTGTAGGCAACATATAAATTAAACCATGGAACCGAATACTCTCCTCTCATTTTTAGCGCAAGTGAAAAAAACATTTTACTGATGTACATTACAATGCTTTTTAAAGAGACATTAAATTCTCCCAGAATCAGTCTAAAGTGATTCTTAGCTTCAGAAGGTTTACTTTTTTCCCTTTTCTCAGTCCAAAACCCTCTAACCCAGATCCGTCCTTCATGTTAGAGTATTACCAGGAATCCTCCCTCTAGTGCAAGTTAAGCAAATCTTTCAGCTTCATTTTAACTCAAGAATTTGGTCTTTTTTAATCTGAGCACCAACTTCCACATACATTCCAGTGCAATGAGCAATGGAGAATTCCAGCTTCTAGCTGTTTTTTCTCTGTCCTGTACGCTGGCAGAAAAACTGTGTATGCATTCAGGGATATTTTAGGAAAGCCTGTATCCTGATATTTATAACCTCTGCAGCCTGCTCAATGTCAACGTGAAGCACATGGGTCATGTATCCAGTTAATAATACTGATTAGCTATTCTTGACATCCTGACCCTCTTTCATTTTGGGTCTAAATAGACAGTTTAAAGTACAATAGTTTGTACTTTACACATTCACACATACCTATACAAAACCACACATTCTCAACATTTTTCCGGAACTTGGAAATTCAGAATCTGTCAGTTGGCATTACAGCTGCCTTTGCCATTGTTTGCAAGTGTGAATACCATGCACCTTTACCCCAGTAAAATAGTAAAACAATCCAGACCTTCCTTTAATCTTGACTGTAAACTGAAGACACAGACCCAAATCATCATAATCTTATAGACCTCATTAACTGTAACATGACTGATTGCAACTGAATAAATGTAATTTGCGACATGAGAAGATGCTGGAAAATCTCAGCAGGTCCGGCAGCATCTGTAAGGAGAGAAAGAGCTACGTTTCGAGTCCAGATGAAGAATTGTCAGCTCTTTTCTCTCCTTACAGATGCTGCCAAACCTGCTGAGATTTTCCAGCATTTTCTCTTTTGGTTTCATTCACAGTCTAGCATCCGCATTAATTTGCTCTTATATTTATGCAATTTGCAAACATCTTGGCTGAGATCCAGCTGTCTTATCAGATCTTTGTTGTCGTTAACGTTTAGCCAAAAATAATTGAGCAAAATGCAGTGCTAATGGCACACGATGACCCTGCCATTGCAACCAGCCTACAAAAACTGCAATCGTTAGTTTGACTGCAGGTCAAATTTTAGATAAATTGCCTCAATGCAGACAGCCGCGGAGCAGTATTTTCAAGACGGATGATAGTACAACCAGTTATATATTTTTTTGGCTGATCTTTGCTGTGAACTTTTGTCTGTCCATCCCTGTCCACAGGCTCGCCATATAAGGAAAAGATAACCATTGCTGTTCTCCAGCTTCAGGAGGATGGCAAGCTGCACATGATAAAGGAGAAGTGGTGGCGAGGTAACGGCTGTCCCGAGGAAGAGAACAAGGAGGCCAGTGCCCTCGGGATACAAAACATCGGTGGCATTTTTATTGTGTTGGCAGCAGGTCTTGTGCTGTCAGTATTTGTGGCAATAGGAGAATTTATTTATAAACTCCGAAAAACCGCAGAACGCGAACAGGTAAGTGAGCAAAAAAAAAGAGGAGTAATTTGTATCTAATTACAGCCAGGGGAAGTCATACAGAATTTTATTCTTGACACTGGTTTTCTCTGTTTCCCTGGAAACAGGACAGTTCTGATGCCATAACTTCCATTCTTGCCCCAACTCTTGGTTGCCCATGGCAACAGGACTGATTCATTAGGCTCACAGGCAGCTGTCTGGAACTTTCACCTACGGTTTTCGAGCTTAAAAACAGCGTGAAAATATGTCAAATCTAACAATA
Source organism: Sphyrna mokarran (assembly GCA_024679065.1). NCBI lineage: Eukaryota > Metazoa > Chordata > Chondrichthyes > Carcharhiniformes > Carcharhinidae > Sphyrna > Sphyrna mokarran. Next base: position 35,908,009 of record JAGIQG010000024.1, read on the forward strand.
CACGGACAGACACATTGTACGACTAGGCAACTATCCGATGGTGTTCCCTGTTTAAGCTCCTGATAGATGTGAGGCTCGAATCTGTCTGGGGGCAGCAGAGATGTTATCAACAACATGGCAATACCAAGCCTTGTTCAATCTGTGTTGAGTTCAGTGGAAAGGAAAGACAAAGGGACAGCAAAACTGACCAAAAAAAGGGACGTAGGTAAGAGTGGGTAGGAAGACACATACTCCATTAGTAGAGGGGTCAATAACCAGGGAGTATTGATGTAAGGTAAGAAGGAGAAGAGGAGTTGAGGGGAAACTTCTCCAAATAGAGGGTGGAGTCTGGAACTCTCATAATATTTAAGAAGTATTTACATATTCAGATGAGCTGCTATAGACTGCAGCGCTATGGGCAAAGTGCTGGAAAATGGCTTAGTGCAGTTAGATCATTGCTGACCCATATGGGCATGAGGGATCGAATGGTCTTATCCTGTGCTGCAAATGCCTAGAAACTGAGTGTATGTGAAAAGGATAAGGGAGTGTAAAAGTCCAATTCAGGAACTGCAATATCCATTAGCCCAATGGCCTTCAGTACATTATCCGACAAAAAGTGATAATTATTTCACAGTGCACAAGAGAAGGCAAAAATGGGTCAGAATGGGTGGCACAGTGGTTAGGGCTGCTGTCTCACAGCACCAGGAACCCGGGTTATATTTCCAGCCTCGGGTGACTGTGTGGAGTCTGCATATCCTCCCATGTCTGTCAGGGTTTCCTCTGGGTGCTCCAGTTTCCTCCCACACTCTAAAGATGTGTATGTTAGATAGATTGGCCATGCTAAATTGTCCCTTTTGTTAGTGGGGGGGGAGGGTGGGGGTTAGCGGGCTAAATATGTAATGTTACCGAGAGAGGGCTTGGGTGGGATTGTTATCGGTGCAGATCCTATGGGCCGAATGGCCTCATTCTGCACTGTAGGGATTCTATGAATGTGCCAGAGTGGAGCATCCCCTGGTGAGCCATGCAGTAGAACCATAGAACATTACAGCATAGAAACAGGCCTTTTGGCTATTCTTGGCTGTGCCAAACCATTTTTCTGTCTAGTCCTACTGACCTGCAGCTGGACCATATCCTTCCACACTCCTCTCATCCATGTACCTGTCCAAGTTTTTCTTAATTGTTAAAAGTGAGCCCGCTTTCACCACTTCATCTGGCAGTTCATTCCAAATGGTTTGGCACAGCCAAGAAGAGTCAAAAGGCCTGTTTCTATGCTGTAATGTTCTCAAAGTGAAGAAGCCCCCAACTAATATTCCCTTTGAACTTGTCCCCCTTCACCCTTAACTCATGTCATCTAGTTTTTGTCTCCTCTGGCCTCAGTGGAAAAAGCCTGCGTGCATTCACTCTATCTATACCCATCATAATTTTATACACCTCGATCAAATCTCCCCTCATTCTTCTACGCTCCAGGGAATAAAGTCCTAACCTATTCAAACTTTCTCTGTAACTCAATTTCTCAAGTCCTGGCAACATCCTTGTAACCCTTCTCTGTACTCTTTCAACCATGTTGGTTGAACCTTATTGGTTTTGATTGCCTTATTACAGGAAGAATGTGGGAGCCATCGAAAGGGTACAGAGGAGATTTACAATGATGTTGCCTAGATTGGGTAGCATGCCTAATGAGGATAGGTTGAGAGAGCTCGGTTTTTTCTTCTTGGAGAGACAAAGGATGAGAGGTGACCTGATAGATGTATATAAGATGTTGAGAGGTATTGATCGGGTGGATTCTTAGAGGTTTTTTCCCAGGGCTAAAATGGCTACCACAAGAGGACAGAGGCTTAGGGTGCTGGGGAGTAGGTACAGAGGAGATGTCAGAGGTAAATTTTTCACTCAGAGTGTGGTGTGTGAGTGGAATTGACTGCCATCGGTGGTGGTGGAGGCAGATTCGATAGGTTCTTTTAACAGACTTCTGAACTTAATAGGATTGAGTGTTCTAGGTAAGTCTAGTAGGTAGAGATATGATCGGCGCAACTTGTGCGCCAAAAGGCCTGTTTGAGCTGTAGTTTTTCTATGTTCTTATTATTATCCTTAATAAGTCTACACTTTTTCTGTAAGATAATAAAAAAGTAAATGGCAAAAAGATATTAGGCTACAATATTTACCAGTGTTGCAAACTTGCTATTAATTCCCCAGAAAAGTTTGAACCAATACATCTGATTAAGTTCAGAAAGAAATGTGCATTGCAGATGTATGTTGGTGTAACTTTTCTTCAGCCCGGCCAACTTGCCAAAGGACTTCTTGAGTGATGTTGCATCACAACATTGTAATGAAACACTGATTAGGCCTTTCGTTCTCCACGTACAAAACCCTTCATTTTAATTTTGCCGTTGTGGACTGTTCCTAATTAGAAGTGAGCAACAGGGGGTAGAACAAAGTAGCCTGCAGCTCTGTTAAATATTATGTTAATAGAACTCTCTTAACCTGCTGTTTGGAGACTGTGATAACCTTGCTTCCGAATAGCATTTCTTTGCCTTCATTTACTGAGAGGCAAGAGTGAATTGTACAACACGCAACTTCTCAGTGGCCAGTGATTATGACTGCAAATACAAGTTGAGCAAAATTTTTGCAAACCCAGTATATAAAAGAGATAATTTGAAAAGCAAAAATTTACAGTTGAGCAGGTTGAAAAAGTCTACTGATTCTTTAGACCACCTCCTAGTTGGATCACGTATATATGCTGTCAACAGGTGAGGATATTTTCGCCAGCCCAGCGGTCTAGCTAATAATTGAGGACAAAACAAGCTACATTGATGATGAGGAAATCAATATCGATTTGTAACATCTCAATGGACAAAGGCATTAGGAGCCTCACATACTACATGTTCCGTGTTATTTTTTTACACTGCCACCAGAATTCTCCAACCTCGCCCATGGCTGGGATTCTCCAGCACTGCTGCAATGGGTGGAGTTTTGACCAAGCACTACCGTTTTACTGGTAGCAGGGTGAACGAGTTCAGTAAATTCTGGCCTGCATGTAGTAAGCCTGACACCAATAATCCAATTCTTTATTTTTCAAAATAATAGCATCACAAGCATGGCCAACGTCTATCATTCACCCTAGTTGTCCTTGAAGATGTGAGTCACCTTCTTGAACTCATCAGTCTGTGTGGAGGTGTGTTCACAGTGCTTCACAGCGCCAGGGATATGGGTTCAATTCTGACCTTGGGTGACTGTTTGTGTGGTGTTTTGCACACTCTCCCCGTGTCTGCATGGTTTTCCTCTGGATGCTCTGGTTTCCTCCAAAGGTGTGCAGTTTGGGTGGATTGGCCATGCTAAATTGTCCCTTATTATCCCAGGTTAAATGATTAATGTGGTAAATATTTGTGGTTACGGACTTCGGGCTTGGGTGAGATGCTCTGTTGGTTAGTTTGTGCAGACTTGATGGAGAGAATGGCCTTCTCCTGCACTATAAGGATTCTATGAAATTTTTCCAACAACACTTGCAGGTCGAGATACTGGACATTTTGTTCATGTAATGATGAAGGATTATGATAGCTAACTATAGTTTTAAGAAGACATTTCTGTTTCTATTTAATCCAGTGTGACAAACCTTTTAGTATTCAATATGGCCAAAAGCTACATATGGGGATTTTAATACTTTAAACGTTCCATTCATAATTTTATTCTACTGAAAATTAAGATGGGCTGTCAAACTAGCATCACCAAATGTGTGACTGATATTTTCCCAGAGATCCTTGTGCAGCACCATGGCCCAGGAACTTCGGTTATCCCTCACGTGCCAACGGCGAGTGAAACACAAGCCTCAGGCACCAGTCATGGTGAAGACCGAGGCGGTGATCAACATGCACACGTTCAACGACCGACGACTCCCCGGAAAGGACAACATGACCTGCAACACTGGGCTGACCCCAGTGTTCCCCTAGGAGACACACAGCCTGTGCTGGGAGCAGAATAGGCGCGCTCTAGCACTGAAAGAGGAGAGAGGCTGGAGCTTTGTTTCAGAGACAGGGCCTGTTGGACGTCGAAGGTGTTTCAAATAAAAAAACGGCAAAAGTACCCCAGAGCATGGACAATGCAATATGCAACGCATGGAATAAAAAAAGATTAAAAAACAGCACAAGGCTGCAGGTAATGTCTCTGAAACTTGAACCAGGGCAAGCAGGGGACATTAGACTCCAAACACTAAACGCGTGCAAAATGTCAGTGCTGATGTATTGGAAGAAATGGAACAAGGCAGTGGGCAGCAAGGCCAAGACAATAGAGGAAATGAAGTAGCAACAATGCAATTACACCTTGGTGGAAACCTCCAGCATGGCAATAACAGCACTCATTCTGTCAGCTACAGGTATTGACTCGGACAGGAGGCATCCGTGGATATTGATTTCAAGAGCGCTGCACACAGCACGTTCATTCAAGGGTGCAGTTGACCATTTAACTCACAGCATGGAAAGTTACTGTCATGTCTCGGCAGCTGTTACTCCTTTATCTTTTACCTCAGTGCTGTGCTTCCTTTCTGCCATTGGGAGAGACTTAATAGACAGAGCTGGAAGTGAATGGTGCCTCCACAAAACTGCGAGACTGGGGGTGGTGGTAAAGAAGTGGGAGGGGGGGGGAGGGGGGAGGGGATGCAGGGGGTGGGTTGGGTGGGGGGAGAGGGAACAAAACTCAAACTGGAAAGGACTAAACAGACATCAAGATGACAAGCAGAGTATACAAAATGTAGTTGTTTTCATATTTTGTGTCCAGTTTTTTATCTAATTGTTTAATTTGTGCTTGATTAACAGAAAGAACAAATGGTAGCCTTTTTATGAAATGATGGTTTTGAAGGGATTTTACCATGTGAAAAAAATTTTAATTCAGTAAAAATTACCAAAGAACTATCTGCTAACTAGGGGTAGTCTGTCGAGTATGTGTTGGCTTTTCTTAAAAAAAAAATACCCCTTGGGTTTGTTTGTATTTCTCTATATATAAATCCTTGCATTCATTTTAAGTTACCAATGGCACAGGGCACACAGTGGGCATGGTGGCACAGTCATTAGCACTACTGCCTCTCAATGCCAGAGACCTGGGTTCGATTACTGGCTTGAGTCCCTGTCTGCGTGGAGCTTGCACATTCTCCCCATGTCTATGTGGGTTTCCTCCGCATGCTCCAGTTTCCTCCCGCAGTCTAAAAGATATGCTGGTTAGGTGCATTGACCTGAACAGGCACCAGACTGTGATGACTGGGAGAATTTCACAATAACTTCATTGCAGTGTTAATGTAAGCCTTACTTGTGACACTAATAAATAAACTTTATCAAAATCACAGACGGCTTTCGGTCTGTTGTGACCGACAATATCTCACTGCCTCTCATAGTGTGGGTGGTTGGAGGTTGATCCAGGAAATGCACTGCATCCTTGGGACGTGGAATGCCAGCAAAGGGATGAACCTCTGATGCCAGATTGAACCATTACAAGCACGTCTGCTGTGGTTGCGTCCAAGGATGTCACTGTTACCCAGATCTGAGCAAGCTCATATTGGCAGCCCAAGCTGTATGGTTGGTCTCATTGACTTAGCAAACATTTAAGTTGAGCTGTTCCACATTTCACTGCATACTTTTTTTCCCCCAATTCTTATTGTAAATGTTAAAACAGCTTATATTGTAACTCTGTCATTGGGGTAATTATAAATGTTGGCATTTGCAAAGTGGATTGAATTCTTTGTCATTGGTCAGGATGTCAGAGACAGCATTCATCGATTGGACCTTTATCCTTCTTCTCAGTGATATGAGGAGAGACAAAGAGAGATGTAGATAAAGGTGAGGAGGGAAAGGGATCATGAGAACTAGGAGCAGGAGTAGATAATTCTGCCCCTTCAGCCTGCTCCACCACTTAATAAAAAAAACAAGGCTGATCTCATCCCAGGCTCAACTCTCCTGCCTATTTACCATAGCCCTTCAAACCCCTACTAATTAAAACTAAGTCATCTTCATTCTTAAATGGATTCAATGTCCTGTCAACCACCATGCTCTGGGATAGTGCATTCCATACCTTCACCACCCTTTGAGAGAAATCATTTCTTCTCCTCTCCATTTTAAATCTGCCACCCTTTATCCTAAAACTATGACCTCTTGTTCGAGATTCCCCTACAAGAGCAAACATCTTCTCCATGCCTACTTTGTCAATCCCTCTTATTATCTTTGGACCTCAATTAGATCTCAATCTCTTAACCGTCTACACTTCAGGGAGGAGAGGCCTAAACTGGCCAATCTCTCTTTGTAAAACAAACCCCTCAGCTGTGGAATCAATCCAATTATCCTTCATTTCCGGATACAGGCAGCAACATATGTTTCAGACAAAAAAAAAATCTTTCTAATCCTTTATCATTGAGACAAGTTTGGCTAATTGGTATGATAGTTGACAAACAAAGAAGAACAAAGAACAAAACAGCACGGGAAACAGGCCCTTCTGCCCAACGAGCCTGCGCCGCCACCCTGATGTTCCCATCTCTACCCATGATCCCTGTCCATGTTTATAGATCTATGGATTAAAAACCAAATTTGAGACAATTTAGGGAGAATTTGTTTTGCCAATTAGCCTAAGAGCACATCTTTGGGATGTGGGAGGAAACCGGAGCTCCTGGAGAAAACCCACGCAAGCACGGGGAGAGTGCACAAACTCCCACAGACACAGGCCCAAATCCATGTATCTGCACAGCACAGAGATAGTCACCAAGCTGTTGTGTTGCTCGTCAGATGGTCCAGGTCAAGCATACACTAACAACGTGAAGCAGTAGAATACTCTGGAAAAAGATCCAAGAGCAGTCCTCTCACGACCCATCGCGTGTATGCTCCTCGTTAGACAACAAGGTGGACCAAATCACCTGTAGGATAAATACAAATACATCAATATCATCATCTATTTACACACTTCCCAGGGACTCCCAAGGCACATGATCACTATTTTAAATCAGTTTTCTAAACCCCTCCATTCCCATTCTGTTCATGTGCCCAACTAAGTATTACTTAAATAACTCCAGAGTACCTGCCTCCACCACTTTACTTGGCAGCGCATTCCATACCCCCACCACCGTCTGTGTGAAGAAACTCCCTCTAGCATCCAAATTATACCTTTACCCCCTCACCCTAAGCCCGTGACCCCTCGTGCTATTTGAGTCCATCATAGGAAAAAGCTTAACCCTGTTTACTCTATCAATCCCCTTCAAAATCTTGTACACCTCTATCAGATCTCCTCGGAGTCTACGTCTTTCTAAGGAAAACAGTCCCAATTTGCCTAATCTCTCCTCATAATTCAGACCTTCCATAACAGGCAGCATCCTGGTAAACCTCCTCTGCACTCTCTCCAGAGTCTCCACGTCCTTCCGGTAGTAAGACGACCAGAACTGGACACAGTATTCCAAATGAGGTCTAACCAATGTTTTATACAACTGCAACATTAAAGGCCAGCTCTTGTACTCTATACCCCTTCCTATAAAGGCTAACATATTATATGCTTTCTTCACAACCTTCTCCACTTGCTCTGCCACCTTCAGAGACTTGTTCACCTGCACTCCCAGGTCCCTCTGCGTTTCTATACTCTTAATAGGTCTACCCTTTATCATATACCTCCCCACTACATTCTTTCTCCTGAAATGCATCACCTTACATTTATCAGGATTGAATTCCATCTGCCATCTGTCTGCCCAAGCTACCAGCCTATCTATGTCCTGCTGCATCGCCTGACAATGTTCCTCACTATCCACAAGTCCAGCCATCTTTGTATCGTCTGCAAACTTGCTGACCACTCCACTTACTCCCTCTTCCAAGTCATTTGTATACATTACAAATAGAAGAGGTCCTAGTATCGAGCCCTGTGGCACCCCACTAGTGACCGACCTCCAGCTAGAAAAACACCCTTCCACTATTACTCTCTGTCTCCTATTACCAAGCCAGTTACTTATCCATCTAGCTACCTGTCCTTGTATCCCATTTGACTTGACCTTCTCGACTAACCTCCCATGAGGGACTTTGTCAAACGCCTTACTAAAATCCAAATAGACAACATCAACGGCTCGCCCTTCGTCCACTGATTTCGTCACCTCCTCAAAAAAATTCTACCAGATTTGTAAGGCACAACCTCCCCTTAACAAATCCATGCTGCGTATCCCTAATCAGATCACAACACTCGAAGTGCCTATACATCCTATCTTTAAGAATCCCCTCCAACAGCTTCCCTACCATTGATGTCAAACTCACTGGCCTATAATTTCCAGGGTTATCCCTACTACCCTTTTTAAACAACGGTACAACATTAGCTATTCTCCAGTCCTCTGGGACCTCACCTGTGTCCAAGGAAGAGACAAAGATTTGCGTCAGAGACCCAGCAATTTCACCTCGCACCTCCCTAAGCAGTCTGGGATAAATGCCATCAGGCCCAGGAGATTTATCCGTTTTAATGCTACCTAGAAGCTCTAACACTTCCTCCCTCGGTATGGATATTTCCCTCAACTGGCCCACAGCTCCCTCAGAGACAGGAGCTGTCAACAAGCCCCTCTCCTTCGTGAATACCGACACAAAGTATTCATTCAGGATCTCTGCCATTCCCTCAGGCTCTAAGAACAGTTCCCCTCCTCTGTCCCTAAGAGGTCCGATTTTTCCTCTAACCACCTTTTATTCCTAACATAGGAGTAAAATGCCTTTGGGTTTTCCTTAATCCTATCCGCCAAAATCATTTCATGCCCCCTTTTTGCCCTTCTAACTCCCTGTTTGAGCTCCCTCCTACTCTCTTTATATTCCTTCAATACTGTCTCAGTTCCCAGCTGCTTCAACCTATCATACGCTTCTCTTTTCTTCCTAACCAAGTCCTCAATATCCCTAGTAATCCACGACTCTCTAATCCTACCTTTCCCATCTTTCCTCTTGGCTGGCACGTACTTATCTTGCAACATTTTCAGTATTCCCTTGAAAGAGTCCCACATGCCTAGTGTGGACTTACCCTCAAACAACCGTTCCCATTCAGTTTCCCTAAGTTCCTGTCTAATCTGGCCGTAGTTAGCCTTCCCCCAATTTAGCACCCTGCCCCTAGGGCAACAAGTGTCCTTTTCCATCTGAATCCTAAAGTAGACAGAATTGTGGTTACTGTTAGCCACATCTTCTCCTACTACAACATAAACCACCTACCCTGGCTCATTACTCAGAACTAAATCTAATATAGCCCCTTCTCTAGTCAGGCTAGCTACACACTGTTTCAACGATCCTTTCAGTACACATTTTACAAATTCCTGCCCATCCAAATCCCCAGCTCTAGGTACTTTCCAATCCATCCTAGGGAGATTAAAATCTCCCACTATAACGACTCTGTTCTTGCTGCACCTATCCAAAATGTCTTTACATATGCCTTCTTCAACTGCCCGTGGGCTGTTGGGTGGCCTATAATACACCCCTAGCATAGTAATTGCCCCCTTTCTATTCCTCAACTCCACCCACAGCGACTCCACTCCTAACTCCTCTGACATTATCATTAAAATCCTAATTCCTTAACTCTGCCATGATCCATTATTAATAATCTTCATCCTTAATTTTCTTACACATTTGAATAAATTGTGTATAATTTTCTTTTTAACTTAATATTTATTGACATAGTTCACTGCAATTGAAATGGTGATCCGCAATTTTACTGCACAGCCGGCCATAGTAATTGAAGCAGGCGAGGGGGCGGACCATGGAAAGATCCATTGACATTGGGTGGCATCCTGTGGTTCAGGATGAGCAAGGCTGTAAAATCCTGCCAATGGTATCTGGTTTCAGATGTTACAGTACAGTCTACCCTGCATTTCCTACTTCAACAGACTACTTTTTAAACTTCAACAGACTTGGCGGTTCTTACACTTTATAAATTTGTTATTTTATAATGCACCTGCAAAAGTGCATTATAAAATAATGGTGAGATGCAATGAAATTTGTGAACCTGAATGATATCTACTGGGGTCCACAGTCTGTGCTACGCTGGTGGATTTCATCTGGTGTAGTGATAGAAACCTGGCCTCCACATAACCTCATTCCCTGCCAAATCCCTTTGACCTTTAAGGAGAACATTAACCCTAGATTCTTACATTAGTTGTGGTCCAAACTGGGTCACCCTAGAAAGCCCCACTTCTGTGAGTATTAGTTGCAGTGCCAATTATCAGTGAACCACTGATACTGACTGCTCCAAATCACCCATGAAGCTTAGCCATTTAGTTATGGTACAGCAGTGTGACCCTCATTTGCTAATCAGAACATTCAAGACATGTGGATTGAAAATGGCAAAGTAAAAGGGGAAAAAATTAATCTCCTTTCAATACTGTATCATTTAAAGTATTAATTTGACAAATAGAGGTACTCATTGAAAGCCATAATGATATAGGGGATAATAAGCAAAATATAGGAATCTGAAACAAGAACAGGATGCAGGAAAAACTCAGCACGTCTGTAGGGAGAGAGAACAATGATCATTTTGAGTCTACTTGTCTCTGTATAAGAACTAAAGAGAAGAAGAAATGATATAGGGGAATTGAGTAAACATCTCTAGTGCAGATGTTAATTCTTTCTCTTTCCAAACAAAAAGAAGGCATGGTTCATGATCATTTTTTTCATTTGCTCAGGGGACATGGACATCACTGGCTCAGCCAGCATTTATTGTCTGTCCCTAATTATCATTGAACTAAGCATATTTTAGAGGGTTTTTTTTCTAAGAGTCAGCTATGTTGCTGCAGCTCTGGAGTCACATGTAGGCCAGACCAGGTAAGAATGGCAGATTTCCATCCCTAAGTACATTAATGAAACAGATGTCTTTTATAACAATAGACAATGGGGGTTTCAGTATCATCATTAGATTTTTAATTCCATATTTTTGTCCAAATCCAGATTTCACCATCTGTCTTGAGATTTGAACCTTGGTCCCCACAGCATTACCCTGAGTCCGTGGATTACTGGGTCCAATGCCAATACCCCGAAGCTGCTCCTTCCCCCTAAAGCTGTGCAAATGAACAAAATGTTGTTCTGCTTACATCAGACGTTGACACAAGGCACGGGAAATTGTATTACTTGGTTGAAGTTTAAAACAATGTCTTATTAAACAATAATGGGTGTGCAGATCACACAAGGCTGAGTGGAGGAATGGGCCCATTAATCTTACAGAGTACTCTCACACACTGTGGCAGGAGAGTATACATGTAGTTCATTATTAGTATTCAATCAAAGCTTAAAGGTTCTTTGAATCTACGTGTAATACATCTCTTACAAGTATTTTGTAATGGTTTTAGTGATTGATTGCAACTCATACAAGTTTCCCCTCCATTCAACACTTTCTCTCATGCAGATGCATACATATACTCAAGCATGCATACATTCACAACTTGTGTTTAATTCCAGTTTGAAATCACAATTATTATCAGTAGCAGTAAATCTTTCACCCGATCATCTCAGAACCAATCATTTGAGTATGCGTAAGCTGTAAAGGCAAAATAAATCCTGTTTTTTTAATTTCTGTATTATTGGCAAACCATACTTATTATTTGTTCGTGTCAGCAGTTGTGTGACTCACTGGAGGTCTTTGCACCATGTCCTTATATAAAGATTATATTCAGATAGAGGTCCTTGGCAGGTCTACACTTTAATATCATAATAAAATGTTTTTTTTTCCAGATGGCATTTAACAGAAATAAGAATCTAAGATCATCATCCTATTGAGGCATGTAGGATCAAATGTAATTGTTCTGACAGAATGCCCAAAATGATAATATAAAGAAACACAAGTCCAATTTCAGGTGCCCAATGTTTCTTGAAAGTTTACATTGCTTGCCAACCCACTCACTCCCAACTTATGTATTTATTAGGTTCTCCACAACCTGTATTTTATATTAAAACAAAACAGCCAAATTTGAAACTCCATTCCTTTCCACTGCCTTAAAGGACAATCTCACTCCCAATTGCTGGTGTTAAGGCATCAAGAATGGTTTGTATTTGATTCTTTTCCACAAGTATGCCACTCAAACATTCGAAGTTCAGGGCTGCTGCACTACTTAATTCTTCTTGAGAAACAATTGGATTCGAACTTCCTGGTGAGTCATGTATCTTTTTGATTGTGTATGGTTGACTTAGAAAGCAAAGCTTCTCAACGGAGAGAGGTGTTTGCAGTAAACAATGAAGCTTATCATTGTTGAGATGCACCATTACATTTTCCTTGCTGTGTCAGAATGAATGAATTAGTTAAGAAGCCACAATATAAATACATCTACAAATGCTCAACGCCACTGGGAGTAAAGTACCAACAGAAATCTCAAAAGGAAATTGGAATGACAACCAGGGACTCGGCTCCTGAACAAATTATTTGTTATCTCACCTCCCTCACTTAAATGCTTGCAATAAAAATAATTCAATTGTCAAAATACTAAATGTTTCCAGCAACTGAGGTTTAATCTGGATTAATATTCCACACTCCATTGGCTGACCAATAAAATATGTAGAAATAATTATTTTTCTGAATTTTTCATTTAAATAATTTACAAATCACTTTTCCTTCAAGAAGATTCATCCACCTTGTTTTTGTTGTGTTTTATCTACTGAATGATTCAATTTTGTCCCCTTTCAATATAATAAATCAATGGTGACAAAGGTGTTCTACATGGTGATATGTTCATTAATTTTAAGTGCAGCAACAAAATAACTGCCTATAATCGAGAAATTATCGGTAAATGCAATGGATTATTTTTGGTTGTTTTTTTGAAGAATGTACAAACTGACAAACGTTCTTATTAATGTTTCATTGCTAATAGTGAGCTTTAAAAATCAGGAAGATAGAGATGGTGTTATCTAAATTTGTAACACAGCAGATCATAGAGGAACTGATCTATTCAGGAGACCGCAGACTTAGTCAGAAGAACAGTAAGACTCAAAAAGGTTGTATTTGCTAAGGGAATGACTGAACTGCCCTGTAGTAAAATGCAAGAAACATTTAAAGGATTTATTAGAAGCGTCGAATATATTGTTGTATTATAACTCTCCTTGCTTCAAACTTTCCAGTATGGATTTGAGATACATTTATACTTACAGACTGCTTCATTGACCACAATTTAACAGCTGCGCAAGCCGCAGGTGCGAATCCAGTAATAAGACATTAAATCTCATGAGAGACCAAGAAAGGGATTTGCGTCATCGACATTTCAGTTCATGATCTTCCCTGCCTCCCTCCAATGGCATGATCAGGTTCACAATTCAGGAAGGATGTGAGCCTGATTTCTCAGATGGTCAAAGGAAGATCGTGGGATTAGGGTGGCATGGTGGTACAATGGTTAACAGTGCTTCCTCACAGTGTCAGGGACGCGGGACAATTCCAACTTCAAGTCACTATCTTTGTGGAGTTTTCACATTGTCCCCGTGTCTGTATGGGTTTCCTTCAGGTGCTCCAGTTTCCTCCCACAGTGTGAGTTAGGTTGATTGGCTAAGTTAAATTGACCCTTAGTGTCAGGGGGACTAGTGGAGTGAATACGTGGAGTTCCAGGGATAGGGCCTGGTTGGGATTGTTGTCGGTGCAGACTTAATGGGCCGAATGGCCTCTTTCTGCACTGTAAGCGTTCTATGATTCTACTTGTCAAGACTAGTTACAGCCTACCAGCTATAGTAGAGTTATTGGATATAGCCTTCAATATGCTCCTGACTGACATTGAACTAAATGTTACTAAAAAATGGCAGCTATTTCTGGCAGGAAAACCAATGCCTTCCTCTCCAAATTTTATGATACTCTGCCAAAACAAATCCAGGAGACATGTTGCACGCTGTCATGAAGGGAGAGCCTTCAGCACACTGGCAAAACCCAGCTGCACAGAGACCTGGGCGTCGTGTTTGAAGAATGCCCCAGTTATACCCTGAGTAAAGAGTCAATGGAAAAGTCAATTACTAGGGAGCACAGGTTTACGGTGCAAAGGCAAGGTTTAAGGGAGAAATCCGAGGCAGATATTTTATACAGAGGATGGTGGGTGCCTGGAACTTGATGCCAGGGGAGGTAGTGGAAGCAGATATGAAAGTAGCTTTTAAGGAGCATTTTGACAAATACATGAATAGGATGGGAACAGAGGGATGTAGAACATAGAACATAGAACATTACAGCACAGAACAGGCCCTTCGGCCTTCGATGTTGTGCCGACCAAAATAAAAAGCAATGCCCCTCAAAACTAAACCATTCCCTTCTCTTCCATATACTTATCAACTAACCTCTTAAACGCCACCAAACTTGGCGCATCTACAACAGCTGCAGGCAGGGCATTCCACTCCCTAATCACTCTTTGAGTAAAGAACCTACCTCTGATATCCGTCCTATAACTCATACCCCTTAATTTAAAGCTGTGTCCCCTCGTGCTAGCTTTCTCCATCCTAGGAAAAAGGCTATCACTGTCCACCCTATCTAAACCTCTAATCATCTTATATGTTTCGATCAGGTCCCCTCTTAGCCGCCTCCTTTCTAACGAAAACAACCTCAAATCCCTCAGCCTCTCCTCATAAGACCTGCCCTCCATACCAGGCAACATCCTGGTAAACCTCCTCTGTACCCTCTCCAATGCCTCCACATCTTTCTTATAATGTGGGGACCAGAACTGCACACAATACTCCAAGTGCGGCCGCACTAGAGTTTGTACAGTTGCAACATGACGTTGCGGCTCCGAAATTCAATCCCCCTACCAATAAAAGCTAAGACTCCATATGCCTTCTTAACAACTTTATCCACTTGACTGCCTACTTTCAGGATCTATTGACACATACACCAAGATCCTTCTGTTCCTCAACACTATTAAGAGCCCTACCATTAGCCCCATACTCTACACATTTATTGTTCCTGCCAAAGTGCATTACCTCACACTTTTCCACATTAAACTCCATTTGCCACCTCTCGGCCCAGCTCTGCAACTTGTCCAAGTCACTCTGTAAACTATAACACCCCTCTTCACTATCTACCACTCCACCGACTTTAGTGTCATCTGCAAATTTACTGATCCATCCCTCAATACCCTCATCCAGATCATTTATAAAAATTACAAACAGCAGGGGCCCCAAAACAGACCCCTGAGGCACACCACTTGTCACCGAACTCCACGATGAATATCTCCCATCAACCACCACCCTCTGTCTTCTATCTGCCAGCCAATTCCTAATCCAATTAGCTAAATCACCCTCTATTCCACACATCTGCATTTTCTGTAGAAGTCTTCCATGGGCCACCTTATCAAACGCCTTACTAAAGTCCATATGGTCTCCAGAAGGGTAGAGGGTTTTAGTTAAGTCAGGCAGCATGGTTGGTGCAGGCTTGAAAGGCAAAAAGTCTGTTCCTATGTTGTAATTTTCTTTGTTCTAAAACATTGGGCGTACTAAATTTCCCCTCAGTGTACCCAAACAGGTGCCCGAGTGTGGCAATTAGGGGATTTTCATAGTAACTTCATTGCAGTGTTAATGTAAACCTACTTGTGAATCTGATAAATAGACTTTAAACATTAAAGCTGACCCCAAACCCACCATGGTTGTCTCAGGGATTTCCCTCCCCACCCCTGAACCGAGTCACCACTTCTGTATCTCCCCCCACTCACTGATCATTGGCTCCTTCCCTGCCTCACCAACCGCCCTCCCATTTTCAGACTTCTCCTCCCACCCCACCCCCCACCCAGGAACTGGATCATTGAACCCACTCATTCCCCCCACAGTATGAATTGGCACACACTTCCACACAACACCACTTCCCTGCCCCACCTCTGTCAACCCTCGGTGTTCATCAGTGGAATCCCTAGATCCTTCATCCGCTTCCAGCCAATGCCACATCAAAATGAACTCCCCCTTTCCCCCACGACCAAGGAGGCCCCCAGTTATTCCAGATCCTTAACAGAAGTGGACAATGTTAAGTTGGCATGGGCATGGTGCCAACTTGGTGTGTCAACTGTGCCAAGGGGCTATGTCAGGTAGCTTTGCCAGGCCACTGCCTGGCCTTGTCCCTCTTCTCTGGGGGCTATGTTTACCTCCCTGTGCTTAGGAAGACACCCACAACAGATTCATGTCTGGATGAACCTGTTGTAAACTGCTCCAATGTGACATTAAGATAGCATGGTGTCAATGTACAGCAAGGAGTCAATATCTGGCGAAGAGGACTGGTTAATAATATGTAATTATATTCAATTCAATGTAAAATAGATTGATGCCTGCTATGGGTGTGAACCAGATGACACCACTGGCAAACAAAGAACAAAGAACAACACAGCACGGGAAATAGGCCCTTTGGCCTAACGAGCCCGCACCGCCATCCTAACGTCTTAATGACATATAGAGACCAATATAGGGACAATTTGTTACCCAATCAGCCTAAGAGCACATTTTTGGGATGTGGGAGGAAACCGGAGCACCCGGAGAGCAAGGGGCAGAGAATAGACAAAGTTGCATTCTCTTTGTGGCTTTGTGATCTTTAGCTGCTACTAGCTTTCACACAGGCAGCGAACATGGGCTCAAGATGGCACCCCCACCCCACCCCCTTGGGCCGTGGAAGAAAACCCATGCAGACATGGGGAGAATGTGCAAACTCCACACAGACAGTGAGCCAAGCCAGGAATTGAACCCAGGTCCCTGGAGTTGTGAAGCAGCAGTGCTTACCACTGTGCTACCATGCTGTCCCAAATTTGATGGGAAGAAATTATTCCACTTTGCTCATCCAGCTGCTACAATTTTTTCTCAACTTCACAACCCTCCTGGGCTAGGAAAAGAAACCTTGACGCCTGCTTTGCTATCACTGACAGTGGTATGGAGACAATTCTTCTCCCAGTGCTTCTGCATTCCATAAAGGGAGCGGCCTCCCTTTTGAGGGGGCGAGCAAGAGAGGGTTGGGGCTGGAAAACTCGGCAAGCCATTCAAAATTCCATTGACTTCAGCTGGTAGACTAGGCTGTAAAATTCTACCCAGTGTTTTCGGTATGGCACAGTACCTGAGACTTGTGCCATTGATTCCATGTATTAGTGGTCTAAAGCTTTGAGTGTTGCCATTCTATTGCATCATGGTTCAATGCCATGCTAACCATGTTACTCATTCTTGTCATTATTCTTGTCGTCATTATAAAGAACCTTTATCTAAAACAAAATGGAAAAAAAAATTCGAAGGTCACAGGGTAGAATGCTCCCTTCCTGTTCGCAAATGGAATTTGTAGCGGGTAGGACATGATCATGCGAAGTTCTGTTGACCTTGGGCAGGATTTTCTGGTCTTGGAGCAAGCGCGTCTAAAAAAATCCCACCAGCTGGCTTGACCCAACTATCAATTCATCTTGAGTTTTTTTTTCTGAGTGAGTCTGCATGTTACAGGACACTTATAGCCAGATTCTCTCCTGTGTTCTTGAAAGGAGTACAATGAAGGAACATCTCCAACTTGTCTTCACTTCCAGAATTTGTTCTATAAGCTCATTATTTTGTAACTTTTTTTAAAGAAAATAAACCGATATAGTAAGAAAAGGCCCTGAAATGGCAACAAGTTAACTGTACAGGTTCAGGATTTGAAGATCTACAAGGCGAGAGGAGACAACACTGGTTAAAATGTCCTTGGTATTGAGAACAAAAAAAAAATCTATAGCAGCAATATAAATTTAATGAGGTCGTGAGTAATGGATTGAAGGATTACAAGGGAAAGTAAAGATCATGTCAATAGATGTTACCTTGGCTTCACACGGAGTAATGGTGAAGCCAATAGCAAATAGGTCAAGTTGAAGAAAAATAGATTTAAAATCCATACTTACTTACAATAGACACTTGAAAAGATGTTTCCACTTTAATGTTGTTTGAGCCTGTTACTTGAAGCCTAGTCTTTATCTCGCAGCAAGGGTTACTATCATAAATGGTTTTGAGCTAAATATCTGGTTTATACTGGGAGTGCAGATGGGGCATTATTGACAGCCAGTTCTCTGAGACAATGAAAGCTCCATGGTAGAACTTTGTTCAGACAGCGGGTATGTTTTGCATTTACACAAGCTGGTATGATTACATATGTGCACATTTCAGAATCACATGCCCCCTGTTGACTTTGGATGGGGCAAAATATAGCATCCAGGTCACAATACCCTCTCCTCACCCTTCCCACCAAATTCTGCATCTTTTCTGCAGTGGAAGCATAGTGTGAACAGGCAGTGAGACCGCACCCAGTTTGTCTTACCATTAAGAAATGATAGGTTCTTAACTTTTCACCAATACCTGGTAGGAATAGTGAAGAAATGATATGGCACGGTGGTGCAGTGGTTAGCACTGTTGCCTGACAGCACCAGGGAACCAGGTTCAATTGCCAGCTTGGGTCACTGTCTGTGTGGAGTTTGCACATTCTCCCCCTGTCTCCATGGGTTTCCTCCCACAGTCCAAAGATGTGCAGTTAGGTGAATTGGCCATGCTGAATTGGTCCTAGTGTCAGAGCAATTAGCAGGGTAAATGTGTGAGGTTTGGAATAGGTCCTGGGTGGGATTATTGTTGGTGCAGTCTTGATTGGCCAAATGGTCTCCTTCTGCACTGTAGGGATTCAATAATCTCTAAAATGGGAGTTCTCCTATATTTTGTCATTTCACCTACAGATTTAACAATCTCCCTGTTAAAATATAATGACATGTAAAGCGAAATATTCAGCTCAAAATCCACTGCTGAAAACCGAGTGCAGAAAACACATTTGAAACAGCAAGTCAAGGCCATTTATAGATATAAAACTGTTGTAACCTTGAGGAAAAATTTATTTTTAGAAAGAATACTTGAAAATAAGGTCTAAACATGCACCATTCCTCCACTAACTATTAACATTTCTGACATGATTAGGCTAAGTCTCAATTGAGTGAGCTTCTTCCCCTTCAGAAGCTGTTTAAAAAAATGTAAATTTGCCAGTGGGTTAGAATACTAACTACCCCCCATTCTTTTCTAGTACCTGGGCTTCGATGCACAGAGGAGCTATACTTGTCTCTGTCCATAGGATGCTAGGTCAAATGTGACACACCACGTTCAACCTAGATCTGTACTAAATTGTCATTTACTCTCCTAGAAGCTAAAATGGAGCAGAATAATGAACCTGGTGGCCTTACACACACTGAGAGGCCTTGAGGCTGACAGCTTATGTTGCTGTGTGTCATCACTCTGTGTCCTACAAACTGATGTCTTTAAAGTGTGGGCTGGGAAAATGTATATTTTGCCAAACTATAGTAATTGGACACACCATCATATTTTTTAAAAACAAAAGTCCTAAGTTCCTTTTTTTGACAGCAATTCCAAACGTCCATCATCCATCTCATCCGAATGATTTTCATTCATGAACTCCAGTTAGAATTAAAGTCTAATTTACAGTTGTACAAATTTCACTGAAATGAGTCAAGACTCTGAATGCATCAAATGACTGGATTTGATCCCTGCAGTTTCTTGTAACAAATTTATATCAAATTCAGGAGTGTCTGTCTGCTGTCATTGTTCAGTTGGCTTATTACAGACTAAAGCTGTATCTTGCCTCCATAGATGCTTTAATTAGATTCTAAGTGAAGGCCTGGATATCAGCAGGAGCAATTTACTGAGCTGTGTGAGGGCAGAGTTTTTGATAGGAGCCCTAGCGGTCTATGATTTCACCGTATGCTATGATGCATAGCCTTTTGGCCTTAACGGGTTCCGCAACTGAGAATCAGCCTTGATCAAGAGGCTTGGCTTCAAGCCAGGTGGAGAAATTTCCAATGCAACTGTTGGATTTTGATGGGGGGAGAAACAACATGGTGGAAGAGTGGAGGTGTGGGTGTACAGGGAAGCACTCGTATTCCACCTGGCCCACCAGCAGTGCTTTGAAGGCACTTAGCTGATGCCCTATACTGCTCTGACCTCCCCTTGGGTGCTGAGTATACTGGGGCCTTGGAAAGCTAGCAACACAGGTTAAATCAGAGGCTGCCAGACTCAGTAAAATTAGTTTAATTATCAGCTCACTCCTTTGGACATGGTGGCACAGTGGTTGGCATTGTTGCCTCACAGCACCAGGAAACTGGGTTCGTTTCCTGATTTGGGTTACTGTCTGTGTGGAGTCTGCATGTTCTCCCCATGACTGTGTGCAATTGCTCCAGGTAATACGACTTCCTCCCACAGCCTGAAAGACATGCTGTTTAGGTGCATTGACCGTGCTAAATTCTTCCTCAGTGTACCCAAACAGGCACCAGAGTGTGGCAACTGGGGGATTTTCACAATGATTTCATCGTAGTGTTAATGTGAGCCTACTTGTGAATCAAGTAAATATATCGACACATTGTAGCAGTCAGTTGCCTGCCAGCTATTCTACCTTCACTAAATCTGTATGGAGGCAGATTTGGGGCAGTATGAGATGACAAGTAAGGTTTCTTTTTAAATTTTGATTTACTCCTAATCCATACTCATTTCTAGGTGCTAAAGTCAAGCTCAATGTGTCCATTCATAACTAGTCCAAAATGTTGTCATGTGTATCAATGAATATAGATGTGGGATTTCACTGAGTAATACCGAGCAGGTTTTATTTTTGATCTGTGCTTTGGTCACTTTGGCTAGATTTTCACTATCGAGGTAGATAGATTGATTGGGAAATGTCCTTGGTAAATTCACCTCACTTTAAAGGACCCTCTTAGATCCTCTGGGAAGTTAGGGATGGGATTGAGTCGTGCCTGCCAAATTTGCAAGCAATTGTGGACAGTCATTAGTTTTGGCAAATGCTGAGACAGGCTGGTTGGAAGACCTGCCTCAATTCTCTGGATTTGATGCTAGTTGTTTCAAAAACTGTTGAACAGCTTGGCCCTCACCTCTTATATCTCCCAAACATCCGCTATGGCGTTGAAATTTCAACCCATACTCCAACTTGCACTTCATGCTACTTATACCTTCCATGCCAACTTATGCCTCTGATCCCCATTCTATCCCTATGACCCCCCTCCATGCCATTACTTATACTATCTACCTTGATGCCTATTTATTCCACGGTCCCTCCATGTCAATCCCTGCTAGCTCATACCCTTCCCTTGCCCTTGACAGGTCTAATACAAGTTCATAACCGCTCCACCATGGGCAGACTTCGGGAGTCATGTGGAAATGAAAAGAAATCTAGTAGTCTTAAATAGCTGTCATTCATAGATATATGGCAATGAAAATCTTCGAATGAAATCCATTCAATGTTTTTTAAATTGCCTATATATCAAAAAAGAACTTTGATTTGGACCCTACATCAAAGACAACTAATCACTTAATCACCTCATCAGACTGTCAATCAAATGTGAACTCAGAAAACCATTAGGATAATTAGTGTTTTTGAAACATTCATAATGACTTAATATTAATTTGAGACACCATATTCATCCAGCATAATGGTTTTATAAAAATAGGGTCTGTTGTAATATGGTTCCAGAATATGGAGTTGTAACAAATGTAAAACTGCATGAATTGATGGTATTTTTTTCTAACCTCCACCAGATGAGCTATTAATTGAAGCAATCCAGCAGATGCTTTTCTTTCACTGAATGCTTTATTCATGCTTCAAGAGAATTTTTAAAAACCTCTGGTCATCAGATTTAAACTGATGTCATCTGTCCATTAAGAAAGCTTACATCTATTCCATCAATTTGTGGTTCCCATGCTGTGGGTTAAAATCCTTGAACTCAGCACTAAGTTCAAATGGGCCTGCTGAATTCAGGTTTTCCTCCTGGGTGAATCACGCCTTGCCTCCTGCAAAAACTGAATCTGTCAGAAATGGGGATGGGACTTTCATATCCAGCTCCCTGCTTATAGTTGTAAAAGTCCATGTCATTTCACGACAGTATAAAAATCCAGTCTTTTATTCCAATCGGGACAGTGCCATAAGCTGGAAACAGGAAAGTTATTTTTTTTCCATTTGCTGCTCACTAAGTAACTCTGACAGGAAAGTCTGACATTGTGGATTACTAGGTGGTGATAGGCTCATCTATGTCTCTATAGTCTACCAGGCCATCAAACTTATAGCTTAGGGTTATACAAGGAGGGTAGTAGTTGATGCCTTTGGATCCCTGAAGGACCTGTCCTCCAACCACCCTGCTTCTTTTCAAATGACTGGAGTCTTTTATGTACATATAGTTCTCATCAAGGGGTGAGATGCTTGATGCAGAGAACTAGAGTACTTTCCATTCCCAATACCCAGTGTCAATGTCAAGTCCACAGGCCCAGGTGGGCACTTGATATGGTCAGACACAGAGCAAAGCTCACTCTAATCTGCTGCAATATGCCTCAACCCAACCTCAGTCAAACATCCTTAATTGTACCAATGGGACATTTCTCCTTGGCCTACAAGAGTCATCCTGTAACATGCCTGAGTGAGCTTGCTGGATTAGGAGATGTTTTTACTTGTGGACTGATATACCTTAGAACTTGATTAAAACATCCTTAATCATAATCTGAAAATATTAAATACCAAATTTTAACATTAGAAAATAACTCAATCTGAAAAATCATACTGGCAGTTGGAGGGGTTGTGGAGAGAGTTCTGTGTAGGTGTAATCAAACATTTTCATAGAAATCTCTTTTGCCTGACTAACGACACTATGAATCACATGTGCATGGATGACTCCTTATCCTTTAGTGCCACTTAAAAGCCAGTTTGGTTTATAGAGCTTTTAGTCCAATCTGAAACAAAATGCAAAATGAAGCCTCAACTTCCACACTGGATTTTAACAGCATTTGGTTGGAACATGTCCCAATGCAGCTGTAATAGTTTCAAAAAAAAAAATGACTGATTTTAAAGCAGGTTGAAGCATCAGTCAAGAATCTCGCTGGTATAAGCTTGTATGATTATGGCTTCAAGTCAGAACAAATCGCATGGGGCAATCATTTTTCTGACACTCCACAAGGATTCTGTTGTTTCCTTACAGCCATTCCCCTTCCTCCATCAATTTTACACTGTATCCAATACATTCTGAGATTAGTTTGGGGTCTTTATTGTTCATTACAGCACATCATCAAATTGAATTAATAATTAGCAGCCATGTTAAATATTGCTTAATCTGGATACCTCATCTTGCAAATTATACAAACAATTCTCTCACACACAACCTCTTCACTTCACTGCAACATCAAATTATTCATTTTAACATCAAACACCTGTCGAAATCAGCTTTCAAGGTCAACGTTTTAAATCCATGTCAACCTCAAGTTAAATTCTTTCATGTGCCATAGGAGCCAACAATCCTTTTGCAAAATAATATAAAAGCAAAATACTGCAGAGTCAAATACGAAACAAAAGTAGAAAGTGCTGGAAAATCTCAGAAGGTCTGACAACGTCTGTGGAGAGAGATTTGAGTCCGGATGATCCTTCGATAGAGCTTAAGACAATAGGATGAGGTTTATAATGTAAAGGTTGGGGAGGGTGGGGTGGGGAGAGTGTTGTAATGTAGTTGACCAAGATTTCATAGACACGAGAATGAAGGCTGGGAATGTGCTGATAGTTTCCCATTAAGACATCAGAAAGGACAGATGGCAGAAAAAAAGATGCAGAGAGTCAAAGGATAACTGAGAAATGTGTCAGATGGCCCGAGTGAGAGGGAAGGGGGCAGAAAGAAGATGGAAAGTGAGGTTTAGAAGTGGACAAATGGAACGAGGAAAGATATTAAAATTTTAAATATACTATAGAATATAAAGTAATAGATTAAAAAAGATAAGAAATGAATTAAATGGAAATTTGCAAATGCTTGTTTTCAGAGGGGAGTGATTGGAATGACTACTTTGTGTTCTCCATGTCAGTGCTGCAACCCCTGTCCCAGCATTTTGCACGATCCTCGGCTTTCGCAGAGAACTGGCACTGGATACAGAAATAGACTCACTTTTCACTCTGGCTTTATGCCAACCTCAGGGAATTGCTCCTGCTGCATCAGTGCAACATTTCCATTTAATGCTCCAGCTTTTCCTGTAGTCTTTCAGAGTGAGGCTAATTTGAAACCAATTAGTGCCAAAGTGCACATAATCCCAAGTTGTGGGCTCTTAACCATCAGATCTAGAGTCTCAAACACTTTTACTGAGTCAATGTAAGTGGAGGAAAGCTAGAACACATTTAGATAGATCCACAGCCTACT
Organism: Sphyrna mokarran; assembly: GCA_024679065.1. Classification (NCBI taxonomy): domain Eukaryota; kingdom Metazoa; phylum Chordata; class Chondrichthyes; order Carcharhiniformes; family Carcharhinidae; genus Sphyrna; species Sphyrna mokarran. The sequence continues at coordinate 35,932,088 of JAGIQG010000024.1, forward strand.
CAGATTGTTGTCCTTGGTTGTGTTTTGTGTACGTACTTCACCTACCACTAGATGTCTTTATGACGCTTTGAGGATGCTGAACATTGTCACATTTACTAAACAAATCAGCATCTACTAGTGTTAAAAATATGGTTCTGCACAAGCTTATTGTTAACTTTCTACTTCAACTTTCTGTTGAAATCTTAATTTAACTTTTATGTCCTGGGTTAAATGAAAACTTGACTAAAGGAGTAGTCCAAAAATCTTACAGGAAAAATAGATGCTAAATGCAGAATGAAAGGAATTGAGTAGAAGAGGGTCATTGTAAGTCCTTTTAATTCCATACAATACATTTTTAGGACTTTAAGTTTTATATGGTGGACTCATTCATTTATTTTGAAATTGTTGACCCGGGTGGCATTGTGGTTAGCACTGCTGCCTCGCAGTGCCAGGGACTTGGGTTCAATTCCCAGCTTGGGTCACTGTCAGTGTGGAGTTTGCACGTTCTCCCTGTGTCTGTGTGAGTTTCCTCCGGGTGCTCCAGTTTCCTCCCACAGTCTGAAAGGTACGCTGGTTACATGCATTGAGCTGAACAGGCACCAGAGTGTGACAACTAGGGGAATTTCACAGTGACTTCATTGCCATGTTAATGTAAGCCTTACTTGTGACTAATAAATAAACTTTAATGAAAGTTTTTAAATTATAGTTCAAGAGAAGGACTGAGTTAGAATGTGCCAGATTTGGTGTTGCAGGTGTTGGGCTAAGTGTTAAATGAATGGTCAATACTTGGATTTTGGCTAGAGATTAATAGTGTATGATCGAACAGTAGTTGTCTGCTAAAGACTAGCGCTGTATTTGTACTTGACCATAAATGACACATAAGCACAACTAATGTTATTACATTCACAAAGAATGTTAAGAGATATGATTACAGGCATTGACTTTTTTCTCTCTCAAGCCAATGTTAATTTGCTGAAAACTGGACATGCCGTTTCCCTAGGGAAATTTTCCAGCCATGCTTGCCCTAAAACTGGAAAATCCTGCCCGATGTCAACAGATCTCTGTTATGATTCCCTTATTAGGTGGGACAGGAAAGTTCAACCCAGTGTGGTTTACATCAAGGTCTCTTAATATGGTGGTACGTGGTTAGCGCTGCTGCCTCACAGCTATAGCAGCCTGGGTTCGATTCCCAGCTTGGGTCACTTTCTGTATGGAATTTACAAGCCTTCCCTATTTTTACAAGGGTTTCCTCTGGGTGCTCAAGTTTCCTCCCACACTCCAAAACTGTGCAGGTTAGGTGCATTGGCCATGCTAAATTCTTCCAGTGTATCCGAACAGGTACCAGAGGGTGGCGACTAGGGGATTTTCACAATAACTTCATTGCAGTGTTATTGTAAGCCTAATTGTGACTAATAAATAAACTTTATATCGAGTCACATTATGGTCAGGTGCCCAGTGGAAATCAGGTAATTCTGTGATAGGAAAAAATAGACTATTGTTCTGCACTTTCTAGTGACCCACTATAGCAACAGAGTGAGTCAAAGTCATTATTTTGAGTATTGCAGAGTGGGAAGTGTGGAATGGAAGCTGTTAGGAACTATTACAAAGTATTGGAAGAGAACAAGTCAAATGTGAATGATTGAGATCCTTAGAAAGGTACACAAGGCAGTGGTGGAGTGGTACTGTCACTGGGCTAGTCATCCAAAGATCTAGGGGAGGTAATGCTCTGGAAATCTGACTTTGAATCCTACCATTTCAGCTGTTGAAACTTGAATTAAATAATAGTTTGGAATTAAAAGATGCCTAAGAAATGATTGTTGTGAAAAAAAGAACTGATTTACTGATGTCCTTTAAAGAAGAATAGAGGAATTGAGTTTAGGAGTCGGGAGGTAATGCTGCAACTTTATAAGACTCTTGTCAGATCCCACTTGGAGTATTGTGTGCAGTTCTGGTTGCCTCACTATAGGAAGGATGTGGAAGCTATTGAGAGGGTGCAGAGGAGATTTACAAGGATGTTGCCTGGATTGGGGGGCAGGCCTTATGAAGATAGGTTAAGAGAGCTAGGTCTCTTCTCCCTGGAGAGACGAAGATTGAGAGGCGACCTGATAGAGGTTTATAAGATGTTGAGAGGAATAGATAGAGTGGATTCTCGGAGGCTATTTCCCAGGGCTGAAATGGTCGCTACGAGAGGACACAGGTTTAAGATGCTGGGGGGCAAGTACAGAGGAGATGTTAGAGGTAAGTTTTTCACTCAGAGGGTGGTGAGTGAATGGAATCGGTTGCCGTCAGTGGTGGTAGAGGTGAACTTGCAGGGGTCTTTTAAGAGACTTCTGGATGAGTACATGGGATGTAATGGGATTGGGAGTTACAGATATTTCTATGGCCTGGTAAGTATAGATATGACTGGCACAACTTGTGGGCTGAAGGGCCTGTTTGTGCTGTAGTGTTCTATGTTCTATGAAGTAAAACAGTCATCTTTACCTGGTCTGGTCTACATGTGACTGTAGGTCCACAACAATGTGGTTGACTCTTAATTGCCCTCCTAGACAGACAATAAATATTGGCCCAGCCAGTGACACCTACATTCCATGAGTGAATAAAACAAAATTAGAAACAGAGTTCCTCTCTGCTCGCTGGAGACTGGCAAGAGTTTTGTGTCACCTCCCTTTTGGAATATCCGCTGAATTAAGTGCCAATCAGGAAATTAACTGTGCATCTTGGGCCTTTCCAGGGATAAGTGACAAGGGGATTGGAAGTCCCACATGCTAAGAACTGCCTCACAAATAGAGGTTGGCATTTCTCGGAGCACTATTAGGGAAAGGCTGTTGCTAATGCACTCTCCAGAGGACTAAGAGAGACACAGGTCCAGGTGAGTGATGATGATATAAAGGGACTTGTGGGAGAGGGTGTTTGGCAGCAAAAGCAGGAGAGTGGCTCTCAGCGGGCTACCATTGTCTGGTGCCCAGCCCCATGACATGGCGATGCTGGTATTGGACTGGGGTAAACACAGTAAGAAGTCTCACAACACCAGGTTAAAGTCCAACAGGTTTATTTGGTAGCAAACACCACTAGCTTTTACAGCATTGCACCTGACAAAGGAGCAGTGCCCCGAAAGCTAGTGGTGCTTGTTACCAAATAAACCTGTTGGACTTTAGCTTGGTGTTATAAGACTTCTTAATGTGCCCAGCCCCTTGATCAGACCTCTGCCAAAAGGAAGTTATGGTGGCACAGTGGTTAGAACTGCTGTCTCACAGTGCCAAGGACTTGGTTTCAATTCTGAGCTTGGGTCACTGTGAGGAATTTGTATATTCTTTCAGAGTCTATGTGAGTTTTCTCCCACAGTTCAAAAACATGCAGGTTATGTTGAGTGGCCATCTGCCCTCAGTGTCCCAAGATGTGTGAATTAGCAGAATAAATACACAAGGTTATTTGGATAGCGGCCAGGTGAGATGCTCTGGTGGAGAATTGTTGTGAACTCAATGGGCTGAATGGCCTCCTTCTGCACAGTAAGGATTCTGTGAAAGCCTGCCAGCTGGTTAAACACAAGTTATTGTGGAGTGTCCCTTCACTAAAAGTGAAAAATAGCTAGAATTACCTGCAGGTAGGACAGCGAGCGACAAAACTATGCAGTCATTCAAGAAGCAGATAGTTCCTGTGATGGAGGAGAGGACTGTAAATTGAAGTGGTCTTTCTCATCTTTACTAATCTTTCTGATCTTTGCTTCACTTCCTGGATTATAGAATTTTGGTTAACAAAAATTCTTTCTGACAATCACAGCATAAGTGTTTTCTTTCGTAAAATAGACTTTTACTTCGCACGTTGCTGAGCACGTTCACTCTGTGACAATTAGATGTGCCTGTCAGGTTCCTTTCTGTGGACATGCAGGCAACTGTTGTATAAGTTTTGTATAATATTTACTCCATGGTTAACTTCAGTGCAAAATATTAGCTGCTGTCCACTGTAACAGGAGATGTGTCATTTTACGGTGCTGAAGTTTACACTTTTAGTAAGTACAGTTACCATCTGAATCTCTAGTTTTAAAGTCTTTTTTTAAAATAAAACAAAACACTTTTCTGGCAAAGAATTTAGTTGTGTGCTTGTTGTAAACATTGTTTTGTGATGAAATTATTTTCTTTTCAGGGTAAATTAAATCCATCCATTTTCAGTGTGGGGTCTTTATGTTCTAACTATGGTCGAAAGCGAGTGCATCACTGCCACTCAGAGTTCTCTACAAGAGGAAACTGTGTTGTTATGTGCAAAGACATGTGGGTTAGGTTGATTGGTCGTGGCAAAATTGGCCCTCGTATCAGGGGGATTAGCAGCGTCAATGTGTGGGGTTATGAGAATAGGGCCTGAATGGGATTGTGCTTGGGGCAGACTTGATGGGCCAAATGGCCTCCTTCTGTACTGTAGAGTTTCTATGATATTTTCTGGAATTTTCCTTTTCCCGTGAAAGAGTACTTCACAATATTGGAAAAGACAGGAAAACTGATCTTTCATCTCACATTTTCTGATCTCTAAAAAGATAATTTTTAAGACCAGAAACTCAATGCAATCATGTCCTTTAGAGAAAGAAATCCGCTGTCTTTATCTGGTCTGGCCTACATGTGAATCCAGAGCCTTAGCGATGTGGTTGACTCTTAATTGCCCTCTAAACGAGGGCAAGTAGGGATGGACAATAAATGAAACATAAAGAAGAATCTTGTTTCTCTGGTTCTAATTTATTGATCGCATTGCAGTTTGTGCTTTTGAAATTGTTGTTTGGTTCATTGCTCCCATACACATTACTGCAAATTTTCTCTTCACTTGTAGGTTCCTTGAGCCAAGCATAGCAATAACTTCCAACTAACACAGCTGTCACTTTGGCCATTAAATGTTGTCTGGAATGGGTCAAACTTCCTGAAGTCATTTTTTCATTGCCGTTGTCATGAGTTGATGTGAGTTCAAAATTGATTTTTTTTCTTTTATTCAAGAGATTTGGGCATCGCTGGTTGGGCCAGCATTTGTTCCCCATCCCTGACAGCCTTCAACCACATTGTTGTGGCTCTGGAATCACAATACAGGCCAGACTAGGTAAGGACTTCCTTTCCTGTGGAACATGAGTGAATCAGATGGGTTTTTACAATGATCAACAATAGTTTCATGATTATCATTAAACTTTTAATTCCAGTTTTTTTTAAATTAAGTTCTAATTTCACTTTTGATAAGATTGTTAAGAAGGCATACGGAGTATTGGCTTTTATAGGTAGGGGGATTGAATTTCGGAGCCGCAACGTCATGTTGCAACTGTACAAAACTCTGGTGTGGCTGCACTTGCAGTATTGTGTGCAGTTCTGGTTGCCACATTATAAGAAAGATGTGGAGACATTGAAGAGGGTGCAGAGAAGGTTTACCAGGATATTGCTTGGTATGGAGGGAAGGTCTTATGAGGAGAGGCTGAGGGATTTGAGGTTGTTTTCGTTAGAAAGAAGGCAGCTAAGAGGAGACCTTATTGAAACATATAAGATGATTAGAGTTTTAGATAGGGTGGACAGTGATAGCCTTTTTCCTAGGATGGAGAAAGCTAGCACGAGGGGACATAGCTTTAAATTAAGGGGTGGTAGTTATAGGACGGATGTCAGAGGTAGGTTCTTTACCCAGAGGGTGGTAAAGGTATGGAATGCCCTGCCTGCTGCAGTTGTAGATGCACCAAGTTTGGGGGCGTTTAAGAGGTCAGTGGATAGGTTTATGGATGAAAAGGGAATGGTTTAGGTTAGAGGGTCATTGCTTTTTCCTAATTGGTCGGCGCAACATCGAGGGCCGAAGGACCTGTTCTGCGCTGTAATGTTCTATGTTCTATCTGCCATGGTAGGATTCAAGCCTGGATGTTACTAGTCCATCAGCAATACCACAATGGCATTGCTGCCCACTTAATAGCTTTACAATCTGGTCAATGCTGGCAAAGAGGGCAGTATCAAGTAGAAAATTCCCATCACTAGGCCATCAACATGCCCATTCAGATAATAGGCCTATTTAAATATGCAAATTAATGTCCCAGGACTCCAAATGGCGTTTAGGGCAAATTCTGCACTATCCACATTCTGAATGATTCCACAACTGGTGAAGCCAAAGATCCAAGTCCAAAATTAATTGTGTTCACAAATATTTTGGACTGTTGTCAACGTAGAATCCTTACCATTCAGGTAGAATTCTCCCATTTGGGATTGTCTGCGGGAATGGGGAGCATTTCACACTGGAGACCAATGGGAAACAATGACGTATTTTGCAGACCCAACTTAATTATTTATGCACTTGTGAGTTTTGCGTCATCTTCCCTGGTGGGATGGGTTTGATGACACGCCTCCAACCATTCACATCTAGGTGCCATATTTAAAAGATACTCCACATCACTGACCCACCACCTTTGAAGAAAGTAGATAGAGCTCCAGGAAGACACTAAGGCTGGAAGATCCATCTGATAGATACTCCCCCCCCCCTTAACTGCACTGATGTCCAGGGTCCAGTGTCACTGGCAATGTCCATCCTGAGCTCCAGAGGCAGCTCTTGGCTGCTTTCAAGTAAGTCCTGACTTCTGCATGTGTTCTGAACCAATATTTTTCCCCACTGGTGTTGCGGAGAATCAAACCCCGGATGAAGATTCTGGTCAGGCTTTTATCTGCATCCCATCAACAGAATTAAATTGAGGAGTGATAGATATAGGACAGATGTCAGAAGTAGGTTCTTTATTCAGAGAGAAGTAAGGACGTGGAGTGCTCTGCTTGCCTGTAGTGGACTTGCCAACATTAAAGCCATTTAAATAGTCATTAGATAAACGTATGGATGATATTGGAATAGTGTAGGTCAGAAGGCCTTTAGATTAGTTTCACAGTCAGTGCAACATCGAGAATTGAAGAGCCTATACTGCACTATAATATTCTATGTTTGATGTTCTAATGCAACTTGGTTTTATGGCAGCTGCTGGTAAGTTTCTTGATCCATCGCCATGGTGGACACCGACTGAAGACCCTACAGGAAATTCGCACTAGCACGAAACTGAATCGTGGACCTACTGCTAAGTTCTATGCTGTCCCTCGCTCACCATTAAAATCTGGCAGGTGGGACATGGGAAAACTCTACCCCAAATGCCCACAATCAACCTTGGCATTTTGCATGGCTAAACGTTGCTGATCAGCAGCATTGAGACCCACATTTTGAACACCAATACTGCATCTTGTTGCTTGAAGTTAATAAACTAGTGTCATAACATCAAGGCCAACCCTTCCTCCATGGGTACAAGTGATCTTGCTGGTGTGTTCCACCCGGTAGATTGTCCCCACTGTGTGTTCCAGCCACAGATAGACATCTTTCAAATGAAACATTAGATTGAGACCCTGTTTACTTTCTCAGGTGGATGTTAAAAGCTCCCTCCTGGTGTGCTGGTAAATACTTAACGCTTCCATCAACATCAGTTAAAAAAAATCAGATTGTCTAATCGTCACATTGCACTTTGAAGGAGTTTGCTGTACAAACATTGGTTGCTGTACTCTGTCATTCCAATAGTGACTCCTTCTCAAAAGCACTTACTTGGCTACAAAATGTTTTTGGATGTCCTGAGGTTGACAACGGCACTGAATAAATGCAAGATGTGTTATTTTTTTTCTGCTGTTTGCCACCTCGAGTGACATTGACAAAATGAGGACAGTCACGATAAATGAAGCACTAAATTCATGATCTTGCATCACTGCTGCCTCACAGCGTCAGGGACCCCGGTTCAATTCTGACCTTGAATGACCACTTATTTGGAGTTTGCATGTTCTCCCCGTGTCTGCATGGGTTTCCTGTGCCCCGGTTTGCTCCCACATTGCAACGATATGCAGGTTGGATAGATTTGCTGTGTTAAATTGCCCCTTATTATCAGAAGAATTAGTAAGGTACATATGTGGGGTTACGGGGATAGGGTCTGGGTGGGATTGTTATCGATGCAGGTTTGATGCTCCAGGTAGCTGCCACCTGCAGTGAAAGGATTCTATTCAGAGCCATGATGCTCCACAGCATTACTCTATCCTACTTACTAAATTCAGAATGAAAGGGGTGTTTGACTTTACTTTTGATTATCTCTGAGCTTATTGTACTAATCAGATTCAAGGCCCTGTTCTCAGCTATTACAAGGACGCTTGTATATTTTAAAAGAAAAAAAATTATGGCCATTTAGGAGATTTAGTATGTAAATTATCTGTCAATCAAGCATTTCAAAAGCACAGATGAAATTACCTCTTTTGTCTGACAATCATGGCAAAATGACATCAGTTTCCTTTTGCAAAACATTAGCATGAAAGGAGATGCAATGATGAGCCCACACAGCCATTAACAAAAATGTTATGCTCAATGGTAATAGGCTATGATTTTCTGGAAGATGTGCATATTTCTTTGCATTAAAAATAATCAGTTTTTGTATTTTTGACTCCACATTACAGCAGCTGGCAAGACAATCTTACAATCTGCAGCTTCCAAACGCAAGCTGCATATGAAGATCTTTTTCTGAATGGGACTTTTCTCAGTCCTGCTCAATCAGAAAGAGAACTGGCACACTGCAATTATGGAACGTAGATTTTTTTTCTCCTTGGTGGGTGAGTCGAATGGATGATCCAATTAATGTAATATAGTACAGCTTATATTGCCTTGTGCAAGTTCCCTTCCAAGCCTCTCTTCATCCTGACTTGGAAATGTATCCTAAATCCTTCACTGTAACTGGATTGAACTCTTGGAATTCTCTTCCTAATGGCGCTGTGGGGGTTCCTGCACCATATGGATTGAAACAGCTCACAGCCATCTTCTCAAGCGGAACTAAAGATGGACAAGACTTGTTGCCAGCGATGCCAACATCCCATAAAATAATTAGAAAGAGACAAATACATCTTAATGACATTATCACAATTAACAGAAGCATCCAATCTTACTTCTCCTCTATCAGAAGGATGGCTGTTACGTGGTGTAATGATGTACTTTCAAGACTTATTTAGTGAAACAAAAAAGATCTTGTTTATAAGATATTTACTTAAGCAGCGTACTCACAGCTAGTCCAAAATACCTCTGCCTAAGAATTCCTCCTGTCAGAGAGATTCCCTGTGCTGAGTCCTGACAGGTCAACCAGACTATGTGACCTTATGCTGTTCTTAAAGGCACCACAACAATCTGTCAGACAGGTTTCTTTTCCCCACCAGACTATTTTTTTTAACTTTATTTATATGTGTCACAAGCAGGTTCACATTAACACTACAATGAAGTTACTGTGAAAAATTCCCTAGTCACTCTGGCACAAGTTTGGGTACACCAGGGAAAACGACCAATGCACCTAACCAGTATATCTTTCAGACGGTGGGAAGAAACCAGAGGAAACCTACGCAGAAAAGGGGAGAGTGTGCAGACTCCACACGATCAGTGACCCAAGCTGAGAATTGGATCCGGATCCCTGGCGTTGTGAGGCAGCAGTGCTACCCACTGTGCCACCATGCCACCCAGATTGTGATCTCTGAAAGGAAAGGTGAATTCTTGCAGCTAAGGCTTGCAAGAGGAAACACCAGTAATTATTTTTGAGAAGCCTAATACACTTGCAGTACCAATGCTACATCATAATCGTAACCCTTATTGGTTGCCCTACTCATTGCCCAGGGATTGGGCGCCATGATATTCGATCATCCACATATGGATATTTTTTCCAAACTTCTTTCAAAAATTGCTTTGTCCATTTTTCTGATGCCAGTATTTTATCCGTGAGTCTCACACAGTCCAAAGATGTGCGGGTTAGGTTGATTGGCCATGCTAAGAAATTGCCCTTTAGTGTCCAGGGATGCATAGGCTAGTGGTATTAGTGGATATAATATGTAGGGGGGGGGGAGAGAGGAAAGAGGGGTGGCGGTAGGACCTGGGTGGGATTGTGTTCAATGCAGACTCAATAAGCCGAAAGGTCTCTTTCTGCACTGTAATTTAATTTAATTAATTTAATTTAATTAATTCTGGGTTCTAATTTAATTAATTCTGGGTTTTTCTTTCTCGAGCTTTACAGCTGGTCTGAAGGGCATAATCTTACCTGTATTTAAAGAGTAAGTCCACAAATTGAAATTGAAGATATTGAGGGTGATCAGCAGCCATTGCCAAAAAACAATATCCAGATTCAGCTCTGAGTCAACATCTAGGTTTAACGAATCAAGCACAGTGAGCATAGATCAGTTGCCAGACTCATATAATCAGAAACAAAATAATTGAACACTATAGGGGGCTCAGTATCCTTTTGCTGCATCCAGGGGAAATTCATGCAAGCAGTGTAATATCAAGGAAACCAAGCCTCAGGTCAAGGATTTCCCGCACCAAAAGTCAGGTCTGGTCAGTGAAGTTGGTGCCAGCTTGAGTCAAATTGGCACAGGTCAGGGACTTGCTTTGTCAAAGGTTGGATGTGGTTGGCAAGGTTTGTGCTGGTTCAGATCAGGCTTGCTCAGGTCAGGAATTTCCCATGCTGAAGATCAATGAGATTCAAAAATGTGCCATTTTTGGATGCGTTTGATTTTATGGATAAAAGGATACTTGACCCTGTTATGCCACCTCAATATTGCTCTGGGATGTATCAAATATACAACAAACTGACGATATAAAACACGCTAAACTCTGCGAAAAGGGTAAAGGCCCATTGACATCAGCTCTTCTCTTGGTGCGACACTATGCAGTACAACTCATCTCATGTATCGTCCTCCTGTACATGTATTGATCCCGCCAAGCACATCATCAGTGCCATGCGTGGTGAGGGTCTTCCTCTTCTCATGTGCTGAGTCCTCACTGAATGTAATTGTTCCATTCTTGAAGAGTCCTTTCATTTTTCTTTGCTGCTGGTATTGTACATACCTGGGGAACTGCTGTGGACTTATGTTCTATAAGCATTCTTTGGTATACAGCAGTACTACTCTGTATTGTACTGTGCAGTACCTGTGTTTGAGGAACCTTTAGTGACCTCGATGCTTCAAAGAGTTCTTTGCTCAGATAAAACCTGCAGACAAGACAGGATTTAAATTCACTTTGCCATACAGTACAGTCTTTCATTAGTATAGTACAGTGTTTTAATTTTGACATTGATTTTTCCAAGCATTAGTTATCCTTTAAAACTTAACTCTGGCTTTTAACATTGATTCCAATGGGAAATTATGCTATGATTAAAGGGATTTCACTTAAAGTGGCGAGTTTCAGGAATACAACTATTACTTTCAGTGAGGATTCCCTGTACAATGGAGAAGTCCACAGAGCTTCTCAAAGTTCCATAGCGTACAGAATAGAGAATGGCATGATGACACAGTGCTTACTACTGCTATCTCACAGCGCCAGAGACCTGGGTTCAATTCCCTAGCCTTGGGTTACAGTCTGTGTGGAGATTGCACATTCTTCCGTGTCTGCGTGGGTTTCTTCCAGATGCTCCGGATTCTTCCCATTGTCCAAAGATGTTAGGTTAATTGGACATGCTAAATTTCCCTTTAGTGTCAGGGGGATTTGTAGGGTAGATAAGTGGTGTTATGTGGATAGGTCCTGGGTGGGATTATAGTCAATGCAGACTCGATAAGCCAAATGGCCTCCTTCTATACCGTAAGGGTTCTATGATTCTAATAAAAACAGTTTAAAAATTAAGCTTTGTTTAAAGATTATTTATTAATGTCATAATAGGCTTACGTTAACACTGCAATGAAGTTACTGTGAAAATCCCCTAGTTGCTACATTCTGGCACCTATTCGGGAACACTGAGGGAGAATTTAGCACGGCTAATGCCCTTAACCACTCATCTTTCATACTGTGGAAGGAAACCAGAGCACACGGAGGAAACTCATGCAGATACAGGGAGAACATGCTGTGACCCGAGCTGGGAATTGAACCCGAGTTCAAGTGCTAACCACTGCTAACCACAATGCCGCTATGCTGCCTAAAATCAAAATGGATAATGTGGGCAATGTTAAATGGGCATGTTACTATTTGAGTAATTCCCCCAAGCTCGTACAGGCAGAGATACCAGAAAATGCAGGGGATAAATAAACAACATTTCTTGAATGAACAGAAAGTATAAAATGGCAATGATCAGAAGCTATATTCCACAAAGAATAATTGGGCCTGCTTGTACGATGATGTCATCACATCGGGACATGTTGGCTGGAATTCTCGGGTCTTTCATGCCCTGCTATCACTAAGAGCGAGCGTGGAGAATTCTGTGCTCAGCTGCATCTCCATTCGCAGTGGCGGGACTGGATAATCCCAGCCGCAGGCGAGTTCGGAGGGTTCTAGCAGATGACATCATCACGCTGCTTGCACCCTTTAAAAAGGGGAATGCTGCATTATAAATGAAACCCAGACAATAATAATTAAAACCCTTTAAAATGAAACAGCTTTAAAAAGGACAATTAAAATGGAGATTTGCTCATCCCATTCCAAATTTGTAAATTTAAAAGATGGCCAATCTTGAAAAAAGCTGTACTCAATGAAAGAATCCTCTCCCAAATGTTTGTCACGTGCAATACAATCATGAGCTTCAATAAGGGGTTTCATTCAGATGAGATACTTCAAGTTTAAATACCCACGTGAAATGCTGCTCAAATACATCCCCACAGTCAGGAACCTGAGCCCTGTGAGATCTGTGCCATTCAATTAAAATTTCGAGTCAAGTTCAAAACAATTTATGTAAGAGATCATTGACACCTCCTGAGGGTTTTAATTGAGCCTGTAAGTAACTGCCCCCATTCAATTAGAAAATCCTTGACTTCAGCTAAGTAGGTTTCTCCAAAGATATCTTTGTCTAATCTGCAAGTGAGTCCATTGAGATTGAGGATTGTGCTCCCACTCTAAGAATAAAACTTTCCCTGGCCTCTTCTCCACTCTCCAACCAATCCCCACAAAACCCTGTTACCGCCTGTTGTATATCCTTCTGTATATCTCAATGAAAAATCTTTGTAACCTTTAAATAGATTCATTATGTATTAATTAATTACAAAAACTACATGCTATGTACCACAGCGTTCAAGCTAGGAGCTGTCTCCGTGCTTTCTTGTACACACTGCTCCATCCAACACTAGACTGACACCTTGGGTCATATGTTCTCTTAAATCACTCTTTAGGCAACACTATACTGGAGGCAGTACTGAACTTAGTCCCACATTGAGCCCATATATTCCAGATCTTTCAATTATACCCTCCCAATCTATGTGCAATAAATTTTGATTATTTTAATTTACTCCTGTTTATTTATATTGTCATTACCCTATCCCTTCCCTTCAGATCTCTGAGTTCTTCAGCTCAGAAAGTCTGGAGGCCTTATAACTTTTCTGTATGTTATAGAATCGCAACTGGGCAGAAGAGGCCATTCAGTCCATCGATTTGCACTGACAACATTCTCTCCCAAGACCTATCTCTGTAATCCCATATATTTACCCTACTAATCATCCTGGCAGCAAGGGTCAATTTAGCATCAACTTATTAGAGCCTATCAACCTAACTCACGCACATCTTCGGACTGTTCATACTATTGTTGGAGGAGAGGTAGGCTCTGTTGTTTCAAGAAAGCTATTTTGATAGAGAGGTTGTTCTTGCATCTAGTTATCTTTTCATCTTTTTTGTTTCCATTCCTTGGTTTGTACAGCTCTTTGTTTGTTCTGCAGTTTTAGTAATAGGTGGCTATTGTCCCATCCTATTTCTTGCGGGTTGGAATGCCTATGGCATTTTTTTCCCTCTTCTTCCTTCATAGAATGCCTACAATGCAGGAGAAGCCATTCGGCACATTGTGTTTGCCCAAATTCTCTGATAGATATCCCAGATTATCTCCCCAACCTTATCCCTGTAATCCCACACATTTACATGGCTAATCCATCTAAGCTACACATCTTGGGATACTAAGAGGCAGTTTAGCATGGTCAACCAGCTAACTGCACATTTTTGGACTGTGGGAGGAAATTGGAACACCCAGAGGAAACCCATGCAGACATGGGGAAAACGTGCAGATTCCCCATAGTGATTGACCAAAGGCTGTAATTGAACCCAGGTCCCTGGTGCTGTGAGGCAGCAGGTCTAATCATTGTGCCACAGTGTCACTCTTCATCATGTGAATTGTTCTCCATGACAACAGATGGCCATTTAATAAGCTTATCCTTATAATAACAGTTTGTTGTGCTATTGGCAACTGGTTCTATATCAAATGTCTCACTGTCGTGTTGGCTGGGAGTTGTAGCATTTGCTCAGTGATCACAGTGCTGACCTCATTGACGGTAGTTAGAACCAGAAGTTGAGCTCTTTTGATTGTTGGTTGCTGTATATTCTCCAGTTGAGTTATCATGATAACAAAGAACAAAGAACAACAGAGTACAGGAAACAGGACCTTGGGTCCCACAAGCCTGTGCCGCCCATTTTAACACTTAATGGGTGCCTTATTCAAGTCTTTTGTCACTCGCCGACGTTTTTGTTTATCTCTAGTGGAACTCCACAATAGAAGGGTGGAAATTTAAGGAATTATATGTATACCAGATTAAGGGAGATCCAGTTCAGGGACAATTTATTGAAATCAATCAGCCTAAAAAGCAAATTTTTGGGATATAGGAGGAACCCGGAGCATCCTTAGTGGTTGGCTGGTCTAACTAATGAGGAAGGGACCTATAATGAAAATGGACAGATCTGCTCTTCAAAGAGAGGAATCAGTTCAGAACTGAAGTCCTAGTCAGGATACCCTTTATTGCTTGAACTGTCAGGAGCTTGTAGCTCTGTATAATTTATGACAGTAGTTGTCTTGACATTTTTATGGAGATCCAATGTTACACAGGCATCTTTGCTCAAGAGAGAAAAATATTCCTATAGGTGACACACATCAGCTCAAGATTTTTTCACTACCATACCTTAATGGTTCCCAAATCATTGCCAATGATTAGAAGTTGGATTTCTCCAGGCCCACAAAGTGGTGTCTGTTATACCAAAGGTTTCTTAGCTATGATTCTTTATTTAATAGGAATGTAACACTGGCTCTGGAGCCTAATTTAAAGTTTGTGATGTATCTGCCAACCAAAATGTGTACATTACAAAATAAAAATCCAGGATCTTTGTCCTAATCCATGAAGCACATTTGTACCCTCTTGGTATGCATTCTTGACCTCATTAAACATCTGTGGGTCTTTTGTATGTTTAGATGTTTTGGCCTTGCATAGGTTTCCGAAGTACCCAATTCTGTTATTGTAAAAAACATTGAACTGAAATTGCTGCATCTTGATTTTGCTGGTGGGGATGCTTTGTTTCACAATGCTGGCAGCTGATTTGTTGATTCCTTGTCTACCAATAATGTAATCTGTTATTGGGCCTGTCAAGTGAAGCAGTCTGTAAACTCAGCTTCTGTCATTTTATTCAGACCTGAAGCAATCATATATCTCAGGAATCTTTTTCTCCAAAGTTTCAAACGAAGCAAATAAGTGAAATACTGCGGATGCAGAAATATACAACAAACAGAGAAGACTGGGAAAACTCAGCAGGACAGGCAGTATCTGTGAGGAAAGAGAAACAGAATTAATGGCGGGACTTCCCCAGTCTCGCACACTGCATCACTGTTGCCAGTAATATCGGAGAATTTGGAACACAACCAAATCTCCATTCGCAGTAGCAGGACCACAGAATCCCAGCCTTATTTCAAGGATACATTTCATACGCATTTTGCATGGATTTCAAAGTGCAGAAGGTGGCCACTCAGCCCATCGAGTCTACAAGCCCCACACCATCATCACAACCGCATGCATTTACCCTACTTATCGTCTAACCCACACATCTTGAGGCACTAAGGGGCAATTTAGCATGGCCAATCCAGCTGACCTACACATCTTTGGACTGTGGGAGGAAACTGGAACACCCACAGGAAAGTGACACCAACACAAAGAGAATGTGCAGACAATCATCCCAAGGTTAGAATCGAATCCTCGTCCCTGGCACTGTGAGGCAGCAATGCTAACCACTGTGCCACAACGATGATCCATTGACTTCCAGATCAAGTGTAACAATTGTGTGTGGGGGGTGGGGAGAGGGCAGATACAATTCAACACTTCCCTTTACCTTGTTTTAATAGTAATTCTACTTCACAGTGTGCATAGAAAATAGAAGCAGGAGTAGGCCATTTGGCCCCTTGAGCCTGCTCTGTCATTCATTTTGATCACAGCTGTTCATCAAATTCAGTGTCCTGATCATCCCTTCCTCCCACATTCCTTTAGCCCCAGGAGTTATATCTCATTTCTTCTTGAATTCAGACAACGTTTCGGCCTCAGCTGCCTTCGGTGGTAGTTAATTCCAAACATTCACCACCCTCTGGGTGAAGAAATTTCTCCTCACCAGAGTGTACTACTGGCATTACTTTGCACGGTTTGCTGTGGTACTAATAACATAGCAAGTCAAATTGACTTATGGACCCACCCTTGATTGGATGCATAATCAAGCACGTCTGATGATTCTTTATGAAAGCCCTGACCGATTGGTTCTTCACCATGAATTTTCCCATTGAGTAAAGAAACCTTATTAATAATGTTGCCATATTGAGTAAGCATTCACATTCCATGCAAGTGGTTTGCACATGCCATCTCATACACTGGGTGTTGTTTAATACAGCACAGCCTTCCAGTTTTACTTCATCTTAATCAGTCAAAGTGTTAAGTTCAAATTATCCAAGTGTTTTAAATGCAACTCTGCTTGATTACATTCGAGAAAGGCTGCATACAAAACATGACCTTCATACAAGATAGTCCCTGGTAGGCAAACCAGAGAAGATAAAATCATTCATCCTGCCAGAATCTTTGGATTAAAGTTAATTCCACATTTATTATCTAATGACCTTAGTCCCAAATATACTGCATTGATTTTAAGTGTGTTCAACTGCTCACACTTTATGGATTCAAATCCATTTTTTGTTTCCTTCCAATAAGAATAATTGAGAGCTGCACATGGTCCCAGAGATGTGGACGGTATCTGTTTACATGTGGCCAATCATGTCTTGGTCAACTGTATAAATTCACTTTGTCATTTGTGTAAAATCTGGCTCCACTTTACAAAGACTTGCATTTGCCTACAGACCTTCTGTTATTAGAGATCAAGAGACAAGAGGAATGGACAGCAAATCAGAATCACTGTGAATCAGACCAGGATTAACAGGTGAAATGTGCCAACGTCTAAGGTAAAACATGGTGTACCACTGCCAATTCATTAGCTTCATTCATTCGTTTTTAAAGTTTTTTATCAGCATCACAAGTAGACCTACACTGCAATGAAGTTACTATGAAAATCCCCTAGTTGCTACACTCCAGCATCTGTTTGGGTACACTGAGAGAGAATTTAGCATGGCCAGCGCACCTAACCAGATTGTGAGAGGAAACCCATGCTGACATGGGGAGAATATTCAGACTCCTCACAGACAGTGATCCAAGCTGGAAATTGAACACAGGGTCTCTATAATGCAGATACAAGAAGAACATGCAAACTCCAAGCAGACATTGACCCAAGCTGGGAATCGAACATGGGCTCCTGGTGCTGTGTTGGGCAGCAGTGCTAATCACTGTGCCACCCTGTTTTTTCAAAAAAAGTCAGAAATTGCTGTAGCAAATGCTCCAAGAGGAAGCATTTGCACACAGCAAACGACGATTACTGTCAACAAATAGGTCTATTACGATCTCCTGAGACCACTCATAGTACCTACGACAACTCCAAAGAGCAACATTTTACTGAAGGAAAAACAGTCTGACGAAGATTTCAATTTCATATCAGTTGTTTGAAGAAGCCATGAACAACTAACAATAAAGGTTAAATCATCAGCTTACCATTCTGTGATCTTGTGTTTTAATGTTTCTGCTTTTTGTCAAAATTTTAGTTAAAAAGAACAGTGATATAAAAACCTATCAGTAGGGTGTGCTAGAGGTGGAGTCCATCGTGTATTTCTTCTGCAAATAGAAAAGGGGCCTTCCTGTTTTGGTGGGCAGTTCAGAAGTTGATGTGTGTTTTTGATTCTTGTATTCCAATTGTTTGGAAGTGATGAAACTCCTCAAATGGCAAGAGGAGCACAATGTTATGTGCTGTGGATGCTTTTTGTCCAGCTACTATGAACTTTCTTTCGTTTTTGAGCAAACAGAAGTTTTCATTGCAGGTAAAATTGAAGAAGGAAAGGAGGTCTCGGTGTTTCTTACAGAATTGGAATGAAAAAATGTCAACTTACTGAGGAAATTTCATTGCTCCTGCCAACCCAGCAGGTAAAAACTTTAAAGAATTTGTAGATGTTTTGAATTGGCACTACTTGAATTGCTGCAGTCCACCTGGTGTGTCTTCTCCCACAATTTTGTTAGTAAGAGAGTTTCAGGATTTTGATCCAGCAATAGTGAAAGAAGGGCAAAGTATTTCTAACTCTGGGAGGTGTGTCTTGTCTTTCTAGGTGGCAAAGTTTGCAAAGTGATATCAAAGAAGCCTCGATGAGCTGCTGCAATATACCTTATCTATGGTATAAACTAATATCATTGTTCATTGAGGGTTGAAGGAATGAATGTTTAAGTTGTTGGATAGGGAGCTGATCAAACAGCCGACTCTGTACTGGATGGTGTTGAGCTTCTTGTGTGTTGTTGGAACTGCATTCATTCAGGCAAGTGCAGAGTAGTCAGTCACACTTGTGTCATGTATCTTGCAGATGGTGGACAAACTTTTGGGAGTCAATAGATAAGCTACTCTTTGTAAAATTCCCAGCTTATGATGTGCTCTTGTGCCAACACTATTTACATGGCTCATGCTGTTCCGTTTCGGGTAAATGATAACCCCCATGATGTTCATAATGGGAGATTTAGCAGTGCAAGCCATTGAATGTCAAGGCGAAATGGCTGGATTCTCTCAATTTTCCAGATCCTCTGCTGATCCAGTTATAAAGACATCATCGCAGCATACTACACCCAAAGTAGTCCCAGAGCAGATCTCCACTGTCCTTTGGAATTTTGCACATGCTGAAGATGCACCAAAAGGCAGGCACCTTTACTGGAATAGGTTTTTATCATCTAATTCAAGTTGCTGGTACATATGATTTAAAACCAGCTTTGTGTACCTCCTGTTAGCTTTGCAATACAGACCTTCAGCTTTCAGGATTGGATATTATTCCAGTTTGGTGTCTTGATTAACTGTTAGCTTATAATCACCGCAAATACAGAAGGTCTTGTCCAATTTCAATATGGGGTCTATCGGTGCAACCCATTCTGAGAACTGAACCGGATGGATAATGCAATGATCTTTCAACCTGTTTAACTCCATATTCACTTTCTCTTCTAAGGCAAATGGGAGCAGCCTTGACCTAAAGAATCAGGGAGTCATCTCTGAAATTACAAAATTAGCTTGTAGCCCTTTGATTTTAGTTTAATCCATCACAGAAGACATAGGGACCTGTCTTTTTGTAGCACTGTTAACTGTATGATACGCGTGTCTATTCTTTGAATGGTACATAAAGGAATCAATGAGAGAATAAATGAGTGAGTTAATAGATTGGTAGGTAGACTGAATGAGAGTGGTAGGTGATGAGTGAATAAATGTGTCAATGAGATTGATAGATAAGTGGGTGGATGTGTCGGGAGGTGGGTAAGTGAGTGAAGTGGATATGGTGAGTAGGGGTGGATAAGTGGGTGAGGACTGTATGTAGAAGTTAGGCTTGGTGGGTGGTTCAGTATGATGGGTGAAGTGGGTGAGACGGGTACATTAGTGAGGTGGGTCTATGAATGCTGTGTTTAGGTGGGTAGTGGGGAAAGTTATTGAGGTGGGTAGTTGAATTGAATTATGGTAGTAGGAGCTCGTGAATTGCCTATCGAAATCAGTGCATGAGAATTACATAAAGCTCTCAATGCAAATCTTCAGTCATGCATCCAATCTCTCCCTGATCCAGAGACAAGAAGATTTGGTTCATTGTAATTCCTCAAATCACTTTGCTAACTTTCAACATTATGAAAGACAGAAAGCAGAACTTTGTTAAAGATGATGGTAAATTAATTGTAATTCACTTCAGTAATTGAAGTATTGTTCTGCTGATTTGGGCAATATCTGCTGCGTTTATTGGCCATATCTATTTGAGCACAGGGCAGTGAATCAACCAAATTGGGTCAGGCAGAAATCATATGTAGATGTGAATGAGTAGTCCTGACAGGTTCTTTCCTTTAAGAACAGTGAATCCATTGGGTTTTTTAATTAATAATCTGAAGCTCAAAGAGACTGCTAATGTGTGCTGTCCTTACAGACAGACAGAACAGGTATTCAAATATTGGAGTTCACCCATTATTCTAGTAGAGGAAGACCATTGGTCACTTTTGTAATTGCATTAATACTAGCTACATATCAAAGGAGAATATTATGTCAAATTATTGTAAAATTCCTTAATCCTTTATTTTCCCTCTTCAATGGTTTTCTAATTCCTTGACTTCATTCAATATTCCCATTAACTTTGCAAAAAAGAAATGCACTTTAAGGTTTTTTTTAATGCTAAGTCTAAATTTGTATCCCTTTATTATCAATTCAGCTGGCAATAAAACTAATCTCTCATTATTCAAGGCTTGTATTACACCCCTTTAACTCCACCTTTTCCAGTGAACACAGTCCTATTTATTTTACAAATCTCTCAGCATAACTACATTCTCTCACTTCTGCTCTTGCAACAGTAAAGTTAGTTATACCTAACCCCTGGCTTCAATAACTTCCTCACAAGTTGACTTAAAAAGTATTCAATGCAGTTGTGTCTTGCACATATTCACCAATAATTCATTGCTGTTGTGTTTAATCCCTTTATAAATTTATATCATTGCAATCCCTACAATGCAGAAGGAAGTCATGCAATTTACTGAGTCTGCACTGACTCTCTGACAGAACATTCCACCAAGGCTCTATCCCTGTAACCCCACATTTTGCCCTATTTAGCCCTCTAACATTTTGGGACACCGAGGGACAATTTAGCATAGCCAATCCACCTAACCTGCCCATCTTGTGGGAGGATACAGTAAGAAGTCTGATGACATCAGGTTTAAGTCCAACTGATTTATTTGATAGTAAACTCACAAGCTTCCGGGGTTTGTCCCTTCGTTAGGTGAATGAAGAGTTCTGGCCTCAGACAGAACATATAACAGCACAGACAGTTTACAGACTTACAGACTGTGCTGTTATATGCTCTGTCTGAGGCCAGAACTCTCCATTCACCTGACGAAGGGACAAACCCTGAAAGCTTGCATGTTTACTATCAAATAAATTGGTTGGACTTAAACCTGATGTTGTCAGACTTCTAAATGTGTTTACCTCAGTCCAATGCCGGCATCTCCGCATCATGACTACTGTGTGGGAAGACACAGAGGAGACCCAACAGACGTGGGGAGAATGTGCATACTCCACGCAGACAGTCTCCTAGGGCTCCCTCGCACTGAGGCAGCAGTGCTAACCACTTATGTGGTTATATAATGTAAATTAAATTAGCAGAAATTCACTTACCTCCTTATCAAATTGTTCCATCTTATCTTCAGAATCTGCCTATCTAAATCTGTTTGCTTTTCTACTTCACTGAATTTTAATGCTTAAATTATACTTTCATTCTCCATTTGCCTTCCCAATTTTTATTTCATATTTATTTTTATTAAACTTTTGTGTGGTACTACTATTAGGTAAATGAAATAAATTTCAAACAGATCTAGCAATTCTGAATTGGGCATCCATGAGCTGCTGTGGGCCATCAGCAGCAGCAGAATGTACTCAACAACAGTGTGTAACCTCATGGCCTGACATACTCTCTCTCTCTCTCTTCTCCCCCCCCCAATCATTACCATTAAACCAGGGGTCAACTCGGTTTTAATGAAGCATACGGGGGAGGTGGGGGTTAGAGGGAGACATGCCAGTTTGCAGCAAATGGCATATCTAAAAATAAGATGTTAACTAGGAAGCTACAATGTACGTCTATTTGCAAAAGCAGTATGTGATTAAGCTGAGCGATCCCACAGCCAACGGATCAACTCTCAACTCTGCAGTCTTTCCACATCTCATTATGGTGGACAATTAACAATTCATGGAGGAAAAGGCTCCACAAATATTCCCATCTTCAGTGATGGGACAGTCCAACACATCAGTGCAGAAGGATGAAGCATTTGCAATAATCTTCAATTAGAAGTGCCAAGTGGATGATTCATCTCAGCTGCCTCCCGAAGCCACCACTGAGACAAAAATCAGTCTTCAGCCAATTCGCTTCACTCCATGTGATAAAGGAAATTGAAGACCCTCACTGGATACTGCAAAGACTATCAGCCTTGACAACATTCCAACAACAGCGCTGAAGACTTGGGTTCCAGGATTATCTGCACCCTTAGCCAAACTTCTCCACTACACTACAACACTGGCATTTATCTGGCAATATGGAGAATTGCCCAGATATGTCTTACACACAAGATAAATCCAACTGCCCAATTACCACCCTAACAGTCTACTTTTTGATCGTCAACAAAGTCATGGAAGAAGTGATCAACAGTGCTATCAAGCAGCAATTACTCAGAACCAACCTGTTGACTGATGCTCAGTTTGGTTTATACAAGGCCCAATGCACTCTTGACCTCACTAAAACATTGGTCCAAACATGGACAAGAGAGCTGAAGTCTAGAGACGAGGTGGGAGTGACTGCCCTGATGTCAAAATGGCTGAGTGTGGCAACAATGATTCTTTTTTGTCAGGGCTTCATGGAAATTCCCCATTGTCCCCCATGCCTAAAACTACTAGTTGTTGGGGGTCAATCATCTCATTCCTAAACTACCTGAAATGTTTCCTCAGGTAGTGTCCCAGGAGGAGCATTCTTCATCAATAACCTTCCTTCCATCAGAAGTAGAGATGTTCACTAACATTCACGACTCCTTAAAGCATGCTCATATGAGGTAAGAACTGTAGGACAGGAAGGCTTGGGCTGACAAGTGGCAAGTAACACGTACCACAAGTGTCAGGCGGGCAATAACCATTTGCAACAAAGGAGATTCTAGCCATCTGCTATTTGATGAAATTTTTATCCTTAACTCCTGGGGGTTACCATTGACCAGAATCTGAAATGCTGTACTTATAAGAACAGGTTAGATACTGGGAATTCTGTGGCGAGTAACTCACCTTTTGAAGCCCCAAAGCTGACCACTATCTAATAAGGCACATGCAGCACTAATCCTATAATTATAACCCTCTTCACGTTTATGTTATCAGACAGATAAATTAGTAAGCATTTTTTTTTCTCAACACAAACAAATGTTTTTGAATATTTAAATACCTTGACAGCTCTTTCTGATATTTTAATGAGCTTAATAGTTCTGATTTTAATTTATGCATTTTTTATTCATGTTCACTTTGAACAATCCAGAAGGACATTTGACTCTTCCCAAAAGTATCCAGAACTTAGTTCTCAAAGTTACATGCTGCCTCTCCAAAAATGAGTACTCTACTTCCACATGTGTCACTAGTGGGAATACTGATTAAGGTTATAACAATGAATAACATATATTTATTTACCAGTGTCACAAATAGGCTTACATTAACACTGCAATGAAGTTATCCTCTAGTTGCCACATTCCAGAGTTAGCTCAGGTACACTGTCGGGGAACTTAGCATAACCAATGCACCTAACCAGCGCACCTTTTGGACTGTGGGAGAAAACTGGAGCACCCAGAAGAAACCCATGCCCACGTGGGGAGAATATGAAGACTCTACGCAAACAGTGACCCAAGCCCGGAATTGAATCAGGTTACCTAGGCCAGACTAATCTCCCTTTGCGATGAGACTCTATCTGGTTACTTTAAGAAGTCTCTCAACACCAGGTTAAAGTTCAACTGGGTTATTTGGAGTTCTGAGCTTTCGCAGCACTGTTCCTTCATCTGATGAAGGAGCAGCGCTGTGAAAATCCGTGATTCCAAAAAATCCTGTTGGACTTCAACTTGGTGTTGTGAGACTTCTTATATGGCCACCCCAGCCCAATGCTGACACGTCCACATCATAGTTATTTAAAAAAGAACCTGAATTTCTCCTTTGGCTGCTGACTGTCCCAATAGCAGTAGCAGGAGTGGGGGAATGATGTTATTCCACAGCAGTGGTCTTTGCATAGTGTCTGAATTTTGATCCTTTTATTGGGACACACTACAATGGGCACACATGGTTGAGTTAATGTTGCTGAACTGAAACTGAATGTTACAAGTGGGTTTACGTTAACACTGCAATGAAGTTACTGTGAAAATCCACTAGTTAGCATGCTCCGGTGCCTGTTCAGGTACACTGAGGAAAAATTTAGCATGGCAATATACATAACCAGCATGTCTTTCAATGTGGGAGGAAACCAGAGCACCCGGTGGAAACCATGAAGACTCAGCACAGACGGTGATCTAAGCCAGGAATCAAAACCGGGTTCCTGGTGCTGTGGAGTAGTGGTACTAACCAATGTGCTGTTGTGCTGCCCAACTGGATTTGGTAAGGTCCAGGTTAAGAGCAGGACTTCCAGATTCTAATCTTTGGGGTCAATTTGCAATGAGGGAGAGCCACCCTGTCTGCGTCAACATTTGGGTCTCTTTGGGTTCAATTCAATGAAGTTAGATAGACTGATTTGATTGTAACCTTAACCCACATTCCCACTTACCCTTGGTAATTTTCCACCCCCTTGCTCATCAATAATCGATCCAGCTCTGCCTTTGAAATATTCAAAGACTCTTCTTCCATCACCTTTTGTAGATGTGTACCAAAGACTCTCAACCCTCTGAAAGGAAAAAAAATCTTTTCACCCCTGTCTTAAATATTTAAGCCCTTATTTTTAAGGATGGCACAGTGATTAGTGTGGCTTACTCAAGCGCCAGGGACCGAGATTCCATTCTCAACTTGGGTCACTGTCTATGTGGAGTCTGCATGTACTCCGTGTCTGTGTGTTTTTCCTCCAGATGCTCTGGTTCCCTTCCACAGTCCAAAAGACATGCTGGTTAAGTGTATTGGCCATGCTAAATTCTCCCTCAGTGTACCCGAAAAGCGACCGGAATGTGGCGACTAGCGGATTTACGCAGTAACTCCATTTCGGCGTTAATGTAAACTAGTAAATTTAAAACTTTATAACAAATAATAAACTCATTAATAAACTTAAAACTTAAACTCTTAACCTACTTATTAATCATTTCTGTTTCTATATAATTTGATTTTCTTTTCTATTAATAACTTTAATGTTATGGTAAATGTAGCTCCAAATTCTTAGTTTTGATCAAATCTTCATATGGAATCCTCGCCTTTACCATAGTACCTGTACTCGTGCTTGAGATTATTTGTTTTTTTTGCTCTAGAGACAACTCAAACACTATTATTTTTGTCTTTTGTTTATCTTTATGCTGATCATAAAAATAAAAAACTCTACTGGGATAAATTTTCTAATCGCATCTGTCACAAGAATCATCACAAGTGGGACGTAAAATTTGACAGACTAGTTAGATTTCCGTTAACTTCAAGTAGGAATTTCTAGTCTCGGGTAGCTAGAAAATCATGCTGATTTTGTTTGTTTGCACTTATGTGTCCTCTTAGTTTAGATCATTTATTTGTGCTATTTTATCACAATAGCCAGCACTGCGCAGTTGGACAAGTGCTACATTATCAGTGGTATTATTCTGATTGTACTGTGTACTCTGAGGTCTTCTCCACTTTGGTCATTTTTATTAGTATTAACTGAAGCTACAACTCAACATATTCCTTATTATTTGAATGGTAATAGTTCTGCAAATCATCTTATGAGTGTCCGGCTCTGCTATTTTCCTTTTCATTATCACAATTTAATGGTCCACAATGAACATTCAATTCATAGCGAGCCACTTATTAATTTTCAATTCAATTTACAGCAACTTCACCTGAATACTTAGAGTTGGTAATGTATTTTTCTATTGCTGCAACAGTGTACTTGATCACAATTCTTCCTTCACTTTTCTTTTTCTTTTTTGTCTTTATTGAAAAGGTCACATCCAGTTGCTGGAAATGTGGGAGCTGAAGCCAAGGTTTTGTTGAAGCTGTGACATCTGACATTCCAATAATAATTAATGCTTCTGGTGATCTGACTTTATTCCTAAGACTGTGCAGATTTAAATGTGAACACTTCAATTTGCTCCATCACAGCTTTTATAGAATTATAGCTTCCTTACAGAAGGAGGCCATTTGACCTATCGAGACTGCACCAACAACAATCCCACTCAGGCCCTATCCCCATAGCCTCATGCATTTACTCTAGCTAATCTCCCAAAGGGGTAATTTAGCATTGCCAATCTATCCAACCAGCATATCTGTGAACTGTAGGAGAAAACCAGAGCAACTGAAGGAAATCTATGCAGACATGGGCAGAATATGCAAACAGTCAATGACCCAAAGTCAGTATTGAACCTCGACCCCTGGCGCTGTGAGGCAGCAGTGCTAATCACGCTGCCATTCCTAACTAATGTCTGTAAAGTCTCTTTCTCTTCTGCAATTTTATATTTTTTTTTCTCATCATATCTATTCTTTGTTCTTCTTCCAGTTGCTGCTAGGAAAGTCTCTCCATCTCCCAAGAGTTATTGGTATAAACTCAATTCGCAGCTTTATCTATCCTTGGAAGGCGGCACAGTGCTTAGCACTGCAACCTCACAGGGACCTGGTTTGATTCCTGGCTTGGGTCATTTTCTGTGTAGAGTTTGCACATTCTCCCTACGTCTGCGTGGGTTTCCTCCGGGTGCTCCGGTTTCCTCCCACAGTCCAAAGATGTGCAGGTTAAGTGGATTGACTGTGCTAAATTCTCTCTCAATGTAACCGAACAGCTGCCAGAGTATGACAACAAGAGCATTTTCAAATCGTATCATTGCAGTAAGCCTACTTATGACTAATAAATAAAGTGTTTTAACTTTTTTTTTTCTTGGGATTAAGATATTAGCTTTAGTTTAGTAAAGGTGGTCTTATTCCCTTCAGTGTAAGGACCTCCTGGTTCAAAACTGATTCCCAATGACTACAACTTGAACTTTGCCTCTCCACCTTTTCATGAGTTTAGTTGCCTCCTCATCTTCTGTTGTATGTGATACAACTATTTTTCTCAAGAATACATTTTGCATTTTAATTCAGAAACAAGCTTTACTCCTAAGCCTCAATTCTCCAGTTCCTCGGGTAAGAAACCTCCCTGAGTCTATCAACGCATTATTTTCGAAATAACAGCACACCTCTATAAAGAAACAACCTGCTTTGTACGCACCTTGAAGCATTTCGTTGTGGGAGACAACATAATTTCTTTCACCTCGCTCCACAAAGACTAGCATCTTTGTACACGATGCAGCCCTCTAATCTCAATCCAATCCTTTCTCAAGTCATACTACACAGCAACTTCAGCAGAGGAGGGAAAGAAGTACAATCGAGACAAAAGGGGGAGATAGTCAGTCGAATGATTGCCCATTCTACTAATTGAACTCTGTCTTCCTGAGCTGTATCTGCATGCTCCAGAGCCAAGTGTAGCATGTCTGCTGATTTTCCTTACAGTAAGTCGTTCTGAGTGAATGTCACTGAAATTGAACTGGATGGATTTTGTAATTAACACTGAGAAGGGGAAAGTGCTTTTATGTCTGACTGCTTCATGTTTAATGCTTAACTTGATTTGGAAGATGTACTTGGCCAGTTGGCAGCAATATAGAAGGATAGATTTTTATTGCATAGGGTATTCCCAGAAAGCAGCAAAGAGCAGCTGATCATAATGAAATTTGACTGCAGGATCTTCCTCCACATCCATTCATTAGCCACAATTAAACTGACACAATGTTAAGTTCCAGTGGAACAACTTGGGAGGGAGGGGCCTCTGAAATGTCAACAACTATCAGAAAAACATTGTACAAAATACCATCTGTTCCTAGCACTGATGATTCTTGACACATGAAAAGTGTTAACTTACTTTGTCTTATGTAATATCTACAGCACAGTCAAAGATCGTTCAAACCAATTTGACGATTTTGCTCCACACAAGGGGGTGGCACTGTGGTTAGCATTGTTGCCTCACAGCACTAGGGACCTGGGTACGACTCCTTGCCTGGGTCACTATCTATGTGGAATTTGCACATTCTCTCCATGTCTGCGTGGGTTTTCTCCGGGTGCTGCAATTTCCTCCCATAGTACAGAGATGTATGGGTTTGGTACATTGGCCATGATAAATTGTCCTTTAATATCAGGGGGACTAGCTAGGATAAATGTATGGGCTTATGGAGATAGGATGTGGCTGGCACAGACTTAATGGGCCAAATGGCCTCCTTCTGCACTGTAGAATTCTATGATTTTTAATCCTGTTGAACAGATGGCAACATCAATCTATATTAATGAACTGTTGTTGTCACCTTTTTCATCTTCCTCCATACTCATATCTTCCTCAGAACAAGAATTTAAGAATAGAAGATAGTTACACAATGACAATTTTGTTTTTTCGTTTCTATTTATTCCATCATATTGTGCATTGAAATTTTGGTTCTGTTCATAGGGAAATGCCGATTACTAATAGGGCCCTCGCACAGGAACATTCAATCTAGTCCCTTCAAATTCTTTTGAATCCCGTTATATTTAATAAACATCACTTAAAGCTGCACTCTCATTCATGTGGATTTTACTTAGCAAACATAAATCCTCAAAGTCAAGCAATAGCCTCTCGAATGTGATGGGGATTGGCCACACAGATGCCCTGCTGTGTCCTGAACCTGCTGAAGGACCACTCTTGCTATGGTAGTTCGAAGCATGCCATTCTACAGATAGGGTTTCTCACAAGAAGCTTGTCAGTGTTTTACATTCCTTGACACAAAGATGCCTGCTGATAGATCTTGCTTGAGTAAGTTGCTTCATGTGAGGCATTAAGTTAGAAGGCAGTAGGTGGGTTCAACCAGTCACCATGGAGGAGAATATGAGGTGCAGCGTGGCTAAATAAAGCCAGCTTGTGGGGTTGTTGTCAGTTTGATGTTTGTGAGGACAGGAAGCCAGGCGAGAGATATTGAGTGGAGTGGTCCAGCTATGATGAATATTGTATTTAGCTGAGTATCCAAAATGTGTATGTGTATATGTGATGACCTTTTACCAGACCAGTGCACAGTATTCTGTTGTGCAGCCAGGCAAGTGCTGATATTTGAAGTGTTGTGGCAGCAATGCCCCGCATATGTTCCAGCAGGTTTGGTCAGTAAATGGCTTCTAGTTTTGACTTTGCTGCTGTTCTATTCAGCATCACTCCCAATTATGTCAGATTGGGATCATGCTTAACTCACTGGTTATCCATGTAGATATTCAGTTTTTTTGGCACTGGCATTGTGGAAATGTATAGATATAGAAACTGTACAGTGCAAAAGAAGGCCATTCAGCCCATCAAGTCTGCACCATCCACAATTCCACCCAGGCCATATCCCTAGCATCAATGCATTTATCTTAGCTAATCTCCCAACATTAAGGGTCAATCCACCTATACTTTACACCTTTGTATGTAGGAGGAAACCCACCCAGACACAGGGAGAGTGTGCAAACTCCATACAGACCCAAGTCGGGAATCGAACCTGGGCCCCAGGTGCTGTGAGGCAGCAGTGCTAACTACTGTGTTGCCATTTTGGATGGTTTTAGTGTGAGATACCATGTACTGTCCATCAACTTTGTACCATCTGGATCCACTCCAGAGTATCAATGATGGAATCCTAACAATGTTAGGATTCCATCACTCGATCAATCTATGTGCTGTTACAAATCTTTACTATTCTTGACCTCAACTTGCTGTTTCTGTGTGTCAGACTGAGCTCAATACCTAAAAATCTTCACAACACAAGACCTTCCAATATCAGATACTTTAGATAACGAAAATGCTATCCTGGTAACTAAGTGATGTAAGGTCTCTGATAGTAACTATGGGAACCATGATTGTATACTGAAAAAAATGACAACATAGAAACTAGAAGCAGGAGTAGGCCATTTGGCACATTGAACCTGCTCCACCATTCATCTTGATCATGACTGATCACCAAATTCAATATCCTGAACTCACTTCCTTACATATCCCTTGATTCCTTTAGTCCCACAAGATATTTCTAATTTTTTCTTAAAGTCAGGTGATGTTTTGGCCTCGACTACATTCTGTGGTAGTGAATTCCACATGCTCACCATCCGCTGTGTGAAGAAGTTTCTCCTCACCTCAGTTCCAAAATGTTTACATCTTATCCTCAAATTATAACCCTCTAGTTCTGGATTCACTTACCATTGAGAACATTCTTACCCTGTTAGAATTTTAAAAGTTTCTATGAGATCCCCTCTTACTATTCTAAACTCCAGTGAATGTAATTCTAACTGACTTAGTCTCTCCTCATATGACAGACCTGCCACCCTAGGAATCAGTCTGCTAAACGGTCACGGTACTCTCTGTAGCAAGGATATCCTTCCTCAGATAAGGACTACTAAAACTGCATACAATACTCCAGATGTGACCTTATCAATGCCGTATACAATTGCAGCAAAATATTCCTATCCCCCTACTCAAATCCTCTCACTGTAAGGCCAACATTCTATTTGCCTTGCTTACTGCCTGTTGTATCTGCACACTTTCTTTCAGCGACTGATGCAAATGGACTCTAAGGTCTCAATTGGGTAACCACCTCTTTCAATTTGCACTCATTCAAGTAATAATCTGTTTCATCTTCTTCCTATTGCTATCATAGTTGATAACCTCAGTTATCCACATTATATTGCACCTGTCCACCCGCTCAGCTTGTCCAAATCATGCTGAAGCATCTCTGCATCCTCCTCACAGTTCACCCTCCCACCCAAATTTGTATCATCAGTAAATTTGGAGATAATATATTCAATTTCTTTTTCCAAATCACTAATATATAATGTGAACAGTTAGGGTCCTATCTCTGCGGAACCAACTAGTCACCGACTGTCAATCAGAAAAACCCGTTTATGCCATCTCTTTCCATCCTATCAGCTAACCAGCTTTCTATCCATCTCAATACATTACCCGCAACCTCATGCATTTTAACTTTACATCGTGGTGGTTATGTGAGATCTTGTCGAGATCTTTACCCAACTTCTGAAAGCTTAAATAAACAACATCCACTGGTTCTCCTCAGTCAACTCTGCTAGTTACATTCTCAAAGAATTCCAACAGATTCGTCAAGCCCTAATTTCTCTTTTGCAAATCCATGCTGATTTTGTCTAATTATACCATTATTTTCCAAATGCCAAGTTATGGATTTTATAACAATAGACTCTAGCAACTTCCCCAGTATCGACATTAGTCTTACTGGTCTATAATTGGTTGTTTTCTCTCTACCTCCCTTTTTGAATAGCTGGCTTACATTTAGCTACCCTCAAGTTGAATCTTATACGCCAGCTTCACTCTCAAGACTGCTAAGTGATTTAAAGAAGTATTTGAATTAAAATGCAAATTTTAAGGCAAAGAAAGGATTTTTTTTTTTGAAAGACAGATAATAAGGATATGAGACCCAATAGACTAATTCCACTGAATATCATGATAGCATTTATTTTCTTGTATGGTATCGTTAAAGCATGCATAGTTACTAACTCGCTGTTCCAAAAGGGTTCAATGTTTGTGAGATGTTGATGTAAAACTCTATATGACATTTCCTAAGATCCCATTAAATTGAGCTTAAAGTCAAATTACAGGCAGCAAAATTCCTTCATTCAATAATTCATTTACTACCTGCCATTGTGCTGATATGTGGAGGTGCCGTGAAACACTTTAGAAATGGCAAAATCATCGAGTCAAAAAACCTATTACCTCATGTAATGCAATCTAATTCATTTTGGCTAAGGGATTTCATCTTGCATTTCTTTTGAGGATGTTTTGACTCCTTTTATGTACATTATCATGAGCATATTCCAATATCTGTGTGATCCAATTTCAAAAATAGGTTTATGTTAACAATCAGTGTTATAAATTGGATTTTGAACGATTCTAACCTAATCCAGCATACTGTTTTCCTGCAGCAAAAATGAATCGTTTTTATTAGCTGACAATAACGTTTTGCCATATACACAAGTTTTCAATTCAGAAGTCTTCAGGAGTCTCATTTAGGCACTTGTAGCTCAACGCTTTAACAGATGATGGTCTATAACGAGCTCTGAACTGACCTCCAAATGCCCCCATCAAATCAAGTTGAGAATTTATCCCAGGATTTTCCATTGTGGCCCACTTTCAATCTGAATCAGCCTTTCTCTTTTTTTAAAAAAAAAATGTGAATCAGGCAAACAAGTAGACAGGATACATTCAGAAAAAAAATGTTCCCGCTTGGTTTTGTTTGATTATTGTCACGTATATCAGGATACAGTGAAAAGTACTTTTTCTTGCATTGCTATACAGACAAAGCATACCATTCATAGAGAACATGAAGGAGAAGGAAAGGCGAGGGTGCAGAATATAATGTTACAGTCATAGCTAGGGAGTAGAGAAAGATCAGTTTAATACATTAAACTCATCTAAGTCCATTTATTGGCTGAAGAAGCTGTACTTAAGTTGGTTGGTACTTGATCTCAGATATTTTTATCTTCTTCCTGACAGTAGAAGGTCAAAGATAATACGTCTGGGGTGCTTGGCTGTTTTTCCATGGCAATGGGGAGTGTAGACAGAATCACTGGTTGGGAGGTTGGTTTGTGTGATAGTCTGGGCTATGTTCACAATCCCTTGTAGTTTCTCGTGGTCCTGGTCAGACCAGTAACCATACCAAGCTGTGACACATCTGGAATGGATACTTTCTATGGTGCATTTGTAAAAATCGGTGAGAGTCATAGCAGACATATCAAGTGGATAGTTTGGGAGTCCAGAACTAGGAGTCATAGTTTGAGAATAAGGGGTAAACCTTTTAAGATTGATGTGAGAAGAAATTTCTTCACCCAGAGAGTGGTGAATCTGTGGAATTCACAACGACAAAGCAATCGAGTCCAAAATATTACGTAATTTCAATAAATTAGATACAGCTCTTGGGGCTAAAGGGATTAATGGATATGGGAGGGAGGTGGTCAGGATATTGAATTTGATGATTTGCCATGATAAAAATGAATGTTACCGCATGCTCAAGGGCTGAATGGCCTCCTCCTCCTTTTAGTTTCTATGCTTCAATGTATCCTTTCCTTTGAAAAGTAGCACATTGAGAATAGAAAACAGACAATGCTGGGAATACTCAGTAGTTCTGGTAGCATTTATGGAGGAAGAAACGGAATGAAATGTTCCTATTTTAGTTTAGTTGAAATGCCCAAACCAGGAGATACTGATAAGACAGATTGGTGATGGAAAAGATGGAACTTTTATTTATTGAAGTAAACGTAGAGAAGGCAAAGAGAAAATAACAAGTTAGAAATGTCAGTAATGCTTACTGCTGGAAAACTATTAGATGGGTCAGTGATGTTGGGCACTTTTATATATGGCACCCAGATATAACAGTAGGATGCATGACATTATGCTTGCCCCTCCATACCCACGGATGTGTAATTATTTACATTTGAGTCAGAAGACATAACGTAGTTTCCCACTACGCTCAAAATGAGAAGCACTCCCCATTCCTGCCACAAAGCTTTGGTTGGAATTCTCTAGCCTTGCATGTCCTGCTACCACAGCCAGTGAGAACAGAGAATCTGGACTCGGCCAAATCTCTGTTCACAGCAGAAGGATTGGCGAATCCCAGCCACAGGCAAAGCCGGGGAATTCCGGCCTTAGTCCAGAGAGTGGAATTCCCAAAAGAAAGGAGTGCCAATCAATTTTGGAATCAACTTAGGCCATGACATCTGAATTAAAGCACACACATTCTGCATAGTTGAAATTAATTCTAATGGGAAATCTGCACCTGACTCAATAATGATACAACATAAGGCAATTTAATTTCTTTCATCGATTTTTCACTTCAGTTAAAAATTTTATGGCAGATGACAGAACACCATTGAATCAATTTGATTGATTAATTTTAGTTAATCAAAATGAACAATTTTAATAGGACTATTTAATCTTTTTTTCAGGAATCAGAAGTTATTTTCCGTATAAATCTAATCACAATTTACTTTTGTCATAAGCAATCAGTGGTACATTGGCACTATAGTTAACACTGTTGCCTCAGAGCGCAACAGGGACTTGAGTTCAATTCCGGCCTTGACTGACTATTTGTGTGGAGCTTTCATGTTCGTAATTTCATAAAATACAAGAGCAAAATTAATCCATTCAGTCCATTGAATCTGCTGTGCCACTCGATCATGGCTGATTTGCTCCTCATTCCCATTTTCCTGCCTTCTCCCCATAACCCCTAAACCCATTACCAATTATGAATCTATCTAACTCCTTCTCAAATTTATGCACTGTGCCAGACCCACCCCACTTTGGGGTTGCAAATTCCACAGATTCATAACCCTTTGGTAGAAGTAGTTTCTCCTCAGCTCTGTTTTAAATTTGCTACCCCTTATCTTAAGAGTGTGACCCTTCGTCCTAGAATGCTTCACAAGGGGAAGCATCTGCTCCATGTCTACTTTATCTATGTTCTCCTATGTCTGTGTGGGTTTCCTCTGGGTGCTTTAGTTCCCTCCCACAGTACAAAGATGAGCAAATTAGTTGGATTAACCATGCTAAATTGCCTTTTAGTGTCCCAAGATATGTAAGTTAGATAGATTAGCCATGGTAAATGTGTGGAGATGTGGGGATAGGATGGGGGAGAGATCTTGGGTACTTTATTCTGTCAGAGTCAGTGCAAACTTGATGGGCCAAATGGCT
The DNA here is from genome assembly GCA_024679065.1 of Sphyrna mokarran. Taxonomy (NCBI): domain Eukaryota; kingdom Metazoa; phylum Chordata; class Chondrichthyes; order Carcharhiniformes; family Carcharhinidae; genus Sphyrna; species Sphyrna mokarran. The sequence goes on from JAGIQG010000024.1 coordinate 35,966,820, forward strand.
TCTTTTGCATTTTAGAGATTCTATTCCACAAAAATATATTTTTTGAAAAAGATTTTCTATTGTAATAAGTTGAAATATCTTAATTTAAGGATATTTTGGGAGATTTTTAACTGAACTTAATATGTATCATTCAATGTTTACACTGATTTACACAAATTTACTTGTTTAATATCTAACTCATTAAGCAATTATTGTATTTTTACTGAAATTCAAAGTGGTAAGATGGCTCTGATATCAAAATCACCAGCTGGCGTTGGTCGCTGTTGTCCTTGGAATGTTCTTTCCTTGGACGGGAGTGTTGTTGAGATCCTGTCACGTAACAATTCCCCAGGTTTCATTTCAGTGAAAATAGCTCCTGCTGATCTCCAGTCCCATTTGTTTTTGCTGTATGCATTCCAGTTTCCGTGGCTAACTCCAAATCCCACAAACAGATGCAACCAAGAATTCTTGAAGGAGCTGGACTCTCCAATTCTTCATTAATTTCTGGGCTTTGGCTGCTGCTTAGTATGGTGATTGCACCACAGGCCAAATTCATTATCAAGGCTGTTTTCACATTTGTCACAGTTTGAAAACACCCACACTCCAGCAGTAAATGTTGTCACGATTTAAAGTTCAGATCCATGCACCTGAATCCCTTCAATGTCCTACACAGTATTTGTAAGCTCGTCCAGCACTACACTTAGCCCAGTGGAACTCAGTTCCTCTAGTCTCTAATGAGTTTCCCTTCCCTTGATTCCACCTCTGGTGGCTGTGCTCTTTCTCCATCTCAGTCCCTAATGAATTTCTCCATTTAAAACTTACTTAAAATCCAACATTTTGCTCATCTATCTTTTATTTTTATATTCATTCGTGGAACATGTGCGCTGCTGTCTGGGAAGCATTTATTGTCCATCCCTAGTTGCCCTTGAACTGAGTGGCTTGCTAAGCCATTTCAGAGGGCAGTTGAGAGTCAACCACATTGCTGTGGCTGGGGAGTCACGTGTAGGCCTAATCGGGTAAGGATGGCAGATTTAATTTCCTAAAGGACATTAATAAACAAGGTGGATTTTTCCAACAATCCTCAATGATTTCATGGTCATCAGTAGATTCTTAATCCCAGATTTTTTTTAATTGAATTCAATTTCCTCTATCTACCACGAGGCTAAGTTTCTGGATTAATAGTCTAGTAATAATATCACTAGGCCACCACCTGTCAATCTCTTTTTTTCAATCTGTGATCAGCTTTTATTGAATTATATTTTGAGTTTTTTTTTTGACATTAAAGACACACTATCTTCAACTCTTAGTAGGGAAGAATATACTGGATAAAAATGTGCAATCTTTTTCATTCTAAGTTTGTAATGAACGTTGGACAGCCAGTGCCATTGACATTGTGCAGAGCGAAGACTTAAATTTGTGGTTCTTTTTCATCATTCAGAACTGTCGAGATGCTCGATTGTTTTATTTCTGTTTTAAACACTGGTTGCTAAGGCTGCATGCCAAGTGAAATCCCCAAACTCAAAGGGATTCAAATCAAATTAGTTTGGAATAATTTGGTGTCTATGCAATTTGTGGATTAATTTGGATGCTGGAGAAATGAAATAGACCTGCCTTTTTAGAAGAAAATATATGCACCCAAAGAATATTCTATCTTAACTACCGTGCATTGTATGTTTAATCATCATCATGCCATGATCATCAGGCAGTACCATAGAGATGAATTGTTTTTATTAAATTAATTATTCTACATTTAAAGATGAAAGTGTGATGTTTATCTTCCATAATTATCATTGTGCCTGATGACTACTGCCAATCCTCAATCTTGATTTTTTTTCATATTTTGGAGCTTGCTAAATTCCATTTCTCAGTGTGGCATTCATGTAACATTGTGGCATTGATGCATGCTCAAATCCATGCATTTTAAAAATGTTAAATTTTATTTATTAGTCATAAGTAAGGCTTACATTAATGAAATTACTGTGGAAATTCCCCTAGTCACCACTCTCCGATGCCTGTTCAGGTCAATACACCTAATCAGCATGTCTTTCAGAATGTGGGAGAAAACCGGAACAACCAGAAGAAACCCACGCAGATGAGAAGACTGGTGGCAAATATTATATTTATTTTGCAGATTTTTGCCAAAAGAAGATAAATTTGCAATTATGTAGCGCCTTTCATGAACTTAACACTTCACATGTTTTTCTGTGAAGTATGATCATAATTTTACATCCTCCTGGGAAGGTAGCTGGAGTCTCAAAATAAAATGTCACCTGAAAGCCTACACCTCCAACCGTGCAGCACGGCCTAGATACTGCACTGGAGAATCAATTCTTAATATTGCCCAAATCTCTTGCATTAGACTCCAACCTTCTGGCTCAGAAGCGAGAGTGCTACCATCAGACCATGATTACCACAACTAATAGCTGTACAAAAGCTCCTCTACGAAGGTATTCAACATGGCCTAAATCTTCTGGGACCTCTGTTTGTAGTAAATATAAATGATCTGGAAGAAAATGTAGGTAGTCTGATAAGTAAGTTTGCAAGGGACATGAAGATTGATGGAGTTCTTCATAGTGCTGGGGATTATCAGAAATAGTATATAGATGATTAGAGACTTGTGCACAGAGACAGCAAGTGGAGTTTAATACAGACAAATGTGAGGTGATATATTTTATTTTACATTTAGATGTGAATTATACTGTAAATGCAGGTCACTTATGAATATTAACGTACAAAGGAATCTGGGCATGCAAATTCACAGTTCCTTCAAATGGCAGTAGAGGTGGCCAGGGTGTTTAAGAAAGCATGTGGCATACTTGCCTTCATCAGCTGGGACATTGAGTACAAGAGTTGGGAAATCATGTTGCAGCTGTATAAAACCTTGGTTAGACTGCATTTGGAGTATTACATGCAGTTCTGGTCACCACACTATCAGAAGGACATGGAAGATTTGGAGAGAGTACAAAGAAGGTTCACCAGGATGTTGCCTGGTTTCGAGGGTATTGGCTATGAGGAGAACTTGAATAAACTGGGATTGTTTTCACTGGAAAAAAACAGCAGCTGAGAGGGGATTTGATAGAAGACTATGAGAGGCATCAACAAGGTGGATAATCAGAGGCTTTTTTCTAAGGGTAGAAGTGTCAGTTAAAAGAGGGCTTAAGTTCAAGTGAGAGGGGGGAAGTTGAGAGATATGTGGGGAGTGTTGGGTGTCTGAAATGTGCTGCCAGAGGTGGCAGTGAAAGCGTGCACATTAACAATATTTAAGAGGCATTTGGATGGGCACATGAATAGGGAGGAACAGAGAGATAAGGATTGAGTAATGACAGAAGGATTTTTTCCGTGGTTTAGTTAGGGCATCATGATCAGCAAAAGCTTGGAGGGTCAAAGGGCCTGCTCATATGCTGTACTTTTCTTTGTTTTTTGTAACAAGGAAGCTTGTGTCACCTTTTTGCTTCCCAGAATCACAAAATTCTTACTACTCACTTTGAAGGAAGATTTGCACTTATATGTTGCCTTACGCTATCAGAGGATATCCCAATATGCTTTCTAGCTGATGAAGCAGTTTTGTTTAGTCAATGTTATAGTGTAGAGCATACAGTTGCCAATTTGTGCGTAGCAAGCTCCCACAAAAAAGCAATATGGTGATGACCAGATTTATTTTAGCTATGATGTTTAAGGGACCAATATAGAACCATAGAATCCCTATGGTGCAGAAAAGCGCATTCAGCCCATCAAGTCTGATTTTCTGACAGAGTATCTTACCCATGCCCAATTCCACTGCCACCACCACCCCCAATCTTACACATTTCCTATGGCTGGTCCATCTAACCAATGCGTCTTTGAACACTAAGGGGCAACTTAGCACGGTCAATCTACCTAATCGGAGCATCTGGTGGAAACCTACACAGATATGGAGAGAACTTGCAAATTCCACACAAACAGTCACCCAAGACCAGAATCGAACCTGATCCTACCCACAGTAAGGCAGCAGTATTAATCACCATATTACCCTTGTATTGATTAGGAGTTGATAATACCTGTACTCTTCTTCCTCTTTGTCATCTTTGACACAGATCTGTCATAGATGTTCCTAACTTCCTGAGAAGTTGTCAGATCCTCAAGGGTGTTGCACAGTTTCTGCTCAAATGATAGTCATCACTAGCATGATCAGCGCAGTTTGCATTCAACAATTGCTCTTGGATCTATGATATACTGGTATCAAGACGACTCAATGAATATTTCTTTACCCGAGGGTAATTTCTGATTCCTTATCAAAATGAAAAAGCTAACTGAAATGTAATTCTGAAAATTTCTCCAGGTGTATAAAAGATGCCAAATGATGCATCGCCTATTGTTAATCTGGTGGATGAGATAATCTTTTCCGCTGTTTTGTCAAATCTGACATAACAAGCAAAAGAAGGTATTATTATACTGAGCTCGAGTTATGAAATAAAGGAAGGACTCAGCATGTCCATAGCTAATCTGAGAAGATTAAAACAGCAATGCAGCCAGTGATTTGATGCTTGGAAGTTAGGTTTATTTACACTCTGTTCTCAGATGGGAATTTACCCATTAGATTTTGAAAGTGGTTTCTGCGAATCTTACTCTTTTGCTGGCTCTGAGCATCTATCTCCATTTCCAGATTTCTCCCCTCCAGAAAACTCAGAAAATATTAAGTATGTGTTAATTGTCTTTGAAAATACTCACCTATCCAATTCTTTTGTCAGGGCAACATGATGGCACAGTGCCAGGGACCCGGGATCACAAGTTAAATTCAGGCCTTGGTTGACTCTGTGGGAGTTTGCACGTTCTCCCGTGTTTGCATGGATTTCCTCCAGATACTCTGGTTTTCTCCCAGAGGCGTGCAGGTTAGATAGATTGCAGGGTAGTAGGATAACTATATGGGGTTATAGGGATAGGGCATGGGGAGTGGCGGGGGGGTAAGATGCTCTGTTGGAGTCAGTGCAGACTCGATGGAACAAATGACCACCTCCTGCATTGTAGCGATTTCATGATTTCAAAATAAAGTACAGGTTGAATAAATTAAGATTGTTTTCACTAGTAAGGCTGAGGGGAGACCTGATAGAAGTTGAAAAAAATTATGAGCGGCGCGGACACGGTGGATATTCGGAGACTTTTTCCCTCCGGCTGGAAGTGTGAACTATAAGCTGAGAAGGGGAATGTTTAAGGGAGATGTGCAGGTGATGTTTTTCGTGCAGAGAGTGGTGGGTGCCTGGAACATGCTGCCAGAGGAAACAGGCATGGTAGCAACATTTAACTGGATGGATACATGAATAGGGAGGGAATAGAGGGATACAAAACAAGTAAGGGCAGAAAATTTAGTTTAGTTAGGGCATCACGATTGGCATTAACTTGGAGGGCTGAAGGGCCGGTTCCTGTGCTGTACTCTTCTTCCTTATCTCATCAGTGAGATATCTTAAAAAAAAATCCATGTTAAAACAGGACACACTTTTCAGCTGCACTCCTGTTGGCAACATGTAAGTACAATAATGTATTGGTTATACTTTGGCTAGTTATCTAGAGGCTTGGATGAATAATTTAGTGTGTTTTTAAATTTTTATTCCCACTATAACAATTTGATTATTTGAATCCACTTCAATTAAATAGTTTGGCAAATAAAGCTAGTATCAGTAAAATACATTGGTCAAGTTAGACAACAATTAGTGTTACTGGCACAATCTGAGACCAAAATATTTCTGCCAATAAAGATCAAGAAGAGAAAGTTGGAATCACAATTTAAAAAAAATGATGTTGATGGGAAAGATCTATGATAAGAGAGATGGTGGTAAGACAGAGCTTTCTAAAGAGCCTCACAAATAGATAAATGTACTATCAATGAAGATGCTCCATGCTATTGGATCATGATATATATAGAGATCTATGTTCCTTCAGGGCAATGGTACTTGGGATAAGTGAAGTGAGCATAGAGTCACAGAGGTTTACAGCATGGAAACAGGCCTTCAGCCCAAGTTGTCCATGCTGCCCTTTTTTCTAAAAAAAAACGTAAACTAATCCCAATTGCCTACATTTGGCCTCCATCTCTCTGTACCTATTATACCCATGTAACTATCTAAATGCTTTTTAAAAATATAAAATTGTACCTGCCTCTACCAGTACATCTGGCAAATTGTTCAGACACTCACCACCCTCTGTGTGGAAAAAAAATCGCTTCTCTAGACACTTTTGTATCTCTCCCCTCTCACCTTAAACCCATGCCCTCTAGTTTTAGACTCCCCTGCCTTTGGGAAATGATATTGACTATCTACCTTGTCTATGCGCCTCATTATTTTATAGACCTCTATAAGGTCACCTCTCCGCCTCCTACGTCCCAGGGAAAAAAGTCCCAGTCTATTCAGCCTCTCCTTACAACTCAATCCATCGAGTCCCAGTAGCTTGCTAGTAAATCTTTTCTGCACTCTTTGTAGTTTAATAATATCCTTTCTATAACAGGGTGACTAGAATTGCACACAGTATTCCAATTGTGGCCTTACCAATGTCTTGTACAACTTCAACAAGATGTTCCCAATTGCTGTATTCAATGTTCTGGCCGACGAAACCAAAAATATTGAATGCCTTCTTCACCATTCTGTCCACTTGTGACTCCATTTTCAAGGAGCTATGAACGTGTACTCCTTGATCTCTTTGTGCTGTAACTCTTCCCAGGCCCTACCATTAACTGAGTAAGTTCTACTCTGGTTCAATCTACCAAAATGCAATACCTCGCATTTGTCTAAATTAAACTCCATCTTCCATTCATCAGCCCACTGGCCCACTTGTTCAAGATCCCATTGCAATTTGAGATAATTTCCTTCACTGTCCACTATACCACCAATCTTGATATCATTTGCAAACTTACTAACCATATCTCCTATATTCTCATCCAAATCATTTAATATAAATGTTATATTACTGCATCTTATACTAAGAGCACGTTGTAGCAACTGGCTCACTAATCATCTTTAGGGAAGCCAATCTTTAATTGATCTTGTCTATTTGTAATTGGCATATCGCTCAAACTTGGTCACCATTTAATTGCCTTCGAAGAATCTTATCACGTCCATCAAACTGCTACAGAAAAAAAAGGCGCTTTTTCCATTCATCTACGTTTGGACAATGGAGGCATTCCCCAATCAAGTCAACTGTGCAAAATTGTCCTCATTAATAGTCAAAGTCATTGGCAAAGACCAGTCAAGCATTTCATAGGAATGAATTTTTTAAAAAATGATCGATTTCCCTTCACCTGGGAGAGCTGTTTGAAGGAACACGACTGCTTTGAAATAAGATGGAAGACATCTCTTATTCCATAGCGATCTCACAAGTTTAATATCTCCCCACAAAACAGATAATCAGAAAATTAGATTTGCATATCAGAACACTGGCTACTTTGTCACACTGGGTTTAGGTTATATTAAACTGTTCCCATATTTTAATGAAAATCGTACTCTCTTTCAATCTCTGAATCATGATTTTTAACTCTATTCCCCTCGTTGCTCATTATTTTCATACCAATTTCCACAATTAAATAGAAATCATGACAGTATCAAGGCTGTCAGAATTTTAACAAGCAAAATGGTTAATTTGCATGAATAGTTAATGTAATTCATTTAAATGGCACGTACCAACTCACTGAAGAACAGTCAGTCAGTACGCGATTTTTCCCTGCTGCCATAAGACTTTTGAATGGGCCTACTATGCATCAAGTTGGTTTTTTCACTACACCCTAGCTATGACTGTAACGCTACATCTGCGCTCTCTTCTTCTCTGAGTGGTGTGTTTTCTGAATAGCATATAAGAAACAATATTTTTCACTGTGTAAGGATACTTGGGCCAAATCAAATCAAAAAGATTCTGAATAACACTTACAGAGCAGTAGAAAGGAAAAGGATTGGTGCTTGCAGTTAATGGTGCCTTTTTTACATAAACTTATTGATATTCTCACTGAGGTAGGGACTGACGTGGTTTGGACCGATTCAATTACGGTCGACAACTGCCTCATGTTATTCAATGTTATCTGACACTTGTAATGGTGCTGGCTACAATGGGATTTTAACATTTAAAACATGTACTTATGTGGCAAGAACATTAACTGCTCTAGATTAAGATAGAAATATACAGTTTTACAATCCAGGATGAGGTCTTTTAGCTCATTGTGTCTGTGCCAACCATCAAGCATCTATCTATTCTAACCCCATTTTCCAGCACTTAAGCTGTAGCTTTTTTATGCTATGATGTTTCAAGTGTTCATCTAAGTGCTTCTTAAATGTTACCACCCTTTAAAGCAGTGAGTTCCAGATTCCCACCACTTCTGAGTGGACAAAGTTTTCCTCAAATATCCTCTAAATCTTCTACCCTTACTTTAAATCTATGCCCCCACAACTCTAACCTCCCTGCTAAGGAGAAAAGTTTCTTCCTATAAGCCTTCTCTGCTCTAAGGGAAACAACCCTAGCTTAACCAACCCTTTTTCATAGCTGATAGGCCTCAAACAAAGCTCCCAGAAGGCTGCCAATCATTTATAAAACTAATTTATTCCAATTTCCTTTTGTCTCAAAACCAATGCTAGAAATATCGAGGAATGAAGAGAAAATAAAACATGAATATTAATTAGTTAAATATACATCCCTCATTTTGGGGCACAAAAAGAGATGTACTTTAAGAAGTCAATCATATAAGTGGATGATAGAAAGAAAGACTTCCAATTAAAAAGCACTTGAATGACCACTGGGGATCTCAAAGCCAAAGAGATACATTTTCCAGTGTAGTCACTATTGTGATATAGGAAACAAGGTAGAAAGTATGTGTTCAGTGAATACCTGGTGATGAAGTTGTGTCAGACACAATATCGGTTTAGAAACATAGAAATCATAGAAATCCCACAGTGCAGAAGACAACCATTCTACACTGGCCACAATCCCACCCAGACCCTACCCCATATCCTTACATATTTGCCTGTTAATCCCTCAAACCTACACATCTCAGGACTCTAAGGGACAATTTTTTTTTTAGCATGACCAATCAACCTAACCTGCACATCTTTGAACTGTGGAAGAAAACCAAAGCACTGCGAGAAAACCCATGCAGACACAAGTAGAATGTGCAAACTCCACAGACAGTGACCCAAGCCGGGAATCGAATCCTGGTCCCTGGAGCTGTAAAATGGCAATGCCGATCACTGTGCTACCGTGCCTCCCACTAAAAAACAGATGAGAAAACAGAATTCCAGCATTTTTCCTACTACTGCTGTTAGGCTAATCAGTCTGCAATTTCATGTTTTCTCCCTCCCACTGTTTTTTAAATGACAGGCTTATGTTTACCACCTTCCAATCTTTCAGAACTGTTCCAGATTCTACAAAGTATTGGTCGATGACAAAAAAAACACATCCACTATTTCCATGGTCACCTCCTAGGATGTAGATTATCAGGCTTGTGGATTTGTCAGCTTTCTTTTGCATTAATTTTGCCAGCACTATTATTAATAATTTCCTTCAGTTTCTTCTTCTTCTTACTAGAACGTGGCTCCCCAGCATTTCTGGGTAGTTATTTGTAACTTTTTCCATAAAGACAAAAAACTGAAGCAGTTGTTCAATTGCTGAAAATCCAAATGTATCACAGATTAGAGACAACAGAGAAGAATCATACCATATTCCCAGAACTGATATAAAACTTGCAGTAAATAACGCAGTCAGCCCAGAGACATCCTCTTGCTCTTTCAATAGGGCTGTTAAAAATAGTTGATAGCTACCTCTTTGTTTAGTTATCAATTTGCCCCTGAAGTCTTAGAGGCAAGATTGTGGTCTGTACATCGACTATTCCAATAGTAATGAGTGCTAATGTGTTTGTGTTTGGAAATCATCAAGCAAAAACTAATCTAGAGTCATGGTTAAAAATGAGAGAATTGTTGTTGAGAACACTGATCTTCTTTTGAAGTATGATGGGTTTTTTTTATCCTCATCAAAAGGACTAAAGCATGCTGGGGAGATTCTTTGATTTTTTTTCAGCTTGGAATACTGTGTAAACTAACTGGTTAAATGTGGCAGGAACCTGTATTAATCCCTGTTTCCAATTCGTAAAAAGAGCAGACCTTACTTCTTTTGTGATTCACACCCGTTTCTCACATCGGTCGACCTCAATTTACCTCTGAGCAGGATTTTTAATTTATTGTCAGCTGGGGCTGAGTTATGAAGCTGTGGTGCGGCCACACTTGGAGTATTGCGTACAGTTCTGGTCGCCGCATCATAAGAAAGATGTGGAGATATTGGAAAGGGTGCAGAGGAGGTTTACCAGGATGTTGCCTGGTGTGGTGGGTAGGTCTTATGAGGAAAGGCTGAGGGACTTGAGGTTATTTTTTGTTAGAGAGAAGAAGGTTAAGAGGTGACCTAATTGAGGCATACAAGGGTTAGATGGGGTGGACAGTGAGAGCCTTTTTCCTCGGATGGTGATGGCCAACATGAGAGGGCATAGCTTTAAATTAAGGGTTGGTAATTATAGGATGGCTATCAGAGGTAGGTTCTTCACTCAAAGGGTAGTAAGGCATGGAATGCCCTGCCTGCAGCAGTTGTGGACTCGACAACTTTAAGGGCATTCAAATTGTCAATGGATAGGCATATGGTTAACATTGGAACAGTTTAGGTTAGAGGGTCTTTAGATTATCCTCTGGTTGGAGCAACATCGAGGTCCGAAGGGCCTGTATTGCGCTGTAATGTTCTATGTACTAGACTTAAAATCATCACTCGATATCTGGCTCTTAACAAACAAAAGATCTACGGACTTAGGTTATGAAATTCAGTGAGATTGAAAAATGAGTGCAGGGGTCATGGTTAACTCCAGCCTGTTGCTTCTGATGCAGGAAATACCAAATGCTGTATGTCACCTTTACACACCTGCCAGTGCTGCCCCAATCTCTATCCCCACCACCTCAATCTGCTTCCACCTTCCACACGCTATTCAATGGCAAGAAAATGACCCAAGTCAATTGCTATACAATTGCTACGCCTCCCTCTCATACTGAGTTGGTACACAATCAAAAGAAGAGAAGAATCAGAATGATTGAAAAATCCTTCATCCCCTGAACCCCACTAAGGAGGTGTTGTCACCATCATAGAGAAAGATGGGACCGTACACCATTTGCAGACTTGATGGGCTGAATGGCCTAATTCTGCTCCATTATCTTATGGTTATTGCAAAATACATTGAGGATGATGGTATGTTTCTGCCTTGAGCCCCTTCTCAATTCCCCCCACCTGATTTTCATCCTATATCATTTGGCATGAAATGCAGACTGCAAGAGTTGTGACTTTGGACCTTCAGCTTGTCCTCTAATTTCCTGCTTTTGGGTGTTGTAATACACCTTTAAGCAAATATCTACATGAAACCACAAGAAGGAAAATATGTCACATGATCCAGTCTTAGTTTTACTTGTGCTTTGAGCAGAGCACACACACAGCTCTGCTTTCAAATTTTATACCTATGTATAATTGTTCTCACTTGTTCTTGTAATCAGTAAACTCACAACGTATTTATCCAATCCCAAATGTGCCTTGCATTTTGTACAGTAAATAAACCTCATATTATACCATTGTAATAGCACAACATGGATCTCAGCAGTAGTCGAGCAGGAAGGTTAAGTGTTGGTACAATATGGTGGACATTGTGCTATATGACGCATGACAACCCTTTATGTTTTGATCAGATCGTAACAAGATTGAAGAGTCAGCGAGTAATGAGAAAAAAGTGACTGGGGAAAAAAAGACTTTGAAGATATTACATCATGTTTGTGCTTCCGAGGTGATGAACATTCTAATTGCTTGAAGGCATCCACTGTGTACAGTGCAGAGCTCTTTACAACTGCATCAGCCTTTGTCCTAGTGCATTCAAAATAGTGCTCAAATAAAGAGCTGGTAGAGGGTATTGTCAGATTGTTCACAAAATTGCTCAGTTGAATTGATACTTTGCTGATCTACTATCCAAATCAGAATGGTTAAACAGGATACAGAGCTATGGTGTCTTGAATTAAGTGTTTCTGAACTAGACAAGAAATCCGTTAAAAAAACATTGCCCAGCAATTGAGATTGAAGATTACACAAGGTGATCACATCAAGATTAACAGAAGAAGAGCTAAAGGATCCCCACAATATATGGGTCACATTTGAAAACTACTTAAAAATCAAGTCAAACTTTTGTATTTATTGATTAGAATTCATATCATTGCGACAACCATCTATAGAACCCATAGTCCACTTCATTGGCGGATGCACAGAAAAGCTTAGGTTTTGTAATTTTACAAACTCAGAGCTAGCAAACAGAATTTTTGAATTTGTGATCACATCCACTCTCGTGGAAGCATTCCAGAAAGACCTGCTAGAGAACCCCAAAGCATATGGATTGAAGAGCTATTCCACGATGGACATCAATATGAAGAAATCCTAGCAGGTTGCTAATGCTTCCAGGTCTAAAGTACAGTTCAACTGTTGATACACTATGAAAACTCCCGAGCCCCACAGGACATCTGGAAGATGTTCTTTTCCGCATGCATCAAAATTTCAGCTTTACACCCATTGGGAAAAGCATGTGGGAGAAAGGGTCATTGGCAGTGGTAGTGCACGAGGACAAAGGCTGATGCAGTTATAAAGAGCCGTATACTGATTCAGACTGTATATGGTCAGTACAAGCCACAAAAATGAGGTCATTGAGGAACCAGAAAATTATTATGACATGCATGATGAGACAAAGAAAGGCAAGTGCATGTTTCATGTGATCATTCTCATGGAGAATATAAATGTCACCACACCATCCAAAGTATTTACCAAGATTTGAATTGTCTAAGAAAGTTGATGACTATTCATTATTGGCCAGGATTAACATGGGGGCAAATGCCAATATCATACTTCTGTGAATTCTAAAAGATGTATCAACAGTCATGAAAGGCCATGGAAAAACCTATTACTATGAAACCTTCAACATTGAGTTGTTTTCTAATTCCGTGTACAGAATCCATAATCCTAGCATGCAAATGTAGTCACTTCTCTAGGTGTAACTGATGTTCTGTAGCATGGAAACAAAAGGCCAAGTAACTGCAGGTCAACTGGCATGGTGGGCGTTCAAACTAGTGACAACTCAACCACCAACTCAGAAACTGGCATCATACATACATTTGAGATGAACGTAGTGTTGAGGTCAGCATTGGATGAGTCAATCAGACACAAATGGTCTGCAGTCAGGCCAGGGTTTAAGGACGGTTTGTTCGTTAGCTCATGGAGAGTGAGTGTGCAGACAGATATTGTTGTAGAGGACTCGGATGAGAACCTCAATATGGGTATACAGGAGTATGCAGATGGCCATGCACACTTAGATACTTGCATTGGCTGGCCTGCTGGACAGGCTGTCATCACAATCAAGAAGCAAGGATCAGTTAGAAGAGGAGATCACAGTAAGTTTGCCCTGTTTACAGCCTCTGAGCCATCCTCCTATTGTGCTGCAGACTCAAAGACACAGCCAATGCCTCCAATTGAATCCCTACAATGCCATCAAGCCTGCAGCAACCCTCTGAGCATCATACCCACATCCTCTACTTCCCCTGCACTATCCCCGTATCCCTACACGTTTACCATAGCCAATTCACTGAACCTACAGGAAACCAGAGCAGGGCCATGCAGACATGGGGAGAATGTCACCCAATACTGGAATTGAACTCGAAGGTCCCTGGTCTTGTGTGGCAGTAGTGCTAACCATTGTGACACCATGCTGCCCTTTGTGTGAAACTCTAAACTTCTATCACCTTTTGAAAATAGATGTATTCACTGAATCCTTTAAAATTACGGCTCTGATTTTTGAGCTATGCCACCATTACCTCAGAATCATCAAGTGGTGGAAATATTTTTTCTCTTTATCTACCTTTGTTCCTTTTTGCTCTTGAAAATATTGTTGAAACCAGCCCTTAACCATTTAAATTCCACTATGCAAGTAATGTTCCTGAATGTTAGTTCAGGCTTTTGCTAACAGAAGGGGCAACCCGATGGAAAATGTTAAACAAAGTTTTGAAATGGAGCAGACATTAACAGAAGTCTCTGAATGCATGTTGCAGGCACAGTTAATTGTTCTTCCACTGCAGTGAGTACTGCATCGCAGTTATGGGAATTATGATAATATAGTCTGAAAAAGGATTTGAATATCAAGGCAAAATCTTTGGTGTATTAAATTCTGAAACTTTGGTTTGTGGTCTATTTTTCTCTTCCATCTTCATATATTTGGAACCTGAAAAAGATGAGAGCCACAGCAAGCCTCATTAACACGCATAATTTTTAATTGACATTCCTTGTAATAAGATTCTCAACGATACCACGACTGAGCAACGAATACTGTGCAGAAGAGAGCAAAAAAAATGTTTGTTTCTCAAACAGTGTTCTTCCAACTTGTTACTTACATGATAATATATACAGATCATGTACAGTACTCTAAAATGTTATTAATCCTGTTCACAGCTGTTTTAATGTCACACTGAGAGAGCCTCTCCACTTCATTTCCTCTGCTGGTCTAATATCATTGCTTTTTTTTTTAAATCTCCTGATTGTGCAAGGTGTTCCTCCATTTCCCTACATCTGCACCCCTTTCCAGAAAGGTTGAGGTTAACGATTAAGGATACAAGGCTTGGCCAAAATGGTGGCACAGTGCTTAGCACTGCTGCCTCATATCGCCAAGGACCTAGGTTCAATTCCTGGCTTGGTTCTATAAGAACTCTGCACATTCTCCGTGTGTCGACATGGGTTTCTTCTGAGTGCTTCAGTTTCCTCTCACCGTCTGAAAGACGTGCTGTTCGGGTGCATTGACCATACTAAATCCAACCTCAATGTACCCAAACTGGCGACTAGGGGATTTTCATAGTAACTTCATTGTAGTGTTAATGCAAGCCTACTTGTGACACTAATAAATAAATTTTTAAAAAATGTCACTTATTTTAAAATTCACTTTTGAAGTTTGTTACTGTTCCCATATGCCTCACTTTTCATTCTTCTCTGATATCATAGAATCAGTACAGAAAGAGGCCATTTGGCCCTTTTGAGTTTGTACTGATCATATCCCACCAGGTACTATACCTGTAACCTCACACTTTTACCCTACTAACTGCCCCAACACCAGAGTCAATTTAGCATCGCTAATCAACCTAATCTGCACATCCTTGAACTGTGGGAGGAAACTAGAGCATCCAGAGGAAACCCAACAGACATGGGGAGAAAATGCAAACTCCACACAGACAGTCATCTAAGAAAATGAACAGACTTCTCCTATTCATCACAGGATCTTACTTGCTGCCACCTCAAGGGATATCACTACTCACCCTCAGACCCTCTCACATCTCCCTCTGGCTTCATCTCCTCTGGAGCTTGCTTGCATATCCTATCCACACTTGCCAAGCCTCCTCATTATTCCTTCTTGTATGTGTCTTGGCCACATTTTCTCTGTCTTTCTCCAGGACAAGTTGGGTGGGCTGCAGAGGACTCATTGAGAGGGTCCCAGTACCCTGATGCCAGCAACTTATACTGCCATGGGGACAGGATTTACAATGCCGCTGATGATGGAGAAAGAGTGGGTGATGTTTGTGTGGGGGCGGAGGTTGAGTTAGTAGGACGTCTCCCAGCTCAGTGGGATGTCTGGGCAATGGCACCCCAAGATATCTCCTGCCTGCTTCATTGGTGAGCTTAGGCATCGCTCCCGTTTCTGTGCAAAAAAGTGACAGGGTCCCATAAGTTGGCATAGGTTGACCCAAAAAAATGGGTCTAAAACTCTCTCCTGTTTTCTCATTCATTCGGCACTTAGTATTTCTTTGGGAAGACCTGGTCCTGTGTCTTACAGATAGACATGAGTATGAGATTTTTTGCAAAAGCCATTGCAAGGGTGGGATTTTCCAGCCTCTTCCAGTGCCACCAAAGGTGACCCCCCACTGTGGGTTCTCCAGAGGCAGGGTGTATGAGGCATACAAAATGCCGTAGAAGTAGGTAGCACTGAAGAAGTCACTGATGGTCACTGGCAAGCCACTCCTTCACTGGAAAATGTGACGGGGGGTTGGGGGAAAGGGCCTCAGGAAAAGCCCAACACATGGCTTGAACACAATTCGAACTGATGCATCAATGCAGGACTCGGGGAATGCTGCACTGTCAGAGTTGACATTGTTTGGTGGAATATTGCACAGTGGCCTTATTTGCTGTATCAGCTGAATATAAAAGATTCCAATGCACTATTCAAAGACATTCTCCGATTCCCTTGCCAACATTTATAACTCAATAAATTCTAGTAAAAACAAGCTATCTAGTCATTCACCCCGTTGCTGTTTGTGGGATCTTGCTATGTAGATTTTACCATGCTAAACAGTGAATTAACTTTTAGAAGTAATTAATTTTCAGTGAATTATTTTGGGATTATCTAAGATTGTAGTAGGAACCACAAACATGATTTTTTTTTCATATCAATTTGGGTTAATCTTGTTTGCAGCGATGAAGAGATATCCCAATTCATTCAGTTAGAACTGAGCTTAGCAAGGGAGATTAATTGGAGCTGACATGGATTTAAGAAAGACAAGTCACAGCTATCATATTCATTGGAATTATTTGAAATATCATGTCCTTTAGATGGCATTTGATAAGGTCTCTTACAAGATGTTACTGCACTGTTAGTAGGTCATATTTAGTTTATGTTAGTATTGCATTTATAGAGTTAAATGCATGGAAGGGAATTTCCCTATCCCGCGCGCCATGGGAATCGTAGCCGGCAAGGGTGGGAGCAGCTCACACAAACGTCCACTGACCTTGGGATTTTTCAGTTTTGGGGTGAGCATAGACAGAAAGTCGTGCTCAAGGAAATTCTCAAAGCCTCACAGAGATAAAAAAAAACTATTGAAAAGGATGGTGGAAGCAAATTAAATAATAATATTCTGCACTAGCCCAAGGAAAAAGCTTAATTAAATGAAACTAGTAAAAATTGTCAGAAATGCCATGAAATCGACCTCATAATCAATCTCATTCCAGGTCTTTTCAGATTCTGATTATAAAATTCAGCAGCAAATCCCCACTGACGACGGTTGACAAAAGCGATAACAGAGCAAGCATCGCCCCTAACATAAATGAACTGTTTTTCAATTCATTTATCTATTTTGATTAATGTGTAGCAACATACAGATAATTTCCACATACACTGAAAGCATAATGTGTCGAAATTCTGCGATGCAGTTTTATTTAAATATTTTGATTGAACTTGAAGAGAAGCATTGTCTCGCTTGCCTTTCCTCCCTCATTATTTTCTTCTGTGTCGGTGGTTGAAGGCCCTAGGTAATTTATAAATCAGGGAGTTACCTTCTGCTAAGCTTCAAGAGTAATAATAATTGTTATTATATAGTAATTGAAGTAAGATTAAGAAATCATGCTAATAGGTCTAATTAACGTAAGTAAATCTGATCAGGTGCCATCTTTCTGTCACATTTCAATAATTGTAAAGACTATTGTATTGCAATTTAGAGGGGATGATTTGCATGCTGTTATACACGGCAAATTAATGAATACTGAATAAATATATCTCTATGCAAATTAGGTTAATTATTTTGGGAAACTTTAACTGTGTAAAACTTTCAGAGTATAATTATGCTACTGGAGCTAATCTTTTGAGAAAACATGTTAAGCAGAATTAATATTTTTAATTAAAATTTATGTTTATTAACATGCGCTTTCTGTAAATCTAAACCTGACAACGTTCAGCCAATGCAACTGTTATACTGTTAGACATAAGTCCGTAATTAATTATGGTAATAAGATCAATTTCTTCGATGTTGTTTCTCTAATGCCGAGTACGTTTTCTCATTCCTCAGTGGAAATACTGTTCTGTATTTAGTAATCTTGGATAGTTTGAAATAAAGCTGACATTGATGGTTTTTGGGGGAACAATGTGGGTAAATACTATTTAAAAATAATTTTCAGACCAGTGAGAGAGACAGCAAAGTTAAATTGATATGATTTGCATATGCAAATTGTTTTGGATTTGCATAATTGTTATTGATGACTGTTCCATAACAGGACAGACGCCGAAGAGTGCTCACTATTTAGAAGGTGGGAAAACTGGGTGAACTCTTCTTGTTGCGTGCTTACGGTTATACCCATAGCAAATCTATGACAAATAAGTGGTTTACTCTTAAAGTGATGAATGGACAACTTGCTTTGAAAGTCAATAGAGTTGAGAGGTTAGGTGGCCTTGTTTTACTGTCAGCATATATCAAACTGCAAGATTCTGAATGCTACTTTCTTGACATTGAGGATTACAGCATGGAAACAGGCCCTTTGGCTTAACTTCTCCATGCTGCCCTTTTTTTAAAAAACACCTAAGCTAATCCCAATTGCCTGAATTTGGCCCATATCCCTCTACACCCATTGTACCCATGAAACTATCTAAATATTTTTTAAAAGATAAAATTGTACTTGCTTTTACTACTACATCTTGCTTGTTCCTGTACTCACTACCCTCTGTGTAAAAGAAAATTGCTCCTCTAGCTACTTTTATTTATCTCTCCCTTCTCATCTTAAACCTATGCCTTCTAGTTTTAGACTACCCTACCTTTGAGAAAAGATATTGACTATCTATCTTGTCTATGCCCCTCATTATTTTATAGACCTCTATAAGGTCACCCCTCAGCCTCCTATGCCCCAGGAAAAAAAGTCCCAGTCTATTCAGCCTCTCCTTACAACTCAATCCATCGAGTCCCAGTAGCTTCTTCTGCACTCTTTGTAGTTTAATAATATACTTTCTATAATAAGGTGACCAAAATTGCACACAGTATTCCAAGTGTGCCCTTATCAATGTCTTGTACAACTTCAACAAGATGTCCCCAACTGCTGTATTCAATGTTCTGGCTGATGAAACCAAAAATATTGAATGCCTTCTTCACCACTCTGTCCACTTATGACTCCACTTTCAAAGAGCTATGAACATGTACTCCTAGATCTCTTTGTGCTGTAACTCTTCCCAGGCCCTATCATTAACTGAGTAAGTCCTGCCCTGGTTCAATCTACCAAAATGCATTACCTCGCATTTGTCGAAATTAAATGCCATTTGTCAGCAGACTGGCCCAATTGATCAAGACCCCATTGCAACTGGAAATAACTTTCTTCACTGTCCACTATTCCACCAATCTTGGTGTCATTTACAAACTTACTAACCATGCCACCTATATTCTCATCCAAATCATTAATTTAAATGACAAATAACAGTGGGCCTAGCACTGATCCCTGAGGCACACCGCTGGTCACAGGTCTCCTGTGTGAAAAACAATTCTCTACAACCACTCTCTGGCTTCTGAGTGTGTGCCTTTACATGCTCTATTTGTGATCAGAATTCCCCATTCACTTGAAAAAGGGGCAAAGCCCTGAAAACTAATGGTGTTTGCTATCAAATAAACCTGTCGGACTTTAACATGGTGTTGCAAGACTTCTTACTGTGTTTACCCCAGTCCAATGACAGCATTTCCACATTCTGTCAAGAAGCCAATTTTGTATCCATTTAGATACCTCATCTGGATCTTGTGAGATTTAATTTTATGCATATTTTATTTAACATATCATACGATACCTTGCCAAAGGCCTTGCTGAAGCCTAGAACAAAGAACAACACAGCACGGGAAACAGGCCCTTCAGCCCAACGAGCCCGCGCCGCCATCCTAACATCTTAATGACATATAGAGACCAATATAGGGACAATTTGTTACCCAATCAGCCTAAGAGCACATTTTTGGGATGTGGGAGGAAACCGGAGCACCCGGAGAAAACCCACGCAACTATGGGGAGAACCCGCAAACTCCCGCAGACACAGGCCCAAATCCATGTGTCTGCACAGCAACAGCGATAGTCCCTGAGCTGTCATGTTGCCCATCTGATGGTCCAGTTTAAGCATACACTAACGACGTGAAGCACTAGACCACTCCTGAAGTAACATCCAAGAGCAGCCCTTGCACGACCTGCCGAATGCATGCACCTTGTTGGTCAACAAGGTGGACCGAACATCCTGTGGAAACAAATAGGATATTTAAACAGTCCTACTATATCCCTCTCTCTGCAGACCGCTCATGTGGCTGTCCAAGAGACCCTTAAACAACCCTAGCGTGCCTGCTCCCACCACCTTACTTGGTAGTGCATTCCACACCCCCACTACCCCTTGTGTGAAAAAATGCCCTCTAATATTAGTCTTATACATAGCCCCCCTCACCCTAAGGCCGTGACCCCTTGTTCTATCCGATTCTAATGGTGGAAAAAGCTTACCACCATTTACTCTATCTATACCCCTCATAATCTTATATACCTCTAATAGATCCCCTCTCAGCCGACGTCTTTCAAGGGAAAACAACCCCAGTGTGTTCAATCTTTCCTCATAAGACAGCCCTTCCATACCAGGCAGCATCCTGGTAAATCTTCTCTGCACTCTCTCCAGGGCCTCCACATCCTTCCGGTAGTACGGCGACCAGAACTGGACGCAGTACTCCAAGTGAGGCCTAACCAAGTGTATATTGATGTTGCAATATACACTTGCAACATCAAACTCCTACTCTTGTATTCCATACCCCTTCCTATGAAGGCTAACATACCATACGCTTTCTTTATCACTTTTTCCACCTGTACTGACGCCTTCAGAGACTTGTGAACCTGCACCCCCAGGTCTCTCTGCGTCTCTATACTCCGGATAGTTTTACCTTTTATCCTATAACTCCCCTCTACGTTATTCTGGCCAAAACGCATCACCTCGCATTTATCCAGATTAAATTCCATTTGCCATCTATCTGCCCAATCTACCAGCCTATCTATGTAGACAATGTCAACTGCACTGTCCTTCTTGGTTATCCCTTCAAAAAAAGCTCTATTAAATTTGTTAGACATGATTTTCCACTCACAAAACCATGCTGACTGTCCCTAATCAGTCTTTGTATCTCTAAATGCCTGTAGATCCTGTCTTTCATAATACCATCCAACAATTTACGCACCACAAATGTGAGACTCACTGACTTTTTCCTGCAGCTCTTCTTAAACAAAGGCACAACATTTGCCACTTTCCAACCTTCAGACATCTCATGATTCAAATATCTTGGCCAGGAGAACTGCAATTTCCTCCCTAGCCTCTCACAACGTCTGGAATATACTTTATTAGGTCCTGGGAATTTATCTACCTTGATGTGCTTTAAGACTTCCAACATCTCCTCTGTAATATATACACTCCTCAAAACATCAATATTTATTTCTCCAAGTTCCCTAACATCCATGCTGTTCTCAACAGTAAATATTGATGACATATTTATTTAGGATCTTACCCATTTCTTGTGGATCCACACATAGATTCATTTGATCCCAGTTACTTATGCACGTTATTTGCCTCTTTCTCCTTGACCAATATCTCCTCTCTCAATATCCCAACTTCTACCAGCCTTGCCCTTCACTCTAAGAAGTGAACTTACCTGAACTCTTGTTAACATATTTTTGAAAGTATGACATTTACCCAACATCTCTTTGCTTTCCCACAGACTCCCCCAATTAACCTTTGAAAGTTCCTGCCTGATACCATCAAAATTGGCCTTGCCCCAATTCAGAATTTTAACTTTTGGGACATACTTATCATTGTCCATAGTTATCTTAAAACTAATAGAATTATGGTCAATGGTCCCAAAATGAACATTTACTAACAGCTCTGTCACCTGTCAAAGAACAAAACAGCACGGGAAACAGGCCCTTTGGCCCAACGAGCCCGCGCCGCCACCCTGATGTTCCCACCTCTACCCATGATCCTTGTCTATGTTTATAGATCTATGGATTAAAAACCAAATTTGAGACAATTTAGGGAGAATTTGTTTTTCCAATTAGCCTAAGTGCACATCTTTGGGATGTGGGAGGAAACCGGAGCACCCGGAGAAAACACATGCAAGCACGTGGAGAATGCGCAAATTCCCACAGACACAGGCCCAAATCCATGTATCCGCACAGCACAGCGATAGTCACTGAGCTGTCGTGTTGCCCATCAAATGGTCCAGGTCAAGCGTACACTAACGACATGAAGCAGTAGGACACTCTCAAAAAAAATCCAAAAGCAGCCCTCTCACGACCCATCGCGTGTATGCCCCTCGTTAGACAACAAGGTGGACCAAAGCACCTGTAGGATAAAAACAAATACATCAATATCATCATCTATTTACACACTTCCCAGAGACTTCCAAGGCTCATGATCCCTATTTTAAATCAGTTTTCTATATCCCTCCATTCCCATTCTGTTCATGTGCCCACCTAGGTATTTCTTAAATAACTCCAGAGTGCCTGCCTCCACCACTTTACTTGGCAGCACGTTCCATACCCTCGCCACCCTCTGTGTGAAAAAAAACTCCCTCTAGCATCCAAATTATACCTTACCCGCCTCACCCTAAGCCCATGACCCCTCGTGCTATTCGAATCCATCCTAAGGAAAAGCTTAACCCTGTTTACTCTATCTATACCCCTCATAATTTTGTACGCATCTATTAGATCTTCTCTAAGTCTATGTCTTTCTAAGGAAAACAGCCCCAATTTGCCTGTCCTTCCTTATTTCCCAAGAGGAGGTCAAGTTTTGCCCCCTCTCTAGTCAGGCCATCCACATACTGAATGAGAAATTCCTCCTGAATACACTCAACGAATTTCTCTCCATTCAACCCTGTAATACTATGTCCCAGTCAATGTCGGGAAAATTAAAATCTCTGACTATTCCTACCCTATTTTTCTTGGAGCTACCTGTAATCTCCTCACATATTTGCTGCTCAATTTCCTGCTGATTATTTGATGGCCTATAGTACAACCCTATCAAAGTGATTATTTGGATAGGACATTAAAATTCTAATGATGTTTAGGAACATTTCACCGAGAAGACATTTCGATCAATGTAGCAGATCAACTCTGTTGGATTAATGGTGGATATTGTCCAAATGCCTGCAGAAGTGAGTTCACAGTGGCCTTGTAGACTTTTTAGCTGCAAAATGGAATGCCACAGATTGGTTGTGGGAAGAAACTTGTTCTATGGCAAGGAAACACATTTTGATGGGACTCGGATAATTTTATCAAGTTGTCAGGTATCATTTGTGTGGACAATGAGAAACAGAAACTATGATCACCAGAGAGAAAGCAGGTTTTGATAAGAAACATTCATTGAGAGACATTTGAGAGCTGTGTGGGAGACTGTCGTGAACAATACTATCCACAAGGACTGTGTGGTGGCCACTTCTACCAATACTATCATGAACAGATTACTGAATATTCATTATTGTTCCAGAATGTTTGAAAAGAGATTGAGCACTTGCGTATGTTTGTTTGTGTTAATAGCAAGGACTGGAGACCTGAAAAACTAAGAACAATGGTCTTGCCCACCCCAAACCCTTTTAGAAATGGTTAATGTCAATAAGAATCAGCACCTGTGTACAATATGTTCCAACTTTCTTAACAGGACAAACGTGAAACCTGAAGAAATAAGAACGAGAATACTCCCCACCCTAAACCCTTCCAAAATGCTTTTTTTGAGAAATTGAAATAATTCAGCACCTGTGCAGTGTATTGTGTGTTCCATCTATCTAAGCTGTACAAACTGGAGAAATGAAAAAGGAAATATAGCCCATCTGTCTCAAGGAGCAAGGCCTGGAGACATGAAAAACTAAAAACAATAAAATGTTCCCATCCTAATTCCTTCTTAAATTTGTTTTACATTATGGGAATAGTTCTGCGCCTGTCCAGCGTACAGGTTATGTTCCACTTCTGGAAGCACCAACTTAAAACCTGAAAAAAATTAAGTAACATTGTTGTTCCCCACTCGAAATCCTTTTGAAATGCTTCTGAAAAGTACTGAAAAGTGCACTGTTCAGTGCACTTTTATTCCACTTGTCTAAGCAGAGACTTGAAAAAAAACTAAGTCCATTATTTCCCACCCTTTAACCCCTTTGAAATTTTTGAAATAATGTAAATTCAGCATCTGAATATGGTTTTACTGGCTTATGTCTACAAGCACCAACTTGAATTCTGAAAAAAACTAAATAGAACCACATTTCCCACCCTGGAAATGATTGAGAATGAGAGCCAGCACCTTCTAGGAGGCTGTTCAATGGAACACGTCCACACACAACAAAGGTTGGATACCTGAGAAAACTAAGAATAGGCTGCATCCCATCTTAAACCTCATGGCAAGTGTTTTCTAGAATGTATTGCAGCATCAGTCAAGTTCCACTTGAACAGCAAGAGCTTGGGTATTTGAAAGCAAACCAAGAGATCATTTCACAGCCCTAACCCCATACTCAGTATAGCAATGAGCACAGCAATTTAGTTCACCCCCTCAATCATGTATTCAAATTATTTAAATATGCATTAGGTATCACACAAGGATATTAATATTTAGTGGATTTAAAGAGCTATTGTTGGAAAATTTAATCTCAATTTAAAGTTAACAGGTTGGATTTTAAAACTGTTGACAATGGTTTTTAGTTTGCTTACCAGATTAATTACTTTGGTAGCTCACTCAAACTCCCAAATTCCTATTAGCATCAGTTGGCACCTCTATAGCAGAGCTGAATTAATACACTGCTTGCATATTAACACCTATTGCATTTAGTCAGGGTAGCTGGATCAGATGTATGCACTAGATTCCATTTCTAGTATTTCTTTATGTATCTGGAAAAGAAAAGCTCAAGAAGAAAAGATATCTACCCCAAACCCAATCTTGAAATTAATTCAGCTGATTGGTGTTAACGATTTGTCCCTATTTTAGGTGTCCCTCAATCTGGTTATAATTCCTTTATTGTGGAGTCTAATGGGCGTGGACAAGGTCATAGGTAGAAGAGGGCACTCACAATGTTAAAATGGCGGCATGGGCTTGTTGAGAGGCTGTGTTGTTCTTTGTTAATTTAATAGGTAAATAGCACAACACAACTTATCTGTACCAGAGGGACTTCCCACCCAACATTTGGAGGAATCTAGGACTTACTGGAGAATCAAAAAGATATTTAGTCGTACGAACACTTCCAGCTGCAAATTCAGCATTCATCTTTTTACTACGAGAATACTGGCTTAGCTTAATCTTGTGCACAAAGTGCACCTGCAAAAGTCTGAAGGAAAATGCCCGATTTCCCCCTGCTCGCCCAGTATCATTTCAGTACTGAACATTTAATATCAATGTAAAATTGATCTTGAAAGTTAATGCTTACTAAAATGCCTTTTTAGTAGATATTTTAATCATGCAAGGGTGTCTCTAACTAGCCTCCAATTTATAGTCCCATGCATCTATTAAAACAGCTAACCAGCAAGTGAGCAAATTAAAATTTAAAATTCTTACGAGTGGGAACACTAAGTCAATACAACCTATAAAAGGTAGGAAAGTTCACTACAATAGATTGGAGAATACATAGTGTCCAGATACAGCCAATTGACTCTATTCTAAGTGGAATTGAAATGACTTTTCCCAGCTAAGTAAATTTAACAGTGAGTGACTACTCAATTAGCCTTATAGATGGGACATCATCTTCTCAACTGAGTTTCAAAATTCCAACTTCACAACACCTTGAAGCACACTGCCAAGAATAATGCACTCTTGTGGCAGATATTTAAAAGGATAGTTCAAATTTGATACGTTCCATTGAGAAAGTAAAGTGCTGGGTTTTACTTGCTGATTCTGTAGACACCTTTACATGAGAACATCTGGAAAATAAAAATCTGGGACAAGTTGCCTGCTCTAAGTCCCCAATTCAAGAAAAAGGAACAAAAATTCCTCTAAATGAGCACAGGTTACTTATTGATAAGTACAATTACAGGCTATTATTATACATACATTATTAACCTACCAGGCACTCCGCAAATACAATTTCAGTCGTCTATATAAAGCATAAAGGATGGCACAGTGGTTAGCACCACTGCTTCACAGCATTAGGGACCTGGGTTCGATTCCTGGATTCAATCACTATCTGTGTGGAGTTTGCATGTTCTCTCCCCGTGTCTGTGTGGATTTTCTCCCGGCACTCTGGTTTCCTCCCACAGTGCAAAGATGTGAGGGTCAGGTGCATTAACTAAGCTGACCCTTAGTGTCCCAGGAGGTGTAAGTTAGAGAAATTAGCAGGGTAAGTATGTGGGGTTATGGAGATGGGGCCGAGGTGGGATTGTGGTCGGTGCAGACTTGATGGGCCGAACGGCCTCCTTCTGCACTGTAGGGTTTCTATGAACAGATGCATTAGTGACAGCTAAATTGGTGAGGCTGAATTCAATAAAGATACAGCGGCAGATACTTAAAAAGTTAATTCAGACAACACTGAATTGATATATTCCAATGAGAAAGGAAAATTCCAAGGAGGAAGACCCATCATCTGTGGTTAACTAAAAAAAGGTAATGGCAGTATCAAACTTAAAGAAAAAGCATATAATTGTGCAAAACTAGCTCGCTGGTTATGCTTCATCTTTCACTCCTTCACCCTACAATATAAATATCTCTCACTTTCTATAATTTTGACAAAAGCTCATCTGGATTTGAAACATCAGCTTTTTCTCTCCTTACAGATGCAGCCAGATCCGCTGAGATTTTCCAGCATTTTCTCTTTCTGTTGCAGATGAGAAGACTGGACAGAATGCAAAGGATGACGAAAAGGAGGGAAAAATTAGAGCATGAGAGAAAAGTACCTAAAAATAGGAAATGTATGGTAAGAGTTTCTATAGATATTTAAATCAGAAAAGAGTTAGTATGATGAGAAATTGTCCTGTACAAAGTGAGTCTGGACAGTTAATAATGGACAATAAGGAGATGCTAGATGAATTGAATGGGTTTTCACTACAGATGATCCATCCCAGAAATTGCTGTAAATCAGGAAATGGAAGAGGGGGGGGGACCTTAAGAAAATTACAATCACCAGGGAAGTAATACTTAGCAAATTGTTGGAACTGTGGGTTGACAAGTTCCCAGGTCCTGATGGACTTCATCTGAGGGTCTTAAAAGAAGTGACTAGTGAGATAGTTGATGAATTGGCTTTAATTTTCAGACTTCCCTAGACTTGGTGAAGGTGCTACAGGATTGGAAAATAGCAAATTTAACTCTTTATTCTAAGAGGAAGGAGACAGAAAGCAGGGAATTACAGGGCAGTTAGCTTATCATCTGTCACAGATGTTAGAAAGTATTGTTAAAGATGTTATGGCAGGGCACTAAGTCAGAGCAATCAGCCAGACACTGTTTTATGAAAAGGAAGTTACAGTGAACCAATCACATGTGCTATAAATAAAAGGGAACCATGGATGTACTGTTCTTATATTTTCAGTGACATTTGACAAAGTGCCATATCAATGATTATGGTATGGGGAATAACATTGACAAGGATAGGAAATTGGCCAGCGACAGACTTGGTAGAAATGGATTTTTTTCTGGTTGGCAGGATATAGTAAGTAGTGTGCCAGAGGGATCAGTGTTGCAGTCTCTCAGAAAAATGAGAGATGACTTGATTGAAACTTTTAAGACCCTGGGAAGTTTGACAGTAGATTTGAAGAGGATGTTTCTTCTTGTAGGAAAAATTTGGAACCAGGAGCCTTCCGATAAAGATGTGGAGATTTTCTTTTCTCTCTATTAAGCTTTTGGATCTCCCTTTCTCAAACGGCAATGGAAGAAGAGCCCTTGAATATTTTTAACACAGTGCTAGATAGACTTTTGATTAACAAAAGGGTGAAATGTTAATTGTGGCAGGCTGCAGGTTTCGATTGGTAGCTGAGTGGCCCATTCTTCCTCCTAATTCATACGTCTGTATGTTCATATCAGTAGGTTTACCCATCTTGTTGGTTCCCTCATACTGGTGTTCAGGCCCAGTCTCGCCATTACGTGCTAGAGGACTCAGCCAGCTCGATCTGTAATGGTACTATCGGGCTATGTCTGGTGATAGATATTGAGGTCCCCAACCCAGAGTGCATTCTGTGCTCTAGCCACCTTCAGTGTTTCCTCAAAGTGGTGTTGTACTGAGAGGAGTACTGATTCATCAGCTCAGGGAGGGTGGTAACCAGCAGGAAATTTCCTTGCTCATATTTGATCTAATGCTGTGTGTCTCCATGGAGTCCAGAGTGGATATGAAAAACTCTCAGGGCAACTCCATCTAGGAGAAAGCTAGCACGAGAGGACACAGCTTTAAATTAAGGGGTGATAGTTATAGGACGGATATCAGAGGTAGGTTCTTTACCCAAAGGGTGGTTAGGGAGTGGAATGCCCTGCCTGCAGCAGTTGTAGATGCGCCAAGTTGGGTGGCGTTTAAGAGGGTAGTTGATAAGTATATGGAAGAGAAGGGAATGGTTTAGTTTGGAGGGGCATTGCTTTTTATATTGGTCGGCGCAACATCGAAGGCTGAAGGGCCTGTTCTGTGCTGTAATGTTCTATGTTCTATGTTCTATCCTGACTGTATAGCACTGTTCGCTGCCACCTTTGGTGGGTATGTTCAGTCAGTGGGGCAGGGTATATCCAAGGATAGCAAAAGTGGTGTTTGCATCTCAAATGAAGGGAAGACATTCAGCCACTGCAAATTTTTTTGATTTGGTCTATTATTGTCACATATATATTGGGGTGGCGGCGCAGGCTCGTTGGGCCTGTTTCCCGTGCTGTTTTGTTCTTTGTATATATTAGTACACAATGAAATATATTGTTTCTTGCACACTCTACAGATAAAGCATACTATACACAGAGAAGGAAAGAAGATGCAGAATGTAATGTTATCACCATAATTAGCTGTAGAGAAAGATCAACTTCATATAATGAGAATTATCAGGTCTGCATGTTTCAATCTTTCATTTTGTGAGAATCAAATACAACAGGAATTCTTTTAGGACATAGAACATTACAGCGCAGTACAGGCCCTTCGGCCCTCGATGTTGCGCCGGCCAGTGGACCCTCTAACCTAAACTATTCAAATATCATCCATATGCCTATCCACCGAACATTTGAATGCCCCCAAAGTAGGCGAGTCCACAACTGCTGCAGGCAGGGCATTCCACGCCCTCACCATCCTCTGTGTGAAGAACCTGCCTCTGACATCCATCCTATAACTACCACCTCTTAATTTAAAGTTATGTCCCATCGTGTTGGTCATCACCATCCGAGGAAAAAGGCTCTCACTATCCACCCTATCCAATCCCTTGATCATCTTATACGTCTCAATTAGGTCACTGCATAACCTTCTTCTCTCTAATGAAAATAACCTCAGGTCCCTCAGCCTTTCCTCATAAGGCCTTCCCACCATACCAGGCAACGTCCTGGTAAACCTCCTCTGCACCCTTTCCAATGCTTCCACATCTTTCTTATAATGCGGCGACCAGAACTGTACGCAATACTCCAAGTATTCTTGGACTCTTAAGACCTAAATATTTGCTACCTCTTGTTTAATCGTTTTTTTTTCTTTACATGTGAATGGATGTTGTGGTAAATATATTTAAGTGTTGAGAAATGAACCTTTATTTTTTTTTTGTTAAACATACTAGAAACCCCCTTTTTGTCTGTTCATAGCCCGCAACAGGTTAAAATATTTCTCTTTTTTAAAAGGATCTGTTTCTGCTCAGTTGTGAGGTGGGAAAAGGGGGAGTCATACCATCTCTCCCCTATCCATAATATTGTGAAATATTTCATTTTGAGATGTGGCATGACGTTTTCAGTAAATTAAGTATTTATTCAAGATCTGTCTAAACAAATAAAACCTGTTTATTTTTTGCTGCGAGTTCTCTGCAGAATAACCTACACGCTTTGGAAAAGGACCATTGGCACAGGTTTTCAATAATGAAACAAATATTAAAGAAGTAACAGAGATTGACAATGTTGAAAGTTTATTGGAAAATGGAGAAGGCTAGGTTAGAATTTGCCATTAGTTGGAGAAATTGGGACAGTCAATTCCAGAGATGTACAGATGTGATTCTGTGAGTATAAGAGAAATTGAAGAATGCAATACGGATGACATCTGTCAAAAAATTAATGGCTTGTTGGGTCTGTCGATGTTCTCCTGTCAAGGCTGGCGTTGTCTTGCTAAGAATGGTGTGAACTGTATGGGGAAACTCTCCACTATTTGGACTCCCTGTAAGAAGCCATGTTGAATTCTGAAGCAGAAATAAAATGCTGTGCTTACTGGAAATCAGGGAAAAAGAACGGAAAATGATGATAATATTCAGCGGCTCTGTCAATATTGATAAGGGTCAGCAAGCGCTTGATTGACTGCCATGTCTGATGGTCCATTCTGTCACGGATATAGAAATCACTACGAGGGGCTGAGACCACATAGCCCTCATGTCGAAATGGACTCCTGCAATTTCATGTGCAAAGCAGTTAGAGAGTCTGACAGACACTTGCGTATTTTTCACTGTTGCTGTGGATGAGCCCTAAACTGGCACATCACCAAGATGAGTGAACCCCCAGGAATCTTCATCCTCCTCACACACCAGCTCCTGAAGGACTTCTGTCGGATCTGTGAGAGATGAAAGATGTGATGAATTAGAACTGTCAAGGTAAGATGTTGCTACGTCATCATTGTGCACATTATATCTTTATGTTGCTGCTAACATATAAGTCAAGATGATTGAGTGTTATGTGCAATGTGGTT
Organism: Sphyrna mokarran; assembly: GCA_024679065.1. Taxonomy (NCBI): domain Eukaryota; kingdom Metazoa; phylum Chordata; class Chondrichthyes; order Carcharhiniformes; family Carcharhinidae; genus Sphyrna; species Sphyrna mokarran. The sequence continues at coordinate 35,997,419 of JAGIQG010000024.1, forward strand.
GCAGGATATTCAATTTTGTTAACAGATAGCTGAAAGACACCCATCTCTTTATCTCTGATAGTCTATTGTGCCAAAATTTAACACAGTGGCATAGTGGTTAGCACTGTTGCCTCACATTGCCAGAGGCCCAAGTTTGATTGCTGGCTAGGGTCATAGTCAGTATGGAATCTGCATATTTTCCCTGTGTCTGCATGGGTTTCCTCTTGGTGCTCTGGTTTCCTCCCACAGCCTGAAAGATATGCTGGTTCGGTGCATTGGCCGTGCTAAATTCTCCCTCCGTGTAACTGAACAGGTGGTGGGTGTGGCAACTAAAGGATTTTCATAGTAACTTCATTGCAGTGTTAAAGTAAGCATACTTGTGATACTAGTAAATAAACTCTCAGTCAGTCTGGAGATAACTGGATAGCCAACCCTTGGTTCACTGCCTTTCTCAGCTGGTCTGTGTATTTTTGTCCTGTGAGAAAAGAAAGTGATATAAAAACTAGAAGCAGGAGCAGGCCGTTTGGTTCTTTTGAGTCTGCTCTGTTATTCATTGTGGTCATGGCTGATCATCAAATTTAATATCATGACCACACCTTTCTCCATATCCCTTGATCCATTTAGCCTCAACAGCTCCATCTAATTTATTATTGAAATCACATAATATTTTGGCCTCAACTACTTCCTCTGGTAATGAATTCCACATATTCATCACTCTCTGGGTGAAGAAATTTCTCCTCGCCTCAGTCCTGAAAGATTTACCTCTTATCCTCAAACTACAACCCCTAATTCTGGACTCCCCCATCATCTGACATATCCTTCCTGAATCTACTCTGTTAGATTTTAATAAGTTTCCATAAAATCCCCCTCTAACCTCCGGTGAATCCTAACTGACTCACTCCTCTGAGGATGAAAAAAAGGAATGTGTTTAAAGGATAGATAGACAACATTTATGGGGATATAAGCATGGGTTTCCTCCGGCTGCTCCGGTTTCCTCCCACAGTTGTCACAAGTTGTGGCGGAAGGTTATCCCCAAGGATTTAATGTCACCCTTCAAAACAATTTAATGGATTTGTTATTCAAAACTTGCTTTCCAGAAATACACACTGGTTTTGATTTTTAAAATTTAAAGTTTTATTTATTAATCATAAATAACACTGCAATAAAGTTACTGCAAAATTCCCCCAGTTACCACACTCTGGCATCTGTTCAGGTGAATGCACCATCTTTTAAACTGTGGGAGGAAACTGGAGCACCCGGAGGAAACCCATGCTGACATGGAGAGAATGTGCAAATTCCACACAGACAGTGACCCAAGCCAGGAATTGAATCTGGGTCCCTGCCGCTGTGAGGTAGCAGTGTACCGCCCCTTTTGCTTTGCCCATGTTAAATTCATTTGAATTGCCTTCTTCATCTCACACTTGTATACTTCTGATTGCAGGTTTCGAGCCAGTCACTCACAGCTTACGACCTTTTATTAACAATAAATCTCTTCATCAGTCTTCAGCTTTGGCCACTGTACTTAAACAGTTTAAAATTTCAGTAACAGCTTCCTCAATCCCCTGATCTATCTGAGTTTTCAGACTGTCATTCTATCTCAATGGCTAATAATTTTGTTTTCTCCAGAAATTCTAATCGATTTCCTTCTCCACGGCTGACAATGATGGAAAAGCACCATCTTATTTGATGAGTACTTTGAAACAATGAGTCATAAATTACTGTGCTCATACCCATCAGTCTTTTTCCGTATAAGCATTATAAAACAAAGGCTGACAGACAGCAAGCCACTTGAGTAGATGTTGAGTCAGATGACAAAAAAACTTGGCCAGCACCAGGAGGCTTTTAAGGAGTGTCATTAAAAAAAAGGAAAAAGTGGCTGAGAGGCGGAGAGAAGCTTGAGCCTGAGACAAGTGAAGGCACGGCCACTAATGGTGGATATCAGGCATGCATGGTGCCACAATTAGAGGAGAATAGCAAGGTCATGGGGCTGGTGGAGGTTACAGGGATAGTGAGGGGTATGCCATAGAAATTGCAGCAAGGGAGAGAATCCTAAAACCAAGATGTTACTTTACTGAAAGCCAGTACAGGGGCAATAATGGAATAGGACTTCACAAGGTTCTTACAGCGCAGAAGGAGGCAATTTAGCCCATTGTGTTTGCATCAGAGCCTTGGTGTGAGTTAAAATACAAGACAGGCTTTGGATGACTTCAGGTTTATGGAGGGTCTGGATTAACATTGTTACGTCTGGGTTTGACTATTCCAAAGGCTTGAACGAGGGCTTCAGTAGCAGATCAGCTGAGCCAGCCTGAGATGAAATTAGCGCACGTTGTGTTTGCATCTTTTAATGAGGAATCACAGTTTGGTACATGCTAGAATTCATTGTGAAAGTGAGTTTCAGTTGGGAAAAACACAAGAATGACAAAACATGGTAGAGAACAGGCTTGGAGGCCTTGATGCAGAAAGTGGATTGATGAAGAGATGCCCTTGATCCATGGGGGAACAAAGAACAAAACAGCATGGGAAACAGGCCCAACGAGCCCGCGCCGCCACCCCGATGTTCCCATCTCTACCCGTGATCCCTGTCTATGTTTATAGATCTATGGATTAAAAACCAAATTTGAGACAATTTAGGGAGAATTTGTTTTGCCAATTAGCCTAAGAGAACATCTTTGGGATGTGGGAGGAAACCGGAGCACCAGGAGAAAACCCACGCAAGCAGGGGGAGAATGCGCAAACTCCCACAGTCACAGGCCCAAATCCATGTATCTGCACAGCACAGCTATAGTCACTGAGCTGTCGTGTTGCCCATCAGATGGTCCAGGTCAAGCGTACACTAACAACGTGAAGCAGTAGGATATTCTCGAAAAAGATCCAAGAGCAGTCCTCTCACGACCCATCGCGTGTATGCCCCTCGTTAGACAACAAGGTGGACCAAAGCACCTGTAGGGTAAAAAACAAGTACATCAATATCATCATCTATTTACTCACTTCCCAGGGACTCCCAAGGCTCATGATCCCTATTTTAAATCAGTTTTCTATACCCCTCCATTCCTATTCTGTTCATGTGCCCATCTAAGTATTTCTTAAATAACTCCAGAGTACCTGCCTCCACCACTTTACTTGGCAGCGCATTCCATACCCCCACCACCCTCTGTGTGAAAAAACTCCCTCTGGCATCCAAATTATACCTTACCCCCCTCACCCTAAGCCCGTGACCCCTCGTGCTTTTTGAGTCCATCCTAGGAAAAAGCTTAACCCTGTTTACTCTATCAATCTCCTTCAAAATCTTGTACACCTCTATCAGATCTCCTCTAAGTCTATGTCTTTCTAAGGAAAACAGTCCCAATTTTCCTAATCTCTCCTCATAACTCAGACCTTCCATACCAGGCAGCATCCTGGTAAACCTCCTCTGCACTCTCTCCAGAGTCTCCACGTCCTTCCGGTAGTAAGACGACCAGAACTGGACGCAGTATTCCAAATGAGGTCTAACCAGCGTTTTATACAACTGCAACATTAAAGGCCAGCTCTTGTACTCTATACCCCTTCCTATAAAGGCTAACATACTATATGCTTTCTTCACAACCTTCTCCACTTGCTCTGCCAGCTTCAGAGACTTGTTCACCTGCACCCCCAAGGTCCCTCTGCATCTCTATACTCTTAATCATATACCTCCCCCCTACATTCTTTCTCCCGAAATGCATCACCTCACATTTATCAGGATTGAATTCCATCTGCCATCTATCTGCCCAAGCTACCAACCTATCTATGTCCTGCTGCATCGCCTGACAATGCTTCTCACTATCCGCAAGTCCAGCCATCTTTGTATCGTCTGCAAACTTGCTGATCACTCCACTTACTCCCTCTTCCAAGTCATTTATATATATTACAAATAGAAGAGGTCCCAGTACTGAGCCCTGCAGCACACCACTAGTGACCGACCTCCAGCCAGAGCAACACCCTTCCACTATTACTCTCTGTCTCCTATTACCAAGCCAGTTACTTATCCATCTAAGGGCTGTCTTACGAGGAAAGGTTGAACGCACTGGGGTTGTTTTCCCTTGAAAGGCGTCGGCTGAGAGGGGATCTATTAGAGGTATATAAGATTATGAGGGGTATAGATAGAGTAAATGGTGGTAAGCTTTTTCCACCATTAGATTCGGATAGGACAAGGGGTCACGGCCTTAGGGTGAGGGGGGCTATGTATAAGACTAATATTAGAGGGCATTTTTTCACACAAAGGGTAGTGGGGGTGTGGAATGCACTACCGAGTAAGTTGGTGGGAGCAGGCACGCTAGGGTTGTTTAAGGGTCTCTTGGACAGCCACATGAGCGGTCTGCAGATAGAGGGATATATGAGGACTGTTTAAATACTTTAATTGTTTCCACAGACTATTCGGTCCACCTTGTTGACCAACAAGGTGCATGCATTCGGCAGGTCGTGCGAGGGCTGCTCTTGGATGTTACTTCAGGAGTGGCCTAGTGCTTCACGTCGTTAGTGTATGCTTAAACTGGACCATCAGATGGGCAACATGACAGCTCAGAGACTATCGATGTTGCTGTGCAGACACATGGATTTGGGCCTGTGTCTGCGGGAGTTTGCGCGTTCTCCCCGTGGTTGCGTGGGTTTTCTCCGGGTGCTCCGGTTTCCTCCCACATCCCAAAAATGTGCTCTTAGGCTGATTGGGTAACAAATTGTCCCTATATTGGTCTCTATATGTCATTAAGGCGTTAGGATGGCGGCGCGGGCTCGTTGGGCCGAAGGGCCTGTTTCCCGTGCTGGGTTGTTCTTTGTTCTTTGTTCTTTATCTAGCTACCTGTCCTTGTATCCCATTTGCCTTGACCTTCTCGACTAACCTCCCATGAGGGACTTTGTCAAACGCCTTACTAAAATCCAAATAGACAACATCAACGGCTCGCCCTTCGTCCACCGATTTCGTCACCTCCTCAAAAAATTCTACCAGATTTGTAAGGCACGACCTCCCCTTAACAAATCCATGCTGCATATCCCTAATCAGATCACAACGCTCTAAGTGCCTATACATCCTATCTCTAAGAATCCCCTCCAACAGCTTCCCTACCACTGACGTCAAACTTACCGGCCTATAATTTCCAGGGTTATCCCTACTACCCTTTTTAAACAAAGGTACAACATTAGCTATTCTCCAGTCCTCTGGGACCTCACCTGTGTCCAAGGAAGAGACAAAGATTTGCGTCAGAGGCCCAGCAATTTCACCTCGCACCTCTCTAAGCAGTCTGGGATAAATGCCATCAGGCCCTGGAGATTTATCCGTTTTAATGCTACCTAGAAGCTCTAACACTTCCTCCCTCGGTATGGATATTTCCCTCAACTGGTCCACAGCTCCTTCAGAGACAGGAGCTGTCAACAAGCCCCTCTCCTCCGTGAATTCCGACGCAAAGTATTCATTCAGGATCTCCGCCATTCCCTCGGGCTCTAAGTACAGTTCCCCTCCTCTGTGCCTAAGAGGTCCGATTTTTCTTCTAACCACCCTTTTATTCCTAACATAGGAATAAAAAGCCTTTGGGTTTTCCTTAATCCCATCCGCCAAAATCATTTCATGCCCCCTTTTTGCCCTTCTAACTCCCAGTTTGAACTCCCTCCTACTCTCTCTACATTCCTTCAATGCTGTCTCGGTTCCCAGCTGCTTTGACCTATCATACGCTTCTCTTTTCTTCCTAACCAAGTCCTCAATATCCCTAGTAATCCACGACTCTCTAATCCTACCTTTCCCATCTTTCCTCTTGGCCGGCACATACTTATCTTGCAACATTTTCAGTATTTCCTTGAAAGAGTCCCACATGCCTAGCGTCGACTTACCCTCAAACAACTGTTCCCAATCAGTTTCCCTAAGTTCCTGCCTAATCCGACTGTAGTTAGCCTTCCCCCAATTCAGCACCCTGCCTCTAGGGCAACAAGCATCCTTTTCCATCTGAATCCTAAAGTAGACAGAACTGTGGTCACTGTTAGCCACATGTTCCCCTACTACAACATAAACCACCTGCCCTGGCTCATTACTCAGAACTAAATCCAATATAGCCCCTTCTCTGGTCGGGCTAGCCACATACTGTTCCAACGATCCTTCCAGTACACATTTTACAAATTCCTGCCCATCCAAACCCCCAGCTCTAGATACTTTCGAATCCACCCTCGGGAGATTAAAATCTCCCACTATAACGACTCTGTTCTTTCTTCACTTATCCAAAATGTCTTTACATATGCCTTCTTCAACTGCCCGTGGGCTGTTGGGTGGCCTATAATACACCCCTAGCATAGTAATTCCCCCTTTCTATTCCTCAACTCCACCTACAGCGACTCCACTCCTATCTCCTCTGTATTGTCCTTCCTCTGCATTGCCGTGATGCTCTCCTTAACTAACAAGGCCACTCCCCCACCTCTTCTGGACCCTCCTCTGTCACGCCTGAAACACTTATACCCAGGAATGTTCAGTTGCCACTGCTCCCCTTCCTTTTACCACGTCTCTGTCACTGCCACCACATCCAAGTTCCTCACAAACATTAAGGCCCTAAGTTCATCCGTTTTTCCCGTCACGCTCCTCGCATTGAAACAACACACTCCAGACCTCCAAGACCACTCGGAACCTCCTTCTCCCTGGTGCATCTCTTCTCGTCCAAGCTTAGTCTATATCCCATCTCGCTCTCTACCGAGCTATCGGTCTCAGCCCCTCCCCCCCTCCATATTAGTTTAAATCCTGCCGAAACACTCCAGCTAACCTCCCAGCTAAGATATTCACACCCTTCCCATTCAAGTGTTCCCCATCCCTTCTATACAGGTGCCCTTCTTTCCCAAAGAATTCCCAGTTATCCACAAATATGAAACCCTCTGCCCTACACCAGTCCTTAAGCCACGCATTCAGCTGTAGGATCTCATTTCTCCTGGCTCCGCTATTACCCGCGCCTGGAAGCAGACCTGAGATCGCCACCTTCGAGGCCCTGCTCTTCAGCCTACCCCCCAACTCCCTGAACTGCCTTCGTATATCCTCCCTGCTCTTCCTTCCTACATCCTTCTCTCCTACGTGAATAATCACATCCACCTGGGCCCCCTCACCCTTCAAAATGCCCTCTACCCTGTCCGACACATCTTGCACCCCTGCTCCAGGGAGGCAAACTACCATCCTGGAGTCCCGCCTTGGACCACAGAAGCGTCTATCTATTCCTTTAACCCTCCCATCCCCCACCACTATCTCCCTTGTAGCCACATTCCTTCCCTTTGAGGTACTCTGGTCCTCGTGCCTTGCCTTTTTTAACCCTCCGCCCTCGATATTTTGGGGGGCTGCCAATGGGGAAGTCTTTGGACTGTCTCCCTCTCCTTTTTCCCCTTCCTGACAGTAATCCACCTGTAAGGGTCAGGTTCCCCCCCTTTAGGCTCTGGGTCTGCCACCCTACTCTGCCTCCCTTCCATGATTGTCTCGTTCTCCCTGACTAAAAACGCATCTTCCAACTGGCTCTCCAGTTGCTTGACCTGAGCCCTCAGACGCTGCAGCTCCAAACACTTGACGCATACATGGACTTTCGGGAGAGGTCTCGCCTCCAGGAACTCCGACATGTGACACTGTACACAGGTGAGGCATCTTCCCTTAATCCCTGCCATTATCATGGACACCTTTGGAGGTGTAAATTCCAGTGGAAACCCAGTAGCACACTGTGCCTAAGCCTGCTCTCGCCCAAGCCCCACGAGCCAAAGCCCTTATATCTCACTCTGCTGCCCTATTCACTCCGCTGCCCACTGTCTACTACCACTTTCTTTTTATGCTCCCCAGTTCCCTTCCCAGCTAGCCCCAGGACTAACTACAGCAGCAAAAAGCACTCAAAAAGAGAGGTTTAAAAAAAAGCAACTTGAAAAAATCACACTCCGCCACCAGCACTTCCAGTCACTCTGTCTCAGAGAACAAAGAGAACAAACACGGGGACTTGGAGGCCTTCCAGACAGATGCTGAGAAGCAAGTAGCATTGCCAGCTATTGAGCCCTGAGGGCTCGGGTAGAGTGATTCAGGAAGATCAATAACTTCACACGTGGTCAAGTTCAGTCAATGCACCTTTGAATATCTCAAAAGCTGCATCATGAACTTCACACCATGCCTCATTCACTATCCAATTTCAGCAATCTCTTTCAACCACAATCTATACTTCACAATTATTGCTTTGCCTCACCCGTACACACTTCAACTGTGCAAACCTCATACCTACACACCTTTATAGCTTATATACACTGACAGCTATTCAACCATGGTAGCCGCATCATCCAATCATAGTCGTGAACACACTTCACAATCAGAGACAGGAAAACCTAACCAACAGGGGAAATGCACAGGCTGCATATTCTCACCCTGATGGAGTAGATGGTAATCACTTTATTTGGACCGACCATGGCAAAGGGAGTGATGCACAATAGGGTTGGAATTATCAGATCAATCCTTCTTCACATAATCCCAATCAGTCCTATCTTACAATTGCTTCTGATTTGCAGGCTCCAGAAGACACCTCTTGCCTTGCTGTCCCTAGCTCCAACTCTACTGCTATTATCTCACCACCACCGTATTTTTCCTATCAGATATCCAGGAACTGAAAATGGCGAAGCATTAGTGTGCAGCCAAGGAGGAAGAAGAGATATATGACGATGACAACTTGGGTGGCACAATGCCACACTGGTTGGCATTGCTGCCTCACAGCTCCAGGGACCTGGGTTCAATTCCCAGTTTGGGTCACTGTGTGTGGAATTTGCACCTAGGTCTACATGGACTTCCTCCGGGTGCTCCTGTTTTCTCCCACACGCTAAATTGCCCCTTAGCGTCCTGGAATGTGTAGGGTAAAGGGATTACAGGGTAAATATGTGAAATGACAGGGATAGGACCAAGATGGGATTGATGATGTTGCAGACTCGATGGGCTGAATGGCCTCCTCCTGCACTGTAGGGTCCCTATGATTTCATGAAAACGCCATTGCTCGGTCTCATACTTGCAACTGCAAACTCAGAGGCTGACATCATGTATACTTTGGAGGGCAACTGAGAGGTGAGATTTTCAGCTGGTGTCACTGTTGATATGCAACTAAGGAAAGGGCTAAGAGGGGCACATCTACCGGCTTGCAAGAAGGAGAAGTTGCACATGCACTGCTGTAGAAGATTCATGTGGGTTTTGATGAGGAAACAGAGAAAAAGATACACGGACAGAAGCATTATGTGTCCTGACAGCCTTACCAGCAAGGCTGATGCCACTATCAAGGAACAATACCAACCTTACACACTGATTTCTGCAGAGCTTGGAGCTTATCCTTCCAGTGTGGAAGTGGCAGACAGCTCCATTTATGGACATGGCCATGATGTAACTTCTGATGGCCAATGTGAGGAACAAGCAGATTCGACATGATGTCTGAACGCTGCAATGAATCTTAGACTTATAGTCATGCAAATTCAGCTTGTTGCCATAGAACCATGGAAACACTAAAGTGCAGAATGAGGTCTTACATCTCATTCAGTCTGCACCGACTGAAAGAAACAGCATCTTATTGAGGTCTACCCCCACCCTATCCCCAAAGTCCTACAGATTTAAGACCATAAGACATAGGAACAGAATTAGGCCATTTGGCCCATTGAGTCTGCTCCACCATTCAATCATAGATCATTACAGCACAGAACAGGCCCTTTGGCCTTCGATGTTGCGCCGACCAATACAAAAAGCAATGCCCCTCCAAACTAAACCATTCCCTTCTCTTCCATATACTTATCAACTAAGCTCTTAAACGCCACCAAACTTGGCGCATCTACAACTGCTGCAGGCAGGGCATTCCACTCCCGAACCACCCTTTGGGTAAAGAACCTACCTCTGATATCCGTCCTATAACTATCACCCCTTAATTTAAAGCTGTGTCCCCTCGTGCTAGCTTTCTCCATCCTAGGAAAAAGGCTATCACTGTCCACCCTATCTAAACCTCTAATCATCTTATATGTTTCGATAAGGTCCCCTCTTAGCCGCCTCCTTTCTAACGAAAACAACCTCAAATCCCTCAGCCTCTCTTCATAAGACCTGCCCTCCATACCAGGCAACATCCTGGTAAACCTCCTCTGTACCCTCTCCAATGCCTCCACATCTTTCTTATAATGTGGGGACCAGAACTGCACACAATACTCCAAGTGCGGCCGCACTAGAGTTTTGTACAGTTGCAACATGATGCTGCGGCTCCTAAATTCAATCCCCCTACCAATAAAAGCTAAGACTCCATATGCCTTCTTAACAACCTTCTCGACTTGACTGCCTACTTTCAGGGATCTATGCACATATACACCAAGATCCCTCTGTTCATCAACACTATTAAGAATCCTACCATTAGCCCTATACTCTACACATTTATTATTCCTGCCAAAGTGCATTACCTCACACTTTTCCACATTAAACTCCATTTGCCACCTCTCGGCCCAGCTCTGCAACTTGTCCAAGTCTCTCTGCAAACTATAACACCCCTCTTCACTATCTACCACTCCACCGACTTTAGTGTCATCTGCAAATTTACTAATCCATCCTTCAATACCCTCATCCAGATCATTTATAAAAATTACAAACAGCAGGGGCCCCAAAACAGACCCGAGGTACACCATTTGTCACCGAACTCCACGATGAATATCTCCCATCAACCACCACCCTCTGTCTTCTATCTGCTAGCCAATTCCTAACCCAATTAGCTAAATCACCCTCTATCCCATACATCTGCATTTTCTGCAGAAGTCTTCCATGGGCCACCTTATCAAACGCCTTACTAAAGTCCATATATACCACATCAACCGCCTTACCCCCATCCACCTCTTTGGTCACTTTTTCAAAAACTCAATGAGGTTAGTAAGGCACGACCTACCCTTCACAAAACCATGCTGACTATCCCCAATCAATTCATTTCTCTCTAAATAACTATAAATCCTATCCCTAATAATTCTCTCCAATACTTTGCCCACAACAGAAGTAAGACTCACTGGCCTATAATTCCCTGGAAGGTCTCTCTTCCCCTTCTTGAACAATGGGACCACATTCGCTATCCTCCAGTCCTCCAGAACCACACCCGTAACCAACGACGACCTGAAGATCAGAGCCAGAGGCTCTGCAATCGCCTCTCTTGCCTCCCAGAGAATCCTAGGGTAAATCCCGTCCGGCCCAGGGGACTTATCCAACTTCAAACCCTCGAGAATATCTAGCACATCCTCCCTATCTACTTCAATACTTTCCAGTTTGCAACCCTGTACCTCAGTGTTCTCCATTTACATTTACATCACCCTTCGTGAATACCGAAGGGTTTTCTCATCCCTATTCTCCTGCCTTTTCCTCATAACCCCAATCCCTTTATTAATCAAGAACCTATCTATCTCAGTCTTAAAGACATTCAATGATCTGGCCTCCACAGCCTTTTGTAAAGAATTCCACAGAATCATCACTGTCTCGCTGAAGAAATTCCTCTGCATCTCTGTTTTAAAAGATTGTCCCTTTTGCCTGAGGTTGTGTCCTCTGGTTCTAGTTTTTCTTACTAGTGGAAACATCCTTTTTATGTCCACTTTATCCAGGCCTCACGGTATCCTGTAACTTTTAATAAGATCCTCTCTCGTCTTTCTAAACGCCAATGAGTACAGACCCAGAGTTCTCAATTGTTCCTCATACAACAAGCTCTTCATTCCAAGGATCATTCTTGTAATCCTCCTCTGCATCCTTTCCAAGGCCAGCACATCCTTCTTTAGATACAGGCCCAAAACTGCTCACAATACTCCAAATGGGGGTCTGACCAGGGCCTTAAGTCTCAGATGTGCATCCCTGCTCTTGTATTCTAGCCCTCTTGACTTTAATGCTAACATAGCCTTCCTAACTGCTGACTGAATCTGCACATTAACCTTAAGAAAATCTTAAACAGACTCCCAAGTCTTGTTGTGTTTCTGATTTACTAAGCACTTCCACATTTAGAAAATAGTTTATCCTCTATTCCTCCTTCCAAAGTACATCACCTTTTCACCAAGGCTAATCCACCTTATCTTTGGACTATGGGAGGAAACCCACATAGACACATGGAGAGTGTGCAAACACCCAAGGCAGGAACTGAAGCTGGGTCTCACTGTGCCACCCCAATGCCAGTGTTCAGGGTGACTTTCAGCATTTTAGAGTGGCCCAGCAGTCTGTCCTCCAACACAGCATAGGGCTCACTGAACATCAGCTCCTGAGAGTGGCAATGACCCTGTGGAATACAAACCTGCTGTCATCTCAGAGAAACGGCATTTATCCCCCCACCACTCTTATGCCACCAGTGCCCCTGCTGATGGCTGCCATCCTAGACTGTTGCCTTCAATATCAAGCTGGTGCATTCTGAAGTTGGGCATTCCAGGCTAAGAGCTGCTTGTTGATCATCTGCAGTACTTCCCACTGAAAGCCAACTGGAACTGATGTAGTATCCCGTGTTGGACGGACAATGGGAAATAAAGCCAGGCATTGTGGGGAAAGCACAAAGGTGACTCATTGAGTTTTACCAATCCAACCACCTGGTAGTCCATAAAACGTTGGTTTGGAATGTTTGTTTTGCAGTGGCTTTTATTTCAGTATTGCAATTGAGAAGCGACAGGAGAAAGGCGAATTGTGGGACTGTTGTTAACTGAGAAATTAGGGCCGTGTTCAAAAGTATCGCAGTGAGATCAGCTGATCACAAACAACCTGGGTGGAAAAAGGATATATTGGCCATCTCCTCACTTTTTCCTTCTTCCCTTTCTCCTCCACCTCTTCCTCAGCTGCTAGTTGTGTCCCTCAAGGCAAGTACTATGCCCTCATGATGGCAAGGATTCAGAAGATCGCAATGACTTTGACACTTGTTGTGAAGGCTATGCATACTGGTCCAAACAGTAAGATACTTCAATGAGAAAGTGTAATCAGAAAGATGGGCTATGTTCATCAATTAAGTTTAAGTTTATTTGTCACTTTATGGTAACACCACACATGAAGTTACTATGAAAATCCCCTAATTGCCACACTCTGGCATCTGCTTGGGTATACGGAGGGGAAAATTTAATGTGGACAATGCACCTAATTGGCATTTTTTTTGGACTGTGGGAGGAAACTGGAGCACCTGAAGGAAACCCACGCAGACAAGGGGAGAATGTGCAAACTCTGCACAGACAGTGACCTGAGCCGAGAAAGTACAGGAGGCCGGACATTTGTTAGGTAAATGCAAATTAATTTACAAGCTGCAGCAAATGTCACATGATCAACTCCCAGGAAATCGGCCAAGAAGAGTTGGCAAGTCTACCTCAAGGTACAGACGTACCAATTATCTAAATTTGATTCAGACAGCTTTACACTTGAATTATACTACATGCTGGGTGGGTATGTTAAGCTGAACGCACTTCACCATCATGTATATCTTGTCGCCCTGTGGGACAGAGACACGGGGTGACAATTGCAAAATTCTCATACACTCACGTGCTTGAGATCAAATCAAGGATGGTGCGACACTCGGCACTGAGGACAAAAAAAATGACTTGAATCAGGAGAGATATGAAATCTTAATCCTCCCGTAATGAAGTATAATGAGATCATATTCATGATTAATTTACAGTGAAGTATTCACTATAACCTGGCTCGGATTTGTTCATCAATATTAAAATTTGTGTAATTCGAGATATTTTCAAGATGCAAATGATTTTGTGAAATGTTCATATTGATTGAGAAAGTAACACTGTGGGTTTTTTTTTTCACTTCTGTTCCTTTAATAAAATACAGCAACTCTCCACTCAGAGTTCTCACTTTTTGTTTGCCAATCATCCAGGAAAATAATTGCCTCCCTACAATTTCTCACTGGGTAATTTTACACTATAATTGAAGACCACAGTCACAAATAGATTTTCCTGCTGGCTCCTATTTTTGAGGTGAAAGGCTATATAAGAATTATTGAATCCTTAAGAGGGTGCACTTTTAAATAAATCAATTTGTTTTCACTCGTGCTTTTAAGGAAAAGTAAAATTGTTATACGTTATTAATATGCAATCAGGTAAATTTGTAAGGTATCGGTAAAACGGATTTTAATTATTTAAGGTTGTTGCTGACAGTAACAAAGAATCAAAAGCTCAAGACAATCAAAAGCTGAGTACTGACCTCAATTTGATGTGCAACCGTCTGCCACCTCTCAAAAGCATTATGTACATCTGAGAGCTGCTTCTCACTCTGCAAATCCTCTCTGGCACCTTACATTTGTTAAGGATTAATTCACAGATCCTAAACTGCTAATGTAGAGCCTTGAGATGAGAATAGTGGGGGAGGAGGACAGAGAATCTGCTTGTAATGTTGAGGATCTCTCCCTGCTGGACTTGTCTGCAGATCCCTGCTGGAAGCAGCAAGACAACTGACTGACCCACTCGGCTAAGTTTGGCAAGTTCAAAGGTGAAAATAAAGGATGAGGATATTCAGTTGAATCCTTTTGAAATGCAAAGGGCAAATAGAAAAAGGACACAGCCTCAGTTTTACTAAGGACACAAATGGTAACCTGAGAACCAAAATAAGCCAATTTGAAAGAAAGGTCAGGAAAATTCCTCTCTGAGTCCTCGAGATGACTAAAATGAGTTCAGGATTATCCCTCCCCTTAGTTGGTAAATACTTCTGAATAATGCAGCCAGGAACAGGTCCTGCTGTCTCTTAATTTCAGAATGAATAATTTTGTAAGAGTCATCCAGTAAACCTTTCCTTTGGCTATAATTTTAAGTCATTGCTTATGACACTTTTTACATTGTGAATTAAGATACCAAAGGAAGCGGTCTTACAAAAAAAAATTAAGTGCTGAATGAGAGTGAAAATGAGAAGGAGTCACATCCAACCTTTAGATGAGCTCCCAGACACAATCATATGGCATTTAGAAAAAGAATGATGCAAGGTACGTGTTTGACAATCCTCAGCAGTCTAACTTTTGACTTTCTGCACACAGTTAGCATGGGAAAGGCCTCCGACCTGTGAGTCGCTGACATGGATTCAGGCTATTACCTTATGGGCTGAGACCATCAAGATATTAATTATCTATTCAATCAGGAAGCTAACCATCCCCTAATTGTGTTAAGTCTTCCTGAAACTGCTCAATCAGCCCTGATCAATAAATCAGGCAAGATCAATCTCCAGTGTTTGTGAAAAACATTTTAATACTCCAAGATCTCATCATTAACAATTTTAGATATGTTCTCCAACTTGGCCACTATCTCTTTGAAATGGATGGCCATCACCAGATCTTTCCCCAACTAGCCTTGCTGGACCTGATTTTGTTGCAGCAGAATTGAATTTAACCTTTCCTTTAGATAAAAGGTCAAAGAACAATATAGCACAGAAACAGGCCCTTTGGCCCTCGAAGCCTGCACTGATCATGCATTTCTAACTAGACCATTCATTTGCATCACTCTATTCCCAGTCTGTTCACATGACTATCTAGATAAGCCTTAAATGACCCTTGTGTGTCTATCTCAACCACATTGTTTGGTAGTGCATTCCAAGCCCCCGCCATCTTCTGTGTAAAAAATGTCCCTTGCATATCTGTATTGAACATTGCCCTCCTCATCTTGAACTTGTGATCCATTGTATGTGTCATTTCTGACCTGGGAAAAAGCTTCAAAATGTTCACCTTATCTATGCCCTTCATAATTTTATAAACTTCTATTAGGTCGCCCCTTAACCTCCGCCTTTCCAGGGAGAACAACCCTAGTTTACTCAATCTCACTCATAGCTAATACCTTCCATACCAGGCAACATCCCGGTAGATCTTTTCTGCACTCTCTCTAAAACCTCCACATCTTTCTGGTAGTGTGATGACCAGAACTGTATGCAGTGTTCCAAGTGTGGCCTAACCAACATTCTATATAACTGCAACATTATATGCCAACTTTTATACTCTGTGCCCCATCCAATAAAGGCAAGCATGCCATATGCCTTTCTCACCACCTTTTCTACCTGTACTGCCACCTTTAAGGATCTATGGACTTGCACACCCAGATCCCTCGGTGTGTTTATATTCCTAATGATTCTGCCATTGTATAGTTCCCCGTGTTAGATCTACCAAAATGCATCACTTTGCATTTGTCTGGATTAAATTCCATCTGCCATTTTTCTGCTCAGTTTTCCACCCTATCACCTGCTGTATTCTCTGACAACGTTCATCGCTATCCACAACTCCAGCAATCTTTGTATCACCCACAAACTTACTAATCGGACCAGCTAGTTCTTCTATATATTATTTATATATATCACAAAGAGCAGAGTTCCTAGTACAGAGCCCTGCGGAAGACCACTAGTCACAGACTTCCAATCAGAAAAAGACCTCTTCACTGTTACTCTCTGTCTTCTATGGCCATGCCAGTTCTGTAACCATCTAGCTAGTTCACCTTTGATCCTGTGAGATTTAATCTTTTACACCAGCCTGCCATGAGGGACCTTGTCAAATGCTTTACTAAAATCCATGTAGATGACATCCACGGCCCTTCCCCATCAATCATTTTTGTCACCGCCTCAAAAAACTCAACCGAATTTGTGAAGCATGACCTCCCTCATACAAACCATGTTGTCTATCACTAATGAGACTATTCAGTTCTAAACATGTACAGATCCTCTCTCTAAGAATCTTCTCCGACAATTTTCCTACCATGGATGTCAATCTCACTCGCCTATAATTATCCGAATTATCCTTGGTACTCTTTCTAAATAATGGGACCACATTTGCTCCAATCCTCTGGGACCTCACCTTTGTCCAATGAAGAAACAAAGATTTCTGTTAGAGGCCCAGCAATTTCATCTTTTCTCCCTCTCTCAGCAATCTAGGATAGATGCTATCTGGCTCTGGGGATTTATCTATCATAATGCTTCTAAAACATTTTCCTCTCTCGTAATTGTAGACTTTTGAACTATGACTGTAATGCCACATGATTTGTATTACTTATTAATGACATCTCAATATCTTGGCTGTATCATTCAATAGTTCCATATTTCATTTACGGTGATCAGTCTGAGCCTTCCAAATTATGTCTCCTGTTCCAATACCATATCAATTTTCAGTAAAACTGATTTGTGCGTCATCCAGCAGCTTTCTGTGCAGTTTTGTCATAGAATCATAGAAATCCTACAGTACAGAAAGAGGCCATTTGGCCCATCGAGTCTGCACTGACCACAATCCCACCCAGGCCCTGTCCTTATATCCCTACATATGTACCCACTAATCCCTCTAACCTATGCATCTCAGGACACTGAGGGCAATTTTTTCATGGCCAATCAACCTTACCTAACCCACACATTTTTGCATTGTGGGAGGAAAGCAGAGCACCCAAAAGAAACCCATGCAGACACGAGGAGAACGTGCAAACTCCACACGGACAGTGACCCAAGCCAGGAATCAAACCCAGGTCCCTGAAGCTGTGGAGTAGTAGTGCGTAACAAATTTCTCCTTAGTTAACCCATTGCATCTTTTGGAAGATGAAATTGAACAGTAATTGAGGCTCTGCTCATTTCTCAGTGATTTATAAACATTTGGAACGTACATCTATGCAATAATGTAATGCTTTTCTTTGTATAGAAACAACAAAAGACTAAAATACAAGCAGCTATAATGAAGGCTGACATCCTAGAAAAAGAACTCTATTAGTCACTAATGGTACAGAAAGTGCCAGTATTGTAAAAGAAACCCTACCTCGCACTGCAAAACATTAACTGCATTTGAAACTTTCCAGATAAAAGCTCCATGCAACAATACCAGCTGGGAGACTATTGATAGGTAAGAGAGGTTCTGTGTAAAGCATTGTTGCAAGTAGTTAATGTGAATTGCACCATTATGTGCGATTAAGCAACCACTTTATCTGTCTTTTGGTCGCAGGTTAGTATTTAGGGAGCCATGAATGAAATCTTTTAGTTCATTTTTCATGGTTCAACTTTGAATAGTTGTATGAGTACAGTACTTTTGTGTTAAAAAAAATTCTCACTCAGCTGACTTACTTGAATTACTGGTTACGGAGGTAAGGCAGGAAAGTTGACTTAGTGGCATAGTGGTTACCAGTGCTGCCTCATAGCTTCACGGACTTGGTTCAATTCAGGCCTTTGATGACTGTGTAGAGTTTGCACATTCTCCCCATGTCTGTATGGGTTTCCTCTGGGTGCTCCAGTTTCCTTTCACAGTCCAAAAAATGTGCAGATTAGATAGATTAGACATTCTCTCTAATGTCCCAAGATATGTAAATTAGATAGACTAGCCATGGTAAATGTTTGGGTTGCAGTGATAGAGCAGGTTCAGATTTGATGGGCCAAATGGCCTCCTCTGTGCTGTCGATCAATGTCCTGGAAAATAGCTTTCTCTTAGAGGAAAACATGATCCCAGGAAGGAATGAGGATGAGTTTCAATTTCCTCACCATGTTGTTATTTTTACTAACATAAAGCTACTCTTCATTTCATAGTGTGTAATGTTGGGAAATGGAAATGGAATTCTTGTTAAGAGAAATCTTTCTCACTGTGTGTTTGCATTTGCAGATGATAGGCTGATCATAGTTCCGAAACTTGGATTCAATTTTTGTTTTATATATACAACCAGTCAAAATTAGCAAGAGTTATCAATCACAAATATTCAGTTTAATTAAGGTCAACATAGGAAAAGCAGTAGATCACTCAGCCCTTTGAGCCTGCTCCACCATTTAATAAGATCATGGGCTGATTAACACTCACTAAGTCAACTTTCCTTAACTACATAATCCTTAATTCCCTAACCAATTAAAAAACTATAAATCTCAGCCTTGAAATTGTTCAAGAACTTGGCTTCCATCACAGTTTCTGATGGTAAAGAATTCCAAAGATTCACCACTCAGAGAGAAGAAATGCTTCCTCAAATTCATCTTAGATGAGCACCTCCTTTGTGGTAGTGTGGCCACTTTAAGAGATGAGCATTTATGAGTCATGAAACTCAGTGGAGCCTACTGGGAGGAAGCACATGAGCCGGCACCTATCAGGTGTTAATGAGCGAGTCCTGGAAGGAGGGAACTTTCAGTGTGAGATCCAGAATCAGTGGAACTAAACTTGTATTTGCATTGAGCTTATTATATACAGTTTTATCTTTTCTTCAATAAATCACTGTTGTAATTTGAGGCTTCCTCTTCAAGGTAGCTCATGCTGTTAAACCCTTATTCTGCCACTATGCCTTCTGGTCCTACACTTTCCCATGAATGGAAACATCCTCCCAATGTTTACCATGTTTAAACCTCTAAGAATCTTGTATGTTAATTTTCAGATTTGCTGATGACACTACTGTAGTGTAGGATCTCAAACAATGATGAGTTGGAGTATAAGAAAGAGATATAGAATCTGGGGAACTGGTGCGAATGACAATAATCTCTCCATCAATGTCATCAACTTTAGGAAGAATACTGGAGGATATGCCCCTATCTACATCAACGGGAAAGAAGTGGAATTGTTGAGAGCTTCATGTTTCTACTTGTCCAGATCACCAACAAACTGTTCTGGTCCCTCCATGCTAACACTATAGTTGAGAAAGCCCACCAACATCTCTACTTTCTCAAGAGACTAAGACAATTTGACACATCCATTACAACTCTCACCAACTTTTACAGATGCACCATAGAAAGCATTATTTTTGTTTGTATCTCAGTTTGGTATGGCTCCTACTCTATCCAAGACCATTAAAATCTACGAAGGGTCATGGATGAAGCCCAGTCCATCATGTAAACCAACTTCCTTTTATTGACTGTGTACATTTCCTGCTGCCTCAGGAAAAACAGCCAGCATTACCACAGACCCCACGTGCCCTGGACATATTCTCTTCCATCTGCTTCCATCAGGGAAGCATAAAAAAAATCTAAGGACATATACCAACTAACTCAAGAACATCATCTTCCCTGTTGCTATGGACCTATCTCGTATTAAGTTGATCTTTCCCTACACTCTAGTTATAACTGTAACACTATATTCTGCACACTCCTCTTTCCTTCCCTATGTATGGTATGCTTTGTCTGTATAGCGCACAAGAAACAATACTTTTCACTGTGCTAATACATGTGACAATAAATCAAATCATATCACCCCTTATTCTTCTGAACTCCAAGGAGTATGGATTCAACCTGATAATCTCGCCTCATAGGGCAGTCCCTCCATACCAGGGACCATCCTGGTAAACCTTTCTGTACTGCCTCCAATGATAACATATTTGTATAACGTGACAACACTGTGCCTTTAAGAAATGTATTTTAATCATGTCTCTGCAGTTTTTTTAAGTAGGCCTGTTATTTTTTTGTTATTCTTGCTGTGATGTCAGCACCATTATCTTTTATTATTGTTGAAGCAACATAATGGGCATTTTGTTTACTTTTAATCTGCACCTGATACAATCTCCTGGAGTTTTATGACACTTTTGGGAATTGTAGATTTATGACTTTGGCAGATCAGATGCCTTTGGACAGTTTTTTTTTCCAAAAGGAAAAATCCAAAGGTTTTACTTTCATTTTGAATATATAAAATATAACATTATGTAATAATTGAAAATAGGAACGTAGGGACATAGCAATTAAGAGCAGAAGTAGGCAAATTCAGCCCTTCAAACCTGCTCCGTCATTCAGTCAAATTATGACTGATCTAACTCTGGTCTCAAATCCTGTTCCCCAGGAGTAGCACAGTGGCACAGCGGTTAGCACTGCTGCATCACAGTGCCAGGGACCTGTGTTCGATTCCCAGCTTGGGCCAATGTCTATGCGGAGTCTACATATTCTCCTCATATCTGCGTGGGTTTCCTCCAGTTGCCTCCCACAGTCTGAAAGATGTGTTGGTTAGATGCATCTGCCATACTAAAGTCTCCCCCGGTGTCTCTCCCCAACACTCTGACAGCCAGGGAATATTCACAGTAACCTTATTGCAGTGATAATATAAGCCTACTTGTGACACTAATAAATAAACTTTAAAAACTCCCCTTTTCCCTTTTTTCAATTAGAAATATATTATCTCCTTCTTGAAGCCATTCAACAATTCAAGCATTCAGTAAATGATTGCCCAGAATAAAATGCAGAAATCAGAAAAGTACAATGCAGGCTGAATCTGAGAGGCAATATGGACTAGGTGGAACAAAGTTGATTTCTAGGGTTGGGCTATTCACATCACTTTTTAGAACATGCACAACTATAAGGAAAGGAGCAGGAGAAATTGTTCAGAGAGAATCACGTTCTATAGGTCCTACATTCAGTACAGATTTCAGATTAAAATATTACCCGAGTGTCTTCAATTTAGTATGCATATGAAAATATGTTAATTCTCCAATGTACAGTGATCGATATTAGTCACAAATTCTAATATTTGATTTTATTTAACCAATGTTTAATTTTCCAAGAAATATGTAATAACCTCATAATTTGCCTGATAAAGCTCTAATAGCTGGAATTGTTCCTTAATATCAGTCTTGCAACAGATTTTGGTGACACTTGATTAAGTAAATATAAATAAATAATACAGGAGCTTTTAGGGCCTGGGTAATCTATTTGTCTCACAAATCTTTAATCTATTCCTCAACCCAATCAGAAACCAGCAATTCTGCATGAAGAGGAGCTAGATATGGCATTGGAACAAGAAAAGACCATTTAATCTGCTCAGCTTCTTCCTCTAGTTAACGTGACTATGGTCTAACTCCATCGACTAGTCTTTGCCCTATGTCCTCTAATACTTGTATAAACAGTGTGCTTTATCTATATAGTGTGTAAGAAACAATATTTTTCACTGTATTCTAATACATCTGACAATAATAAATCATTTTTTTTTAATCATTTGAGAGACGCTTACTGGCTGGCCAGCATTTATTGCCCACGTCTACTTGTCTAAGCGCAGTTGGAAGTCAACTGCATTCCTGTAGCTCTGGAGTCACATGTAGGCTAGACCAGTAAGGACAAGGGATTTCCTTCCCTAAAGAAAATAGTGAACCAGATGGCTTTTTACGACAATCAACAATGGTTTCATGGTCATCTGTAGATTCTTAATTCCAGATTTTTTTTTTAAAATGATTTCAGATTCCACCATCTGTGTGGTAGGATTCGAATCTGCATCACTAGAACATTAGCTGAGCTTCTGGATTAATAGTCCAGCGATAATACCACCAGGCTATTGCCTCCCTACAAATCAAATCAACCAACTTAAGAACAGCTTCCTTCCTGCTGTCATCAAATGTTTAAATGGACCTACCTTACATTCAGTTGATCATTCTCTACACCCTAACTATGACTGTAACACTACATTCTACACCATCTCCTTTCCTTCTCTATGAACTGTATGCTTTGTCTGTATAGCACATAAGAAAGAATACTTTTCACTCTATATTACTACATGTGAAAATAATAAATCAAATCAAAATCTATCAATTTCATATAAAATTAACAATTAATCCAGAATTAATTGCAATGTGTTCCAGAAACTTCTAAACTTCAACTTTTTGTATAGAGAATTGTTTCCAATTTCATTCCTGAAAAGCCTGGCTCTAATTGTTAGGTCTTATCCTTTTGCCTAAAATCCCTAACCAACAGAATTGGTTTCTCTTCACATACCCTCTCTGTCCTCTTAATATCTTAAGGACTTTGGTCTAATTACCCTTTAATATTCTAAATTCTAGGAAATACAAACCCAGTTTAAGTAATCTGGGTCCCTGGCCCTGAGAGGTCAGGGACTCAGACTCAATTCCAGCCTTGGGTGAATGTGTGATGTTTGCACATTCTCCCCGTGTCTGTGTGGGTTTCCTCCAGGTGCTACAGTTTCCTCCCACAGTCCAAAGATAATTGGACATACTAAATTGCACTATAACATCAGGGAATTTGAATGAAAGGTATGTGGAATTGAGGCAATAGGGCCTGGCTCAGTGGGCTGCATGTCTCCTTCTGCACTGCAACAATTCAATGATTCTAAGGTAACACTAGATTACAGATGCGACTGCTCTTCTCAACTCCTTGGCTCCAACTGCTAATTCCTCTATGACCTGTGGTCCATGCCTTCCTGCCAATTGGCATCAGCTTCCTGCTAGAGAGCCTTTGTTAGTCACATAGTCCTCAGAACATTCACCCTTTTCAAGGGGACATGACATTGACTGTTTAAAAGGAAGCAGAGAGTAATGGCAAACATTCTTTATTGGACTGGAAATGGTATATGGTGGGGGCTGTAGGGATTGGCATTTGGATCAATGCTTTCTTTGACATTAATGATTAGATTTTGATGTACAGGGCACAATTTCAGAATTTTTTCATGACACAAAGCTCAGACATAATGTGAACTGTAAGGAGGATAGTGATAGAATTCAAGAGGAATGTGGCAGATAAATCCTGAGAATTGGGAAGTGATGATTTGCTAGAAAGAATTATGCCTCAGTTGTACAGGGCACTGGTGAGATCACATTTGGAGTTCTATTTGCAGTATTGGTCTCCTTATGTAAATTTACTAGCACTTCCAAAAGGTTGGCTAAACTAATACCAGGAATGGGCAGGTTGTCTTCTGAAGAAAGGTTGAAGAAGTTAGATTTATATTCACAGGAGCTTATAAGAGGGTTATAAATCTTCTGTTTATTGATTGAAAATTTTAAGATCCCATCAGACATTGGATATGGTGGGTGTGAAGGTGATGTTTCTTCTTGTGGAAGGGTCTAGAACAAGGATTTACCATTTAAAAATAAAGGATCACTCATTTAGAAGAGAGATTAGATTTTCTCTCAAAGGATCGTGAATCTTTGGAACTCACTTCCTTAAAAGACAATAGTAGCAGAGTCTTTGAATATTTTTAAGCCAAAGGTAGATAGATTTCTGTTCAGGGAGGGGAGAAATGTTGATGATGTCGGTGAGAGGGCAGAGTTGAAGTTACCATCAGATCAGCTATGATCTTATTGAATGGCAGAACAGAATTGAGGGGCCAAGTGGCTCCAGTCCTGCTCCACTTCATATGTTTCTATGTTCATAATTAAGAACAAGCAGCAGCAAAATAAAATACAGGATGCAATTCTCAGGGATCTTTTCACATAAATTATTGAAAGGACAGAGTATGTTAAGACAGTGGTTTAAAAAGACAAAGGGGATTCTGGGCTTCATTTTTAAAACTATAATTTATGGGATGTGGGCATTGCTGGCTAGACCAGCATTTATTGCCTGTACTTAGTTGTCCTTCAGAAGGTGATGGTGAGCTGCATCTTGAATGGCTGCAGTCCCTGAAATGTGGACACCCCTACAATGCTGTTGGGGAAGGGCATTCCAATGTTTTGATGCAGTAACAGTGAAAGAACAGCAATATGCTTCCAAATAAGAATAGTGAGTGGCTTGGACAGGAACCTCCTGGGTGTTGTATTCCCAGCTAAACACAGCTCTTGTCCAATAGATGGTGGTGGTCATGGGTTTGGAAGGTGCTACTTAAAGAATGTTGGGGTGTTCCTGCAATGCATCTTGTAGATGATTAATTCATTAATCTATTAAAGTCCTTTTGTGATTTTATACTTCCATCAATACTGCTTATAAATCCACTCATTCCTGTGCTATCAGCAAACTTAGATATGTGGGTTTCTAGCCTGTATTCTAAATCATGATAAAGTACAGAAAATAACTGAGGTCCCAACACAGATCCCTGTGGGACACAAATCCCATTCAGCCATTGAGAGTTGAACAAAGATTGAACAAAGAACAAAACAGCATGGGAAACAGGCCTTTCGGCCCAACGAGCCTGTGCCGTCACCTCGATGTTCCCACTTCTACCCATGAGCCCTGTCTATGTTTATAGGTCTATGCATCGAAACCAAATTTGAGACAATTTAGGGAGAATTTGTTCTGCCAATCAGCCTAAGAGCACATCTTTGGAAACCGGAGCACCCGGAGAAAACTCACGCAAGCACGGGGAGAATGCTCAAACTCACACAGACACCGACCCAAATCCATGTATCTGCACAGCGCAGCGATAGTCACTGAGCTGTAGTGTTGTCTATCAAATGGACAGTTCTGCCTCATAGTCCCAATTCTGTGACTCCTGATGCTCAGTCAAATTTCAAATGAGACCAATAATTTTCTCTTAACTCCATAAGCTTCAATTTTCAACTTTCAGCCACTTAATATTTGACTCAATGCCTTCTGCAAGGCCGTATAAATCCATCTCTAGACATTGCCTTGATCACCACAAATCTTCAATGACATCTGTTTGGCTTAATGTCAGGCACATTTCTTTGCTGCATATGTTGCCTACTCTAGATCTGTGGCCTGAAAAATGTTTGCTTTATTTACTTCAGGTTGATCTGAGCTCAAAAGAAACCAAATCCAGAAAATTTGTAATATGCAAGTAACCAATTTGCAATCAACAAAAATGTGCATTTTGAAACTACTTGTCATTTGAAGAACAGTGCTTCAAATTGAAAGAATTATATGTTGATTGGAACCAAAAGGAATATAAAAAATTTGAGGTCAAGGGTTAGATTTTCAGACCCTATGCCCCCTAAACACCAATGCTGGTTGGGATGCCAATTTCCAGTTATAGTGTCATAAGGTGACATTTTCCTGCCCGCCTGCCACAGGAATCATAGCAGGTGGCACACAAACCGTGAAAAGGGCCGTTGACCTTAGGCAGGATTTTCCAGTATTGAAGCGAACGCTGATAGAAAATCCCACCCGTTGTATTACATAGTACAGAAGTTCTGCCCATTGACTCTGCACTGACAAAACTATATTACATTTTCCAGCACTTGACCCTTAACCCTGAATATTATGAAATTTCAAGAGCTCATGCACAGATTTTTAAAATGTTGTGAGATCTCCCCCCTCCATTCGCATCCCAGGCTGTGAATTCCAGACTCTCAAATCTCCTTTAAAGCTCTTGCCCCTTGCCTTAAAATGATGCTCTCTCGCTGTTGATCCTTCATAGAATCTTTACAGTGCAGAAGGAGGCCATTTGGCCCATCAAGCCTACGCCAACAACAATTCCACCTTGGCTCTATTCCCATCACCCCATGTATTTAAGTTGCCAGTACTCCTACGCTAAGAGGCAATTTAGCATAACTAATCAACGTAATCTGCACATCTCTAGACTGTGGGAGGAAACCAGAGCACCCAAAGGAAACACACACAGACACGGAGAGAATGTGTAAACTCCACGCAGACAATTGCTCATATTCAACAGTGTGGAGGGACGATGGCTTCACAATGTTTCCCAATCGTTAATTAAGCTGGTTATTAAGCTCAGAGACGAGGTGGGGGTGTGCACTGTGGCATTCGCAAGAGTGCAGGTTCTGAAGCACTATCCGGGAATACCAGTTGAAGAAGATGAGCATAGAATTGAACCCTGGCATTATGAGTCACCACTACTAATCATTGAGCCACTCTTCAACTAAGAGGAACAACTCCTTCTCATCCATATTGTTCATACCCCTCATAAACTTATGCATCACAATCAATTTCCCCCTCAGTCTTCTCTGCTCTGAAGAAAACATCCCAAGCCTATTCAGTCTCTCGTTATAGCTCAAACGTTCCATCCCAGACAACATTCTCTGGACACTCTCCAGTGCAGTTAGATCCTTCCTACAGTGAGTAAACCAGAACTACACGCACTGCTCAGGCACTGGCCTTACCATAGTTTTATACAGCTCCAACATAATCACCATGCTCTCAGAATGCATACTAATATACCATGGCCAGAATTCTTCTGTCTCACATAACCTGCCATAACAAAGAATGGCGAACTTCACGCTCTCTAATCACTGCAGTGGAACTGGAGCATCTCAGCTGCAAGTGAGATCAGAGAATCCCAGCCCATATTCAACACTGTGGAGACAGAAAGGCCTCTCAATGTTTCCCGATTGCTAATTAAACTGGTTAAGGAGCTCAGAGATGAGGTGCGGGTGTGCGGTGTGACTTTCACAGGAGTGTAGATTCTGAGCACGTACCAAGTGAAGGAGGTGGGTGTGGAACCGGGAGTCATCTATAGGCATCCCAAGGAATTATGTGGGACACATAAAAAGGGTGAACAGTGTAGAAAGTGCCTCAACCGTTGGCAAATAGGTGCCACTGACATAGTAGAGATGGCAGAGAGAATGGATTATAAGCGCTCAGGCAGTCATTACCCTCCTGCAGTTGAGGATCAGGGAAAGGCTGCCACTTAGTCACAAGGAAGTCAGTTGCTAGCAAAGAGGGCATGACTGTTAGATGAGGGAACCTCGCTGGCAATGGGCATCTATAACTGGCCATTAGTGCATGTTGCTCTGCTCCCTGCTCCAATCATCCCCAGCTCTAGCTCTTAACTATATCCAACACCTTCATGCTTGGTACTTGTAAAAATAAAAGCAAAATAAAAAACGGGGCAATAAACTCACAGCTAATAACAGTAAAATGACAGAAACATGAAATAAGCACTTTGCCTCAGCATTTACCAGGGAGACTAACATGTTAGATTTGACTTTAAAAGGAACCAATTTAAAATAATTTAAAGACATCTCTGATAGCAAGAGGGGGGAGATAATTGATAAATGAATCAAACTTAGAGGATAAATTCTCTGTGCTAGGCAATTGCATCCATTCATATTTAAGGGAGAGAGGGAAGAAATTGCAGAAGTACTATTTGTTATGCATGGCTGAAGTTTTCTGCATTTCACTCAGCAGGACAAATGCAAGAATGCCAAATTTCCAATGATTGCAATCATCTATAGTGCAGGAGAAAATGAAGCTGATTGGTTGGAAAGTTCAATCTGCTTGTCAGTGTGGGAGCAAGGGGAAAAATGCAGGTTCCCCAAAATTTGGGTGATTTGAATCAAACAAGGCTTGAACATATTCCTTTAGTTTGCAGAGGACGGATTTCTGTATATAACCAGTTCTCTTTTTACATATGGTACAATTAGTTGTGATTGTTTGAAATTTGGCATTCTTGCATTTACCCTGATGAGTACAAAAACAAAAACTTTGACAAAATGTCACCCTTTTCAGTTAGGTACAAGTTCTGTACTACCAACTGACCATATTTAAGGAGGAGGATCAAACAAGTTGAGGGAAATACAGCTTGATGCCAGAAGTAGGAAAGCCAATGGAATCCTTACTTAAAAAAGTAATAGAAATACATCTAAAAGCTGACAACAATTGCAGTCAGCATAGATTTCAAAAGGGAAGGTCATATTTGACCAAGAATATTAAATTTGTTGAAGAAGTAACAAAGTGGGTAGCTAAAAGTGATTTAACCAATTGGGTGAAAAGAAAATCCTCAACTTTCCTCCAATTCTTACACCAATTGTTTAAAATCTATACTCCCTGATGAGTGACCTTTCTGTTAAGGGGAAGTAGATTTTATACACCCCTCAATTAAATCTTCTGTCAGCCTTCTCTATTCCAAAGGAAAAAATTCCAGCCTATCCCCGCTTTTGTCATAGCTACAATTTTCCATTTCTTGCAACATCCTCTCTAGTGCAATCATCTGTTCCCATTTTATTGTCATTGCAGTGTGAGCAAGGTCAGAAATCATCCCTCGTTCTTACTTGCCCTTGAACTGCAGCAGTCCATGTGACATACATACACCCACAGTATTATTAGGAGGGGAACAGCACACAGTAACTCGAGCTGTGGCCTCACGAGTCTTTAACAGGCTTCCAACATAACCTCCCTGTTATTCTATTTTATGCCTTAGTTAATAGAGGAAGATACTCTAAATGCATTCTTAGCCACTTTATCTCTCTGTCCTGCTACTCCAGGGACTTGTGGATATGTGTTTGAAGTTTTACCTGTTTTTTTGTGAGTACCTAACAGTTATTGTGTATTCACTTCTCTTGTTTAGAATCCTACAGTGCGGAAAGAGGCCATTTGGCCCATTGAATCTACATCAACCACAATCCCATGCAGGCCCTAAGACCATAACCCCATGCATTTACCTTGCAATCCCCCTAAAGGGCAATTTAGCATCGCCAATCCATCTAACCCACGTATCTTTGGACTGTGGGAGGAAACTGGCGCTCCCAGAGGAAACCCATGGAGATACCGGGAGAACGTGCAGACTCCACATAGACAGTTCAATATCTATGAGGCAACAATGTGGCACAGTGGCTTGCATTGCTGTCTCATAGTGCCGGGGACCTGGGTTTGATATCCGGCTTGGGTTACTGTCCTGTACGGAGTCTACATGTTCTCTCCATGTCTGCGTGGGTTTCCTCTGGGTGTTCCTGTTTCCACCCACAGTCTGAAAGATGTTCTGGTTAGATGCTGAAATTCTTCCTCAAGTGTACATGAACAGGCATTGGGGAATTTTCACAGTAATTTCTTGGCAGTGTTATGTAAAAACTTATTTGTGACACTGATAAGTAAACTTCAACAATATATGAAATCATCTGTTTAGACAAAAGAGAAGCTTTACACCTCTTTTGTCTAAACAGATGTATCAAGTATTCATTCAGAATGACACTCACGTTGAAAAGGATCCTGGTCTCTTCCAGTACAGCATCCCTTGGGAAGGGAGTCATTGGTAACTCTGCAGCATAATAACTCTGCGATTAAGACTAGAGGTTGCAGGACTACCTGTGGAAGCTTCCTCATTACTGAATGTAGGTGAAAGGTGAAATTTCAAATTGCAGCAGTCATCGTGAATATGTAGCTCACCTATTCCAAAGTGCATAAGGTGCAGGGTTGCGGCAGTAATGCCATCATTGACAAACTGGGCAAAAGAGAGAGAAAAGAAATCCCTTGGCATATATTTTTGTGGAGGCTGGGAAAGAGTAACCGTAAAAATTTAATCCACAGAACGCTTGAAATTGTACAGATGTAAGACATCAGTATCTCTGTGAATAGAAGCAGATTGAAGACAATTATTTTGGTCACAAAACATGAATTTTTAAAGAGGCTTTGATACATTGCTACATGTGTGAAGAGGTGATTTTGAAGAAGCAGAAATGAAGAACCACTTGTGCATGTTAATCAATTATTGAAATATTTTTTAGACACTGACAGCAATCATGAAACATTTAGTATTCCTTGCACAGGCTTGCTGTAAGAAATGCCATGATTACTGAACACTTGTATAAAATTTCAAAAAGAACTCCAACAATACGAAGATTTTATTTTGCAGCTCAATTCTTCCAGTAGGTATTACTGAGTTCGTTGCCACTGTCTTTTTCTCCCCTCTTCCATTTTGGATATATGTCTGACTCATATCATGGGACAGCATGGAGGCATAATGCCAATTGGGCAAATTTCTCTCTATCCAACACCTCCTTATTTTCTTCATGAGCCTATCATGGGGAACCTTACCAAATACCTTACTAAAATCCATGTATATGACATCAACTGCTCTACCTTCATCTACAGACTTAGTTACCTCCTCAAAGAATTCAATCAAATTTGTAAGACAAGACTTACCCTTCACGAATATGTGCTGACTATCCTGAATTAAGCTTCATCCTTCCAAATGGTCATAAATCCTATCCCTTAGGACCTTTTCCATGAAGTTACTGACCCAAATTTTTGAGAACACTATTTGAATGCATTTACCTATCGTTAAAGCTTATTATAAAGTCTGCTTGCCAGTATCATCCACTCATTCTGGATCAATGGAAGGATCACAGCTTGGATTTTCCGGTGCTATGAAAGTGAATGGAGTTTTGGATGGAATGGCAAATTTTCCATCCTTGCTTGCCAAATGTCCCACTCAAAGAGTAACGTCATCGCCTTATTAAACCAACATATTTCACAACTATATATAACTGCATTCACCTGGTCACCAACCTTTTGCTCATGATTATGAGGATTGTTGGCCACCTTTCGATGGGCACTTTGACTCAGCCACAAGCTTTGCAGACAGCATTGTTCTCAGGAGAGAGTATTACAGGCAAGGTTCCACTTTCCAAACAAGCAGTAAGGAAGTGGAAGGGGCTTCTGGGCAGAAGCTTCCAATGGGGACGTGCATTAGTGTACAGCAGTTTGACTCAGAAACAGGTCAATGGGGCTTGGCAGTGGGGATCGGTGTGGGGTGGGGGGTAGTTCTGTCTCCAGCTCCACAGTGGAGAAACATCTGTTACAAAGGGATATAAGTATGTTTGGATAAGGGGAGGCTTGCAGTGTGAAAAATCTCTTCATTTTTCACACCTGACCTGGAAAAGACACTTTGTATCACAGTTCAGGAACGGTGAGGACACTGGCCTAAATTCCAGTTCCTACTAGCTGCAGAAACTGGACCTGAAAATTCAAACCCCCCAATCACTCCATGTCTATCAACAGAAATAGGAGACTTGCAGGCTCATGAACATTCCATGTCCAAGCTACAGAGAGGATACCTTCGCAAAACAGATACTGATTTCATGGAACCTGTAACATCACATATAAAGCAGAAGAGGACAGGAATGTACAAAGGCACCAAGATTGCCAAAGGAAGGAGCCATATCCATGTTGTGGAGCATATTATTATACAAAATAATTTCAGGAGAGCCAGTACAGAATATCATTTATTAGCAAATGCTTTGAAAGAGCATAACCTCAAAGAAATATTCTGGGATTGACTTTTCCTAACTGAGACATTGCAAATCACATAGGGAAGGCATTATTTACATCCATCTTTGTGTGATTTTAAGCTTTATTTTAAGCAAGTTGCTGGTGTTCACAAGGCAAGGTGTTTACTATCCCAAAAACTATTTGTCTTTCTTATCTCTCTTTGAATTCTTGTAATCTCTTCCTAGTGCTTGTTGTTCCAAACTTGGCCTTGCTCTGTTACTCTGTTTGCAAACTCAGGGCATGTATTACAGAGCTCTCCAGGTATGTTTACTGGTACTGCTTACCCATGTATGCATTCACTTGGAGTGTGTGCTGTTTGCACATCAGCATGTTCACTGGGCAATTTTTTACCCAAACCTTCTAAAGCTGCACTCCATCATTTTCAAAACACTCTAAAAAAATCTCTTTAGTAAATTACTAGCTCCTTTTGATTATCTGATTGTAACACTTTGACCCTTAAGATCTCTTAATAAACCATGATTGTGGTCTTCCCTAATAAATTGTTCTAATAGTTCATGTTTATAAGTCTTTCTTTTATACCGTAATGAGCGAGGAGCAGCAAATCCCCCCCTGGATATAGAGAATGAGAATCACATGAACATTGTGGGTAGGCAGCTGTCAGGACTGAGCGTAAAACAGAAAGAAATCTCACAACACTAGCTTAAAGTCCAACAAGGGACACCTGACGAAGGAACAGCGTTCTGAAAGTTTAGAGTGTTTGCTACAAAGAAAATGGTTGGACTTTAACCCAGTGTTGTGAAACTTCTTATTGTGTTTACTTCAGTTCAGCACCGGCATCGTCACATCATCACTGAGTGTCACAGAAGAAACATGTCTTTCCTGTAAATGAGCAACAGGCAATGTTGCTGATGTCTCAACGTGTCCACAGAACTCACATCTACCACATTCTGTAAGACTTGGCACCACAAAGACACCCATTGCCAGTAACTGTTAATGTTAGGCTAGAGCTCCAATGGGGACCTCTGTAAGGATCTCTCAAGCTTCTACACAAGTGTACCCAGGAGGTAACGTGGCCTTTTTGCCAAGGATTGCAACTATGTTAAGTTCAATAGAGACAAATCCAGCCAGGGTGCCAGAGCATTTGCCTTGTTTTCTGGGTTTCCACAAGTGCAAGGTGCTTAGACTGTCCTCATGTGGCTATTAAAGTTCCCT
This sequence comes from Sphyrna mokarran, assembly GCA_024679065.1. Lineage (NCBI taxonomy): Eukaryota > Metazoa > Chordata > Chondrichthyes > Carcharhiniformes > Carcharhinidae > Sphyrna > Sphyrna mokarran. Next base: position 36,030,069 of record JAGIQG010000024.1, read on the forward strand.
GGCAACAGGCACTGCAAAATGTAAAGAGAAAAGACTTCCACTCCATCAGAGTCTAGCATGTCTGCGACCATGAGAAACAAACCCTCACTAATGCGCCAGATGCCTGGGAAGTTGCCACGGTTCATACATCCTGAATAGGTTTACCCTAGCTAGTTCCCTTGACACTAAGGGGCAATTTACCATGGACAATTACCTAACCAGCACATACTTGGACTGTGCAAGGAAACTGGAGCACTATGCTGGAAACCTATGTAGACATACAAACTCCATACAGGCAGTGACCCAAGCTGGAAATTGAACCAGGTCTCTGGCGCTGTGAGGCAGCAGTGCTGACCACTATGCCATTGTGCCACCCGAGTGAATGAAAATTCAGCCATTAGTCCATAAACTGCACAGTTCTATGCATGTTCTCATGGAATTATAGAAATCCTACAGGTCAGAAAGAGGCCATTTGGCCCATCAAGTCTACACCGAGAACAATCCCACCTAGGCCTACCACCATAACCCCACATGCAAATCCTGCAAATCCATCTAACCTACACATCTCAGGCATTAAGGAACAATTTAGCATAGCCAATGCACTTAACACACACATCTTGGACTGTGGGAAGAAATTGGAGCACCCAGTGGAAGCCAACACAGACAGAAGAACGTACAAGCTCCACATAGACAGTGACCCAAACTGGGAAACAAACCCAGGTCCTTGGAGCTATGAGGCAGCAGTGATAATCACTGTGTGATTGAGTCACCCTGTCCTGATGAACAGTCACATGTGAAAGTTAACCTCTATCTCACAGATGGCTTGGTCAACCTGCAGTGGATTTTTTTTTAACCTGACTATAACCCCATTCATCCTTTTAAAGTGTATTTATTCATTTTACTATTAGGCTTACATTAACACTGCAATAAAGTTATTGTGAAAACCCCCGAGTCGCCACACTCCAGTACCTGTTCGGGTACACTGAGGGAGAAGTTTAGCGTGGCTAGTGCACCTAACCAGCACGTCTTTCGGACATAGGAGTAAACCGGAGACTCGGAGGAAACCCATGCAGGCATGGGGAGATCAGGCAGAATCCATGCAGAGAGTGACCCAAGCTGGAAGTCGAACCCGGATCCCTAGTGCTACGAAACTGCAGTGCTAACCACTGTGCCATGTCGTCCCATTGTTCCTCATAGTGTTATCCCTGATTATTCTTTTCACAACTGCAAGAGTTCCTGTGCTTCCTAGTTTAAAGGGAAAACAGGATTCAAATGGAGGCAATATGCTCTATACATTGTTAATCCTGTCCCCAGCTGACAGCTGTCTGCAAGAAAAAAAGCCTGTCACTCAAAGTCACTTTCTTTTGTAGACTTATGAAATCAAGTCCCAGAACTGCCTTTCATTCAGCTCATTTGCCCCAGCTGAGTTTATGAGATCAGATCCCAGGACAGCACGTCAATCACAGATGGTCATTACAGTTGGGTTTGGCATCACATCCCTGGCCCAACTTGTCACTCAAACTCTTGCTGGGCTGCGAGATCGAGTCTGAATTTGCTGCCACTCAAACATCCTTGCCTCAGCTAGGCGAGTCCCGTTACTTTTGTTTTAAACTTTGCGTCTCCTGGTGCACAGAACCACACACGGATGAGGCACGTCACAAACAGAATGAGAGCAGGGTGAAAATGTGAAGTTCAGCTCCTGTTGCCTTGTTTGAACCATGTGCTGAAAAGTACGACATTAACTAATCAAGTCCTCAGTTACCTTGCCAATGGACGAGTGAGTGATACAGAATCCCTGGGAAATTCATTGAGAAGAAGGGAAAGCAATTTGCTTAAAAACCGCTCGCTATCTCAACAGAACATTAATAATGTAACACAGATTTCAGAACAATACATTTTACAGAATCCCCATTAATATTTTAGAAGCATGAAGAGATAATCTTTGGGGAAACTGTAACGAAACACCATTTACATATGTTAACGATTAAACTACTTTTAGTGAGTGTGTTCTATTTGTAGACAGTTGTAGTACTTAAAGGTTAGAATGTCCTCTCACTATGTCTGACCACACCATGTCTGCGCAGTTACACAAATCATTGCTTCAATCTGGATGTAGATTTTAAGAAAAGGAACCTCATCAAAGTTTTAAGATTGCAGTAATTAGACAGTGCATTTAGTCCGTTTCAATGCTACTTGTGAATCTGAATTCTAGATGTTTAGTAGTCATATTGTAGGAATAGTGCCACACTAAAATGTTCAGTATCCTTTGTTGAGAATCTAGCTGACTGCTGTTTAAACTCTGAACATTGGACTTTTCCACTATGTGATTTGTCTGAGAGTAATCTCCTGCAATAATGTCCTGCAAAAATAATATTATTCAAAGTGACTCTGCCACAACACTCACGTGTACCAATGTTATCAGCTTTCTTCGACTTCATTAATTGCGCTATCATGTTTGGAGCTCAAACTGATAAAATGGGGTCATGTTCGACCCACCTCCCACCCATCTCCCTCACCACTACTTTCATCCTTCCTCCCAGAACCAGGCTACATCCCCCTTGTCCTCACTTTCCACCCCATCAGCGTCTGCATTCAAAGAATCATTTTCCGTCAACTCCAGCAAGATAGCGCCCTTGAACACACGTTCCCCTCACCTCCCACCCTCCACCCCTTCAGTATTCTGCAGGGACCATTCTCTCTGGGACACTTTGGTCCACTTCTCCATCACACCCACCAACTCACCTACCAACGACAGACTCTTCCCATGCAATCGCAGAAGATGCAAATACCTGCCCCTTTAACACCTCTCTGCCCCCTGTCCCAGGGCCTAAAAACGCTTCAGGTGAAGCAGTGCTTCATATGCACCTCCTTAGTATATATGAAGGGCATATTGGTACCACCTGGAGGGGCGCCAATATCTTGGCAGGAGGTTTGCTTGTGCTGTTCGGGAGAGTTTAAACTAGTTTGGCAGTGGGTTGACAATATGAACAGCAGTAAGTGTAGAGACTGGGGAAGAAAGTAAGACTGAGATAATAATAGCGCAGAGTAAGAGCATGCAGAGGGAAGTCTGGAGATCTGGAGTGTTTTTGCTTCAATGCAAGTAGTATAACAGGTAAAACAGATGAACTGAGAGCCTCAATTACTGCACGGAATTATGATGCTTTGCAATTACAGAGACATGGTTAAAAAAGGGATGGGACTGGCAGCTTAACATTCCAGCATATTTTAGATGGGACAGAGGAGAAACAAAAGGGCGGTGCGGATGGAGTCACATTGCTGATTAGGAAGCGCATCACAATTGTTTTGAGGGAGGATACATTGGAGGGAACTTGTGGTGAGGCATTATGCGTGAAATCATAAAGTTGGGAGCGTACTTATAGACTTCCCAACAGCCAGAAGAAGACAGAGGAGCAGTTGTGCAGTCAGATACTGAAAAGATGTGAAAAAAAATTATCCTGAAAAAAATCAGGATAGTTGTGGTGGCTGACTTTAACCTCCACTATACTGACTGGGAATCCCCTACAGTCATGGGCTCAGATGGAAGACAAGTTGTCTGATGTGTCTAGAAGGCTTTTGAATCTTAACAATCCAACCAGGGAGAGGGTCATATCAGACTTGGTATCGGGGAGTGAGCCAGGCCATTTGATCGATGTTTCAGTGGGAGAGCATTTTGTACTTAGTGACTGTAATTTTATAAGATTTCGCATATCATAGATAAGGACAAGTGTGACCCTTGGGTGAGGGTGCTTAATTGGCGAGGGCCAATTACATCCAAATTAGACGGGAGCTGGGAATGTGGATTGGGAACGACTATTTGAGGACAAACCCACATCTGACCTGTGAGAGGCTTTCAAAGGTCAGTTCATTGAAGTGCAAGACAAGCACATCCATGCAAAAATGAAGAATACAAATGAATTGATACGGGTACCGTGGATGACAAGGAAAATTGTAAGCTTAGTTCAAAGGGAAAAGCAAGCATACAATGGGTCTAGACATCTAAAATCTGATGAAGCCCTTGAGCTGCAGAGTGTAAGTAGGAAGGAAATTAAATGCAGAATTAGGAGAACTAAATGAGGGTCAAGGAGAATGCCAAGGCTTTTTATGCATGTATTAGGGGCAAGAGGGTAGCAAGAGGAAGAGTAGATCCACTCAAGAACAATGGAAGGAAGTTATGCGTGGAGCCACAAGAAGTGGGTGAGATCCTTAACAAGTACTTTGTACTGGTATTCATCAATACAAAAAGACTGGGGAAGAAAGTAAGACTGAGATACACATAGCACAGAGTAAGAGCCGGCAGAGGGAAGTTGCAGGGCTCGTCAGGACTGGAGATCTGGAGTGCATTTGCTTCAATTTAAGAAGTATTACAGGTAAGACAGAGGAATTGAGAGCCTGGCTTAGTATATGGAATTATGATGTTTGGCAATTACAGAGACATGGTTAAAGGAAGGACAGGGTTGGTGGGACTGAATGGTGGATGTTGAGAGCAGGGATAGGTATGTGAACACTATAGAGAATGTCAACATATTGAAGGAGAAAGTGTTGGATATTCTAAATTAAGGTAGACAAGTCTTGAATGGGATCTGTCCCAAGTTACTGTGGAAGGCAAGGAAAGAAATAGCTGGGGCCTTAACAGATATCTTTACATCCTCTTTGACCACAGGCCAGATTCCAGAAGACTGAAGAATAGCCAATGTGGTTCCCTTGTTTAAGGAAGGAAGCAGGGACAATCTAGGAAATTATAGGCCAGTGAATTTGACATCAGTGTGGAGAAGCTTTTAAAGAAGATACAGAGGGACAGGATATATTCACATTTGGAAGAAAATGACCTAGTTAGTGCCAGGCAGTATGGTTTTGTATAGGAAAGGTCATATTCATCAACTTTATTGAGTTTTTGAAGAGATGACAAAGATAATTGATGAGGAAAAAGTTATGGATGTAGGTTATATGGACATTAATAAGACATTTGACAAGTTCCCACATGATAGATTGGTGGAAAAGCCAAAATCCCATGGGAGTTTGGGTAGGCTGGCTAGATGCATACAGAACTGGCTTGATTGTAGAAGACAGAGTAGCAGTGAAAGGGTATTTTTCAGAATGGAGATCTGTTGTTCGTGGTGTTCTACAGGCAACAGTGTTGGGACCTTTTTTTGTTTGTAGTTTGTATAAATGATCTGGAAGAAAATGTTGGCGGGGGGGGGGTGACTGATTAGTATGTTTGCAAATGACGTGAAGATTAGTGGATAGTGCTGGGGATTGTCAGAGTATACAACAGGAGTATATATATATATAATATATATATAGGAGACTTGGGGCACAGAAATGACAGATGGAGTTTAATCCAGACAAATGACCAGTTGATGGGCAACACGACAGCTCAGTAACTACCACTGTTGCTGTGCAGATACAGGGAATTGGGCCGGTATCTGTGGGAGTTTGCGCATTCTCCTGTGCTCGAATGGGTTTTCTCCGTATGTTCCGGTTTCCTCCCACGCCCCAAAGATATGCTCTTAGACTGATTGGCGAAACAAATTGTCCCTAAATTGTCTCCTCAATTTGGTTCCAATGCAGATTTCTGTAAACATAGACAAGGTGAAAATGGGAATGTTAAAATGGTGCGAGGGCTCATTGGGCCGAAGGGCCTGTTTCCCGTGCTGTTTTGTTCTTTGTTCAAATGCGAGGTGATACATTTTGGAGCATGAAATTTAGGTGAGAGTTATATTGTAAATGCAGGACCTTTAGGAACATTAACATGCAGAGGAATCTGAGCGTGCAGGTCCACAGATCTCTAAAAGTGGCAACACAGGCAGTCTGATTAAGAAGGCATTTGGCATCCTTGCCTTCAGCAACTGTGGAATTGAGTACAAGCATTGGGAAATCACGTTGCAGTGATATTAAACCTTGGGTAGGCCACACTTGGACTACTGCGTGCAGTTCTGGTCATCACACTAACAGAAAGATATGGAAGCTTTAGAGAGAGTGCAAAGAAGATTCACCAAGATGTTGTCCAGTTTCAAGAGTCTTGACTTTGAGGACAGTTTGAATAAACTAAGACTGTTTTCATTGGAAAGATGGAGTTGGAAAGGAGAGTTGATAGAGGGGCATCTACAGGATGGATAATCAGAGGCCTTTTCCCTAGGGTAGAATGCTAATTACAAGGGGACACAGATTTAAAGTGAGGGGGGGGGAGTTTAAGTAAGATGTGCGGGGGAAGATTTTCCAGCCCAAGAGTGGTGGGTACCTGGAATGCGCTGCCAGAGAAGGTTGGTGGAAGCAGGCATTTTAACAAATTTTAAGAGGCATTGGAATGGGTGCATGAATAGGGAGGGAATAGAGGATAGGAACTGAGTAAGAGCAGAAGGTTTTCTTTTGCTTAGTTAGGGCACCATGATCAGTAATAGCTTGGTGGGGGTGTGGGGGGGCAAAGGGCCTGTTCCTGAGCTGTACTTTTCTTTGTTCTTCAATCCGATCTATTGTGTTCACTGCTCGCAATGCGATTTTCTCTACATTGGAGTCTCACATGCAGATTGGGTGACTGTATTGCAGACTACCCTTTAGTCCATCCACAAGCTGGACACAGAGTTTCCTGTTGCTTGCCATTATGACACACCATCCTGCTCTCACATCCACATGTTCGTCCTTGGCCTGTTGCAATGCTCTAGTGAAACCTAATGCAAACTGGGGGAACAGCATCTCACCTTCTGATTAGACACTTTTACAGCCTTCCAGAGTAAACATGGAATTTAACAACTGCAGAGCATGAAGTTTCTCCTCCATCTTCACCCCATTTCCATTTGTTTCATTTTATTTAATTTCATCTTTAAAAGAGAGTTAATTTCTCCCATCATTTTGTTTTCCATCTTTTTTCCCCCACCACACCATCTATTACATGTCTCAGGTTTTCCTTTGACACTGATTAGCTTTGTTCTGCTGTTAACAATTCTGATCTCTTAATGGCCACGATCAGCAACCTTGAGCACCATTTATATTTCCTTTGTCCTTTTTGTCTATGACATATTTGTCAACAGTTCCCCAAACCTAAATCTCACCCTATTTTCTCTGGTCTTCAAGCACCAGAGTGCTTGAAGGTGGTGTAGTGAGTATGTTGCTGGACTTGAAACCTGATGTGGGCGAGTTCAAATGCCACAACTCCTGAAAATCCTATTGCCTTCAGCTCTGGCGTAGGGTCAACTAAACTCAAAAACTTTGCTCCATTCTCACTCCAGAGATGCTTTCAGACCAGTTAAAATTTTCCAGCATTTTCTGTTTTAGGTTCCAGCATCTACAGTATTTTGCTTTGAATTTAACTGATAAAATAGGTTTGAATTGAGATTCCATCATTATCTTGACTTTAAGCTTGCTTTGAGAGAAATTGCCGAATGGGAAGATGGTCTGTGGTCCATTGAAAACACTATAAGGCACTTTTTTGGCATTATGCTTTATAGCCAGTATGGTGTAAAGATGCCGGCGTTGGATTGGAGTGGTAAGAACTCAGTAAGAATTTAGCAACACCAATTTTTAATTCAACCGATTTATTTGATAGTAAAATTGCGAGCTTTCAACACTCCGCGTCTTCCTCTTACTGAGTTATAGCCAGTAGGCAGACCATTTTACAATCCTTCTAATTTGACTCCAAAAGAATAGAAATTGAGGGAGGTACAAAACTTCTAATGTTGATTTGATATCACCCATTTGACATCATCATACAAAGGCACGACCTTCTCCGGTGAATATTTTTCCAGTGTTCTTTCAAAACAAAACACTCCAAAAAATATCACCACTTCCATAAAAGATTACCTGACTTTGAGTGAGAATCAACTGCAATGCCCATTCATCTGTTTTGAGAATTCTCTTTTTGAATTCACTCCTGTAAGATCACCATCCAGTCTATCTCCTCTTAAATACATTGATAAGCTTTTTCACGTCCAAAATTTGGGAGCTGAATTAATATTCTGCAAGCTTGAAGCTACTGATACACTGAGAGCTTTTATTCATGCTTAGAAATTTCTGCACTGTCAAACATTTCCTGACAAATGTAAAATAGAACATTCCTCCGGAGATCTCAGCATGAGCTTCTGATTTAAAATGAAAACATTGCAAACTGGAATAATTCTTGCTTGCTAGTTAAAGGAGGAACAACAACACATTTATTTACTGGTAAAGATCATGCCGAGGCTTCCAGCTGCATGGCTGTAGCCAGCTCCAGAACAACAATCTCTGCTGACCAGGGAATTCCCTCACCCTGCTTGCTGATTGATTCCTGGTTCATGTGACCCTTACTCTGCACATTAATCCTTAAAGGAACAATCGCCACACAGATATATGTTGTTTGTTCAGCATGTTTCCTTTTCCTGACCTTCTGGCATTTTGGTATCTGTTGACAGCACAGTGGCACAGTGGTTAGCATTGCTGCCTCACAGCGCCAGCAATGCGGGTTCAATTCCAACCTTGGGTGACTGTCTGTGTGGAATTTGTTCAATCTCCCCGAGTCTGTGAGAGTTCCCTCAGGCGATCCAGTTTCCTTCCACAGTTCGAAGTTGTGTGGGCTAGTTTAAGGGTCGTGTTAAGTTGCCACTTAGTGTCAGGAGAATTAGCAGAGTAAATACATGGAGTTATGGGGACAGGACAGAAGCAGATACAGCAGTGACTTTTAAGGGGTACCTTGACAAATACATGAATAGAATGGGAATAGAGGGATATGGTCTCCCCCTGAAGGGTAGGAGATTTTAATTCAGACCAACAGCATGGTCAGTGCAACCTTGGAGGGCCAAACAGTCAGTTCCTGTGCTGTGATTTTCTTTGTTATTTTGCTCTCATGGCCTAGTGGGATTGTCGTCAGTGCAGTCTTGATGGGCCGAGTGGCCTCTTTCTGCACTGTAGGGATTTTCATGCTTCTGTGAGTTTAACAGGTCGGAAAGTTACACAGTGCCACAGTTTGGTCCATTCTGCAATGCTTTAGAGGTATAATCATTGTTCTATTTGTTTGGAAAGGACAATTCAGTGTGACTGAATTCCGCAAAGCGTACTGAAAATGGGACTTAGACTTAATGAATGTGTTCCTTAAAGGCCTACAAAACTCAAATTCCGTGTCATTAACAGGAGCGTGACAGCAGGGAGAGAGGGGAACGGCTGAAGGGTAAAAAGCAAACACCAGCTGCAGATGGAATTTTGACCTGATGTAACCAGTGACATGTGGCGAGGGTTTGTGTTGATTCTTCTTTTGTTTTCTGTGGACACTGATGACTAAAACTGTTTACAGCCCGATAGGAGGGTATTTAGTACATTCTCGCTGAGCTGAAACATTGCAAGAACAACCCAAAACAAGTCCACCACCCTCGATCATGTCCCGTGGCCATGTTTTAAATCTTTATCCTGTTTTGTTTTCTTGAAAGCTGCACTAGTCTGTGCTTCAAAAACTCCCAGCAGCAAAACATTCTGTGCTTCAACAACCCTCCACATGAAGAAATTTCCCCTAATTTTTCACCTTACTGGTACTGACAATCTTACAGGGAATATCTCTCAGTCTTCATTCCCCAATAAGTGGATATAATTTTTCACCATTCACACGATTAGAACCACTCAATTTTAAAACGTTGGCTCATAGTTGTGCAGATTAGGTGGATTGAACATGCCAAATTGTCCCAAAATGTGTAGGTGAGGGGAATTAGCTGTGGGAATTATACAGGTCACAAGGATGGGCTGGGAGAGAGGGCTGAGGTAAGACAGTCCGTCTGAAAGTCAGTGCAGACTTAATGGCCCAAATAGCCTCTTATGCACTGATTTTGATTTGATTTATTATTGTCACATATTTAATACATAGTGAAAAGTATTGTTTCTTACATGCTACATAAAGCATATCTTACAAAAAGGAGGAGCTGAGAGGGTAAAGAATGGAATGTGATATTCATAGCTAGGGTGTAGAGAAAGATCAACTTAATATAAAATAGGTCCATTCAACAGTCTGATAGCAACGGGGATGAAGCTGTTCTTAAGTTGGTTGGTACATGACCTCAGGCCTTTGTATTTTTTTCCCCAGTGGAAGAAGATGGAAAAGAGTATGTCTAGTCCATCATGCAAACCAGCTTCCCATCCATTCACTCTGCCTACGGAAAAGCAGCCAGCATAATCAAAGGACCCCACACAATCCAGGCGTACTTGCTTTCACGTCTTTCTGCACTGTGGAAATACAATAATATAACATGTTTTCTCTAAGAATTCTCTGATTGGTAGAAATACTCGCATACCCTCAAGCCTTTTATAGTTTCTCATCCCCACTGGTGAATGGGCGCTAGATGTTCTCTATCGCTTTAATGCCATCTTTGTAACAGAACACTCAAAACTGAACACAGCACTCCAACTATGATTGATTCCACATTTGGTGCAAATGTCTTATTACATCTCTGCCCCTATTTAGAAATGTAAGCACCATGGTTCTTTTTTGTGTGCTTTTCTCTGCACTGCCTTTTTTGGGGAACCTCAAATGAAGTTAAAATGTAAATAACAAGAGTGTCCAATGATTGATAAGTAAAGGGTTCAAATTTAAAACAAGTACCCAGAACGCAAAGGAGGTGATGGGGAAGCAGTATTTTTTTGTCAGAGGTTATTATAACATAGGATTATATTTATCCAACTGCAGAAAATGCAATCATAAAAAGGAAGTGAGATCTGAAGAAATGTTTGCAGTTGAAAAATATTAAAACCTACACACAAAAAGCAAAAAAGAGTGGGAGATCAGTAGATAGTGCAGCCAATATGGACACTGTCAATTTTGGTCAAACGATCTGCTTTGAAATGCTTGATTTTGAATTATAAATAAGGGTCTGTTAGGATCTGAAAACAAAACAGCTTTCCTCCTTCCACGCTGAATGTCACTGATTTGCTCCAGTTATCATTTCAGGTTCAGTATCACTGATCCTTCATGTTAGTCAGATCAATATAATTGCCCAGTAAGCTCAAGAAAGAGTTGCATTTACATAGTGCCTTTCAGGCTAAAGTAAGGTGCTTCAGGCCAATTAAATATATTTGAAGTGTTGTGAGGTATCATAGAATCCAACAATGCAGAAGGAGATCATTCAGCCCATCAAGTCTGCACTCACCACAATCCCACCCCAGGCCCTATCTCTACGTCATGCATTTATCTTAACTATCCCCCTGACACTAACAGGCAATTCAGCATGGCAAATCTACCTAACCCCCACATCTTTGGACTGGGGGAGGAAACCGGAGCACAGAGGAAGAAACCCATGCAGACACAGGGAGAATGTGCAAACTCCACACTAGACAGTGACCCAAGCCAGAAATCAAACTAGGTCCTTGATGCTGTGAGACAAAAATGCTAACCACTGTGCTGCCTCAAGATAGGGGATACGATAACCATATTACACATAGTAAATGAGTCCTACAAAAGGCAATGAATTAATGACAAGATAACAGGGGTGATTCTCTGACCTTGCCAATGCATGGTGCAGACTGTGCCTAGCCCAGGGAATAACATACAGGCCAAATCAGTTTTGCACCCGGTGTGATTCTCCCAGCCCCTTTATAATGGCACAAATCGGATTAAACTCAGAACGGGTGCGAGGTTGATTAACATATTTAAAGTATATTTAAATATATATAGTTCATTCAAATCTCAGTGCATGGAATTCCTTGGCCTTTGGGCATGATATAAGAATGGTAAGAATCACTACTGGTCTTCACTCGTAGAGACTTGACGCAGTGGTCACACTGAAGGGCTTGGGGGCCATTGAAGTCCCCGGGTGGTTGGGAGCATGGCCGGGCAGTGCCCACTTGGCACACAGGTGGTTAGCAGACAGCCCAGTGGTGCCAGTAGAGTGTCATCAATAAGCCAGGAACAGCAACATGAGGATGGGGCCTGAATGGGGGGCAGGGGGCATGATGCTGAGGTGGGACTTGATGTGGGGCCAGGCAGTGGGTGGTCTGACCGAGGGAGGAGCATACGGGGGTGGATGATTAAGGCAGTTATGATAGGGGGAGGGGGGGGGGGAGAGACATGTCGAGAGGTCAGGCACAGGGACCCATCTGAAGGGCCCCGATGCTGGTGACCCATGTCAGGGAGAGGATGGGGGAATATACTGCTGATGAAGTGAGGGGTCCTGATGCCCAGATGGTATAGGAGGGGTCTCCTGATACAGTCTGAGATGGGGATGCCTTTTTGAAATACACACAAGCATTATGAAACTGGGCTGATTGGCGTGTTTCAGCTCTTCCACCCTCTGGAACTGACCCAAAACTTCCAGCTCTACAAAAAAGCGGTTGAGTGTGGGGAGGATTGCGGTGAGGCATGCACTTGAGTGACTAGCACTGATATCACCCCATTACTCGCGCTGTTAAGACTCTTTGAAACTCTTTGGGACAATTCCACCAATATGCCTTTGGGACTGCAGCTGATGACTGGAAAGCGATTTGGGAAAACCTGAGGCTGTGAAAAGCGTTCTATAGTTAAATGCAAGCTTGTCTTCCTTCTTACCCTTGTATTTTACCAATTTAGTCTTTAATTGTGCCAAGATTCCAAGTACTAGCAAGGCAGCAACACCATCAGGGTAAGAAGACATTGGATTGCACTTGAGCATTGGAGCAGGATCTTGATGATTCTCTCCGTTGGGAGCATTTCCACTCTCAGACATCTGATGGGGAGTGGATGATTCACTGTAGTTCACTGTTTAGGTACAGATCCTCTCTTCTATGTTATCTTATCTCTGCTGTGTGACAGCTTTGCTACAAATCCCTTTTGTTTTTTACAACTTTCACATGAACATTATCGCACTTGTCTGAGCAGATGGTGCCCCCTTTACTGCTGGTGTCCTTACAATCAGTACCATCTGTTTCAACATGCCAAACATCAATAAGCTGTAATATAATGCTTTTAAACTGCAGAACTGTGTTTTTTTTTAAAGAAAGGGTAAAATTTGACAGTTACAGTTAAAGCTGTCCAGCAATATTCCAGACATAGATCCCTATCCATGTATAAGTCAGACCTACAGCAATATTCCAGGCCAAATAAGTGTTATCTAACTTCATATTAATCCAGTCGTTCTGCATAAATGTGAAGAAAAAGAATTTGAAAAATGCCACACTGTCCCTCTTAGTCAGTTAAACATAGCTGGTGAAATGGTTCAATGACAACAATCTCTCCATCAATGTCAAAAGGAAGGAGTTGGTCATCAACTTCAGGAAACCTACTGAAGGACATGCCCCTGTTTACGTTAATGATGATGAAGGGGAGATGGTCGAGGGCTTCAAGTTTCTAGGTGTTCAGATCAGCAACAATCAATCCTGGACCCTCCATGCCAACACTATTGTTAAGCAAGTCCACCAACACCTCTACTTTTTCAGGAGACTAAAAAAACTTGCTGCTACCAACCCTTACCTATTTTTACGGATGCACCACGGATTCTACATGTATCATAGCTTGGTATGACTCCTGCTCTGACCAAGATGCAGAAAACTTCAGAGTTGCGAGCATAGCGCAAGCCATCAAGCCAAACCATCATCCCATCCATTGTCTACACTTCACACTCCTTCAGAAAAGCAACCAACATATTCAAGGGCTCCAGACACCGGACATACTTTCTCCCACCTTCTTCCATTGGGAAAATGATACAAAAGATACACTGTTCTTACCAATGGACTCAATAACAGCTTCTTTCCTGCAGTCATCAGACTTTTGAATGGTCCCATCATACATTAAGCTGATCTTTCTATTCACCCTACCTACAACTGTAATATTATATTCTGCAACCTATTCTTTTCCTACCTCCCTCCCACTATGTATTCTATAAACAATGTTTTGCCAGTATAGCACTCAACAAAGAGCACTTTTCACTACATCACAATGCATGTGACAATAATAAATCAAATAATCTTTCTTGATCCTGACTGCAAGCCTATGAGCAAACTACCTCTGTGCCAAGTATGATATCCTTTCCAGATTTTATTGGAATGACTGTAAATTGCATTCCACTATCCTTTTACTACCTAACATTACCAAACCAATACTTTTCTACTTGGGGATCACCCATTAAGATAACCAAATATTCAGGTACCAAATCACCCTCAGATACAGCCTTCAGGTCACCACCTCTTGCTGTTCTCAAAGGAAACAGCCACATACTCGCATTGAAAAATCCATAACGATAGCAGCGTATAGGCACAGTGAACCTAACCAGTGATACGGGGTGAGGGCGAAGATGGCATTAGGAATTGATGAGGGAATGTCAGTTTTACAACCTTTGAAACTCAGTACAGTTTTGAATTGCACTGAAAAAGGGTTATAATGTTCAATAAATGCTCAAGGCCAATGGGATAGCAAATTTGTGCATTTACTCCATCGAATCAGCCATTAGTTAGTCCTCTCTTTTTCACTCTGTGACATTTTTCTTGCATCAAAGGCAAATCCAGTAAAATGTGGAAAGTGACTGGGCTGTCTGAACTGGGGTCTTGAATACAGTTGGAATCCCAGTTCACTGTCACCAGTTATTCCCCTAGTTTTACCGGATTTTTATAAAATCCCTACTGTGCAAAAGCAGGTCATTCAGCCTATCAAGTCTGCACCAACCACAATCCCACCCAGGCTCTATTCTCGTAACCATATGTATTTGCCCTGCTAATCCCCTGACACTAAGGTTCAATTTAGCTTGGCCATTATACCTAACCAGCACGTCTTTGGACTGTGGGAGGAAACTGGAGCACCCGGAAGAAACCCATGCAGACACAGCGAGAATGTGCAAACTCCCCACTGACAGTGACCCCAGGCCAGGATCAAATTGGGGTTCCTAGCACTATGAGGTAGCAGTGCTAAACACTGCCACCATGGTGCCCCAAATATTCCTCCTGGCATGGAAATAAAAGGCTAAACAAAAAAAGAGAGATGGTGGCATAGTGGCACAGACATACAGAAGATAGGCATGGAAGGATTGGACCAGGATGATTATTTGATTTTGATATGAAACATTGAATTGTTTGATTGACAGAGTTGGTCCAGAATGTTTGTGGCAGTCTTTATATCAGCACTGTGCTCAAGCAGAAACTATGGTGATAAGAAGGAATATAAAGTGTGAGACATTGTTAAATGGAGAATTGGGGATGTGTTCACAGGTACAGAAGTTAGGTTAGTCAATCATGGGCGTCTGGCCAAGAGGGGTAAATGTTTGTTGCCCCTTCCTATCACTTCCTCTTTCTCCTCATTCGCTTATTGCTCCTCCTCAGATAATGGTCACCTAACAGTTAGCAATGGCTGGGCCATCATGATAGCAAGGGTTAGCAGCATGGCTTTGGGTGGAAATTCCTGATCCTGCAATGGGTGAGATCAGAAAATCTGGCCCAGAGTATTTGTTTAACATCACTTCATATTTCAAATTCCCCATTAAAATTTTGCCTGTCTCTGCGTCGAATGGACCCACATTTGTTTTCACTAAGCTCTTCCCTTTTACATACCAATAGAACACATCTGAAATCTGTTTTTCAGTCTCTTGCCAGTCTACTCTTAGATTCCAGTTCACCAGTTATATTCGATGCAGAAGGGACTTCAGTGACTGAATACACTGATTCTTTCTTGCCAAGGAGGTGGGTTGACCACATGGTTTTGTGAAGATTGTAGGATATCACTGGCTGCACTTATGTTGCTTTGTGGTGCTGTGTGTCAATTCTGTCATGTAGCACAACTGCAAGAGATTCCATGCCTTTAGTGACAAACTGGTGAGTTACTGTACTCGAGGGGATCATTCAGATCAATGCCCAGTGTCCTAGCAGTCATCATAATGCCTTGATTTTGTGTCAGTCTGCTGGACCAAATGCATTTGAAGCACTGTAATCATCCAGCTACCAGATGGCAATTGTTACCCACTGACCACCTAGTTCAAGACTCTGGTGCGTGAAGCAGGCACATGTGAGCAGTATGCTTACAGCAAAAAAAACCCCACTAAGAAACAGGAGTAAGAACAGGCCATTTGGTTTCTTAAGCTGACAATGAGGTACGTGTGGGAGGACTCTGGTTGGAGAGGAGAGGTGGGATGTAACAATGTGGGCAGAAGTGGGGTCACTGATGGAGCTGCTGAGAGTTGGGCGAGGGGGCGGGGGAGGCAGCATACGCAGGGGGCTGGCTTTATGCAGGGGTGGAGGTGGAGGGATAACGTTCAAAGGAGGCAGTTGATGGAAGTGTCCATCCCCTTCCTGCCCAAGGCTGCCCCTGAAAATAGAGGCTGAATGGAAGGCAGTCCTTAATTGTTCATGAATTGGCCAGGTAAGGACTCATTTTCAGCAGGAGCATGCAGGCCTCTTACATGCCACAGTAAAATTGTGGAGAGGGCGAGTGGGCAGTAGACAGGTGGGAAGGTCATTAGTGGAAATTGATGACACACCTACAAACCATGTTGACGAAGGAATGTAAAATTCTACTTGGGGCAAGTCCTTCAGCATACTCGCTTCCACTCCTTCTGGGTTTCAACAACATTAAATAATAGTGCAAGTTTTTATTCCATCCAAACAAACCAAATTCAAAGTGAATCCAATTCATGGTCCCCACAGATGATACAAAACAAGATCCATTGTGGGCCAGGTCTAACACTTCCTCTTAGCCAAAAGGACGAAATGCTTTGATAAATTGCACTAGATAATGCCTCGGTGAAGTGGTTGTCCATCATTTTCAATTATATTGGTGGGAGTGCCTTCCAGCGTTGAATACTTGTTCAACAGGTTGTGCAACAGTAGGTGTTAACTGGAGTGTTCAGCTCTAAAATGGCAATACTGGCGTCAAAGTAGTTCCTTTCCTCCTGCCCTAATGCTCTATCATAGATTATCCCTCTCTCCACTCGCATCATCTACACCTATAAAGACTTGATTACCTGAAAAGAGTCACATCCCAACCATTATCTTGCAATTATCTCTTTGTCTATAAATGCCATGTTTGCAAAAGCTGCCTCTCCCCTCACCAATACACCTGCTGGACTTAACCTGGCATTGAGAGTTCTTGCTCTACCCTAAATGGCACATCAGACAAATCATGGCATAAATGTGCACGCATGTCAAATGTACCAAAATAACATTCATGGACCAGAAATCTGGGCATTCCTCAACAATATTTCACAGCACTATTCGTTCTGTCACTCCAGTGTGACTGAATACTTTAGATCCAAGCTCCATCGTCTTGCCGCAGGTCAAGGCATTTTGTCTCTTTTGGCCTTCATCTGGTTAAATTATTCCTTCCACAGGAGGCAAGAGTTCTTTTGTAAGAAAGTCTTGCTGTTTAATTTGTAACTTTGTTTTTCTTAGAGTATTCTTTGGTTAGAGCGGCTGTAGAAATTAAAATTAATCCACTACGTCCAAAGTACAAGATATCTGAGGTTCAGGATGAGAGAAGAACTAGTTTGTTTTCATTTATTTTGGAGTTTTGTCATTAATTAGCATCAGCCGTCATTAGCTTGGAATCTGAGAATTGTTTGGATTGTCAGAGGGATGTACCATTGTTCAAAAAAAATAACTACATCCTCCCATGATAGCATCATGAATACCCAATTATCAATCCATGGTACAAATGCAAAACATTTTTTTGTTTTGCCTTTGAAGTTCTATCTTCCGTCTCTATTAGACCCTCCTGTAAAGATAGCTGACAGATGTAATTACAAATCAACACACAGCTAAATTATGTGATGGCAGCTAAGCAAGGAGCTGAAGGGTGTGATAGAAAGTTCTTGAAACATGTTTAAACTGACAGATGGCAATTAAGAATTTATAGATCAGCGTCTTGCAATGGAGGTTTTTCAAGATGCAATGACCATTTTCTACCTGTGCTTGTAATGTCATTGCCATTATCTACTCACATTCGACGCTGGGGAAAAGCAATACTTCTAATGACACGTAAGTTGTATATGGAAATGACTTGGCTTCATTTCTCTGAAGTCTCGTGGGGCTATGTACTACACATACAGTTTTTAATATAAATCATTTATTACCATCACAGAAGGAAATGACAGCTGGGGTCCCTGACACCAGGCACAGCCCCGAAAGGGAAGTAAAATCTCAGCTATGACAGGATTTCATGCCGAGCGTCTTACAGTTCTAAGTGGCAAAGAAATCTACACAAGAGGAGGCATCTGAGCAATGCATCTCGCAAATTCTGAAGGCATAACTTATCAGAAATTCAAATTGCATACGTCTAAAAGCTCCCTGGCATCTCGTAAAAATCAAGGTATGTTAACGAATGTGCCTACATTTGCAAATTCTAACTTTATTGTCAAAGCGATTGAGTAAATCTCACCTATTCTCTGTTCTGTAACATCTGTTTGTTGATGAGTTTAGGTAGCTGGAAATGTTAGTACGCTCCTCCCCTCTGAACCAGGCAATGGCCTAATGGTATCATCACTAGACTATTAATACAGAAACTCAGCTAATGTTTTGGGAACCCAAGTTCAAATCCTGCTATGGCAGGTTGTGAAATCTGAATTCAATAAAAAAAATCTGGAAACAAGAATCTACTGATAACCATGGAACCATTATAGATTGTCAGAAAAATCCATCTGGTTCACTAATGTCCTTTAGGGAAGAAAACTTGCATCCTTATCTAGTCTGGTCGAATATGATTCCAGAGCCACAGCAATGCGATTGACTCTCAACAGCTCTCCAAGGACAACCAGGGGCAGGCAATAAATGCTGGCCAGCCAGAGATACCTTTGCCCCATGAATGAATAAAACAAATAAAGTAACAGTAAAGTTTATTTATTAATTACATGTAAGGCTTACATTAACACTGCAATGGAGCTAGTGTGAAATTCCCTTAGTTGCCACACTCCAGTGCCTGTTCGGGTCAACACACCTAACCGGCACGTCTTTCAGACTATGGGAGGAAACCAAAGCACTGGAAGGAAACACAGTCACCTAAGCTGGGAATCGAACCCAGGTCGCTGGCACTGTGAAGCAGCAATGTTCCACTGTGCCACCCTTAATGGAAATCTGAAATACTGACGCATTAGCAAATCATTCTAAACTGGCTTTGGTAGAACTCAAACTCCCATATGGAATTGCATGGGAGGTAGTGTGGGTAAGTCATGGCTAAGGATGAGGTTCAAAAGAAAAAGTATTGCATTTGTATAGCACCTGTCATGACCACAGGGCATGTGCTTTATAATTAATGAAGTTTTCTGAAATATAACTGCAATGTGGATAAATGAGGCAATGGCCTAGTGGGATGATCACAAGGCTATTAATCCAGAAACTCAGCTAATATTTTGGGGACCCGGGTTTGAATCCATGGCAGATGGTGGAATTTGAATTCAATTAAAAAGAAATCTGGAATCTAATGACGACCATGAAACCATTGTCAATTGTCAGAAAAAATCCTTCTAGTTCACTAATGTCCTTTAGAGAAGGAAATTTGCAATCCTTACTGATCTGGTCTACATGTGACTCCAGAACCACAGCAATGTGTTTGACTCTCAATTGCCCTCAGGCAATTAGGGATGGGCAATAAATGCTGGCCATGCAGTGATGCCCATGTTTTGTGAATGAACTCTGCCCCACTTGTGACGGAATAGGTGAGTGGATTCCAGCAATCAAATGAAGCAGGTCAAATAGCTGCAAATTGCCGTAATTTTCCAACTATTACAGCTATAAGAATTGAGGGTAGCATATGCCTGAACACTTAAATTGAGCTGGCTAGAAGGTTCAAGGTCCCCACTGGTAGGTCAGACTTGGTGAAATTATCCTGATTATGTTCAGTTTTTATCCACTGTGCCGACAAAAATATTTACTCACATCAGAATGTGTGCAGGCAAGAGCAGCTGGGCTCATCCCAAATGTAATGGAATGAGCTATGAGGAAATATTTCAGCAGCTTAATCTTTACAGTCTGGCAAAAAAGGCTACTGAGGGAGTATATAAAATTATATAGAGACAGTAAAGCCAGTTTGTTAAAGTACTATGAGGCATTAGGACCAAAGAGCATAAAGTGAAACAAATGAAAAGCACTTCAGGAGAGATGCTGGGAACATCTTCCTCATTCAAAAAGATATAAACATTTGGTATAATTTATAAAACAGGGTAATAGAGGCAATAACTATTGAAGCTATTTATTGAGAGACAGTTAAAAAGACTATAGGGAGAAGCTTCAATGGGCCAAATAACCTCCTCATCCAGAAAACTGCATGATAGACTTATACTCTTAAACTTCACTGAGCAAGTGAATGCTTGAGAAGAAGGTTTGTTTTTGGATAATGAATTTAACTGAATATTTTCAGTTATAGCAATTCCCTACCCTCACACAAAATAAAACCACTATTTGCCAGCATTGCATTCCTATAGACAATAGGAGGGAAAAATGAAGACTCGGAGATTGGCACTTTGAATGGAAAATGCTTCAAAAGGATCAGGCAGAGAAAGGTTGATCTTAATTATACCAATTAAATTCGAGAGGGTGATTTTCTTGGTGAATATCTAAGCACTTCCCGCCGTGGTCGATCATCACTTCTCAGAGTCCCCACAGTACAGGAGGTGGCCATTCATCACATCACATCCCACCCAGGCCCTATTCCCCCAACCTCACACGTTTACCTTGCTAACCCCTCTGACACTTATTAATTTAACATGGCCAAACAACCTAATCCACGCATCTTTGGACTGTGGGAGGAAACTGGATCACCTGGAGGAAACCCACGCTGACACGGAGAGAATGTTCAAACTCCACACAGACAATGACCCAAGACAAATTGAATTGGGTCATTGGCACTGTGAGGCAGCAATGCTAACCATTGCGCTATTAGTAAAAAGCACATGTTTGAGATTTTCTTGTAGACAAGCATCTGATAGTCTCATGGGATTCGTCTGGTGATTTTAACTCCAACCCTGGCCAATTAAAATGAAACTAGAAGTGCAACACGACAGCTCAGTGACTATCGCTGTGTTGTGCAGATACATGGATTTGGGCCTGTGTCTGTGGGAGTTTGCGCATTCTCCCCGTGCTTGCGTGGGTTTTCTCCAAGGGCTCCGGTTTCCTCCCATACCCCAAAGATGTACTCTTAGGCTGATTGGCAGAACAAATTCTCCCTAAATTGTCTCGCAAATTTGGTTCCAATGCATTGATCTATGAACATAGACAGGGATCATGGGTAGAAGTGGGAACATCGAGTGGTGGTGCGGGCTTCTTGGGCCAAAGGGCTTGTTTCCCGTGCTGTTTTATTCTTTGTTCTAGAACTGGACGCATTAATGATCTTCTATTGTTAACACTTTTTAAACTTTCCTTTCTGAGGTCGGGAGGGCACCCCTACCCCAACAGAAACCACTGCCCTTGAATTTACCTGAGCTGGCTGTATGTTACTATGGTCCTATATTAAAATTCATGATACACTATATCAAAAGTTTCTAAAACTGGGTTCCATGGAACCAGGCAACCCATAGGAGACATTCTATGTTCCGTGGCACGTCAGGCATTGTAAATTTGAGAAAGAGATGTCACTCTAGCTTGTCCAATGGAAGTGGTTTTCACACTGCGTTGGCATTGATAGGCCAGTCCATTAATAGCCATTGCACTGAAAAGCCAATCTCTGATTGGACAATCTAGAAATAGCAACTAAGTGAATGCTCAAAGTTAGAGACAAAAGCAAACAGAAGGCGGATCAAGATAGGGAGTGGCCACAGGTAAAAGGAAAGTGACAACGGAGCAAGGGGGAGAAAGGTGAGAGGTGTGTGTGTGCATACATGTGTGAAAGAGAGGTCAGTGCATGTGCTTACACGTGCATGCAAGAGAGAGGCAGGGGGGAGGAGAGAGAGCGAGAGAGAGGCAGTGGGGAGGAGAGAGGGCGAGAGAGAGGCGGGGGGGAGAGAGAGCAAGACAGGAAGGGAGAGAGCGAGAGAGTGAAAGAGACAGGAGGATGTGTCCGTGAGCACATTGCTCTCCGGCAATGCTTCTAATCTTAACTGAATTAGTGAGCAAAGAAAATAGTATCACTGTTCGTAATAAAAATAGAAACAAGTACTTTGTTTACTGAAAGAATTTTGAAATTATAATAAATCATACATATAAGAAATAGGAATACTTTTATGAATATGTTTTTGTATATTTGTACTCATAATGCAAAAACAATTTTTTTGTTGTTTAACTCTTTAATATAATAAGGATGTTTCTCAGGTTTTCTTGCAGTATGCTTGAGAGGTGAAGAGTTCATTGGCTGGAAAAGTTTGGGGAACCTGATCCGAGTCCTGCTAGTAGCTAAAATTACCACCAGAAGTTAACTTGTAGCTTCAACTGACAGACTTGCTGATCATCACTGGATGAGTTTATTTCCGGCTTTGCTTGCAATTTGAGAATGCATTTCAGTTTACTGCACCAGTTACCCTCGCCTCCTTTAAGTAAAACGGGCAGTTTAATGATCATCAATGTTAAATTATGAAGGATGTTATTGTGGACTCCAACCCACAAGGAACTGGTTTGATGCTACATCAGAATGATGCAACTTACAACCAGCAGAGAGAGGGGACTTTCCTCTCGTCAGTCTGCCTTCAGGAATGGAATGTGTTCATTCACCTGTAAACCTGGAGTCTTGTGCTGCTTCTCATTACAATGGAGCTTTGACAAAACCAAGGACTTTTTTTCTTGCTGTGTTGGCAAAACTGGATGAAAATTTCATTGATGTGATGGAAAATTGGTTTCAAAGTTAGATGCATCTTTGCAGAATTATCGAGGACAGACAGGAGACCGTTTGCCCTATTTTACCTATACCAGCTGTTTGTGAAAACTACCCAATTAATCCTATGTCCCTTCTTTTTCATACAACCCCATGTACAGTGCAGTCCTAACCACTTACACAGTATATGTCCATTTGCCATGTACAGTACAGACCTAATCACTTAGAATGTACATGTCCATTGTCATTGGCATCACCCACTGAAGACATTTGCTTGTTTCAGGCAAGTGGTGCTGATCATTTGCCATAACCATTGGCGTCAACAACAAATCTAAAAAGATGCCACTGAGACCATATTAAGTGTGCCAGTTACTGCCGGCAGTCCAAGCAGTTGTTTGCTTTTCATTAAATTGCTTGCCAATTTTTTTTTCCCAAGCAAAGCCAACCTCAAAACTGCATATTTCATCCCAGTTCTCCAGCAACATAGGCTAAACTGACCAAGCCACCATCCCCTTCTCATTCTCCCAGTTTGATCTGCACTGGGACATTTGGCACAGCAGGAAACCCCAGACAGAGGTCTTTGGTATTATCAGATTCGTATTATCAGAACAGAGACTGACCAGGAAATTAACTTGAAAGCCCCTCCGTGCCTTTTTAAAAATGTCTTGATTGCAGCAGTCACCAGTTGTGAAAGCTCTACTCAATAATAGACCTTTGACAGCTATTGCTGAATCACACTCCTACCATTCTTTCAAGCACGTATCCCAGATCAAAACAACTTGCTGTGTGAAATATTTCCACAACTCTGGTATTTTTGACATGTATCTTCAAAAATTTGTTCTTCCAAGACAAACAGTTTCACCTCATCTTGCTATGAAAATGCTCCTCAAATAATCTATTAGAATTTTAAATATATATTCTTCAATTAACTTGAACTGGAGATGTTAAATCCTTAAAGTAAAATGAACATATTTGAAAGAGAAACTAAGCAATGGTGGTCGAAAGGAACTGTAAGAAGTGAAGTAGAATAGAGATCAATAAAACATCACAGGAAGAAGCACGATGCAAGCAATTTCAATTTAACCCGGTACGAAGGGAAACTGGTATCATATCCAGTGCAATTGTAATCTGCATTGAAGACAAAGGATAGGGTGCAAAATCAATGCACCATCTAATAGAATAGAATCCCTATGGTGCAGAAGAGGCAATCCTGCTCTTCGATTCTGTATCAACTCTGACAGAGTATGTGACCCAAACCCTTTTCTCTGCCCATTTCTGTCATCATTTACATTGACCATGGCTAATCCATCTAACTTGCAAAGTAAGGGACAATTTAATTTTAGATTTATCTAAAATGGATATCTTTAGAGTGCAGGAAGAAACTGGAGAAAACCCACGCAGACATAGGGAGAACATGCAGCCTCCAAGATGGGAATTGAACTCTGGTCCCTGGCACCATGAGGCAGCAGTCTTAATATGCTGTGATCCCAAGACATACTATTGTTAGATTAAAATTACTACAATACGATTTTCACCAACTCACACAGATGCAGCATAGAAAACATTCTTTCTGGGTTGAATCACAGCTTGGTATAGCTCCTACACAGCCCAAGAGCACAAGAAACTACAAAGGGTCATGAACAAAGCTCAGTCCATCACGCAAAGCAGCCTCCCATGCATTGACCCTATCTACACTTCTTGGTGCTTTGGAAAAGCAGCCATAAGCAAGACCCCACACATCCCAGACATTCTCTCTTCCACGTTCTTCCATTGGGAAAAAATCTGAGGTCACATGCCAGCTGACTCAAGAACAGCTTCATTCCTGCTGTCAGACTTTTAAATGAACCTACCTTATATTAAGCTGATCTTTTTCGAAACATTAGCTATCCATGTCACTACATTATGCACTCCTTTTCTTCTGTATGAACGATATACTTTGCCTGTATAGTGTGCAAGAAATAATACTTTTCATTTATACTAATACATTTGAGAATAATAAATCAAATCAATAGCAAACCAAAAATTGCTTTCGAACTGTTGAATTCTGTCACTTATTCATTCACTAAAAGCTAAGCAATGACTGAACAAGATGTTGCAATGCTTGGACTTTACAGAAGCAGTTTCAGTTTTGGACAATAATTCTCTGCTGCACCAAAGATATTTAAGCCTTCATTTCTGGAGCGCAGGACCATTCTCAAGATCCTTATTTCATTAGTCCTTTGTTCTCAGGACACTGAGCAGATAAATATTCATTCACATCTTCTCTACTCAAAGGAAACCCTTTGGCTGTTTGTCTGCTGATGCTCCATCCTGAACCCCTCCATGGCAGATTTGTTGTACCCCCTCAGTGGTGCTTTGCGCTTTACTTTCCATTCTCAGGGGCAGGGTAAGAGGCAGGTCCCGAACATATCTCAGCTGGAACAGGGGTCAACCCTGCACTGTTGGTGTTGTTCTGAGCTTGCCATCCAGCCAGCTGAGCCAAACAGTCTCCTATCTTGGAGAAGCTAAAAAAGATATTCTAAGGGATCGTTGGAATCTTGCTACATTTGGTTAAGTTTCAAGTGGGTAAAACAAGCAAAGAAACGATATTGCTTTTTTAAAAAAAAATCAGTGAAAATAATAATCTTTCACAAGACATGAACATCTGGGCTGCCTTGATGGGAAGTGACATTTTTTTTTTAAAAAAGATTGTTCACAGAACTTTCGTTGCCTCAGGACGTAGATCTGTCTTGAACACCAATGTTTGGCAGACGTGCTGGAATTCTCCAGGTTTCTGCCAGTGTGCCTCCGGCCAACATCCTAATTAGGTCATTAATAACATAGTCCAGCTGCTCCGAAAGGAAGTCAGCTGTTCAAAGATGGAGAAGCCCATTAGTCGCTTTGTAAGATGGTTCAAAGTGAACGTCACAAGGCTAGATAAATGTCAAAAGCGACATCCGCTGCAAGCTTTCTATCTGCTGCTTTCCATCAAGAGAAAAGGAGTGCTTACGAGATAATGGTGCAAAAAATAATTGGTTCTTAAAAAGGAAATGTTTATTGCACTATTCTTTTATAGTTAAAAAATTAAAGGTGCATTATCTCCTCAAGGCAGTGAAGTGCTTGTTTAAATGGTGCAAATATGCAATTCTTTGAAAATTGCATTTTAAAGCATCGACATTCCTATGGACAGAATGATAAAGTAATAGAGGTTTACAGCATGCAAACAGGCCCTTGGGCCTAACTTGTCCATGCCCCCCTTTTTTTTTAAACCCCTAAGCTATTTTCAATTGCCCACATTTGGCCCATTTCCCTCTGTACCCGTTATATCTATATAACTATCTAAATGCTTTTTAGAAGATAAAATTGTACCTGCCTATACTGTTACCTCTGACAGCTCGTTCCATTCACCACTCTCAAGAACATTTCTCCTCTGGACACTTTTGTATCTCTCCTCTCTTACACCTTAAATCTATGCCCTCTAGTTTTCCTCTACCTTTGGGAAAAGATATTGACTATCTACCTTGTCTATGCCCCTCATTATTTTATAGACCTCTATAAGGTCACCCCTCAGCCTCTTATGCTCCAGAGAAAAAGTCCCAGTCTATTCAGCTTCATCTTATAACTCAATCCATCAAGTCCTGGTAACATCTGCACTCTTTCTAATTTAATGATATCCTTTCTATAATAAGGTGACCAGAATTGCACACAATATTCCAAGTGTGGCCTTACTAATGACTTGTACAGCTTCAACAAGATGTCCCAACTCCTGTGTTCAATGTTCTGACCAAAGAAACCAAGCATGCCAAATGCCTTCGCCACCAATCTGTCCACCTGTGACTCTACTTTCAAGGAGCTATGAATATGTACCACTAGATCTCTTCATTCTGTAACTCTCTGCAATGCCATGCCATTAACTGAGTAAGTCCTGCCCTGGTTCAATCTACCAAAATGCATCACTTTGCATTTGTCTAAATTAAACTCCATCTACCATTGGTCAGCCCACTGGACCAATTGATCAAGATCCTATTGCAATTGGAGATAACTTTCTTCTGTGTCCACTATGTCACCTGCAAACTTATTAAACATGTCTCCTATTTTCTCATCCAAGTCATTAATATGAATGACATATAACAGTGGGCCAGTACTGATCCCTGAAGTACAGCGCTGGTCACAGGCCTACAGTTTGAAAAACAACTCTCTACAAGTACCCTCTGGCTTCTGTCAAGAAGCCAATTTTGTATCCATTTAGATATTTCATCCTGGATCCCATGAAATTTAACTTTATGCAACAACCTACCACGTGATAGTTTGTCAAAAGCTTTGCTAAACCCCACGTAGACAATATCAACTGCACTGCTCTTCTTTGTTATCCCTTCAAAAAATTCTATTAAGTTTGAGAGACATGATTTTCTATTCACGAAACCATGCTGACTGTCCCTAATCAGTCGTAGCATGTCTAAATGCCTGTAGATCCTGTGTCTCAAAATACCTTCCAGTAATTTACCCACCACAGATATGTAGCTCACAGCCTGTAGTTCCCAGGCTTTTCCCTGTTGCCCTTCTTAAACAAAGGCGCAACATTTGCCACTCTCCAATCTTCAGGCACTTCACTTCACCTGTCTCTATTGATGATTCAAGTATCTCGGCTAGGGGCCTGCAATTTCCTCCCTAGCCTCCCACAGCATCCTGGGATGTACTTCATCAGGTCCCAGGGATTTATCTACCTTGATGTGCTTTAAGACTTACAGCACCCTCTTCTCTGTAATATGTACACTCCTCAAGACATCACTATTTATTTCCCCAAGTTCCCTAACATCCATGCTTTTCTCAACAGTAAATACTGATGAGAAATATTCTTTTAGGATCTCATCCATTTCTTGTGGATCCGCAGATAGATGACTTCATTGAGGCCCTACTCTCTCCCTTGTTACTCTTTTGCCTTTTATATATTTGCAGAAGCTCTCTGGATTCTCCTTTGCCTTATCTGCAATAACAAGTTCATGTCCCCTTTTTGTCTCCTGATTTCTTTCAACTCTATTCCTACACCCCCTATACTCTTCAAGGGATTCACTTGATCCCAGCTGCCTATGCATGTCATGTGCCTCTATCTTCTTCTTGACCAGGGAATCAATATCCTGAGTCATCCAGGCTTCCTGACTTCTGCTAGCCTTGCCCTTCATTATAAGAGGAATATGTTAACTCTGAACCCTGGTTAATACACTTTTGAAAGCATGCCACATCCCTTTGCCTTCCCACAGACTCCCCCAATTAACTTTTGAAAGTTCCTACCTGATATCATTGGAATTGTCCTTACCCCAATTTAGAATTTGAACTTTTGGAACAGGCTATCATTCCTCATAGCTGTCTTAAAACTAATAGAATTATGGTCACTGGTCCCAAAGTGATCCCTCACTAACACTTTTGTCACCTGCCCTTCCTTATTTCCCAAGAGGAAGTTAAATCTTGCCCCCTCTCCAATCAGGCCATCCACATACTAAATGAGAAATTCTTCCTGCATACACTCAGCGAATTTCTCTCCATCCCACCTTCTAATACTATGGCTGTCCCAGTCAATGTTGGGAAAATTAAAATTTCCGACTATTTCCACCTTATTTTTCTTGGTGCTATCTGTAACATTCTTACATATTTTCTTCTCAATTTCCAGCTATTTCGGGGTCTATAGTACAACCCTATCAAAGTGATTTCTCTCTTATTTCTCAGTTCTACTCAAAAAGACTGACAGGGAGGCAATACACCATCCTGGAGTCTCGAATGCAGCCACGGAAGTATCTCTGTCTCTAACTAGCGAGTCCCTTATTACTACTGCTCGCTTGGTCTTTGCCCCATCCTGTCCCACAGCAGAACCAGCTGTGGTGTCATGGGTTGGCTGCTGTTGGTATCTCCCCCTGAAAGGCTTTCCCCCTCAACAGCATCCAAATCGATATACCTGTTTGAAAGGCAAATGGACACAGGAGACTCCTGCACTACCTGCCTGCCTGCCTCTCCTATCGGTCATGGATCTATATGTCTGAATCTGTGGTGTGACAACCTCCCTGTAAACAGTGTCTATCACTCTGCCTTTTATGTGCTCTACAGTGCAGTCACCTGCAGTTCCAACTGAACAATGCGATTTGTGAGAAGCTGTAATTGGTCGCACTTCCTGCAGACAAAGTTATCAGAGAGATTAGATTGCTCCCTAATTGCCCACATCTTGCAGGAAGAGCATGCCACTGCCCTAGCTGCCATATTGCCCTTATACAGGTAAAAGGATAAAAAATTTCAACTCACCTCTCTCTCGCTTGCGGTCCTCCTACAGATTTTTTTTTTGCTTAGGAGGAGGAGGGAGGGAGGGAAAAACTGTAGTAGTGTTTGGGATTTAACTTCACAGCAGCTCCTCCACAAACCACCTTCTGGTCACAGTGATTACACTTATGCAAATGTGACCTGCTATCGCCAATCACCTTCGGTGCTCTGCTGCCCTCAACTTGGACACTTGCCTTCCCTCGAAGTAGGAAAGTGTCTTCCGGAAACCCACTTTCTGGTCCCCAAGGTAAGTTAGTTTTATACTCTCAGTGCTGCTCTGCTCCGCCGTCTGACTGCCTCCTGAAGATTAGGCCACAGATCCCCAAGGTAAGTCAGTTTTATACTCTCAATGCCAGTCTGCTCTGCCTTCCAACTGCTCCCTGCAGACGAGATGATGTGAACAGTAATATTTGTCCTGTGAAACGTAATGGAAGACAAAACAGCAGTCAGGTTCCGTAAAATGATAGTTCCAATCTTAAGAAACCCTCAAAGAGACAAAAAGGCCTACAAGGTATAGGAGCAGAATTAGGCCATTTAGCCTATTGGGCCTGCTTCACCACTCAATCATGGCTGATAAATTTCTCAACCCCATTCTCCCAACTTTTCCCAATAACCTTCGATCCCCTTACCAATCAAGAACCTATCTCTGTCTTAAATATCCTCAGTGATTTGGCCTCCACAACCTTCCATGGCAAAGAATTCCACAGCTACACCACCCTCTGGCTGAAGAAATTCATAGAATCCTACAGTGCAGAAAGAGGCCCTTTGGCCCGTTGAGTCTGCACTGACCACAATCCCACCCAGGTCCTATGCACACATCCCTACACATTTTACCTGCTAATCCCTCTAACTTAAGCATCCCAGGGCACTAAAGGGCAATTTTAGCATGGCTAATCAACCTAGCCCACGTATCTTTGGGCTGTGGGAGGAAACCCATGCAGACAAGAAGAGAATGTGCAAATTCCATACAGACAGTGAGTGAGCCGAGCCAGGAATTGAACCCAGGTCCCTGGAGCTATGAAGCAGCAGTGCTAACCACTGTGCTACCGTGCCTCCTCACCTCAGTTCTAAAGGGTCTTTACTGAGGCTGTGCCCATGGATCCTAGTCTCAATACAACTTACAACCCAGCAAGGTCTGTTGCAGCAGTCCTGGGTATGTTCTCAATCTCCACCTATTTAGTACAACAGACCTGCTCTCAGACTATTTTCTATAATATTAAAAGTATGTCAGAGTGAGTGGCACATTCAAGAGAAGGGACTGCCTTTAATGCGGAGGCTGTAACTATGTGGAACT
The DNA here is from genome assembly GCA_024679065.1 of Sphyrna mokarran. Classification (NCBI taxonomy): domain Eukaryota; kingdom Metazoa; phylum Chordata; class Chondrichthyes; order Carcharhiniformes; family Carcharhinidae; genus Sphyrna; species Sphyrna mokarran. Next base: position 36,060,251 of record JAGIQG010000024.1, read on the forward strand.
GAGGGATGACTCTTAAATCAGAGAACATCAGCAAAGAACATAAGAGGAGGAATAGGCCTTACACACCCTTGAGTGTGCTTCAGAATTAAATTATTTCAGTTTTATTGTTTTGTGGAAGGGAGAGAAGGCTACAAGTCTTCAAGCTAATATTTCTCCTATTTTGGTTCAGGTTCTAGGAAATTGATAACTGTCAGGTAGCTCTTGTTTTTTTTGAATACCGCTATGATTTGTTGCCTTATACCAGTGTAAATCAATAAGCCTGCTTTGATATTATTTAGGAGTCCATTGCCAGAATGCCGGAACTGGATTTGATTGTGTAAATACTGGCGCTGAACTCCCTTCTAAAAACCGCAACAGTGTGAGTTTGACCAGCATTCCATTATGGGCTCTGTCAGGTGGTTGGTGGTGACATAAATAAACAAACTTAAACTTGATTTGATTTATTATTGTCACATTTTTGGGACACAATGAAAATTATTGTTTCTTGCCTGCTATGTAGACAAAAGATACCATTCATAGAGTACATGGGGAGAAGGAATATAAAGGAGTTAAAGTTTTAAGAGTTTTGAATGAATGTAAAAGATAAGGGTATGCTGGGAGAAGAGCTCACAAGGATTTGGGTAGGTGAGGGAGAGGTGGGAGGATTGAGGGGTTGCTTTAAGGCTATAGACAAAGAGAAGGGAAGTGGATATTTAATCTTAGGGATGATTGACAAAGGGCAGTTCCAGAAGAGAGAATTCCCCCACTCCCTTCCTCCTAACCTCTGAAGAACATTTAAAAAATTGTTAGGCTGTCCACCTCTGCCCCACTGCCTGCCTTATGCCAAACATTTTATAACACGGGCAGTGTATTATCAGCATCAGTTGTCTTAGTAACAAGGCAAACTGACCCTTGATTTGAATGTTGTGGGTGGGCACCTCCTGCCCACCCCTGGTATAATGGGCAAGAGCAGTGGGTAGATTCTGGGATGGACACCTGCCCTAGTTTTCATGCCCCCACTCAAAATATATACTGTGGGAGACAGGCAAAAACAGCTGTGTGTGTTCTGTAGGTTTGAATACAGTGCAGGACGTACTGGAAGTAGTTTATCAGAACACAGCAGCTAGCCTTGCAGGTAATTCATTTTGACACAACACTACACATGGCCAAACCAGATCACAATATACATTCAGCGAACCCATCTCTGCCAAGGGGTATGCCCAGGGCATAAAGTGCCCAGCTTCCTCTACATTCTATTCATCCTATTCCCTTCTACAGCAGATGTTTTCAAACAGCAGTTCCACACTGCATTCCAAAAAAATCAGTACTAAACAGTCAGATACTGATTTATGTACTCTGTAGCCTTCATGTTGTTGTGTAGAGTGAAGGTCATTTCTTAATCCATCCATTCTTGGTAATTAAAATTACCGCCACTCAAACTGTAAGAAATTACTGAATTTTTGCAAACTACACAGATTTAGAACTCAAACACGAAGCTGAATTGGAAAATGCTAGAAAGACTTGGCAAGATGTGCAGAGGGAAGCTGAGGTAAAGATTTATTTTATGATTACAACATTCCAGAATTAACTTTATTGAAATTTGTTTCACATCACACTGGGAGCAGATAAACAATCAAATAATATCGTGTAGGATACATCACGGAAAATCAAAACTTACAAACTGGTTTCTTTCAATTCAATAGTGCCCTCATCTTACAAACATACTACAAAAGCTGCATTCTCACTGTTCAGTTCCTAAGATTTAGGAGCAGAATTAGGCCATTCAGCCCATTGAGTCTTCTCTGCATAGTCTGATGCAAGCCCATTGACCCTGAACGCTGCAGGAGGTAATGGGGAAGGGCAGAGTGCTGGGTGTGCGGAAGGAAAGGGTAATTGTAAGTAATGCCAAACTTTTAGCTCAAATACTGGAAGATTAAAACTGAACTAGTTTTAAAAGGTAAAACTGTTACTGAGAATTATTTAGAGTTGAATCTGACTGCAATTTTCTCTTTTCACTTTCAGTTTTAATTATTTAGAATTATCCCTCTCTTCCACATATCAAGTTCCATTCCCCCTCACCCCCCCGCAGCCTTCCAGTCAATGAGCATCCATCAGAATGACTCTGATAGTTGATTACCATAGAGGGTATCTTCAATGTTGTGATGATACTGTGGGCCACGTGGTGACTGAAGGCAGGCACATCATCCATCTTTCCCAATTATTGGACTGCACCATCAGGCTGGAATTTCTGGCAATCCTTAGGATCCTGAAATTGGAACCGTACTCATCCAGGTATTTCTTAATGGATTGAGGCTTCCCATATCCACTGCCTTCGCAATCAGTGTTTTTCAGACCATCACGACCCTTTGGGTAAAAACATTTTTCTTCAAATTCCACCCTGAACCTCCTACCCCTCACTTGTAACTCATGTCCCCTCGTAATTGACCCTTCAACTAAAGGGAACAGCTGCTCCCGATCCAGCCTGTCCATTCCCCTCAATCTTGAACAGGGGTTCCTAACTTAGCACCATGGAGGTAATTTAAGCCACAAGAATTATCGGGTTTGAGTTGAGTGGGAGGTTAAAATGTGAAACATTTTGATGATGTTTGTTAACCTCCTTCTTCAGGATAGGGAGGAAATGGCCTAGTGGTATTATGGCTAGATAATTAATCTAGAAACTCAGCTAATGTTCTGAGGACCCATGTTTGAATCCCACCGCAGCACGTGAAACATTTTAATCCTGAGCACGTGATGGCATACTTTCCACTTGTCTGGATGTACAACTGTTATGAGTTTCCCTAACTCTAGGGCACGAGTCTCCTCCAGCTTTAACACTAACCAGTGGGGTTTCCCATGGGGAAAATGGTCACAGAATTGGAAGGGAGGTCGGTACAATGGAATCGGTAAGTGCCCACCCAGCAGAGCTTTCGGGTCATGAATTACTTTCTTCCTGGCTCACTAAACTACCCTGTTTACCACCCCAACAATCAAACCCCACAATACCAGCTCCCTCAACAACTCATCATGGCCCATTATCCTTCCCAGTGATTTCCCCCTCCCACCATCACCCCCTCAACCTGCATTCTTCTTCATGACATCATTGACCTCACAGCCCCCATGACCTTCTCACCTGCAGTCTTTTTCTGTGTTACACCTGTGAACAGAGGTATGTGAGTGAAGTATTCAAGATTATGAGGGGAATGGACAGGCTGGATAGGGAGCAGCTATTCCCCTTAGTTGAAGGGTCAGTTATGAGGGGACATAAGTTAAAAGTGAGAGGTACGTGGTTTAGGAGGGATTTGAGGAAAAAAAAATTTAGCCGGAGGGTAGTGATGGTCTGGAATGCACTGCCTGGGAGGGTGGTGGATGTGAGATGCCTCAGATCATTTAAAAAGTACCTGGATGAGTACTTGGCATACCTTAACAGTCAAGGCTATGGGCAAAGTGCTGGCAAGTGGTGTGCAGGTCATGATCTTTCCTGCATCGGTGACACAATGAGCCAAACGGCCTCTCCTACACTGAAATATTCTGTGATTACCTCTAACAAGAAAAGTAAGTGTGTTTCTACAATATTCCTTTTGTAGAATTCCACAGCGTTATTGACAAATCTCCCACATCGCTTGTCCCAACAACTTGCAAATGCTCCATGTACCAATTCCCCACCCCATCCCCACCCACACCCCTGTCCCCCCATCTCTGCACCACCCCGCCTCAATATTTCTGGCACTACTGGGGGGGAAAAGATGTTTGTGCAGCATTCCTCAGTAACTTGAAGCAATTTTCATGCTTGTGTGTGCTTTCAGAAAGTTTGCCAATGGTTAATCTTTTAAGGAAAGACTTTCTTTAGTAAGGCTGAAGGAAAGAGGTATGGTAGATTAGAATCATAGAATTCCTATAGTTCAGGAGGCGGCCGTTCGACCCATCAAGTTTGCACCGACCACAATCCCATCCAGATCCTTTTCCCATAACCTGACATATTTACCCTGCTAATCTCCTGACACTTGGGTCAATTTAGCAAGGCCAATCAACCTAACCCACACAGCTTTGGATTGTCGAAGTTTTTCACATGGCACTCATCAGGAGTTTCCAAGACAATCAATTGTAAAAGGAACAATGATTTATACTACATGAGAAAAAACTGTGTTTGGCTGGCAAGTGGATCCTGATTGGTGGAGAATGCACTATTAAGGATTCAAGTGTCATGGAATAGAAAAAAAGCTTCAGCCTCTCAAGTGCTATAATGCAAGAAATAATTAACAATGATGTTTGTTGACCTCCTTCTACAGAATGGGGAGGAAATGGCCTAATGGTATTATGGCTAGACAATTATTCTAGAAACTCAGCTAATGTTCTGCGGACTCAGGTTCAAATCCCACGACGGCAGATGGTGGAATTTGAATTCAATAAAAAAAAATCTGGAATTAAGACTCTATTGATCATGAAAGCATTGTCGGAAAAACCCATCTGGTTCACTACTATCCTTTAGGGAAGGAAATCTTCCGTCCTTAAGAACGTAAGAAATAGGAGCAGGAGTAGGCCATCCAGCCCCTCGAGCCTACCCCGCCATTCAATAAGATCATGACTGATCTGTAGTGGTTCAGTACCACTTTCCCGCTTTTTCCCCCGTAACCCTTAATTCCCTTGTCAATCAAAAACCTATCCAGTCTTGACTTAAATATATTCAGCGAGGAAGCCTCCGCCATTTCAACAGGCAGAGAACTCCAAAGATTCACCACCCTTTGCGTGAACAAATTCCTCCTCAACTCTGATTTGAACCCCCCCCCCACCTAATCTTGAGGCTGTGATCTCTAGTCCTGCTATCTTTGTTAAGCAGGAAGAGTCTCTCAACCTCTACGCTATCCATCCCCTTCATTATCTTATACATCTCTATAAGATCCCCTCTCAGTCTTCTAAACTCCGAAGAGTACAAACCTAGCCTAATTAGTCTCTCCTCATAATCCAACGCCCTCATCTCCGGTATCAGCCTAGTGAACCTTCTCTGCATCCCCTCCAAGGCCAATATATCCTTCCTCGAATGCGGTGACCAAAACTGCACACAGTAGTTCACCTGCAACCTCACCAGCACCCTATACAGCTGCAAAAGTACCTCCCTACTTTTATATTCTATCCCCCTCGCTATCAAGGCCAACATTGCATTCGCCTTCTTGATCACCTGCTGCACCTGCAGACTGTGTTTTTGCGATTCATGCACAAGGACCCCCAGGTCCCTCTGCACCGTCACATGCTGCAGTTTTTCGCTATTTAAATAGTAATCCTTCCTACCGTTGTTCCTACCAAAGTGGATAACCTCACACTTGCTAATATTATACTCCACCTATCCTTACCTGGTCTGATCGACCTGTGACTCTGGAGGCACAGCAACGGGATTGACTCTCAATTAATAAATGCTAGCCAGCCAGCAACACCCACGAATGAATAAAAAAAGCCTTTGTCCCTCTTGTACTACAACGCATAAGGAAGGACTTTCATTTTTTTATGACCTTAAGACATCCTCAAGCACTTCATAGCCAATCAAGTACTTTTATTGCATAGTCAGTGTAGGAAACAAGCTCCTTAGAACATGACTGAAGCCCATTTATTTTAGACAATGTTTCTATCAATTTTCCCTTTTTAACCAGCACTACCAGGTTAGCTTTCAACAGCTGGAACCTCAGAGAGTAGGCTGTGACACGCATTTAATAAAAACTGAAAATCCCTACAGACTTTTCAAAACAAGCCCCAAAACAGCATGATGTATCACATCCATCATTACAGCACTGTGCCACATTTCTCAGGACATATGTGGCTCCTCCAAAGAGCACCAAAGTGGCTAATGGCCCATTTCTATGCTCGCTGTGAAAAAAAAAGCCATCTATTTTTTATTCAGCTCAAACACATAATGTGAAGACTTTTTTCCAACCAGAGCCTTTCAATTTTTCATTCCAAAATGTTTTTGCTATTTGTCTCAGCGAAAGATTTGTCCTTTTGATCACCGCTAAGACCGTTAAGAATGTAGGCACCATTCTTAATTCAGCAACTTTCACAAGTACGCTCGAGTGAAGGGGTAATGCTATTTGTTGAGTTAATAAACATGTGTGTGAACAGAAAAACTTTGTGAACTCCTTGATGTAACAGAGTAGTCTGACAGTTCTAAGAGTTCATAGATTCTTTCACTGAAAATAAAAATCACAATGAAGGTGATAGATATTAGGACAAAGATGGGTTACTTTCTTATATCAATTATCCAGTGTCAACATCAAATACTCCCAATTCTCATATTGCATTGTTATATGAAGCATTGTTATACGAAGAATAAAGTTCCCTTTACTTCATCCTGCCAAAGAGCCCATAATGCCCACCTTTGAACCTCAGCAACAATTCAGTGCCTATCACTACAGCTATATTCTGTTATTGAAGCCAGCACACATACATTTTAATGAAAATTTCAACACGCAAATACTAATGATGGTTAAGTGCCAACTGTCTGGCTGAGGGCTTGCTTCTCCTGCCTGTCATTTGAATTGACTAGATTGCATTGCTTAAATACCTGCATGACACAACGAAGGTAAAGGATGCCTTCTGTACAGAAGGGCAGAAAGTAATCATAACCTGATATTCCCTGGCATGGGGGCACAATGATTAGCACTGCTGCCTTGCAACACCAGGGACCCAGGTTCGATTCCAGTCTGTGTCAAATCTGCACTCTCTCCCTGTGTCTGCGTGTGCTTTCTCTGGGTACTCTCTTTTCGTCGCACATTCAGAAAGATGTGCGGGTTAGGTAGATGGGCCAAGAAATGAAATTAAAAATAGCATGGCAGAGTTGAGAGAAACTTGCAGACCACAATAAAAAAAACAGGAAATAACCTGCAGAGCTTAAAGGAAAGAAAACCCTTTTCAGCTGGGATTTTGGCTTCGCTTACAGACAAATTTATTGCTGCTATTTCAAAAGTTTCTGCAGAGATTTTTTTTAAGTAAAAAAAAAGAAATCCCCTTCATGGCAAGCTAAGCAAACTGATCGAAGTCCTGCATCCATAGTGGCACAGTAGTTATCCATAGCTCCAGATTCAATTCTGGTCTCAGGTAACTGTGTAGAGTTTGCACATTCTCCCTTGTGTGTGTTTCCTCCCGGAGCTCCAGTTTCCTCCCATATTCCAAAGATATGCAGGTTAGTTGGATTGGCAATGCTAAATTGCCCCCTTGGTGTCCAGAGATGTGCATATTAGGGGAATTAGCCTTGGTAAGTGTGTGGGAATAGGGTGGAGGAGAGAGTGTGGATAAGATGCTCTGTCAGAGAATTGCTGCAGACCCAAGGGGCTGAATGACCTCTTCTGCACTGTAAAAATTCTAAGATCTTATGATGAGTTTTAAGTTTAAAAATACAAAAATTATCAGGAAGGGGCTGAGAATCTCGTAGATTATGGCACAAAGAAAAAAGAGTAAAGTTCCTGCAGAATTGGAAAAAACAGAAGAATCACTCTGGGATTGGTGTTTGCAGCGCAGAGAAGGAATTACCACAGTTTCAGAAGTTTTTAAAAAAATAAAAGCAATTGCCACCAGACTGCCAAAATTGTAAAAGTCCACACAGTGTGCAAAACGAAGGAAAACTATCTGAAGTAACTCATAAGAAGCAAAACATGCAAAAAGTAAATGAATCAGTTCGACAGGAAAATGTTCGCCTCAGGGCGGAAATGAACTGGAAGATTTGAAGTATATAAGATTCATTCTGAATGTATGGAGAGGCAACTTTACCAGAATTTGGTCAAGTGTCAGTTCTGGCAAGAAAAATGGAATGAATCGCACTGATAATTCTGATATAATTTCTGATCAGCTCTTGAGCCTCATTGACAAAACATTTTCTGGCTACGAGAATAACGCTGCACCCATAACAGTCTCCCTTTGATTCACCCACCATGGTTTCACTTAATCACCCAATCACTGGGGATCTCCATAGAAACGGATCCCCAGCACTTGTTCCACAATGATTGCAGGGATTGGCAGTCAGGAAGTCTGCACCGTGTTTCACAGAGGGAACCCTGACAAGGCATCTCATGGAGTGGAGCAAAAGCGGGATGTACTTAACACCCCGACTCCAAGAGAAGGCTTTCCACCAAGGTCACCATCCTCCTGGGAATGCAGAGGCAGCCTTGGTGGATGCACACTCACTTTAGATGAGAATGGGGCAGTGTCACAGGATGAACAACCTTCTGCATTCAATCAGTAAGTGAGCCTCAAACAGCCTTTTTCTGACCCCCCCCCCCCCCCCCCCCCAACTTGCACATCCCTCCCTCCCACTTGTACCTTCACTCACCCAATTATTTAGGCTTTTCCCAAGGAGACCAGTTCTTCCCCTTTCCTCTCTCATCATGCTCCCTCCTGCTACTCACTATCGTGCTCCTTATACTCCAGTTTCCTCTCGAGACTCATGTCTGCCGCACATCATCGCCATCTTAAATGTCAACATTGCTGTCTACACTCTCCCTATCTGTATCATTGCAGGACAAATGCAGCCACTTTAAGCACGAGCAAGCATACCCAGCTAGAGGCTTGGCAGAGATTAGAACACTCATGCATTTTGAGGAGAAAGCCTGAGAATTAGCCTGGGAGGAGAAAGAGTGTGTCTGGCTAATGGTGAAGTGGGGACAGTGGACAAATATGAGGATTCTCAAGACACGCTGTTATTCCTCAAAGATCAACAGAGTAATCAGTGTTCTCTAATTTATTGCCTGGAATGCATTGATAATTGTAGGAAAAGCTTGCAGGAAAAGCAGTCAAACAGGCCGGCCCTTCCTCGCGATCCCTGGATCCACAGGAAACAAGCAACTCCAAGGGAGATTTCTCGAACCCATACCACAGGAGAGGCATTATAGCTGTAATCCCACACCTGGCAACAGCACAGATATTCACGCTTTGGTGGGATCGCTGAGTTGACAGGTTTCTGGGTCACTCACTTGTGAGCTCCTCACAGCTGATGATTCATTGCAGGTGGAGGCAGAGATGCCTCAGGGAACCAGCACTCGGAAGGATGCCAAAGGTTTCTTTTTTTTATGTGCTCCTGTGCTAAGTCATCCCAGAGCTGATGGAACTGCAAAGGCAGAGCCCTCGAGCACCAGGAGGAAATGCATTTCCTCCTTAGACCAACTGGAGGAATAATAACTGCTTATGTCCGAGGAGGTGGCTCCATCACTTCAGTGCACTGAGGTCAACACCTGGGGTTGGAATTCACAGCAGAGACCTTGGTGCAGAATGTGCAGCATGGCAGGAGATGTCTACACCATGGTTTAGCTCATGACCTCCGTGTCTGAGGGCATGAACTCCATGGTGCAGGCACTGGTGGCAATCTGTGAGTGTCTGTGCTAGAGGATAGTGAGGTTTCTGGACCTCATTCCTGCTGCTGCTCTATCCCAGAAAGGACCCATCAGATACAATCTATTACACAGCCCAGGGCCTTCCACCTCAGAAACACTGAGGTGTCCAGTCTATGTCCCCACTCTATGAGAGTATTTCACCTTTAGCTCCACACACCAATAAGGACAATCATTGTGCCCGAAAGCAGGCCAGGGCCCTCGTGGTCCAGGAGAAAGCCTGAGAGTTAGCCTGGGAGGAGAAAGAGCGCGTCTGGCTAATGGTGAAGTGGGGACAGCGGACAAATGAGAATGCCAAGGTTACATTCGATGATAGGGCACGGAAATCAGCACCCCTTAATCTCAGCTGCGGATCCTGGGGAAACATCTTGATGTTGTAGGAGGTTGAAGATGATGTAGTTGACACAGTTGAAGATAGGCATAGTGTAGAGAAGTTACCATTGTATACAGTTAAAATAATAAATCACTGTTCACTCACAGAGCCTCCACCCTGTCACTTCATGCCATCAAGCTTGGCCAATCCACACATACACCCAGTGCTTCATTCCAGTGAAGAGAGAGAATGGCCGTGCTATGTCTCTCCACATTGAGGATAGAATAAAGGAGATCAAAACGATGGTTGTAGATTTCTTTGCATTCACTGTCCCCCATGTGAGGTGTTCTTTATGCCTCATAAGACAGACCACTCCCCATCACTGATTCTCCCTTGTAGTCTAAACTCACACAAAGCAGGATCCCATAGTCACACCCAGCAATGCCCCTCTGTTATGGCCACCTCCCACTCAATTTGAAGCCCCCAACAAGGAAAGGCATCCGCTCAGCTGTTTGAGCATTAACCTAGCACGGAGGAACCTGGAAGCAATGCCCACTTGACAGCCAACGCATCCCCTCGGAGCAAGAAGTGGCCCGATATGCAGGGAAGGTAAGGCTACTGAATGACCCATACACACCCCCCTAACGTCCCCTACCCACATCTTCACTCCGGTGGGGACTAGTGACCCTGAACTGCACTTGTGTGCGTCCGCAGCATTCTCCTGTTGCCATTTGTGTTTTGGACTACACAGGAAATACCTGACTGCTCACCTCCAATACCCACCTCGGAGGTGATGACACCAGGCTCACATTTATATTGTGTATATGGTGCTGACATGAATAAACAGTGCAGGTTAATAGAGGAGTAAGTGCTTGCTAATTATATCCCCATTGTTCAAATTAGTTCCCTGGTCTTTCCTGGCTGCATCACCTTCCTGCCAGCAAGATTAACTTTTCCGAACACTCCAAGCTTTGAACCTGCACTGCCATTCCTGCCAGAATGTGGGCTCCAGATACTGCCTACCGGCTTTGAAAATGTATAATGGACTGGTTAACGGTTCAAAATCTGGACAAACAAATTTCAGGATTGCTTCAATTACCAGGGGTAAATGGCGATCCGCAGTTGACATATCAAAGCGAGAGTTAGAAAAACTCAACCAGTTGTTACAGCCAGGCAAAAAAAAAAGCAGGCAGAAAAGGCATGCAAAAAAAAATTGCATCACCGAATAATTTCTTGAAGAATCAATATGTAGCAAAAAGGGAAAAAAGCTAAAAATGATGTTGTATAGTAGAATAAAGCTGTGCTGGAACTATCAGCCAGAGATCGACGCGAAAAGTCGAATGTCCTTCAAGATGAAATGCAGAAGAAATGCATAACCATTCAGAAACCTGAAGAAAGGATAACTGTCTCAAATAGCAGAATTGGAACACAGCAGAAGAAACTCAAGGAAACGTGACTGAATTACAGGAACACTCAAAACGAGCATTGCCAAGAAAAGACAAGCCTTTTGAAATATGTTCAAACGTTCCAAGAATCCCTCAGGTCAAAGATTGTTCCATTCAAAAATTACAAAGAGAAGTAAAATGAATTGAACATCACTCCAAAGAAACCAGTTGTCAGGGAAGAATCAGCAATGTTCCATCTTCCAGGAGGAAAACAAAAGCTGCAAGAAGTAGACTGAAGAAGCAGTCGAACGGCAAAGTGGAGAGAAACACAACTGGAAGGGGAATAAAAAACAGTGAGTGGAGATAACCAAGGAGCAGAAACATGAAATACCACTGCCATTCCCCCAAATGTGACAGACCAAGATATGCAAGGGCTGGCTGTGTCTGAATTTGGGCAGCTTGGTGGAACAGTGGTGAGCATTGTTGTCTCATAGTGCCAGGGGCTCAGGTTCAATTCCAGCCTTGGGTGACTGCATGGAGTTTGTACATTCTCCCTGTGTGGGCATCACAGTGGCACTGCTGCCTGACTTTGTTGGGAACCCTATTCAGTTCCTTCCCGGGTCATTGTGTGGAGTTTGCACGTACTGTATCTGCACGAGTGTCCTCCCGCTATCCAAAAATGTGCAGATTAGGAGGATCAGCAATGCTAAATTGCCTTTTAGCTTTAGGGGGATTAGAAGTATAAATGCACGGGGTTACAGGGATACAGCCTGGGAGGGAATGGTGTCAAATGGCCTAATAGCCTCCTTCCACACTGTTGGGATTCTAGGAGATATTGAATAGAAAAGCCATATAGTTTTCTAAGCTGCAGATCGAGAAAGAAAAGACAGAAATCAGATCAGAGACCTATAAATCCAATATTGAAGCACAAGGCACAAATAGAAGAAAAAGCACTGCATGTTTCATATGTGCTCTGAACCATTGAGCTGTATGAAAAGATTCAAAAATTTGCAAAATGATTTGAAAATACAGCAAAATGCTTAGTTGAAATTGTCAAACAAATGGAAATGAAGGTTGCATCTGCTGGCTGCAAATATCCAATGAGAATATGGTGAGCACCATGGATGGGATGTTCCAGTCACGCCTGCCCCAAGACCGGGAATTCTCATCCAAGGTCAACGCACTTTTAAATGGTCCGTCAACTTTTCCGTTCCATCTACAAGTGAGACTGGAAACTTTAATCCCATGGAAAAGCAAAATTCAAGTCTAGTGTAAGGACAGATAGAGTGCACACTCCCTTTGGAAAGAATAGGAAGAACCCAAAGTGTCTACATAGAACATAGAACAATACAGCACAAACAGGCCCTTCGGCCCACGAGTTGCGCCGATCACATCTACCAATCCACAGACCTATCTATAACCCCTATCCTATTCTTTTCCATATACTCGTCCAGAAGTCTCTTAAAAGACCCCAGCAACTTTACCTCAACAACCTCCGACAGCAGTCGGTTCCATTCGCTCACCACCCTCTGAGTGAAAAACCTACCCCTGACATCTCCTTTGTATTTGCTTCCCTGCACCTTAAATCTGTGTCCTCTCGTAGTGACCATTTCAGCTCGGGGAAATAGTCTCTGAGAGTCTACCCTATCTATTCCTCTCAACATTTTATAAACCTCTATCAGGTCGCCTCTCAACCTACGTCTCTCCAGTGAGAAGAGTCCCAGCTCCCTCAACCTATCTTCATAAGGCCTGCCTCCCAATCCAGGCAGCATCCTTGTAAATCTCCTCTGAACCCTCTCAATAGCCTCTACGTCCTTCTTATAATGAGGCGACCAGAACTGCGCACAATACTCCAACTGGGGTCTGACAAGAGTCTTATAGAGCTGCATCATTACCTCCTGATGAAATAAAGCAAGCTGGTTGTTAATAAAACAGAAAGATAGCTCAACAGAACAGAAAAAGCAAATAGAGCTAAAAGAATACTGGAAATATGGAGTACAACTATCCTGACTCCAAATATGATAGATTGAGATATGCAAGGACTGATAACCTTCAAGACTGTCTGACTTTGTAACACTAGGGAATGGAGATGTGGGAGAAGTGACAACAAGTAATTGTATTCTAATACCCCATTAGAACAGGGGAAAGTTTTCTGCGAAGAAGAAAGGAGAATGTTGCAGAATATTGTATGTACTCCATTATAATGATGCTCAGCAGAACAAGGGTTAACATGGGACTGGAGCCCAACACTGCCCACTGTATGATGTCTAGAGTCACAAGGTAATACACTGAGAACACTCTAGAAGCAGCCTGCACAGGACAGACAGCACCATGCATGATATTGACTGGGATCTGTACGTAATTATATATTAACAATACGTGGATCATATTTAGATGTACCAGGTTTCATCACTGGAATATCACAATAAACCATAACAAAAGATGCTCAGCAATGGCACAATAATACAACAACTGGATCAGTCCAACTATCAACAAGTTGAGAATGAACCAGTAAAGAAAATGTATCTTAGAAATTCAGCAATTTTCATGAACACTATTTTAATTTTCCCAATGATAGTTCCAGGTATTACATAAAAAGAAAAAAAGTGTCTTTTTATTTCATGTAACTATATTCACAATAATTCTGAACATTAAATCATAAATTACACTCAAGCCTTTGAGGACACGCCTCACCCCTCCCTGTACATCTTCCTATACAGAAGTGTGTTATAGAGGAGGAAGGTTATGGAAATGTTAAGTGGATAGTGAATACCAGAAGACAGAGTTTTAAATTCTTCACTGATTCTGTATAAAGTCATTTATTTTGTGTCAGATTTTTTGGGCATAATCTTCTGCTCTTACTTCTGGGGGCTTGTGGTTGGAATGGGTATTTAATTAGGTGTGATAGAAACATACTTGAACCCAACTGTTTTCACATCTTAGCCAGAATTAAATGGTGGGAGTGAGGCACACAATGGACCTTCATGCCCTGCAGCTAATTCAGCCTGTAAAGTGGTAAATTAATAACCACTTGAGGGCCTCATCCCACCACCATTAATGTTATCCCAGCTGCTGACAGGCCTGTTACCATGTGACCACATGGCTAACTCATCACCTTCAGAGAAGTTGACCTTCACTTGAGCAAGGTCACTGAGTGCATGCTTGAGTGCCTACTAGGAAGAGGATTCCACTCAAAAGCACCCCCTCAAGCCTTGCTGCTCACCCCCTTACACCCCTCTCCCAACAATCTCATCCCGCCAATGCTTCAACCCCCACCAATATTATTTACTTCTGGGCTAGGTGTCACCCTGAGATCCTGGGAATCCGGTAGCTGTCATTTCAGCAGCAGCCACTACTTCCTCTTTGGCGCTGATGAGCACAAGAGCTTCCAACAGCTCTCAGTAGATGGGACTGCCAACCCGCGGCCTATATTCCAAGGGTTGGCACCTATTGATCTCACCACTATGTGATCGGTCTGTGGTTTAGCAGCCTTTCCCAAAATGAGGCAACACGGGTCTTTCACTGGTTCTAGCAGTTGGGAGACCCAATTCCTCAATAAGATTCCACACTCCATATTCTTTCTTATTTTATTTCCTTATTTTCCTTCAATTATTTTCACTCTCAAAACATGATTTGACCCAGCAGTTTTATGGAAGGTGCTGGTGTTAAGATTCAGTGCTCACCATCTCCAATGAGGAGACTTCATTTTTTTTTCGTTGGCACCTTTCGATATTTTATTTCGAATCAAAAAAGCCAATTCAAATTAAGTTCAATCATGGTCTTCATATGAGGGACAAACCAGATCCAAGTTGACAAGGCATTGCATCTCTTCTTGGGCTCAAGCAAACCAGATCCAAGCTGACAGGATTGAATATTGCACCCCATCGCAGGCTTGATCTAACTCTTCACCTTAGCCAAGAACCCAAGATGGCTTTGAAAAATTGCGCCAGGTAAAACCTCAGTTTGACTTCTTTTTAAACTTAAAGAGTCATAAAGGTTTACAGCATGGAAACAGGCCCTTCGGTCCAACTTGCCTTTGTAACCTTGTTCTTGTTCAATGACTAAGCTCATCCCAATTGGCCCATGTCCCTCGATAGCCGTCTTACTCATGTAACAGTCTAAATGCTTTTTAAAAAGACAAAATTGTACCTGCCTCTACTACTATCTATGGCAACTTGTTCCAGACACACTGAAAATATTGCCTCTCTGGACACTTTTGTATTTCTTCCTTCTCACTTTAAACTTATGCCCACTCATTTTAGATTTTCTTACCTTTGAGAAAAAGTATTGACTATCTGTTCTCTGCTGCTCATAATTTTATAGACAATATTTTATTTACTCATTAGTGTCATAAGTAGGTTTATATTAGTATTGTAATTAAGTTACTGTGAAAATCCCTAGTTGCCACACTCTGCCACCTGTTCACGTATACTGAGGGAGAATTTAGCAAATGTACCTAACCAGTGTTTTGGATTGTGGGAAGATACCGGAGTACCTGGAGGAAACCTATGCAGACATGGGGAAAATGTGCAATTTCCACACAAACAGCAACCCAAGCCAGGGTTCCTGCTGCTGCGAGGCAGCAATGCTAACCATTGTGCCACCACAACACCCATTGTCAGTTACCTTTACTCTACATCACTTAAGCAACCATGTTCTCAGACATCAGCACATCTCCAGTGCAGAAGATTGGCCTCACACAAGTTTGGCCTCACCAATGCCAAGAAAGAAAGATCCAGGGAACATCCTGGCTCCACATTTAGAATTGTTCAACTTCATTAACACCAGAAAAAATACGTGGCTCCAGGATAAATCTGTAACATTCCCTGTGAATGCTATTTTCTCTCACTGAAGATAAGAGTGGAAGGAAAAGTGCTGAAACGTTATTCTAGACAGCAGTCCAAAGATTGGGCAATCCAAGATGATAGGAGCAGGTCACATACAGCACCAGAATCTCAGACTATTGAGAAATATAGGTGGAGGAGTAAAAGTAGGGAAGCAAGGAGAGTAGGAGAACTGCCAAATGAGAGAAACTGAGGTTGTTACAGCCACATGAAGAGAGATAAGAATAACTTCTCTATTATATCATCCATATCTGACCATTCCAGGAGTTCCATTCATGAATTTAAGGATAAATACAATGAGCACATATGTTCTGTCCCATCCACCATGGGAATCTTAGTAGGCAGAACATGGACCATGCAAAATTCCATTGACCTCAACTGGGATTTCCCAAGCTTGGGGTGAGCACGGTCAGAAATTCCCATCCAATACTAGGGCTTAAACAACAAAGAAACGAGTCTGGCAGAATTTTGTGGCTTTTAAACAAAAATCAGGTAGATTTTATTGAGTTAACAACCCACCCAGACAAAGATATAAAAATATTTCACAAGGCAAATCTGTCTCTCTACCTTGACACACACCCACATGCACTAGCATGTAGAATTACAATTTACACAGTAGGAAGTAAACGACAATTGAAATGTTAAAAAAAATATGAGCAGCTGTGGCACATTCTTCTCCAACATATCTTGCAATTCTATGAGTTGAAGTCCAAATAAACTGCAATTTCTGGATTCCCTCTTTTTTTCGTATAATCTGTCTTTTCTAAAAAAAGACAACGAATTTTGCACGAGGTTCCTTTGAATGGAAATTGTCTATTGTGGGTTTCAAATTGAGAGATGGTCTTGAACTTGGGAGAAGGAGAGAATTGCTGTCCTGCTGACAGGTTTCTTTCAGACAATCTCTGAGCAGCTTGAGTGTCGTAATAAAACAGATTTCAGAAATGGTTATTTAAGTCATATGACTTCTCTTCTCAATTATTTTAGAAGGTATTTGCTTTACTCAGATCTAGATAGACCACAGCTCTTATTGCATGGTTGAGATATTTGGATCTGGCAATATTCTATTAACTCCTGAATGACATACTATTCATCACGATGAGCTAGGAAGAACACCTTTACATGTAGCTATTGTCTGAGTACCCTTTCTGTCCCTGTTTGAAAGACAGCTTAATGGAAATGAAGCCACAATTCTCCCATCTGCATCCAGCAGCTCCAAGAGACAGGGATTTGCAGACTTGAATGGGGATTTGCGCATGCATAGGGAATGCATACATATTTCCCAGAGACAGCGAGAAATCGCCAGCCAGACCACACTGAAAATCGGTGGGAAGGCAGATAAATCATTTAATTTTTTTTAAATATGTAGAATTGCTAATTATTGGGAACCTTTCAGCTCCTGATCGAATCTCTCACCCCACCAAAAGTACTTCATTCCAGCGGGGTTGAGACTAGCTCCCCACTTTCAGTGAACTAGCAGGAGACACTACTGGAATGGGGAGGGGGGGCGGGGTGAGACAGTGCCAAGGGGCAGCGCCTCTTGTGGGAGGAGCCAAGGTGTGATTGGTGGGATGGGGTTTCCCACTGCCACTCTATTGGCATCAGTCTGGGTTGGAGGGAAGGCAGAGATTGGCGAGGGGATGATCTACCGGGAAGAGGGCAGCATCCGGATGGGTCTGACCCCGTAGCGGTCTGCCGGGGTGAGGGGGATTGCCATTGCTGGAGGGTAGGGTTTGGGCATTGGGGTGTTCTGGACAGTGTGAAGGTGGGGGGAGTGGGGGTGTGTCAAGTCTGGTCTGGGAATTGTTGAGGCAGCCGTGATCAGGTTGTGAGAGGGATGAGAGGACAGTTGGCCAGCAAACAGGAGTTTGACAGTTTGGGTCTGCTGCGAATGCACAGAGCTCCAGAATCGTCAAACTCCAGCACGAATAGGCCCCCCACCCCTCTGGGTTTTTAATGAGAGTTATGACTGGGACCTCTTCAGTGCACAGAGGGCAGAGATTCAGGTCAGAACTAAGACAGTTTTCCCACCAACTCAGCACTTTTTGGAGAATCACCCCCAAAACATGATGTTCATTTCCGTTTCAGTGAACCTTTTGAAGTAGCACTTGACATCGGCAGGTTTGCAATTCCATAGGAGGAAGTCTGGATATGCCTTAATTGTATTCCACATTGGTTAACTTGTGAGACCTGATGTAAGGTGACTTATGGCAGCCATCTTGAGGCAATGATTTTTCTTGCCCTTTCAAATTTCTAAGCAGTTTCAATTTATGTTTTAATTTTAAAATTAAAGATTAATCTCACACACACAAGTCACATTATTCTGACAAGATGGGCAGGCAAATGAGGTAAGGGGAGAGTATCATGGGGATGAGGTAAGGGGAGAGGCAATGAAGTGTATCATTTCTAACCAGCTAATACGTCTGACACTGACAGTACTACAAACAAAAATTAAATGATTCTTGAAGCAAAGTTAATAAGCTAATGAGACAAATAGTTAACACATCTGATGATGCAGTAAGAGAAATAAACAAGTAATCAGGATTTTGAAACATATGTAGTGATATTTTAAATATGTTTTAACTGATATATGAATCATTGCTTACTTCAGCGAAAAACAGGTAACCACAAGGGATGATGGTGAAGGTGAATAGTTCAGAGCTAAAGGCCTGGGAACCTTGTAGATAGTGAAATTTGTAAGAAAGTTTCTTGTGGACAGACACATCTCACAACATTATGAATAGGTCCATTCATTGTCTAGACTAAGAATAATAATACGTCTGGATGCAAGATCATGTGTTTATCCAGGTTGGCAATGATCTGGTGGGAATGTCCACTCGCGTGCAGCGAGTGTCTAGGGTAACCAGGCAACTTTAGCCAAGATGGGAGTTAGCATCCAGATTAAATGGGCCAATGAGATGTCATTATGCTGGATGGGAGAACGCAATTGGCTGAGGTGTACATCAGGGATTATTATTGATGTGCGTATACTAAATATATTTGATTTTAAACTAATATAGGACAGCAATAATTGATAAGAAAAACTATAATTGATCTGTTTTTGATTGAGTCTGAAGTATACATCGGTGAAGTTGTGTTGCCTTATCTCAGAACTAATTAACTCTTTTGGTAATCTCCAAGCGGTTGCTTGTTATGTTTTTGTTTCGAATAAATGTTACGGCTGTTATACAAAGATATTTGCCTCATGAGTTTTGTATTGGCTATAGTTAAAGACTGTACCAGCCATCTCAATTTAGCTCACAACAGGCAGGTAAGCAGGCAATGTGGAGAACTTGTGGGTAAATAAGGAAAGCAGAGAGCGATCAGGGGAAGTGTGGGTGACTGGAGTTTGGGAGTGGGGTGTGGGTGTGATAGTGAAGAGGAAGCAGATGCAGGGTCAATGAGGGGTAAAAAGCCCATGACCAGGGTCTGGGCACAACCATGATAAATGAAAACCAATATTTTGCCACAAATCAGAGCTGACCTTCGTCTCTAAAACTCTCTCCACTGCTAAAATCAGCACGATTCTTTTTCAGTCAATGGCGCACGGTATAATAACTGGCAATAAGACATACGCAAGTCAGACAGAATCAGATGCGAGTGACCTGTCATCTTTTAGCTGCTGAACGCTGTATTTTCACACTCAGAGTGTGAAAATAATTGCTAGCGGAGATTTATTTTTAGAAATTAAACCACTCCTATTAAATATCCTGTGTATTTAGTGTCTCGGGGTATGAATTTGTGGGCATACAGTAATTTTTCATTCTGGTCCACCCCCGGTCACTGGGGTTTATTGGCAAACTTGCTTCATGACAGCTATTTCTCTTTGTAATTTTTCACACGTGCTTAGCATGACCCCTTGGGTGTTTTCGTTAAAAGAGGTGCGTTATTTTTGTTGTACTCCCATCTGTATTAATAGAGGCTGCTCCCGGGATCAAATACAAGGTTATGAAAGAGAGGCAGATTGAAGCTAAGTTAATCAGTGCCCTGATTAACACACAACTGCGCCTCTGCAGTAGGCTGCAATCTGCATTAATTCTCTCTCAGTAACACCTGCCCATCAGTTATTAATGTGGATTGAAGAATTCAAAGTAAAACAGCAAAAGGTGAAGATTGAGGAGCAAACTCTGGAAATTCGACGCGACAGAAAGCAGTGGAGTCGCGCAGCTAATCAGTCAGTGTCTGACAAACAACAATTGATCCAGTTTCAGGTGGAGTTCTTCCTTGGTCAAAATAATTACATTACTAATTTGTTAATGTTAATTCACTCAGCAAGTTTATTCAATAAGTGCTGCACAAGGAAGAAAAGGTCTTAGTTTGATCATTGGATTAAAGGCGAGGGGAGAGAAATGGAGGAACATTATTGTGGCATTCTTCAGCCCAACTCCCACAACCATGAAACTCAACTTTAATTTCAACCTTGGCAGTTCAGGGAAATGACAGCTAAAGCCTAGGGCTTCCCTATGGTGGAAAAAAAACTTATAGACTCTTGGGATTTTACATTCTTGCTATTGGCTAGTTGGAAATAACATTGGAAAAATCTGGCATTGATCATACACCACTTTCTTGATAACACTTGGGCCACCCAGAAGGAGAAAACAGTCCGGATCAGTATTCTTATTCCCCACCTTACTGATTTTTCCTACTGGGAAGGATTTTAAGGAAGATGGAATTTTCTTCTTGGCCTCCGAGGAGTAGCAGGAACACATCCCCACTGAAACTGCCTGCCCCACAGCTATTTTACACTCAGACAAAGGTTAATTGACTGCAAATGAGACTTCAGTCCCTCACTCGAGAGGAAGCCCCACCCCAGAAAGCTGCCCGAGTGATTTGATTTGTTGGTAGCTTACTACTCTCAGCAGTGTCTAAAACTGCAATGGCCAGCACAAGGCCGAAAAGCGGACTCCATAAGGCAAATACTGGGAGTCTAAGACCAGGTAAATGTTGGACTCTGGAGGGTGAGGGGGGGACATAAGTCCCAAGATTGGGCAGAAGGCAATGAGAAATTGGTAGAGGGGCTGAGGGAAAGGGGGCAGCCACTGGGGTCAGGAGTTTTGAGGGGGTGTTTAATATTAAAAGGAAACTGTTGATGGAGGTGCCACGCCAACATCCCACACTCCCTACCCGAGGAGAACTTCCTTGGCTGACATAGGAAGAATCACTGGACCGATGATTAGAACATAGAACATAGAACATTACAGCACAGAACAGGCCCTTCGGCCTTCGATGTTGCGCCGACCAATTAAGAAAAAGCAATGACCCTCTAACCTAAACCATTCCCTTTTCATCCATAAACTTATCTACTAACCTCTTAAACGCCACCAAACTTGGCGCATCTACAACTGCAGCAGGCAGGGCATTCCATACCCTTACCACCCTCTGGGTAAAGAACCTACCTCTGACATCCGTCCTATAACTACCACCCCTTAATTTAAAGCTATGTCCCCTCGTGCTAGCTTTCTCCATCCTAGGAAAAAGGCTATCACTGTCCACCCTATCTGAACCTCTAATCATCTTATATGTTTCAATAAGGTCCCCTCTTAGCCGCCTCCTTTCTAACGAAAACAACCTCAAATCCCTCAGCCTCTCTTCATTAGACCTGCCCTCCATACCAGGCAACATCCTGGTAAACCTCCTCTGTACCCTCTCCAATGCCTCCACATCTTTCTTATAATGCGGGGACCAGAACTGTACACAATACTCCAAGTGCAGCCGCACTAGAGTTTTGTACAGTTGCAACATGACGTTGCGGCTCCGAAATTCAATCCCCCTACCAATAAAAGCTAAGACTCCGTATGCCTTCTTAACAACCTTATCGACTTAATTGCCAACTTTCAGGGATCTATGCACATATACACCAAGATCCCTCTGTTCTTCAACACTATTAAGAGTCTTACCATTAGCCCTATACTCTACACATTTGTTATTCCTATTAGCGACCATTAAATCTATTGGATGAGTCCTTGATTATGTTGGGCAGAGAACTGCAGTGGTTTGCCATTGCCTTCTGCAGTATGGTTGACCAGAAAACTCTACTGTTCTTTACCTCCTGACATCAGGCACATTTCAAGTATGTATAAGCTGATATTCAACATGCGTGGTCATGTTATGCACAGGAGATTAACAAAGTCACTAGAATCAGAGATTTAAAGTGTGGAAACAGGCCCTTCAGCCCAACATGTCCATGCCACACCTTTGTTTTTGAACAGCTAAGCTAGTTCCAATTGCCTATATCTCTCTATAGTCATCTTACCAAGGAAACTGCATAGACCCATTTTAAAAGACAAAATTGTCCCCACCTCTATTACCTCTGGCAGCTTATTACAGCCACTCTCATCCTCTGAAAAAAAAAATGCCTCTCTGGACACTTTTATACTTCTTCCCTCTCACCTTAAACCAATGCCCATTAGTTTTAGACTTCTCTATCTTTGGAAAAAGATATTGACTATCCAGCTGATCTATGTCCCTCATTATTTTATAGACCTCTATAAGATCACCACTGAGCCTCCTATGCTCCAGGGAAAACAGTCTCAGTCTATTTCAGCCTCTTCTTTTAACTCAAACCATCAAGTCCAGGTAGAATCCTAATAATTTTTATTTTGCACCCTTTCTATAAGGTGACCAGAACTGTACATAGTTTTCCAAATATGGTCTTACTAATGTCTTGTACAACTTCAACAAGACATCCCAACTCCTGTATTCAATACTCTGACCAATGAAACCAAGCACACTGAATGCCTTTTTCACCTCTCTGCCCATCTGAGCTCCTCAAAAGTGCAGTCAATGAACCTGTACCCCTAGATCTCTTAATTCTATAACACTACCCAACACCCTACCATTAACTGGTAGTTGTTAGAACTGATTCGATCTACCAAAATGCACCACCTCACATTCATCTAAATTAAACTCCATCTGCCATTTAACATCCCACTGGCCTAATTGATCAAGATCTTCGATAACCTTTTTCACTGTCCACTATGTCACCAATCTTGGTGTCATCTGCAAACTTACTAACCATGCCTACTAAATTCTCATCCAAATCATTAATATAAATGACAAATAACAGTGGATACAGGAAATTTAAAAAAATGGATGTAAGGACGTAAAGGTTGCATGTAAGAATGATTTTGAAGCTTTGAAAAGTAAGGTGACGAATCCACCTCCCATCGCAACCTACTTTTACCCCTGATCTCAGTTATCTCCCAGCTAGCCTCGCTCTCTGGTCTCACCTCACCTCAGTTCCCAGCCATTTCATTTTTTCCTTGCTCTCTCCATCAATCTTAAATCCACATCATCTCTATTTCTTAGCTCACTTGTTGCTTTCACCTCTTAACATTTCAGGGCAGCACAGTGTTAGCATTGCTGTCTCAATGCCAGGGACTCAGGTTCAATTCACAACTTGGAGTCTGCATATTCTCCCCATGTCTGAGTGGGTTTCTTTTGTGTGCTCTGGTTTCCTCCCACCATCTGAAAGACATGCTGGATACGTACACTGGCCATGCTAAATCCTCCCTCAGTGAAACCAATAGGCAATAGAATGTGGCGACTAGGGGGTTTTTGCAGTAACTTCATTGCACTGTTAATGCAAGACTTGTGAAAAAGTAAATAAATAAACCATATTGCCACCTGTTCCTTTGCTCCCTTAGATTAGGGATTGTTAAACAAGTTAGGTTATTCCAACATTCTACAAAATTGGGAGGGGGGGGTGTGATGGTAATTCTCCCAAAACATTTCTAAGTTTGAATTCATGTAAAAATTAGAGTACTTTCAACTCATTTCTTTCAGTGTGATTTTCCCACACCTGTGCTGCAGGGTACCCTAGAATGGATCAGTCCAAAAAAGCTGCATGCGGCCAATTCCTGCTGGAGAGGCCAGCAACACAGTGTGGAGCAGACCACCGAGCATGCTCCAATATGTCAACAGTGCATACGCAGCGGCCTCCCAATCGCTGGTCAGCTCCACGATGCCTGCATCATCCACTGCGCAATTACCCCCATGGCCCAATCACTCACCCTCCCAGCCATGCCTGGGTCAGCCTTGAGCCTCCCCATTTCACAGCTCCAATTTCCTGATCCTCCGTCCCAAGTCCCAACCCTCCCCCACCAATACCATCGGCAGC
Source organism: Sphyrna mokarran (assembly GCA_024679065.1). Taxonomy (NCBI): domain Eukaryota; kingdom Metazoa; phylum Chordata; class Chondrichthyes; order Carcharhiniformes; family Carcharhinidae; genus Sphyrna; species Sphyrna mokarran. The sequence goes on from JAGIQG010000024.1 coordinate 36,084,250, forward strand.
TGCGATCACCCTCCCTCACTTCCACAAGGGTGGCCAATTCCTATTGCTGTTCTCCCTCCCTATGTCACTGAGCCCAAATTGCAGAGTGGCATTGGACTCCCTACTCCCACAGATCACTCCTTCCCCCCTCCACAGGCCTCAACCAATTGGCACTGCCCAATATCTAGTGGGCAGTGCCAAAGGGCCCCCCTAGGCATTGACACTTTACCCCTTGGGCAGTGTCATGGGCACAGACTGAGACTCCCCAGCTGGCAATGCCCAAGAGGCACCCCCATCCCAGTGCCTGACCCTTTGGGAGGACCACGATTACCCCCTCCAAACCCCCCTTACTCTAGTAGAGTCTGGCTGCCAGCTCCCTGCAAGTGGGGAGATCCTGTAAATCCCACTGGAGTGAAAAGTCACAGCGATAAGAATTCAGCTCCAGGCCCGCTAATTAGATGTATACGATAGGGAAATTCTAATTTGAATAAATTATGCAGCTCTGTGCAGAGCTGATGGCGCTGGAAATCAACTGCCGGAGATTCGGAGGCCATGGTGCCCAGCAGAGAACTCAGTAAGAGACCTCCGTATGAGTCTCCCAGCCCACTGTGCTGCACTCACAATATTTAGGGACAGCTGCTCAAGACTCTGTCGATAAGGACATAAGAAATTGTTATACGAGCAGCCCAGATGGTCTATTGTGCCTGGTCCTCTCCCCAATAAGATCACAGCTGAACTTTTACATCAGCTGCGCTTCCCAAGCATCCGATGATTGCTTTTGTGCCCAATGATCTGTATCTTGGGCACGCTAATTGACTGAGCATCCGCAGGCCTCGAGGGGACTGAATTAAAGAGATTCACAACCCTCTGAATTAAAAAGAATTCTCATATCTTTCAGTGCTAAACGGCCAATCTCTTATACAGAGGTCATGGCTTCTAGTTCTAGGCACCTCAGCGAGCTTAACACAAAAACATAAGGAATAGGAAAGGCAAGTCACATCGCCTGTCAATCGTCTGCCATTCAGCACGATTAAAGCTAATCTTAATCTTCATTTCAATTTTCTTGCTTGCATCCACATCCCTTAGTTCCCTGAGGGGCCAAAAGTTTATCCATTTCAATCTTAAATGTATTAATGATTGAGCATCCACAACCCTTCAGGGTAGAGAATTTCAAAGATCTACAACCCTTTGAGTGAAGTAAAGTTTCCAGTTCTCAGTCCTAAGTTATTGAGCTGTATCCTGAGAGTGTTCCCCCATGTTCAGACTCCCCAAACAAGTACTATAGATGAAGTATAAGGAGTCTATTCATGCCTAACTCTATCAAGCTCGTTCAGAATTTGTAGGTTTCAATGAGATTGTCTCTCATACATCTAAATTCCAGAGAATATAACACCAATTTACTTACCCTTCCATTATTAGACAACTTATCCCATCCCAGGGACCAATTTAGTTGTTTGTGCGCGCGCAGTAAACACCAAGCCATGCTGTAGCTTCCGCAGTGGCTAAACGGAGTTCTTTGAGCCCTCCATTGATTTTTGTCCGGGGGCAATCTTCAATGATGAGAGTCACTGATTGGGGCACATTACACCAGCAGTCCAGGTTCCCTGCAAGACCGCAGTTGTGCTGATATGCAAAGTTCTTGGCCAGTGCAGAAACAGTTGAAGAGAACCCAAGTTGAAGCCAGTTGGGTGGGCTGTGGGCTGGTGAATGGTTTGGAGGGGATCCTCCAGTGGTGATGCTCCCAGGCATCTGCTGCTCTTGTCCTTCTAGATGGTAATGATCATGGGTTCGGAAGGTGCTGCCTAAGGAATCTCGGTGAGATCCTGCAGATCATCTTGTAGATGGTGCACACACTACCACTGTTTGTCGGTGGTGGAAGAATTGGAAGTTTCTTTCTTGAGCAACAAGTTGCATTTATTATATTTCAACCCACAGGGATCATTTTAGACCATAAGGAATTCTGGAAGATCAGTTATCTATCTCTGCAATCATCTCTTTTAAAGCTCGAGTCTGGGATTTTCCAACCCGAGGTGGTGGGACCCACCATGAGCCAGTCAAAACCATTGATTTTCAACAGGACTGGAAGATCCAAGCAATGTGGCAGTGCAATGGAGCTGGATAATCTTGGCTGTAATATGTAATCTATCAAATGCAAGGAATTTGTCAGATTTTAGTCCCATTATCTTTCCAGTATTCTTCCTGTAGAACTATTGTGTACTAATTGCTTCGTGTTCCAACCTCTCATTGGACCCTTGTTTCACCACAATTCGCAATATATTCTTTCAGTCCCTCATTATGAAGACATACGTAAAGGATAGGATGTTACGGCTCCCTTATCCCAAAACTATGACTTCCCACTCTAGATCAATGAACAGATCCAGACTCCTCAAATGCTCTTCATACACCAGGCTTTTCATTCCCAGGATCATTCTCGTGAACTTCCTCTAGCACCTCTAATATACAAATTCTCCAGAGAGTGAGATCACACGCCTACTCTGCATTAGGGTCTCAGATGAGGACTTTATTGGAACATTACAAGCATACGTTCTATATTACTCATCATAATCCCCATTGGTCTTTTGACCAGCCTACCAGGTTGTCTCCAATCATTGGCTAACAGCAGGGCATGACACAGAGAGTGGAGCCCATTCTTTCCACGATGAGCCAACTAATACGCATTGTGCTAGTTTTCACTGCAGCATAACTGGGATTGACCTGATGTGTCAGTGCAGAGTGGAAGCTCACACGGAGACCATGTCTATGTGGATTTCCTCCGGGTACTCCGGTTTTCACCCACAGCCCAAAGATGTGTGGTATAGGTGGATTGGCCATGTTAAATTGATTCTAATGAGAGGGCATTAGCAGGGTAAATGTGCAACATTACTGGAATAAAGCTTGGGCGGATTGTGCTCAGTGCAGGCTCGATGGACTGAATGACTTCTTTCTGCACTGTAGCGATTCTATGATCAACTGCACAAAGACAGAGCAGCACCATTTGTGGTTCTGTTCAATACCCAAAAACTTAAAACATTATAAGATCAAACATTTGTAACAATACAATTGAATAGACATTTGATAGACAATTGATTTGATAGACAATTAGCAAGCACATCTATTTTGGCTCCTGCTCCCTGCCCAAGCCCAGCCATACTTTTATATTTACTCCCCCCCCCATTAAACCCCATCTCTTTTTTCCTTTCATTTTTCTCCTCTTTGCTATTTTGCTGAGCAATTCTATACAAATCACAAGGCAATAGCCCAAATCTTCTGTAGAATGCCAATCAGACTCAGACTAACACTTCCCTCCTGGTAACTAACCTGCAAATGGAGTCTTACCGTTCTCACCAATCTTCCAACTCAGGCTGAATAAAAATAGTGTATTGCAGTGTTCTCTCGAAGCCCAGTGGCAAGATAAGTTGAGTTGCAGGTCAGGAAGACATGTCCTCTTTTTATGGTGTTATTTGCAGTAAGCCAGCTAAGCTTAAAGGTCCAGCTATTTTGAGGAGCGAGGGCAACGGTAAGTGTAGAAGGTAACTGCACAGGACTGGGATGAATAAGGGTGATAGGGTGAATTGGGTGTTTAGGGTGATCAGTGAAGGAGAAGGGTCAGGTAGTGAGTGGGACCAGTGGACAACGGGGACTTTGATCAGTGAGGGTTTTGTCAGTAGCCAGCGGAGAGGAAGAACTGGTAGTCAGGAGGAGGGAGTGAGCAGGAGTTGTAGAGAGGTAATTGAGGAATCGGTTGGTAGACCAGAGATGGGAAAGGTAATTGAAGAGAATGGATAGTTAGGGATTGACTGGCAGTGTTAACCTGGCAGTGTCAATCTGTGCCAACAAAAATTGCCATGGGTGGGATCCATATGGAGATTTGGTATCACGTGGGACATGTATCTGTAGTCAGGGGAGAGAGAGGGAGAGCAATCAATGAAGTGGGGAGAAATGCTGTCAATGATTCCTGGTGAGAGGGAGAGGGAGTTGCCAATAATGATGGCAATGGGGTCTGGGTGGAGAAAGATTACAACATCGATGTGGGGATTTGGGGGGCAGGTGGCAAAGGGAGGGAGATGCCAGTGTTGATAGGAGAGAGTGCGAGGAGGGGGATAGATATGTTGACATTGATAGTCTGGGGGAGAGGGACAGAATTGTCAGCAATGAGAAAGCCTCGATCTCACTGCAGTCAGTTTTATCCTGCCTCTCAAAATGACATTTCTTTGACAAAGTGTCACAAGATCTGGCTAGAAAATATGCCTATTTCTTCAGTAAGAAACACATTGGTATTCAGTCAGACACTTTGCCATTTTTTTGGTAAGATTTCCCCCATATGTGCAATTTGAGAATTTCATATTTGAGACAGAACTATTTACTCTACCGGAGTTACCTTATTTAACCGTGGGCAGTAGAATCAGTTGAAAGTAATTATATATATGCAATGGATAGATGTTGGTCAACATGCTATAACTGTTTGGCCTACAAACACAGTGTGCAATTGCACTGTTTGTCTTTTGCTCTACTGTTTGTCTATCTCTTTGTCTCAACATTGTGCCCAACTCTCCAAACAAGCCACATATCCAAGATGACATGATCTGCTGTTGACACGACAGTCAACACTGTGCCAACCCTGTGCCCTAACCCTCATCTCATAAGAACATCCTGAACAGCAACAACAATCTGTTAAGTAGTACAATACTACACTATTGAGACTTAATGTCCCACAACAGTCGCCTGATTGATGCTGCTAATTTTGTGCTAATTACTTTTGAATTATGGGCATATTTGTGGTGTGGGCAAGTGCCCAATGAATTTCTGGAGCATTATTGCCAGACAGGTAAGGAGAAACCTTTTATCCGCTTGATTTGAGCTGAATTCGAATCCACATCCAAAAGAGAAAGGAAAACTGAAACATAGACACTCAGAAAAAATTATAGCTCAGTAAGAGGGCATTTGACTCACGGCCCCTGTACTAGCTGATAAAGAGCTACCCAGTCTAATCCCACCTTCTAACAATTGGACTATGGTTCTAGAGATTTCAAGTACATATTCAAGTATTTTTTTTAAGTGATGAGTTTCTACATTGACTACCCATTCAGGGGGTGTGTTCCTATCACTCCACAGTTGGAAAAATACTCAACTCCCCTCAAATCCTTCCATCAATTACTTTAAATCTATGGCCTTGGTTGTTGAAATTATTGCAATTGGAAATATTTCCTTCCTACTTACTCCTGTCCCTCATAATTTTATACACCTCAATTAAATTTCTCCTTTGGCTCCTCTGATCCAAAAAAAAAACAATCCCAACCTACCCAATCCTTCCTCAGTCAGAAATTGTCCATTCCTGACAACATCCTTTTAAGTCTCTTGTACACTTTGTCATGAGAGAGACATGGTGGCACAGTGTAACCAACCTCAGTGCCAGGGACTTAGGTTTGATTCACAGCTTGGCTCACTGTCTGTGTGGAGTTTGCACATTCTCCCTGTGTCTGCATGGATTTCCTCCACAGTCCAAAAGATATGCAGGTGAAGTTCATTGGCCATGCTAAATTCTCCTTCAGCACATCCAAACAGATGCTGGAGTGTGATGACTAGGGGATTTTCACAATAACTTCATTGTAGTGTTAATGTAAACATGCTCATGATTAAATAAACTTTAACTTCTACAAAGCAGTGTCATACAGTATTCTAATTACAGTCTATTAGTGTTTATGCAGTTCAAGTATAACTCTCCCTGTCTTTATACTCTTAACCTCAATTACTAGAGGAAGATAGTCAAGAAGACATATGGGCTATCTTATCTATCCGTTCTGCTGTCTTCAGGAATCTGTAGACATACATTTCCAAGTCCCTTTGTTTTCATAATCCTACTTTTTTTGTATATGTTTTTGCTTTGTTCACTCTCCCCCAGTTGTATTACCTCAAGCTTCTCTAGATTCAATTTTATTTGCCATTTCCCTATCTCTCTGACCAGTCCGATCATTTCTTCCTGCAGCTTTATTTATCACCATCACAAACATGGTTAATTTTCATGTCTTCTTACGGCCCCTAGATTTATATATGAATTACTGATACACGAACAACAAGGAACACAAGTGTTGTGATGCCCAGAAGAAATTAGGTATAGCTCGTGGGGCTAAAAGAGTCCAGGGATATGCGGGTGGAGGGGAAAGGAAAGACGGGATGGAGGGACAAGGATATTGAATTTGATGATCTGCCGTGATCATAATGAATGGTGAAACAGGATGAAAAGGCCAAATGGCCTAGTGTTGCTTCTAGTTCCTTTGTGTGCATCTCTATGGACCCCATTCTGAGTACTGAATCCCTCAAGGAAATTAGGAAAATAAGGAGGCAATGAAAAGACAAAGCAAAATCAAGGAAAATGCAAAGGCATTTTGCAAATGCATAACAAGTAAGAAAAATTCTTGCAGTTGCAAAAGCATCCATCAATACTTTGCTTCATGGTCCAAAGATGTTCGGGGGAGGGGTTGGGGAGGTCACAGTGGCACAGTGCCTCACAGTACCAGGGACCTAGGTTTAATTCTGGCTTCAGGTCACTGTGTGGATTTTGCATATTCTCCACAGCAATTGAGTTTTCTCTGGGTGCTCTGGTTTCTGCTGACAGTACAAAGATATACAGATTAATTTGTTTGGCCGTGCTAAATTGGCCGTAGTTTCAGGGAGATCAATGGGGTAAATGTGGGGTTATGGGAGTAGGGCCTGGGTGGGATTGTGATTGGTACAGACTTGATGGGCCAAACGGCCCTCTTCTACACTATAGGGATTCTTTGATTCTTGTCACTGAGTCAGTTTTAGATCCAACTTAACCAAAATCCACCATTCCCTAAATCACATGAACATTTTGCATTCTGATCTATCCGCACGTGGGACCATGTCAAAAATCTTGCTAAAATTGATATATATTACAACAAACCTGCCACTCTCATTGATCATTTTGATTACCTCCTCAAAAAAATTAAATCCAGGTTGTAAGACATGACTTTCCCTTAACAAATCTGGGTGGATTGTTTTTGATTAACTCAAAGAAGAAATTAGAAATAGTTCTTGGGGCTAGCGGGATCAAGGGATATGGGGTTAAGGGGAGGGGAATCAGGATATTGAATTTGACGATTAGCCATGATCATAATGAATGGCAGCGTAATCTCTCTAAACAATAAATTTGATTCACACCAGATGGTTTCAAGAAACAGCTGGGCATCAAAAATGCAGATCCGCACCAAGTCACACACTATCCTGACTTGGAAATATATCACTGTTCCTTAACTATCACTGGATCAAATTCCTGGAACTCCCCAACACACTGTGAGTATAGCTACACACATGGACTGCAGTGATTCATGAAAGCATCTCACCATCATTTTTTCAGGGGAAATTAGGGATCGGCAATAAATGTCGGCCTAGCCAGAAATGGCCCCCGTCTCATGAAGTACAAAAAAACTCAGAGGGCGGGATTTTCCAGCCGCACTCGGGCCCAAGACCAGAAAATCCTGCCTAAGGTCTATGTACCTTTGCATGCCCCATCCGCTACGATTCCTGTGGTGGGTGGGACAGGAAAATTCCACATAGAATTTTTTTTCCAATTATTTGCTCACCACTGAGGTTAGACCAAAAGGCTCTTACTTCCTCCCCCTTTTAAATAATGGGAAAATATTAGCAGTCCTCCAGCACCATACCTGCAGCTAGAGAGGGTCAATGCCTCCCCTATTTCTTCCTTCAATTCCAAAAGTAGAATTGGAGTGTATTTCATCTGCATCTATTAACTTTCAAAGATGCTAAACACCTTAATATTTTCTCCCTTCCGATGTTTAACCAAAATAATTCTTCACGCTCCTCTTCAACCACAAAATCAGCTTCAACGTTCTGTGGATGATCTGGGCCTGCATGCCCACAGTTCCCTAAAAGCAGCAACACTGGTGAGCAAGGTGGTCAAGAAAGCATGCTTGCCTTCATCAAGCTGGGCCATTGAGTGCAAGAATTGGGAAATCATGTTGCAGCTATATAAAACATTGGTGAGGCCACATTTGGAGTATTGTGTGCAATTTTGGTCACCACATTACAAGGAAGATGTGGAAGCTTTGGAAACGGTACAAAGGAGTTTCGCCAGGATTTTGCTTGGTCTCAAGGGTGTTGACATGAGGAGAGGTTGAATAAACTAGGATTGTTTTCACTGGAAAGATGGAGGCTGAGGGGAGACCTAATAAAGGTCTGCAAAATTACGAGATGTATAGACAGAATGGATAGTCAGAGGCTTTTCAATTACAAGAGGGCACAAGTTTAAGGTAGATTTGCAAGGGTTTTTCCGCACACAGAGTGGCAGGTGCCCGGAATGCACTGCCAGAGGAGATGGTCAAAAAAGGCACATTAGCAACATTTAATAGTCACCTGGATGGGTACATGAATAGGGAATGAATAAAGGGATATAATCCGAGGGAGAAAAGACTTTTAAATTTAGTCAGGGCATCATGATTGGCACAGGCTTGAAGAGCTGAAGGGCCTGTTCCTGTGCTGTATTTTACTTTGTTCTTTGTGTATGAAGAAAGATACAAAATAGTTATTGCCTTACCCTGTAGCTTTGCACACAAGTTATCTTGCTGGACTCTAATTGGCCCTAATATTTCCTTACTTATTCCCCTGCTATTTATAAAACAATTTTGACTTTCTCTTGACTTTTATTTGTTAATATTTTTAATGCCCTCTCTTGCTTGTCCCTGGTTTCCTTTTTAATTTCACCCTTGTGTTTTTTTTACACTCCACTAGGCTTTCTGCAGCGTTTAGCACTTGGCAGCTGACATTAGCTTTATTCCTTTCTGTTGCTTTATCCCATTCTGTATGGTCTTTGGCATCTGGGGGTGGGAGAGCGATATCCCAATTTCTCAGTCCCAATCTTTTAACCTGCAGAACATGTTTATTCTTAACCCTCCACAGCTCCTCCTTGAATGACTCTAACTGTCCAACACTGATTTGCCTTCAGTCATTGCGTTCCAGTCTACTTTTGTCAAAACGCACCATACTTTCACCTTCACGATTCTCTTTTGCTGTGTGCTGAGAAATGCGCATCAAGTTCTGTCAAAACTTGCTGTGAGAGGACTCCATCTATCGTGAATAACCAAAAACACTTAAGACCATTTTTTTGGATTCGATTCTCGGCTTGGGTCGCTATCTGTGCGAAGACTGCACATTCCCCCCATAACTGCATGGGTTTCCTCTGGGTGCTCTGGTTTCCTCCCACTGTCTGAAAGACGTAGTGGTTAGGTGCATTGGCCATGCTAAATCTCCCTTAGTGTACCCAAACAGGCATCAGTGTATGGCAACTAAGGGATTTGCAGAGTAACTTCCTTGCAGTGTTAACGCAAGCCTACTGATGCTAATAAGTAAACTTAAACTTTGTTAATTTTTGATTCATTGACTAATTAATGAAAAAGGATTATCCATTGCTATGATAAGAGTTGTCTATCATTTAGCAACTGGCATAAAAAAAATGTATAAAACTGCAGGTACTAAGTAAGTATAAAGATGGAAATGAGGAATATTTTTGACACTTAAATAATCCTTCAGTGAGCACTTCAGGAAGTGATTACAACTGACAGTTCCAATCTTGTTGGGTACTGAGGTAGTTCCCAAACCAGCATGCTGACATCACCTACCTGAAAAAGAAAGCTGGTCGTCACAGTAACAGAACAAAGCGGAGGAGTTTATTCTCTGCAAAGCTTTGTTGACGCGGTGAGGAATCTGCGTGGAGTCTTTGAGTGGCTAGCGGTTTTTTGAAGTGTTTTTGTCCTGTTCCTATTAATGGCATAAATCTTTCACTGTAGCTTCCCTCTTAATATAGTGAATTTGGTCCAAGATACGAGACTAATGCAATGCATGAGAAGTGAACTTGAAAGCACAGGGAGAAAAACATGAGCAAATGCTGGAAATATATTTGAGGCCTGTTGGTGTTTGAAATAAGAGGCTCAGTAGGATGGGTTGTATGCTGATTGTGGGCTGCCTGTGTTAATGCACAAGGAACTCCTCTAGAGTGGACAATTAAAATATAACAAAACTTACTCCAACTTATAAATCAAAGAAAAAAGAAAGCAACTTCATTATTCCAAACATAAAACCTCATCCTGAACCATTCCAAATTCCCCACAATGCCCAGCATGATCAAATTTATACTGAGTCAGCTGGTCAGCTCATCAGCACATCTTACTGTCATTGGTTACTTGGTTTACTTGGTCAGCTGACCCTTATAGCTTGTTACCATTGGTCACATTACAATGTCATCAGCAGTTACATTCTAACAGCCTACACCTCAGCATAAATCTCAGGGGCAAGTCCAACTCTGCTTGGCAAGCTCACCCAGCTTTAGTTGTTTGGCCAACGGGCCAAAAAAGATTTTCTAACTCCAAAAAAACCATCTCTATTATGAAGGCCCTTGCCTGCCATATTTCAGTTCTGGAGAGGCAGGGGTGGAATTGTGTCTGACCGCGGCCTCCAGAGTCAAGCCCAAAATGGCAACGGAGGTAGATGTGAGGTCATCAGACTAGAAATCCCGCCTTTGGCCCAGTTGTGTTGATGAATATCAGTCCCACATTGCCTCACATCACCCAACCCACACTGTTCCCCATGTGCCATAATTAATTTGGATAAGTATTTGAAATGATGCTGAAACTGACACAGTAAACAGTCTTGGAAATACATTGCTGTTCCTTTACTATCACAGGGTTATAATCCTTGGACTCACTCCATATCTGTACCATGGGTGCCCCTACATCACACAAATTGCAGTGGTTCAACATGGCAGCTCATCACCACCTTCTCAAGGTAATTGAGGATGGGAAATAAATGCTGGCACTGCCAGTGAGTCCAGTTCCCTGAAATGAATTGAAAAAAAAATGCTTTGAATAGATCCTTTGAACAAAACAACAGCCTCAAACACAGCCATTCTACTATCCACTTCAGCCCTATCATTCATTATGGAATTATAGAATGGTAGAATCTCTGTAGTGCAAAAAGAGACCATTCGGCCCATTAAGCCTGTGCCAACAACAATCCCACCAGACTCTCTTCCTGTAACCCCATGTATTCACTCTGCCAATTCCCCCTGACACAAAGGGAAAATGTTCCCTTTCTACCTGCCATAGAAAGTACAGAATGTGAGGGGAAGACCGTGGAAAGGTCTGTTGACCTTGGGTGGAATTTTCTGATATCGAGGTGAACACATCCAAGTCAAACTAACATGGCCATGTATATTTGGAGTATGAGACAAAACCAAAGCACCAGAAGAGAACCTACGCAGACACAAGGAGAACATGCAAACTCCACACAGACAGTCATCCGAGGTCAGAATTGAACCTGGTTTGCTCGCACTGTGAGGCAGCAGTGCTAACCAGTGTGCCACCCTCGTGTAGATAAATTCAAGCCAGTGAAATGATTTTTCAAAGAAACAATGGGAAATGGGTTGATACAAGGTGATAGAATATCATTCAGACAAAGAAAGCTTTCCCTCCTAAAGCTGTGAAAACGCTGCCTGCTGTGATCTAAGTGGGTGAGCTGTTCTTAGAATTTATCTATGAATTCATAATGAGGTCATCTGGCAACTTTATCAACAAAAGCACATTGTTACTTCTTTGAAGAGCTTTTTTTCTCATGCTGTGTGTGTGTTTATTTGCACAATATTAAAAGAGGTGAAGACGAGAAAAGCTTCTGGTTAAGAATGATATATTGTGAATGGCTGCGATTGACAGCTTTATTCAAAGGTATTTCAGTGGGAATGTTGAATATTTTTGGTTGATTATTGAGAATCAGGTCTCTCCCATTGTTCATTACTCTGCTGAGGAGCAGTCAACCAAGTCTGCTTACAGAAGTGGCCCAACTAACAAAAGTGTCGGGACTTTGAATGTCTATCTCTGGAATGTAGCAGGCAAGAAGAGGCTTACAACCCAGTGCCTAATGTCATATTGATAAAAAGAAACAGGAATAACAGCAGGAATCTCAGAATTTGGCCTTTTTAAGTGCCTCCCAAATTGGCCTAACATGGGACAATTGCGGCAAATGTTTCAGCTGTTTATTTTTTTAAATCGGAAGCCACCAAGATATTTTCGGATTTCTTCCTTGTACTTGTTAGTGATTATATTTTTTCAAAGTAGAACTCATTTAATGAAAGGTTGCTAAGATTTTTTTTGCAAAAGCAGTTTTATTTTGGAATTTTTAAATGTTGCAATTTGCAAAAAGTAGTTGATGTGCCCAAGCTGAAAAGAGGTGTTAGTTATGATTCATTCTGTAGGGGTGGCACGGTAGCACAGTGGTTAGCACTGCTGCTTCGCAATGCCAGGTTTGATTCCTGGCTTGGGTCACTGTCTGTGTGGAGTCTGCATGTTCTCCCCGTTTCTGCATGGGTTTCCTCTAGGTGCTCTGGTTTCTTGCTACATTTTGAAAGACATGCCTGTTAGGTGCATTGACCTGAACAGGCGCAAGAATGTGACAACTCGGGGAAATTTCACAGTAACTTCATTGCAATGTTAATGTAAGCCTGACTTATGACTAATAAATAAACTTCAAAATGAGCCTGCACACGCAAACATAGCTTGAAGCATAAACACATTTCAACCAGCTCCCTCTCCTTCAAAGATGCCTTGGTTCCAGGTAAACAAAGTTTCTATATTGCTACATAAAGGTGATATGCTGGAAGCATTCTTAGCTGGAGATTGAATGTAAAATTCATGTTTTCTATTACTAAAGCCATCATCACTGGTGATGTATGTTCACAAAATGTCAGCTGCTGTCTTTAAGAATCCAAGGACAATGGGACATTGCCTCCATTCACAGAGTTTTAGCATTCTTCAAGGTGTAGCAGCAAGACCTAGCCATGTCAATTTCCATTTAAAGTCTGACTTGATTACCAATCAGGAGGGTGGGTGGGTGGGGTGAGGGTGTCACCCAACTTCAGTTTCATGTCTGCCAGCTGTGGCTCAGTTGGCACCACTTGAGTCTCTGAGTGAGACATGATTGCATAATCCAGGCAGAAACTCTAATACTGAGGGAGCACTGCATTAGTGGAGGCTTCATCTTACAGTCAAGATGTACAGTCCCCTGGCGATGATCTTTGCGTCGTCCATGGAAACGGGAGAGGTTCCGGAGGATTGGAGGATTGCGGATGTGGTTCCTATCTTTAAGGAAGGGAACAGGGATAGTCCAGGAAATTACCGACCGGTGAGTTTGACTTCAGTGGTTGGTAAGCTGATGGAGAGGCTTCTGAGGGATAAGATATATGAACTTTTGGAGAAGTTTGGACTGATTAGAAATAGTCAGCATGGTTTTGTCAAGGGCAGGTCATGCCTTACGAGCCTAGTTGAGTTCTTCGAAAATGTGACTGAACACATTGACGAAGGAAGGGCGGTGGATGTAGTGTACATGGATTTTAGTAAGGCGTTTGATAAGGTCTCACATGCAAGGCTTCTGGAGAAAGTGAGAGGGCATGGGATCCAAGGGGCTTTGGCCTCGTGGATCCAGAGCTGGCTTGACGGCAGAAGGCAGAGAGTGGTTGTGGATGGGTCTTGTTCTGCATGGAGATCGGTAACCAGTGGAGTGCCCCAGGGATCTGTTCTGGGACCCCTGCTGTTTGTCATTTTCATAAATGACCTGGATGAGGAAGTGGAGGAATGGGTTAGCAAGTTCGCCGATGATACAAAGATCGGTGGTGTTGTGGATGGTCTGGAGGGATGCCAAAAGTTGCAGCGGGACATAGACAGGATGCAAGACTGGGCGGAGAAGTGGCAGATGGACTTCAACATGGATAAATGTGTAGTGGTCCATTTTGGCAGGAATAATGAGATGAAGGAGTACAATATAAGGGGTAGGAGTCTTAGCTGTGTTGTAGAGCAGAAGGATCTCGGGGTCTGGGTCCATAGGACTCTTAAATCAGCCTCGCAGGTGGAGGAAGTGGTCAAGAAGGCGTACAGTGTACTGGCCTTCATTAATCGAGGAATAGCGTTTAGGAGTCAGGAGGTAATGATGCAGCTCTATAAGACTCTTGTCAGACCCCACTTGGAGTATTGTGTGCAGTTCTGGTCGCCTCATTATAGGAAGGATGTAGAGGCTATTGAGAAGGTTCAGAGGAGATTTACAAGGATGCTGCCTGGATTGGGAGGCAGGCCTTATGAAGATAGGTTGAGGGAGCTGGGCCTCTTCTCACTGGAGAGACGTAGGTTGAGAGGCGACCTGATAGAGGTTTATAAAATGTTGAGAGGAATAGATAGGGTGGACTCTCAGAGACTATTTCCCCGAGCTGAAATGGTCACTACGAGAGGACACAGATTTAAGGTGCAGGGAAGCAAATACAAAGGAGATGTCAGGGTAGGTTTTTCACTCAGAGGGTGGTGAGTGAATGGAACCGACTGCCGTCGGAGGTTGTTGAGGCAAACTCACTGGGGTTTTTTAAGAGACTTCTGGATGAGTATATGGAACAGAATAGGATAGGGGGTTATAGATAGGTCTGTGGATTGGTAGATGTGATCGGCGCAACTCGTGGGCCGAAGGGCCTGTTTGTGCTGTATTGTTCTATGTTCTATGTTGAACTAATCACCATCGCCCTTCTCAGCGGATGTCTACCAGCTCCAAGGGGCCCAGGTTCAATTCTGGGCTTGGGTGACAGTCTGCATGGAGTTTTGCATGTTCTTCCTGTGCCTGCATAGGTTTTCTCTAAGTGTTCCAATTTCTTTCCACAATCCAGAAATGTGCAGCTTAGTGGATTGGTCATGTTGTTCCAGGATGGGTAGGCTAGGGGGATTGACAGGGCAAATGTACAGGGTTACAGAGAGAGGACAGGGGAAGTGGGCTAGGATAAAATGCTCCATCAGAGAATGGGTGCTGACTTGATGGGCCAAATGGCCACCTTATGCACTATCGGGATTCTCTGATTCTACATAAAAGATCCCATGACACTAATAATCAGCCACCAGATAGAAATCTTCAGTTGTAGACAACAAAACTTACTTTAATTTATAAATCAAAGAAAAAGGGTTTAATAAAGAAACTTCATTACTCAAGCACAAACAGCCTCACTCTGAGCCATTCCAAGCTACATCCAAGTCCCTACAGAGTCTGACCAGCACACTTTTTTTCATTGGTTACATGGCGTCAGCTGACATTGGTTACTGGGTCAGCTGACCCTTACAGCTTGTTATCATTGGTTATAGTTTGACTATAACAGATTCAATGTTAACATTGGTTACATTCAAAGAATTATTTGTAGAAGAGCAGAAGAGTTAACCCTAGTGCCATTCCCAAAACGTATCCCTCAGCCAGGACGTTCTCACCTTGCTGATGGCGGATCTTTTATTGAATGTAAATTATGTTTCCACGTTACAACTCTCGAAAAGTAGCCAATTGCTTGTAAATTACTTAACCGGGGAATGCTGAGGTCTTGAAAGGGCCTATATAAATGTCTGTTCTTTCTTGATGCTCTAATCCGCGTAGTGTTCAATACTTAGTATTAGTCTGCTGCACTGTTCGTGATTTTTTTAACAGGTCGCAGGCTGAAGAAAGTCTCAGAGAGGCAGATGTGCTTCCTATTACTGCTCAGGGAGGTTTCATGCGGAGTGAATCATGGGCTATAATTAATGGTATGAGTGAGATATCTGACAGAAATTGATCTTCTCATTCTTGCATCAATACAGACATTCCTGGCAGCAAATGTTCTCGTGATCAGGGGGTACATTTTCTCACTGTTCTGACAATGAAATCACTGTGGTAATTTGTAGAGTTGCTCTGCAGTCCTGGCAACAGAGGTTGTTTGAAAATTAGAGATAAGGGAGGGATTCTCAAGCCTTCCGGTTGTGTGTTTCTCATGGGATCATAGGAATTAGGAGTGAGAGTAGACAGTTCAGCACTTCAAGCCCGCTCCACCATTCTAAGTCATCGTGGCTGATCTCCATCTCATCCTAACTCCCCCTCTCTGCCTTTTCCCCGTAGCCCTTTATTCAGCTTTTGATTAAATATTTTTCTACCTCTTTCTCGTTCCATTCTGCATCCGTTGCACTCTGGGGCAGTAAGTTCCATCAATTCACAGTCATCTATGAGAAGTAGGTTTTCCTTATCTTCATCTCGAATCAATCTCTCTTACTCTATAACTGTGACCTCTTGTTTTAGACTGTTCTAGAAAGGAGAACATCTCGTTAACATTTACATTTTCAATCACTTTGAGTATTTTATATACCTCAATCAAATCCACCCTTATTCTTCTATACTTCAGCAAGTACACAACCCAAGCTATTCAACCACTTCTCATGCAAAAGCCTCTCAAAATGCCACTGTTTCCCACAGCAGGAAGTTTGCTGGTGGTAGGATATTGTAGTCCAGCCATTGGGATAGTCTGGTGGGATAGTCTGGGTAGTGGGATAATCTGTTCCAGCCACTGTTAATGGGATTTCCCATTGACTCCACTCCATATTGCCGGAAACCCAGTGCCGTTTTGGTGAGACCAAAAGATCCCGCTGACGTGAACAGCAAAAGAATTCCAGCCATAATCTGGAATGTACCGGCATTGGGAACTCCACAGTCCTTCCCGTGTGAAGCAAGGATGCTAAAGGAATTGAATGTCATTGGTCTTTTCTCCCTGCAATAGCAGGAAAAATTAAGATTTGTCTTCCAACTCATGGTTACTCAACTTTACTATTTTTAACCCCTGAATGTCAAAACAAAATACAGAGTGAACAAATTGAAAATGTCCCATGGAGGAGAGTGCCGAGACTAATCAGGGTGGCAGTCACTGATGCTGTGGCCAGCAGCTTCACTGAAACCTTCAAAGATGATGGAATGTTCCTGGTCTCATGCGTCTCATCACATCCCACTTCACCTTCATCCCACAGGCTGTTATGATGCATGGCGTAACCATGAACCTCTTATCTTCCTCCACATTGCCTTACATTAAAGACACTCAATAAATATAAATTGCTGTAGTTGTCTTAATTGTATGTGTGAAGTTGTATTAGAATCCCTATGGTACAGAAAGAGGCCATTTGGCCCATCAAGTCGATATTGATCGCAATCCCATGCAGGCCCTATTTGCCCTGCTAATCCCCCTGACATTAGGGCCAATTTACTCTGGCCAATCAATCTAACCTGCACATCTTTCGAGTGTGGGAGGAAACCCACACAGACACAAGGAGAAAGCGCAAACCTCCTGCGGACAGTGAGCCAAGGCCAGAATTGAACCCGGGTCCCTGGCACTGTGAGATAGCAGTGCTGACAACTGTGGTAATATCTCAGTGTAGCCATCTATCTCTGACCCACTTTCACAGTATCTGGGAAATATATAGGATTGCGGAAAAACACCTTTAAAACCTGAACAGAGTACAAAATGAGACGTGTCATCCTCAATCTTCATAGTAAATTGGTCAAAACCCATCACAGTTACTCCTCCTCCTTTAGGTAACATGCCCTCAGAGGGTATTGGACCCAGAGGGCAGGATTTTCCAGCCATGCTTGCTCAAAGACCAGAAAAACCCACCCAAGATCACCAGACCTTTGCGCGGTCTGTCTCTTGCCTGTGATAATTCCCTTGGCGGGTGAGATGTGAAAATTCCACCAAAGGAATTGCATTGACTTGTTCCATGATTGCATTTAGTGAAGTACTCTAGTGGTTCTGCAATATGGGTAACCAGACAATGCTACAATATGGATATTCCTGCATTGGAAAAAGAAGAGCAAGAAGAGTGATCCCGTAAGTAAAGGTGACAAACTATAACAGAAAATTAGGGAAGCTATACAGTCTGGAGAGATTAAAGGGAAGCCTTGCCAAGATAGAGAGAACGTCAGTTGAACAGGCAAGGTAGATAGCACTTTTGAAACAAATCCAGGCAATAGAATTGGTGGATATAAATTAACATATATTTAAAAATGATTTGAAAAAGAATTTCTTTGTTTAAAATGTAATGACTATAATTTGTCAGGAAACATTGTAGAGACTGGAGATTTACTGCATTAGAAATACAGCTGGTTAATTTTCTAGGAAAGTTAGACTACTGATAGGATGAGTTTCAGTAGGACAAGTCACCATTCCTCATTCTTGACGGTCCTTATGTTTTTTTATTTTATGTCATACGCTATTAACTTGTTAATTAGATTTTGCATCTGTTTCTTAATATCTTGAACAGACTTGCAGATTCTCCAAGCCATGTATACTGACACTGATGAGAAAATACAACCTTCTTCTGTCAGATTGAGAGTGGGACGTTAACAGCCGATAGTGTACTGTGAATAACAAGGAAAATATGTGTGTATATCATTAGAGGAGAACAAGATTGTGTTACAAAAGTTGTACACTAGTCATCTCAACCCAACAACAGCAAATCTTAATTAGTTTCTGAGTGTTATCCAAACATTGAGCACAAGAAGCCATTAAGCACATCAATGCTACCTTTACTCATACCGAAACAAATACATCTTTTTTCATTAAAAGCTTCACCTTATTAAACCTGGACAGGGGAATAAATAGTGATCACATAATATGATTCATACATTTGAAAAACAAAGACAATGAGGTAAGGCTGAGCTGCAAAAACAAGTGTAATATCATAATGTTGGAAATTTGAAATCAAAGTGAATTAGATTTGCAAACAGTGCGCCAAGTCTTGATCTCAACATGTTGAGGAAGTAGTGAGGAGAAAGAGAAGCAAAATGGCATATTTGAAGTTTAGGTTAGACAAGAGAAGGGAGCTCAGATTTGGAGTGGTCATTTGGACATTATTACTGGGCTTTGAAGCATTTGGCTTTCAATCTTTTCATAGAAATTGCAGCTGTCACTGTGTACATCTTGCTTCCATGGGGCCAAGATTTTCTAATTCTCCTCCAACTGTCCACGATTTGTCTCCTGCTAAATTGAATGAATGGAGAATCATACGCTGATGGGCACAGAGCTGTGAAATTCCAGCAATCATTAAAACTGGTTCGTAATTCATGTCACAGAGAGAAATGGAGACAGGCACAGACATTTAAAGCTATCCAACAGGCAGCACATTCTGAACACATTAAAATAGCTGCATACTTTGAGTGTGGTTGCGATACGGCTGCAGGGAATTAAATTCAGTGAGGTGCCAACTGAAAGGTGGGAACACGTAAAAGAAGAACTCATGGTATTAGGGTGATTTATTAGTGTAGATAAAGGAATAACTAACAAACAGTAAAAAAGGGATACATGACCCATTTTTAATTTGGAGAACTGTAACCAGTGAATTATTGCTGCTTTTGGTGTTAAATTGCATTGAGGAAATGCCATCACTTGTCATAAACTACTTACAGTTTAATTGGTAAATCATTTCTTCCAAATTCTGTTACAGTAATAGGTATGTTCTTTGCAGATCTTCTGCGCTGCAGCTTAAATGATAAAAAATCATCTGCATGAACTGTTTACTCCTGCTCCCCCTCCACAGATGCTGCTGTACCTGCTGAGTGTTTCTAGTATTTTTGTATTTAATTATTATGTAAAGGACAAATCATAAATTAATGGGGAGGCAGAGAGGCACAGTGGTTAACATTGCTGCCTCACAGCGTTAGGGACCTGGGTTCAATTCCAGCCTTGGGTCACTGTCTGTGCAGAGTTTGCACATTCTCCCCGTGTCTGAGTGGGTTTCCTCCAGATGCTCCAGTTTCCTCCCACAGTCCAAAGACATGCAAGTTAGGTTGATTGGCCATGCTAAAGTGACTCTGATGTAGGAGGATTGGCAGGGTAAATGTATTGGATTACGGGAATAGGACCTCGGTGTGATTGTGGTTGGTGTAGACTTGATGCGCTGAATGGTCTCCTTATGCACTGTAGGGAATTTATCTAAAAGCAATTTTTTTTTTTGAAGAATGCTTATGGATGTCGGTTATCTGGACTTCCAGGAGGTATTTACTATTATTGATCTGATTAGGAGGTGACCTGTAGGAGAAAGAGTGGAGGTAACAAGTTCATACTCAAACTGAAAGAAAGCAATGACTAGTGGAATAGAGTTTTCCAGCCACATGCACCCTAAGATCGCAAATTCCCACCCAAATTCAATGTACCTTTGCAGGATCTGCTGAAATTTCCACAATGATTCCTGTGGCAGGCTAGGCGGGAAATCTTTGGCCATGCTGTCCCAAAGTATCTGTGCAAATATTCACTACATTTATTAATAACTTTAATAATGCAACAGAGAATGATACATCCAAACTTGCTGATGACGCAAAGATGATAGGGACAGTGATTAATGTGGACACAGGCATACTATTACAAAGAGACATTGATAGATTGAGTGGACAAAACAGGATCAGACGAATTTCAACACAGAATCTGAGGTCATCCGTTTTGAAACGAACGACAAAAACCTGAATATAATTTAAATTGTGGTAAACTAGAAACAGGTATTACAGATCACAGCACAAATTAACCTAAAAGGTTCGTAGAATGTTAGCCTTCATCACTAGCGGATAAATTTTTTTTGTGGGATCTCTGGCAAGCACAACATTTGTTGCCCATTCACAATTGCCCTTATGATGCTAGCAATGAATCGCTTCAAAAATAGGGTTAGTTCCTTCATGGGGCAATGTTGGAAAGGACTTCATATGAGGGGTATGGAGATCTTGAACTCTATTCCACCGAGCAGTTGAGGCTAGGTCAATTGGCAATGGCAAAACTGAGATTGTTAAAATGTTATGAGGCTAGGGTGTTAAAGGTTACAGAAGCAAGGTGGATAAATGGGGTTAAGATCAGTTGATCTTAGTGAAAAGGTGGTATCGGCCCAAGGGCTGACTGCCTGTTCCCATGCCCCTGTCCCAGATGTTGATTCTCATTGTAATCTATGTGTGGTAAATGCTGGCATTGGATTATTGTAAAATACTGTGAATCTCTTTATCCTCTCTGAACAGCAGAATTCAAGCTTATGGGACAGAAAATAAAAACCCAAACACTTCTCCTTCATGGTTCGTAGCTGCCAGGTCATCTCTAATTAATGTAGTTGATTAAACAATGCTGGTTTAATTTCAAAGCTATAAGCTGCAGAATTTCTTCATTAACTCAGACAAGTCCCTGGTTCCCTAGGTGGACAATTTCCATTTTTCCCATTGAAAACCTCAGCAGAATAAAACATAATCTGCGGCCTTTTTTATCCGGTATATATTACTTTGGGCATTTTGAACACTGGGGCCAAAGTTCGGTTGCTGCTGAAAGTGAATGCAGGAAATGCAGTGAAAGATTAATCCATGCCTACGCAGGCAGCTATGGCCAGCTTTGTGCTATCTGCTGACTCAGAGGTAACATGTAGCCCAGCACCAAACACACAGTTGAATAGCGACATGCATCAACTGGGGGGACTCAAGTTTATCTGAATTTAGCACAATAAAAGCTAACTACATAAAACTAGCCTGTGTCTCTTAAAGGGGAGGTGTGTGCTGACTGGTGCAAATTGTGAAATTAGCTCAGGAAGAGAGGCTGACCTTTAAGAAGAGTGAACAAAAGTGCAACAAGAGCGAGAAGGTTGACAATGATACATTAAGGGCCTGGCTTTAGCAAATAGAGAGGAAGCGAAATATCTTTCGACTGAGGGTTGCTAAACCTTCAAGACAGATATCATAAAAGCTGGAAAAACACATTGCCATGGTACCCAGTGACCTGAGGACCAGGATGCGGTGCTCCAAGAAGTTCAATAATCTCAAATGACTGGTCAAGTTCAATGAATGTATTCTCAAATATTGTATCCCACCTGTTATATTCTTCTGTTTGATTTTTCTGGACAGAGAAAGAACAGCTACCAAAATGATTTAACAACAATAATGGCAATAGTGGTTTTAAAACGGCTATTCTGGCCGAAAGCTAAGCATGCTGGGAAGTTTGATCCGTTTATAGATTAAAACCAGATGTAGATGGTAAAAAGGCTCTGGTCTGGGAACTGTGATCTGAAGTTTCATGTGTTACTCAGATCAAGGAAGTTGTTTAAATGAGATAGCGTGGCTCCAATTTATGAAAATGCATGAAAATGTAAAATGAGCTAAGCATCATGGCACTATTCAAAAGTAGTTTCACTGGATGTTCAAGCCATGTGATTAGTTTCTAGTTACACAATTGGCTGAATGGCAGAGAATCTTCCAGAACCAAGTGGAGAATTGTGGATAAAAGACGTGTGTCCTTTGTTTGATGGCGACAATTTGGAAGAGACCAATCATCACAACAAAGTTTGTGCCCTGAAGAATGATTCAGAGAGAAGATTGATTCTACAGTGAGAATATTTCTTGGCCAAGGTTTTCCTAATTTGGTTTCTAACTTTAACTTTCAGTTAAATAGTTAGAAGTAATGTTCAGTTAAAGTGCAGTTTAAGAGTTAAATAGTTCAAATTGATGTTCAGCTAGAGTTAAAGTTCAGTAAAGAGTTTTTGTTTGAGTTTGCATTAAAAGTGTTAATTAAAGAAATAATTGAATTACTGCCTTTGTTTATCTCGTTAAACTGGAAGGCTTGGAAGGTATTTAAATTAAAGCTGTATAACAATTTAAACATTGTCAATTGTTATATATTTTTAGCATGGCCAATCAACCTACTGAGCACATCTTTGCACCCGCCAACCTCTCCCCCAACAATTAGATGTGTTTCACTCCAGCAGGGTTTAAAATACCTTCCTACTAATGGGGAGCTGGCAGCCCAACACCACTGCATTGAAGGGAGACAATGGAGGCCCTCCAGAAGGTCAGGGTATTGCCAGCCTGGCCCCCAGACGCTGCACAAGGGACAAAATGGCAATGTCCAAGGGGGCACCCTGGCACTGCCCATCAGGCAATGCAAAGGGGGCAGGGCCAGAGGAGGCAGCAACGATTGGGGTGATAGAAGGAGGGGGTACAACGATTGGGGCCGGCCACTGGGGAGGGGTGAGGGGGGGTGGGGACTGGGAAGAGGTCAGCCTGCCTGGGGGTGGGTGGTTTGCCTGGGATTGTTGGGAGGGGGGAAATCAGAGGAGAATGGGTTGCTAGGGGGGATGCGGTGTTGGGGCTGGCTTGATCACATCCATGAGGCTAATAGTTGGGTGTTGGGGGAATCAGAGGAGCAGTGATGCAAGGTCAGCGATCAGGAGCCAGCAGAGTGGAGCCACTGAGCATGCACCAATTTCAGTGCTGACAGAGCCGTGCATACGCAGTCACTCACTCAGCCCTCTGCTGCAAGCCTCTCCAGCAAGAATAGGTCCCATCCCCAGCTTCACATCGAGGTTTCTGCTAATGCTGTCTGTGATGCACAGAATGTAGGAGATTCATTTTGAAAATTCATTTTCAAAACAGTGGGATTTTCTTCAGTTTTTATGCGAATTCAGCACTTAGAATTTTTTGGGGTAGAATCCCGTCTGCGATGTCTATCCTGCTCCTTGCTGCTTTGCTACAAATCAAAGGACTACTACATCATATTGATGATGATTGACAGCAGTTTAAGATACAATTCATAGAATCATAGAATCCCTACAGTGCAGAAAGAGGCTATTTGGCCCATCGAGTCTGCACTGACCACAATCTCACCCAGGCCCTACCCGCATATCCATCCGCTAATCCTACTAAGCTACATATCACTGTACAGTACGTTCTTTGATGCATATAATGCTGAATATCTGTTCACTTTGAATGTTGTTGTGCTATCACAGTTTTGTTTTGTTTTCTTTTGAATCCACCCTTCATTCCTTAACTGTTTTGTTTCCCTCCAGAAATGTTGAGCACATGATCTGATCGAATGGTGGGACAGTCTTGAAAGGCTGAATGGCCTACTGCTACTCCTAAGTCCTATGTTACTCTGACCCAGTTATCCCTATTATCTGACCATGTAGTTTGGCTAGATATTATTTAGATCTTGTGTTGATACTGTACCTGTCTGCCTTTTGTTAGTGGCTTCTCATAATGTCAAAAGTGTTTGCTTTTTGTACTGGTGCCATATGCTTTAGAATCCCTGCAACAGCTCCCCACTCCCTATAGTGCAGAAGGAGGCCATTGGCCCATCAAGACTGCACCAACAGCAATTCCAGCCAAGCCCCATACCCATAATTGCACACATTTACCCTGCTCGGCCCTCAATCAACTTAACCCACACTTCTTTCAACTGCAGGAGAAAACTGCAGCACCCAGAGGAAACACACACAGATATGGGAGAACATGCAAATGCCATACAGATTGTGACTCGAGACCAAAACTGAACACAGCCCCTTGGCACTGTGAGCCAACAAGGCTAAGCACTGTGTCACTGCTTGCATGGAGTTGAGCATTTTCCTAGTGCATGTACAAAGCCTCACCACCTACATTGCTTACTGGGCTTGCCTGCATTGGTTACCCTGCCAATGATGGATGAACTACACCTAATGTGTAGATGCTGTCCACACAAATAATGTTGGCTTTGTACTCGTGTCTGTTTCATGATAGTGCTTCCATGATGTAACATTTGATTTGGTCCAAGGTGTCTTTTGGAATACTTACATTTTATAGCAACTATCACAAGTTTGATTATCCTGTCAACTAACTCTGCTGCCATGAAATCACAATCGTGCTCTTTGTCTATGTCTGCATCTACTTATGAATTGGTCAATGGTTCCTGTTACTTGTTGTCTAAAGGAGATGTATTCCAGACAGCATGCTCTGAAGTTTGATTTGATTTGATTTATTTTTGTCACATGTATTGGATATAGTGAAAAGTATTGTTTCTTGAACACTATACAGACAAAGCATATCATTCATAGAGAAGGAAACGGAAGGGCGCAGAATGTGATGTTACAGTCATAGCTAGGGTGTAGAGAAAGATCAACTTAATGCAAGGTGGATTCATTCAAAAGTCTGACAGCAGCAGGGAAGAAGCTGTTCTTGAATCGGTTGGTATATGACCTCAGATTTTAGTCTCTGTTTCTTTTTGCTTTTTTTGCTTTGTATCTTTTTGAACCTCACTTGCGATTGACCTTAAAAGTGTTGACTATATTTTATCTGGAATTTTAAGATGGTTATCGAACTAACCTGGTGTACTCAGTCGTTGGAGACCTTCATTGCCTGTAGCAATTTTAATTCTAGTGACTTGCTTATCTGGTTCAGAAATAGCAAGGTCCAAAAAAATACAGTTCAAATATTGTTGGAACAAAATAAATTCAGATAGGAGCTTTTTTGCTTTCCAAATCAGCGCTGGAAAGTTTATAATCAACTATTTTTTTTTGTGGGATATTATTTTTGCAGGATTTTTAATGTTGCCTGTTGCTTTTGACAACTATTAGACTTCCTCCAGCACTTTTAGAGTTAGTTTCGCAATGTGTTGCAGCCCCGTTAGTGGCCACTGACTGAACCGATTTTAGGTTACTGATTTACTGCAATGGTGGCGCTGTTGAGCTCTGTGCTTTCCTGGTTTGACTCCAAGCTCTGGTTCATGAAGTAATGGTTTTGTTGGGAAAATGGCTGTAGGATTCACAAGTTGAAAGCAAACAGTGAGAAAAGGCTTTCTTCTGGCTGCCAGGAGCTGTTACTGGATAGATTCTTCTTCCTAGTCTTTAGTATTCAAGGCGCAACTGAATACAGCACTTGGGGCGAATGGGATTAAAGGTTATGAGGCTATTGAGTTGGATGATCAGCCATGATTGTGATGAATGGTGGAGCAGGCTCAAAGGGCCAAATGGCCTCGTCCTGCAACCAAAAGAGAAAATGCTGGAAAATCTCAGCAGGTCTGGCAGCATCTCTATGAAGAGAAAAGTTTGAGTCCAGATGATCTTTTGTCAAAGCTGGCCTCCTCCTGCTCCTATCTTCAATGTTTCTATGTCTATTTTACTTTCCTAGAAAGAGGGGTAATAGGCTGTTTCCTGCCTGTTCATTTTGTTTAACATGAGACCCTCCAGAATCTGTTATTTAATTATCATACTACTTGAACTTCACAATATGTAGACATTAACCATTTAAGCTCTACCAAATTTAAACAATCTTATCAAATCTGCTGTCTGGAGTGTGATATGATCCCAGAAGAAAAGTAGTGTGTAAATTCCTTACAAAGTTACAGATACCTATATATACAGTGAGGTTTGATAGTTGTTTCCCTTTGATACCAGTTAATTTCCATATTTGCATCAAGGCTTGTATAATTTAAGTCAAATCTTCAAAGTGTGCTGCGACCATGTTACGTTCTTTCTTTTTTGATAAATGTTCCAATCATTCACACGGATTAGTGAGACAATAACGTAGGTTCTTTATTTAAAGATATGTTCAGGTAATGTTCACTTGAAGCATGTCTCTGCTGCTTGCTGTCATGGGACTATTGCATTGTATCTTGTTGAGGTGATAATGATTGACAGCAGTTTAAGGCTTGTCTCTTAAAGGTAAACCGCAATGCTACCAACCTCGGTTAGGTGCTGCTGTCTCTACTTATGCACCACCTTGCTCTGCTCAAACTGTGACAGCCCCACTAAAGAACAATCTCTATGGGTGGAATTGTTGTGCAGGGAGTGGGACACAAAATGACTCAGGCCATTCAAAGCTCCATTGATTTTAGTGGAACATAAAATCCCACTGGCCATCGAATTCCACCCTATGGATCAGGATTTATACACTTATCACTGCTGCAACCATTTTCCAGCTCTTCATGCCAGTGGAATTCTCTGGTCCTGCCACTGTGAAGGGAAATTTGGCTGCGTACCTAATCGCTTGCTGTGGCGAGATCTGAATGCCCAGAAAAATCTGACCCGGGTATCTTGATCAAACTGCTAACCATTAAACCATGGGAAGTATTTCACCAGAACATAAGGCAGCACCCTTACTGACACACTGTCTCCCTTCCCGCTCTCTCTCTCTCTCGCAGACAAGGTGGTGAGTAAGAGGAGGCAGAAGCACCTAACCGGCAGAGGATGGGCAAAGCTCCATGTCCTAATCCCTAAGGAGGAGACACTGTTCACCATTGTAGGAGCAGCCCTGACTGAAGCAATAGCCAACAATGGAACTAAAATAATTGAAGATGACAATATATTCACAAGTGATTCTCATTTCCTCTCATCTTGCAAACTCTTCTGATTTACAAATGGCATTGGTATCATCAGAGTGGATGGTAGCACAGTGGTTAGCACTGCTGCTTCTCAGCACCAGGGTTCGATTCCTGGCTTGGGCTTCTGTGTGCAGTTTGCACATTCTCCTCGTGTCTGCATGGGTTTCCGACCACTGTGCTACCATCCACCCGGAATAGAGGTTTAGATTTGAAATATTTAATACCACAATTGGGTGGGTCATCAAGTCTATCGTGGACAGTAAGTGGCTGTCGTGCCTCTCTTTCTCCTTCTCTTCTTCAGCTGATCACTGAATGAACTATACCGTCATTTGGTGAGGATTCCCTGCATGTAGCACATCTCCTCTATTCATGATATCCACTCCACGGGGTGCTGCAAGGCTGCTCCAGTATGGGTTATGTCTCTATGAGCTGTTTGCTTGTGCTTTGTGTGGCACCATGGTCTTGGTTATATCAATGTTGCATGTCATTGGATCCTAGAACCATACAATCCCTATGGTGCAGAAAGAGACCATTCAACCCATCACGTCTTCAGTGACTCTTCGAAAGAGCATCTTACCGAGGCCCACATTCCCTGCTCGCACTATCCCCATAACCTTGCAAATTTATCATGGCTAATCCACCTACCACGTACATGAATTACACATCGGTTCTCAAGCCATGTGGTCAGCAGATAATCCTTGCTGCCAGCTAGCTGGGTTTGTTGAGATGGTGCAAACACAGCTGACACATTGGAATGCTGCAGAATACTGGGCATTGATATACGATATATTCGGTTTGGTCACATTCCAGTTGGGTACTGAGGAGTGGAATCCCTCACTTTGGCACAAGTGTAGCCGGAAAATCCTGCTCTATATTTGAGTACATTCCCTGTGAATGGTTAAGCAGAAGTGGGATGCTGCCTGCCTGTCCGTTGAACTGTTCTCTTTGTGCTGTGCAGGGAGACAAGAACAGAATTGATGTTTTTTTAAAAAGTCTAACAACAGTATTGAGAATATTCTCTGAGATTTGTACCAAAATTAAATTAATGACAGCTTGAGATAATTCACTTAAATATAAATTATAATACATTCCCAGTGCAATTAATATTGTGTATATAATTGTAAAAAAAATTATACATTATGCTTGAAGCCTTGCCAAAGACTTTGAATTATTAAATATGCATCACTATGATTTCTCCTTTGATTAAATACTGAATGTTCATTTTATTCCCAACCCATTGTTTAGCAAAGTGATGTGCAGGACTGGGGAAGGGAGGCACAGGTTTCAATTCTCAAGGTGAATACTATTACATATACTTTACCATTGTACAGAGAAAATGGTTGTTCTCAGAAACAGTGTCCTATCCAGAATGCACAGTTTCTGGTGCACCCCTTAGTATTTGTACATTACAAGGAGAACGATTTTAGCAAAAGAGAATAGAGAATGATTGTTTGCCATCATGCACTTTGGGTTAAATTCTTCACAGTGAAATCTTCATGGGTTCTCACAGTGACAGCGGCAACTGATCAACAGTGTCAACCAACTCATTAAGATTGTCCAAACTCAATGCATTTCAACTCATGGAATCATACAATCGTGGAATCTCTCCAGTGCAGAAGGATGCCATTTGGTCCATCGAGCCTGCACTGACAACTATCCCACCCGGGCCCCATCCCTGTAACCCCACATATTTACCCTAGTTAATCCCCCTGCCAACTAAGGGGCAATTTAGCATGGCCAATCAACCTAACCTGCAACTGCTGAAACCAGTGCCATGAAAGTAGATTTTTAATATCACTTTAAGAGCTAGAGTTAAACAACAAGCTAGCGGTGAAAGGGAAGCACATTAACTAGCTGTGTCACTCTTTTGATTCAAAGTAAAGTTTTCCCATGAAAGGATTATCCTCTATGACTCTGTAACATCTTCAATTTAAGATAGCACTGGAGCGAGGCAACTTCTTGTGAACTCCCAGCACACCCTCTAATTCTATCTTTTACCCTTGTTCTATGCTTTTAAAACTGTACTGTAATTTTTGTAAACTACATTCTGCATCTTCTCCTTTCCTTTTCCCCTAATGTACTCTATGAACAGTATGTTTTCTCTGTATAGTGTGCAAAACATTACTTTTCACTGTAGCCCAATACATATGACAATAATAATAAATCAAATCAAATCTTTCTCATTCATAACAAACCAGAATTTTGTCAGGTCCTTACTCATAGTTAGTCAGAGGTCAACATTTGAATGGTATGGCAGGCATCTGGTTTGATCATCCACTATGCGAAGATGCGGCGTTGGACTGGGGTAAACACAGTAAGAAGTCTGACAACATCAGGTTTAAGTCCAACTTGATATTAAACTCACAACTTTCGAGGTACCCTCTTCATCAGGTGAATGAAGAGGCCAGAATTCTTCATTCACCACATCTACAAACATCCACACCCTCCACCATCGACACTCAGTAGCAACAGTGTGTACTTTCTATAAGATGCACTTATATTAAAAAAACAATGTTGTACCCAGATGATTTTTCTGCCCTCTTTCTCTCAGACTTTCTTTTCCTTGTTTTTTTTCACTCTAACTCTCAGCCTTCCGGCTTTCACTCTCCTCCCTCTCCCTCCCCCCATTCTTTCTTTTGCTCTCATTTTTCATGATATCCTTTCCCTCCTCAGAATAAGATATAGGCAGATGTGACTAAAACAATAGTTCTATCTCAGCCATGCAGAAAATAGAAACAGAATATCAAGCTATAAGGTTGTCACATTCTGTATATTTATATATATATATATTTTCCCAGGAATATCGAAGGCAGCGAACCACATGGCAGTTCTCAGTTTTCATCAGTGTTTTTCCTTTCAATTTGAAGCTCCTTACAAACTATAATATTTTACCTCTCAGTGTCCTCTGTTTCCTTCACAATTGGAAATATAAAATATGACGAGGGAGTTTCTCGTAGCTGAGTCTGATATATCTAGTAAGCAACGTGGGCAGCAAGGTCAAGCACAATTTGCCCAGATTTTAACGGCATGGGCAAGGCATGTGCCACATTGAAAACACCAATTCAGAAAGCCAGGGCTGGAGCAAGTGGTGTAATGTCCTGAGAAGCCAAAAACAAAGACCAGATAGGCACAGCACACCAAGTAACCCAGAGCGCATTGTCTAGTTAAGATCCATGAAATGTCTAGCCAAGCTACACTGTCAGATGGTGAGGATAACCAGGCGATCAATACACAAAGTGTGTTCTGCACAGTGAACATCAAAAAATGTACTAACACAGTGGAACAAACATAAGCCTATGTAACTGTGGAGATTATATGTCCACAGATGAAGGACCAGCATAATCTATATGTAAAACTGGATACTGGTGCAGGTGCAAGCATTTTTCTACTTAGAGTCATCAAGTCATTGAGCAGGAATGGAAACAGGTTCTTTGACCCAACTTGTCCATGCCACCCTTTTTTTTTAAATCATTAAGCTAGTCCCAATTGCCCATGCTTGTCTCATATCCCTCTACACCTACCTTATCCATGTAACTGTACAAGTGCTTTTCAAAAGACAAAATTGTACCTACCTCTACTACTTGTTCCAGACAGTCACCATCCTGCATGTGAAAAAATTGCCCCTCTGGACCCTATTGTTTCGCTCCTCTGTCACCTCAAATCTATGGCCTCTAGTTTTAGACTCCCCCACCTTTGGGAAAAGATATTGACTATCTAGCTGAACTATACCTCTCATTATTTTGTAGACCTCTATAAGATCATTTGTAAGTCACCTATACTCTATGGAAAAAAGTCCCAATCTATCCAGCCTCTCCTAATAAATCAAACCATCAAGTCCCAATAACATTCTAGTAAATCCTTTCTGCACTTCGTTATACCCTTCCTATAATAGGGTGACCAGAACTGTACACATTATTCCAAGTGTGGCCTTACCAATGTCTTTTACAACTTCAACAAGACGTCCCAACTCCTGTACTCAATGTTCTGACCAATGAAACCAAGCATGCCAAATACCTTCTTCTCCACTCTGTTTGCCTGTGACTCCACTTTCAAGGAGCTATGAACCTCTACCCTTTGATCTCTTTGATTTTAATACTCCCCAATACCCTACCATTAACTATAGGCCGGAATTCTCCACCCATTCCTGGGATTCTCCGGTCCTGCTGGCAGTGCATCCCCATTGAGGGATTCCCGCTGGTGTGGGGTGACGTCAGTGGGAATTCCTGTTGACAGTGACAGGATCAGAACAACACAAACAACACGCCATTTCCTGTTGGGGGGAGTCAAATAACTGGGAGGCTGGAGAATTGCACCTATAATGTTTGCTTTTTTCTCTATTGTAAATAGTTTTACTATTTAAGAATAAAGCTTTAGTTAGAGAGAAAAGGTGATGTAATTTGATGTACATATACCTTTCAGGAACTGTGTAGTAGTAGACTATTGTCAATAATTTTCACTTTGACAGGTTCCATGGCCTGAAGTTAGTCTATAAGCATCAGGATGAGGAGAGAGATGGGAGCTAGCAGTTTCCCCGTGAATGTTATCTGTACATAGTCCTATCCTCAAATAAATAATCCACATTATTGGGTTCATCAATTATTTTATATGATTGGTACATTTACATAGAAGAAAAGAAAAATGCAACACACAAGTCCAAATTCACCAATTCCAGGGATTACAGAGATAGGATCTGGGTGGGATTATTGTTGGCTCAATGGACCAAATGCCTTCCTTCTGCACTGTAGATTCAATGATGTTCTATGAAGTCTACCTCCTGTAAGTAAAGCCTACCAAATTAGATACTGCTCACTCCAGAATTGGGTATTTCCCAGGATCGAGGAGCCCAGGAGTGGAAGTCTGCCTGCTGAGGGTCAATCCGAAGGAGTTGGTGACTGTTACTGCTTTAAGATTGCATGCGGATCAAGGAAGTATTCAGGAAGAGGTGAGTGATGATGGGAGGAGGCTGCTGGTCTGGGTGGGAAGAGGGTCATGGGGAAGAAGGATAGAGAAAGCAGGGTGGTTGCTTTTCATGTTCTTATCCCTTCCTATCAGGCATTGAGTACTTCTGATTGAAGGGCCTCCCCACACTCACCCTGGGAACCTGCATTCAGGCTTGCCAGTCTTTGCTGTTGTGTTCTCCATGTGGTGAGTTGCCTCAAGTTAACACCAATGCTGGAGAGATGAAACCTTTAAATGGGCAAATGTCAATTAGCAACTGGGGAGGAACAACAGCCATAGGCTTCTCTGTCACAGAGTTAGAGTTCAGTTGGAAAGCTGTTGGGATTCGTCCCTTCCCTTTCACCAAACTCACCCTGGGGGAGGACGCAAGTTTTCATCCATTGTTACTGTAGATTCGTTTTGAATTTAGCCTCCTTCAAGCATAGGCTGTTGTCTACATTCCCCAGCTCCTTTAGCATTCTCAAATCTGCCATCATATAGAATCTCTACAGTGCAGAAAGGATTTAGCCTATCGAGCTTGCACTGACAACAATCCCAACCAAGCCTTATCCCTGTATTCTTAAATATTTACCCACTTAATAGTCCTGACAGTAAGGGACAATTCAGTATGGCTAATCTACCTAACCCAAATATCTTTGGATACATCATCCCACAATCTTTCCTACTGGGAAGAGGCTTATTATACAAAATCACTCATTACAGTCCAATCCTTCAATCCTCTCAATTGTTCTGGTTGCTCCTTGTCTGCATCCTTTCATAATTTATAGTGTCGATGTGACCAGAATAGTAATAAATATTATAAGCCTGGTTGCTCCAGAGGCTTCAATTATAAAACCCAGACAGTTGTGCAAAATTTATATAATCTATTAGTTTGACCTGTTCTGGAATGTTCTATCCAATAACAGTCACCATGCTTTACGAAGAATCTGAAGTCTTTGGAGAGCGCATTGAAGAGATTTACTCAAATGGTTCCACTGACGAGGGATTGCAGTTATCTGGCTAGACTAGAAATGATGGGATTATTCTCCATAGGACAGAGAAAGCTTCAGGTATATTTTGCTAGAGTTGCTTTAAAGTCAGAAGCATAAATTGTGAGAAGCTGCTTCCAATGGCTGAGAGGCCAATAACTGGGAGGTGCAGATTGAAGGTAATTTGCAAAAGAACTTGCAGCAACATGGGGAAAACTGTATTATGCAATGAGTGCTTATGGATTGGAATGCATTGCCTGGTAGGAACACTTTCAAGAGGCATTTGGGTCAACCCTGAAATGAAAAGTAATTGCCTGGCGGCATGGTGGCATAGTGGTTAGCGCTGCTGCCTCACAGCACCAATGACCGGCGTTTAATTGTTGCCTGTATGACTTCAGGGAATGGCACATTGGCACACTGGTTAGCACGGCTGCCTCACAGCACCAGAGACCCGGGTTCTATTTCAGGCTTGGGTCACTATCTGTGCAGAGTTTGCATGTTCTCCCCGTGTGTGTGTGGGTTTCCTCCGGGTGCTTGGGTTTTCTCACACAGTCTGAAAGACGTGCTGGTTAGGTGCACTGACCCAAACAGGCACCGTAATGTGGTGACGAGAGGAATTTCACTTTAACTTTATTACAGTGTTAATATAAGCCTGTTTGTGACATTTTCAGACTGTGGGAAGAAACTGGAGCACTCGGAGGAAAGCCACACAGACAAGAAGAAAACATGCAGACTCCAGACAGTGTCCCAAGCTGGGAATCGAATCTGGGTCAAGAACAAAGAACAAAGAACAAAACAGTACAGGAAACAGGCCCATCGGCCCAACGAGCCTGCGCTGCCACCCCGAAGTTCCCACCTCTACCCGTGATCCCTGTCTATGTTTATAGATCTATGGATTAAAAACCAAATTTGAGACAACTTAGGGAGAATTTGTTTTGCCAATTAGCCTAAGAGCACATCTTTGGGATGTGGGAGGAAACCGGAGCACCCGGAGAAAACCCACGCAAGCACGGGGAGAATGCGCAAACTCCCACAGACACAGGCCCAAATCCATGTATCTACACAGCACAGCGATAGTCACTGAGCTGTCGTATTGCCCATCAAATGGTCCAGGTCAAGCATACATTAACGACGTGAAGCAGTAGGATACTCTCGAAAAAAAAAATGCAAGAGCAGCCCTCTCACGACCCATCGCGTGTATGCCCCTTGTTAGACAACAAGGTGGACCAAAGCACCCGCAGGATAAAAACAAGTACATCAATATCATCATCTATTTACACACTTCCCAGGAACTCCCAAGGCTCATAATCCCTATTTTAAATCAGTTTTCTATACCCTTCCATTCCCATCCTGTTCATGTGCCCATCTAAGTATTTCTTAAATAACTCCAGAGTACCTGCCTCCACCACTTTACTTGGCAGTGCATTCCATACTCCTACCATCCTCTGTGTGAAAAAACTCCCTCTAGCATCCAAATTATACCTTATCTCCCTCACCCTAAGCCCACGACCCCTCGTGCTATTCGAGTCCATCCTATGAAAAAGCTTAACCCTGTTTACTCTATCTATACCCCTCATAATCTTGTACACCTCTATTAGATCTCCTCTAAGTCTACATCTTTCTAAGGAAAACAGTCCCAATTTGCCTAACCTCTCCTCGTAACTCAGACCTTCCATACCAGACTGCATCCTGGTAAACCTCCACTGAACTCTCTCCAGAGTCTCCACGTCCTTCCGGTAGTAAGGCAACCAGAACTGGACGCAGTATTCCAAATGAGGTCTAACCAACGTTTTATCCAACTGCAACATTAAAGGCCAGGTCCCTGGCACTGCAGGTAGCAGTGCTAACCACTGTGCCACCAATTCTTTATGTGATGGCCCTTCAAAAGCAGTGACACAGACTCAATGTGCTATACTGTTTTATGATTCTTTGCTTTATAAAGCAGCAGGAACACTTACAAATTTGATTCAATATTAATAAACCTCACAATCTGGTTTGCTTCAGAAGCAGCATAGCACATTGTTCCAATCACTTCAATTTATTCGCACTTAGTGTTCCAGAATATTCCTTCATTCTCCAGGTAGGTTATTTTCTTTTTATTGAAGTAATTTTGAAAGGAATTGAAGCAAAATGTTTTGACCAGTTGTTTGATATTGTACTTTTAGTTTTACTATGATTTGTCATTTTTCTTTTGCTGTCTTCTCATTTCTGATTGGTAGCTTTTCCGACATTTGTCGAATAATTAGTTTTTGATTGTCGGCCTACTGAAAGTGGTTATTGAAGCCAATTATTGTTTTCTGTTCAAAGTGTGACGATTTTTGTGGGCCACAAAACAAATGTTTGACAGCTTTGTAAGATGCAACACTTAGACTTTTAATTATATAGATCTGTCTGATCTTAAAAATTGATAGTTGACAACTTTATGAGCAGTTTGTCCTGGACTACCATCCTGTCATTAGTACAGCGCAAGAATTTCTGAAAAGAATAATTTAAAAGCAGCGGAATTAGTAAAATTAGCTGGATTTGACCATTCAGCAGCATTGTATGATTTATAATAATTGACAATTTTTGAAATATAGGGAATTTACTTCAGTAAACTTATCTTGGAGGCGAAAGCTTTAAATGTCTATAGGGATGAAAAGGTAATGGAATGGAACATAAAACAGTGCAGCAAGGAACAGGTCCTTTAGCCCATGATGTTGTGCCAAACATGACACCAAATTAAACTAATCCCTTCTGCCTGCCCTTAAATTTATGTTACTTTATTAGTTTCACAAATAGGTTTACAATTAACACTGCAGTGAAGTTACTGTGAAACTCCCTGGTCACCACATTCCAGCATCTCTTTGGGTACACTGACGGACAATTTATTATTGCCATTCCACCTAACCAGCACAACTTTCAGATAGTGGGAGGAAACCAGAGCACTCAGAGGAAACCCACACAGACACGGGAAGAACATACAGATTCCACACAGAGTCACCCAAGCCAGGATTTGAACCCTGGTCCCTGGCACTATGAGGCAGTAGTGCTAACGACTGTGTCACCGTGCCTCCCTTGGTGTATATCCCTCTATTCCTTCCGTAGTCAAGTGCTTATCTAAAAGTCTCTTAAACATCCCTATCATATCTGCCTGCACCATCACAATGGCAGCACGTTCCAGACACCAACACTCACTGTACCTACCAGTGTAAAAAACTTGTCCTTAAATCTCTTTTGAACTTCCGCCCTCACTCTAACTGCGTGCCCCTTAATATTAGACATTTCGACAATTTACACGAAATTATCATAATATTCCATAACTTTTAACATGAAAAATAGCTTAAAACTGATACTACATTGTAAGGGCTGATTCTGCCCCACACCCTAAAAGATGCTGATATTTAGAATGAGCGCATGTTCAGCAAATTTCCACCAGTCATTGACAACAATCCTATCTAGATCCCATTTCCATAACCCCACATATTCATGCAACTAATCCCTCTAACCTACACATCCCGGGGCACTAAAAGGCAATTTAGCATTGCCAATGCACCTCACCCATGTATCGTTGGACTGTGAAAGGAAACTGGGGCACCACACAGACACAGGGAGAAAGTGCAAACTCCACACAGATAGTGACCCAAGCCGGGAATCGAACGCAGCTCCCTGTGAGGCAACAGTGCTAACTATTATGCCTGCGTGCCGCCCATAATCTTTTTCACAGGAAACAATTTGCTATATCACATCCATGCCAGTTCATAGAATCATAGAATCCCCACAGTGCAGAAGGAGGCCATTCTGCCCATTGAGTCTGCACCGACAACAATTCCACTCAGGCCTTATCCCTGTAACCCCACATACCTACCCTGCTAATCCCCCAACACTAAGGGACATTTTAGCATGGCCAATCCACCTAACCAGCAATCTTTCGAATGCTGTGAGCAATGTGCTCACATTGCTTTGAGGTTTGTTCCCCGTGAGTGCTCACAGGCGTGTCAGATCACAGAATCTCCCTTGCAATGTTGCCACTTTATTTATAAATAAGTGCAGAGTTCTGGTGCTGTCAAGCAGTACACTGCATGCCATTTACAACTCTCTCTTGTATCACTCTGTAGAGATATCTCTGGATCTCCCCCACAGTGATGGTGCTGGCCAGTAGCTGATAAGGGTGCCCACAGGCAAAGAGGTGCTTCTGATCTGTTGGATGAAACAAAGCTCATTTCAAAGACGGCTGTGGATGACTTTATGTTAGGATTGAGGATCACCAGATCAGTTACTTCACACTATGCGGAGCTGGAAGTCCTTAACATAGCATGTTCAGTGGTGAAATGATAAATCATTCTTAATTTAATTGTAATTAATCTTCACTATGTCAAACAGTTTCTCACCATAATTACACTCCATTTTTCTTTAATTAAAAGCAAGTAATTGATCAGTAGTTGATTAGGCTTTATAACTAGTGGCTTGCAGTCGATCTGGCAAATAATGTCTCAAAAGAAAAGCAGCTTGTTTATCCTAGTGAAAATGCAAATTCACAGGTAAATTGCTCCACTTACTTAAGCAGAATAAATTATTTACGTTATCCCTGGAATCTCCTTCAGCCATATAACACTCGAAAACTTGGCACTCCTCAATTTCTGGTCTCTGCGAAATCTTCGATTTTCATCACCCCAGAATTGGTAAACGGGCCTTCAAGTGGTAAAGATTCTAAGTTCTGGAATTCCACCTCTTCCCTTCTCTCCCTTCAAAGATGTCTTCAACCCCATTGTTTTGGTTAGGTCTTTAATTACCTCTCCTGACACCACTTGATATCACTCCTGTGAAGAAATATTTTGCTACATTAAAGGCACTATATGGGTGGCACTCATAAAATCATTGAATCCCTCCAGTGCAAAAGGAGGCCATTTGGCCCATCGAGTCTGCAATGACTCTTATCCAGGCTTACTCCAAAACCCCACGTATTTACCTCATTAATCTCCCTAACCTATATATATCTTGGGTCACGAAGGGACAATGGTGTCCAGATCACCAATAATCTGTCCTGGCCTCCTCATGCTGACACTATAGTTAAGAAAACCCACCAATACCCTTACTTTCTCAGAAGACTAAGGAAATTTAGCATGTCATCTATGATTCTCACTAACTTTTACAGATGCACCATAGAAAACATTTTTTCTGGTTGTATCACAGTTTGGTATGGCTCCTGCTCTGCCCAAGACCGCAGAAACTACAAAAGATCGTGAATGTAGCCCAATCCATCACACAAATCAGCCTCCCATCCATTGACTCTGTCTGCATTTTCGGCAAAGCAGCAGATGTTCTCTCTTCCACTGTCTTCCATCAGGAAAAAGATATAAATCTTAAGTCACATACCAATCGACTCAAGAACAACGTCTTTCCTGCTGCCATGGACTTAGCTTGCATTAAGTTGATCCTTCTCTACATCCTAGCTGTGACACTACATTCTGCACTCTTGTTTTCTTCTCTATGAACAGCATGTCTGTATAGTGCGAAAGAAAGAATACTTTTCACTCTATTCTAATACGTGTGACAATAAATCAAATCCATCATGGGCAATCCACCTGACCTCCATATCTTTGGATTATGGGAGGAAATAGGAGCACCTGAAGGAAACTCACGCAGACATGGGGAGAATGTGCAAATTCCACACAGAGAGTCACTCAAGGCTGGAATCAAACCCGGGTTCTTGGTGCTTTGAAGCAGCAGTGCTGACTACTGTGCCACCCCAACCTTGGCTAAAACCTTATCCACCAGTCATTGAAGCAGATTTATAGCAGCTTTTGTTTGATTCTTTTCATTCATCTCCCTTTTTGACAATATCTTTCAGCAGCATTACACAATGTTCCCTGAAGAGTGGGGAAGTTTCTCAGATGAGGTTCCCTCACGGTTTTGTTTAGCCTAGGGAGAAGCAGAGTTTGCAATCCATTCAAATGAGCCAGCAGTAGGAGCAGGAGAAATAGGAACATGAGAAGGCCTTGCCATCTTTCCAGTCTGCTCCACCATTGAATATTATCATGGCCACTTTGATTTTGGCCTCTGCTCCTGTGGTAATTGTGTCTGTAAGGACAGCACTACAGAGTAAGGGTCACATGACCACTGCAACCAATCAGGACTCAGAGTGTGGAATCATTGCACGGTGAGAGAGGCTGGCTGTGGCCATGAACAATTCTTATTGATAAATCCTTTTTGCTTTTATTAATGAAGTCTGTGAAAGTGTGCATCATTACAACTCCACTTTCCTGTCTGTTGGGCATAACCTGTGACTCTCGTTATAGTCTACCATTAGTGGCTTATATCGACATTTCCAAACAAAGAAATGAAGTTTACCTCATCTAGTCAGAAGTTGTGGATTCAAGTCCCTCAAGAGAGACAGACACATATAAGTCGGGCTAACACCTTAGTGCAGTACTGACAAGTGCAGCATTGTTGGAGATTCTGTCTTTTGGATACCCCACTGATGCTACAAACTGCCCACTCCAGGGAATGAAAAAGATCCCAGGGTATTATTTAAAGAAGTTCAGGTGAGTTCTTCTGGTGCCCTAGTCAATATCTAACTCTGAACTACCGTCACTAATGCAGCTTAAGTGGTCATTGCAATGTGAGGGGTCTTGCTGTGTACAAATTGGCTGCCACATTTTATACATTACAACATGTGGCTGTAAAGCATTTTGGGATGCCCTGAAACTGGTACAATATAAGTATCCCTTTCTGTGGCAGCATAAATCCTTTAATAAAGCAGACCCTCAGGGTCACATAACCCTGTGCAGTGTCGAGGTGAGAAAATGAGCCAATCAAGTGCAAAGGTGCATATCCCTGGTCAGGGAGGATCCTCAGTTGGAGCCCAGGAAGACTGTTATGTAGTTGCATAGTTAATTCTCTTAGAATCATCGAATGTTTACATTGCAGGAGGAGGTCATTCAACCCATCGAGCCTGCACTGACAACAATCCCA
This sequence comes from Sphyrna mokarran, assembly GCA_024679065.1. NCBI lineage: Eukaryota > Metazoa > Chordata > Chondrichthyes > Carcharhiniformes > Carcharhinidae > Sphyrna > Sphyrna mokarran. The sequence continues at coordinate 36,124,078 of JAGIQG010000024.1, forward strand.
CCCAGGACCAATCCCTATATACTTACCATACTAATCCCCCTGACACTAACGGACAATTTATCATGGCCAACCCACCTAACTGGCACATTTTTGGACAGTGAGGGGAAACCCACACAGACATGAGAAGAACGTGCAGACTTCACAGACAGTGACCCAAGCCGGGAATCGAACCCTGGACCCTGGCATTGTGAGGCAGTAGTGCTTTAACCACTATACCACTGTGCCACCCCTTAAAATTGAATTTAAACCCCAGCAGCTGCTGTGGGGAGTTTTGAACCAATGCCCCCAGCACATTGGTCTGGGTTCCTGGATTACCAAACCAGTGATATTACCACTATGCCACCAACTTCCCCCCTCTGTCTGACACTTCACTGTGTATAACTATTTATCATTGGCAATAAATCTGCTGTTACTTTTAGCCACATTGAGGCATCCTCTCTTTCTTTAAGTATTTGCAGATACCGAAACTTGATCATTCATTGTTGATTCACTGGTCTCAAACCTGCTCTACAAATGCAAATGGTGCATGTGCCAGGGCACTCTGAGGTACGAGATGAGATAGAATTGCTTCAAATAACAGCAATTCTGCAACATAAAATGAGCATGAACTATTTTGGATGCCTCTCGTCCTTATAGATTAGTACAGCGCCAGTTTGAAATCTTTCTCACCACTTTTAATCTTAACGTTTTCACAGCATAAAGGCTGTTTCCATCAGTAAACCTCATACTTGCATGAAAGAAAGCTTACCAATCTTATTAGACACAGTGGATCACTGACTAACAACTGCTTCTTTCGGCATCGTATGTGGCACTGCGGACTAAATGGGCAACCTAGCAGCTTCTCTTCCCCCACTTCAAAAAATGCTACACTGTCAGCGCCCATTATGCAGATTTAAACTGCATAAAGAAATGGGGCAAATTTTACTAACCCACCCGCCTCGAGAATCAGAGCAGGGGAGGGGGCGGACCATGGAAAGCTCCATTGACCTCAGGCAGGATTTTCCAGTTTCGGGGCGAGCAAGTCCAGAAAATCCCACCCACATTAACATTTACTTACAGATATCGCTAAGTTTACAGAAATGGAAGACTCACGCAGTTCACCATTGACAAAATACAAGCCAAAAGATCTCACCGGAAGGGCTGGAAACTTCAGCTCACAGAGTCTACAATCAAACTGTACCTTCCTGCTAAGTTGGAGAATAAGACAATAGTGAATCACATAGTTGAGGAATGTCTGCATGATCAGGCAAAGAAGCTAACCCTAAAGAGTTCCCCTCTTCAATTGATAGGATCAATTTACCATAAACATGCTTTTCTCATTTTTTGAAAAAGGTCATTACATTAGCATTTTTTAAAATCTACCGAACCTTTCCCACATCCAGGAAATTTTATAACCAATGGATCCGTTATCTCCACTGTCACTTCCTTTAAGACTAATGCCATCAGACACTGGGGAATCGTCTGCCTGCAATTCCAATAGTTTGCTCAATACTTCTTCCCTAGTAATGATGATTATTCTAAGTGCCTCCCTTTCTATAATCTTTGCATTACCTGTTATTGCTGGGACAACCCTTGGCATGGTAAAGCAGTGATTGGACCTGAGTTCAATCCTGGATTGGGTCACTGTCTGTATGGAGTTTGCACATTCTCCCTTTACCTGTATGGGTTTTCTCCAGGTGCTCCAGTTTCTTCCCACACTCTGAGAGACATGCTAGTTAGGTGCATTTACCTGAACAGACACTGGACTGTGGTGACTAGGGGGATTTCATTGCAGTGTTAATGTAAGCCTTACTTGTGACAAATAAACTTTGTTTTTTTTAACTTTTATATGTTTTGGTTAATTATTTTAAATTCTCTATTTTCTGTATTCAATTTGTTTTGTCTTCTGTGTGACAAGGAGGATCTTGTTTCAGGCTTCCATACCCAATTCATTGAACAAGCAGTACAACTGTGAAGCCCTATGTGGTTATGTACGCAGCATGGTGGCACTGTGGTTAGCACTGCTGCCTGATAGTGCCAGGGACCCAGGTTCAATTCCCAGCTTGGATCACTATCTGTGAGAATTTGCACATTCTCCCGTGTCTGCGTGGCTTTCCTCTGGATGTCCCCATTTCATCCAACATTGCAAACTCAATGGGCCTGATGGCCTCCTTCTGCACTGTAGGGATTCTATGATTTTATGTGCTGGCTACTGTAGTCCTGCACAAGTGAACTGAGCACACATGAACAGCTATCTGAAAGAGCACTTCAGTAAGATATTAGATGATTAAACACTTTTCAGTTAACCTCATGAACTTACTTCCTCACATTAAAGAAAGCAGTGAAATCTACCTCTTTAATGTAGGCTATTCTTTGGATTAGTCTCAGAATTATTGGTTGTGAACTAATTCAGGAAGGCTAGTTTCCTTTCCCGATTACAACCTAGATCATTATTCTGAGCTGGTCAGGAAACCAAGCTTAACTCCTCATGTTCAGGACTACAATTGGCGGAGCTGCCTTTATTGTCTGTGGGTTTGATTCACCTGGCAAGTAATACTTGCTAAGCACAAATGGATAAAGCCATTACAGTATCCTATATGTGACTGGTTAATGCAACGTTCCTAATTAACTTCCTTCGTCTCAAATATTCTGGGTGTTTTGTCTGAATTCTAATTAACATCCCCAGCAAGCTACAGTTCTGTGAATTTAGTCATTGTGTACCTAAATTTAATTGAATAACATTTCAATATAAATGATCCAAGATTTTGTCCATCAATAAATAGTTAAAAATCACAAATTATAATAATTTGTTTTTAGGTGTATCTATGTATGTTTGCATGCATGGTTGCATGTTTATAAATGTGGTTGTATGGGAGAACATTGAACTTAGGGACAAAAGTCGGCAAATTTAGCTCTTCAAGCTTGCTCCACCATTCAATCAGATTAAGTTTGATCTCTCCTTGGACTCAAATCCAGCTCCTCACCTGTTCCCCATATCCCTCATTCCTTTTTTTTTAAAAAATTAGAAATATGCATATCTTCCTCTGTTTTGTATATTTATATGTTTTACGTATAGCTATATGTCAATGATGGTTTAATGTTTATTGTGGAGTTGCATGCATAATGTATATTTATATGAATGGTTGTATTTATGATTGTATGTTTGTATGTATGATTGTTTGTGAATACGCACGGCTATGTTTACCATCCCACCTACCATGCGATGCCAAGTGGGTGAAGGGCAGATCATGGAAAAGTCCATTGACCTCAGACAGAATTTTACGGTATTTAGGATGAGTGAAGCTGTAAAATCCCACCTTGTATGTTTGTATGAATGGTTCAATGTATGATTGTATGTTTGTTATGACTGTATGCTTGTATATAAATATGCACAGCTGTATTTACCACGTAGCCCCGCTTTGAGAATTGGAGTGGGTGAGGGGCGGACCATGGAAAGATCATTGACCTCAGGCGGGATTTTATGGCTTTTGAATGAGTGAAGCTATAAAATCCCGCCCTGTACTTTTGTGTGAATGGTTTTATATATATGGTTAACTTGTCGTGTGTTTGTTTAAATGATTGTATGTATGGCTGTATTTATGGCTGTATATTTGTATGAATAGTTATATGCCTGTATCCATGCATGTATGCTATTTGCAAAGAGGCAGATTTGGCCACTTTAGAGCAAAGCTAAAGTTAGACCGCAGTACTTCTCATTCCTGTATGAACCTCTCCAGCTGATGTGATTGGAAGTGTTCCACAGTTGGTGGACTTCTGCTTTAGATCACGTCATGGCAAGAGATCAATCATCTGGGATGCATTGTGGTTTAAACAACATATTCCAAACATCACACATTATCCAGTCAATAAGTTCCTATTGAGTGTTTCTCCACTTGCCTTCCACTTCCTGGACTGGATTTTGAGTTACCAATGTGCCAGGGACCCTGTAATTCAGAGGAAATGGGGTGGCAATCAAGTGGGTTGCTTTGTCCTGGATGGTGTCAAGATTTGCACTTATCCAGGTAATAAGAGAGTATTCCATCACACTCCTACATCATCATTGCTAAAACTGAAAGTTTTTTTCTTCTTTTGTCTTAAGAAAGGTCATGAACTCACAGGAAGGAACAGTTTTTTATATTGTTTAGGCCAGGAAAACATTTCTGTAAGCTGATACAAAAACAAATTTGAATTTGGAATGAATCAGCACGGCATGAAATCAAATAGAATCTATTTCTTTTGTGCCATGGTGCATAGACCTTAGATTGCATCACAGTTGGTGCCAATTTGCACTAAACAAATGAAATTTACCTCTTTCAGTGCAACTTAAAATTAAAACTGGAATGAGGGAAAGAGTTGGTAATACTAAAGGAGAAGGTAGCTCCATAAGGATTTATGATAGAAACTAGTTATCCAGACATGACCCCTGAAATAGCAACTGTTTTTGTACGCTATTATTCATTGTTTCTTAAACAAATGGAGGCAGTGATGAGTGGTATTGTCACTGGACCAGAGACCCAAAGTAATGGTCTGGTGTCTCGGTTCAAATCCTGCAGATTGTAAAGTTTGAATTCAATAAAACTCTTGAATTAAAAGTCTAGCAATTACCATGAAATCATTGTCATTAAAAAAAAACTTCAGGGAAGGAATCTTCTGGCCTACGTGTGACCCTTAAATGGCCTAGCAAGTCACTTAGTTATAAAAACTAGAAGCAGGAGTAGACTCTTTGAGCCAGCTCTGCCATTCATTTTGAACATGGCTGATCATAAAATTTCAACATCCTGATTCCCTTTCCCCTCCGTATCCCTCGATCCCTTTAGCCCCAAGAATTGTATCTAATTTCTTCTTGATATCAGGCAACATTTTGGCCTCAACTACTTTCCGTGGCAATAAATTCCACATATCTACTGCCCTCTGGGTGAAGACATTTCTCCTCACCTCAGTTCTAAAAAGTTTGCCCCCTTATCCTCAAATGATGATCACCAGTCCAATGAGCTAATTAAGGATTTACAATAAATGATGGCCCACACCCCACTCCCCATGGAAGAATGAAAAAAGAACATTCTCAAGATTAGAGAGCTTTGGATTAGGATGACGTGAGCTAATGAAGGCCAACTGTGAATCTAGACCATTTCCTAAACTGAGAACAAATTTCAGGACAACTCTTGTGTTGATCTAATCTAATTCATAACTGGGAAAGTGGACAATGACAAATTGCAGGCATTAAATTCTATAGTATGCATATTTGAAAATAATGTAATACATTTAAAGAAAGTACATGCATGGAGCTGATCGGTGGGTTCATTTCTTACTCATTGCTGGCAGAATTGCCCCATGAAAATACTCAAAATATTAAACTTGATAAATCAGCTAATGATGCATGTTTTGGGAGTTCTACCATCTGTACAATAAGATGTGTTTGATCAGGAACTCTGATATATATGGGCACTTTATAAGTATTTCTAAACAATCAAAATTTGTTAAAGGCTCCAAATTCTTGGTGGTAAAAGAATCATAGAATTCCTACAGGGCAAAAGGAAGCCATTCAGCCCATCGAGTCTTTACTGACCACAATCCACTCAGGCCTTATTCCCATAACTCCCATATTCATCCTGTCAGTCCCCCCTGACACAAGTGTTAATTTAGCATGGCCAATCAATCAAAGCTGCTAACCTTTGGACTGTGGGAGGGAACCAGAGCACCTGGCTGAAACCCACACTGACATGGGGAGAATGTGCAAACTCCATGTGTCCAAAGATGTGTGGGTTAGGTTGATTAGCCAAGCTGAGATTGTCCCATAGTGTCCTGAAATATGTATGTTAGAAGGATTAGTGGGTAAATATGGAGGAAAATGGGGATAGGGCCTGGTGGGATTGTGGTCAGTGCAGACTTGATGGGCAAAATGGCCTCTTTCTATACTGTTGGGAATCTATGATATAACAGTGACCTAAGGTTGGAATTGAACCCAGATCCCTGGCACTGTGAGGCAGCAGTGCTGGCCACCATACCACCCATCAAGCCTTGATTGACAACAATCCCAGGCCCTATCCCTGTAACCCCACATGTTTCTCCTGCTAATCTCCCCGACACTAATGGGCAATTTAACATGGTCAATATACCTAATCCCGCACATCTTTGGAGTATGGGAGGAAATTGCAACACTTAGAGGGAACCTAGGCAGACAAGGGGATTCCATGCAAACTCCACACAGGCAATAACCTGAGGCCGGAATTGAACCTGGGTCCATAGCACTGTGAGGCAGCAGTGCTAACCACTGTGCCGCCTATAATTTTTGCTCCCACTGATTGACAAAATATTCTTCTTTCATGTCAAAAATGAAAAGAAAGATGCACATTTGAATAGTGCATTTCATGGTCTCAGGATGTCCCAAAGTGTTCCACACCCAATTAAACCAGTACTTTTAAAGCAAGCCATTGTAATGTAAGACATTTGGCAACCAATTTGCACATAGCATGTTCCCACAAACAGTAATGTGATAATGACAAGATTGATTGTTTTACTGATATTGGTTAAATGGTAAATACTAGCTAGGGCACTGGGCAGAACACAGGTGCTCTTCAACAGAAGTGCGTCTTTCATAGCCACTTAGAGAGGCACTCAGCTGAGTACCTCATCTTTTGTTACAGAGGTGCCTGATATCTGTCTGAGGACCCATCCTAATAATTCAACAACCTCTGCTCATTGGTATTGCTGATGAATGGCTCAACCAACTATTTTTAGAAGGGCCACTCGAAGCTGCTCAGAGAAATGAACATTTGGGTCAACATTCCCCAAGGACAAGTAACCCTCCAATAACAGCAGCATGTCACCCACATGGCTACTTAACATCTTAAAGAAGGAGGTTGGTGGCTTACTCAAACTTGGGAGACAGAGTAAAAACCATCCTGCCTGGGTATAGTGGTTAGCACTGCTGCCTGACAGTGCCAGAGATCCCGGTGCAATTCCAGCCTCAGGTCACTGTCTGTTTGGAGTTTGCACATTCTCCCTATGTCTGTTTGGATTTCCTCCAGGTGCTCCAGTTTTTTTCCCACAGAAAAGTTACAAAGTAAAGAATAAAGTTTCTTTATCAGTCATAAATAAGAGTTACATTAACACTGCAATTAAGTTACTGTGAAATTTCCCTAGTCACCACACTCCGGCACCTGTTCAGGTCAATGCATCTAACCAGCACACTTTTCAGACTGGGAGGAAACCAAAGCACCCAAAGGAAACCCATGCAGACAAGGGGAGAATGTGCAAACTCTACATAAACAGTGAACCAAGCCAAAATCAAACCCAGATCCCTGACGCTATAAGGTAACTGTGCTAACCACTGCATCACCCTGCCACCCGCACTCCAGAGATGTGTGAGTTAGGTTGATGGGCTTTGCTAAATTGACCCTAATGTCAGGGGATGAGCAGGGTAAATATGTGGGCTTATGGGAATAGGGCCTGAAGGGGATTGTTCTAACATTGACTTGAATGGCCAAATGGCCTCTTTATGCACTGAAGGGATTCTATGATTTGGAATCATATGCTTTCAAGGTGCTGTTCCGTTATCAGATGAGTGAAGTTGAAACAATGGTCTTGGTTTAGGTATTGGCAGAGTGTCCTGAGCTTCATCCTTTCCAATGTGTGTACATTATGCATTATTGACTACAGAACAGTGAAAGTATGGATCAATTCCTCACCCAAACTATCCAAATTTTTGACTAACAGACACTGGTGGTATATTTTCCCTTTCTCTCTTTGATTTCCACCCCCCCCCCCTCTTTATCCCCAACCTGATCTCAACCAAGATCAGCTAATTTTGCACAAGTCAGTGATAAAACCTCAGATGTTCACCATCTGTAAAACTCCATTTCACACCCTGGAGTGTACAACCATTGAGAACTGCACTGTCCAACCTTTAATCTAACAAGCAAATCATTCCAATTTTCCACATGACTTATTACAACACTATGCATTTTTTTTTCCATGATAAGCTTAAAAACAGGCTCCATGCGTGATAATTAGAATCATAAAGAAATTGCACAAAGGGAATTTTCATGTAGTAAGTAGATGTAAATTTTTGAAGTCTGCTTCAACAGTTCCACACATTGGTACTCCTTAATGCTTGAAATCTTCAGCAGGAGCTGAAATGCATTCCATACTACAGCCAGTGCGCGCATCAATAGTCCTAGTTCAGTCTCAAAGCTAAGCATTCATAGTACAATTCCCATAGCTTATCTCATGAACAAATGTCCACATTGGCTGAAAGCAGAGATTTCAAAGATCAGCTACATCAAGAGTTATTGGATTGAATCATCCAATCTCTTGTCAGTCGGAAAACAATTTGTACCCTGGAATTTATGCTGTAGGACCCCTTGTTCCAGAACTGTGTGGGAATTGTCCATGTTCAAAATTCCAATTGACAATTACACTTCCCAAAGAAAAGTCTCCAACTTTGAGTTAGTGTCGGACACTTTGGACTGTTCCATAGTACTTACTTGAATAGTTACTCAGGAAACGTTAGACAAGGAAATATGTATTAGTTTACCACTGGGGTCACTGTACAAGTTACTAACACCAAAGTAGCTCAGTTGGCTGGACAGCTGCTGCAGAGCAACAATAACAATGTGGGTTCAATTCCTGTACTGGCTGAGGTTATTTATTCATAAAGGACCTGTCTTCTCATCCTTTCCTCTCGCCTGAGATGAGGTGATCCTCAGCTTAAATCACTACTAGTCAGCTCTCCCCCTCAAAAGGGGCTTATGCTGGCAAATAAATCTGTTGGACTTTAACCTGGTGTTGTGACACTTCTTACCCTAAGAGAGGACAGCAGCGTCATGTTCCACAAATTCCTTGCCATTTTCGCTTTCAGTATTCAGGCCTCAGAGAAACTCTCTCACTTTGCTGCATTTGCAATCCCGCTCCTTGCACCAATGTATTACTGACTCTGTACCAGCAACTGCTGTAGGCTGAGTGCATCTGCCCTTTAAGGATAAAGGTTGCCTTTAAGAAGAACAGGCTGATTGTATATCATGATAACCAACTCTCTCTCTGTTAGGGAGCATATAGCCAGTCAGCAGTGCGCTTTTCACTGAGTGGAATGCTTCATTTATTTTCAGAAATAGGCACCATAAAATTTGTGTGTCATCTGCATCCACAGGACTATGTAAATGGGTAATCATCCAATTACCATACCAGAAATCAAACTTCCCAGAAGGAAAAACAGATCAGACTAATATTCTTATCTCCCCGTTTTACTGATGTCCCATTTTAAAATATACAAGGTGAGTTTAGGCTCGTGACAATACTGTGTCTGTAAAAAATGTATTTTAGTCATGTTTCTCTGCTGAATGTGTCTGCCGGTCCCTTTCATTTTATCTAAGACATTCTGTCTGGATCAAGAAGCACTGCATTGTTACTGCAGCAACAAAATTGATTCGAACTGATGGAGTACTTGTTTTTATCTGAATCTATGCAGGGTTCTGGTGTTTTGTGTTTTCCCCTGGAATATTGCAGAATGGGGCTTGATTAAGTTGATTGATAGGTAATATTTATGACTGGGTACAACTAGGCTTAGTAAGAAGTCTCACAACACCAGTTAAAATTGAACAGGTATATTTAGTAGCAAACACCACTAGCTTTTGGGGCGCTGACGAAGGGGCAGAGCCCCAAAAGCTGGTGGCGTTTGCTTCCAAATAAACCTGATGGACTTTAACCTGGTGTTGTGAGACTTCTTACTGTGTTTACCCCAGTCCAACACAGGCATCTCCTCATTACAACTAGGTTTACATGGAGAACTCAAGCTATAGTGAATACTGCTAAATTGGAACAATAGTGATAGCTAGCTGTTAAAAATAATACTTTGTCATGTTTAAGTATTTTAGTTGGTAAAAGTTATGCTAATTCTTTTTATTATATTCTAAATGTGTTCTTAACTAATGTTTGTTTTGATACAATCTTTTTAGTGGGTCAACTGAATCATACCTGGAGTGAAACTCTTTATGTACACATTTATGGCAAAAATCAGATATAAAAGTTATGTTCTAAGTATTCTCATTTCCCCATTTTATTAGTGTTTGATTTTAAAATATTCTTAGTTCCTCATTTTTCTGGTGTTCCATTTTAAACTATCCAAGATCAGTTCAGACAAGTATTCTTATTTTACGATTTTCATTTCCCTCCTAGCCTCAGGTCTTCCCCATCCCTATCCCCCTCCCCGCTCACCCCTAGCCTGAGCTGTTACGACAAGGTCATCTGTTCAGGAAGATTCACTTTGAATGAAGTCCTCTGGAAATGAAAGCAGGTTTTTTCATAGTTTGCCGGACACCATTTTAATACGCCCCAGGCGATTTGATTAAAAACTCTCTCGTCCTTTTTAACGTTGGCATTTGCTATCACGTTAAAAAGAACAAGTGTGTCTAGAGGCTGCGCTGGGAAGAACTTAGTGTTTTCTGACCCTCAGAGCCTAATTGTTTTCATTCTGGGCAAATAACGAGATGTGACAGCCGATTTCCCTTCTCCGCACTCCTAAGTGTTGAGAAGTCTGTGCAATGCAAAAGAAACGTGAATGCTAATATTTGCCTCCAATACTGCTCTTGGATCACATCGCGACCAAACTTACCTTTAGTCTTTTCTGCTGTCTGTATATATCTATTCCTGAAGGGCAAAAGAATGTAAATTACATGTAAATGAATGTCAATGAGCTTTTGGATCTCGATTCCCTTTAATTGTGCTGACCTTTATCATCAAGCTGAATGTTAATGGTTCTGTGTCTTTTCTACTCTTCTCACGATTATCTGACTTCTATTAATTAAATCTCTCCCGTAGATGAGGCTCGCCATACCTTGAAAAGTATCAGCAGGGTTCATGAGCAATATGTATTCCTAAATCAACACTGCCACAAAGAAAATACATTCTCACAACTTGTTCTTCTCACTCCTGTTTGCAGACAGCGCTGTGTGAAATAGCTGGTATTATGCTTATATAATAACAGTCATTACCCCCGGGAAATAGATAATTTATTAGGTGAAGCAGTTGTAGGGCATTCTGTCAATGTGATTATCTAAATGTAAATGGGCCAGTGAATGGAAAGGGAGTGATTGGCTTACATACCAGGATGCATCCTCGACAACAAGATGCGTTTGCACTATCTGACCTTTGCAAGCTTCTGATGAGAGGGTAAAATCTGCAGGATTTTGAGTGCTAGGTCTTTAAGCTAATAGCACAATTGACCTCCATTAGCTCAACTCTTCTCCTCAGAGCAGAGAATAGAACAAAGAACAAAGAACAACACAGCACAGGAAACAGGCCCTTCTGCCCTTCGAACACGTGCCACCATTTTAACAGTGTGAGTTCCCTCTTCCACCCATGACCTTGTCAATGCTTAGGGAAATTCACATTGGAAGCCAGACTGAGGGGAGACAATTTAGGGACAATTTGTTACACTAATCAGCCTAAGAGTAGATCTTTGGGGTTGTGGGAGGTAACCAGAGCACCCTGAAAAAACCCACGCAATCACGGAGAGAATGCGCAAACTCCCCCAGAATACTCGTCCAAATCCATGTATCTGCACAGCAAACAGTGATAGTCACTGAACTATCGTGTTGCCCATCAACTGGTCCAGTTTAAGCGTACACTACCAATGTGAAGCACTAGGCTACTCCCGAAACATCCAAGAACAGCCTCTGCACGACCCATTGAGTATATGCTCTTTGTTGGACAATGAGGCGGACCGAAGCACTTGTGGATTAAAAGAGAAAAACATCAGTAACATGCACATCTTACGCAAACATTCAAAGGAATTCCTAGAAGCTCAAAAGTAAAATATGTTGAAAATATGCCAGAAAATATGTTGGAAGGTCCATAGGAATCAATTGATTCCTAGGAACGTCCCAAGACTCTTGATCCCTATTAAAACAGTCTCCTATATCCCTCCATCTCTATTCCCCTCATGTGCCTAAGTATCTCTTAAATAACTCCAGCATACCTGCCTCCACCACCTTACTTGGCAGTGCATTCCATACCCCCACAACCCTCTGTGTGAAAAACCTCCCTCTAACATCCAAATTATACCTCGCTCCTGCACCCTAAGCCCGTGGTCCCTCATAATATTTGTTTCCAATCTAGGAAAAAGCTTACTACTCTTTATCTATACCCAGAATGTTAAGAGGGAATTTGTTTGAGGTGTTCAAGATCACAAATGGTTTTGATAGTTTCAAGTAAATGAGAGGCAGTGACATAATGGTATGGTCACTGGACTAGTAATCCAGAGACCCAGAGTAATACTCTGGAGGCCAGGGTTTGAATCCCACCATGGTACATGATGACATTTGAATTCAATAAAAATCTGGAATTAAAAATCTAATGGTGGTCATAAAATCAATGTCAATTTTTGTTAAAAAAAAATTGGTTCACTGATTCCAATTAGGGAAGAAAATCTACCGTCCTTACCTTGTCTGGCGTACATGTGATTGGACCCCCCCAATGGCCAGGCCCGACACTCCCCCACCTCACCACCCCAATGACCAGGCCTGATTGTCCTCCTCTTCCTTCACCCAATCTTCCAAGTGAGGAGTAGCAGCAGAAGCCCCCATCACCATTGATCATTCTGCAATAGGCCCTGCACCCCCCCACTATGCTCTGGCCCCAACATCTTAGCATTGCCCAGTCGGCAGTGCAAATTTGTCCTTTGGGCATTGTCAGGATGCTAAGTGGGCATTGTCCCAGTCTCAGGGGTCCTTTCCTCATGCCACCATCCTCCCAGTGAGCCTCCAAGCTCTCTGTGCCCATCAGCATGGTCAGGTCATCTTTTTCCTGTTAGTGGGAAGCAGTCATAACCACTGCTGGGGGTACCAATCCAGGAGAATACCATCTCAGACCTGCTAAAAATGGAGATTTCCGTGCAATAATCAACTCCATGTCGATTTCCAGTGTGGAGCTCGGTAGAAGATGGGGGAGCACTGCCTCTCCACCTGAGATCAGTGGAGGGAAAGGTGGCATCTGTTGCCACTCTGACTGTGATCACTGGAGAGGAAGGGGGGGTCTGCTGCCATTCTGCCTGAGATCAGTCAGAGAGAAGGGGAGGGAGGGGAAGGGTCAGCAATCGGCCTGGGTGATGGAGGAGGTGGAGGGAGGTGGGGGGGGGGGGTCAGTAATATTGTGGGGGGTGGGGCAATGTCTGAGACGGTCAGGGGTGCGCATTATCCAGCCTAGGAGGTATGTGACAGGGAAGCAAGTATTTGTTTTCTTTCTGCACATGTGCAGTTGGAAATGGCGATTGGAGCTGCAGGATTTTGGGCTTGTTAAGTCCCGCCCACTGCAATGCAATTCAGAATCGCTGATATTTTTGCGGGCAGAGTGCATATGGGGGGGGTGCGTCGGAACGGGTCTAAAAGTTGAATCTGAAACACTCCCAGTTTCAAGTCTGCCCAGCACTTGGATCAAATTGGTAAAATAGGGCCCAGAGAATGGGAATAAATGAGCCTTTTTTGAAGTGTCAGGCAGTGACTAGTGGGTCCTGCTGGAATCAGTGTTTGGGTCTCAGCTATTCACAACATACATCACTGATTTAGATAAGGGAACCAAAATTAATAATCCCAAGTTTGTTTGATGACATATAACCTAGTGGGAATGTGAGGGGTGAGGAGGATGGTGTAAAGCTTCAAGTTGACTGAGACAAGTTGACTGAGTAGGCAAATATATGACTGATATAGTATAACATGGATAAATGTGAAGTTATTCACTTTGGATGAGAGACAGAAATGGCAGATGATTATTTTAATGGTGAGTAACTGGGAAGTGTTGATATACAAAAGGATCTGGGAGTCCAATACACCATTCTATGAAAGCAAGTATAAACGTGCAGCAAATGGTTAGAAAGGTGAATAGTATGTTGGCGTTCATTGCAAAAGGATTTAAGTACAGAAGCTATGATGTCAAACTGCAACTCTATAGGGCCACACCTGGAGTGTTGTGTCCAGTTTTTACCCCCTTATCTGAGAAAGAATACAATTGATATGGAGGGAATACAGCGAAGATTCACTAGACTGATTCCTAGATGACCGGAATGTCGTATGAGGAGAAATTGGGTCGATTGGGCTGGCATTCACTGGAATTTAGAAGAATGAGAGGGGATCTCATTGAAAACTTTCACAGGACTGGATAGATTGGATGCAGGGCTGCTGTTTCTCTGGCTGAAGACTCCAAAGCAAGAGATCATAGTCTCAGGATATAAAGTAGGCAATTTAGGACTAAGGTGAAAAAAGCTTCTTCACTCAGAAGGTGGGGAATGTATGAAATTCTCAAGCACAGAAGGCTGTGGAGGTCAAATTACTGTATATATTTCAGGAAGAAATAGATTTCCAGACTTGAAATGCATGAAGGTGTATGGGGAGAGCGCAGGAATGTGGTGTGGAGATAAAGGATTGACAATAATTAAATTGAATGGCAAAGCAGGCTCGAAGGACCACATGACCCGCTCTTATTTTCTATGTTTGACAGCTGCTGGAATTTAAATTCAATCAATAAAATCTGAAACTGAAAGCTAGTCTCAGTAATGCTGACCATGAAATGATTGTCAGTTCACTAATACCTTTTTTAAGAAGGAAATCTGCTGTCCTTACCTGGTCTTGCGTACAAGTAACTCCAGGCACCCAGCAATGTAGGTGAATTCTTAACTGCCCTCTGAAATAGTGTGACAAACCATTCAGTTCAAGGGCAATTAGGGATGAGTAACATATGCTGGCCTAGCCAGCGACACCTACATCCCAAAGAAAGAATAAAGAAAAGAAATTCTCCTCCTCTTCCATTTTCTTTTGCAATTTACCTGAAATCATTGTCCTCTAGTTACCAAATCTAGAAACAGTTTTGGCCTATCCACTCAATCAAAACCTCTTACAATTTTGATTAACTCTATTAAGCCTATCCTTAACCATCTTGTTTTGTAAAGAAAAAAGTTAAAGCTTATTTATTAGTCACAAATAGGTTTACATAACATTGCAATGAAATTACTGTGAAAATCCTATGGTCGCCACACTCCAGCAGTTATTCAGGTGGAGAATTTAGCATGGCCAATGCACCTAACCAGTACATCTTTCGGACTGTGGGAGGAAACTGGAGTACCCAAAAAAAAACCCACACAGACATTGGAACAATCTCCGCGTAGTGACCCAAGCTGGAGATCGAACCCAGGTCCCTCGCACTGTGAGGCAGCAGTGCTAACCACTGTGCCACCGTGCTACCCTCATTGCCAGCTTCTCCCATAACCGAATTTTCTCATCCTTGAAGAAATTCTAGCACATCTTTTGTACCACCTCCAAGGTCTTGACATCCTTCCTTATTGTGGTAGCCACATTGGATGCAAATAGTCCCGCTGTGTCCTAACCAGTGATTTACTACTTCCTTGTTTTTGCCATTGCTTCTATTTGTAAAACCCAGGATTCTGTATGCATTTCAGCAGCATTTCAATGGAATTATTTTTGAATAAACAATCAATTATTTAGCCAGGGTTGATGAAACTGTAGCCAAGTTTCCTCTCTAATCCTCTTTAACTTAAAAAGAGAAACAGTCCTCTCATTCTGTGTGCATTCCTTCATCATCTCCTGAGATTTGTTACAATTTGTTGAATAGCAATCTAATTTTCCCTTCCATAGATTTAAAATTAATCAAGGTCTTTATTTACTTACTGAAATCTATTTATTCCTTCATTCTTGTCAAATGCCTATTTTTCTTGTTAACAAACTGCCTTTTGTGTACCAGAGCATTCTTGTTAATTGCTTTCTTTTGATTAAAATGGGGATCCCAATTACTGAAATTTGTCAAAGGCAAATTTACCTTTGTAAAGGGAATTTTAAAAGAAAGTTTATTTTAAATAATCATCCCAAAACTGAACTTGAGTGGCTTAACTGCTTCGCTACTGTACACTTCTGTCACAATATAGAATGAACAGTGAGTGAGGGTTAATCGGACAATGGAAATCATCATTATTCAGCTTGCCTGAGACAAAGACTTGGCAATTCTGTGTATGTTCTGTAAAATATGGCCAATCATGCCATAGGTTTAGATGAGGTTTTAGCCAGAGAGGGCAATTTTTGCATTAGTTTGATCAATATGTTCCACTTCGCTAAGGGATTAGTGCTTGTGAGTAATCTACTTGTTACTGAATTTATGCTTTAGATAACTTTGCCCGATCCACTACTTAGAAAACTGTTCAAATTATGCTTAAAGTCTGAGTTAGGATTTTCAGCCCCCTCCAATTTTGGAGTCTTTACGGATTAGTTTATCAATCTAAGATTGACTACCTAGATAGTGCTGTGTGTGAACATCGTAGACAACCTGTGATAGGATTGTGAGGGCACAAGATAATTGAGGGCAAAAAGTCATGTGATGAAACCACTAAGACTGCATGAAACCAGACTTGCCAATAATCCCCCCAACCCCACACACATGCACACGCACATGCCAAAATCAAACCCGGTGCGCTTATGGTGAGTGTGTGTGTCTATGTGTGATGCATGGTGTCCTGGTCTTCCATGATCCTAAATCTATGCAGACAGATACTCAAGGCCAGAATCGAACCAGCCATCCTGGAGCTAGGAAGCAGCAGTGCTAACCACTGTACCATGGTGCCACCCTAAGATTTATGCTTCCTGCTGCTATCCACTTGTCCTACGACTAGATACTGAATTTATGCTTTAGATAACTTTGCCTGGTCCACTACTTAGAAAACTGTTCAAATTATGCTTAAAGTCTGAGTTAGGATTTTCAGCCCCCTCCAGTTTTGGAGTATTTACGGATTAGTTTATCAATCTAGGATTGACTACCTAAATAGTGCTGTGTGTGAACATCATGCACAACCTGTGATAGGATTGTGAGGGCACAAGATAATTGAGGGCAAAAAGTAAAGGTGGTGTTGTTCTACACTGAGGTTACAAGTATACAGTGGATTCCAGAGACGGAGGGAAGTACCCATAATCTGGAGAGGTTTTGCCTGTCAGTCAGTTTTTCAAGCGTATTGCAAATGTTTCTCATGTGCCAGAGCAATTGAAAATACTCTTATCAGTTAAAAGTCTCAACTATCTGACTCCAAGATACAGAAGACAAAACTATCTAAAATTATAAAAAGCAAGAATCCCCCAAAATATTATCAGCTTCTGCAATCTCAAAAATGCTGAGCCATTTTGGCATCACTCTTTTCCCATCTCCAGAATTTTCTGTTGAATTATCAGTGGAAATTTTGCTTGTAAAGAATTTCCAATTGTTAATCATTTTTACTGCACTTTATTCCACAAAACCACTGCCCCCTGAAGGGAAGATTTCTTGTCTCACTCGAGCTTTTTTGATCAACTGAAAAGAACAATTACTTCAAGAATTAGGTGCTGCAAACTAAAGCACATTTTACACTGAAAATACAAAGAAGCCACAAACAAAGGCTTTATCAAAATGGACCAGAAGAATTTGGCAATGTACGAAGTCAGAGATGTGTAACAAGAAACTCATTGTTCTGTCAAGGAAGAGACGTGAAAAGCCCATAGGCTTGTGTTAATTTTAATTTAGCCCATGGGATGCAACAATCTATTCTATATTGGATGGCACAGGCACAGTGGTTAGCATTCCTGGCTTGGGTCACTATCTGTGCGGAGTCTATGCATTCTCCCTGTGTCCACGTGTTACTCCCAGTGCTCTGGTTTCCTCCCACACTATAATGATGTGCTTGTTAAGTGGATTGGCCATGCTAATTTGCCCCTTAGTGTCAGGGGGCCTAGGAGGTTAAATACATGGAGTTATGGGGATAGGACCTGCGTGGGATTGTTATCTGTGCAGACTCAGAGGGTTGAAATGGCCTCCTGCTGCCCTGTAGGGATTCTCTGGTTCTATTGGTCCTTTAGGACATTTCTCTACAGCAGTTGTTGCAAGCCTGAATTGAGTTTTTAAGAACACTGTTGTTAATGAGAATAAAAAAGCTGGATTCTAACTACCTCTGAGATTAACTACCTGAGGCAACAACAATTACCAGATCTTTCCTGGGACAGCTTCGCATGCTCCATGGATACAGCAAAATGATCAGTAATCTGTCAACCACCTCCTTTCAATCTGTTTCCATCCAACTTTCCTGTCTGCATGGCAAGTGGGTTGGAGAAGGACCCCGGATTCTAATGGGATCTCGTATCCATGTTCTGTAAGAATGACCAATATCAACAGTAAAATATTCCTCTGACCTAGACAGGCAAAATATTAATATCTTCATTTTAGGTTATATTAAATTTAGGTGCCAAAGGCGAATAATTAGTGTGAGAATCATAGAAATCCTACAGTCGAGAAAAAGGCCACTTGGCCCATTGAGTCTGCACTGACCACAATCCTACCCAGGCCCTACCACAGCCCCCCCCTCCCCATATGCACCCGCCAATCCTTCTAACCTACACACCTCAGAACTCTAAGGGACAATTTTATCATGGGTCAAAAAGGACTGTGGGAGGAAACTGGGGCACCCTGAGGAAACCTACGCAAACACGAGGAGAATGCACAAACTCCACACAGACAGTGACCCAAGCTGGGAATCGAACTCAGGTCCCTGGAGCTGTGAAGCAACAGTGCTAACCACTGTACTACCATGCTGTCTGTGTTCTAGCAGACTGTACAGACCCTTGAACTATGACACCCCCACCCGAAGCAAAAGTAGTCACTTGACCAATTATAACTATTGATGTCTATTAATTAGGTTGTAAGAGAGCTAGAAATGACAGATGGAAAATCCAAATAGTGGTGATTTGGAAAGTAGGTTCAATGTCAGCTGTTTCTCCAAAGCATGCCAGACTTACCTACCTGAGGCCACAACAATTACCAGATCTTTCCTGGGACAGCTTCGCATGCTCCATGGATACAGCAAAATGATCAGTAATCTGTCAACCACCTCCTTTCAATCTGTTTCCATCCAACTTTCATCCAACTATCATGGTGGCAGGGGTGGGGGTAGGGGGGAGTGGCATGATCCACCATCTTACCTGAGAGGCCATCCCATTCAATCATTGAAATATTTACCCCAAATATTTTTTAATTTAATTCAAATTCCATCATCTGCCCTGGTAGGATTTGAACCCAGGTCCCTAGAATATTTGCTGAGTTTCTATATTAATAGTCTAGCAATAATGCCACTAGGCCATTCCCTGCACCCCTCCCCAAGCAAGACTCATTCATATTGATTACATCTGTGAGTGAAATGTGATAACTTTCACATGGCAATATTCTTATTTTGTTGGCCTGTTTCATATATTTTTCTCTCCCCCAGGGCCTTCATATGTACAGCTGTAATCACTGCACCCCACTGCAATGAGTCCTCAAAGGCAACTGATTTTTTTCTGAAGGTGCTCCATCATAGGATTTGTGCTCACCATGCATTATCTTGCAGACACAAACACACTGGTGAATCTTGATCAGTAGATAGTTGAATTTCCACCTTGTGATCCACACTTCACAAGTAAACAAGTGGCATAAAAAGTACTGAAGTATCTGCCTCAGAAGTGAACCCTACAACAAGCCTTGCTCACTTGGACTCAGATATTCCTTCAACCCGTAGTTTAACAATGACAAGAAGGAGTCTGAGTCTTGCTGAGTAGCTTATCCTGCATTCACACTGTCCACAACTGCTGAGGGAGTGAAGGAATACAGGAATCCACTTCAGGCATGATAGGGTTAATGCCACAGAACCATTCAAGGATATGAAAATGTTTCCTTTTTCTTTGGATAATACGGCTAACTTTATGGAATATCAATCACTGTATTGAAATGAGTCCATGCATGCCTTGACCACTGCTGAGCAGACTCCAGATGCCAACATTTCTGGCACCTTAAATAGGATGACAGATAGCTTAGCTTCACAACACATTACTGAGCTACACCAAACTGCTGTACAGCTGAATGGGAGGAATGAAATATGGTTGGTTCTCAAGAGGGATGATGGCAAAAGGGAACAAAGAAGTGAAGGCACCATTCAAACCGCCAGTTGTGCCTCATGTCCCCTTGCCTGAGTTTGCCACTCACAGGGGGCTCCAAGACACAGGAAGTGTCACACAAGAGCATGTAAGCTATCGGAGCAGGGATCTGAGCAGTCTTTCTCTACCTCTTCCGAAGGCTAGGGGATTGCATCACATCGAAGCGGTAAGAAAAGGAAGAGTAAACCTTTGTCAGTTACCATGCAAGTAGGAGCGTGACAAAATGTTGTGTTGTTAAGTTTCAGTTCTTCAACAACATCACCTAAAAATCTATCAAATTGCATCACTTTCCTTGTGGCAGTCAGCCTTGTACGTTCATGGAATGGAATTTCCTGTAGTTTACTTCTGATTGACATGCTGGAATATTACCTAAACTGAGAAATTATTTCAGAATTATAAATTCCTTATAATACAAAAGAGCTCATTCGGCGTATCAAGTTTGCATTGACTCGCTGATAGAGTATCTTACCCAGGCCTACCCTATCCCCATAACCCCACACATTTCCATGGACATTTTGGGACACTGATGGGCAATTGAGCATGGCTAATCCACCTTACTTGCATACCTCTGGAGGAAACCGGAGCACCCAAAGGAAACCCACGCAGACAGGGGGAGAATGTCCAAACTCCACACCGACAATTGCTCAAGCCGGGAATTGAAACTGGGCCCCAGGAGCTGTGAGGCAGCAATGCTAACTACTGTGCCACCATGCCGCCTCTTATTTTAAGCAGAAGTACACTTCGTGACTTACCAGAATAAATCCACATTGATGTGATTTTTCAAAGTGAGACTGAAAACCAACTGTTCCTCAGGACAGTTAATATCCTGCCCCAAACCAGAGTTGCCTCTCTTCAATTAAAAGACTGACAGCTTTTCAGCATACACCAAACACACAGGGAGTAGTATTCAGCAGAACTTACCCCATAGTAATGAACTCCAGCTAAAACCCTGCTTCTCATAAATACCCCTTTTATCCTTTTCATCTTACTTGGTCTTCAAATAACCCTTTGAAAACTTAGTTTCTCAAATATTAAAACCTTTTATGTTCCTAATTTATCTCTATTTCTGGTCAATAACATTTAACATGCCAGCCCCTATATAGGGTGTTGGCGAGACCACATCTGGAGTATTGTGTCCAGTTTTAGTCTCCCCTTTTGAGGAAGGATGTGATAGCAGCTCAGAGGAGGTTCACCAGATTGATTCCAGGGATGAAAGGGTTGACGTGTGGGAGAGATTGAAGAGTTTGGGCTTGTACTCTCTGGAGTTTAGGAAGGATTAGGAAAGATCTAATCGAGGTATATAAAATATAACAAAACAGGATTGATCAAGTAAATGTAGACCAAGTGTTTCCAACCTACAACAAGAGGTCACAGGCATAGGTTGAGAGGTGATAGATTTAAACCTGAGATGAGGAGGAACTACTTTTCACAGAGAGCAGTGAATTTGTGGAACTTGCTGTCCCATATTGCGGTGGAGTCTGAATTATTATACGACTTCAAGAAAGAGATAGATAAACTTTTGATTGACAAATGGGTTAAACAGAGATGGTGAAAAGGTAGGTGGTGCATTTGAGGAAGGGATCAGCCATGGTCTGATTGAATGGCAGAGAATACTCCAAAGGTTGAATTGCATACTTATGTCCCTAATTCCTATGTTCCTGTTTGTTCATGAATCTATAAAATATAATTTATTTGAGACCTTTGAATTCTTCGAAATGTAATAGCAACACATCAATTTTGACACTTATCCCCAAATGCAAATTTCAAACATGTTCTGTTTACTCATAAGTTAATACCCACCGTAAGTCTCATTACAAAATGCAAAAAGGTACCCCCTTTAACTTTCATTCTTTAGACTTTACAGGCAATCTTACTCCAACTGCCTGACCTTTGATTGCCCTGGACACAGCTTTATCCTTACGTTCACACAATATATACATAAATTCAGAAATATAACACAAAAAATATAAAACACAGAATAATATAAAAATATACACATATCAAAATGCATGATATCTCTAAAGTAGATAGGTTTAGTGTGTTAGACTGGGACAATGAACTCCTAAGTACATAACAAAAGAGAGAAACACACACACACATACACATGCACACACATGTACAGCCATACACACATGCACATATGCATGCACATACATCACACACACACATGCACACACATGTACACTCATACACACATGCACATATGCATGCACATACACCACACACATGCACAAGCACACTCGCGTGCACACACATGCATGCACACACACACACACACAGCCCTCCAGTCGTACACTGGTGATTATTTTCCCAAAAGCTTCAGGTTTGCACATTTAATCATCAATCTAATTTAAAACAATTTTAACTGAATATGCTAAAGCTGGCATTAGAAACTAAAACTATCATCTCAGCATGAATTATCAGATGTTTCTGGTAAGTGATGCCAGTGCTAAGTTGAACAGTATGCTGTTCATGCATCTAATTAGCACTCCAAAACTTATCAAAGTGTCCCCACCGCTAGCAAAGCTTTTAGTCCAGAAACAAAGTTTGATGCATTGTTTGTGATCTTTCCCTATCTCACTGCTACATTTCACAATTGCAACCTCTTCTCCAGTAGCAGCTATATCTCTGTTCATTTTCTTCAACAATATCTTCCTCAATTTTATTTCACAAGTGGACACATAATAGCTGTCATGAGGCTAAGACACTTTATTTTGTGAATACACGGGGGCAGAATTTCTGACCTTGCTGCGCCTGGCATATATCGTGCCACTCCTGGAAAATAGAGTGCGGGCTGAACAATCGGTCTGTGCCCACTGTTAAACAGTTTGCAATCATCCCTGCCCTTTTCTACTGTCACAAATTGGATCTCAACCAGAAAGGGTGTGAGACTGATTAGCATGAGATTGACAGGATTTAAATCTCAATAGTGTCTTCCGCACATGATAATATCCCCTTCCTGCAATGTTACCACCTCTCCAGTGGGACATTGCACAGGCATGAATCCATAACGTTCCCCAGTAGTGGAGACCAGGCACAATGGTCACACCAGGCTCCACAGAGGCCTTTGGACCCCTTGGTTGGCTGGAGCCATAACTGTGTAGTACCCGCCAGACACATCAGCAGTGCCCACTGGACTCCCTGGTAGTGCCCTCCAAGCACTCTGGCAGTGCCCATTGGGCACTGTGCATGCCACAATAAAGGGGCTATGATATGAGGTGTTATTTTGAAGTGTTATGATGGAGAGGGATATGCAAGGGGAGGGGGCTATGACAGTGTAGCAACAATGTGGGGCTATTCAGGAGGATATGGGAGGATTATGACGTGGGCTATAAATAGGGGGGCTATGCAGTAGGGCAGTGCCAGCATCCAGGAAAGTAGCCAGCATAATCAAGAAGCCCCCTACAAAAAAACAAAGAAAATTACCCAGCAGCGTAACAGGTCCTTTGACCCTCCAAGCCTGCACTGACCATACTGCCTGACTTAACTAAAACCTCTTCCCCTTCCGGGGACCATATCACTCTATTCCCATCCTATTCATACACTTGTCAAGATGCTTCTTAAAAGTCCCCAGACTTCTCTCACAGTCCAAAGATGCATGGGTTAGCTTGATTGGCCATACTAAATTGCCTGTTAATGTTAGGGGAACTAGTTGGGTAAATTAATGGGGTTATGGGAATAGGACTTGGTGGCATTGCGGTTGGTGCCGACACAATGGGCCAAATGGCCTCCTTCAGCATTGTAGAATTCTATGTGTTCTATTCTAATACCATTAACAAGCCCTTTGTTTTGTGTCCATGACAGCTTTTTCAAATCTCTCCTACCCCTGACTTAGTTTGGAGCAAGTGGAGGAAACTTCATCTTTATTCCCATCACATTTTTACCTCTCTTAAGCTCTGAAGAAGAGTCATATGGACTCGCAACATTAACTCTGTTTCCCTCTTTCACAGATACCGCTTGACCTGCTGAGATTTACCAGCATTTTCAGGCAAAAATGTCCCTTGATTGTCCTTTATCGTGAATTTTAAGTTATGGCTGATTTAGGTTAAATAAATAATTTCTATAGAATAAATTGGCTCTTTCCTTGATTTTGGAGAAATCTTATTTGATTGGTTCCTTATTGCTCAGAGTGTAAGTTGTTCAATAAATTCTGATTTGGAAGAGGCATGTCCTTGTGAAAAAGCACCTTAAACCTTTACTGTGACTGAGGAGGTTGACTAAAAACAGAAAATGCTGGAGAAAATCAGGGGGCAGAAATTTCCCATTCCACCCACTATGGGAATCGTGGCATGTGGGTCACAAACCATGCAAAAGTCCATTGACCTCGAATGGGATTTCCCAGCTTTGGATGAGCATGGCCAGAAAATCCCACCCAGCAGGTCTGACAGCATCTGTGGAGAGAGAATAGTGCCAATGTTTCAAGTGGGGATCACCCTCCGTCAGAGCTGACAATTCTCTCTCCGCAGATGCTGGCAGACCTGCTGAATTTCTCCAGCATTTTCTATTCTTGTTTCACATTCCAGTATCCACAGTATTTTGCCTTGATCTTAGCTGAGGAGGTTGAAATAGACGGGAGCCAGTTCACAGCTTTGTTTGTAACTTAGCATGGGAATTCCCGGCAGCCAAAATGTCTGTTCAGGCATTTGTGGTTCCATTTCCTGGCACAAATGCAAATTGCCCTGAAGATTTCTGTGGATACATAGGTATGTCCTTTTGTCTCATGGTGCTTTGGCTAATTGTGGCTCGAATATTTCAAAGAGGCATTTTAGTGTTACCATGAATACACGATAATTCCTCTGCTGCAGCTAATGATGAAACTACAGCTTCCGGGTTCCTGGTTCCTTGTTGGTTCCTTTGACCAACAGAAATACATTGATCAAACAGATCTTGCTGTTGATGGTAATGTGCCACTTGAAAAGAATAACTGATGTTGACAGTCCCTCTTGAAACTGAGAGGCCAGTGAAAGTTCAATTTATACCATCTGTGCTGTAGCAGCTTCTTCCATACTAAAAACAACAACAAATAACGGTGTAACATGCCAGTTTTCACTCCTGTTTATATCAAACAGTATTGATTTTTTTATATTTCTTCAACATTAATACTCAATCGATCAGGTCTATAGGTACAACAGCTGCAATAAATGTTTCAGAAGTTGAAGTTGAATTAGACCGCAATTGAACAGTCTATTATGATATCGGTGGCACAGTGGCACAGTATTAGCATTGGAGCCTCTCAGCATCAGGGACCCAGCTTCAATTCTGGCCTCAGATGCCTGTGTGGAGTTTGCACATTCATCCCATTTCTGCAAGGGTTTTCTCTGGATATTACGATTTCCTCCCACACTCCAAAGATGGGTTAGGTGGATTGGCCATGCTAAACTACTTCTTTGGGCAGAATGTTTCCATTTTATCCACTATAGGAATCATAACTGGTGGGGTACAAACCTTGCAAAGGTCCATTGAACAAAATCCTGCCTTTAGTGTTCCAAGGTATGTAGGTTAGATGGATTGGCCATGGTAAAAGCGTGAGGTTATGGGGTTAGATGGGGCAAAAGGGCCTGGAAAGGCCTTTATGCTTTCTTTTAATTACCCAGAAGATGGGTAAATTATAGCTCCCACTGTTTTCCCCATGGCAATGCCTCAGCCAATCAGAGTTGACTCACCAATCACTCAACACTACTTTTCTCCTGTATTATAAACTGATGCAATTGTTTGAAATTTGGCATTCTTGTGTTTGTCCTAATAAGCGCAAGATGAAAAACTTCAGCAACATGTCTCTCCAGGGCCTGATGGCATTTATCCCAGGCTGCTTAGGGTGAGGTGAAATTGCTGGGCCTCTGACGCAAATCTTTGTCTCTTCTTTGGACACAGGTGAGGTCCCAGAGGACTCGAAAATAGCTAATGTTGCACTGTTGTTTAAAAAGGGAAGTAGTGATAACCCTGGAAATTATAGGCCGGTGAGTTTGACGTCAGTGTTAGGGAAGCTGTTGGAGGGGATTCTTAGAGATAGGATGTATAGGCACTTAGAGCATTGTGATCTGATTAGGGATACGCAGCATGGCTTTGTTAAGGGAAGGTCGTGCCTTACAAATCTGATAGAATTTTTTGAGGAGGTGACGAAAACAGTGGACGAAGGGCAAGCCGTTGATGTTGTCTATATGGATGTCAGTAAGGCGTTTGACAAAGTCCCTCATGGGAGGTTAGTTGAAAAGGTCAAGGCTCATGGGATACAAGGACAGGTAGCTAGATGGATAAGCAACTGGCTTAGTAATAGGAGACAGAGAGTAATAGTGGAAGGGTGTTTTTCTAGCTGGAGGTCGGTCACTAGTGGGTGCCGCAGGGCTCGGTACTGGGACCTCTTCTATTTGTAATATATATAAATGACTTGGAAGAGGGAGTAAGTGGAGTGATCAGCAAGTTTGCAGACGATACAAAGATGGCTGGACTTGTGGATAGTGAGGAGCATTGTCAGGCGATGCAGCAGGACATAGATAGGCTGGTAGCTTGGGCAGATAGATGGCAGATGGAATTCAATCCTGATAAATGCAAGGTGATGCATTTCGGGAGAAAGAATGTAGGGGGGAGGTATATGATAAAGGGTAGACCTATTAAGAGTATAGAAACGCAGAGGGACCTGGGGTGCAGGTGAACAAGTCTCTGAAGGTGGCAGAGCAAGTGGAGAAGGTTGTGAAGAAAGCATATAGTATGTTAGCCTTTATAGGAAGGGGTATAGAGTACAAGAGTTGGCCTTTAATGTTGCAGTTGTATAAAACACTGGTTAGACCTCATTTGGAATACTGCGTCCAGTTCTGGTCGCCTTGCTACTGGAAGGATGTGGAGACTCTGGAGAGAGTGCAAAGGAGGTTTACCAGGATGCTGCCTGGTATGGAAGGTCTGAGTTATGAGGAGAGATTAGGCAAATTGGGACTGCTTTCCTTAGAAAGACGTAGACTTAGAGGAGATCTGATAGAGTGTACAAGATTATGAGGGGTATAGATACAGTAAACAGGGTTAAGCTTTTTCCTAGGATGGACTCGAATAGCACAAGAAGTCACGGGCTTAGGGTGAGGGGGATAAGGTATAATTTGGATGCTAGAGGGAGTTTTTTCACACAGAGGGTGGTGGGGTTATGGAATGCGCTGCCAAGTAAAGTTGTGGGGGCAGGCACTCTGGAGTTATTTAAGAAATACTTAGATGGGCACATGAACAGAATGGGAATGGAGGGGTATAGCAAACTGATTTAAAATAGGGATCATGAGCCTTGGGAGTCCCTGGGAAGTGTGTAAATAGATGATGATCTTGATGTACTTGTTTTTATCCTACAGGTGCTTTGGTCCACCTTGTTGTCTAACGAGGGGCATACACGCGATGGGTCGTGAGAGGGCTGCTCTTGGATTTTTTTTCGAGAGTATCCTAGTGCTTCACGTCTGTTAGTGTACGCTTGATCTGGACCATTTGAGGGGCAAACACGACAGTTCAGTGACTGTCGCTGTGCTGTGCAGATACATGGATTTGGGCCTGTGTCTGTGGGAGTTTGCGCATTCTCCCCGTGCTTGCGGGTTTTTCCCGGTGCTCCAGTTTCCTCCCACATCCCAAAGATGTGCTCTTAGGCTAATTGGCAAAACAAATTCTCCCTAAATTGTCTCAAATTTGGTTTTTAATCCATAGATTTATAAACATTGACAGGGATCACGGGTAGAGGTGGGAACATCGGGGTGGCGGCGTGGGCTTGTTGAGCCGAAGGGCCTGTTTCCCGTGCTGTTTTGTTCTTTGTTCTTTGTTTGTACCAATAAGTGACTACTTGTAAACCTTGTTCCCCCCCTTTCCGATTCACAGGAACTGCTTCCTGACAAGGCAGTGTTACAGAACAAGTAATATGTAAAGGAGCAAGAAGATAGTGATGAAGAAGAAGCATTACCACTCTCTTACTTGCAGCCACCAACATAGATAGCGACATTGCACATACATTAGAGAGTTGCAGAGACAGATTTGTACATGGTGACTCAGTGGGCATGAACGACCTACAGTCAAGGCAGGGGAGAAGAGTAATACAGATGTCAGCTCAGC
Source organism: Sphyrna mokarran (assembly GCA_024679065.1). Lineage (NCBI taxonomy): Eukaryota > Metazoa > Chordata > Chondrichthyes > Carcharhiniformes > Carcharhinidae > Sphyrna > Sphyrna mokarran. The sequence goes on from JAGIQG010000024.1 coordinate 36,152,100, forward strand.
AGCAGTCAAGATCAAATTCTGCTGTAGAGGACTTAGATGGCCCTGAAAAACTGAGTGCTACAGAGCTAAACTTCATGGCCCAGAATTATTCCAACTTGCTGAGTTCAATCTGCTCTTGGTATCCATAATAGTATTTTATAATAGAATGGCCTCTGCCCATTTCTTTTGTAGATCACTGAAGTGTATTGTTCCCTGAGGCTGGAAGGAGGCTAATGCAGTCTCAACCTCTTAGGTGACTAATTCAGATTCAGACATGGCACTTTACTCTGAAGTCAGTTATCAGAGATGGTCTTGAAGGAATCTTCAGGGATGCAATGTATGATTCATTAGACAGAGAACATTATATTGGGAACACCTATGGTTTTCAAAGAAACTTTCCAGATTTTAGAAAACTTTTTGTAAGGTATCTCATTAAAAAATTCCCTAAAACGCTAGAATATTGTGACTATAACTATTGTTATCAATCTTAAATTTTTCTACTACTTGCATGCATGGTTGCAGCTCTGGTGTTTCAATGAGTATTGCTTCAGCTAACAGCATGGAGTTATATTTTTTCATAGAATGTGTGCCTTAGTAACAAGGCCAGTATTTGTTTCCCATCCCTAAATTGAAATCCTTGAAATCATAGAGCCACAGGATCCCTACACTACAGAACAAAGAACAAAACAGCATGGGAAACAGGCCCTTCAGCCCAACGAGCCCACGCCGCCACCTCAATGTTCCCACTTCTACCCATGATCTCTGTTTAGACAGAAGGAGGCCATTCAGCCCACCAAGTCTGTACTGACCACAACCCCCCCAGGTCCTATTCCCATTACTACACGCATTTACCCTGCTAATCCTCATGATACTGGGATCAATTTAGCACGGCCACTCAACTTAACCCATATACCATTGGAGTGTGGGAGGAAACCGGAACACCTGGAGGAAACCCACGTTAACACGGGAGAAAGTGCAAACTCCACACTGACAGTGACTATGGCCAGAATTGAACCTGAATCCTTAACGCTGTGAGGCAGCAGTGCTATCCACTGTTCCAGTCACAAATGGCTTGCTGGACCATTTCAGAGGGCAGTTAAAAGCCAATCACATTGCTGTGTATTTGGTATAAGATACAAGCACGTATGAGGTAGGCATGGCAGATTTCCTTCCCTAAAAGACATGGGTAAACCAATTTTTTTTTAACAAGAATCAACAGCAGTTTCAAGGTCACTATTACTGAGACAAGCTTTTAATTCCAGATTCTGTTAATTGAATTCAAATGGGATTTGAACACATGTCCCCAGAGTATTAAATTGGGTCTCTGGATAATGAGTCCAATGACATTGCCACTATGCTACCATCTCTCCGCATTGGGATTTAGAGAGGTGTTAAGCTCAGAGAAGTAGTGGCTTCTACAAAAAAAAATGCAGATATGTCAAACACTATTTTTTTCTAATAAAAATGCTATTAAAACTATTTCTGCAGAGTACTTTATGGCTCAAGATGTCACAAGTGTTTTATAGCCAATTAAGTACTTTTGAAGAGTAGTCATTCCAGTATCATAGGAAACACAGCGGCTAATTAGTTCAAAGTCCCACAGATTGCAATGATCTGACTAGCAACAACCTGTCTTTATTTTTTGACTATGGGATTAATACTGGCCCAGACACCATGGTTAATTCCCCTCTTCTCTTTTTCAATATAATGCCATGGGATTGCCCTAAAGAAAGGGTGGGTCCACTCAAGGATAGTGGAGGGAATTTGTGTGTGTAGCCAGATGAGGTGAGTGAGGTCCTTAATGAGTACTTTGCATCAGTATTCACAAAGCAGAAGGGCATGGTGGATAGTCTATGTAGAAAGGAGGATTCTAGGACATGTTGAGATAAAAAGGGAGGAGGTATTGGAGGTTTTGAAAAACATTGAGATGGATAAATCCCCAGGACCAGATAGGGTAAATCCCAGAATACTGGGAGAGGTGAGAAGATATTGCTAAGGCCTTGGCAAAAATCTTTGCATCCTCTTTAACAAAGACGAGGGAGAGTAGCGAACATTGTTTAAGAAGGGCAGAAGAGAAATTACAGGTCTGTAAGCCTTACATTGTGGTGAGGAAGTGATTGGAGAAAATTCTTAGGGACAGAATGCACTCACATCTGGAAGACAATAGGCTTATTAGCGATAGGCAACATGGTTTTGTGAAGGGGAAGTGGTGACTCACAAATGTGATTGAGGAAGTGACAAGAAAAATTGACCATGGCAGGGCAGTGGATCTTGCATTCATAGACTTTAGTAAAACTTTCACTAAGGTCCTCATGGCAGACTGATACAGAAGATGAAATCATATAGGGTCTAAGGTGAGGTGGTAAGAAGGGTAGGGTACAAAACTGGCTTGAATACGAAAGGGAACTTTTCTAACTGGAGATCTGTGATAAGTAATGTCCAACAAAGATCAATGCTGAGGCCTCTGTTGTTTGTCACTAGACTTGTGCCAGAGATGGTGGGACTGTCTTATGAAAAGAGACTTGGCAAACTGGACCTATATTCTCTGGAGTTTTAAAGAATAAGTGGAGATTTCATCGAAACCTACAAAATATTTAAAAGAATAGACAGGGTAGATGTGGGTAACGTGTTTAGTTAGATGGGGAAGTCTTGAACTAGGGGGCAGAATTTCAAATGAAGAGGGATGCCACTAAGGACCAAGATGAGGAGAAAATTCTTTACTCTGAAGGTTGGGAATCTCTGGAATTCTTTACTCCAGAGGACTGTGGAAACTCAGTAATTAAACATGTTTAAAGCAGAGATCTAATATTAATGGTGATCGCAATAGTGACTGTAAAAGTTATTGAAGTCTCTGATCAGCCATGATTGTATTAAATCATAGAATCACAGATCATCAAATCCTACAGTGCAGAAGAAGGCCATTTGACCCATCAAGTCTGCACTGACCACAATTCCACCCAGTCCCTATCACCATAACGCCACACATTTACCCTAGCTAGCCCCTCTGGCACTAAGAGGTAATTTAGCATGGCCAATACACCTAACTCACAAATCTTTGGACAACGAGAGGAAACTGGGGCACCTGGAGGAAACCCATATAGACACGAGAGAATGTGCAAACTCCATACAGACAGTGACCCAAGCCAAGAATCAAAGTCGGATCCCTGACACTGTGAGACAGCAGTGCCAAACACTGTGGTACTGTACCACTCCTGGTAGAGTAGGCTCAATAGACTGAATGACCTACTCCTGTCCCTATATTCCTATAAGGAATAGAAAAAATAGAAGACTTGTAATCAAAGCCTTGTGACTTTTGGGAAAGACCTGAGCAATACATTTATAGGGAGTGTTACTCTCCCTTCACAATATAGAAGTGGATTATATCATCCTAGACATCTACTCTCACTGCTTAGCTGAGATAGCTGCTATGTTAGGTTCCCTGCCTCATACAGCAGCATCATCAGCTGCTCTCGTCAGCAACAGCCCAGCACTACAGTTTTTGCAATTAGTTTGGTAATCCATAACTAATGGGAGTACATTAATTAAATGTGTTTTTAAAAGACTGATGTAATTAGGTCACTGCCTACATTTTAATGACATACTGTGTTCATTATGTGACTAATTAAATGTAAAATGTTCAACGCTCCAGCAAAATGAAAATGTAAAACTGTCAGGAGAGAATTGGATTATCTTATTTTGATTATATTGCCACAAAATATACTGTTAAAGATGCAAGCAATGTCGTTGCGGTTCCTTTATTGCTTGTGGAAAGACTTTGCAGGTGTGATTTGCCTTTTACTGAAGGCTGAGAGGAGCCTAGGGGCCTGCATTAAGGAGGGGTCTGATTGGATGGGAGGAGTGTAATGTTCCCTCTAAATTTCCCTTGCTGTGTGTTGCCTGCCTGTTGCATTGACCGCTCCCATTAAGATTGCCATATATCAAGACATTTTGAAGCCAATGCTTCTTGAAAGGAACCTTTTTGTCTTCTTCATGGTAACTTCTAGAATGCTGTATGGAGGCACAGTGATTAGTACTGCTGCCTCACAGTGCCAGGGATCCAGGTTCAATTCCCGGCTTGAGACACTGTCTGTGTGGAGATTATACATTCTCCCTGTGTCTGCGTGGGATTCCTCTGGGTGCTCCGGTTTCCTCCCACAGTCCAAAGGTGTGTGGGTAGGTAGATTGGCCATGCTAAATCGCCCCTTAAGTGTTGGGAGGACTAGCTAAGGTAAATGCATAGGGCTACGGGGATAGGGCCTGGGTAGGATTGTGGTCAGTGCAGACTTGATGGGGCAAATGGCCTCCTTCTGCATTGTAGGATTCTATGTTTCTATAACCACAGATCCAGGAGCTTAGAGAGAACATTGCTCCCATCCACATCCCATTGGCACACTATGGCAAAGTGGCATTCTCATATCTTTGGTTTAAAAGATAGTGAAATGAGCACAAAAGTTGCAGGAATTAGATGATTGGTTCTCGAAAGGGGTTCCCAGTTACAAAAAAACCAAATAGAACCTGTTTTGTCTTTAGGCCCTTACATGGCAGATTGGAGCAAATTTTCAGCTGATAAAGTTGGATGAAGGATGGATAATTCAGTACAGGGATTGCTATTTGAGGTTAATCATTTGTAGCAATGCAGGCAGCAAACCTTGCAGTGCCTATTAATTTAAATGATAGTGGCATGCTGCACAGCATTAAGCTCACTACTGAGTGGCCGCATGCCTCGGCAGGTTTGTGCGAGGTCCCTGGACCAGATCTCTAGTATTCTGTTACAGCAGGGGCTAAATGCCAAAGTTGAAGAGGATATAGGAGCAGCGGAAATGATGTAACACACTTGAAAATGTGCTACAAAATTCTCCAGTGCATCATTGGAGGCCTGATGCAAGTAAAGGACAAAAGGAGAGAAGACTTCTTCCCACAGATCATCAGGATGCCCTCTTACAAAGGCAGCAGGATGAGATAGTATTCTCAGTAAATAGTAGGAGTATAACTGCAAGGACCTAGACGCAGTTAAGGCATTCTGGATGGTCAAGATCAATGAATGAATCTTCAACTATCATATCCTTACAAATAAATCAAGCCTCACATGTCCTTCCATTCACAAAACCCTTCACTCACTGCCCAAAAATCTCTAAAAGAAAAAAGAGTATTTTATTTATTAGTCCTAAGTATGGCTTACATTGACACTTCAATGAAGCTACTGTGAAATTCCCTTCATCGGCACACTCTGATGCCTGTTCTGGTAAATGCACTACATCTTTCAGATGTGGGAAGAAACCAGAGTGCCCAGAGGAAACACACACTGACATGTGGAGAATTCCATAGACTGCGACCCAAGCCGGGAATCAAACCCGGGTCCCTGGCGCTGTGAGGCAGAGTGCTAACCACTGTGCCACCATGCCACCCATATCTATCAAGCATAATTCACAAACAATATTCAAACCGTCATAACACCCTTGCACATATAACATTGCTGCAAACCTCACACTCATATCTCACCACTTGCAATTACTGCCAGTTATTCCAATGTGAGATAGGGATATTATCTAAACACACTGCAGTAGATTCATTGACAATACGCTCCTTATTCTTGCAGTTGGTGAAATAGGGAATATTTGTTCTTACTACCATGGAAGTGCTATCAAACATTGGTGCAGCCATGAATAAGGCCATGGCCAATGGCATGCCAAGCGTATGGCAGAAACCAGAAACTTTCATGGAATCATACAATTCCTACAGTGCCAGAAGGAGGCCATTAGGCCATCATGCCTGTACCACCCAGGGCCTATTCCCATAACCTCACATTTTTATCCTACTAATCCCTCAACACTAAGTGGCAGTTTAGTATGGCTGATCAACATAACCTGTATATCTTTAGATTGTGAAAGAAAGCTGAGTCCCCGGATTAAACCTATGAAGACACAAGAGAGAGAATGTGCAAAGTCTGCACAAACTGAAGCCAAATTTGAACCCAGGTCCCTGGCACCTTGAGGCAACGGTGCTAATCACTGTGCATCCCCCATCCTCCGTCATCTCAAAACCTCTTCTAACATACAATCAGCAGATGGTTTGTACTTTTTACTTTCTCATTCCTCCACTCAATCCAATCCTACCCTGTGCCTTTCAGATATCTAAAACTGCCACCAGCCGACACATCGATGAGGGAGTATGAAATGAAAGAAAAACAAGAGAGTGATAAAACAGAAACACAGTGACTACCAGCTCAGATTGTGGCTATGTTTGTCCTCCTCTTCTTCCTCCTGAGTTGCTTGTCGTCTCTCCAAATCCACAAGTCCTTAAGTACATTTCCGAATGGTTATTAACTGTCCCTTCATAAAACATTCCAGATCATCCACTGTTAATGCAGCATGACAGGACAATGCAACGGGAGGTTATATTTATCTCTGAAGGTTTTATTGGCAGACTTAAATACAAAGCACAGCATCGATTGATAACCCTTCTCATTCAACAAAACCACCCACTTGTTAATGGCTCAAATACCAAAGAGCATTGGATCGGCACAGAATGAATGTTGTCAAGGTACCAGTTACTTGCCTCTGAGAGTAAAGTGTTTGACTACATGTTTTTTTTTTAACTAGAGCTATATATTTACACATATGGACCTCCACAAGAGGTGACAGCTTCAATTGTCTTCGAGACCTCTCTTCTTTCTCAGATAAGTGACCTGACATCATTATTATATCATCATTAATACTGGTTGACTTGCAGTTATTTTGGTTTTTGACAGAGCTTCTACGTTTCATCCCGGAGGAAGTCCGATCTCAGATCCGATTGGCTGGTAGCACCTTTGACCCAGTAGCAGCAGAGGTTGCAGTGGACAGGACTGGGACTGTAAGGAGCCTGCAGTGTCTGAGTCCAGGTCAGGTAAGTATGCAAAGCAGGGAGGGGAGGGGTGGCCCAAATGTATGGAGCATAAGAAGGGCAGGGATTTTGGCAGAGAAGGTGGGAGGGAAGGAGCACCAGAAGGGGCCAGTTATTTTGGAGGGGGGCACCCAGTGTTAAAATGCCTTAATTAATGGCAGCCCCTGGACCATTCCGCACTCCCTCCCCAACAATCCACAACCCCACCAAAGGTTTGAGCAGGGTTATTTTATAGGCCTTTCCCATCAGCCTGAAATCCCGGAGGAGAAGAAAGAGTAAAAACAGGGAAATAAAAGTATTGAACGAAACAATTGTTTTTTTTTCTTTCTGGGGAATTCAGGCTGGGTAGGGAAATCAGGTGAAATTTCCACATTAGGATTACAACTGGGGAAAAGGTGAGGAGTGAGGTCTTGGGTTCAATTTAAAGCTTGGAGAGGTCAGAGCGGGTGTGAGCCCCAGTGGGGAAGGCCAAACAAAGAACCAATGTCAGCCTCCAACTTCTTTGAAACTTATGTTCCCCAGTGGCGGAACATAAACTTCTGCCCGAGAACACTGGCTGCATCTGGAAAATACAGTAAGAAGTCTCACAACACCAGTCCAACAGGTTTGTATGATAGTAAACCCACAAGCTTGTGAGTTTACTATCAAATAAACCTGTTGGACTTCTGGCTGGTGTTGTGAGACTTCTTACTGGGTTTACCCCAGTCCAACGCCAGCATCTCCACATCATGCATCTGTGAAAGCAACTTTGGGTTGTAACTTTCTAAACCTTTATAATTTTCCTTTATTAACCTTTCTAATGCGTATGTTTGCAACAAGCAGACTAATTTCACCTGCACCCTGTTGCCCTGCCCTCTCCGCAGAAATACAAGTGATAATTGCTGCTCGCGCAGTTAACATTCTGGCTTGCAGGGCTGACAGTTCTTTGATTAAGTGAGAATTTAAACTACATTTCCGAATGGTTATTAACCATCCCTTCATAAAACCTTCCAGATCATCCATTGTTAATGCAGCATTACAGGACAATGCAACCGGAGGTTATATTTATCTCTTCGAAGTTTTTATGTTCTGACTTAAATACAAAGCACGGCATTGATTGATAACTCAAATTGGATTTGTATTATTGCTGAACTTTTCTGCACCATGACTCATATTTTGAAATTAGTAATCACAAAAATGTGTTCATTTAATTGCAATGACAAGATCGTTGCTGAAATAGAGCACGTTTTTTTTTTCTTGCGTTAAGCATTTATTATTCTATCATACGGTTGTATTAAAACTGATTTAAAAAGTGCCTTTGACTGAGTTTCGTGTTCTGCAGGTTTGACTGAAGGCCGATAATTATAACAAGCTGTTTTCCTCCCTTGTGAATTTTGTACTATTCAAGGTAAGCGATGACAAGGTTTTAAAAAATTCATTCATAGTTTGTGGGCATCAGTGCTGAAGACTAGCATTTATTGTTTATCCCTAATTGCTTTTGAGAAGGTGGTGTTTGACTAATGCTGTCCAGGTATGTACCCCCCCACCCCCCACCCCCCACAACACTGGTGGTATTTTTTTCAGCATTTCACAATATGTGTATATCACTGACTATCAGTCCCAACGCTAATTGTCTTTGAGAAAATGTTGGTGATTCATCTTCTTCAACTGCTGCAATCCATGTGATGAAGACACATCCACGATGCTGTAAGGAAGAGAGTTCCAGGATTTTGACCCAGTGTGAAGTAATGGTGATATAGTTCCAATTCAGGATGGTGTGTGGGTTGGAGGGGAATATGCAGGGATAGGGGCGGGTCGAGGGGGTGATGGATAGGTGGTGATATTTCTCTACATCTGCTGCCCTTCACCTTCAAAAATCGCAGACGATATGGGTTTGGAAGATGCTGTCGAAGGAATTGCTGCGATGAACCTTGTAAATGGTGCACACTGCTGTTAGTGTGGGAGTTCCAGGATTTTTATCCAGCTGCAGTGAAATAATAGTAATATATTTCCCAGTCTGTATGGTGCGTGGCTTGGAGGAGAATTTGAAGGTGGATGTGTTCCCATGCATCTGCTGCCTTAGTCCTTCCAGATGGTAGAGGTTTTGTATTTGGAGGTTGCTGTCAAGGGAGCCTTGGTGAGTTGCTGCCATCTATCTTATAGATAGTACACACTGCATTGAGCGGCGGAGGGAATAAATATTTAAGATTATATTTGAGGTTTAATTAATTAGACTATTTTATTCTGGATAGTGTCAAGATTCCTGATTGCTTTTGGAACTGCAGTCACGTGGAGCATATTTCATCATACTCCTGACTTGTAGATTGTGGACAAGGTTTGGGTAATAGAGACATAGTTGTACATCATAGTATTCCCAGCCTCTGACATGTTTGTGTGGCCACAGTATTTATGTGACTGGTCCAGTTTTTCTTTCTGGTTAGTGGTAAATCCCAGAATTTCAATGGTAGCAGATTCAGTAATGATAGAGCTATTGAACGTTGCATTGATATTGTGGTATTGTTATACTGCTTTTCACATTTATAGGGATTGTTTTAAAGTTTTTTTTTAAACAAGCAGTCAGTATGTCTGGTAGGAACACAGCTCAGAATCTGGGAGAGCAGGTTAATTTTAGCTATGTAGTGTTTACTTAGTAGAGAGCTGATGGACCTTTGTTTACAAAAAGGATGGTCTCCTGGGTTTTTTGATTAAAGGAATAGAAGCTGGGTTTAGGATTGACAGAGTCACATGATAATGTGGTTAATAGGAAAAGCTGTGTATGTAAGCAGATACGGAATAACTTTCATTTCTGGCTGCGATGTGTTTAAGAACAGAGGTCTACAAACTGCTCTCTAATTCACAAAATCGCTCTGAAAGTTTCAAGGCTGTTCACATGTATTGTAGCAAGTATATCTGTGGTTACTAACTGTATTTAAAGTTTTTGAGCCTGTAAGAAGAATGATGCTTATTTAGAATTGAATCAGTGATAACTTAGAAATTAAAGTTGTTTCTTTCTATATTTTAATATTGTTCAATGGGTAATACTTAAGCTGCTTCCTTTGTTAAAGCTCTATTTAAACTATGTTATTAAATAAATTTGTTTTACTATATAATAAAAAAACAAATTTGAAAGTGAAATGAATCTTGGAATGAAGTATCCTATCCTCATTTTCGTGCCAAAATAAAAAAAAATTAGGTTCCAATTTGACCTCCTAATGTAGTTTTCAATGCTATTGCTATCATCAAACAATCTCATGTCAGATTCAACACACTTAGTGATCAGAGTAAAAGCTCTCTTCCACGTCAGTGATGTGTCTTAGATTCAAACTTGGTGAAATAAAACTCCTTTGTGGCTTCCTTGAATGAGTTGGTTACAAAATTATAGATAGTTAGGTGCAATGAAACCACCGCCACAGGTAACTGTGGGCTACTGAAACTACACATAGAACTGACAAACAAACGAGAGCAACACAATGGCACAGTGGTTAGCCCTGGTATCTCATAGTGTCAGAGATCCAGGTTCAATTCCAGCCTTGGCTGATTATCTGTGTGGAATTTGTACATTCTCTCTGTGTCTATGTGGGTTTCCTCCAGGTCCTGTGGTTTCCCCCCACATTCCAAAGATGTGTGGATTAGCCATGCTAAATTGCCCCTTGGTGTTAGAGGAATGACAGGGTAAATACATGGGGTTACGGAGAATAGGGCCTGGGTGGGACTGTTGTTAGAGTAGGCTCAAAGGACTGAATAGCATCTATGCACTGTCAGGATTCTATGAATTGCTTTGATATTGGCAGTACTGAAATATTAGTTCAAGAGGCCTCTTAGAGCTTTCCTGTTTCTGTCTTACTCATAGATTCCAGGTCTTTTGCATGCACATTTGTGGAAATACTTTGATTTAGTGTTAAGGGAAGGGTTGCCTTCATTAATCGAGCAATAGAGTTTAGGAGTCAGGAGGTAATGATGCAGCTCTATAAGACTCTTGTCAGATCCCACTTGCGCAGTTCTGGTTGCCTCACTATAGGAAGGATGTAGAGGCTATTGAGAGAGTGCAGAGGAGATTTACAAGGATGCTGCCTGGATTGGGAGGCAGGCCTTATGAAGATATTTTGAGGGAGCTGGGACTCTTCTCCCTGGAGAGATGTAGGTTGAGAGGCGACATGATAGAGGTTTATAAAATGTTGAGAGGAATAGATAGGGTGGACTCTCAGAGACTATTTCCCCGAGCTGAAATGGTCACTACGAGAGGACACAGATTTAAGGTGCAGGGAAGCAAATACAGAGGAGATGTTAGGGGTAAGTTTTTCACTCAGAGGGTGGTGAGTGAATGGAATCGGCTGCCGTCGGAGGCAAACTCGCTGGGGTCTTTTAAAAGACTTCTGGATGAGTATATGGAAATGAATAGGATAGGGGGTTATAGATAGGTCTATGGATTGGTAGATGTGATCGGCGCAACTCATGGTCCGAAGGGCCTGTTTGTGCTGTATTGTTCTATGTTCTATGTTCTAATATGGGGTTATGGAGATGGGGCCTGGATGGATTGGATTGTTGTCAGTATAGGGCTGATGGGCCAAATGGCCTCTTTCTGCACTATAGGGATTCTATGAGTCTGGCAGTCTAGGCTGGAGCTGAATACAAATCTGAGGTTAAAAATAAAACTGTCCTGCCTTTGTGGTTTTGTCACATTTACTATGCATCTATCCCCTTAACGATGGAGGGTTTGGTTCTCATCATTTCTTTATTTATTTGTTGTCTGTTGTTTCCGGTCAGCGAATTTGTTTTTAGCTAGACATCCTCCACCAGTTGAACCGATGGTGAACAAAATAATGAGTGTGAAACACACAACAACATGGCCAGGCTCACTAAGAAGGGCACTTCCGTTTTGGGATATACATAGCACAGTTCTGATAAAGTCCTGGTGTAATGTTGCTAAACTTGTATGTTCCACCATATGGCCAAAGATGGATTGTGTTTATAACAGCTTGTAGCAAAGCTTAGATTGCCCAGCGCACGTATACTTAATGTGTCGATATATTAGCACCAGCCTCCAACAGCCGGTGAGATCTGTTCAATAACAAGGAACTGAAATTAGACTATATTAAACAAATTGAGCAAATTTTTCCAATGCAACTCTGCAATTTAAAATATCACTTTCACACTTGCTTTGTATGAAGTATTTTTTATGGATGATCAGAGAGATCCATTGTTAAGGGAAGCTACGTGTGAATGACTTGATTTGTTATTCATCCAGTCTGCCTTTCTTGATAGCAGTTAGCTGTGCACTCCTAATAATCCATTCCTCATGTGGGTGTTATCTTATGCCTTTTTTTTCAACCTCCACAAGTTCTAGAGGGAAGGACAGAGAACTGAGCGAGGAAAAAATATCTCATTTATTGAGAGCGTGGCACAAAGAAATAGCGAGCTAGGATCTTTGATAAAAACACGTAACTGTTCTGAGGGAGGAATATATATAATAAAATAAATATATATTATCAATAGTAATTGGGTGTATGGTGAACATTGAACATGTAGAATATAATTCTGCATTAACAATAGATGAGATGCCTCTTGGTGGCCCAATGGTTAGTATTGCTGCCTCACAGTGCCAAGGACCCAGATTCAATTCCAGGCTTGGGTCACTGTCTGTGTGGAGTTTGCACATTCTCCCCATGTCTGCTTGGATTTCCTCCGGATGCCCCAGTTTCCTTCCACAGTTCAAAAGACATACTGCTTGGATGCATTACCCATGCTAAATTTTCCTTCAGTGTACCAAACAGGCTCCAGGGTATGGTGACGAGGGGATTTTCACAGTAACTCCATTGCAATGTTAATGTAAGCCTACTTGTGATGCTAATAAATAAACTTAAACTTAGATATGCTATTTAATTGGCAGAATAGGTAGTCATTCTAATTGCTGCTAAACATATTCACTGTCAAGAAGTGCATTAATGACCATTGTTCACTCCTTCAGTTTCTGTTCTGGGAAGGATTCCAAGATCCATGTTACTCCGTCTCACACAGAGTGAATTCCACCCCCCTCCCCACCCCATTCAAATGCACTCTATTGTTAGTACATAATGATTGTGTTAATGATAAGCAAATTAACCTTTGAATACACTATTGCAAAATTCCTCCTCAGTTTCCCAATATAAAACTGAGTTGACAGATAGATGCCAAATTGTGAGAGATTTTGTTTTCTGAATTACAATTCTAATAAGTCTGATGACAGTGTGATATGTTGAGTCGATATGTTCATATTAAGATTTATTAAGAACTGCAAGTCTGCGGAAATGAAATTCAGAAAGTAGGTTAATTTGTGGAGGGAATGTCCTTTGGTGCTTAAAAAATGTGTATTCTATTCTCTTTAACGATAAGGTTCTCTTCCAGGTACACCCACTTCCCTCACAATACTTGCAGCTACTTGCAATTTGTTCCATGCAAATACATTTTTCTTCTTCTATTTCTTAACATTTTATTTTGGAAGTGTAATAAGTTCGCAGAGGTAGAAGTCCTTTCACCAAAATCCCTTTATTTACAAGCCTGACAACAGCATCCAGAGTGCTTTCACTTAGTAGTCTACACAAAAAGTCCCAGAGGATCTGACACGGTTGGTCAAGTACAAAGCAAGAGGCTCCCAGTTGGCCCATCAATGTGGCCCTCAGTCAGGGACTTCATGTTTTAACAAGCCCACTCGATTGCCTGGTTAAATTCATTACAGAAAGAATCACACACTTTTCATTTTTTTTTAGCTCCTCTGTTTCTTCCTCTGGATCCCAAAGAGTGTGACCTCCTGCCAGGGGTTAAATAGAATAAGGAATTCTAATGTACACAATTTGTAAAATGCTAGAGAGAAGTGGACTGACTTAATCTCTCAGAAAAATGCTCCATTGTCTGCTTCCAGCAGTATGGAAAATCATTATTGCATACACATTTTTTTTTAAATGAGCCTGTGGTTTAATTCCATAAGAAGGATCTGGGAACAAGAATGTGGCAATCTCTGGACTGAGAATTATGTGTGTTGGATATTTGATAATTTAGATATTTGAAATGCTGTAGCATTTCCACTGGCTCCTTATCCTAATATCCATAAAAATAGGAAAGTTGGAAATACTACTGCTTCTGAGAGTTTTCATATTCTCCTACATTTTCCCCTTCTCAGGCCATCTGTCGTGACTTGTTTCCACCTTGGTTCAATGGGCTCTGAAATGGCTGGTATAGCCAATCAACTACCTCTCAATGAAAACCGGGGTTAAGTAAGGCAAACACTCTCTCCTCCATTTTTCTCAGGGCATTCCTGCATCTCGTCTCTAGCAAATTACAGAACCTCAGACAGTTATAGCACAGAATGGGGCCATCGTGTCTGCACCAATTCTCTGAATATAATGACTTAGTGCCATTCTTCTGCCTTTTCCCCATATGCTTGCATATTGCTTCTATTCAAGTAATCAGCTCATGCCTTTCCGAATGCCTCAAATATTTGTGCCTCCACTGTGCTTCCAGGCAGCATATTTCAGACTCAAACAACGCACAGTATGAAAACAATTTTTCCTCACATCACATTTGCTTGTTTTGCAAATCATTTTAAATGTCATTCTTGAATCTTTTACAAGCAGGAACAATTTCTCCTTTTCCACTGTGGCGCACCCCTCATGATTTTGAACATCTTTTTCAAACCTCCTCTTCACTTTCTCCTCCTGAAGGAAAACAGTCTCAATCTCTCCAATCTATCCTCATAACTGAACTTTCTCAACCCTGGAAACATTCTTGTAAATCTCTTTTGCACTGTTCCAATACGTTCACATCCTTCTTAGCATGGCGAGCAAAAGTGTATGCAATGGCCCATAATCTCCAATCAGTGGGTAGCTATGGTCCACCGAAAATGCAAGGCATTTTTGGTCGCTTACGTGCTCTAAAAAATTATGCCAGAACTCCTGATGGGAGCAGCAGCCTTCAGTGGAACTATGTCTGCAGACCTATCGCAATGCAGGAGAACACACAAACCCCCCCCCCCCCCCCCCCCCCCCCAACTCTGCCTTATGATGTGGCAGACTGGGAACACATTGAGGTCTAGTTTGCATCTAGCAGTTAAAAATTTATAGGTAGACCTCTATCATAAACAGTACAAGCCCTTCAGCCCTTGATATTATGTCGAGTTTTGTGCAAAAATTGAAAAAGTTGAAAACAGAGAAGAATTTCCCTGCTGTTATCAAAGGTATATTGAAGTTTCCAAAAACTATTTATTTTAGGTAATTAATGGTGATATTGGCTCATTTAAAAAATATATTCTATTTTATAATCATTGAAGATAAGTACTGTGTCATGTATAAATAGATTTTGTTCTAAATTTGTGAAATTGCTATTTGAATCTGCATTCTATAATTATAAAAATGATGCAAGTTTTCATGTGTTTAATTTAGATTATGGAAACTGAAAATTTAATTGGGAAAATAAGAGGTCAGATCTTTTTGAATTGTGATTTTGGTATCTGCGTGGGGTTGAGCAAAGGAGAGTTCACGTTTTGGGCAATGGAAAATCTATGGCTGGAATTTTTCCAGCATGCTTGTCCTGAAATCAGGTCAGGCAACACTCACAGAACGGAATTCTCTGTTGGCCTTGGGCAGGATTTTTATGAGCCTCGCCCAAGCAAGTTCACAAAATATCAGCCAAATGTCTTTATCATTAATATTCTCCTGCCTTGCTTACTTCATTTATATGTCTCATTATGTTTCTATAAAATATTTGCATAATTTTATATTTAAATGTTTTTTTTCAATAAAGTATTTGTAGAATTGTGATTTAATGCAAAATATTTATAACAAGAATAATGTTATAAATACAAAACTTTGATATGATGTTAAATTCAACCAAACATTTTACTTTTGCAGTTGCACTGCCATGTTTCATTGCCTCATCTTTTCAAGTTTCTATATTTATCTAACAACAGTCAATAAAATATTTTATACATTAATATAAGTTCTGTTGCCTTTAAACAAGGAGTTAAGGGAGGGGTATGATGAGGGGCAAGGAAAGAAAGGGGAGGAAGGAAGTGGGATACTCGCCTTAGGTGCAGCTGCAACAAATGTTCACTTCAATGATTCCTGAGTGAGGAGACTGTCCTTGGAGGTGAGATTGAATAGAATGAGTTTACGGTCTCTGGACTTCAGAAGAGAGGTGATCCTAAGGAGGGTATCAAATTTTCAGAGGTCTTGGAGACAGGGTAGGTGCTGAAAGGCTGTGATGCTACATCCATTCTTACTCCAGAATCCTCATTTACTTCTCCAGACTTCATTTCATGGGTAAATGAGAGGAGGGCGATCTTTGCTACCTTTGCTCCACTGGTTATGTGATGACCTCACCTCTTTGGAGCAGACCTATGAATAACATGTCCCATGAGATTGACTCTTCTTTTGTGTTTGATGGCTGCTTTTGTTTAAATGTTTCCTTCCAAATAACCATTATATGCATCAAGTTAACCTGACATAGATGACATAAATGAAGAGGGAACAGCTGTTTGTATTATTTATGCATCTATTAATTTATGGTGCTTAAGGAACCACAGGGCAGGCTTAATAACTTGAATACTGGGGAGCTCTTTGTTTTGGTGTGCACTGTTTCACAGTCAGATCTAAAACTGCACCATCGGGTCCCGAGCTAGGAGGAGCTGGTCCCCTTGGGGTCACCTGACCCATACTTCTAAAGAAGCAGTATGCATCTCAAACCCCAACATATATTAAATACATATACTGCAGTTTGACAGAGGAGAATATTCATGATTAAGTGGAGATCCTTAGCAACGACAACTACACACTTCATAGAACATGTAAGCAGGTTCCTCAGAAGCAAATTGCATGACTGTTTTCTGACAGAGGTTGAGGTAACATGCCCACTTTGCCATGCATGCGTTGAAGAGTTGAGTGAGGAATGTGATGGAATACTCCCCACTTGCCTGGATTTGGGCAGCTCCAACAACACTCAAGAACTTCAACATCATTCAGGGCAAAGCAGCCTGTTTGATTAGTACCACATCTACAAACATCCACTCCCTCCACCACCGACGCTCAGTAGCAAAAGCGTGTACTATCTATAAGATGTACTGCAACTATTCACCAAAGATCCTTAGACAGCATCTTCCAAACCCACAACCACTTCCATGTAAAACAAGGGCAGCAAATACATGGGAGCATCATCACCTGCAAGTTCCCCTCCAAGCTACTCACTGTCCTGACTTGGAAGTATATCGCCATTCCTTTGCTGTTGCTTTGTCAAAATCCTGGAATTCCCTCCTTAACGGCATTGTGGGTCAATCAACAGCACATGGACCTCAGTGATTCAAGAAGGCGGCCCACCACCACCTTCAAGGACAACTAAGGATGGGCAATAAATGCTGTAAGAAGTCTCACAACACCAGGTTAAAGTCCAAAAGTTTGTTTGGCACTAGATTTCGGAATCTCAGCCTCCTTCATCAGGTGAGTGATCGCTGATGAAGGACCCTGAGATTCTGAAAGCTAGTGCCAAACAAACTTTTGGACTTTAACCTGGTGTTTGAGACTTCTTACTGTGCTTATTGCAGTCCAACACCAATATTTCCACATCAATAAATGCTGGCCAGCCAGCGCTACCCATGTCTTACGTATGAATAAAACAAAAGAGTGATGCCCAGATTTATCATTTGTCCACAGCCCAGACCTCCTGCCTTGAGAACAAGACCGATATCATTTACTAATTGGCCTCAACACGTAACATATTTTCCCCCGAAAAGTTTCAGAATCATATTTTGGCAGCAGTAATGAAATGGAAGAAAATCCTCTTTGGATATCCAAGATTTTTCACTCATTTGTCTATGATTATCTACCTCTTCATATACAATAACGGGTAAGCTCCTTTATATCATGTATTCTGCTACTTTACATTATTTCCAAAAGAACAATTGCGGCAATCCACCCTCAACTACAACAGAAAACCATTATTGCTCATATGGTCACCATTTCATGTCACATTCAACTGTTCAAATCCATTTTCAGCACTATATTCATTCCTCCATCAAGGTAACTTCTCTCCTTAAGTAAATTCCACACTCCAAGGTGTGGTCCTGTGATTCATTTTTCCAAGAGAGGAACAACACTGCATGTACAGCTGCCAGAGACAGATTCATGAGGAACTGCTTGATATTTATGTTACTTTGTTTGTATAGTTATGTACGCAGAGTTTGGGTTAAAAAAAAATACTGCTAGCAGTGTGATCATCCCATTTTGTGGCCTGATGCTCTTCTACATTTTTTCAGCTGATAAAAATCCATAGTTTCCATCCCATGGTTGATACGAGTGAAGCATGGCAGAAACAGAGTTAATCGAGGATTACAATAAGGATTTTATCGGTATTCATTATAACCTTTTCATCAGATTTGCATGGATAATAACAATAAGGTTGAAATAATTTGCTTATGACAGTCAATGATGATCACCCTATTCAGGATGTAACATATGCTATAATCATCTTCTCTAATAGTATAGTCCCATCACTGATTCTTCCATATGCTGCACAGTGCTCACTTCTGATACTCCTCATTTACTGCCTCTGCTTCTACTACAACAGGTCTCTGAATCTTGTTACTAATTGCCATATTTTCCCCTAGCAGCAAAGCACAGATATAAAAAACTAGGCTAGTTCAATCCTTGATGAATTGTCATAGTGAATGACAATGTGTCCTGTTGATTAAGTGTCTGTTCCAACTCCCCATGTAAACAAATCTAGACTCAGCAGAGCTACATTCTAGATTGGTATCATGACGTAAAGGCACTCAAAGTCATGTCTCAGGATGAACTGTGATCCTTCACTTTACGGTTGCAATTACATCAATTTTATTGCCAATTTAACCTCAAAAATGGTAGGCCTCAATGATGTAAAGCTTTACAATATTGTCGTTGGCTATTGGGCATGACCTTTGGCCTCTCCATGCCAGTGGGGAGGGTGTCATCACGCTGATGGCACACTCCCACTGCATGTATCCTGGCAGTGTGGGGCGGAATCAATGGGACATCCCGTTGACAGCGACAAGATCAGAAGATCCCACTGTCCAACGGAATGCCATTTCCTACCACTGAGACACACGTCATGGGGAGGCCAGAGAATCTCAGGGTTTGTTTTGAATTTTAAATGAACAGAAAGTTAAATCCAATAGATTTGGAGAGTGTTGCCGTGGCTTTTATCTGAAGTAAGAACAATCTGCATATAAACCACCTTCCTCCCATGCTCCAGAATAACAACCTCTGATCAAGCAATTCGAGGCCATTTTGAGGTGTAGATATTGTTCATTGACTCACATTAGCTCCTAAGCCACTGATGCCTCAGAATTAAAGCTCACACTCATATTTTCAAGTCCCTTCTTGTCCTTATCCCTCCCGATCTCTGTAGCCTCTTTCAATCCTACAACCCTCCCATGAACTTCACCATGTTTTTCAAATTCTGACCATTTGTGCATCATCTATTTCCTTCACCAGCAAGCCCCAAATCCTGAAATTTCTTCCCTAAATTTCCCTACCTCTTTGGTATTTGAAAATGCTTTTTAAAGCATTTTAATCAACTCTTCTAATGGCTCAGCATCAACTATTGTCAATTATGTTTCTATGAGGCACCTCAAGTTATGTTTCCGCTTTAAAAGCACTTTGGTTTATTTATTCAGGGATGAGACCATTGCTGGCTGGACTGACATTTATTGTCCCTAATTACCCTTCATTTCAGAGGCAACCGTATTGCTGTGGCTCTGGAGTCACATGTAGGCCAGACCAGATGAGGACAGCAGATTTCCTTCCATAAAGGACACTAGTGAACCAGAAGGGTTTTTAAATCTATTGATTCCACGGTTGTCAGTAGATTCTTAATTCCGGATTTTTATTGTATTCAAATTTCACCATCTGCTGTGGTGGGATTCGAGCCCAGGTCCCCAAAGCACTACTTTGGGTCTCTGGATTACTAATCCAGTAATGATACCACTATGCCACCATTTGCCCATAATACAAGTTGTTGTTGTTGAAGGCACTCTCAAACTCAAGATGGAATTCTCCAATCTCGTCCGTGGCTGGGATTCTCCAGTCCCGCTGCTGTGAACAGAGACTTGGCTGAGCGCCAACATCTCTATTCTCACTGGCAGAGGTGGAAGGGCATCTCTCCAGAATGAGGCTAGAGAATTCTGATTTTGGTTGCCAACAATTTGGTCAAAAATGGGTATTCCAAGCAACTCTTTCTAATTTTTCACAGTCCCACAAGTTCCTTGTAATGGACATACAATTGAAACAACACTCCAATTCAAAGAACAGCATTCCAAACAAGAGCACGAGGGATATCCCAATATTTCTAGATTGCATGTTCTCAACTAAGACTACGTGTAGTGGAGAAGACAGTTGCACGTACATCTGCAGTATGTGGAGATGTTTGTATTTTCTACAGTAATGGTAATTCAAAGGGAATGGTTGAGGCACTGGATTAAAGCCTCAGTGCTGGAACGCAGAAGATTAATTAGACATGGATTGATCAATTATTTAAAAACCCTTAATTTAAAAAGTTTAATAAATAGCTTCTGAAAAACATGATTAATGAAATTTAAATGAGTGAACTATGAAAATAGCAGCATTCTTTTGAATCTTAAAGTGCAGTGATAAATTAAAGCTACCTCAGATTATTAACTTACTTGTTGAGTTTAGAACATAGAGCAGTACAGATCCTTCAGCCCTCAATGTTGTGCCGAGCTATGTCCAAATCCAAGATCAAGCTATCCCACTCCTTCTAATTCTGGAGTGCTCCATGTCCCTAACCAATAACTGCTTAAAAGTTCCTAAAGTGTTTAACTCCACTATCACAGCAGGCAATCTATTCCACACCCCAACCACTCTGAATGAAGAATCTACCTCGGACATCCCTCCTATATCTCCCATCATGAATCTTATAGTTATGCCCCCAGTAACAGCTGCATCCACCCAAGGAAACAATCTCTATCAATTCCCTTCATCATCTTATAAACCTCAATTAAGTTAACTCTCATCCTCCTCTGCTCCAAAGAGAAGAACCCCAGCTCCCTCAACCTTTTCTCATAAGACCTATCCTCCAAACCAGGCTGCATCCTGGTAAATCTCCTTTGCACTCTCTCCAATGCTTCCACATCCTTCTTTTAGTGAGGTGACCAGAACTGAACACAATATTCCAAATGTGGTGTCACCAAGGGCCAGTATAGTTGCAGCATAACCCCACGGCTCTTAAACCTGTTGTTAATAAATGCTAACACACTATAGGCCTTCTTTACAGCTCTATCCACTTGAGTGGCAACCTTCAGAGATCTGTGGCTATGAACGCCAAGATCTTTCTGTTCCTTCACATTCCTCAGAATTCTGCCATTAACCCTGTAATCTGCATTCAAGTCTGTCCTACCAAAATGAATCAGCTCGCACTTATCAAGGTTAAACTCCATCTGTCACTTTCTGCCCAGCTCTGCATCCTTTCAATGTCTCTTTGCAGCCTACAAGAGCCCTCCACCTCATCCACTACTCTACCAATCTTGGTGTTGTCAGCAAAGTTACTAACACACCTTTTAGCCCTCTCTTCCAAGTCCTTAAAAAAAAATCATAAATAGCAGCGGTTCCAGCACTGACTGCTGATAACTAGCCTCCTGTCTGAAAATGTTCCCTTCATCACCATCCTCTGTTTTCTATGAGACAGCCAGTTACTTATCCAATTGGCTAAATTTCCTTCTATCCCACACCTCCTTACTTTCATTATGAGCCTACCATGGGGAACCTTATCAAGCGCCTTACTGAAATTCATGTATACAACATCAACTGCTCTACCTTCATCTACACATTAGTTGCCTCCTCAAAGAATTCAATCAAATTTGTGAGGCAGGACTTACCCCTCACAAAACCATGCTGACTATCCTGGATTAAGCTGCATCTTTCCAAATGGTCATAAATCCTATGTCTCAGGACCCTTTCCATTAACCTACCAAAGTAAGACTAACTAGCCTATAATTTCCTATTTCTTTTCTTGAAGAGAGGAACAACATTTGCCACTATCCAGTTCTCTGGCACAATCTCTATGGAAAGTGAGGACCCAAAGATAAAAGCTAAAGGCTCCACAATCCCATCCCTTGCCTCCCAAAGTATCTAGGATGTATCCCATCTGGCCCAGGGGACTTATCGACCTTCAGATTTTTCAAAGTTGCTAATATATCTTTCCTTAGAACATCTACCTCCTCCATCCTGTCAGCCTGTATCACACATTCACGCTCAAAAACATGGCCCCTGTCCTTAGTGAACACTGAAGAAAAGGATTCATTCAACGCCTCACCTATCTCTTCTGAAACCATGCACAAGTTCCCACTACTACCCTTGACCGGCCCTAACCCCACCCTGGTCATTCTTCTATTTCCCACATAAGGGTAAAAAGCCTTGGGGTTTTTCCGGCCCACCAAGGACTTCTCATGCCCCTCCCTAGCTCTCCTAAGCCTTTTCTTTAATTCATTCCTAGCAGCCTTGTAATTTCAAAGCCACCTAACTGAACCATATAGGTCCCTACATGGGAATCTTCCACAATAGGCATAGCCTAAGGTCATGGTTATGTCATAAAGACGTTAAGACGGCGGCGCGGGCTCGTTGGGCCGAAAGGCCTGTTTCCTGTGCTGTGTTGTTCTTTGTTCTTTGTTCTTTGAACCTTGTTTTTTTTATCCTTACGTAAGCTTCCTTTTTCCTCTTGACAAGACGCTGAACCTCCTTTTGTGAACCATGGTTCCCACCAATGAATTGTCAAATAGCGCATGGCTTACTGCCATTTCCCCCAAATGTTGGCCAGAATTCTTCAACCAAGCACGCTGATGTGATTCTCTAGTCTCACCTGTGGTGCACCCTCCAACCACCACCCCCCTCCCTGGCTTTCCCACTGGCATGGGGCAGCATCAGTGGAAATACCCATTGACAGCGGTGGGACTTGAGAATTCCAAACAACACACCACCTCCTGCTGACAGGAAGGAAAATCTTGCCCAATGAGTTGAAATCTCCCTGAAATTATAGCAAAGCTGTTTCTTCTACACTATTGCTCTATTTACAATGTGCTGCATTATAAAACAATCAATGGAAATCGTGAAAAGTCTTCTTTGTGGAACAACTTGAAATTTGATCTCATTTTTAGATCATCACATTCTTTAATCACTACATCATCATCACACCGTATTAAACAATTGGACTTTGGTGGCAACTGTTTAGGAAAAAAGGAAAAGGATTAGCTCTAGTGAATAATTAAATTACCAACATGTACACTTTAATGCTGTTAAACATTCACTTTTATGTCTTACATTTCCTCCATAATGAGTCGTCAATGCTTTAATCAACAAAGGGCTACCTTCCTTCATTGTCTCCAGGATAGGAGGGAAAGTTAGGGTGGCACAGTAGCATACTGGTTAGCACTGCTGTTTCACAGCCCCAAGGTCCTGGATTTGATTCCCGGTTCGGGTCACTGTCTGTGTGGAGTTTGCACATTCTCCTTGTATCTGCATGGGTTTCCTTCAGGTACTCTGTTTTTTTCCTCCACAGTCCAAAAGATGTGCAGGTTAGGTTGATTGGCCATGCTAAGAATTTGACCCTTAATGTGCAGCAATGCATAGGTTAGAGAGATTAATGGGTATAATATGTAAGAATACAGTGGGGTAGGCCCTGGGTGGGATTTTGTTCGGTGCAGATTCAATGGGCCAAAGGGCTTCTTTCTGCACTGTAGGGTTCTATGAAAATAGGGATAGTGTTAAATCCCTTTCAACTTCTGCTTGTGTTGTTATCATATCATCATCAGAGAGGTGATAGCCTAGAGATATTATCACAGGACTATTAATTCAGAAGCTCAGCTAGTGTTCTGGTGACCAGGGTTCAAATCCCACCACTGGGAGCTACTGATGACCATGAAACAATTGTCGATTGTTGGAAAACCTCATCTGGTTCACAATGTCCTTTAGGGAAGAAAATCTGCTGTCCTTACCTGGTCTGGTTTACATGTGACACCAGAGCCACAGCAATGTGATTGACCCTCAGCTGCCTCCAAGAGCAGCTAGGAATGGGCAATAAATGTGCGCCAGCCAGAGATGCCCATGTCCCATGAATGAATTTAAAAAGTCATATCATATTCTAAGTGGGATGATGGCAGAGTGGTTATATGACAGAGCGGTCATATAACAAAGGTCTGGACTAATAATCTAGAAGCTTAGGTTCAAATTCTATGATAGTAGTTAGGAAATCCATTTTAAAGTTGACATGGAAACCCACAATGCCAGGGATCCAGGTTCAATTCCAGCCTTGGGTCACTGTCCACTCAGATGGAGTCTGCACATCTTCCCTATGTCTGCGTGGATTTCTTCCGGGAGCTCCAGTTTCCTCCTACACTCTGAAGTGTGTGGGTTAGGTTGATTGGCTATGCTAAGTTGCCCCTTAGTGTCAGGGGCAATATGTGGGGTTATGGGGGTAAATATGTGGAGTTACGGGGATAGGGCCTGGGCGGGATAGTTGTTGATGCAGGTTCGAAAGGCCAAATAACCTCCTTCTGCACAGTAAGAATTCTATATAAAACCCTTCTGTCCTGAATCATGCTGAAATATGGGTTTACCATTCTCAAGTGGTCATTCTGCACATAAGATCCCAGGGCACAAGTGCCTGCCAACTATTTTAACCTGGACTTGGAATGTCAAGCCCATTGATGGTTCAGTGCTTGGTAGGGATCACTGGATAATGAATGGTTCTTTTTCTTCTGGAGCCCTGAAGCCAACTGATTAGCTCCTACTGAGAGCAGGTGAAGCAAACAGGGAGCAAGAATCAAATTAGGAACCTTCCTGATCTCGTTGGCTCAATGTCACGATAGCTTTTTGCCACCTGAACCTTGGAAAGAGATGATCATTATTTTCAAATCTACTTCCTGGTTTATCTCAATGCTGGCACAGTATCGGAGTGAACAAGGCCAGCAAAACTAAAGATACATCTCCTTTCAATGATTTATAGGAAGTAATTATGACATTCTGACAGCTGAATTAATTGATAACACTGTATGGTATCAATGTGGAATTGATATATTGCTGGTAGTTGAACCTTAAATTAACATTGCATTTTGCAACACTGGACTGGAGTAATGGACCAAAACTACTTTTTGAAAACCAATCTTTCACCATTATTTTCTACGCGCAATTATTTGAACTGCAGTCAGACGTAAAGCTTGCGTTTCTTCACTGAAAAACCGATAACGGCGCGGACTACTGGGGCAGCCTGAATCTCTGCCCACTATCTTGCTCTCAACTATTTTGAAATATATTAGTGTTTTTCATCGCCCTAACTGGTTTTTAAGTTTCTAGTACGAAGGAAATATTTTAATTGTATGGATAAATGATAACGCATCAGCAATCTACAGTGAAACCAGCCACACTAAAAGCCAACCAAATTCTGGAAGCATTTATCAGATCTGAAGTATCTGTTTCTCTCACCGCAGAGTTAAAGTTTCAGCTCTACGATCTTCTAAGCCAGGATAAATATTACTGTCTCATGACAAATAGTAAAATAACTCTCCTCTTTTCTCCCTCTTTGTTTGAGTTCAGAGTATTTTAAAAAAATAATGGTCCTGCCAATTTGGTGATATTTTTTAATAAAGAATAAAAAAAACAAAGAAAATTACAGCACAGGAACAGGCCCTTCGGCCCTCCAAGCCTGCACCAACAATGCTGTCTGACTGGACTAAAACTTCCTGTTCTTCCAGCAACCATATCCCTCTATTCCCATCCTAATCATGTATTTGTCAAGACATCTCTTAAAAGTCATTGTATCTGCTTCCACTACTTACCCTGGCAGTGAGTTCCACACACCCAGCACCCTCTGTGTAAAAAGCTTGCCTCATACATCCCCTTTAAAATTTGCCCCTCAAACCTTAAATATATTCCCCCTAGTAATTGGTGCTTCCACCCTTGGAAAAAGTCTCTGATTATCCATTCTGTCCATGCCCTTCATAATGTTGGAGACATAATCTCCGTTGCTGCAGAGAGAACAAGCCAAGTTTCTCCGAGCTCTCCTCGTAACTAATGCCCTTCATACCAGGCAATATCCTGGTAAATCTTTTCCATACCCTCTCCAAAGCCTCCTTCTGATAGTATGGCAACCAGAATTGAGAATTAAGACTGTAGAATTATAACACAGTATCACAGTGGTTAGCACTGCTGCCTCACAGTGCCAGGAACCCGAGTTCAATTCCAGCCTCGGGTCACTGTCTGTGTGAAGTTTTGATGTGGAGATGCTGCCGTTGGACTGAGATAAACACAGTAAGAAGTCTGAAAACAGCAGTTAAAGTCCAACATATTTACTTGATAGCATGAGCTTTCAGAACGCTGTCCCTTATCAGGTTAGTGGGAGTTCTGTTCACAATCAGGGCATATGAAGACACAAACTCAATTTACTAAATAATGATTGGAATATGAGTCTTTACAGGAATCAAGTCGTAAAGGTACAGACAATGTGAGTGGAGAGAGGGCTAAAGAGATGTGTATTATCTCCAGCCAGGACAGTTAGTGAGATTTTGCAAGTCCAGATTTTGTATACCGCAGTGAAAAAACGCATTGACCTCCTCAGAAGACAAACATGGGACACGGCAGACAGAGTGCCCTTCGTCATCCAGCACTTCCCTAGAGTGGAAAAGCTACGACACCTTCTCTGGAGTCTTCAACATGACATTGATGAAGATGAACATCTCGTCAGAGCCATCCTCACACCCCCACTTCTCGTTTTCAAACAACCGCACAACCTCAAACAGATCACTGTCCACAGCAAATTACCCAGCCTTCTGGAGAACAATAATCATGACACCACACAACGCTGCCACAGCAACCTCTGCAAGACATGCGGATCATCGACACAGATGCCATCATCTCATTTGAGAACACCATCTACCAGATATATGGGACATTCACTTGCAACTCGGCCAACATTGTCTACCTGATATGCTGCAGGAAAGGATGTCCCGAGGCATGGTACACTGGGGAGACCATGCAGATATTATGACAATGGATGAATGAACACCACTTGACAATCACCAGGCAAGACTGTTCTCTTCCTGTTGGAGAACACTTCACTTACCCGATGATCTTGGGCCGAATGCCCATGACCGCTGATCTCCAAGGTGACCTTCATGACACACAACAATGCAGTTACTGAGCAGAAACTGATAGCCAAGTTCCGCAGACATGAGGACGGCCTCAACTGGGATCTTGGGTTCATGTCACACTATCTGCAACTGCCACGACTTGCCTAGACTTGCAAAATCTCACTAACTGTCCTGACTAAAGACATTACACATCTCTTCAACCTGTGCTTAACCCTCTCTCCACTTACATTGTCTGTACTTTTAAGATTTGATTACCTGTAAAGACTCACATTCCAACCATTATTTTGTAAATTGAGTTTGTGTCTTTATATACTCTGTTTGTGAACTGAAATCTCACTCACCTGAAGAAAGGGCAGTGCTCTGAAAGTTAGTGCTACCGAATAAACCTGTTGGACTTTAACCTGAAAATGTGAGGCATCTTACCATGTGAAGTTTCAGAGGGCAGTGGAGAAGTCAACCACATTGTGGTGTCTCTGGAGTTACGTGTAGACCAGACCAGATAAATGCAGCACTATTTCAAAGATGGCCAAGGGAGCTAATCTTAGGGCCCTAGCCGATACTTAGCCTTCAGTCAACCTCAATAAAACATTTTTATTTTCATTATTATTTTCACATTGCAAGCTACCATGAATGTAGTTGCCAATTGACTGACACATTTCCCGTATTATAATAGTGAATAACTTCAAAAGGTACTTCATTTGTTGCAGTGTTTTAGGATGGGATTGTGAAAGGCATGATAGGAACGCAAATCTTCCTTCTGAGGCTGTGTTCCTCAAGTGTGTGATAACTCTATTGGAACAGTGTAGGAGGTTGAGTGAAAGTGGAAAGGAGAATTAAAATGATGAGCCACTAATGTACTAAATGGAAGTCCTCAACCAATAATCATTTCATTTCTTTTACATAGAAGAGTCTGCAGGTGGTGTACATCAGAACAAGTCAATCACTGTTTCACCTGGAAGGATTATTTGAAACAATGATTCGATGTTGGTAAAGGAGGAAGTGGTAGTTTAAGTGCTGCATTTCCTGCGTTTGCAGAGAAAGTGTCATTTCATGGATGTTGGGGTTGATGGAAGGGTGAACCAAAGCGTAGCTGAAGAAATTATCCCTTTGGAATTCTTAATATTAATTTTCATGATACGTGATTGTCACTGGCTGGGCCAGCATTTACTGCCCACTGCTTACTAACTGCCCTCTATTTCAGAGGGCATTTGAGGGCAGTGCTGTAGCCTTGTATTCACACGCAGGCCAGAACAGGCAAGTACAGTTGATTTCCTTCTCAAAAGGATATTAGTGAACTAAATGCGTTTTTAACGACTATCGACAATGGTGTCACAGTAGTTAGCACTGCTGCCTCACAGCACCAGGAACCCGGGTTTGATTCTTGGGTCACTGTCTGTATACAATTTGCACATTCTCCCCGTGCCTGCATGGGTTTCCTTAGGGTGCTCTAGTTTCCTCCCACAATCCAAAAGATGTGTGGGTTAGGTGGATTGATCATTCTAAAGTGCCCCTTACTGTCAAGAAAAGAAGCGAGGGTCAATACGTGTGGTTATGGGGCTTGCGTAGGATTGCGGTTGGTGCAGACTTGATAAGCCGAATAGCTTCTTCCTGCATTGTAGCTATTCTATGGTTGCTTGGTTATCATTGAATTTTTGATTCCAGATGTTTTTTTACTGAATTCAAATTTCATCTGACGTGGTGGAATTCAAACTCAGGTTCCCAGATCTTGCTCCAGGTCTTTGATTACTAGTCCAATAAAAATGCTACTGTCTTGCAGCAGGAGAGGAAGAGAGCAGAAAATATATTGTACTTCTATAGCCTTTCAAGGCAAGGGTTCCTGATCCACCTAACACTGCCCCCTCTTCCAAAACTTATATCTTATTCCCTTCATGATATTACTCTGTAGGTTTAATTATAATGCTGCAGAGTATGTTAAATTCTGAATTAAATTCTGTTCAGATAAGCTTCCAAAGGTTTAGTATGTATTTGTTCCTGTAGAGCTACCGTCTACAGAGATTCAGAATAATTCTACAGACTTCTGAATGCAAAGCTAACTTTTGTCACTGCTTAAGGGATGGCGACAAATTAAAATTAAGAGATGAGAGGGATGTGACCTCACAGATAAAAATGTATTAAATGATTGAGAATAGAACTGGGATTAATGATCGATTTTCTAAAAGGTATGATGCAACCAGTGATGATAAAAACCAAAAATGATGGATAAAGCCAGCAGGTTATGTAAACAGTTCACCTGCTAGCTGGGGCTTCGGGAAAATCCCATCCTCTGCGTGCTCACTTTTCCATTTTCCTTACACCTCTCAGAGCTTATTGAAGTGTTTTATTAATGCGAGTTACTGTTGTTGTAAACTTGCATCAAAAAGAAAGTTCATTGTATCACATTGGAAAGACTAAGCAAGCCAGCTGCTGGATGCTTGATGCTGCTTTAAGTGCCAAATCCAGAAAATGAAAGCCAGTGAACTTGTTGATTCTTATCAGTCTGGATGTTGATTTGAGCAGAAGTAGTCAGCTTTTTTTCAGGCAACTCAAAAAACAGGAGCTGGAATGTTCTGGCTGTTCATGTCGGATTTTCCAATCCTGCGGATGATGCATTCCTTCTATAGGTTCACTGACAATATGAAGGACAAAGAACATTACAGCACTGGAGCAGGCCTTTTGGCTCTCCAAGCCCACAAGACCATGTTGCCCGATTGAACTAAAACCCTTTATATTTCCCGGGAATATCCTTCAATTCCCATCCTATTCATGAGGGGTGCATTCAATGGGAAATCTTTTGATAATGACAAATGACAAGCTACCTCCAACTGCTGGAAGGTATATATTTTTTATTCATTCATGGAACACGGGTGTTGCTACCAGTCAGCATTTATTGCCCATCCTTAGTTGCCCTTGTTCAGAGGGCAGGCAAGAGTCAACCAGATTGCTGTGTTTCTGAAATCGTATGTAGGCCAAACTGCATGAGAATGACAGCCTTCCTTCCTTAAAGGAAATTAGTGAACCAAAAGGGTTTTTCTGACAATCGATCATGGTTTTATGGTCATCGGTAGATTCTTAATTCTAGATATTTCAAAATATGTCAAAGGGTGGATGGGGGGTTGTAGAAGATCCCATCAGGGGGGATAAAATTTTCCACCAGCCGGATTTTCCACTCCTGCTGAAGCGAAATGAACTTTTGAATGGCTTGCCACATTTTCCAGGCCCAACCTCTCCATAATGGAGCCAAAACTTCAATCCGGTTAACGTGCTAAAAAGAATGGTGAGCAATTCGGGGGGAAAAAAGGTAGATAATTAGATTGAATGGCATTGAGAAGCAATGAAGTTTCAGTTTCAAATGTGTTTGCTATATATGCTGGGAGCGTAACCTCTTTAAGAGTGACTTGGGGGGGGTCTAAAAATCTGCTGGGGCTACTTGCGAGGAGCAGTAGGAGTTGGACAGTAGAATGAGTGAGACCTGCAAATAAATACCTGTGTTCTCCAAAGATCGTCTTTTTTCTCATTCATTCATAGGAAATGGGCATCGCCGGCTGACAACCATTTATTGCCCATCCCTTATTGTCCTCGAGAAGGTGTCAGTCCTTGGGCTGCACCCGC
This sequence comes from Sphyrna mokarran, assembly GCA_024679065.1. Taxonomy (NCBI): domain Eukaryota; kingdom Metazoa; phylum Chordata; class Chondrichthyes; order Carcharhiniformes; family Carcharhinidae; genus Sphyrna; species Sphyrna mokarran. The sequence goes on from JAGIQG010000024.1 coordinate 36,182,701, forward strand.
AGCAGCCAAATACTCAACAATGGTAAAGTGTACGCAAAAACAAAGAAGTGGGTTAGACCAGTGGTATACGTGTACATTGCAAGGGAAATTGTGAGATGAAATCATGAGAGAAAAAAATCTCTCAAGTGGCCAACGAGATAGCGAGTAGAATGTATGAATTTTAGATCACTACCAAAAGCACAAAGGTGTTGGAGAAATTGTTTTATCTAGTGGTTTGCCAACACACAGACTGCTCAACCAGAAAAACAATGATGGGAGAAGAATCCGTATTTTTTTTTTAAATGGTAAGTGGATAACTACTTCAAAAAAAAGAATGAAAGGAATGGAGGAAGTCAGGGAATTTCAGTGAAGTAGAAAGTTGTTTCAGAGTGTCAACATTAGCACAATGAGTCAAATCATCTGTTGCACTGCAAAGCTTCATCATTTGATACTTGACTTATCCTATTTTTATTGAAATATCTCAAATTCCTCGCACAATGATTATCTTCTGAATTGCCACACGCCATTGCTTAACGACAAAGAAGCTTGGGAAAGCAGGTAGTCTTCACTTGTGCAGTGTGGAATACTTATCAACCACAGTACTCTTCAGCACATGGGGCAACATTCAAACTCAGAAACACAGGTAATCAGACTTACCCTAACTCCAGCAGCCTTTACACAGCCGACCACCTTTAAACAACGCCAAACAGATTTTCCGTAGTTGCCCCGATTAGAAGCCTATCAGTCGCAATTTTATTTAAACCTCATTCATAATAGTTTTGACTGCAATTTACTGTCAATTCCACAATGACCGCAATTAAAAAAATGGCTGCTAGATTCATTAGGAAACATTCCCTTGCAATCTAAAGTCAAGTTATATTGTCATTCTTTCTCATTTATTACTTTGTTCCGGCACAGCGATTAGCACTGTTGCCTCACGGTTCCAGGGATCTAGGTTCAATTCCAGCTTTGGGTGACTGTGTGGAGTTTGCATGTTCTCTGTGAGTTTGCATGGGTTTCCTCCCATAGTTCAAAGATTTGCAGGTTAGATGCACTACCCATGCTAAACTGTTCCTTCGTGTCTGGGGATGCTTTGGTGAGAGGAATAAGTGGGCTAAGAGTGTAGGGTTACGGGGATAGGGCCTCGATGTGACTGTTGCCAGTGCAATGGGTTGAATGGTCTCCTTCTGCACTGCAGGGATTCTATGATTCCATTAGCAGATTTGTTATGGTTCGAAAATCTTTTATTTGCTCTAATATTATATAACGGATGAAGCTTACAAAATATTCACCCTTTACGTATTCAGATAGACAGTTAGGCTTTCATACAAACCCTTAGATTCCTAGGGATATTCTTTTATGTGGAACCTCCACTTCCACAGGAACATACCATTGCATGTATTGTGTGATTAAAACTACTCAACAGCCAAATAGAAAGGAATAGAATGCAAGAAAGACTTTAGAACTGAAGAATCCTGAGAGTGCAGAATAGCCATTCAGCCCATCGAGTCTGCACCGAGAGAGGAATTTTCCCATCCTGTCTGCCACAGGAGTTGTAGCAGGTGGGACATGGATTGTGCAAAAGGTCCATTGAGATTGGAAGGGATTTTCTTACTTGGGAAAAGCACAACCAGAAAATCCTACTCATTGTCTCCGAAAGAGTATCCCATGTCGGCTTTCTACTCCATCCTGTCTCTGCAACCCCTTTGCATTTATCATAGCTAATCTATACAACCTTGGACACTAAAGAACAACTTAACATGGCCAATTCACCCGACCTGCACATCTTTGGATTATGGGAGGAAACTAGAAGGAAACACCTGCAAACCCAGAGAAAATGCAAACTCCACAGACAGTTGCACAAGGCTGGAATTGAAGCCAGATCCCTGGTGCTGTGAGGCAGCAGTGCTAACCACTTTGTCACCCTGCCACCCTTCTGACACAAAAGACCTTGAAGTCATGAGGTAAGGGAGTTGAACACAAATGTATATAAGAAACAAATACATGGTTTGAGGCTCACATGGATTGTACATGTTTGGCCAAGAAAGGCATGTTCAATACATGACCAGCCATAAAATTGAAGATGAATAGTGAAAGGGATGGATTAACTGGATAAGAGTTTGGCTAAAAAAATCCTCCTGGTCAGATCCAGCGGGGAAGAAGAACAGTATGAAAGATAGCCTCAGGGATGGAAGAATTGTGAGAAGCAACGAGGTGACAAAGTCAGCTCCATGTCTGCGACTGCTGCTTCCAGGGTTCAAACAGGAAGTGAAATCTGTCTAAAACAGCTAATCTCTGCCTAATATATTAAATCTTATACTCAATAAACCTTTACAACTTTCCTCAATGGTCTCACTGTCGATTCTTCTGAACCAAAAAGCTCACAGCTTCTTGATGAGAAGCACAATTTGATTTGAAAAGTCAAATATTGAGTGTGTTCAGTTTGTGTCCTGGCATTAGGTGCGATAGGCTTACAGCTCATGGAGATGGAGAGGGCAGAATCTCAGAAATTCATGAAATCAGCATTAAAATCAGTATAAAGATATCATTGTGTCCATTGTAATTATTTTTTTCTTTCAGCATTGATCTAAAAATGCAGCCGAATGGTTTTCTTTTAGGAGTAATTCAGTAGCTAGAAAAATCAAGCTATATTGTTGAGAATCTCCTAAAGCAAGCCAACTGGAATCAAATACTCATGGTCCAATCAATCAACACTGTTTCTGGGAAACATGACTCTATATAAGTTTCTTGTCTATAATTAGGTCTCAAATCAAATAATCTCTTTATCCATAACTTAGGCAGAGAAAGAAAACATCTCCAAATCTCCCATAGAATCTATGATAGGAAAAACAACATGTGTTCATTGATGGGACCATGAGTATTTGATTCTGAAAGAGAAAGGTGTTAGCTCTTGAAACCCAACCAATATAGAAGACGTTCACAACATTGGCTCCAGTAATCAGTAACTTCTGTTATGAGGATAGTTTGGAGAAGTTGTTTTCCTTGGAGAGAAGAGGCTGAGAGGGGATTTGATAGGAGTGCTCAAAAATCAGAGGGGAGGCTGGGCAGACTGGATGGGCAGAAACTATTCCTACTTGTAAAAGAATCAAAAAGTGAGAGGACATGGATTTAAAGTGATTTGCAAAAAAAGCAGATGTGATGTGAGAAAAATCTTCACGCAACGAATGGTTTAGGTCTAGAATGTGCTGCCTAAAAATTTGGATGAGGCAGGTTCAATTGAGACGCTGAAGAGGGGATTAGGTGATTATTGAATATAAACAATGAAAGTAGAGGCCTTCTTAACTATAGTGTCAGTATGGGGAGACCAGTACAGATTGTTGGTGATCTGGACACCTAAAACTTAAAGCTTTTGACTATTTTTACTTTGCCCCATTGATGTAGACAGGGGCACATTCTCCTTTACGCTTCCTACGTCGATGACAATCTCCTTCATTTTGTTGACATCGAAGGAGAAATTATTGCTGTCAAACCAGTTCACCAGATTCTCTATCTCATTCTCATTTTGGAGAGCTTGTGCAGACACAATGGCCTTCTTCTGCACCAAAACAATATCTATCATTCTGAGAGTTTCCTTTGATTTCAGAGATTGTTTTGAAGTTTTTCCCTTCACTGATCTGCCCGAGGTCCCTCTTGTTACAGTGCTGTTCTGCCAAAGATCTTTGATCATTCTATGTATCTGAATGAGTAACTGCAACATTCAGACATAATAGTACTCAGACTTAGAGATCTGATGGCATATTTTTGTATCATTTTTGAAGTTGTTGAAAAGTAATTGTGAACAGTGTCAAACTTTACAATGGAAATGTCAACGTTCACACAAATTACAGAAATTTCCAGTCTGTAATTTGAACTTTAAGGCTGTGGTCTCCAAATAATTGACTGCGATTGACAAGTCGATCCTGGAGTCCTGAAATGTTGAATGTCACTGGCTGCCAAAAATGCCTGGGACTTGGGCTTCTCCCGATGATGAGTGAATCAGTTTCATTAGCTGCCAAATCACAGGCGGCAAAACATGGACTAAGCTGGGTGAAGACAAAATGCTAAATGAGGAGCCAGGGGCTTCCAAGAGGGGAAAATCCTACCATTTCCATCAGAAATGGGAAAGCAAATTTCTTTATACAAATGTTGAAGGCAAGGCCATTTTTCTTATTTGTCAACAGAGTGTAGCCTTGAGTAAAAGAGGTAATTTGGAATGGCATTACTAGATGATGCATGCAAAATTTCAAGAAAATTTTCCCTTAAACTGCACTATTTAAAGAAAGTTGGAGAGTTAAAGGGAATGTTGCAAGCTCAACAAACACTCTTTTCAAAACCTAAGTCGAAAGGCAAAACATATGAAACTCTCCACCTATGGTGAAGTTATCAAGGAGGCTATGATGGTTGCTGCCAACACTTTGTTCAAAGACTTTAAAAACAATGGTAAGATTATGGTAGCCAACAAGAGCATGCTGCTTGATGCTGTAACAATAACCAGAAGGGTGGAATTGTTGTCTGGGGTTGTGTCTCAGCAAATGACCGAACTTTAACAGACTGTGAATGTTCCTCACTGCAGTTTGATCAGTCAGTTGATATGATGGATACAGCCCAGTTGACTGTTCTGATTTGTGTGGCATTCAAAGATACAACAACAAAAGGAGGACTTCCTCTTCACCACTCAAAGAGAGGACAAGGAATGAGGATCACTACAACAAATTTAAATGTGTGACTGAGAAAGACATTCTGATCAGGAAACTGGTTTCAATCATAGCTGATGGTGCACCGCCAATGCAGGCTTTGTTGCACTTTACACTAATTATCCTGAATTCTCCTCCTTTGCCGTTGTGTTATCCACCAACAAACATGAATGAGGTTACTGCCTTTCTCATGTAATGACCATAGTTGTCAACTCAATTTGTGCTGGAGCTCTGTCACATCACTTGTTTAATTATTAATTGATGAGCTTGATTTCACCTACAATGAGCTAATCTTTCATACAGACGTGAGGTGGTCAAATTGATGAACAGTCCTCCTGAGATTTTTAGACACACTCCCTAAAATTGTCACCCTTCTTAAATTAAGAAATGAGGGTACAGCAAGCTGTCAGATAATGCACGGTTACTAGACTTGGCATTCCTCATGACATAAGTGTAAAATTGAACAAGTTCAACCATGAACTGCAGAGGAAGACCAGAGATTTGTCACAAACGATCAGTACAGTGAATAGGCTCAAGATGAAACGGGGTTTGTGGTCCTGCCAGTCAAAGTGCAAAATTACCGAGAGCTTCCCAAATCTGGAGAAAATCCAACAACAGGTCAAACAGAAAGGGTTCCTTCCAAACAGATTCTGTGACCACCTCAACAATTGGAAAAGGAATTTAACAGACAATTTCAAAGTTAGACAAGATGGAATAAAATGTTGTTGGTCTCAAATCCTATACTTCAAGTGGATATTGGAGAGCTGACAGCAAAATTTCAGCAGGGATTTGAACAAAACTGGACTTGACATAGAAATAATCACCATGTAAAATGACATAGAACTGAAAGTTAAGCCAGGGATGAAGACTTTTGGAGACTTGTAAACTGAGAGAAGTACCCTGTCCTGACATTACGTGCACTCAGGGTGAAGACTGACTTTGATTCCACACACTTCTGTGGGGTAGCTTTTTCCCCAGATGAAAATCATCAAATACAAGAATTGCACTCATTTCACACATGTCCATCTGATGGATTGTATGAGACTGGCCATTTCAAACTATGACCCAGACTTCACAGCACATATGTTCTATGTTCACTCAGAGAGAGGGAGAGTCCTACCAACAATGGCAAAATCTACAAGACTTAACAGGGTACAAGATGAAGGCATGTAGAATCATAAGTAGCAATGTACCCCTCCCCGATGAGTTCAATGCATTCTATGCCCATTTTGAGTAAGAGATCAGCGACAGCATGCCCTTGTGAGGCTTTGGATGAAGCTGATCAGACGTCACTATCAGAAACCTCAGAGCAGCCTTTTCAAACATGAGAAACGACTGGCCTCAATGGGCTACCCAAACAAGCACTTAGATCCTGTGCAGACCAGCTGGTGACGGTAGTTGCAGACATCTTTAGCCTTTGTTTACACCAATCTGATGCCCCTATCAACTTCAAGAAGATGACCATCATACTGGAACCCAAAAGAAAGCCAGGCAGCATACCTTAATGACTATCGTCTGATGGTTCTGACATCCATCATTATGAAGTGCTTTGAAAGATTAGTCATGGCACAAATCAATTCCAGCCTCCCAGATTGCCTGGATCCACTACAGTTTATTTACCACCACAACAGGGCCTTAGAATCCCGCCCATGGCATCGACTAAGGCCTCACTCATCCAGTAAATGTAAAATCCCACCCAAAATGAATGGGCCTTTCCATTGCCCACCCTTTGCCCTCTCTGATTCCTATGGCAGACAGGGCAGTAAAATTCTGGCCCATCTCGCTGGGCTCAACCCTGGGACACCTAGATGACTTGGGTGTCCTTGTTAATCTCCTACTTATCAACTATGGCTCAGCCTTCAGCACCTGAATACAGGACTTGGGATGTTCTGATAAAGTTATACAAGACATTGGTAAGGCCACACTTGGAATACTATGTGCATTTCTGGTCACCCTCTCATAGAAAGGTTATTATTAAACTAGAAAGAGTGCAGAAAAGATTTACTAGGATGCTACCAGGACTTGATGGTTTGAGTTACAAGGACAGGCTGAATAGACTGGGACATTTTTCTCAAGAGTGTAGGAGACTGAGGGGTGATCTTATAGAGGTCTATAAAATAACGAGGGGCACAGATAAGGTAGATAGTCAATATTTATTCCGAAAGGTAAGGGAATCTAAAACTAGAGGACATAGGTTTAAGGTGAGAGGGGAGAGATACAAAAGGGTCCAGAGGGGCAATGTTTTCTACACAGAAGATGGTAAGTGTCTGGAAAAAGCTGCCAGAGATAGTAATCGAGGCTTTTACCTTTTAAAAAACATTTAGACAGTTACACGGACGTGATAGGTACAGAGGGATATGGGCCAAATGCAGGCAATTGGGTTTAGGGTTTAAGAAAGGGCAGCGTGGACAAGTTGGGCCAAAGGGCCTGTTTAATGCTGTAAATCTCTATGACCATTATTGCCACAAAAAAAAACTCATCTTCAAACTCTGTGGCCTGGGGTTCAGCTCCTCCCTCTGCGACTGGATCCTGAACTTAGTAACTCACAGACCACAATCAGTAAGGAAAGGCAACTACGCTCCTTCACAATAATCATCAACACCTGTGTCCCACAAGGCTGTGTCCTCAGTCCCTTACTATTCTCCTTATAACCTATGACTGTGAGGCCAAATTCCCCTCCGACTTGATTTTCAAGTTTGCCAATGACACTACCGTAATGGGTCAGATCTCAAACAATGATGAAACTGACAGAATATAGGAAAAGGATATAGAATCTGATGAAATGTTGCAACAACAATAATCTCTTCCTCAATGTCCTCAAAACGAAGGAGATTGGCATCAACTTCAGGAAGTGAAGTGGAGGATAAGCCCTATCTACATCAATGGGAATGAAGTGGAAATGGTTGAAAGCTTCAAGTTTCAAAGTGTCCAGATCACCAACAACTTGTCCTGGTCTCTCGACACCTCTGCTATCGTTAAGAAAGCCACAAATGCCTTTACTTTTTCAGAAGACTAAGGAAATTTGGCATGGTCACTACAAATCTCACCAACGTTTACAGATGCATAATAAAAAGCATTCTTTCTGGTTGTAACATAGCTTGGTATGATTCCTGCTCTATCCAAGACCACAAAAAGATAAAAAGGGGTTGTGAGTGACACCCAGTCCATCACAAAAAAACAGCCTCCCATCCACTGACTCTGTCAACACTTCCCACTACCTCAGAAAAGCAGCCAACATAATCAAGGATTCCACATACCCCAGACATATTTTCTCCCACTTTCTTCTATCAGGAAAATGATACAAAAATCAGAGAACACATACTAACCAACACAAGAATAGTTTCTTCCCTGCTGCCATCTGACTTCTGAATGAACCTACTTCATACTAGGTTGAACTTTCTCTACATCCTAGCAATGACTGTAACATTACATTCTGCGCACTGTCCTTTCACTCTCTATGAATGATTTCCTTTGTCTGTATAGCATGCGAAAAAAAACAATACTTTTCACTGTATACTAATACGTGACAATAATAAGTAATCAGCAAGCACAGGTATCACACCAAGAATAGTTTTCTGTGTGTATTTTGGAGGGATTTAGGAAAGTCAAATTTTTTGAGAATAGATTTTGATGCTCAAAATGATTGAGCATCAAATGCTACTAAATCATAGAGAGTCATAATTACACTGTGCAGAAAAGGCCTTTCGGCCCATTAAATCTGCAATAACTACTACTAAAGGCACACTAATCCCATTTTCCTGCATTTATCCCATATTCTTGAATACTACGATGTTTCAAGTGCTCCTCCAAATAATCAGCAAACCATTTTATATTTCTCATGATTGATGCTGATGGTAATTAAGAACAGGACAGAAAGAACAGGCTGTTGACTTGTTGTCACTTTACCTTAACCACAGCGCCTCTATCACACTGTCCTAAATTTGCAAATCAGTCGCTTTTCATATTGCAGGGATAGAGACTTAATTTACTACCATTACCATGAGCACATATTGAAATGTTATGCACAATTGTGTAAAAATTATAAGTGGAAAATCATTTGCAACACACATCGAAATTTCCAGTGTTTGTTCAGAGTAGGCGGTGCTAGTGATGCAAAGTCAGAAAACTATACCTTCACTGTTTCTACAAGGTCACTGTGTTTTGCAATTGATGAAGCAGACTATTTATTTTCACATCACCACCTGTGATAGGGCTCCCCTCATTCATTGATGGAGTTTTGCTGACCTGTAAAATGCCAATGGGGAATGCCGTTCTGTGAGCCTCGCACACTCCGATGTCAGAGCCTATGAATTGCATTCAGGGAAAATGTTTAAAAGTAGATCTATCCATTCTTCTTGCAGGGAGATACAAATGAACGGTGCATTCTCTTCTGAAACAACGTAAAAATCACATCTTGCTGAGAAAAATAACAATTCTGAGGCAGGTTGACCACTACACCTTGCCAAGTTGAAAAGCAATAATACATTTCAACTTCCCGTCAGCAGACATTAGGTACTAGGCAAGTAAATGTCAAAGTTAATGAAATTTTAGCACTCTGCCACTAATTGCTTTCCCTGGAAATGGTGGGTCATATTGGAAGACTCTTGAACTGTGCCTCATGCAGTTTCTTAGTGAGCTGCTGTCCACTTGATGCAAATTTAATTAGCTCAGAGGTGAGTGCAGATGCTGTGCTGCTCTTGATTTCAAATGTATTCCACCGAGGCAGAATCTTCAACCGAACAGAAGTCTATGAGAGTGCATTCATTTCCCTGTCTAGCTGCATTACAGGAGACCAGAGTTTTCTAACACCTGGCTTCGCACTTCACTGCTTAAAATTCCTGGGTCATTGGCTTGGATTTGGTGACAAGACAAGATTCATTAGTCTACTTGAAGCCTGGCAGGATTCCAGTGAAGTGGTCTGAATCTGACTGCCTTAGGTAAAATCCTCTGATACTATTCCAATCCTGCAGAAGTGAGCAAACAACGATGATTTCAAAAGAATCAAGATGGCCAGGTGGCATTATCTTTAGGCTATTAATCCAAAAACTCAGCCAATATTCTGGGGACCTGGGTTCGAATCCCCACTGCAGCAGATGGTGGAATTTGAATTCAATATAAAAAGAAATCTGGAATTAAGAGCCTGTTGATGACCATGAAACCATTGTCGATTGTCAGAAGAAACACATCTGGTTCACCAATATCCCTTAGGGAAGGAAATTTGACATTCTTATCTGGTCTGGCCAACTTGCAGTTCCAGAGACGCAGCAATGTGATTCACTCTCAACTGCTCTCGAATAAAAATGAATGGGTTTTTAACCATTTAATGGTAAAATGCTGGCCAATGTTGCCCATATCCCATGAATGAATTTAAAAAAGCAGCTACAGGCATCTGCTTTTTCAAATTATTAAAATTATGTAATTCAGATCACATTGCATTGTCGGATGTGAAAGATTTGAAACCAATATTTGGCCTCTCAATGTTAACCTGCAGGTTCAGTCAGCAGTTAGGAAGGCAAATACAATGTTAGCATTCATGTTGAGACCACTAGAATACAAGAGCAGAGAGGTACTTCTGAGGCTGTACAAGGCTCTGGTCAGACCCTATTTGGAATATTGTGAACAGTTTTGGGCCCCATACCTAAGGAAGGATATGTTGATTTTGGAAAGGATCCAGAGGAGGTTCATAAGAACGATCGCTAGAATGAAGAGCTTGTCGTATAAGGAATGGTTGAGGACTCTGGGTCTGTACTCATTGAGGTTTAGAAGGATGAGGAGGGCATCTTTTTGGAACTTAGAGGCTACTGCAAGGCCTGGATAGAGTGGATGTGGAAAGGATGTTTCCGGTGGTAAAAGAAACTAGACCAAAGAGGGCACAACCACAGACTAAAGTGACAATCTTTTAAAACAGAGATGAGGAGGGATTTCTTCAGCAGTGAATGGTGAATCTGTAAAACTCTTTGCTACAGAAGGCTGTGGAGGCCAGGTCATTGAGTGTCTTTAATACAGAGATAGATAAGTTCTTGATTAATAAGAGGATCAGGGGGAAAGGCAGGAGAATGGGGATGAGAAAAATATCAGCCATGATTGAATGGCAGAGCAGATTCGATGGGCCTATGTCTTGTGGTCTCTTTAGTTCTGAGGAAGAGCCAAAAAAACTCAAAGGACCTGATTTTACCATTGCATTTTACCTATTTTCAGGCACAAAAACTTGGTAAAATCAAGCGTGAGGCGAGTACCACGATCTGCACCCATCTCCATGCTGTTTCTCCCTTTACCAAGGCCCGAAAATGGCTTTCATCGGGACCACACTTGAAACAGGCATGAAGGCCATTTAGATGTATGTGCATGCATTTACATTAATTTAATAGACTGCATGCCTAGCTTTATTGACACTTATTCCTTTGCCACTGCTTTCGCCCGTTGGGAATTGGCACGAATCAGCCATGGTCCATACAAATCTGATTCAGGTGCTCCATCAGCGAGGGCTAGACAAAGAGGTAAATACCAAGTGTCTGATGGCTCTCTGCTTGAGATCGGTGGGAGATTTGTTGGGGGAGGTGGGGTGGGTGCGGTGAAGCTGGGTCTGCTGCCACTCGGCCTGAGATCAGTGAAGAGAAAGGAGGTCCAATCCCATGCAGGCATGGGGAGAATGTGGAAACTCCACACAGACAGTGACCGCCACAGAAAGCATTCTTTCTGCTTGTATCACAGCTTGGTAGGGCTCTTGCTCTGTCCAAGACCACAAGAAACTACAAAGAGTCGTGAATGAAGCCCAGTCCATTACTCAAACCAACTTCCCATCCATTGACTTTGTCTACACTTCCTACTGCTTTGAAAAAGCAGCCAGCATAATTAAGGACTATTGCACCCCTGACATTTTCTCTTCTACCTTCTTCCATGAGGAAAATAATGCAAAATTCTGAAATCACATACCAACCAACTTAAGAACAGTTTCTTCTCTGCTGTCTATGCACTTTTGAATGAAACTACCTTGCATTAAACTGACCTTTCTCTACAGCCTAGTTTACAGTCATATCTATGTTCTCACTTTTCCCTTTCCTTCTCTATGTATGATATGCTTTGTCTGTATAGTGCGCAATATTTCTCACTTCATGCTAATATACAATGACAATAATAAATCAAATCAAATCAGGCTGAAAACAAACCCAGGTCCCTGCTGCTGTGAGGCAACAGTGCTAACCACTGTGCCACCTTGCTGCCCTCAATAAGTAAATGAGGTATTGTTCCCAGGCATTTTAGTAATCACTATAATCTTGTGATGGTCTTATCATGTTTATACTTGTCATTAAGCAGAAAACTTTAAAATGATACAGAATAGAAGGTCCATTGAGTGGGTGCAGAGGAGGTCCACCACAATGTTGCCCAGGATGGAGAAATTGAGCTATAAGGAGAGACTGGATTGGCTTGTATTCTTTTCTTTAGGGCAGAGAAAGTTAAGGGGAGACATGATTGGGGTGTATGAGGATATGGAGTTGGGAACAGGTTGGTTGAGGGGTCAATCACAAGACAGCATAGTTTTAGGGAAAAGGGACAGCAGGTTCAGAATGGATTTGAGAACAAAATCCTTTCACTCCGAGGGCAGTGGGAATCTGGGATGGATTAGCTGGGAAGATAGTGGAGGCCAGAAGCCTCAAAAGAACAAAGAATGAAGAACAGTACAGCTCAGGAACAAGCCCTTTGGCCCTCCAATCACAATGCCCTAACTAAAACAACTTTCTGGCCTTCCTCAGTTCATATCCTCTATTTCCTCTCCATTTATGTACCCAAGCAGATGCTTCTTAAATGTTACAAATGTGATACTTCCACCACTTGCCCTGGCAGCACATTCCAGGCACCCTCCACTCTGCATGAAAACCTCGCCCCATACATTTCTCAAACATTTCCCCTCATAATTGATATCTTCACCCTTGGAAAAAGTCTCTGATTATCCACTCTGTCTATGCCCCTCATAACTTTATGGACCTCCATCAGGTCTCTACTCAGCCTCTGTCTTTCCAGCGAAAATAATCCTTGTTTATTCAACTTCTTCTCATAGCCAATGCCCTCAAGACCAGGCAACGTCCTGGCAAACCTTCTTTGCACTCTCTCCAAAGCTCCCACGTCCTCCTGGTCATGTGGTGACCAGAACTACATGCTACAACATGATTTGCCAACTCTTGTACTCAATGCCCTGACTGATGAAGGCAAGCATGCCATATGCCTTCTTGATCACTTTCATCATCTGTGTTTCCACTTTTAGGGAATTGTGGACCTGCATGATCAGATGCCTTCATATGTTAATGTTCCTAAGGGTTCTACCATTTACAGTATGATTCACATCTAAATTTAATTCTTTACAAAATATTTGGATGAGCATTGAACTAATCAAGGATATGCGACTAGTCCTAGAAAATGGGATTAGCATGTCTTTAGTGATAATTATTGTCGCTGAAAATTCGATGGTCCAAAGGACCCTTTCTGCACTGTATGACTCTGATTTCCTATTGTGGCTATGCCAGCTTTTTGACAGAGCTGCCCAATTAATCCCCTGCCCTGCTTTTTTACCCCCCCCCCCCCACTATTATCTTGTAAATGTTTTCTCTTCATGCATTAATCCATTTCTCTTTCGAAGGTTACTATTGAATCTACTTTCACAACCCAGTGTATTCTCAATCATAATAATCTATTATGTAAATAAAAATTTCTACATGTTATCTCTATTTATAATCATTCAAGGTTGATTAAAGTGGTTAAAAACACTTAGTAACATAAGTTTTATAAATAAATACACAAAGGAAGTTATAATGAAGCTTTAATGAAATAAAAACAGAGAATGCAAGAAAATATTATAGGTCTGGCAGCACCTAGAATCTCTTCAGTGTAGAAGTAGGCCATTTCATCCATCAAGCCCGCACTGACAACAATCCCACTCAGGCCCTATCCCTATAATCCCATTATTTATCTTGCTAATCTCCCTGACACTAAGAGGCAATTAAGCATGGCCAATCAACCTAACCCACACATCTTTGGATTTTGGCAAGAGAAACAGAGTTAACGTTTTGAGTCCAGATGACTCTTCAGAGCTGAAGAGAGGGAGAAATGTGATGGATTAGATACTGTATACGAGGGGAATGGAGCAGCTGGAGAAGAGTAAAAGTGATTGGTGGGAGCAACAAGAGTAACAAAGATGAGTAGAGCACGAGACAGTAAGTGTTAATGGCAGTGCTAAGGACTATAGGAGGTGTTGACAGTAGCATAAAGATAGCAGAATGTTTTAACAGAAGAACATAGGTTAATGCTTTGTGAAAGCCAAACTGAAGGACAAGTGACAGATGGCCCAGTAGGGGAGGGGGAGGATGGATTTGTCTTGGGACAAAAATATTTGAATGAGGAGAAAAGCTGTCGATGAGTGTAAACCACACACTAACAGCCATCTCCCCATTGGTTACAGTCAACATGATCTCTTGATGTATCTTGCCATTAAATAGTGCCTGATAAATAGATGAACTACTGTTCCCAGAAATTTGAGCGATCATTGTAAGGCTTGTAAAATATTGCTTCAACCTCAACTGGAGAGTTGTGTCCAATTTTGAATATCATTGACAGGATAGAAGTTCAGTTAACACAAAGTGCGGGAAAATCTCAGCAGGTCTGACAGCTTCTGTGGAGAGAGAATAGAACCAACATTTTGAGTCAGGATGACCCTTTGTTAGAGCTGGAGTCAGAGAGAAGAGCAGTACTTCTTCAGGGAAGACAGTCCTGGAAGAGAAACGGCAGTGAGTTAAACACTAAGATAAAAGCAAGATACCGTATGGAATCTGAAACAAAAACACAAAATGCTGGAAAATCTCAGCAGGCCTGACAGCATCCATGGAGAGAGAGAATAGAGTCAACATTTCAAATCTGGATGACCCTTCGTCAGAGCTGACATTTCACAGATGCTTTCTCTCTCTATAGATGCTGTCAGACCTGCTGAGATTTTCCAGCATTTTCTGTTTTCATTTCAAATTCCAACATCTGCAATATTTTGCTTTTATAGAAGGCTGGAGAAGAGAAGATCGAGAAGACACTTCATAAAATGTGTTCAAAATTATGAAAGACCTGGACAAAATAAATAGAGAGAAAGCATTCCCGTTGGCAGATTGGTCACAGATTTAATGGATTAGTAAAAGAAAAAGGAAACAAGTAACACTAAGTTTGGCTCCATGCTGGAGTTGGTGCCATCAAAATCAAGTACTTGTAAAATGGAGGAAAAACCATTTCCAACCATCATTAGTTCGATCCACCTGGTCCACCACAATTGCAAGAGCATATGCATGGTCTGGAATCATGCAGAGTGTGCTGGTTGTTACATCAAACAGTTGTAAGAACATAAATAGGGCAGAGGTTGGGCCCTAGAACCTGCACTTCCATTCAATGCAGTGATGTCTTTCACCTCAACTTCACTTTATCTCCAATCCTCCAAATCACAGAGACAAATAAAAAGTCTTTCTCAACCTTGAATGTACTCAATGATGGAGAATCGACAACTCTCTGCAGTAGAAAATTTAAACTATTCACAAAGATGCATGGAACATTTCTTCAGCTGCTACAGTGTTGTTGGATTACATTTGATTCTGGAGGAAGCGGTGCTGGACTCTGACAAGGAAGTTACAAGAGTTGAAAAGCGTCAGCAGAAATCCTGCATTGTGTCCGAGTGGCTGCCTCTCACCGATGGTCACTAATCTCTCTCCTGTGTCAACTCATCGAATTTTATCCCATTGACTATTAATGATGGTGTTCAAAGCTGTTACTTAAAAATTCCGAGAACCAAGAAACCATGGAAAACCTTCTACATTTCTCACATCCCCCCCTCCCAGAAATTCAGCCTTTTCTGTCCAATACAACATTTCAAAATGAATGTGTAAAGTAGCCCAGCCACCTCTTTTCACTTTCCAAGATGTCAAACTGCCTGAAACAGTACGAAATGCATTGGAGCTATTT
The DNA here is from genome assembly GCA_024679065.1 of Sphyrna mokarran. Lineage (NCBI taxonomy): Eukaryota > Metazoa > Chordata > Chondrichthyes > Carcharhiniformes > Carcharhinidae > Sphyrna > Sphyrna mokarran. The sequence goes on from JAGIQG010000024.1 coordinate 36,198,357, forward strand.
TAAGGAGGTCAACTCACAGTGAAACACTGAAATCTGAAATTTGTTATTTGTGTGGGTAAATGATGCTTTTAATCAAAGGAAAGATGTCCATGAGGAGTAACAGGAAGATTTTCAATTGCTCCAATAACTGTCAATGTCAAATATTCCTTGGTTTAATGTGAAGCAAACGCAGGTTGTATCTTTGAATATCCTAACTTGTACCTTCGGCAAATTCAGATGATCATTCTACATACTTGTGATAGTTTATTTTCCCCCACAGGACACTCATTGCTCCAATTTAGGTAAATTGGTGTGACCAAATGTTTATCACAGAATACTACAATGCAGAAGAGGCCTCTTGGCCTATCGAGTCTGCACCAATGCATGAAAGGCCCTGACCTGCCCACCTAATCCCATTTGCCAGCACTTGGCCCACAGCCTTGAATGTTATGACATGCCAAGAGCTCATCCAGGTATATTGTAAAGGATGTGAGGCTTCCAGCCTCCCAGGCAGTGCATTCCAGACCATTATCACCCTCTGAGTGAAAACATTTTTCTTCAAATCCCCCCCAAATCTCCCACCCTTCATTTTACCTTATTTCACCTAAAACTTGACCCTTCAACTAAGGGGAATAGCTGTTCCCCATCCACGCCCTTCATAATCTTAAACACCTCAATCAGGTTTTCAGCCCCTCAGTCTTCTCTGCTTCAAAGAACACAACCCAAACCTACCCTCTCTTTATGACTTAAATGTTCCATCCCAGGCATTTTCCTGATGAATTTCCTCTGCACCCCCTCACATCCTTCCTATAATGTGGGGACCAGGAATGCACACAGCACTTCAGCTGTGGCCTCACCAAAATTCTATACAATTCCAACATGACCTCTCTGTTTTTGTAATCTATACTCCCATTGATAAAAGGTGACTTGTGTGGACATTCCCAGCCAAGAGTGAAAGGATTGCAAAGAATTAAATATGTTGTTCTTTGTTCTTTGTTCTATGTTTTTAGCTTCTCTTAAATACAAATATAAATAAATAATTGTAAAGTCCTTTGATGAAAGAGTAGATTGAGTGGAAACATTTTTAATAAAAGCAAATGCAAAAACAATTAGCGGTGCTTCACGGGATTAGATTTATTTCTGGGATTGATTAATACTGTTCTTTTGTTGTTGTTCTTCAACAATAAACATGCACAGCATGAAACTCTCAGCAAAACAAATGCTATAAAGATGCCAGCAATTCATGGATGCTATTAACGTGGGATATGGAAGTGTATTATTATTCAAATCTTTGGCTGAATATTACAACACTTATAGAATTGTTTCTATTGTATATACATATATGTATTAAATCGCTTTTGAAAGTCAGACTCCACATTGACAGTCAATATCATAAAACCATAGAATTGCAGAATCCCTGCAGTGCAGAAGGACACCATTTGGCCCATCAAGTCTGCACTGACCACAATTCCACATATTTACCTATCCCCCTACCCCACATATTTACCCTGCTAATTCCCTTGACACAAAGGGGCAAGTTAGCATGGCCAATCAACCTAACCCACACACCTTTGGATGGAAAGCCTGCCCAGGTTTAGAGGTGGGATGATATTTCATTGGGTGGGGATATGTGAGGCAGTGACGCTGCCACTTTCCTGTCTTGATTAAATCTGGAGTAGAAAGACTCATTGTTTAATGGTCAAGCAAGTTCCCACATTCTGAGCCTTATTCAAAGCATTCAGTGCCTGATAGAGGTACCCAACAGAAGTGCCTGCTGAGGGCCAAACCCTGCCTTTTCCTCTGACCTTCTCACCAGATCCCAACCCTTTTCTCCCTTGTCTATACAAGGTCTCTGGTGCATGCCTTACCGGCAGCAGCTGTGGCTCCCAATGGCACTGGATAGCTGCTGACATCTAATTGGTTGGTAGCTCACGAGCGTAGGATTTGTGCCCCTGGAATCTATTACCTGGTGATGCCCCAGTGACTTCTAATTGTAACATTTAATGCCAGCAAGCTTTCCCCAACAGAGGTAACGTGGAGCTCCTGCCAGATCTCTAGATAGTGGCAGAACACCCATCACCAACATTAAATTCTGCCCATTGAATTATTTTCATTATTCACATGGAAACCATGAAACATATCTAACATTATTGAAACCCTTCAAAAATGAATGGTTCATTTTAAGGGAGATAAAGGACATTGGAAGTAGCCCATGTAGTCCTCATCAAATGGGCCATTCAATTAGAGGTCTGTATCTTACCTCTGTCTATCTGCCACAGTTCTGTAATCCTTAATAGCCTTGCCTAATAAAAAGGTCAATTTCAAATTGACCAAGAGGGGAATTTTGGTCCCTTATTTCTAATTTGCTCTTTAGCCACTTTTCTAGAGGTGGCAAACTCAATGGGCTGAATAGCCTCCTTCTGTATTGTAGGGATTCTAGATCTTTTTCATCTCTCCAAATGCTTGGCACTACTTTAAAAGTGATCCAGGAAACGTGTTGAAGGTAGAGTGGGAGCAAGGGGAAGATATTCTCCGCAGCAAGTTCTCTGGTCAAAGGAACAACTCTTTGAGTTGCCCCTTGTTGGCCATAGGAAAGGAAGCAGAAAAGGCAGCCAGCACTCAGGAAGGATTAAAATCTCACTAGGGACTCTTAGTAAAATCTTAGATATCGCAATTGGAAGTCGAGAGGATACCTCAGTTAAGAGTGCTGCACGCTCTGTACAAAAATTGGCAGCACTCATCTAAGTGACTCTTCCATTAACTGTAATGGATCTTCCTATGGGATTCAAGTGATGTTTATGCCACAAGAAACATGAATTATCTACACAATTGATCTATGCTCATTGACAAAGTTGTAAAATGAGATTAGATGGATCAAGTAAGCAACTGTTTATTGTAAGCATTCTGTCAATGACAACTTTTATTCATATAATGTCTTCAGTAAAACCACTAAGCCATATAATGATATATTATCAACAATGACAAGAAGGTTGTTCAAAGAGATATGTTTTGAGCAGTGCGATATTGAAGGAGGAAGTGATGGAGAGGCAGAAGGGTTTAGGGAGGATATTGTATAGTTGTAGTCAAGGCTCCAGATGAAAGAGTGATTAAATTCAGGAATACCCTTGAAGTCAGCAGCGGAAGGGAGGAGATATCTCATGAAACCAGTTTTGGATGACAGTAAAAGTCAGTAAAGAAAGACATGATAATGTACCAGAAGTTCTAAAATTTGTTCCTTCAGTGAGGAGCTGAAGGAAATCAGTATTAGTAGGGAAATGGTTTGGGGAAAATTGATGAGATTGAAGGATGGAGGCTGGTGCTCACAGCAATCCCACACAACCTTATATACACTTTACTCAACCCTTCCATTGTATACAAACTGTCAAACTGCTGTTCTGATATTCAGTGTTGAATGTGTAGAAATTTTATCTGGCTGGATATACCCATACGCTCTGTGTCCAAATCATACTGAAGCATCTCTGCATCCTCCTCACATTCACCCTCCCACCCAACTTTGCATCACTTGTCCTCCAACAGCAAGTTGTTCTGGTACTAGTAGACAGAGCCCCTCCCGAGCACAATGAAACAAGTTCTGCCCACACTGGATGGCAGTCCGAGCATAGCACCTGCTGCACAGAAATTGCTTCAGAAACAGAGGTGGTCTGTTCTGGACACTAATTCCTGCCAAAATCAAAGTGTTAATCTTGGAAATGTCATCAAATGTCCACCAAATCTAAGCACCCAATCAGGTCCTCCACTCTCCCATTCATGCTGAACAGCACAAGGCACTACCACAGTCCCTGGCCCAGAGGGTATAATTCAAATCCCCAGAGGACAATGCACTCGCCCACATCAATGGATCTGAGATGTTCCTTCAAAGCAGTTTGCTTTCAATGGCTGAGCTCAAGACCGTCCTGATTCACAAAATGAAGTGGCTCACTCCTCATACGGACAGTAATGTACAGCAAATGACTGGGTATGGGCTTCCTGACTCCCAAAATCATTGGGTGAAAATTCAGAGCCAACAAGTTTGCCAAGTCACCATAATTCAAGGCCAGGTGATTGATACAGAACCACACACCCCACCTTGCTAGGAATTATGCAAGCTCGACTCATAGGACGGTGCGGATAACTTGCAGGAAGCAGATTGCATACTTCCCATCCCTCAGGACTAAACATTCCTTGGAATCTGCATTGTGCCTGTCTGCTGCCATTAACATTGAAACTGACTATGGTTATCTTCACTGAGAACGCAGAACACACATCATCAAAAATAGTGCTCAGGAGTGGGGGTGGCCTCCGCTTCCCCAGAATACAATAGGAAAATCAATAAATGTCTCTCATTCAGGTCCAGGCATTGAGTGTTTGCAGCTGCTTGGGTGCTCTCACCAGAAGTATCTGATCTGACCCACAGTCAATGGCTAGCCGCACTCTACTATAGTGACCAAGGTTGTTGTAAGAAAATTCCTGGAGTTCCACAGGGGAAAATGAGAGCGTCCATTACCTTTGTAACAATGCACAAGGTGATTCCCTTTTCAGACGTAACGCCGAATCTCCCAAAAAGGAACGCCTCGTCTCGCAATCTGTTAAGTATGTAGGAAGGTGTGAACAGTTCTTTAGTAATGTTTAGTGGTTAACTAACAGAAATACCTGTTACTTACTTTAAAATTAAAACTTACATTTCCCTGTTAGTTAAATAACTAAATAACATTCCGAATAAAATAAGATTCCACTGGAATGCTGTTTAAATAAATACAATATCCATTCATTAACAAAAAAAGTAATAGAGTTTAGTCACTCAAAAAAATACACAACCAGGTTTTGTCTCTTTCGGAATCTTCTGGAGTTTCTTGGTTGATTTCTCTGCCTGTAAGTCATTTCTGGTTTGGTACATTTTGCTGGTGAGATGGTGCATTCTTTTAAGAGATATATAAAGATGGCAGGGTGGGAAGCTGCTCTCTCGCTCTTGAGACTTGAGAGGTGGCAGTTGCTATGTCATGTTTTTCCCTCTCTTTTATACCTGTGATGACCTATCAATTTCCCTATAATAGGATTGGTCTGGCAGTGTCAACATCATCAAATTCAAATTTTATAGGCTCTTGACAGCTGAGTGCCTATTTTAAATTGTTAGGGCAAAATTCAAAAACATTCAAATACCTGAAGCCTGTAACCAAGACAACCCTATTGCCTGGCCTTGGATACAAACGTTTCAGCTTAGGATTCAGTAAGTACTTTGCATTGTAAAACTCCAAGCATTGAAACAAGCATCAGATTTTAAAGAGACCACACAATGTTTCCTCTCCTCCCCACCATTTTTACATTCTTTACATCTTTACAAATGCAACTTCACAGCAGCTTGCTGCAGATGGACTAATTCATTTCTAGTGCCCACCAATAAACCACTATCCTCCTCTGGAAGGTCGCTGCCCAAATGATCTACCACATTGAGTACAGTGGATCGCATAGACCTACAAGCTAGTGCCAAATTTGCCTCAATCCTATCCCCTGGATCAATGACAGAGGCATCCTCCTTGGACTTTAAGGGCTCTGGGTGAGGGAACAGCAGTCACTCAGGGCATCCCTCTGCTTCTGGCACTAGGTTGCCCAGAAAGCCCAGCAAAAACTTTTGCATCTAACATCATAGTGGAGCAGGGAATTCCACCTTGCTATCCCCACTCAATAAAACAATGTTCGAGGCACCACTGCAGTCCCCTAGTGGGTCAAATGGTGGCTTGGGATTAATAGATGGTTCTGGGTGAAGGGCTGCCTCAAGCACTATACATTCAGCACCCTCTGAGATGCCTGGTTCAGGATATCGTCACAGCATATTAGTATTGCTCTTCTCATTCAGAGAGCAGCGCAAGGGTTCACAGGGTTCAAGAGGATGTCACCGCCTCCATCAGGTAGGGGAGGGATGACATACTTGACTCTGCATCTTGTGAAGCTCTCCTCCTCCAAGGTGTCGCACCACTTCTGGGTGAGGTTATGTCACAACGTCAGGGACTAACCCTTTCCTCGCTCCCCTCTGTTTGATGTCCTACCCTCTAGGTTTGGACTTCAAGTTATAAAGGATGGCAAGTAACTTGACCTCGCCTGCCTCAATGCTGCCACATGCTGAACTGTGTGCAGGGATTCTGGAGGGTACAACATTTGGTGCTGGGGCACCAACAGGTCAAGGATCATGTACCAATCTGATGCTGGGTCCAGAGCTCTTATTTTCTCCAAAGCTGGTGTTGTCAAGGAATTTGGTTTGTGTTTGGGCTGGGACCACTTTAAGTTTTAGCTTTATAACTTGCCTTTTTCCTGCAAGACATTCTTTCCTCAACTCACCAATAGCTGACACAGCATGGTGTGTTGGCATCACTTTCTCTTGTGAGGAGGAAATGGAATGGCAGTGAGAGGTGTGGCAGTGCCAGTCATGGCCACCCAGTTTGACTGGTGAATTCAGAGGCAGAGCAGTTCTTCCTTGCTTGCCCATCTCCTTACAGACGTGTCAAAACACATGGTCTGCTGCCCAAAGACACGTGAGGCAGCTCCTCATGGAGGACTTGAAAGCTCCCCCCTCCACTCCCCAGCCCCCCAAAGTCCTCCCAGGCCAGGTAGATGAAAACCTGATAGCATCATAGAATCTCTACAATGCAGAAGGAGGTCCATCGAGCCTGTACCAAGAACAATCTGACTCAGGCCCTATCCCTGCAACCATATGTCTTTGCCCTGCTAATCCCGCTGACACTAAGGGGCAATTTAGCATGGCCAATCAACCTATCTCTTGTATCTTTGGACTGTGGGAGGAAACCAGGGCACCCGGAGGAAATACATGCAGACACGTGAAAAACGTGCAAACTCCACACAGACAGTGACCCTGGGCTAGAATTGAACCCAGCCTCTGGCACTGTGAGCGCTAACCACTGTGCTACCCTAATAAATCTTCATTCCCTGACCGGGAATCAAATCCAGGTCATGGCAGTGAAAGCGCAGATTCCTAACCACAAGACAACTAGGAAAATTAGCTGGAAGGAGTACATATGGAGAAGACTCACCCCTATAGGCCAAGCAGGATCTCATTTACCCCAGTTGACATGTATGGGGGAGGAGGCTCTCAATAGAGACAAAAGGTAGGATGTTACTCAAAATTAGCCAGTGATTGAGCAGGCCATTAACAAGGGGGCTGACAGTTCAGGGCCATTGGGTGATAGCTTCAGGTGGATCCACGAACAGAAAAGTTCCACACACCATGAGTCCACTCCGGAGAGTGAGGTACACCATCCACTCATCCTTGAGAAAAAAAAAGGAGAGTTTTGCCATACATTTTAGTGATTGCAACTCTGACTGAGGGGCTATTTCATCCATAATCTTCACACAGGCCTCAGTGTTCATTGCAGGGTGGCTGTAACACTTCACCTCCTATTGTCTTGTCAATAATTTGAAGGCTGAAAGTCAAGGGGGGACAACAATGGCTGAAGGAGACACTGCTCCTACATAAGTAACCCTGGCAGACTTTGCCACTGGCAAAATGGTGTCACCTATTTTTTGCCTTTCTCCCTTCATGAATAGAGGGATTATAGTTGCTATCTCTAATCGGATGGAACCTTCCCAGAATATAATGCATTTTGGAAAATTAACACCAAAACATCTACAACGTCATTAGCCACTCTTAAGAATCTAGGGTGAAGTTCATTCAGATTTGGAGACTTGTCAGCCCACAGCTCCATTATTTTACTCAGTACTCCTTCCCTAATGACTGTAATTCTATCAGGTTCCTCTCTCTCCCCTTCACTCCTCATTTATAGCTATTACCAAAACCTTTCTTATAACCAGTTTGGGGAAAACAAAACAACAACAATATATTGCTGTGTTCTTGTCCTAAGGTTCTTGAATTCTCATCCCTATTTTGATAGTCCTTTTTCTCATCTTGTGACTCAGGAGTGGGAATATTAATAACTGAGCCATAGGTTGAAACATTGCATTCAAACTGATGAAATAGAAGCTCTTGACTAAAATGAAAAATTGAAATAAAGCGAGATAAGAACAGTCCAAGTTATAAATAGCTAACTGCAGGAAAAGGTAATACAATGATCATTCACAATATTTACTGTTTTATCTTGATTCCCTGTTTTGAGATTGTCAAACAGGGTACAGCTCCATTTGGAGAGAGAGCCTTACACATGTTTTTTTTTTACATGAATTCTCAGTGTGTTCTGAACTGCTATAAAGAAAACAGAAACTGATCTAACCCCGGCTGCAATTCTCTGTTTATTGTTTACTTCTTAGCTGTTCATCTCCATGGAAACCTTGGGTCAAATGAGCATTTCTAGGAAACTAGACAAGGTACAAAATAACCCTCTTTCAGAAAAACTCCTCAAGCCCACTTTAGTCTTAAAAGGACATTACACAAAAGAAAACGTGGGATTTTCCCAGCACCTGGATCACCACAGTCAACAATACAAAGGATGATTCTCCCACCTTGCCACATTAATTTTCTAGTGCAGCGGGGTTGGAGAATCTTGCAGCTGGGAATGCACAGTCCCAATGCAAGCACATCCCCCAACTCCAGGCCTACACTGGAAGCCAGTGGGAAGACCAGGTAGGTCATCTTGATCCATTTTTAATATAATTTAAATGTAATTAGTAAGCCCGGGACTAAATTCTCTTAGCTCACTAGCCTCTCCCGCCCGCCAGAGTCTTTCACTCCAACAGGGTTTACACTTTCGGAGAATGATCAGTTTGACCTTGCTGGAATGAAAGGAAGGCAATCGGGGCTCCCCAGGGGGATCAGGCAATGGGGATGGTGCCTCTTGGGCATGAGCACCTTGGCAGTACTAGCCTGTGCCCTTTGGCAATGCCAAAGGATCAAAATGCCTATGCCCACAGAGCACTTAGGTACTGTCCATCAGGCATGGGGTAATGCCAAGGGGGCAGGGCATGATGGGAAGAGGCTGAGGGGGTGATCAGTGGGGATGGGAGTCCTTCTCCCACTCTGCATTGGGATTGGTCAGGGCAGGAGTGACTGGGGGGGTCGTAAGCCAGGCAGGGTCTGCCAGGAAAAGGGGGTGGAGGGTCTGTGGAGTCTGCACTGCGGTGGGGCAGGGAGGTGGGATCTTCACTGGAAATCAGGGCAGAGTAGACCAGGAATGGTGGGGAGGGCAGGGGAGGAGTAAGAGATAGGGTGATGAGGGGTTGGTGGACAGCACTGCGAGGTCCTGGGTTGCCAGTGATTGAGCAGGGCCATAAACAGAGGCTGACAGTTGAGGACCATTGTGCACATGCAGAGGCCACTGATTTCAGCCTCCCAGGCGGGAATAGGTCCCGCTCCCTGAAATCTAATGATATTCATGCTGGTTGCTTCTGCATTGCAAAGAGTGGGAGATACTAGTCTGAACTCCTACTGAAAGAAAAGTGAACTTAACACTTCAAATATGTGAGAATTCCAGTCACAGTTCATGTTTGCTGCACTTAATCATCCAAATGAGCATGTAGCACAATTATGACAGTGATCTGCATTGCAATTGCATGTTACGAGTTAACTGCACACTGAGATCCCCATGTCCATTTTTGATGGGTTTCCAGCTTAACCCTCTGAGTATTTCTGAATCCGAGGTTACATTGACCATTCTGGGGTCAGTATGCTGCAGGAGGTCTGTGACTTTGATTTGCTGTATATTGTTTCAATAAATTAGTAAAGTAATAGGACAGCAATAGGGGAGTAGTAATAAGTAATAGAATGGCATGGTGGTTAGCACTGCTGCTTCACAGTGCCAGGGACCTGGATTAGATTCCTGCTTGGGTCATTGTCTGTATGGAGTTTGCACATTCTCCCTGCGTCTGCATGGGTTTCCTTCACGTCCTCTGATTTCTTCTCACAGTACAAAGATGTGCGGGTTCGGTGGATTGGCTATGCTAAATTCCCCCTAGTGTCAGGATGACTAGCTAGGATAAATGCATATGGTTATAGAGATAGGATGGGATTGTGGTCAGTTCAGAGTCAATGGGCCAAATGGCCTCCTTCTGCACTGTAGGACTCTATGATTCTAAAATGAATCCTACCTCATGAGGCTTCTATGGTGGATTGGATCATGAAGCAATAGCCTATCAGTCTGACTAACTCTGATTCTGAACTACTGGTGTTTTTCCAGAGAATGGCAGATAAAAACTAAACACAGTAGATGACAACTGTTGTCAGAGAAAGCCAGCCAGATGTTAATTATGAAGATTGTAATGCTTGTTTGATCAATTGGAGATTTTATTTAATTAATTAATTGGCTTTGACATTTTCCAAATATTCATTTGCGATAACCAAGGAAATTGGAATTGTTTTTGAAACATTTCTTTTAAATACATGGGTTTTAGGCTGCAGTGGCAATGCCAGTGTTTGCTGCCCTTCCCAAATTGACCTGGAACTGGATAGTCTTGATAGGCTATTTCAGAGTCAACCATGTTGCTGTGGTCCGTGTTCTGCATGAAGAAGCGTAGCCCCTTTAAGAGGGCAGGTCACATGACCTGCGTGGGAAACACCATACCATGCTGTACCCCAGGTCACCTGACCCAGCCTCTTAAAACGGCTACTCCCTGCATACTTAACTGTTTTAGAGTCATATGTAGGCATGATAGCAGATTAATTTCCTTAAGGAAATTAATGAACCAGATGGGATGTTAATGTTAGTTTCACAGTTCCAGACTAGCCTTCATTCCTTGAATTGAAGTGAATTGTAGTAAAGCTCTTTGGATTTGAACCAGTGTTCTCCAAAGCATTGGATTAATAATCAAGAGGTCCAGCCCAATGATATTACCATCACTCTGAATGTTCTAAACATTAAGAGATAATAAATTTCCTTTGATCTATGAATTGGAATGGTTAGCTGTACTGTAATGACCTTTAGCTGTTGGATACATCTGTTCCCAAAGAGCAATGTGATTGAGCTTTTTCACCCATTTACTCTGAAGTAGAGTCTGTCTTACATATATCATGATTTTATTTAATAATTTGAGCATATTTATATGAGATGAAGAAGAAGCTGGAAATATAAGACTCTCCTCGCACACTGAGGATTCTCCAGGTTACATCCTGCACTGAAATATTCAGTACTTTATGGCTGACATTCGATTACTAATATTGCAATATAAGTCCTCCTAGCCTTTGTCTTGAATTGATAGATGTCAAATGTTACCGCTAAGTACTGTTATTCACTGAGTTCCTGTGATTTGTTTTAGAGATGTCTTTATGAGAGTTTTAGATATTGTTAATCTGCCCTTGAAGCACTTTACCTTTTTAATTTCACTCTCTACCTGTGTTTTATTTCACAGGATTTTTCTCTGTGCTGAAATATTGTTCAGTCACACAATTATTATTTTAAATACGGTAAAATAAATTGCACACTACATCTTGGTTCTGCTTTTCTTTAGATCAAGTATTGATGAAGCTGGTTGAAGATGAGATTCATGGATTTTGAAAAGGTAGTCAAAACTGGTGGTACAAAACGTATAATTTGAGGTTTATAAATTGCCACCTTTAACTAGAAGTTCATTGTTTCTTTAAAAACTTGCTAAACCATGAATTATTTAAATCATATACATTTTGTACATGTAAGAAGAAGCTTTAGTCCATCACTCCAACAGTGTTAATAGTGATTTGGGGGCTGTTTTTTTTAAAAAAAATTTTTGTTCTTTCACAGGATGTGCGCATCACTGGCTCAGTCAATGTTTATTATCCATCCTTAACTGCTCAAGGGAAGGTGGTGCTGAGTTGCCTTCTTAAACCGTTACACTCCGTGTGACATGAAGCTCAGTTAAGATTGGAGTTCCAGGATTTTGAACCCATGACAGTGAAGGAACTTCACAGATTGTGACTTGGAAGGGAACTTGCAGGTGGTGGTGTTTCTGTACATCTACTACCCTTGTCCTTCTGGGTGGTAGAGGTTGGAGGTTTTGAAAGTGCTGTTGAAGATACCTTGGCAAGTTGATGCAGTGCATCTTAGAGGTGGTGCACACTGCTGCCACCACGCATTTGTTGCAGAGGGAGTGAATGATGACAGTGAAAAATAAGATACTAATCAGCTGGTGGTATTGAGTGATGAGTTAGAGCAGCACTCATCCAAACAAGCAGAGAGTATTACTTCACACTCTTGAATTGTAACTTGTAGTTGGTGAATGGGCTTTGGAGAATTAAGATGTGAGTTGCTCATCACAGAACACTCAGCCTCTGACCTGCTTCTGTGGTCACAGTATTTGTGACTTCAATTTCTGGTCAATGATAAGCTCCAGGATGTTGGAGGAGATACTTAATGCCATTAAATATCAAGATGATGTGGTTGGAATCTCTCTTGTAGATGGTCATCGCATGGAATTTGTGTGACCCAAAATGTTACTTGCCATGTATCAGCCAAACCTGAATGCTGTCAAGTTTTGCAGTATATGGACATGGACTGCTTTAGTGTCTGAGGGTCATGAATGGTGCTGAATATTGTGGAATCATCAACAAGTGTACCTATCTCTGACCTTATGATAGAGGCATCATCATTGATTAAGCACCTGAAGATGGTTATGCCTCAGATACTACCTTGAGAAATCTCTGTAGTGATGCCCTGAGAGTGAAATGATTGACCTCCAACAGCCACAGCCATCTTCATTTGTGCCAGCTATGACTCCAACCATTGAAGAGTTTTCCCCCTGATTCCCATTGTCTCCAATTTTGCTAGATCTCAGTTCTGCCATATTTGGTCAAGTGCTGCCTTGATATCAATGCCAGTCACTCTTGGAGAATAAAGGCCTGGAAGATAATCAGGTTATTGTGGGACTGAATACACTACCATCTATACAATGGTGTAAGAGCTACATGACATACCGAGGGTCCCTGTTGAAATTTATAAAATTCAAAAAGCAGAATGTACATTTTTAAAAATCTCAGAATTTTACTCTTTCAAAACAACTTTTAGGTCGACCTAAAGGCCAAACCTATTGAGAAACTGGACATCCTGTAATTAAATATTCTAAGAAATCACAGTACCTCAAGCCTAAGTAGAAACTTAGAAAAAGTCCAAAATAACATCTATTAGTTCAGTGAACTCGCTGACAAATTGATCCTAATGTAGTACATCGATGAATCCTCAACCAACTTCAATGATGTATGAAAAGTCTTAGACCAATTCTTTAACTTTTATGTTGTGTTGTTTGCACCAAGCTTAACAATAAGGGTAATAAATCCCTGGTAATGCTGAGAAAAAAAATACCAACGCAAACAACACAAAAACACCAGAGAGGCAAATAATTTACCAGAAGTCCTCAAAATATACCTTATTGGAAATCCTGACAGTTATTCAAATTACAGCATCAATTGTCAGTGCAGGTGGTACAACTAAAGGTGAAGGAAGAAAAGTTATTTCAAATTTCAAAATTCACAAAAGGAAAATGAGATTGGAAAACATTCGCACCAAAGATTTGAAAACTTTGAAATACAAAATTCAAACTGAGTATGTGCCTTTGAAAGCACATGAAAAATTCAAGTTTTCAACAGATCAAACTGTCAAAGATCTGAACAAACAAATTCCTGGGACATCCCACAAGTATGAAGAAGAAATGACAATTGTAAATTCTACTGTTCTGAATCAAAGCAGGCATTGGGAAAATTCAACCAGAAATACAGCATAACAATAGGCAGAAAATGCACTTAAAGTTAGGGCCTAAAATGAAATGAAGGCCATATTGGCAGAGAAGACTCGAGAATGCTTTATATTCCAGGGGAAATCCAAGAGGTATAAGACAGAGCTGAAGGAAATTGTTGGACATTTGGGAAACATTACATTTATAGAGATATATGTGAAAAAAATAAGCAGTTAGAATAGCAGGAGTAAGTAAATCTTCTTACAAAGGGAAAGCCTCAGAAGCACAATTCTGTGATTCAAATCCAGAACACTGCATTTGCCTGACGAAGACACAGAGTGTTGAAAGCTCGCAATTTTACTATCAAATAAATCGGTTGGATTTAAAATTGGTGTTGCTAAATTCTTACTGAGTTCTTACTACCCAAGTCCAACGCCGGCATCTTTACATCATATCTGAAGCTGGCCATTCTCACCTGGAAAACTTATGATTTAAATATTCTAATTATTCACAAGCTGATGGTTATACTGGGATGCGGGAAGGTTGAAATAAAATATATACACCTGTAAAACTAATCAAGAATAGCATACAACAAAACATGAAAAAAAAACGATCCAAAATTCTACCACCCAGCCCACCATGGAATTGGAGCAGGCGAGAGCAGACAGTGGAAATGTCCATTGACATCGGGCAGGAATTTCCAGTCTCGCTCAAACGTAGCTGTAAATCCCGTGATATCATTTGTGGTTGCACAACGACACAGTGGTTAGCACCATTGCCTCACAGCACAAGGGACCTATTTCGATTGCAGCTTCAGGTGTGGAGTTTGCACATTCTCCTCCCTGTCTGCATTGGTTTCCTCCACGTGCTCCGGTTTTCACCCAGAGTCCAAAGATGTGCAGGTTAGGTTGATTGGCCATGCTAAATTGCCCCTTAGTGTTTGGGGGGAGGGGAGGGGAGGGGGAGTGGGGCAAGATGGCGATAAATACATAAAGTTATCAGGATAAGGCTTGGGTGAGATTGTGGTCAGTGCAGACTCGATGGGCTGAATGGTTTCCTTCTGCACTGTAGGGATTCTAAGATGATTTTGACTCCTAATATTGTCAAGGACAAGATTACTCGTAAATTTAGAATTGTTACCTTTCATGTTGTAGGCAGATATTAACTCACAACTTGACTTAAAAACAAAAAAAAAGAATATATCTGCCCACATTCCTGGTAAATTTGACTTTGTATAGATTTCACAATGGGCAGCGTCACATTGTTCTGTTATACAGGCTTCCAAAAAAATTGGGCAGATATTTTATCATGCATTTTGCATTATTGCAACAATTAAAATCGTCTCTTTACGTGACATTCTCTGATTGGGGGTGTCACAGTGTACAGCAAGTGGCGGGATGAAGCCACATATGCAAAACCTCCATTAGATGGTGTCACTTCAAGAAGAAAAAATGTGTTGAATGCGAGTTCTGAAAATAATGCATGACAGATTGAATCACGGGATAAAATATCGACATGGAGAGTTAGTGTTAAGCGTACAGGTATCTCCCTTCACCACACAGATTGATTTTGCAACTTAATACTGCCCTTTTTACTTCCACCTGTTTGATATTGCTTTATGTAATTATGTAACACTCATTTAATGTCATGGGATATTAACTCAAAGAAATCTCTCTCTTGGCCCTACAAAAAAGGAAAACTAAATTAGATTGATAGAGTAGGACTTGCTCTTCTGAACTTGGGATTCATGTACATTGCTGGGCAGCTTTGAGATTTTTTTTGTCTATACTATTTCTGACTGCGAATACCAAAAGTTAAATTTATTTATTAGTGTCACAAGTAGACTTACAATATCACTGCAATTCAGTCACTCAAAATCCCCTAGGTGCTACATGCTGGTGCCTGTCCGGGTACACTGAGGGAAGATTTAACATAATCAATAAACCTAACCAACACTACTTCTGCACTGTGGGAGGAAATGTGGGCACTCGGTGGAAACCTGCACAGACACAGGCAGAATGTGCTGACTCCATATAGACAGCAGCCCAAGCCAGGAATCGAACTGAAGTTCCTGGCACTGTGAGGCAGCAGTGCTAACCACTGTGCTACCGTGCCACCAAAGGTGATGAGTGCAAATTTCAAATCCCCAAAAGCATAAAAGTAGGTCAATATCCATTCACGGATTAATGGCATTCAACACGGTCTTAAAAAGTGAAAATATTGGAGGGTTGAGGCTCTAATGAAGATGGTTATATTCAAGGCAAACAGCACTAGATTATAGAATACTAAATGCACTTGACCTTTCTCAGGTCTTTCATGGTGTCACTATTATAAACAATCATAGCTGAACTGTTTACAGGAGGCATTAAGGAAGGTAATAATTCACAATTGATTTTGTGCCTCCTCAGAACTATACAGTACTTTTTATAACTCAAACCTTATCGATCACAGAAACAAACACTAACAGTAGAGAGTGGATAAAGAGTATGCGACAGCTGATGACTGTGTTTGACAGCTTAAACATGAGGAGGAATGTCAGGACTCTGTTGAAGTTAACCCAATGCTAGTTTTATACTATTGTCAGCATCAGTTTCTCACTATTGATGCGTTTATTCCACTTTGGTGAAACAACCAAGTGCACACCCACCCAAACACAAGTCAAAGATATTGGCAGCAACACTTTCTTTTCAAAAACAAAATCTGCGATAACAGTTTACTGAGAACACAACATCAGAGCCAGACATGCAACCACAATGTAGAGATACAAGGATGGGAGAATTCCCAAACCACTCGCCATGGAAAGCGGAGAAGGTGTATGGACTATGTAAAGGTCCGTTGACCTTGGATGGGATTTTCCAGATTCAGGGTGAGAGCAGCCAGAAAATCCCATCCCAATGGTCAATTTAATTCTTAAGCAAGAAAAAACAAAATCCTGGAAATCTCAGAATCTAAAATATGTTGCTCATGCCCCTTTGGATGACTAATTCTCCCGTGGATGTGCTTTTGTAGCCCAGGATTCATCTTGCATCAATGTGAGGAGGTAGTGATTTATCTTCAAACTGATGCTGCAAATAACTCGTCCTGTTAGGGAATCAGTAGTAATTGGAGGTACAAAAAAATGTTGAGAATCTTTAAGAGTAGTGTTATGGTATTGGTCCACTATGAGACAGAAAAGGTCCAACAAAGCCATCCAACAGAAGCTTAAGAACTCCCAGTGCACATGACTCTGATGAATTTTTAATTTTTAATTGAGAAAGAGAAAAGTCTACTTCAAGGAGGAAAATAGATGGCTCTTAAATGGAATTGCCAAGAGAACATGGAAATACACTGGTTGCTGATTTTACACAATGCAACAACAATGGATGTAGGTGCAATGCAATGATAAGCAGTACAGGCCAGTTGGCATCTGTGGGAGGGTAGGTTGACGTTTCATGGAGTCATAGAGGTTTAGAGTCACAGTGGATTACAACATGGAAACACAGGCCCTTTGGCTCAACTTGTCCATGCCATTCCTTTTTTAAAAACCCCTAATCTAATCCCAGTTGCCTGCTTTTGAGCCATGTCGCCTTAAACAGATCTTATCCATGTAACTGTCTAAATGCTTTTTAAATTTTCCTCTTTCTTTTCCACTCATCTCTTTTGTTCCATCCTCCTCCATCTCTCCATTTATTCATCTCCTTCTACTCCAGTCTGCCTCCTTCCCTCCCTCTGTCTCCACCTTAGTCCAATTATCAATGTCTTCCAAACCTCATCACTACACTTGATCTTGAAGTATTAGAGATTGATGTGCTCGCTCAACCATCCCACTTTCTTTCAATATTATCGATGTTAAGAAAAACTGTTATTATGAGGGAATGGCATCATTTAGAATGGTGGAACAACTAGGTTATTTGCTTGAATAAAGGCACAAATTTCCTCCCTTTTATATGACTGGACCCAAGCATAGTCTTAAAAAGTCTGGTAGAATATACATCAAATGAAGCTCAGGAAATCACCAGTGGACTGAGGTAAAGATGCTTAAATGATAGGCATGCCTGAGGAAAACTTAACAGGAAGTGTTGGAATATGATGCCATGATAAAACAGTTGATGACAGTGTTTGACATACCCACCATACAATTTAAAGAAAAATCTGGAAGGATAGAGCTGGTATCTGTAAAAATAGCTGTGTACTGCCCTCATTCTTTCATTGATAGCTATACCTTCAGTTGTCCAAGGCCAAGCTCTGGAATTCTCACCCTAAAACTTTTATGAACTTACACTCAGAGCATTTGGTTTCCTGACCTAAGAGCGTCCAATGTGACTCGGCCTCAACTTCTGTTTCGTGTCATTTTCGTAAAGCAAATTGGAATGTTTTACTATGTTAAAGATAATACTTAAATTCAGTTTGTTATTATTGCTACAGAAAATAGGGAGCTTTATTTCCATGTGGCTTAGCTGACTATTTGAGAGTCAACCACATTGCTGTGGCTCTGGAGTCACAGGTACATAGAACATAGAACATTACAGCGCAGTACAGGCCCTTCGGCCCTCGATGTTGCACCGGCCAGTGGACCCTCTAACCTAAACTATTCCAACATCATCTATATGCCTATCCACCGACCATTTGAATGCCCCCAAAGTAGGCGAGTCCACAACTGCTGCAGGCAGGGCATTCCACGCCCTCACCACCCTCTGTGTAAAGAACCTGCCTCTGACATCCGTCCTATAACTACCACCTCTTAATTTAAAGTTATGTCCCCTCGTGTTGGTCATCACCATCCGAGGAAAAAGGCTCTCACTATCCACCCTATCCAATCCCTTGATCATCTTATACGCCTCAATTAGGTCACCGCGTAACCTTCTTCTCTCTAATGAAAATAACCTCAGGTCCCTCAGCCTTTCCTCATAAGGCCTTCCCACCATACCAGGCAACATCCTGG
Organism: Sphyrna mokarran; assembly: GCA_024679065.1. Classification (NCBI taxonomy): domain Eukaryota; kingdom Metazoa; phylum Chordata; class Chondrichthyes; order Carcharhiniformes; family Carcharhinidae; genus Sphyrna; species Sphyrna mokarran. Next base: position 36,216,850 of record JAGIQG010000024.1, read on the forward strand.
TAAACCTCCTCTGCACCCTTTCCAATGCTTCCACATCTTTCTTATAATGCGGCGACCAGAACTGTACGCAATACTCCAAGTGCGGCCGCACCAGAGTTTTGTACAGTTGTAACATAACCTCACGGCTCCTAAATTCAATCCCTCTACCAATAAAAGCTAACACACCGTACGCCTTCTTAACAACTTTATCAACCTGGGTGCCAACTTTCAAAGAGCTATGTACTTGTACCCCAAGATCCCTCTGCTCGACAACACTATTAAGGGTCCTTCCATTAGCCCTATATTTCATATGCCTGTTATTCCTACCAAAGTGAATCACCTCACACTTATCCGTATTGAATTCCATTTGCCACCTCACGGCCCAGCTCTGCAACCTATCTATGTCCCTCTGCAAACTGTAACATCCATCCTCGCTGTCTACAACTCCCCCCACTTTGGTATCGTCAGCAAATTTACTAATCCAACCCTCTACACCCTCATCTAGGTCATTTATAAAAATGACAAACAGCAGTGGCCCCAAAACAGATCCTTGAGGTACACCACTTGTAACTGCACTCCAGGTTGAATATTTCCCATCAACCACCACCCTCTGTCTTCTACCAGCTAGCCAATTCCTAGTCCAAACTGCTAAATCACCTTCAATCCCATGCATCTGCACTTTCTGCAGTAGCCTACCATGAGGAACCTTATCAAACGCTTTGCTAAAATCCATATACACTACATCAACTACCTTACCCTTATCTACCTCTTTGGTCACCTCCTCAAAAAACTCAATAAGGTTTGTGAGGCATGACCTACCCTTCACAAAACTGTGCTGACTATCCCTAAGCAATTTATTTCTCTCTGGATGCTTATAAATCCTATCCCTTATAATTCTTTCCAAGACTTTGCCCACAACAGAAGTCAGGCTCATCAGTCTATAATTTCCAGGATGGTCCCTACTCCCCTTTTTGAACAAAGGGACAACATTTGCCATCCTCCAGTCTTCCGGCACTATACCTGTAGCCAACGACGACATGAAGATCAAAGCCAGATCAGATAAGGAAAACAGATTTCTTTCCCTAAAAGGACATTTGTGAGCCAGATAGGTTTTTTTGACAATGGTTTCACGATCATCAGTAGATTCTTAATTCCAGATTTTTTATTATATTATTGATTTCAAGTTTCATCATCTGCTGTGACGGGATTTGAACCTGAGTTCCATAGATCACTAGCTGAGTTTCTGGATTAATAATCTAGCAATAATACCACAAGGTCCTCACCATGCTTCCTCACTGCATTATCCCCTAGCAATCAACAACCTGAAAAGTAAAGCTAAACTGGAAGGAAAAATATTATTGAAAGAATCAGTAAACAGATCATGTATATGACCATTGGTCTCCAGTAAATTGTAAGAAATAAATTAAATAGTAAATGCCACAGGCTCTAATTTTCACCCTAATTGGAAAACAACAACATGAAAATTTATATTTTAATATATTGGGATTGTTTCCAATGAATTAATTTGGTATTTTTGTAAATTACTGTATTAAGAAATACTTGCAAGTGTGTGTGTCTGTGAGAGATAAAGTTAATTTATTAGTCACAAGTAGACTTACGTTAACACTGCAATAAAGTTACTGTGAAAATGCCTTAGTCGCCACACTCCAGCACCTGTTCGGGAGATATTCTGGAGATGTTATTTTGTAGTCATTTGGACAGTATGGTGGCACAACGGCTAACACTGCTGCTTCACAGCATCAGGGGCCCACATTCAAATCCTGGTTTCAGTCACTGTCTGTGTGGAGTTTGCACATTTTCCCTGTGTCTGCGTGGGCTTCCTCCCACAGTTCAAAGATGTGCAAGTTAAGCAAATTGGCCATGTTAAATTCTCCCTCAGTGTACCCGAGCAGAAGAGTGGCGGCTAGAGGATTGCAGTGTGAATGTTAGCCTACTTGTGACTAACAAATAAATACTTCTTCATGTAAATAGTTGCCCTTATAACTTACAGAATCCCTGCAGTGCCAAAAGAGGCCATTCAGCCAATCAAGACTGCACCAACAACCATTTTACCCCGGCCCTACCACCCTAACTCCTAGCAGATCCTGATGAAAGCTTGATGGTTTGAGGGATAGGGTGGTTGGGAGGTGTGGAGTTGTGGGGAGTTGGAAGAGGGGACTCATTTACCTGTGGGAGGGAACATACATGGGAGCTGTGCAGATGCCAGTGATGGCTGTCTCTGTGGGGTAAAGGGGAATGGGTCCAATCTCAGCAATGTGCAGACAGAAGTATAGGAGGGGTGACAGCATTGAGTGTTTGGATGAGGAAGGGATCCGACATGTGCCATCGACTGCTTGAATGGGGGAAGGACGGGTACAGGGAAAGGGTCCAGTGATGGTTTTGGTCATGTGTGCATGTGCGTGTGATGTTTGAGAGTGTTGGGGGAAGTTTGGGGGCAAGGCCTAGTCCTTAACGTTATTTGATTTTGGAATTATGGTGAGCATATCATTTTTCAAATAAGGTACAATTTGATTGACCCACTAGGAAACTTGTATTAAAACAAATTTTAGTTAAGAACATGTGTTTTAAAAAAACCAAAAGAATTGGCATAAATTTACCAATTATAATTCTTAGACATAGCAAAGTATAATTCTTTTAACAATATAAGTTTAATCATTAGTGTTACAAGTAGCCTTACATTAACTCTGCAATGAAACTACTGTAAAAATCCTCTACTTGGCACACTCCAGCACCTGTTCTGGTACACCAAGGGATAATTTAACATGGTCAAAGTACCTAACAAGCACCCAGCATGGCTTTTGGACTGTGGAAGGACACAGAGCTCCCAGAGGAAACCTACACAGACACTCCACACAAACAGTAATCGTGGCCATGAATTGAACCCAGGCCCCTAGTGCCATGCGACAGTAGTGCTAACCACTGTGCCACCATACTTTTTAACAGCTATTCATCTTAATTGTTTCAACTTAAGCAACATCCCCAGATATCCATCTTACTTCAGAACCAATTAGTGCCAAAAACAGATATGTTCATGTGGATACTATATTTCCAATCTTTTAACCCCTCTGGATAGACAGAGAAATATACCTACCTTCTGACTCTCATACAGCAATGTTCAAAGAAGGGTATATCCTTAAGCATGATGTAGAGATGCTGGCGTTGGACTGGGGTAAACTCAGTAAAGTTTTACAACACTAATTCTAAATCCAACCAATTTATTTGATAGTAAATCCGCGAGCTTTCGACTTTACAGCCTTCGTCAGGCAAATGCAGTGTTCTGATCTGCAGAGGCACTCATATCCACACAGACAGTCACAGATTGCTGATTAGAATGCGAATCCTTACATCTAACCTGCTATTCAAGTGTTAAAGTGGCTAACAATGTGTGTGAAGGGAATCCTGAGCATTGGTTAGAGAATTGTGTATTTTCTCCAGACAGCACAGCAAGTGAGGTTTTTTGCTAATCCAGGCAAGTTACGGGGGTTACAGATAGTGTGACATGAAGCCAAGATCCCTGTTAAGACCGTCCTCATGTGTAAAGATGTAAGGATTCGCATTCTAATCAGCAATCTGTAACTGTCTGTGTGGATATGAATGCCTCTGCAGATCAGAACACTGCATTTGCCTGACGAAGACTGTAAAGTCGAAAGCTTGTGGATTTACTATCCTTAAGCAACAGAACTTCAGAAAAATAAACCTAGTCTGTAGCAACCTCAACTTCCATTGCTTCTCTCTGTAGCTTCAATAGCAACTGAACTGTTTTTTTTTGCAGTGAAGCTAGCCCCATCTAATCACATCCCACACTGAAACATCCAAGAGAAAGCATTAAAATAACAACCCTGCATTAGTCCAGATTAAAACAAACATTTTAGCAATTAAGACCAATTATGCTGCTGCAGTATCAACAGTGCTGCTGGATGCAGACCAAATGGCACTGATAATAAAACACACTGCTAAAACAGATTCTGCACAAGAAACATGATTTGTATATGTTTTCTTAAAGACACAGAATCATCATACCTTACACATTGCCATTTTTTTGGTAAGATTCTGTCCTAAATGTCTAAGTGAGGTACAGAAGCAAAGTGGTCTGTCAATGTATGGTTAGAATGTGGAGCTTTGCTCTGTGTTTTGAAATATGGACTAAATACTGTAAATAAATGATGCAGAAAGAAATAGAAGTATATAGTTATAGGATGATATGCAACTGGATGCGAGGAGGCTCGTGTGGCACGTAAGGATTAACCTGAACATATTGGATTGAATGGTCTGTTTCTAATACAAAGTTGTGTTTGGAGAGTAAAGGAGCTGAGCATGTTATTGTAGGGAAGAGAATGTTAGGAGACTGTACATATGATGGGCAGAGTGGCCTCCTTCTGTGCATATTTTGTTATCTTCTATCACATGGTGCAGTTTTGAGTCATACATACTGAGACAGTCACAGCTCTAGTCTTTGCTAAATTTCATTCAATTTATTCTTGGGCTATGGCCATCTCGAGTAAAGTTGGCATGATTAGTTTCCTTCAGAAGATAATGGTACATCTTCTTCTTGAAGCTAAGCTCAGCCAGGGTCAGCAGTGGTGTTGCCACAATCTAGACAGGGTGAAAAGCAATCTATCTTTGCTTCTCAGAGGATCATAGAATCCTTATGATGCAGTAGTAAGCCATTCTGTCCATCGAGACTGCCACAATCTCACCCACCTCCTATCTTATAATCCCATGTATTTACCTTGCTAATCCCCTCTCCCCAACACTAAGGGGCAACTTAGCATGGTCAATCAATCTATCCTGCACATCTTTGGAGTGTGGGAGGAAACTGGAGCACTGGAAGAAACCCATGCTGACATGGGGAGAATGTGTAAACCCCACACAGGCAGTCACCCGAATCCAGGAATTGAACCCGGGTCTCTGGAACAGTGAGACAGCAGTGCTAGCCTCTGTGCCACCCCTGAATCTTATCCCGTATATTTTAATTATATATTTGGATGCACCTAGCAAGGATATCATCAGGCATCTCACTTATGATCATAAATAGAGAGGAATGGATGAGGTTACTGCTTTGGAGAGCTGATAGAAATTGTGTGACCTGGAAAACTGAATGCAAACACAAGAGCAGAGGGAAGAGAGTTGGGGATGCAGGGGAAAGAGGAATCCTCAGTGACACAGATACTTGAAAAGCGGACTGACTTTGTCTGTCCACACAGTCTGCAATAAAAGTTGCCTTGTATCATTCCTCTTTTTCTCCTCTACTGTCCATTTCACTAATTAGGGAATTGAATTCCAATTAACCCGGTGATTGCGTTCAGACTGATGAGTTGGTCTCCTGTGAGTAAGCATTAATTTGATTTATACTTACAGCACTGACCATAATACTTAGTAAAGGCAAATCAGTGCAGTTACCTTATATCATTCACGATATCAGTGGGTTAGATAGAAAGAAACTGCTGAAATTTACTGGGGTAAATTCAAAGGTTGAGTGTGCTTTTGGAAAAAAATTGGCTTTGCTACCAAAATTTAATTATTCTGATAACTTTTTTTTTTATTAGTCTCAAGTAGGCTTACACAAATCCTGCAATGAAGTTAATGTGAAATTCCTCTGTTTGCCACATTCTAGCGCCTGTTTGGGTACACTGAGGGAGGATTTAGCATGGCCAATCCATCTAATTTTTCGAGTGTGGGAGAAAACCAGAGCACCAGGAGGAAACTCACACAGACGCGGGGGAGATTGTGCAGACTCTGCACGGACAGTGACCCAAGCGAAAATCAAACCTGGGTCCTTGGCACTGTGAGGCAGCAGTACTAACCATTGTGCCACCATGCCACTCTTACTGTAACTGAGTCAATTCCATTGTAAAGCTCACTGCTGGTGTAAAAGCAAAGAGGATACTCAAAACCTCCATTTCAAGCACAACAGATTTATGCTGTAAAGTGCTGGGTTCTATCACTGGCAGTTTTGCATGCTTCACAATTACAGTTAAAACTCGTATTAGGGGCACGTCCAGTATAAAGGATGCACACAATGCTATCCTCATCGTGAGCAATAACAGGAACCCATTGCTTTGAGTTATTGCTCTGTCCTGGAGTTTCAGCTATTCCATTCATACTAATTACAATCAATTCAACAGTTTAACAAGACCCTTATCAAATGGCAGGTACAGCCCAATTTAATATACTTAGCATTGACATAAGCCTTCCTGACCAGCTAATGGATTAATCAGGAGTGTTTCTGCTGGGAGCAGGAAACAACATGAATAATGTGCACAAAAGACATTTATTTCCCTTTGCTACCAAGGCTTTCATTTCCACTAACCTTTAACGTGCCTGTCAAAATTGTCACAGAAGTCTGCAACAGTGAGACAGGTAGGAATTCTCCAGGTTACTTTTCCCTAATTAATTTGGATTTCTAATCAGATCTTTCACCTTTCTCAAGAAATTACATGATTTTTTACTGGAATGGCAACTGTATTGTGATGCACAAGACATCAAAGTTGTGTGTGACAGGCCAGATGGTATATTGAATCCTTTCCTGTCTGTTATTCCTCTTATCTTCGGATGGACGCTCTCAGAGTAAAAGTTCCACTTAACGACTCAGGAATTTTGTGTATTTTTAAGTCTGGTAAAAAGGTAAAGTGGGTAAATAACTCTAACCTTCAGGGACAATGTCTTTCTAGTGACAAACAATGCATGAGAACTTGACTGACTCTCTGAATAGAATTTTCCAATCCTGGTGGAGCTTAGGAGCCTGCAGGATGAGGAAGACTTGGAAAAGTCTTAGTATTCCGATATGATCCTACCCTCTTGCATCTTTGCCTGGGGAGCTTCCGAGAACAGTCAGCCCTTCTGCTTCTCTTTCTTCATCTCTCAAGACACATGAATTGGATGAAGCACATGCTCACATCTTTTTCTGTAGCCCATTCTTCCTGGAACAAATCACCAGGCTGGAACCAGTCTGCATCAAGCATGACTGACCGTCTGCTATAGGCAGATTGGAAGGATTTACAAATCGATACTAACCTGTTTGGTTGTGTTACTAATGCACTCTCCGTGACACTAAGCTCTGGAGTTTCTGGGTCAGAGACAAAGATTCTATCCACTGCTCCACAAAACCACCCATCAAGTGGAGTTAGAGGACAAACAAACTGAAAGAGCAAAAAGAAAAGCAATTAGAGATTTTTTAAGACGGTTCCTCTTACCCAACTGTGCAAGGATCATACATTCTGCATATAAAACAGAACGTATGCAGTTCTGCAGAAAAAGCGAGGGCATTGAATTAACTAATCTGATATGAACGGTATGAAAAGTGAATCTGGTCAATTACACTGACAGGAGCTGCTCATTCAGCCTGATGTCACTGGGATCAGGGTGGCACAATATCACAATGTCCCGGCTTGTGTCACTCCTGCGTGGAATTTGCATGTTCTCCCCATGTCTGCATGGGTTTTCATCTGAAATCATAAAGGCTTACAGCATGGAAATAGGTCTTTTGGCCCAACTTGTCCATGCTGCCTGGTTTCTATCATTTAAACTAGTCCCAGTTGCCCATGTCTGGCCCATATCCTTCTATACCAATCTTATTCATGTAACTGGCTGAATACTTTTTAAAAGACAAAATTTTACCCATCTCTACTACTAGCTCTGGCACTCACCATCATCTGAGTGGAAAAATTGCCCCTCTGGACTCTTTCTTATTTTTCCCTTCTCACCTTAAACCTACGCACTTGAGTTTTAGACTCCTCTACATTCCAGAAAAGATATTGACTATCTACCTTATCTGTGCCCCTCATTATTTTATAGAGCTCTATAAGATCATCCCACAGCCTTCTACACTCCAGGGAAAAAAGTCCCAGTTTATCCAGCCTCTCCTCATAACTCAAACCATCAAATCCCAATAATATGCTAGCAAATTTTGTCTGCATTCCTTCTTGTTTAATAATATCCATTTTATAATTGGGTGACCAGAACTGTACACAGTATTCCAAGTGTGGCCTTAGCAAAGTCTTGTACAACTTCAACAAGATGTCTCAACTGCTGCATTCAATGTTCTAAGCAACGAAACCAAGAATGCTGAACACCTTCTTCACTACCTTGTCCATCTGTGACTTCACTTTCAAGGAGCTTTAAACCTGTACCCTAGATCTCTTTGTTTTATAACTTTCCCCAAAACCCTACCAATAACTGAGTAAGTCCTGCCTGATTCAATCTACCAAAATACATCACCTCGCATTTATCAAAATTAAACTCCACCTGCCATTCGTCAGCCCACTGGCCCAATTAGGCAAGATCATGTTGCAATCCTAGATAACCTTCTTCACTGTCCACTATGCCACCAAACTTGGTGTTATCTGCAAACTTACTAACCATGCCTCCTAAAATCTCATCCAAATCATTAATATAAATGACAAATAACAGTGAATCTAGATCTCTGAGACACACTGCTGGTCACAGGCCACCAGTTTAAGATTTAACCTTATGCAACAACGTACTATGCAGTTCTCCCGTTTCCTCCCACAGTCCAAATAATGTGCTGGTTCGGTGCATTAGCCATGCTTAATTGTCCGAACAGGTGCCAGGTGTGATGACTAGGAGTCAGTAACTTCATTGCAGTGTTAATACGAGCCTGCTTGTGACGCTAATAAATCAATAAAATCATCTTTGTGCAGCTTCTATCAATTACCTTAAGTAATATTGAGGGTGATCTGAACTTATTCCCTATGAGACATCCCTACGGCATTGGGGTTTTCCTGTTCTGCAGTTGGTTGGATCTGCTTGGGGGAGGCTTGGGGTCAACGTCTGCCAATACTACAACACCACCAACAACTGCAGCAACTCCAGCAACAGCAGATGCTGCTTTCTCCATAGGAATATAGTATTGAATGCAACAGATGGGATTAACACATAACTATGTCTCAGGGTACATGATAACGTCATTATAGAGATCCAAGCTGAGAATCAAATCCAGGTCTCTGGCACTGTGAGGCAGCAGCACTAAAAACTGTACAACCGTACCATGTGTAGACCCCCAAAAAAATTTGATTAAGCTCACAAAAGGTCTTCTTTTACCGTGTCCCAGTTTGTGAGCCAGCAACTCTGTACAGTTCAGTACAAATCTGATAATAAGTGATGGATTTACAATGAACCGCCTCATTGCTTTTCCCCAGGAGAAATGACTTTAATCATTATGGTTCGCTGTGGCATCAGAATGAATATAACATTTCATCATCAGGGCAGATAATGCTTCCTCTTCTGCCTGTCCATCTGGTAGCACAGAGGTTGGGTAGATGGAGATTTGTTGGAAATGCACTTAATATCTCTCACTTGGAAATTTATTGTTGCCATCTTTGTTAGGAATTAGCCCATCAGTTATGCTTCTTGTGTTCGGACAACAATACTGATCTGAATTTTATCTTTTCATACAGGATCCCAATCAGCTTAGTTACAAATCTGACTGGTTTCCATTGACTGCCCCGCAGGCCGTTGATAATTACTGTTGACAATTTGTATGGGAGATGCAGTTCCAACAATTCTAAATTGAGCAATGAGAATATGCCACAGAATGACACTCAATCAAGCCAGACCAGAAGTTCTGTCAACACTCGATTTAAGATTAAATTTGCCTTGAGGTGCAAATCCTTAAATTGGATTTCAAAGTTTATCACTGGTATTTTTGTTTCTGGTTTCCAAGAGATTTACCTCAAATTCAATTTGAGTGATGCATTTCCAAATACATCTAAACTAACAAATGACATTCCCCATAATCAAACTTTGAGATGGAGATTTAATCTGTGCATCGCTACACCTCAAGGTTGAGAGGGCAGGGTCTTCATGGATAACCACGGCCAACATGGGAATTGAACCTACGCTGTTGGTGTTACTCTGCATCACAAACCAACCATCCAGCTAACTGAGCTAACCAACCCCCATGGTGACGATGGAAACACTCAGACAGCACCAGTGAAGTGATTACTGTTTCGTTAAACTCCCCGGAGTGGGCTTGACAGTCTGTGAGCCCATGTAATTGAGGAGGCCACATATCCTGTTCCCGCTAGCAGCAAAACTGACCCCATTGACCTCAGTGGGACAAATGGGTTGTTGACCCTTCTTTGTCTCATTAGGGTGTCAATTCTCTAGTTCCTAATTATTGCATGGGCAAAGACCCCCGATTATAACCTGGTTCAACTTCATGTTTATTTATAATAATTCAACACACAAAATACACAACACCTCAAATATACTTTTGTTCTTAAAGATCATTTGTTTAGCTCACTGTTCTACTCAGCATTTATCTATGACAGATCATAAGAATTATGTTTTGGATATAAGTACTACCTATACGTGATGAATTGGCCAGGTTTATTCCACTGGGCTGCAGTCTTCTCTGAGCTCTGAACTCAGTCTTTCTTCGCGATGATTCGTCCCGGATTGCCGTTGCTGAGACTTTCCTCAGAATTTTACTGCCTTGTTGGTTGGAAAATGGTAGGATTCTGCCCGAGGCCAATGGAAGTTGTCATTCTGTGAGCATCATCTGCCCTAATTCTTGGGCAAGCGAGGCAGTAAAATTCCAGCCTTTAATTCTCCCACTTTTATACTATTGCTGTCACGTCCACAAATATGCTGATGATACTCATCTGTCCAAAACCCTCTTGTTGAAATAATTATTCCAAGGGTCGCAAAACTAGGATGCATCTCTTCCATTGTTCCCAACTGATAGCCACCTATGTAACCACAAAAGGTCAAATAACCCTTACTGTAGGGCTTAATAAGCCATCTGAGGGCAGCATATGACAAGCTGGTTAGCACTGCTCTCTCACAGCATCGGGAACCTAGATTCAATTCCAGCCTCGGGTCACTGTCTGAGTGGAGTTTGCACATTCGCCTTTTGTTTGCATGGGTTTCCTTTGGGTGCTCCAGTTTTCTCTCACATTCCAAACATTTAGGTTAATTGGCCATGTTAAATTGACCATAGTGTCACATGTAAATGAGAGTTATAAGAACAGAGCCTGGATGTGATTGTGTTGGCATTGTAGGCTCATTGGGCCAAATGGCCTCCTTCGGTACTGTAGGATTTCTATGATCTCATTTTATTTCTCATTTTCACTTTGCCATAGACTGAACCGCAACTTCAGCTTTTTATAGTTCTGATGTTTGCGAGATTGGCTATGTTCCCATTGTGCCTTGAAGGGTCAACGAAGGGAAACTCACGTGCTTGCTAATTCAGCTCATTATTAAACCACTTAAAGGCTTGGAAATAAAAGCAAAATACTGCAGATATTGGAATCTGAAACAGAAACAGAAAATGCTGGGGAACTCAGCAGATTTGATAGCGTCTGGGGAGAGAGAATAGAGCCAACGTTTCGATCAGGATGATTTTTGTCAGATCTAAACATCAGGGGGGTCAGCAGTTAGGGCATGGAGTATTGCTGTGGTATGGGGGGTTACTTTGCTGGTTAATGATCAAGCTGGCCAGCGATTGGGAGGCTGACAGTGTGAAGCTACTACACACATGCTGATCTCTGTTCTGATGGATCAGGTGTAGAGATGCTGGCGTTAGACTGGGGTAATCTCAGTAAGAATCTGGCAACACCAATTTTAAACCCAACCGATTTATTTGATAGTAAATCTGCAAGTTTTCGGCCTCTGTAGCCTTCGTCAGGCGAACGATGAAGGCTACAAAGGCCGAAAGCTTGCAGATTTACCATCAAATAAATCGGTTGGATTTAAAATTGGTATTGCCAGATTCTTACTGATGGATCAGCACATAGACGCAGTAGCCTGTTCAACACTATGCTGCCAGCCTCACTAACAGGAAAAGACCCTGCCCACAGAGTTTTAGTAAGATTCATGCTAGGGCTCACTGTGATGCACAGAATGTGGGAGATTCACTTTGAAAATTTGAAGGATTTTTTTGGGGAGAATCTCACCCTCTGTCTGTCTTTTACAAACTTGGTTATCTAGCATAACAGGTAAATTATTGCCTGGGGAAAAAATCCTCCAGCGCAGCTTGTATTCATGATTATTATAAATACTCATTGCATTCATCCTCAGAAGTGGTTTTAGTTATGTTGGGCACATTTTGTTTCATTGCAGATAGATGTTGCACATTACCATGTCTCATCTCAAGCCGATGTGCCTATAGTTGCTTGAAAATTAGACAGGCTTCCACTAAATTCACATTGAATATCTGTGTCACCAAGGGTAGAAGTCATATTACAATGTGCAATTCAGCAAAACAGCTGGAGAGATGCTGTCAACTCATTAGCAACAGTTACCCCATGGTTTATCCCATAGGTAGAATATTATGCCCTCTCCTGAAGCAAGTTTGGAGCTGGGAAGGGCATTTATGGGGTGCTGGATGGGGACTTCTCTGCCATCATGTTCCTGCCTCAATTAAATCCAGGGTGGAAAGGCTCACGAATGCTCTTTGGGCTTATTTTTTGCTCACTTCATGCTGCCGTCAGTTTTGAGCCAATGGTGGGCAGTGTGGAGATCACTTGGGAGCCCAAAAAACAATCCCCCTCCTGCTTGCTTGCAGACTCCAGGGGAAAGAGGGTCCATAAGACCATCAGGTATAGGAGCAGAATTTGGCCCATTGAGCTCGCACGGCCATTCAATCATGGCTGATATGTTTCGTACCCATATTCCTCACCTTTTCCCTATAACCTTTGACCCCCTTATCAATCACTCAGTGCCTGATCAAGAGACCCAGCATCTGAAAGAGGGATGGTTGTTGAGAGCTCTCTCTGTCTTTGTCTCCAGCCCTCACAATGTCTCCCAAGATCTCAAACTGTGAACTCCCTCCCCCATCCCACCCTCAATTATCTGTGACCTGCGTCCCTCATTGATCCTGGGAATCTGGAAAATCTGGGACAGCACAGTGCCACGGCAGTTAGCATTGCTGCCTCATAGCTTCAGGGATTTGGATTCAATTCCTGACTTGGGTCACTGTCTACGTGGACTTTGCACACACTCCCCATGTCTGTGTGGGGTTCCTCTGGGTGCTCTGGTTTCCTCCCACAGTCCAAAGATATGCAGGTTAGATGCATTGGCCATGCTTAAGTCTCCCTTAATGTACCGGAACATACGATAAACAGGGGATTTTCACAGTCAATTCATTGTAATGGTAATGTAAGCCTGCTTGTGATGAATAAATAAATTCACTTTGAAAATCGATAAACTTGTTACCAGCAGCCAAGACCAACTCTCCCTCTCCTACCCCTCAACCACATCATTGATGCCTGCACTGAAGATTTGCTAGCGTCTGATTGGCCAAAAGTTCTTGAGAATAGGATTTACACCACGGACATCCTGATCTGAGAGATTGCCCATCACTTGCCATTTTAAGTGCCTGATTGGCCTTGCTTTAGACCATAAAATCATAAGAAATCAGAGCAGAATTGGGCCATTCAGCCCATTATGTCTGTTCCGCTATTCAATAATGGCTGATATGATACCCATTCCCATTCTCCTGCCTGCTGCCCAAAACCCTTGATCCCCTTATTGATCAAGAACCTGTCTATCTCTGTCTTAAAGACACTCAAAGACCTGATTTCCAAAGCCTACTCTGGCAATGAGTTCCACAGATTTACCTCTGGCTCCGGAAATTCCACCTTGTCTCAGTTTTAAAGCAGCTTCCCTTCACTCTGAGGTTGTGTTCTCACAATCTAGTCTTTCCCACTAGTGGAAACATCCTCTCCATGTCCACTCTATCTTGGCCTCTCAATCATCTCCATGAAGAAACCTGCAAGGGTCCTGGAAGTGGTGATTGGTGATATTGTCAGTCTCAGTGGAATGGGCATAGACTACATAGCACCAGTTTGAAGGGAAATCCTGTGAAGAAATTCTTAGCCCCAAGTGCCTTAATATTACTTCTTGACTGACAAAGCCAGAAGCCAGTGGATGTGCTATTCTCTCTCAGTTGGTTGACTCAACAACAGAAAGTAATGGAACTTAAGTTAAGATTTAAGGCCTTCATAAAACATAGGCTATTTAGTAAATGCTGTGGGGTTATCACATTGATGGAAAGGGGACTTAATATGATTAAATAAGTGTAATTACAATTTTAAGTAATTACTTAATTACTTAGTTGAGTCGAATGCTGCTCCATGTCAAATGCAGGGGTTGGAAGGTTGTGACCTGTGGTAAACACCAGGAAGGCCAGACATAATAGCTTAAAAAACCTTCATTCTTATAACATATCTTAAATCTAATATTGGTATATCTTTTTGAATTTTTCTCAAGAAAAGTTATGCAATATATAATTTCTCAGCGATTGTTTAATTCGAAAAAATACAATCAAGAAAAACTCAAATATAGTGTTATATCTCCGTATTTCTCAGATAAATAACTGCAAACTACAGCAGATAAACCTCGGTATGGAGCGCTTGTAACCGAATCATAAGACCATAAGATTTAGACCATTCAGCCCATCGTTTCTGCTCTGCCATTCAGTCATGGCTAATAAATTTCTCAAATCCATTCTCTCGTCTTTTCCCCGTAACCTTTGATCTCCTTACCAATCAAGAATCTATCTCTGTCTTAAATATACTCAATGACCTGGCCTCCACAGCCTCTGTGGCAATGAATTCCATAGATTCACCAGCATTTGGCTGAAGAAATTCCTCCTCAGCTCAGTTGAAAAGGATTGTCCCTTTATTCTGAGGAGACACAGGTGGACAAAGTGATGAAAATGGCATTCAGCATACTTGATTTCATTGGTCAGAAGGTTGAATCCAGAGTTGGGATGTTGAAGTTGTACAAGACATTGGTAAGGCCTTGAATACAATGGAATACTGTGTGCAGTTCTGGTCACCCTATTACAGAAAGGATATTATTAAACTAGAAAGAGTGCAGAAGAGATTTACTAGGATGCTACAGGGACTTGATAGTTTGAGTTATAAGGAGAGGCTGGATAGACTGGGACTTTTTTTCTTCGGAGCATAGAAGGCTGAGGATGATCTTATAGAGGTCTATAAAATAACGAAGGGCACAGATCAGCTAGATAGTCAATATCTTTCCCCTAAGGTATGGGAGTCTAAAACTAGACAGCACAGGTTTAAGGTGAGAGGAGGAAAAAAAAAGCATTTTTTTCGCATGGAGGATGGTGAGTGTCTGGAACAAGCTGCCAGAGATAGTAGCAGAGGCTGTTACAATTTGCCTTTTAAAAAGCATTTAGACAGTTACATGGTTAAGAGGGATATGGGCCAAATATAGGCAAGTGAGACCAGCTTAGGTGTTTTTTGAAAAAAAAGGGAGGAATGGAACCATTGGGTCAAAGGGCCTGTTTCCATGCTATAAAAACCTCGATAACTCTGACTGTATGACTTTAAATTCTACTGAATCTTGCGACCAAATGCTTAAGCGAACAAATGTTCAACCAATTGTCAGAGGAAATGTTTTGAATTAAAATCTGGGAGTCCATCATTGTTATTTATACCTTAATAAATTGAAAACTAGTGGCAATTGCCTCTGTCCTGCCCCTAATAATCATGAACATGCTTAAGTGTAGTATTGCTCCATTACTGTCAGAGAAAAGCAGAAAATATTGCATCAAGGTAGAGTTTCAGTGGGTCAGATTCATTGCCTGTCATCCAAAATGCTTTCTTTAAATTTGGGTGGCCTAAATGGAAGAGAAACAATAGGGGAGCCTTGCTTTTGAATCCAAAATCTAAATATGCCAAGATTATGTTGAAAGGAGAGATCAGTTGCTATACACAACTGCAATCTCTGAGCAAGGTCTGAGATACATGTAGCAACATAATTGCCTAAGGGTGACATGAAGCTGTGAATGTTAGGTATCAATATAGAGATCTTTTTTATTAACTCGTGGGACATGAGTGTCACGGGCTGGCCAACATTTATTGCCCATTCCTCATCACCCAGCGACAGTTGAGAGTTAACACATTGTTGTGGCTCTGGAGTCACATGCAGTCCAACTAAGTAAAGATGGCAGATTTCCTTCCCTAAAGGACATTACTGAACCAGATAGCTTTTTCCGACAATGGTTTCATGGTCATCAGTAGATTCTTAATTCCAGATATACTTTATTGAATTTAAATTCCACCAACTGCCACGGCAAGATTCGAACTTGAATCCCCAGAATATTTGCTGAGTTCCTTGGATTAATAGAGGGGCGATAATACCACTATGCCATATTTATATTCAGTGTTAGAGATCATTGATAGATGAACGGTTTGACCAGTGATTACAATCAGTGCTGCAATCATTTGATTTGATTTGACTTGATTTATTATTATCACATGTATCAGCATACAACGAAAAGTATTGTTTCTTGTGCTCTACGCAGACATACCATACTGTTCATAGAGAAGGAAACGAGAGAATGCTACAGTCATGTCTAGAGTGGAGAGAAGGTACTTAATTAAAGTATTATTAGAGAGTTTAAAGGAGTTAGAATGAAGTTTCAGAAGCATAGAATGAGAGTAACAGATACATTTTAATTCTATGCTGGGTAGTTTGCAAGATGTAGTCTGTTCCAGCGCCATCTTGGAAAACATTTAGTGGGATATGGTATTTGAAGATTCATTTACAGTTCTTGACCACTCATTTCATGTCATTGAATTTTATGTAGCATACCAACTAGATCAACCGACTTTGACTGGTTCCTCTTCCATTCTGAGAGCTTGTTTGGAGGACTTCTAATCTTTTTGTAATTAAATGGCACCCTTTCTTTCCTGCATCTTCTTAACTAAAACCTTCTGTACAGCATTGGAATATCTTGCAGCATTATAAAGCAAGTCTATTTATTATCACAAGTAGGTTTACATTAACACTGCAATGAAGTTACTGTGAAAATCCCCTAGTTGCCACACTCCAGCACCTGTTTGGTATACTGAGAGAGAATTTAGCATGGCCAGTGCATCTCATCTGCATATCTTCGGACTGCGGGAGGAAACCAGAGCACACATGCAAACTCTATCCAAGCTGGGAATCAAACCCAGGTCTCTGGTGCTGGGAAGCAGCATATAGAACATAGAACACTACAGCACAAACAGGCCCTTCGGCCCACAAGTTGCACCGATCATATCTATACTTACCAGGCCATAGAACTATCTGTAACTCCCAATTCTATTAAATCCCATGTACTCATCCAGAAGCCTCTTAAAAGACCCCAGCCAGTTCACTTCTTCACCACTGATGGCAACCGATTCCATTCACTCACCACCCTCTGAGTGAAAAACTTACCTCTAACATCTCTTCTGTACTTGCTGCCCAGCACCTTAAACCTGTGTCCTCTCGTAGCGACCATTTCAGCCCTGGGAAATAGCCTCCGAGAATCCACTCTATCTATTCCTCTCAGCAGTGCTAACTACTGTGCCATCGTGCTGCCCATGTCCTGTCTCTTCTATATCTTTCCCATCAAGGTCTCTTCTAAAATAATTTTCATCAAATGCACTTCTCCACGTTATGCATCCCATTTAAGGGATACATGTAAGCTTTGAGCATAGTGGGAGCAAAAGTTTTATCTTGTGCTAGAGGCTCGCAATTTTGGGTCCAGTCCATGCTACTGCCTTAGGACTGATGCATTCTGAAACCATTCAAATGAGCAGGCAGCATGAAGTCCAGTCTCAGTCAGAAGCAATGATAGATGAACGGGTAAATCACACATCATAATCTGACTCTTTACAGATCATTGAACCATTGAATCCCTATAGTGCAGTAGCAGCCTCTGGGCCCATCAAGTCTGCACTGACTCTCTGAAACAGCATCTAACCCAGGGCTTCCTGGTGGAATCTTAACTAAAAAAAATTCAAACCGTGATGTCTTACACTGGCATGATTTTCTGGTCTAGCTGGTGTGAATGGAGATTTGTCTGGTTGCTGCTGACATCGCACCCTAAGTATCATAAAATGGGAGTGTTCAAAATTGTTTTTTTTTGGATGGGTTCAGCACTGCAATCTCCCCACATTCTGTCAGTGTTTCATTTGCTGGAAACTTTGTACTGGCACAGGAGATGGAACCTAACGAGGTCGGGAAAGCTGGCAGCAGAACGCTTGGGTGCCATTGCACAAGGTGCCCCCATCTCCTAGTGAACAGGGAGACCGCCTCTCACCTCCCCCACCCCCACACCTACCCATAGACATCGAACCCCAACCCGCCCACCATCAGCAGCATTGCTGCCACCACCCACACCAACATGTATTGCCAACATCGGACATCAGGACCCTCCTGATGAGTCCCCTTGTGGACTTATGACACGCCCCCAACACCCTGTCATACCTACTTAGCACTGCTAGGATGCCAGATGGGCAGTGCCAGGTTGACACAGCCAGATGGAAACTGCCTTGCCATGTCCATGATCACCCAGGGGCTTCATTGGCCTCCGATTTTCCCTCCGGCTGGCCATCACACCTGGTCTCCATTTATTGGGATGAGTAGTGATTCATGACTGGTTCCTGCTGCACCCGAGGGTCAGAGAATCCTAGGAGCAGGGAGAATGCAGCCTCAAACGGATTAAGCATATTTACATACTTATTTAAATCTACTTATCTGCTTCCCACCCTCCCTGAGTAGGAACCAGATTATGTCTGGGTGGTATAGCTGGATAGATCACCACAGGATTCTGCACCAGCACTGAATGTACTAGACCCCTCAGCAGCCAGTCTCAGTCTGTGCCCCAATGCAATCTGCACTGTGTTCGACGCAGCCAGAATATCATGGTCAACAGTTCGTGTCAATGGCTTTTAATTAGAATTAGCAAAAATTAGATATTAAATAACTTCCATCAAGCACAGAGGCTGAGATGGAGGAAAAAGCGGCAAGGAGGAAAAGGATGAAAGAAAGGAGTGATTAAATCATGCAAGGATAATGGTGCAAAGCAAAAGCAGATGCTATTAGAACAAGTGAACAAAAAGAAAAGACAGCTCGAGAGTGATGTTTCCTTTAAGTTTTAAAACATTATTTCCTCCATTCTTAAAGTTGCTAAGCCAATGTGCAGAGGGAACTGCACAGACACAAATCCAGCTTTTTGCTCTAAAAAACAAATTCAAATTGATTCATGGTTCCCATAAGAGAGACAAAGAAGATCCAAGTTGACAAGATCACACCCCATCTTGGGCTCGACCTGATGCTTGATCTAAGCCAAAGGCTGGAAAATTGTACTGGTTTACTGCACTGTCTGGACTCTTGAAGATGGTATTAAAGGGAACCTTGCTACAGCTGGCAGTGTAGCCATATTACCACATAAATCTCAGCTTACATTGGTCCATAAGGTGTTCTAAATGACAACAACAGGAACTTTAACAACAGCCATTGCTCAAAAACACGAGAGCAATAGTTATCTTCAGAGATTGTTGAGCTCAAATGTTGAGTACAGAAGGTTGTAAAATGTGCTGGAAGAGTGATGCATAACTTAAGGGAGTGGGAATAGATTGGGACATTTGATCGCGGGTAAGGAATTGGTTGAAAGGCAGCACACAGTAGGAACTAATTAGTGGAGTGATGCCTGGTTGAGGAAATGCTCTGATTAAAATATCCCTACTGCTTCTAATCAACGTAAATGACCTGCATTCAGAAATCAATCCAAGTTGTTCAAATCTACAATTGATTTGAACTGCAATGATAGCATTTAGCACAGTTGGGTCTAATGAAACAGCCGAAGAACGATGGGAGAACAGTACAAAAATTTGCAAGCAGGCAGAAACTCAATGCGGATAACTGCACCATGTTAGACAATGGAAATCAAAAAAAAACAGGCCCTGTAGTTTGTGCAATGACTTTAACTACAAATGTACTTAACAGAACAGAAAGGAATTTGGAACATTATAAGGATGTGAATGAAACTATATAAATGTATGTCCTTTTTTTCAGAATGATTGGTATAACATGAAGCATGAACTGATTTTGATTTGATTTATTGTCACCTGTATTGGGATACAGTGAAAAGCATTGTTTCTTGCGCACAATACAGGCAAATCATATTGTTCATGAACTACGAGGCAAGATTTTCATGTACGAGGCGAGTTTTTTTTTTAAACAGAGGGTGGTGGGTGACACTGGTGGGTGCCAGTGGTGGAACTCACTGCCGGGGGTGGTAGTGGAAGCAGATACAATAGTGACTTGTAAGGGGCGTCTTGATACATACATAAATAGGATGGGAACAGAGGGGTATGATCCCTGGGAGGGATTTAGTTTAGTCGTGCAGCATGATCGGTGCAGACTTGCAGGCCAAAGGGCCTGTTCTTACGCTGTAATTTTCTTTGTTCTTTACCCAAGGGAAAAGGGGAAGAGTACAGAATATAATGTCTCAGTTACAGGTAGGGTGAAGAGAAATATATGATAGGACCATTCAAAAGTCTGATGACAGCAGGAAAAAAGTTATTCTTGAATTGATAGGTATGTATTTTCAGACTTTTGTATCTTTTTCCCAAAGGAAGAAGGTGGAAGAGAGAACGTCCAAGATGTGTGGTATCCTTGATCATGCTGGTTGCTTTTCTGAGGCAGCAGCAAGTGTAGACAGAGTCAATGAATGAGAGGCTAGTTTGCGTGATGGACTAGGCTACGTTCACAACACTTTGTAGTTTCTTGCAGTCTTGGTCAAAGTGAATGTCATACCAAGCTTTGATGCAACTGGATAGAATGCTTTCTATGGCGCATCTATAAAAACTGATGAGAGTTGTAGTGGACACATTGAATTTGCTTAGCCCCTGACATGGAGGGTCCAGGATAAATTATTGGCAATTTGAACACCTAGAAATTTGAAGCTCTCGACTGAAATATTTACTTGTTTAAGCCCACATTTCCCTGCTCCAGTCTATTGAATAGAACGCATCCCTTGTGGACTGAGACTTCCACTGGCCATGGAGATTCACCAATGATTCCAATTATATACTCCGACTCTGGACTGGTGGAGGAGAAATCACTGATTTTACCCATCAATTTGTTTCAAAGAGAGGACAGCAATTTGTTTGGTGTGGTGACATGGAACAGAAGGAGAATGAGAGAGCTGACAAATGCTTGCTGAAAATATATTCTGCTCTGATAATATTTTCACTTTACTGATTGGGTTGAAAAATGGTAAACCGCACAAGTACGGGGTACAAACTTTCCACCAAAAAAGAATAATTAAACAGTTTTAAAAAAGGTCCAAGAATAGAGAAGCTGTAGATTTCCACCAAAACCCCCAAAGCACAGGAAAAGCACTGACAGGCAGAAATGGCAGCTGTTGGCAATTTAAATAAAGTACTTTGATGGTCTTAAAGCAGTAATGCACTTAACATTTATACAACATTTAATACAACAACCATAAGAATCATTGAATTCCTATAACATCCTGCCATTCAGCCCAACAAGCTTGCACAAACAATAATACCACATTAATCCCAACTCCATAACCTCAGAAATTTGCCCCAAACAACTTAACCTGCACATTTTGGACTGTGGGAGGAACACAGTAAGAAGTCTGACAACACTATGTTTAAGTCCAACCAGCTTATTTGATAGGAATCCAACAATTTTTTGGAAACGGTGTTCCTTCATCAAGTGTATGCAACACAACCTTGCACACAAGGTTGCACAGACCTGACGAAGGAACATCATTTCCAAAAGCTTGTTAGGTTATATCAAATAAACTGATTGGACTTAAACCTGGTGTCATCAGACTTCTTACTGTATTTACCCCAGTCCAACGCCAGCATCTCAACATCTATGGAAGGAAACCAGATGATTTGGAGAAAACTCCTCAGATATGGAGAGAATATGCAAACACCACACAGACCACCAATCTGGAATTGAACCCAGATCTCTGGCTCTTTGAATTAACAGTGCTAACCACCCTAGCTATAAACTAATTTCATTATTAATACATTTTCAGAACATGGACACACAATTGTAAGGCATCTACAAGCCCTGCTTTCCTTACGTGTGACCCCATGTAATACAAAGTGTTCCTTATGCTATCTTATAAAGAAATCCACTACCACAGTCATCCAATTATCATGACAAAACTGAACTACTAGGGAAATTTAGAAATGTTTCAGTCTTGGAAGGAGGCAAAAGAAGATGTTAATATATTAAATATATCAGAACAGTTTCTGGGGAGAAGTATTTCTTCTTTTATGCTGGTTTTGGAGTCTAGGAACATCCATTTAGATTTAAGGTATAAAATCTCGGTGGTAATCTTGGGGTATTGTCTTAGTGCAGTGAGATCTGGAATGAAGAAAAGGGGGGTTTTGCTCCCTCCCAGACGAATGGATAACTGTGCTTACCGCATATAAATGTCCTTCTCTTTTTAACCTCCTCCATCCCTACAATCATCCTCTTCTTCAAGTGCCACTTTGAATTGGAAGCTGTTGAGGAGGAACTTCTTCACCCAAAGGTTATGAATCTGTGGAATTTCCTGCCCAGTGAAGCAGTTGAGGCTACCTCATTGAATGTTTTTAAGGCAAGGATAGATAAAATTTTGAACAGTAAAGGAATTAAGGGTTATGGTGAGTGGGCAGGTAAGTGGAGCTGAGTCTACCAAAAGATCAACCATGATTTTATTGAATGGCCAAGCAACTCAAGGGGCCAGATCGACTATTCCTGCTCCTAGTTCCTGTGTTCTTACGTTCTGTGCTATCAGTTATTGAAGCCCTCAGTTAACTCCGGGATCACTCCTCAAAAATCTCTTTGCCTTTCCAGTTCTACTTCCTCCTTTAAAGTTGCTAAAAATTAACCTCTGACAGGGCGTTTCTTCATCTGCTGTCTCCTTTGTTAGTGAGGTGCTATACAAAAGCAATTGTTGTTGCACCATCACAAAATGAGTGGGAACATATTTTGAAAGAAGATATTTTCCCTGTTTCCTTTTTAAGCTTTGGTTTTGCAGAGGGAGATCACAGATTATTTCCTTTCTGTTACCCACAATCTAAATTCAAGTGTGGGGTTTTCGCAGTAAGTCTTTCTTTGGTTGGACTTTGTAAAAATGTTTTTCAATAAGAACGTGGCTGATCTGTTTGTAACTTCAACTCTGCACCCCTGCCTAGCCCCAGTTACTTCTCACCCTCTTGTTAATCAACAATCTATCTAGCTCAACCTTAAAAATATTCAAAGGCTCTGCTTCCACTGGCTTTTGAGGAAGAGTTCCAAAGACTCACAACCCTCTGAAAGAAAATAATTATCCCCATCGTCATCTTAAATGAATGACCTCTTATATTTAAAGAGCGATCCCTAGTTTTTCTTTATTTTAACTGCCAATGTTTCTTCATGCCACCTCTTCACTCTTCTATTTTATTTCTGTAAGTAATACCCCTGTGTCTCCCCACCCCCCAGCTCTTTAGGGCTTCCATTGATTTGAGCCCCCTCTGTACCTGCTATAAGCCATCTGAGAGTTCCAAAGTTTTTTAGACATTTATTTATTGTCACAAGTAGGCTTATATAAACACTGCAATGAGGTTACTGTGAAAATCCCTGCATTGTTACATTCTGGCACCTGTTCGGGTACATAAGAGCTAGGAGCAGGATTAGGCCAACTGGCTTCTCAAACCTGCTCCACCATTCAATTAAATCATGGCTGATCTTTTCTTGAACTCAGCTCCACTTACCCGCCCATTCTCCATAACCCTTAATTCCTTTACTGTCAAAAATGTGTCCATCCTTGCCTTAAAAACATTTAATGAGGTAGCCTCAACTGTTTCACTGGGCAGGGAATTCCACGGATTCATGACCCTTTGGGTGAAGAAGTTCCTTATCAACTCAGTCCTAAATCTGCCCCCTTATTTTGAGGCCATGTCACCTACTTCTAGTTTCACCCATCAGTAGAAGCAATTTCTCTGCTTGTATCTCATTCATTCCCTTCATAATCTTACATGTTTTTATTCTTCTGAATTCCAGTGAGTATAGCTCCAGTCTATTCCATCTCTCCTCATAAGCCAACCCTCTCAACTCTGCAATCAACCTAATGAATCTCCTCTGCACTCTCTCCAATTCCAGTACATCCTTTCTCAAGTAAGGAGACCAAAAGTGCACACAGTACTCCAGGTGTGGCCTCACCAGTACCTTATACAGCTGCAACACAATCTCGCTGTTTTTAAACTCCATCCCTCTAGCAATGAAGGACAAAATTTCATTTACCTTGTTAGTTACCTGCTGCAAACCAACTCTTTGTAATTCTTGCACGAGGACATTCAGATCCCTCTACACAGCAGCATGCTGTTTTTTTTTATTATTTAAATAATAGTCCATGTTCCTCTTATTGCTACCAAAATGAATGACTTACATTCACCAACACTGTATTCCATCTGCCAGATCCTTGCCCACTCACTTAGACAATCTATATCCCTTTGCAGACTTTCAGCGTACTTTGCTCTGCCACTCATCTTAGTGTCATCTGCGAATTTTGACACATTACATTTGGTCCCCAACTCCAAATCACCTATGCAAGTTGTCAACAATTACTATCCTAACACTGATCCCTGAGGCATACAACTAGTTACTGATCGCCAACCAGAAAAATACCCATTTACTCTTTGCTTCCTGATTGAGGATTGGTTAACTATCCATGCTAATATTTTACCTACAACACTGTGTGTTTATCTTATGAAGCAGTCTTTGGTGCAGCAGCTTGTCAAATGCCTTCTGAAAATCTAGATATACCACATCCACAGGTTCCCCATTATCCACTGTGCACATTGCAGTGTGAATGAAAGCCTAATAAATAAACTTCAACTGAATGCGCTGGAAGTCCATTGGCCATGCTAAATCCTTCCTTGGTGTACCTGAACAGGTGGGGAAGTTTTGTGACTAGGGATTTTCACAATGGCTTCATTGTAATAGTGTCACAAGGAGGCTTGCATAACTAATAAATAAACAAACAAACAAACTTTAATATCGGGCAAGTTGAAATCTCCTATTATTACTCTATTAGTTTTACACTTCTCTGAAATTTGCCCACATATCTGCTCTTCGATGTCAGAGGTAGGTTCTTTACTCAGAGAGCAGTAATGGCATGGAATGCCCTGCCTGCAACAGTAGTGGACTCACCAACATTAAGGACATTTAAATTGTCATTGGATAAACATATGGATGATATTAGAATAGTGTAGGTTAGATGGGCTTTAGACTGATTTTCGTAAGTCAGAGCAACATAGAACACAATGTAATACAGGTCTTCAATGTTCTATGTTTTATCTCTTCCTGACTGGGAGCCTATAGTACTAGCCCAACAAAATTATTGTCTCCATTTTGTTTTTAAGTTCTACCCAAAAGGCCTCAGATGAGGAGCCTGCAAACATCCCTCCTCCCTTTAGTAATTGCTAACGCAACATCACCTCTTTTATACACACACCTTCACCTCCACATCTTGCCTTAAGATTATATATCCCAGAATATTGAACTGCCAGTCTTTCCTCTCCCTCAGCAATGTGTCTATAGTAGTAATAATATCACGCTCCCATGTGTTGTGCAATACCTTCAATTCATGCCTTACCCATTAGACTCCTTGCAGTAAAATAAATGCCATCCAGCCTTCCCATATTCCCTCATAGATTAGCATGTCTATCTTCACTCTGCCTTCCAGAATGACTTGGTTTGCTCTGCCTTTCGATCTGACTTGGTTCAGGAGACGGAAGCTAAGCTCATTTGATTTATTTGAGCAGTGACGCCTCTGAAGGATAGCTGAGATTAAATGGCAACAGAGGATTAGCGATGTTATTGTCAGGAAAGTAAGCTTGTAATTACCAGCGTTGCAGTTAATTGAGTGGAAAAGGTTTACATGGTGCTGATTCTAGGAGCATATTTCGGTAACAGACTCCATTGAGAGGTCTCATTATAAATTGTGTGCTGTTTAAGATCCAACCAAAACAATCGGGCATTGAATAGAAAGCTCCAGTACTGAACGAAGATAGTTGTGTCCAAAGATCTTGTTTGATGATTGTATAATATGGAAAGCAATGGGTAACTGAGCATATGCAAGTCTTTGGTAAGTAGTACATTCTGTAATAAGACATATCTATAATACAAAAATCTTCTGTAATAGGTTTAATGCAAAGGGATCCACCTAAGAGATATATGCATACTTCTTTCATAGAATCCCCACGGTGCATAAGAGGGCCATTCAGCCCATCGAGCCCACTCCAACAACAGTCCCACCCAGGCCCCATCCCCATCCCCATAACTCCATCAATTTACACTACTAATCCCTCTGACACTAAGGGGCATTTTATCATGGCCAATTAGCCTGACCTGCACATTTTTGGACTGTGGGAGAAAACAGGAGCACACAGAGGAAATCCATACAGACACGAGGGGAATGTGCAAACTCCATACAGTTACTCAAAGCCGGAACATGATGTTAGTAGAAATAAAACAACTGTTTAGTAATACAGAGTTTGAGTATAGCTGAAAAGAAAACATTTTGTTGAAACTTTTCATTCTATACTCATCATGACAATTGCAAGAGTATCAATATCAGGGAAAACAAGAACTTTATACTGTATTGGAACAGAGTGCTTATTGTTTGGCAAATGGACTCTGATTGGTAGAAGTGTTACCATGGAGAATGCGCCATTTAATGGTGATCAATAGTTAACATAAGAACATAAGAAATAGGAGCAGGAGTACGCCATCTAAGCCCTTCAAGCCTGCCCTGTCATTCAATAAGATCATGGCTGATCTGAAGTGGATCAGTTCCACTTACCCGCCTGCTCCTCATAACCCTTAATTCCCTTATCAATCAGAAATCTATCTACTCATGACTTAAACATATTCAATGAGGTAGCTTTCACCACTTCAATGGGCAGAGAATTCCAGACTTACATTACCGTCTGAGAGAAGAAGTTCCTCCTCAACTCTGTTCTAAACTGCCTCTCCACCCGCCTTATTTTGAGGCTGTGCCCTCTAGTTCTGGTTTCCTTTCTAAGTGGAAAAATCTCTTTACCTCCACCTTATCTAACCCCTTCATTATCTTGTAAGTCTCTACAAGATTCCCCCCTCAGCCTTCTAAACTCCAACGAGTACAATTAACTGCTAAGCATTGTTTGACCGTGTAGTCCAGGCAACTTGACTCTGATTGATTAAGGTGTTGTCCAGAGGAATGAGTCAATGAATGGTTGTCACTTATTTTGTTTAGCTAAAACAAGTGCAATTCCTGTACATACCTTCTTCTGTTTGCAGAGAACTGAAGCCTGCGTATCAACAACATTTGCTAAATAATCCTCAGTTTGTGTAAAAGTTACGCTACCAGACGATTTTGAAGATCATCAGTTGGGTTTGTAACATGGAACGTTTAAGTACATGGAGAACCAGACATATTTTAATGTATGTTATACAATGAGGAAGAGTGGATCAGTCACACTACGAGAAGTTAAAATTACCCCTTACCGTGATGGATGTAATGACCTATTTTAATTCTATGTAACATTTAAAAACACATATACTTTTTAACCACATTGCTCAGGAATAGAACCTTTTAAGTCAGGTGAAAGACAGTGAAGGCTGCTCCCCCCCCCCCAACCCTGCCCCATCCTTGAGAAAATCAGACTCCGCATTAAGTAGAAATCATGCCAAGAATCTTCCTTGTTTCTGTGACACCTCCAGCAGGACACATCATCCGGTATTGAAGATGGCTAATGCTATTATCCATCGACTATTAATCCTGAAACTCAGCTAATTTTCTAGGGACCTGTATCGAATCCAGCTGAGGCTGATGGTGGAATTTCAGTTAAAAAATCTGGAATTAAGAATCTACTGATGACCATGAAACTATTGTTGATTGTTGGAAATCGTGGATTGTTGTCTGGTTCACTAACATTCTTTAGGGAAGGAAATCTGCCACCCCCACCAGCTCTGACATGCATGTTATTCCATGTTATTTTAGCTACTCTTGGGCAACTAGGATGGGCACTAAATGCTGGCCAGCTAGCGACACTGATGTCCCAAGAATGAATAAAAAAAAATTAATAAAAAAAATCTATGTCATTTAGTTTATTTAACATTCTGTGTTCAATACATACAAGGTTGCAAATATACATTGACCCACATCCATGTTCCTGAGTCAGCTGAATCAGGTGTGAACTCAGG
Source organism: Sphyrna mokarran (assembly GCA_024679065.1). Taxonomy (NCBI): domain Eukaryota; kingdom Metazoa; phylum Chordata; class Chondrichthyes; order Carcharhiniformes; family Carcharhinidae; genus Sphyrna; species Sphyrna mokarran. The sequence continues at coordinate 36,244,858 of JAGIQG010000024.1, forward strand.
AATTCAATTCCTTCATTCTCACCAACCCCTTATGACCTGCAGCCAACTCATGCCAATCCTCGACGCTTAAACCTATTCCCTTACACTTCCATTCCACCTCCCCCACCACACACATTCCAATTCAGCCAGCATCCACATGGGCAGGCTCAACAGCCAATGCTGGGATGAAATAACAGGAAATTCAAAGTAGACCTTCACTATGTTCAAATAAAATTCTTGATGTCCCCACACCTGACCTGGGAGAGGGCTGAGTACTGAAGTCAGCCTTACAGTATAAGGACAACCATAGGGTCTGCTAAGTCTCAGGTTGGAATGTTCAAAAGCCCCAACTCAGTGCACTGGGACTTTGTCCCAGTTGTATTAAAAACAGTAAAGCCCTCAAGTCCTTATCCTCATATCCCCTCACCTCCCCCATTCCCCACACACACCCTCTCCGTGCTCCATCCACACCAACTCATGTCACTTTGTGCACTCCGTCCGTGGCTGCCACACTTTTCGTGCCAACCTTTCATTCATTCATGGGATATCGGTACTAGGCCAGAATGTATTACCCATCCCTTATTTCCCATGAGCTGAGTAGATTGCTAGGCCATTTCAGAGAGCAGTTAAGAGTCAACCACATTGCTGTAGGTTTAGTGTTACGTATAGGCCAGACCAGATAAGGACAGCAGATTTCCTCCTTCAAAGTGCATTAGTGGACCAGATGGGCTTTTATAACAATTGACAATGATTTTATGGTCAACATTAGACTTTTAATTCCTTTTATTGTTTTCCAAGTTCACCATTTGCCATGGTAGGATTCAAACCCTGGTTCCCAAAGCGTTATCCTGATCTTTTAGATTATTAATTCAGAGGCAGTGCCACTATGCCACCACCACCTCCCTAAATTTACCTATTGCCCTTTATAGACCCTGTGCCAACTTAGTACCAACTCATGCCCATGCCCCTGCATAAGTCCTCTGTCACATTATGTCCATCTCATGCTAACCCCGATCTCCCTCCCAGGATCTTTTGCCCTTACATGTCAATTCACCTCGTACGTACCACGGACAGACATCAGAAGCCAAGAAAATACATTTCAAAGACTCTATTGCTGATTTCTCTATATTAAAAGAAAGGCTGTCATTGATGTGAGCCCATTCAATTTATTATTGTCCCTTCAAGCATTTAACTGTAAGAAAAAAACAATTGCATTCATAGCTCCACATCAAAGTGAGTTTTTTTTGAACTTTTGGAATTGTCAATCAAATTGTAAACTTACAGGTTGCCATTGTGATAATAAATGGTTGTAAAAACAGTAGAGCAGTTTTAATACTATAATAATATCCCTCAGTGTTCTGTCAACAAACAGATGTTGAAATTGAAAGTTTTTTTTTTAAATGAGTTGCTGCTAGTTGCTGTTTTCTGCAAAATTTAAAGAGTGAGGGCTTTAAATTATCTGCAGGCAATATAATTTCAGATAACTTAGCCATCTTTTGTACATATTCTTGCCCACCCTTCAGCTCTCCCCCTCCACCTGGAACTTAGGATGGGATTCTACCAAAAAAATTCTAAGTGCCGAACTCTCATTAAAACAGGAGTAAATCCTTTGTTTTTGAAAACCCTGCTGAAAAAAAAGAGTCTTCCACTCTATGCACTGCAGAGTACACTAGCACAAATCTCATTAAGCAGCTCTGAGTGGGGCCTGTTCCCACTGGAGAGTCCAGCAGCATAGCACTGAGTGGGTCACTGTGCATGAGCTGATCTATCAGAGTGGTGATCAGCACATGCACACTAGCTCTGCATTGCCAACCTCCCGATTGCTGACCAGCCCCACGACCCCCCACACTGCTGGCTGTGCAACACCTCCACCACATGATTGCTGGCCTCTTGTATGTGTTCAGGCTAGCCTTCAATCCCGCCTGCCCCTGGCTCCAGTCTGCCTCAATTTTCCCAGCTCCCCAATCCATTCCTTTCTCCCTCCGCCAGCAGCCTCAATTCCCCCAGCAGAGCTGACTGCCCACATCCTCGCCCCAATGTCTACCCTCCTTCTGTCACTAAGTGGGATCCTCCACTGTCTTCCTTCTCCACCTCCCTTCCACCATCGGCCCCTCAGAGGCCCAGTCCACCTCTGGCACCCCCCTTGGCACTACCTGATGCCCTCCAGGCACTGCCACTTTGCCCATTGAAATCTGGCAGGCAGAGATGCTACATGGCCTATTGCACTGCTAGATCAGTGCAGCGGACTGAGATAACCATCCCTCTAAATTTGTATCTGTTTGATGTGAGTACATGATGTACTAACATGCTTCACTTTCATCACGATGGCAAGAAAAAGTCTAAGATTTTCAGAAGCCCGATTTGGACATAATTTTGTGTGTCGAGCAGAAAATATTAAGGCATTAATAAGCAGATAAAACTTATTTATTTGAATAAAAGCGATTGAAACTAGAATAGGCAAGTAGGAGGGAGACCAAGGTTCACAAGCAGATGTCCATATGCACCTCCTAATGGACTTAATGTCTAGTTAAAACCAAAGGAGCTTCTGAAATAATGACGTGTGACCTCAGAATGAAGTAATTGAAATTTCACAACTGTATTTCAGCATGAAAAATTTTTTTCTTATTTTGATCATTGATTTCATGATCCATCTACAATTATGTTTTCTAAATTTTGCAATCTAAAGAGCAGTCATTAAATATTCCACTGGATTTCAATGTGTATGTATTGGATAACAACTGCAGCAGAATCGCTCAACAGTGTAACAGTGGCTGTGTTAAACCCTCCTGTGTATCACTGCTTAATGTTCCACTCAGCACACATCAAAATCAGCTGCTGTAGCATTTTGCAAAGTTCCTGATGATGCATTCTTTCACTTTTGATTAACATTCTCTCAACAAGCAGCACATCTATAACTGATTGTGTAATGTTTTAATAAATTTCCTCTGAAAGCATCCTTTCTGGATGTGTCACAGCTTGGTATGGCTCCTGCTCTGCCCAGGACTGCAAGAAACTGCAATGGGTTGTGAACGAAGCCCAGTCCATCACTCAAATCAGCCTCTCACCTACTGATACTGTCTACACTTCCTGCTGCCTTGGAAAAGCAGCCAGAATAATCAAGGGCCCCGGACATACTCTCTTTCATCTTATTCTGTCGGGAAGAAGATACAAAGTTCTGAGGACACGTGCCAACTGACTCAAGAATAGCTTCTTCCCTGCTTCAGACTTTTAACTGCCTCACATTAAGTTGATCTTTCTCTACACCCTAGATATGACTATAACTCTACACATTCTGCACTCTCTCCTTTCCTTCTCTATGAACAGTGTGCTTTGCCTAGAGTGTGCAAGCAACAATATTTTTCACTCTATACCAATAGAGAGGATAATAATAAAGTGACCGAGGGCTGGCTTGTAAACTTCCCATCCATTACTGCCTGCTCATGCTGTAGTTGTTACTTCAGGCTAATCTGAATTTCAACTCCATGGATTGCCCAGCTAAGAGATGCTGCTTTGAGCTACAACCGAGCATTGGTTTGTTCTGTGGATATAGGCACCTTTCAAAGAGCATTTATAGCCCTTAAGGTGGTGATCATGATCCCTGGATGGCTGCAGTTCATATGGTGAAGCTGCTGTCACAGTGCTGCTAGATAGGGAATTCCAGGCTTTTGGCCTAGCAATGCTAAAGGAAGGTGGTACATTTGCTAGTCTGGATGGCATGTGACTTAGAACTTGAAAGTGATTGCATTTTCCCCACACTTGCCACAACTGACCCTTCTAGGTGATGGAGGTCGAGAGTTTGGAAGGTTAGATAATTGCTATTTTAGCTTTGAGATTGGTTCTATTAAAGCTACCTAATATGGAGCTTTGGTCCAACTACTGGTGCAGTAACTTACCCCTTGATCTTGCAGATAAATAAGTTCTTTGATTTTTGACTAGATTCAATTTGATTTGTTATTGTCACATGCATTGGTTTACAGTGCAAAGTATTGTTTCTTGCACATTATACAGAAAAAGCAGACCATTCATAGAATACATAGGGGAGAAGGAAAGGAGAGAGTGCAGAATGTAGTGTTACAGTCATAGTTAAGGTGCAGAGAAAGAACAATTTAACCTAAGAGAAGCTGCTGTTGATTATCAGAAAAACTCGTCTTGTTCACTACTGTCCTTTAGGGAAGGAAATCTGCCATCCTAACCTGGTCTGGCTTACATGTGATTCAAGAGCCTCAGCAACGTGGCTGACTTCAGGACAACTAGGGATAGACAATAAATTTCTTTCAATAAGTCTACTTACTGACCTTTTTTGCAAGGTAACCCTCCATTTAGGGTGTTCTTTAATGTTTTTTTTCCTTTGTTCCTTGTGTTTGTTTCATTAACAAACTTTAAATGCATTACCACTTTAAGGCTGCCAACTATATTTTAAACTACACAGTTGCTGTTTCTCTCTCTGTGCTTTGCCCATGCTTTTGCAGTTTTTGGCATGGAACTACATCTCCTTCTTAGATCCTTTGTAAACTCTTTTTAGCTGGCGGAAGACTATTACAATTTTATCTGCAATTCTTGTTTCTTTTGGCTGCCTGGACAATCTATTTCTCTCTATCTCCTGGTACTGTTCTTGTTAATTTCACTCACAGTTGGAGCTGTCCATTTCAGCACCATTATCCTCTTTTCACTTTTTAACTTGTTTCATTTTCTTTAAGCAACCAAAAATCTTTTTCTCTTCTAAACATTTCAGAACATCTCTGCTGGAAATCCGTCAAAGCAGGGGTTGCCAATCGGATTCCCTACAGGCTTTACATAGGTTAGGCAGCACAGCGGTTATTACTGCTGCCTCACAGGGCCAGGGACTCAGGTTCGATTCCAGCCTCGGGTCTGTGTGGAGTTTATACCTTCTTCCTGTGTCTGTGTGGATTTTCTCTGGGTGCCCTGGTTTCCTCCCACACTCCAAAGATATGCAAGTTATGTTGATTGGCCATGCTAAATTGCCCCTTGGTATCAGGAAAACCAGCTAGGGTAGATATGCGAGTTATAAGGATAGGACCTGGGAGGGATTGTTGTTGGTGCAGGCTCAATGGGCAATTGGCCTCCTTCTCCAGTGTAGATTCAATGATTTGGAGACCTGCAGTTTCCCGAGGCTTTCCATCCCTTTAGTTTCTCCCCTTAGCCTCTGAAGCCATTAACAGCAGCCAATATTCTCTTTTAAAAAAAGTTATTTTCTTTTTTTAAATCTGAAACACGACTTTTTTTTCTAGCTGGGTATATTTTCCATTTTAATGAAACATTCCTGTTTTAATTTTTTTACTTAATTTTCACTGTCTTTGCTCCTGAAGCCAAAATCTCTTTTTCTTATATCTTTCCAGATCTCTGTAATCCCTAGCTATATCTGGTTTGATACATTTGACTGTCCCCTCATGATCTGACACTAGCTCAGCAATACTCGCTGAGTCTATTCACCCAAGAGGTACCCCTCCTTTCCAGCTTCCACAAGCCAGATTCTCACAGGTAGGCTGTATCATTCAGTTGATCTTATCCTCATTGTCAAAATGTTATCTTGTTTTTTTTTTTCCCTAACAGCATCAGGAGTTTGAATATTTACAAAAGGTATTGATGGATAAGAGAAAGTTTGCTGCTCTGGAACACCAGCTCCAGTCCTCACATGCTTACAACATGGCTTCTAGGTGATTCTCTGCCTGACAGAGGACTCTGACCTCTGGGGTGATCACTCATTCTCAGTTCCCATTGGTCCCTCAAGTCAGGTAATTCATTTTTGTCATACTGTTTTAAAGTCACAGACATCACATTCACAACAGGTGGAATTATCTACCCACCACTACCCCATAGCAGTTTTTTTTTCCCCAATAGTTCTCCATTGACTGCCAATGGGATCATTCGATCCTGTCAATGTCACTGGTATTTTTGGTGATTTGCCCATTCCGTAGCAGGTGAACTCACCATGGGGGAGATTTCCTTTGGCAGGAACATCCCACCGGCCTGTGTGGAAGTCCCCACCAGTGGGAAGAGCTGGAAAATTCAGCCCCTGATGTCAGTTGACAAAGCTTGATGTTCCCTTAGTTTGGTTGACACTCATTGCATCAGTGGGGTATCTATATATGTAGAATGGTTATTGAAAGGTTGTGGCGATTGTTCCTTTAAGGGCATCCACAGCAGAAGAGGGTTAGCTGGTTTGAGCGGCCAAATGGGACCAAGAGTGGATAATCACTGCATAAGGAGGAGTCTTTTTTCAGGCAGAAGGCACCTAAAAGATATGTAGTTGAAATGTGGGGGCTGGGGCAGCAATGGGCTACTCCAGGGCAGCCTGGGGAGTTATGAGCCTTTGTACAGTTTCCTTCTTGTGAATAAATATATTTCATGTTCCTAATGAAATCTATGAGCATGTATCATAAGCTGGGATTCTTCACCCGCATTCACCCCAAAACTGGAGAATCCCATCCAAGGTCAATGGACCATTGTGTGGTCCACCACCCACCATGAACCCCCGGGAGAACATCCCCCCCATCTGTTAAATTCAGATAAAAATAACAGAAATTGGTATCTGTCCCAAAATATTTTGTAAAAACCTGTAGAGAAAAAAAAACCCTTTAAGTTGTTTTAAAAGATTCTTACTTAAGGAGTAACTAAATATAAACAGTGATGCCCACTCAGCTGTGAGAACACAGCACAATTGAAGGAGAATCCATGGGTTGCGTGTGAATCTTTGGTTTTAAATCATGATCACAACCTTCATTCTCTGGTGCTGAAGAAACCAGAAAAAAATTAAACAGAAATGCCATTCAATCCTACATCAAATAAATGACAGTCTATTCTGCCCAATACTTGCATTTTGGCTATTTATATACATAACCATTGACATTCTGTTTCTAAAACCTTGTCTCCAAGACGTGGGGAGAAACACTCTTCTGGTTATACTCTATCCTGTTAGGAGGCTTGGGTGCATTCTGTTTAATGTATTGCCATCACTGAAAGCAGTGGCCGTAGAAAGGTAAGGCAAAAATGAAGGAAAGTTGTGTCTAGTCCTGTCTGGTAACTAATACTAGCTTAATACTAGCTGAGAAAGTGTGCTGACACTGGTAAAGATAATAGTAAAGTTAAAACAAAATACTGTGAATGCTGGAATTTGAAACAAAAACAGAAACAGAAAATGCAGGAAAATCTCAGCAGGTCTGACAGCATCTGTGGGGAGAGAATAGAGCCAATGTTTCCAATCTAGATGGTCCATACTTGAAACGTTAGCTCTATTCTCTCTCCACAGATGCTGTCAGACCTGTTAGGATTTTCCAGCATTTTCTGTTTTTGTTAAGATAATATTAGGTGTGTATGTTCAAACTCATTGTCACCATATACCTCAGCCTAATTAAAAGCATTGCTACCTTAATATTTGGAATCATACCCTTACAGATGGAGTCATAGCAAAGAAAAGGAATCCTCTTTCACACACCATGAAATAGGTTTTGTAGCCCAGAATATATTAACTACAAGTTAACACCTCAGAACCATGTACGTGCATACAGTAGAAGATACAGAATTGGAGCTGACTCCAGTCATTCTGTGGGTGATACTGTACTCAGTCCCACACATTAACAGTGTATGTACCAGACCATACTAGTCCACCCTATCCCCACAAGTCCTTTCCCCATGGATATAGAGTTGTTTTAGAACAAAGAACAAAACAGCACAGGAAACAGGCCCTTCGGCCCAACGAGCTCGCGCCGCCACCCTGATGTTCCCACCTCTACCCGCGATCCCTGTCCATGTTTATAGATCTATGGATTAAAAACCAAATTTAAGACAATTTAGGGAGAATTTGTTTTGCCAATTAGCCTAAGAGCACATCTTTGGGATGTGGGAGGAAACCGGAGGTCCCGGAGAAAACCCATGCAAGCATGGGGAGAATGCGCAAACTCCCACAGACACAGGCCCAAATCCATGTATCTGCACAGCACAGTGATAGAATCCATTGTTCTTCTTACTTCTTTAGCACTTTTGCAAAGATGCTGCCACTCTGAAGAATCCTGCTTTGCAACTTCGAATATGTTGTCAGCAAGTCTTTAGCAACAACTCACAGTGATGTACATATTTACAGTAGAGGAGACAGATATAGGGCTGACTCCAATCTAGGTCTTTATCCAAATGTGTCCATCTCTAGCCTGGCTTTGGATCATGTGCCTTTTTACAACACTGTACTGAACGTAGTTCCACATTAACACTTTAAATAACAACCAGGTTGAACGACTATAATTGGCCAATGGGTTGAGTAATTGGGACATTTTTAAGAAGGGTAAATATTGTAGGTGCTGGATAGTCACTGAGTCAGAGACTCTGCGTTGTGAACAAACAAAGAAAATTACAGCTCAGGAATAGGCCCTTCAGCTTGCACTGAACATGCTGCCCAATTGAACCAAAACCTCTCATCCTTCCAGGGGCCAAATCCCTCTGTTTCACTCCTATTCATGTATTTTTGTCAAAATGCCCCTTAAAAAGTCACTATCCTACCTGCTTCCACTAACTCCCGTAGCAGCGAGTTCCAGGCATTCACCACACTGTGCAAAAAAACTTCTCATACATCTCCTTTAAACTTTGCCCCTCGCACCTTAAACCAATGCCTCTTCCACCCTGGGAAAAAGCTTCTGACAATCCATTTGTCCATGCCCCTCATAATCTTGTAGACTTCTATCAGATCACCCCTCAACCTCTGTAGTTCTGAAAGAGAAGGGCGATATAGACTTGATCAGATGAAGGGTCATCTACGCTCAAAATGTTGTCTCTGCTCTCTCTTCACAGATGCTGCCAGACCTGCTGAGGTTTTTCAGCATTGTTCTCTTTTTGCTTATTCTGGAAGGCAACAGACACGTCCAGAAAGATTGTCAGGAACATGCAGAAGTGAAGTCAAGACATTGGAGGGAGTACACAAACCAGCAAATAACCCATCTACCGAACGCTTCAAGCACAGCCTGCTCCTCATGTGACAGATTCAGCTGATGTACATTGGACCTATCAGCCATCTTAAAACCAAACTGGAATAAAAGCAAGTCAAGCTCGATCCTAAGAACTGTCTTGGAAGAAGATGCAGTAATGGAAACCTGGCACAGGGTGAGTAATTGTGAAAGAGGGAGGTCTTTAGTTAGGCCAATGCTTATCTTGTAAGCTGGTTAGTGATATCAGAATAAATGCTTCTCTTTCTGTTTTGGTTCCCATTTCTTTGACATGATGAATACGAAAAGAAGCCACACTTTTGCCTTTTATTTGTAAGCCACATCAATACATTGTCATATTTACTCAACAATATTAGATTAATCTGAAGATGCAGAACCTCCAGATTGTAACCTTTACTTTTGGGAAGATTTCATTGCGTTCCTGATCACAGGTATTAAACCAGTTTTTTGACTTTGCATTCAGAATAAACTGAAACATTAAAGAAGCATTGAATACCCACCTATCCGTATGGCAATACGAGAGCAAGCAAGGCTGTTTATGTAAATGCCGAATAAAAGTTCACAATTCTTCTTAATTGGCACATTCGCTAGTTCAACCTTCTGTCTGTACTGAGTTGATTTTGAGGCTGTTGCAGATGACCTCAAGGTCAACCCAGATGAAGGAGATGCGCTTCCTGATCTGCCATTGACAACTGCTGGCAAACGTACACAAAGTATTCGACTCCAGGATCCTGATGTTCTGCTTTACCTGCCATCCTGGATCATACATTAAGGGACAGTTAGCTGAGATATTGCTGGTATGATATTCCAGAGGGACTCACTGCCGAGTTCAGAGAATAGACCAACTTCATCATAAACATAAAGGATTCTTATTCCACTGAGATTAACAGCACATTACTGACCTTTTGGACTGACTTCAAACTTAACACATTCTTCCCACACGCAGTTTTATTTCATGTAGTAACACTGCATCTTTTTCACTGTGTTGCAATATTATTGTAAGATATAATTGGTAACTTTGCAATGGAACCTTTATTTATCATTTACAGTATATATTCCAACAAAATACACTTCAAACAATATAATAGCTTTGAGACTCAACATTGAGTCTGTAATTGTAGAAATTTGTTTGCAGAATTAATGCCGATAAATATAATTATATTATCATGGTTTGGTCTAATCATTTCATTTTTGAACCTTTTTTGAGCTAAATTACTTACGGGCAGGGATGTGCAAATACAAAGTGTAAATAACTAAAGTGTTTTTATTACAATCTTAGGATTCTATAAAAACCAGTTCCTTGGAACACGGAATCATTGAATTCCCTACAATACGGAAGGAGGCTATTCAGCTCCTAAAGCCCAACAATCCTCTCAGACCTATCCCTGTGATCCCACATATTTACCCTGCTATTTCCCTGACAAAGGGGTAACTTAGCATGGCCAATCAATCTAACCAGCAAATCTTTGGACTGTGGAAGGAAACTGGAACACCCGGAGGAAACCCACACAGACATGGGGAGAATGTGCAAACTCTGCAGAGACAGTGACCCAAGGCTAGAATTGATTCCGGATCTCTGGCACTGTGAGGCAGCAGTGCCAACCAGTGTGCCACCATGTCACCTGGTACAGATGAATGAAATGCGACATTTGTAGAAGCTTTCAATTTTAAAATGAGATTTCATATTTGCAATCAGCCATTGCATTTGGACAATGATCCCATGAAAGAGAGGCTCCTCATTTCATGTGGGCACTCATTTGGGTGGTACAGTGACACATTAGTTAGCACTGCTGCTTTACAATGCCAGGACCTGGGTTAGATTCCCAGATTGGGTCACTTTCTGTGCAGAGTTTTCATGTTCTCACCATGTCTGTGTGGGTTTCCTGCGGGCACTCTGGTTTCCTCCCATGGTCCAAAAGATGTGCTGGTTAAGTACATTGCCATGTTAAATTCTCCATCAGTGTACCAGAACAGGCACAGGAGCGTTGCAACTCGAAGATTTTCATAGTAATTTCATTAGAGTGTAAATGTAAGCTTACTTGTGACAAATAGGAGATAAATAAACTTTAAAACTTTATTTATCTCCAGTTCTTAGCGGGAGCTGTTGATTGTGACATTTCCAATGTTATCCACAGTTTTGTTTCTCTCGTAAGACTGAGTTTTAGTGTTGCTAAAATTATCCGATCGTATCTCAGTGCAAACAGCAGCCTTTGGTATTCTGTCATCTTCTAATGAAGCACATGCATTGGCAATGCAGTCTATAACTTATGCTAATGGCAAGTAATGAGTAATGAAGCTGGCATTCCATTTTCCTGAGAGCAGATGGTTTGCTGTGGCATTTATAGCAGGAATTGCACTTCTGAGGAGAATGCATTTGTCATTTCCAATCAAACCCTGTATGACTAATTCCTGTAAATATAGAAGGTTCAAAAGACCGTCCATTGCTGAATTGTTTTGTGAATTTTGTACTTAATTTCTACTCAGAGGGAAGAAATAAAGATCTGTTAATGCTCACTTTGATTTAATTTGATTTATTATTGCCACATGTATTAGTAAACAGTGAAAAGTATTGTTTCTTGCCTGCTATATAGACAAAGCACACCTGTTGATAAAGGAAAGGAAAGAGTGCAGAATGTAGAGTTGCAGTCATAGCTGAAGAAAAATTAATTTAGTGCAAGATAAGTCCCTTTCAAAAGTCTGACGGCAGCAGGGAACTAGCTTGTTCTTGAGTTGGTTAATATATGTATCTTTTTCCCGATGGAAGAAAATGGAAAACAAATACTTAGGAATGTAATATTTTTAAATATAAAACATTACCACTCCTTACAACAGTAGGGATGAAAGATCTTATTGATGATTTTAGTGGCACACCTTTGTTATTAATAACTCATGGGACTTGAATATAAGCCTTCTTCATAGAATCATAGATTAGTACAGCACAGAAGAGTCTATTTGTCCATCACATCTGTGTCAACTCTTTTGAAGAGCAACCCCATTCATCTCAATCCCTCTTATGACAATCCCCATACTTCTACACTATTCAAGTATTTATCCAATTCCCTTTTGAAAGCAATTATTAAAAATGTTTTCACCACCTTATCAGTAAGCATTGCTTTCCAAATACAAACAACAATTACACTTAAAGAAATCATTTCCTCAAATTGGCAAAGGTACCTTTGCCATTCATCTTAACTCTGTGCCCTCTGTTTTTTTTAAGCTACAGAAAATAGTTTATTTTAATTTATTCTATTCTAAATCATGATGTTAAACATCACTATCAAATTCCTTCTCAGCCTTCTCTGCTCTGAGAAGAACATCATCTCCTGTCTATCCAGGGAACTGTAATCCTTCATACCTGGAACAATTTGAGTATTGTAGATCGTGGTATATGAGCTACCTGGTATATCAATCACATTTTTCTGACCCCAGAGACCATAGGTGGTATTCGCCAGTCCCATTGGCAACACACCCCAGCCCCTATTTTTCCCACTGGCATAGGGTGATGTCAATGGGAATTCCCATTGATAGTGGCTGGACCAAAGAATCCTGTCACTAGCAAAAAACGTATCACCACCCGCTGGTGGGAAAACATCCGGCTGGGACGCCGGAGAATCTCGCCTCATGTTTTTCTATATACTTGGCATATAATTCAAACCCGCTTTTCAGCCAAGACATGCTGTTCATTAGTCAACAGCCCTAATTTTTCATCCCACAAGTGCATGTTTTACTTACCCTGTAATTGGGCTCAGGGAGTCGAGCAGGTGACAAGAGCTGTGTTGGAAAATTAGGTGGGAGTTTAAGACCCAGGCATCATGTGGAAAATAATGAAGAAAAATGAGTTTTTCAACAGAATGAATGAAGTATGGAGCTAAAAGACATATAACATTTGCCAACACTTCAAATAAGTCCACAGATGAAAATTGGTGGTGTGGTTAATAGAGAGGAGGAAAATCTTGGATTACAGCATGACACAGATGGGCTGGTTAGATGGCAGAATAGTGGCAAATAGATTTTAACCTGGAAAGTGCAAGGTGATGCATTTTGAGAAGATTAATAAGACAAGGGAATACACAACAAATGGTAAGATGTTAGGAAGTACAGAGGAACCTTGGGGTGCATGTCCAATACTCCCCGAAGGTGGTTCAGTAGGCATGTAGTATACTTGCCTTTATTAGCAGGGGACTGAATAGGTGAATAGGGAAGTTATGATGGAGCTCTATGAAACACTCTTTAGACCACAGTTGGAGCATTGTGAGCAGTTCTGGTTGCCACACTATAGGAAGATTATGACTGCACTAAAAATGATAGACAGGACGTTGCTTGGGCTGCAGCATTCCACCTGCAAAGAGAGACTGGTTAGGCTGGGGTTATCATAAAAACTACAATGCAAAAGGAGCCATCTAGCCCATCAAGCCTACAACCAAACAACAATCCCACCCATGCCCTGTCTTATCCCCATTGTCTTCCTTAGAGCAAAGACCGAGGGATACCTGTTTGATGTCAATTATGACAGACATAGATAGGATAAATAGGAAGCAATGTTTTCTCTAAGTAGCAGGGTCAATAACCAAGGAGCATAGATATAAGTTTGGAGACAGGAATGAATTCAAAGTGGTGATTGTCAAATGTGAAACCAGCCCAAGAATCATGTTTCTTGCAGGAGCTGTTGTCCATTTTCATGACAATGGCTTAATCGATAAGGATGGATTGAAGTTTGGGATTTTTAATGTGTGGAATAGGCTTCATACTGGCCAGATAAAAAAAATACAGCAATAATATCACGGGGCCGATTCAAATCCCATAAAACTGATTAGACCAAGTGGTGCCTGCACTAATGTTGCAATTCAACCTTTGGATGTGTGTCTCAACAAACCATTCAAGCATCATGTTCTAGCAGAGTGGAGTAGATGGATGATTGTCAGAGAAGAAAACTTTATAAAAAGTGGAAGTATGCATGAATAGCTTTATCGTCAAATCTTGGGAAGCTATTTAGTGCACAGATTGACATCAGATCATTCAGACAATGCAGGATTTCTAATCCAGTGAATGGTGAAGATGATGATCTGTTGTGGAGTGAATGTAAAAGCATCAAATCTGATCCTTGTGATATGCCATTTCCAAAGTGCCTCGGAATGTATTTGACAAACTCTTTGCATTGGATGCCAAAGATAATACATTTGACAGGTTTTAGAGTACTCTATAACACTTCTATTGTAGTTAAGGATATCTTTGCCCAATTACTTTATTCAAAAAACTGTGCCAGATGATTTAATTTGAATTACTGATGTTATTTTGGTCGCATTTTAAAATGACTACATTCACTGGCGGTTCGCATTTTATAATCTCCACATACATTGGTCCTAATATTTGGAATGATATTTGAAGGCTTACACGCTGACATCTATTGTAAACACTTTCTGTATCCTCTCTGATGCCTTCTCTTCCTAAAGTTTGAGCCCAGAATTGGACACAATACTCTGCACGTGATCAGTTTAGTTTCTTGATCTTGATTAAGCAACAATTCCAGATTTCTAGAATAGTACAGGCCCTTCGGCCCTCAATGTTGTGCTGAGCTTTGTCTGAAACCAAGATCAAGCTATCCCACTTCCTATCTTTCTGGTGTGCTTCATGTACCTATCCAATAACCGCTTGAAAGTTTCTAAAGTGTCAGACTCCATTATCACAGCAGGCAGTCCATTCCATACCCCAACCACTCTCTGAGTAAAGAGAATACTCTATTCTTCTGTTTATAAAACTGTATCTCTATGCCTAATTAACTGCTTAATTAACCTTTCTTGCTATCTTCTGAAATGTTCTTGTAGTGCCCTTAAGTTTATCCCATTCATTTCCTATCATCCCTACTCACTCCTCCAACCAATATGAATCACCACTTACTTCAAATTAAACGTCACATGAAATGTTCATTAAGGGTGATTTCACTGAGGCTAACTGTAACAAACTATCACTATCAACTGATCAGGAATTATGGAAAAGTCTGGTTTTGTAGGATTACTCCTGTTTCAATTACATTTTTTTTCCAGAAAGCTGCATGTTTTTACTGTTAGGAATCAGCCATGCTTACAGCTCGGATTCAGAAAGTTTTGAATCCAACTCTAACTTCAGAGACGTGAGGAGGTATATTTACCTTGGAAATAGTAGAAATCACAGAGGTTTACAACATAGAAACAGGCTCTTCAATCCAACTTTTGGAGTTTAATGTGGAAAAGTGTGAGGTAATGCACTTTGGCAGGAACAATAAATGTGTAGAGTATAGGGCTAATGGTAGGGCTCTTAATAGTGTTGAGGAACAGAAGGATCTTGGTGTATGTGTCAATAGATCCCTGAAAGTAGGCAGTCAAGTGGATAAAGTTGTTAAGAAGGCATATGGAGTCTTAGCTTTTATTGGTAGGGGGATTGAATTTAGGAGCCGCAGCATCATGTTGCAACTGTACAAAACTCTAGTGCGGCCGCACTTGGAGTATTGTGTGCAGTTCTGGTCGCCACATTATAAGAAAGATGTGGAGGCATTGGAGAGGGTACAGAGGAGGTTTACCAGGATGTTGCCTGGTATGGAGGGCAGGTCCTATGAAGAGAGGTTGAAGGATTTGAGGTTGTTTTCGTTAGAAAGGAGGCGGCTAAGAGGGGATCTTATTGAAGCATATAAGATGATTAGAGGTTTAGATAGGGTGGACAGTGATAGCCTTTTTCCTAGGATGGAGAAAGCTAGCACGAGGGGACACAGCTTTAAATTAAGGGGTATGAGTTATAGGACGGATATCAGAGGTAGGTTCTTTACTCAAAGAGTGATTAGGGAGTGGAATGCCCTGCCTGCAGCTGTTGTAGATGCGCCAAGTTTGGTGGCGTTTAAGAGGTTAATTGATAAGTATATGGAAGAGAAGGGAATGGTTTAGTTTGGAGGGGCATTGCTTTTTATTTTGGTCGGCACAACATCGAAGGCCGAAGGGCCTGTTCTGTGCTGTAATGTTCTATGTTCTATGTTCTATGTTCTATGTTCTATTATCCATACTGCCCAGTTTTTAACCACTAAACTAGTCCCACATCTCTCTATAGCCATCTTACCCATGTAACTGTCTAAATGCTTTTCAAAAGACAAAATTATACCTGCCTCTACTACTGCTTCTGGCAGCTTGTTCCAGACACTCACCACCCACTGAGTGATAAAGAATCACCCCTCTAGATCCTTTTGTGTCTCTATCCCTTACCTTAAACCTATGGTAAAGTTCATTAGATTTGTCCTGTGATAACAGGATTATCCTTTGATAAAAGGATGAGAGAATTGGCGTTATATTCTCCAGACTTTCATAGAATGAAAGGTTTTTAATTGAAACACATAGACCAGAATTTTACTACACTGCTCACCACAAGAATCAGAACGGGCAAGGAGCAGAATGTGGTCCCATTAACATCAGGTGGGATTTTACAATTTCAGAACAGGCAAGGCCATAAAATCTTGCTCATATACTTCTGAAGGGATTTAACAGGGTGGATACTGAAAGATTGCCCCAGACAGAGGAGGAAACAATCATATGACTCGGTCACAGCCTTATGATGAGGACCAGTCATTTAGGACTGAGATAAAGAGAAATTTCTTCACTCAAATAGTTGTGAGTCTTTACAATTCTCCGCCACCAAGCATTAGGGTCAGTCCCTCATTAAGAACATTCTAGACTGGGGTTACTCAGTTTTTGACCTCACGGAATCAAGTAACATGAAAAGCAGACGGAAAAGTAGAGTTGAGGTTGAAGAATTGAAGTAAAAGAGAGTTGAGGTGTCCCCAGATGAATAATCCAGAATCTGAGACTAAAGTTCTTGGGACACAGGTTCAAATCTACCACGGCAGCTGATGAAACTTCAATTAATAAAATCTCAAATTGAATGGTGACAATGAAATTTATATTGATTATCATTAAAAAAAACATTTGGTTCATTAATGTCCTTCAGGAAAGGAAATTCGTTGTCCTTACCTGGTCTGGCCTATATGGTTGATTCTTAACAGCCATCTGAAATAGCCTAGCTTGTCAGGTAGCTCCCAGGACATTAGTGAATGTGGAGCAGGCTTATGAGGTTCAATGGTCTACTCCTGTTCCAATTTCTTATTTTTGTTCTTCTAAGGTGGTCAAAATGGCTGCTCTCTTAGGTATGGGTAAATAGTCTCTATATCACCTGCCAATGAGTCACATTTCAGTCTGTTCTTATTTGTGTGTCATTATATGTCATCACCCTCTTGTGGCTGGGAGTCCATTCCCATGTGGGTGCAGCTATTTTACGTTGCCTGCCTTACAGCCCAATTTTGTGGTTGAAATGAAGCTTGACATTTTCACCTAATCGCTGTTGATTTTGAGATTCAGTTTATCTGCCAATTTAAAGGTAAAACAGCTTACTGATGTGGTGGCAGTGTTAGAATGTTTTCACACCTCCTCCCCAGGAGCACTACGCAGAACTGCTCTTGGCTAACAAGATCAAACTCCCTAATCCCTTCTTACAACAGATGCCACTATGTAAGCAAATCCTTGATGCAGAGATGTTGATGCCTGATCTGGAATCACATTCTTCACCTTAGTCGTGTGTTGTGGCCCCTAGCAGGCGCACTGTAGCACCAGTCTTTTTTTTAGCATGCCCCGCCAGCTGTCTACATGTATCACTAGACCTTTTCTCTCAGTCCTGGCTTTCGGATGCTCAGCTCGACAGAGACATCTCCAGAAACATCTAGCAGGTTTTATACTTCAGGAATGATGCTAATATGTTGGGACAGAATAAGCCCCAGTGGCTGGATGTCCATCCCTCTGAAATGTATTTCTTATATCCTGTCTGGTGCCATTTGTTACAATTCTTATGCCTGTGTCTCAATTGCCTTTCGCAGGTATATTCTTGTTTCTCATGTACGGTTATGATGTTGTGATCTTTGGTCACCTGTTTGCCCTTGAATTTCCATTTTGATGTGAAAAAGATACTTGCATGCATTCAGTTTGGTTAGTTGTTAAGTTCTTGGCATTGTTAGTAAATGCAAAGGGAAATTTGATGGACAGCAAAAGAGAAAAAAGAAATGAAAGAACACACTGGAACACCTTATTGTCTTCTTGTAGTTTTGAGTCTGTCCTGCTGTGTGTGTGGTCAGAGAAAATATCAGTAAAAACTAGGGACTACGAATACTGATCTGAACTGTTCTTTCCTTCTGTGCAGCCATTTGGTATTGCCTGTTTTATAGTTCAATCTTGTGACTGCAATGGAGCTTGATATTTTGATTCTCGTGGCAGGCGAGATGGAAAAATTTGTCTTGGGGGAGAATTTCCCCATCCCGCCCACCATAGGAATCGGAGCAGGCGAGGGACAGACCATACAAAACTCCTTTGACCTCGAACAGGATTTTCCAGCTTCGGGGTGAGGGCAACCAGAATATCAAGCCCATAATTCTATAATTCAGTTTATATACTCCTCAAGTTCGGGGTCTAGGTGAGGCTCTTTGCGGTTTGACTGTTACCCAAAGAAATCCACTTAAGGCTGTCATTTGCAAAACCATTATTACTTATTTACAATTCCATGTATATCACAGTAGCTTCACACAACTTCTTCTTCCCTCCAGATCTGCTACTTACTTATGTGAGATCGCTTTGTAGTTACAGCAGTAGTTCCATGACTATCAGATGCTTCTGCCGTTAACCTGTTACTGTCCAGTTTACGTGTCAGCTTGAAGATGGATGTAAGCTACTGGCACTGTGCTAATGCTTTAGCTGATACAGAAAGTGTAGGTGCAATAAAATAGCATGTTCCATCTAGGAGGTACAGCTGGTAAAATTGTATGGCAGTTCATTAATCTTTCCAGCTGACAGCCCATTAGTAAAGTCACTAACTGATTATTTTTAAAGGGGTCAATGCCTCCATATGGAAGAAGAAAGAAATATAATTGAGCCCAATTATTTAACACCCCAACAATAATTTCTAAGTTTATGAGAAGTTAGATATGAGGACTTTTTTTTAATTAATTTGTGGGACATGCTGGCCAGCATCTATTGCCCGTCCTAGTTGCCTGAAGGCCGTTGAGCGTCAACCACATTGTTGTTGCTCTGGAGTCACATGTAGGCCAGGCCAGGTAAGGATGGCTGATTTCCTTCACTAAAGGGTAATAATGAATCAAATGGTTTTTTCCAACAACAGTTTTGTTGTCTCCAGTAGATTCTTAATTCCAGACTTTTTTTTACTGAATTCAAATTCCACCATTTGCCATGGTGAAATTCGATCCTGAACATTAGCTGAGTTAATAGTTCTGCGATAATACCACTAGGTCATTATCTCCCATGTTGTAACCATGTTGAAGTTCTTGCTTGTAAAGGTACAAGACAGATGTTGTTTATTAATGTGATTTGATTTCATTTATTACTGTCACATGAATTGGGATACAGTGAAAAGTATTGTTTCTTGTGAGCTATACAGATAAAACATATCTTTCTTGAGAATATAGAGAGAAAGAAAGTGCAGAATGTAGTGTTACTGTCATAGCCAGGATGTAGAGAAAGATCAACTTGATATAAAGTCGGTCCATTCAAAAGACTGATGGCAGCAAGATGACGCTTTTTTGAGTCGGTTGGTACATGACCTCAGTATCTTTTTCCCGGTGGAAGAAGATGTAAGAGAGTTTGGTCAGGGTGCATGGGGTCCTTGATTATGCTGGCTGCTTTACTAAGGCAGCAGGAAGTGTAGACAGAGTCAATGGATGAGAGGCTGGTTTGTGTGAGGGATTGGGCCACATTCATAACACTTTATAGTTTCTTGCAGTCTTGGTCAGGGCAGGAATCATAACAAGCTGTGATACATTCAGAAAGGATGTTGCATCTGTAAAAGTTTTTTTTTATTAGTATTGCAAGTAGGCTTACGTTAACACTGCAATGAAGTTACTGTAAAAATCCCCTCGTCACCACACTCCAGAACTTATTTAAGTATACTGAGGGAGAATTTAACATAACCCATGTACCTAATTGGCATGTCTTTTGGGCTGGAAACTGATCACTCAGAGGAAACCCAGACAGACACAGGAAGAACATACAGACTCTGCCCAAGCAGTGACCCAAGCCAGAAATCGAACCTAGATTCCAGACTCTGTAAGGCAGTAGGGCTAATTATTGTGCCACAGTGTAAGTGGCGTTACACACAAGAGAGATGATATATTGAACAATATATATCTAGTGATTCCTCTTCTGTCTCTCAAATCAATGAAGGCAAAAACTGGTAACTATCAATAAGCTGCATGATCTCACTGATTATCAGTCTCTCTTCCAGGGAAAAAAAAAGCCAAAAGGGGGTACGTTTTGTTGAATCTCTGAGATAATTATTGCAATGAAAAATAAGCAATACTACTCAAAAGCCTTTCATTAATTTTCTATTTCTGTATAAACCCATAATTAGGATTTTTATTCTTCCTGAACTACATGTGTGTCAAAGTGCTTTCATTCATTTCTCGACTTCACACAAGCTTGAGGAATGATCTACAGCCAGCTATCTTGCTTTCTGAGGCTGGAAAATTCATAGAATCTCTACAGTGCAGAAGGAGGTTTTGGATCTGCACTCAAGTTGATCCTGAAATTCCTCCATTGAATAAAACTGGATTGGCTCAATTCATGATTTGAACTCAATTAAGGAAATTCGGAGGAAGAGAAGGGGAAGGTGGATGCATGACTTTCAGGAAAGAGGGTTGTGCCTAGAAAATAAGACTCGAAGGACAATGGTTGGCAGACTTAGTTCATGTAAGTTAAAGATGTTATCCACTGCAAGAGAAAGTTAATGTTTCGAGTTATGAGGGGGATACACAAAAGAATTGAAGTATATGCATGGATTTCCACTGGATCCTCCTGTTTTCCTCCCACAGTCCAATGGTTTGCAGGTTAGGCGGATTGGCCATGCTTCATTGCCCAATTGTGTCCCAAGATGTGTTGGTTAGAGGGGAATTAGTGGGGTAGATATGTGGGGTTACAGCCATAGGGCCTGGGTAAAATGTTCTCTTGAAGACACGATGGGACTGAATGGACTTTGTCTACACCATTTCAGTTCTATAAAATGGGGGTTCATTACAGTGGATATACAATAATGTCAAATCGCTGAGACAGAGGTGAACAAGATGCACTGAATTGTAACTTTGATTGCTATCTAACTGACAAAGATGTAGATAAGGAGATGATGGGGAATCTGAACCTCTCAGTCTTTATAAGTCCTGGTGCTGGTGACAGTTTTAAATGCTGGAACTACAACTGTGTCCAAAAGCCAATAAAAACAACTGTCTTTGATCCTAATGTGTTCTTCAGCATGTGCAAAGCCTCGGTGGCACAGGGGAGTATGGCATTTAAATATGCAAATGGTCATTAATTGGTGTTTTAAGCCAGGATTCTATATTTAACTGTACACCCACAGGCCTCCTGGACTTCTGGAAAGTCACCACGTAAAACAAGGAGAAGGAACAGCAGGAATTGAGATGCAAGAAAGAATTTAATTGCTGAGATCCGACAGCAGCTTCCTTGCCTGAGTGAAAAGCTTTTTATGGTAGTCATGACATAGAGATGCCGGTGTTGGACTGGGGTAACACAGTAAGATATCTCACAACACCAGGTTAAAGTCGAACAGATTGGACCTGTTGGACTTTAACCTGGTGTTGTGAAACTTCTTACTGTGAAAAGCTCTCTCTTAGGGAACCTGATTTGAGTTTGTGCTTTCATTGCTTTGGAAATGTTTTCTCATATTTTGCTGCCACCTTGGAGTTTTGAACCTTTAACAAGATCTTCCTAGTTGCTGGCCTTTCCAGTTGGAAGAGAATTGTTTCTGCAGCTCTGCTTTGGACTGTAGATCAGACCAAAACCTTCTCATCAATCAATTGCACTCCACAAGACAGAGAGGTAGGAGGTAGAGGCCCAACTCACAAGAGGTAATAACCTATTGCATAGAATCATAGAATAGTTAAAGCACAAAAGGAGGCCATTTGGCCCAAGGCTGGAATTTTCCAATCTTGACTGAGATTGGAATTCTCCAGTCCCGCTGTGGTGAATAAAGTTTTGGCTGAGAGTCAATTTCTCCATTCTTGCTGGCAGCAATGGCGGAGCAAAATAAATCAGAGAATTCTGACCCTCGTGCCTCTTTGCAAGAACAGAATGTGCCAATCAAAATAAATGAATGCATAGACTTTCTGCTCTAACTGGATTCACACTAGTTCTGGGGATCACAATTAGTGTACAAGTGCCAATCAAAGTATCCCCAGATCATCCTGCATTCCACTCCCTTAATGTTCAGTATGTCCGCAGCCATCAAAATATCATCACGTACGTCTGCAGAAGATACCAGGGAGTTGCCGTGGTGCATTTATCCTGAACCAGTCAAGATGCCAACAGATATTCCCACCTTAAAGTAATGCCAGCAGATGGTTTATTTGGAGACCAGGGCTATTGTCTAAAGATGTGGCTGATGACTACTACGAGGAATCTTACCACACACATCCCAAGCAAAGGTAAAGCTACATGAGGATAGGAACTTTGATTTTACAGAAATAGGTGGGCTGGGAAGGATCGACAGTCTCTTTTTTAAAAAAAAGAGACTGAAGAATGACCTAATAAATGGGGAAAATTATTGAGAGACATAGCAAATATTTTTCCTCTTGTGTGGAAGAGCTTAATGAGAAGCCTTCTGCAGAAGATAATGATCAAGAAATCCAATAGGAAAATCATAATAAAGTTCTTTACTGAAAAACTGATGAGAATGTGGAACTCGGTACCATAGGGAGTGGTTGAAGACAATAGTAGAAACATAGAACCATTTTGGCCTTCAAGCCTTCTCCGTCTTTCATTTTGAGCATGGCTGATCTTCAAATCCAATACTCTGAATCCCCCTCCCACCGTTTCCTCCCATATCTTTTGACTCCCTTAGCCCCAAGAGCTATATCTAATTTCTTTTTGAAATCACACAAGGTTTTGGCCTCAACTACTTTCTGTGGTAACGAATCCCACACATTTACCACTCTCTAGGTGAAGAAATGTCTCCTCACCTCAGTTCTAAAAGGCCTATCCCTTAACCTGAAACTCGTTCTGGACTAGCCCACCATTGGGAACATTCATTCTGAATCTACCCTATTTAATCCTGTTAGAATGTTATAATTTTCTGTGAAATTCCCTCTCAATCCTCTAAACTCCAGTGAATATAATCCGTACTGATTTAGTCTCTCCTTATATGACAAACCTGCCATTCCAGGAATCAGCCTGGTAAACTTTTGCGAGGACATTCTTTTTCACATAAGGACACCAAAATTGCACACAATACTTCAGGTGTGGCCTCACCAATGCCCTATACAATTGCAGTAAAATACATTTAAGGGGAAGTTTTTTTGATTTGATTTGATTATTGTCACATGTATTAGTATATAGTGAAAAGTATTGTTTCTTGTGCGCTATACAGCAAAAAAGCATACTGTTCATAGAGAAGGAAACGGTGCACAATGTAGTGTTACAGTCATAGCTAGAGTGTAAAGAAAGATCAACTTAATATGAGATCTGCCCATTCAAAAGTCTGATGAAAACAGAAGAGAAGCTGCTCTTGAATTGGTTGGTACATGACGTCAGACTTTTGTATCTTTTTCCTGATAGAAGAAAGTGGAAGAGAGAATGTCCAGACTGTGTGGTGGCTGCTTTTGCGAGGCAGTGGGATATGAAAATGGACTCAATTGATGGAAGGCTGGTTTGCATGACGGACTGGTCTTTGTTCACCCTTTGTAATTTCTTGTGGTTTTGGATGGAGCAGGAACCAGGACAAATGATGATATAACCAGAAAGAATGCTTTCTATAGTGCATCTGTAAAAGTTGAAGAGAGTCATGGCAGACATGCCAAATTTCCTTAGCCTTCTGAGAAAGTAGAAGCATTGGTGAGCTTTCTTAACTATAGCATTGGTGTGGAGGGCAAGTTGTTGGTGATCTGGACACCAGAAACTTGAAGCTCTCAACAATTTCCACTTTGTCCTCTTTCATATAAACAGGGGCATGTCCTTCATTTTGCTTCCTGAAGTCGATGACTATCTCCTTTGTTTTGTTGACATTGAGGCAGAGATGATTGTCATCGCAGCCATCACCAGCTTCTTTACCTGTACTCTGTCTCGTCGTTGTTTGAAATCCGACTCACGACAGTGGTGTCATCAGCAAACCTGAAAATCAACTTGGAGGGAAATTTGGCCACATGGCAGCATACGAGAGAGAAGGGAATAACTGGTCACTCTGATAGATTTTCCTGTTAGTCCATTTATCACAAGGGACTTAGAGGTGGCAGAGTAAAATGGAGACAAAAAATCAATGAAATAAAGCTTATGGTTGATAGACATTAAACAGAAATATGACTTTGTAACAATGCATAAATACCCAAATACTGTTCTCACAAGATGCAAGTCACTGGCAGATCTGGAGATGGATTGCTTGTGTCCCTGCTGTGACTGCTCAGAACTAGCTTCTTCTGAATACTAAAGCCTGTGAGAACTGCACAGGGGCAGACTTAGCCTTTGGGATAGGAAGCAGTTTGAGCAGCTCTGACTGCTTGAGGTCGGGGGCGAGGGGGAGGGAGGAGGAAGAGGGGAGGAGGCGGAGATCAAGAGCATTACTTTGAGCACAGCCTCAAATTTCATGGGCCAGTCTCTCATGTTCATTCTCATGGCCCACCAGGAGCTTACTTTGCTGCATTTCAATGAGACATTGAGCGACCAAAATGAGCTTTTCCTCAATTCTGCCTAAGGTGGCAGTCTAAGTGTGCAGGACATTAAGGAGAGGCAGCACACACTCAATTATTTACCTCGAATCAAGCTCCGTGCAGGTGTCAAGACTTTTCATGGGCAGTGAAAAGGCATGAGATACCATGGAATGCTTGCTAGAGATAAACCCTTCCATTCTCTTTCCATTCGTTTGCAATATCACTGGAAGGACAGATGAATTTAAGACACTTTTTGTTGCTGTTCCAATTCAGAAGTGTTACTTCCATTGCTGGTCCCTAAAGATTCTTCATGTACATCCACCTGAACAGCACTGAGAAGACCCTGCATCATCTGATGGATCTGTCCATTCCTTTGCCTGTCTCCAACACCAGCCCCCTGCTTACTTTCGTTGTATGCTTTCTGGTAAAACAACCCAACAACCATACTTCTCTGGGCAGTCCCACTAGGGTGTGTGTGTGTCTGTGTACTTAGCCAGTGAAGAATGCAAGTGAATCATGTGATGGAGCATCCTCTGAATGCATGGGCCTCTCTCATGCCTCCTCTTCCCTGGCATCTCCAGAGGAACACTTCTTGGAATACGGAGTATGAAAAAGATGACAAGAACTGATGAGGTGAGAAGGTGCTAAAGTCATCCTTCTGCAGCTGATCATATTTCAGTGACTGCTGATGTTAAGGCAATGTGAATGACTCCAAGTGACTGACTGTGTTATATTTAAATCCGTGATTGGTAGCTCCCCATCTCAAATGGTCAGACATGCAGTGACTTGGCTCAGCACTCCTTCACTGTCGAAGAGGGGATTACTAGAAAGAGAGATTTTGGTGTAATGATAATGTCCTTGAACTAGTAATCCAGAGGACCAAGCTAATGCCCTGGGATCAAATCCCTCTATGGCAGCTGGCAAAATTTCAAATTAATTAAAAATCTGGAATATGAAGCTAATTTCAGTGATGACTAACATTGCTGCTTGTTGTAAAAGCTCAGCTGGTTCATTAATATCCTTTATGGACAGAGAACCTACCACCCTGACCTGATCTGGTCTACATGTGATTCTAGACCCACAGAAATATGGTTGACTATTAACTGCCCTTTTGAAATGGCCTATCAAATCACTCAGTTCAAGGGATGGGTAACAAATGCTGACCTTGCCATCAATGCCCATGAGAATTAAAGAAAATTAAGGGGCCATATTCAATTTTCTGTCTTTTCTTGGTGTTTCCTTGGGGATCTTTCCTCAGGTACGGCATGGTGACATAGGGGTTATCACTGCCGCTTCACACACCAGGAACACTGATTCAACTCTGGCCTCAGGTGACTGTCTGTGTGGAGTTTACATATTCTCTCCCCATCTACATGGGTTTCCTCCAGTTCATCCTATTTCCTCCCACAGTCAAAAGATATGTGGGTTAGGGTGATTGATTTTAATGTCAGGGGTTATGGGGATGAAGCCTGGATGGGGTAGTTAATGCAGCCTTGATGGGCCGAATGGTGTCCATCTGCACTGTAGGGATTCTATGATTTGTTTGTTTGAGGAGTCATGTGCCCAAAAAGGCTGGGGAAAGTTGCATTTCAATGCACTATGTTACCTATCTTACACATTTTTCAGCACTGTATCTAAGCACTCTGGTATTGACCCTTTTACCACTTCCAGTCACCTCTGTTCATTTTTTGAGGCTGTCTTCTTGCTCATGTCCGTTTGGAACAGAATCTCTTTGTGGGCCCTTCCAATCTGCAGCTACCTCCACAGATCTATTGGAGAAGTGTAGTGCTGTCTTTCCATGCTGAGAGTCCAACTGTACATCTTCTGGGTATGTCAAAACCCAGCAATCATCCATCATTCCTGACCTTCTAATCCTGAATAATGGACATGAACAAATCTCCTTTGGGTCTCATCATGCCCACTCCATTCCAAATGGTTGTGAAGTCAGACACAAATACAGTGTTTAGGTTAAAAAGCTACTAATAAATGTACTGTTAAAGCATTTGTATCCCTGACGCACTGCCCAAGTCTCTTTCTGAGAATTAAAGTACCATAGCAATAGAGAAGAAGCCAGATTTATTCAGGATGCAATCAGATGGGAGGGATACAAAACTGTTGTTCATGATGGACGAGAGGAAAATGGTTCAGTTGGCCTATGATATCTGTATTTATCTTTTTGTCCTGTCAATAGAACTTTCTGAGAAAAGAGTATTCTCAGCATAATAGCACAGTGGTTAGCCAAGGACCTGGCTTCAATTTTTGGCTTGGTTACTGTCTATATGGAGTTTGCATGTTCTCCCCATGTCTATGTGGGTTTCCTCTGGGTACTCCAGTTTCCTTCCATAGTCTGAAAGACATAGTGGATAGATACGTTGACCCTAACAGGTGCCGGAGTGTGACAACTAGGGGAATTTCACAGTAACTTCATTGCAGTGTTGATGTAAACCTTATTTGTGATATTAATAAATTAACTTTCGTCAGTGACATAAGTGTATTGAGATACAACGTATTTGAAATGGTGAGTCATAGCGACTCCAGAAGAAATTTGGTTTTATTTTAGATACGACTTTTTTTCCCTCCGGAGAATGACTAAGGGCACAGAGCTTACTCCTGCTTTTGTACTTTTGCTGCACAAACCTGCATGCGTTAAATACATTTCGATAAAATGTACTGCACACATTATTAACTTACCATCGAGGTTGAATCCATTTACGTAATGCATTGGTCAATAACATTAGCCTGAATCCATTAGCTTGTAAATAGGTTAAATCCTATTTAGAAAATCAGTTTGTAACTGGGGCTGAGGCAAGGAAAATCTCTTGTGGTCTCAAATCACTGTATATTTGCAAGCATACACAAAGTGCACTCCAGTGCTTCCTTTAGCGTTTCAGTGTTCACAAGTAATTTGTGTATTAAAGTCATTTTTATAAGTAAGTTTTACTCGGAAGGTGGACAGTAATATGGTTCCTTGGCTGAAGAAGCAAAGTACTTTCACCATTAATGAAGTGTTTTATGGGCTGCTTTTAGAGGAGGGAACAGATTTACAGGGTGATTTTTTTGGCTTCTTTTTTCTGATTGTCTAAGGTGACTCAGATACAGTTTTGAGTACAAATAGCCATTCAATCCAATTTTTTAAAAAATTATCTTCAAGTCCCTAATGGTACCTGTGCAGTGGTTAGCACTGCTGCCTCAGAGTGCCAGAGGCCTGGGTTCAATTCCTGGGCAGAGACACTGTCTGTGTGGAGTCTGCATGTTCTCCCTGTGTCTGTATGGGTTTCCTCTGAGTGCTCCAGTTTCCTCCCACAGTCTGAAAGACGTGCTGGTTAGGTACATAGGCCATGCTAAATTCTCCCTCAGTGTACCCGAACAGAGGTGTAGTGACTAGGGGATTTTTGCAGTAACTTCATTCAAGTGTTAATGTACACCTGCACGTGACACTAATAAATAAACTTTAAGCTTTAAAGATGTATTTTGAGACTGACACTCTTGTTATAGACCTCCCCCATGCAGAGTGTGCAAACTCCACACAATCACCGACAGCCAGAGCCAAACCTGGGTCCCTGGTGCTGCAAGGCAGCAGTGTGTTAACCACTGTACACAAGGCGTCATCTGAAGAAATTGAAATATACACTAGGAATGACCACCATGTGGCTGAATAAGGCACTGATTGCCACTTGCAATGCCTGCTAATGGTCATAAAGGAGCTTGCAAAGCATGTTGTGTTGCTGCTTGCTTGCCCTAATGCTCTCTCTCAATAGCAATGAGCTGTTTGAGTGTAGGCATGACATTGACACAGATTGTAAATGCTACTTAAAGGAACATCATCATTTCACCTTCACTGAAGCTGTGATGAGAACCTCAAACACATCGGGTGACCTTTTGGGACACTTTGTGTTTATTTTGCATTTATTTTGCAATTTCCCTGAGGGCTTCACCTATAAAGAGTAAGTGTGTTATCCCAACATACTGGATGCCATAGCAGTCACTGGGAGAAGGGAAGCGCTTAGTCAGTGCCGTATAATTCAATACCTAAGTGCTTATAAGGGAATTGATAGTCACACTTTGTGGGTTTATTTACTGGCCAAAGCTTTCTAGCCATTCTCAGTAGCTGAATTGTGTGATCTCACCAACGGCAAACCTCCCCCATCCCCATCGCTGCTTTCCCAGCGGCAGAGAGTGCAAACAATGGAATAACCCATTGAAGGTGTCAGGTCAGGAAGATCCTGCCACCAGCCAGTGTTCCGCTGCCTCTGCCACCACAGAGCAAACTGTGGGGGATGCTGGGACTGAGAATCCCACGCATTAAGCACATGCACACAGTTGTATAATTTGTAGACATTAGGAGTTGTGTCTTCTCCACTGCTTCCAGCAAAAGTCAACCGAAGACTGGATAACATGATACATTTCCCTTCTTGTGTTGTCATGCTGATATCCCTTATGGGCATTTTGCAACAATGGGTAGCTTATTAGTGGTGTACCCTGATCTGGGTAAGGAACAGAAGGAGGTTGAGCAGAATAATACTAATTGTTTTCAGAGACAGCTGCAGGAGGGAAAGTTGGCACCTATTCACCTCACCAATCCCCCACCCCGACTGAAACGGAAAACTCCTCCTCCACTGGACCTTCACTACCAGGACTCCCCATTTCTCATCCCCCCCTTCCCCCTCTCTGTCTAAGAGCCAGCCATGTGCTGTTATTTGCTGGCCTGAGTGTTCCACACCTTCAATAAACACTGGTACAATGTATAAATTATGACGTGGAGATGCCAGCATTGGATTGGGGTAAACACAGTAAGACATCTCGCAACACCAGGTTAAAGTCCTGTATGCAACATATATATATTAGCCATGGAAGATTGCATCTGACCAATACTTATGTGCTAAGCCTGTAGGTTTCTGTCTGATCACTGCCAGCTAAGGTCAAAATATGGCAATCAGTAATAAGAGCCAAAATTATGTCCCAAATCTAAACTTCCAGAAAGGCGTGTCTGATTAACATGCAGCATCCATTTCGAGACTGTTTTCATGCTTTTGACCAAAATAACTTTTCTTAAAGTTTAGCAAGGTTCATTGACTGTCTGTCATATGCTTTCTTGCCAGTATGAAGTAATATCTGATCAGTTGTCATACTTATCAATCTCAGGCTGACACTGTCAGCAACGATAAAAATAACAGGGGTGATTCTCCCAAGACAATTCTAATTGTCGAATTCATGAGAAAACCAGAGTAAATCCAGCTGTTTTTTTCAGCAGGAGTTTAAAATGAATTTCCCACAGTCTGTGCAGTGCAGAGTGCACTAGCGTGAATCACGCTGAAAATCAGTGAGCAGAGCCTATTCCCGCTGGAGGGGCTGGTAGCACAATGCTGAGCGGGCCACTGCGCCGATCTGTCAGTGCCGAGTGGTCAAAGCATGAAAACAGTGTTTCCAGGTGCTCTGGTTTCCTCTCACAGTCCAAAGATGTGCAGATTAGGTGGGTTGGCCATGCTTAAATTACCCTTTAGTGTCAGAAGGATTTACAGAGTAAATACAGGGGGTTATGGGGATGAATAGGATTGTTGTTTGTGCAGGTTTGATGGGCTGAATGGCCTTCTCCTGCACTGTAAGTTTCTGTAATTAGGATTCCTGGGTTTTTTTGTAGTGGGTTTTGAGCACAGAAATTTGGGTTTGCACCAGTTCAACCACATCACACAGGTCAAGCGATGAAGGATATATCAGGTTTCCCTATTTCAATTGTCCTTTTGCTGGTTAATTGAGAAGCCATGTTTCAGAGCCTCTGGAAATGACAGAATTGGAGATGTAGTCTGATGACTCCCTTAGATCAGGGCAACAAAGGCAGAAGATGTGTAGGCAAGGATTCCCTGCAGCCTGAGAGCAGAAGCAAGCATGAAACTTCTGGCTTTTTCCTTCGAACAACATAAAGACCTGAGCCTATCAGTTTCCAGCTGTTATTTCCCAGTGCAAGGTCCTGCTGGGGGTAACCAGCCCATTGTAATGACCTAGTCATTTAGATGTTTATTGTGTGCTGGCACAATGCACTATCCTATACTGCCCAGTAACTGGTTGGCAAGGCGGAAGGGTGGGAGGGTCAACAAAATAACCTTTCACCAACTAGAATATGAAACGGATCAATATTTTAAGCTATTCATTCCTATAAGAACTGGCGTTTATACAGAAGACATGAAGTGCAACCCCTCCAGCAGCCCCCCTCTCCACAGGGACAAGCCCACCTTCACTTTAAATAAGGTTTATTTATTCGTCACAAGTAAGTCTTACGCTAACACTACAACAAAGTTACTGTGAAAACTCCCTAATTGCCACACCCCACACCTGTCCGGTCAATGGAACTAACCAGCACGTCCTTCAGACTGTGGAAGGAAACCAGAGCACCCAAAAGAAACCTACGCAGACACGGGAAAAACGTGCAGACTTTGCAACAGACAGTGACCCAAGCTGGTAATCGGACCTGGTCCCTGGCACTTGAGGCAGCAGTGCTAACCACTGTGCTACAGTGCTGCCCCATTTGGTGAGATGTTAAAGATGTTGGCTGTTAATTGACTGAGAGGGAGACACCATTCCCCCAAATCCTGAGGCAGTCTGTCTTGATGAGCGAGTAAGATCCCCCCCACCCGCCAACCCCCGCACCTGAACACAATGGGAGTCAGTGGCCACTGCTGAGCACATGCAGGCAGTCTACGTCATTGAGAAGCTCTGGAGGGGGTTTCACCTGGAGGGGCAGGGTAAGCCTGGTAGCTCCTGGCAAAGTAGGAGGGGTGCTAGTTCCAAAAGGCAGTATTGGGACTATGTGGAGAGGGTGGGGTTGTGACGGAACCTCCCCCCCCCCCCCCCCCTCCCCCACCTCCCCTCCTCCTTGTTCTCTGGATACCCAAACATGAGTGACACCCACAGCCTGCAAAAGGGTGCTAGATATCATCAAGTGTCATGGGCAACATCCAGTGAATACAGGCAGACACTCACAGTGCCATTACTTTGGTACCTGATTTAATTGCCTGTCTCCCAGTCCATTCCAGAAGTGGAGGTAAAACTCCGCTTTGTATAAAAACCAGGAAAATAAAACTCTCATCCATGAGAAAATGCATTCATTTGGGAATTTGGTTTCTCAATATTCATAGTTGTACATCACGCCATAGAAAGCATTCTTTCTGGGTGTGTCATGGCTTGGTGTGGCTCCCGCTCCATCCAAGACCGCAGGAAACTACAAAGGATTGTGAATGAAGCGCAGTCCATCATGCAAACCGCCCTCCAATCCATTGACTCTGTCTACATTTCCCACTGCCTCGGAAAAGCAGCCAGCACAGTCACACTCATCCCAGACATACTCTCTCCCACATTCTTCTTTTGGGTGAAAGACACAAAAATCTGAAGTCACGTACCAACCAATTCAAGAACAGCTTCTTCCCTGTTGCCATCAGATTTTTGAATAGACCTGCCTCATATCAAGTTGATCTTTCTCTACACTCCAGCTATGACTGTAACACTACATTCTGCACTCTCTCCTTTCCTCCCCTACATATGGTAAGCTTTGTCTTTTTAGTGCGCAAGAAACAATATGTTTCACTGCATACTGATACATGTGACAACAATAAATCAAATCATATCAAAAATGCTGCATTAGATGGACTTCCTTTGCTGAAAAGTGTTTCCCTTCTGACAACAGACTTTGTGAACAGTCCCTTTTCTTCTAGCCAGCCTGCAGAAGGAAAAGCTTTATTTCCCTTGAGTGACAATCAGTGTTTAATTAGGAACAGCGATACCAGTCAGTAACATGAAATATGGAATAGAAAAGGGTCCTGCTTCATCCCCCCAGCCTGAACTCTACCCCATTTATTTAATCTCCTGTGAGAAATCTCTGGATAAATATTCTCTGATCCCAAAGGTAATCGAGCAACACTTGATATCACCTACCTATCCTTACATATTCACAACCGGCTGATCACAGTCCCCTGGTCCCAGCAGCATAAGGACCATCGCATCTCATGAAGCATTGAATTACTTGTGGCTATAATTCTCATGTCATCATCAATTCTATTCCTAACTGGAATATTTATCCAGCTCTTTCTGAAGGTGACAGGAATATATCAGCTGTTCCACCTGTATGCAAAACTCTTTCCATGCTCCAATTGTGAAAAAAAAACAGTAAGGACATATTAAATGAATGTTTAAGAAACTGGGAACTGACCTAATGAAACACATGCAGTCCGTTACTATCCTGTGTTCCAACCTCCAACCTGATGTCACACTCATTCACCAGAAACCTCTGACCTCAGCTGGGATTCTTTGTCGCCGTTGCAGTGAATGGAATTTTCGCTGGGCATTCCAGCCAAATTCTCCACTCATGCTAGCAAGGGTGGTGGGGTGAATGAAAAGGGAAAATCCCACCCATTAGCTTCGTGTTTGACTCACTTGGCATTCTGCCGAAGTTATCAACCTATTTGGAATCGCATTTACAGTATAAAGTACTTACCTGCCAACATAAAGATCTGTGTCCGAATAATTCTTCAACTCTTTTCTCTGGTGAAATCAAGTTCAGCTATTAGAACCTCTTCTTGTAAGTCACAGTCCAAAGTTGGGTGAGATTTACCTGATCACAAGTCCCACAGCAGTAACTCTGCATATTGATTACACTTTTGTTATGGATGACATGATGGCACAGTGGTTAGCACTGCTGCCTCACAGTGCCAAGGACCCAGTTCAATTCCAGTCTTGGGTCACTGTCTGTGTGGAGTTTGCACATTCTCCCCGTGTCTGAGTGGGTTTCCTCCAGCTGCTCCCACAGTTCTTGGATCATCGAGTCTACAGTGCAGAAGGAGGCCATTCAGTCCAGTGAGTATGCATCAGCCACAATCCCACCCAGGCCCAATCCTGTAACCCCTCATACTTATCCTGCAAACCCTCTGACACCAGGGTTAATTTAGCATGGCCAATCAATCTAGTACATCTTTGGACTGTGGGAGGAAACATGAGCACCCAGAGGAAACCTACATGGATACGGAGAGAATGTGCAAACTCCATATAAATAGTGACCCGAAGTCCGAATTGAATCCCTGGCGATGTGAGGCAGCAGTGCTAACTACTGGGGTACCATGCCACTCTGTTAAGATACCTAAATCTATCTCTGTTTATAGAACATAGAACATAGAACATTACAGCGCAGAACAGGCCCTTCGGCCCTCCATTGTGTGCCGACCAATTAGGAACAAGCAGTGACCCTCTAACCTAAACCATTCCCTTTTCATCCATAAACTTATCTACTAACCTCTTAAACGCCACCAAACTTGGCGCATCTACAACTGCAGCAGGCAGGGCATTCCATACCCTTACCACCCTCTGGGTAAAGAACCTACCTCTGACATCCGTCCTATAACTACCACCCCTTAATTTAAAGCTATGTCCCCTCGTGCTAGCTTTCTCCATCCTAAAAGGCTATCACTGTCCACCCTATCTAAACCTCTAATCATCTTATATGTTTCAATAAGGTCTCCTCTTAGCCGCCTTCTTTCTAACGAAAACAACCTCAAATCCCTCAGCCTCTCTTCATAAGACCTGCCCTCCATACCAGGCAACATCCTGGTAAACCTCCTCTGTACCCTCTCCAATGCCTCCACATCTTTCTTATAATGTGGGGACCAGAACTGCACACAATACTCCAAGTGCGGCCGCACTAGAGTTTTGTACAGTTGCAACATGACGTTGCGGCTCCGAAATTCAATCCCCCTACCAATAAAAGCTAAGACTCCGTATGCCTTCTTAACAACCTTATCGACTTGATTGCCATCTTTCAGAGATCTATGCACACATACACCAAGATCCCTCTGTTCATCAACACTATTAAGAGTCCTACCATTAGCCCTATACTCTACACATTTGTTATTCCTGCCAAAGTGAATTACCTCACACTTTTCCACATTAAACTCCATTTGCCACCTCTCAGCCCAGCTCTGCAACTTGTCCAAGTCTCTCTGCAAACTATAACACCCCTCTTCACTATCTACCACTCCTCCGACTTTGGTGTCATCCGCAAATTTACTAATCCATCCTTCAATACCCTCATCCAGATCATTTATAAAAATTACAAACAGCAGGGGCCCCAAAACAGATCCCTGAGGTACACCACTAGTAACCGAACTCCACGATGAATATCTCCCATCAACCACCACCCTCTGTCTTCTATCTGCTAGCCAATTCCTAATCCAATTAGCCAAATCACCCTCAATCCCATACATCTGCATTTTCTGCAGAAGCCTTCCATGGCCAAAGCTATGTCCCCTCGTGCTAGCTTTCTCCATCCTAGGAAAAAGGCTATCACTGTCCACCCTATCTAAACCTCTAATCAACTTACATGTTTCAATAAGGTCTCCTCTTAGCCGCCTTCTTTCTAATGAAAACAACCTCAAATCCCTCAGCCTCTCTTCATAAGACCAGCCTTCCATACCAGGCAACATCCTGGTAAACCTCCTCTGTATCCTATATTCTATTCTGTACCCTATATAGGGTTTATAACCCTATATTCTGCACCCTCTCCTTTCCTTCTCCCCTATGTATCATAGAATCCTAATAGTGCAAAAGGAGGTCACTCGGCCCATCAAGTCTGCATCAACAATAACCTCATCTAGATCCTATCCTCATAACCTCATATTTCCACATACTCCCTCTAACTTACACATCTCAGGACATTAAGAGGCAATTTAGAATGGCCAATGTGCCTATCCCACACATCTTTGGAATGTTGGAAAAAACCAGAGCAGCTGGAGAAAACCCACTCAGATTCAGGGAGAACATGCAAACTCCACACGGATAGTGACCCAAGGCTGGAATTGAACCAGGGTCCCTGGCAACATGAGGCAGCAATGCTAGCCATTGTGCCACCATAATGTAATAGATCTCCTCTCTGCCAGAAATATGCACCCCCAGCCCCCACAGGCCCACTCCACAGCTCTGCAGCTGTGAAAAAGGCCAGGAGAATAAACTGTGAAATCTTGTGAATCCATTTAAATGCTGAGCATCCTGACAGCTAAAAATACCCTCAATGAGTGCTGTTTTTCAGATATATCCTGTTTCTCAAATACAGTGCGCAAACACATTCCTCCATTAGTACACAACTTTGGCTGATCATTTGTACTTTTGTCTGAAACCAAATATATTTGTTCTCGCAGGGACTTTGCTCCCAGTTTTGGTCGATCAGGCAGCAGAAACAATACATCGCATTTGTCACAGACCCATTAGGGATTGGTAACAGTTAAAGAGAAATTCAAACATCTCATTTTCATTAATAGAAACCACACCACAAGGTTTCCGATTTTTAATTCCACCATCCAGTGTCCCCTTCCCTCCAACCCTGCCCAAGGTGGTCAGCAGCAGGATCTTCTGGGTCCTGCCTTGGTTATTGGAGTTTTGGGTTGATCACATCCTTTGGAGAACCCAATGCAATGGGAGGGAAGGCGTGGGCAAAACGTTGCTGTCTGGAACAGATTAGTGGGATTACTAATCAAGCATAATACCTATAAATGACTTATACAAAATAAACACTATTAATTTAAACATGATATACAACTAATTATTATGCATTCAAAATAACCTCTTACTCCCTCCAAGAATTATTTCATAATGCATATCAATCTTAAAGTTATTTACTTCTATAGGAGTCATCATAAATATGCCACAGCTCAATAGAAGCTACTTCTATTCTCAGCCCCAACTATTTCTCTATGCAAAACTTTCTTTTACCATCTTTTGACTGTAGGTTCCTCATCCCCATGTCTGTTTTTTTTTCCCAGTGCTGCCAAGCTAACCTGCCTGTGCATTTCTTTTGCCACAAGACTCAATGAGGATCACTGTAGACTCTTCCACTCGGAAATCTTCAAGCTTCTATTCCCTCAGAAATTCCGACTGAAATGATGAAAGTAGATTTTTTTCTACTTTGCTTCCAATGAGGGTCTATCTAATGGTTACTTACTTTAGATTTCTTCTCTCAATGAGATGTAGACCATGCGCAATAGTTCCAAGCTGCAACACCTGAACTTGGATCACTCTGAGTCCCATTTTCCAACCTCACCTAGCATCAGGTTTGCAAACCTATGGTTCAGTTTCTGCGTCTTTAGAAACTGAGAGAGCCAGTTTCCTTACTATGCTTTCCTTTCTTGTTTCAATTATCAGCTTCTGTTTTCAGTTAGGCAACTTTCCATTTAAAGTTTTCACCTGCTGTTTTATAACTCCATGTCTTCTATTCTGACCTTTTAAGTGCAGTAGCTTGTTTACAGTACATTGGGCCCATTTTCTGCAGTTAAAAATTTAATCCTTAAAATCATATTCTAAAACTTGTCTGTATGGGATAGAGTACTTCGAATCAGGCAACTGGGGACTGAGTCTGAACCAGATGTTGGAACTTTCTAATTTTTTTGATAAAATCAGGACACTTTAATTCAGTGAAAAGAGGACACTATGGCTGGAATTTTGCAGCCATTCGTGCCAACAAAATTCCCTGCTCCTGCTGCAGTGAAGGGAGATTTGCCTGAACATCAATTTCTCCATCCTCGCTTGCAGTGACAGCAGAACTTGAACGATTGGAAAATTTCAGCCATATGATCTGTCTTTGCTCTGAGTAGGGTGAGTTCAAGGTTCGCTGTGCCGCTCCAAGTAGGAAACATCCAATGTATTGGTACTGGCACAACTGGAACTGGTTCAGGTGGGCTCAAAGTTCATGAAGCCATTGGGAGCGCGGGGAAAATAATGTCTAATATTCTCACAGAGCCAGTTTTTGGATAGCAAGATTTGAGGTATTTGACCTGTATTCTAAATCACATGAATCACAAGCAAGACGTTCAAAACACATTGGGTGGAATTTTACCAGCATGTCCACCTGAGTTTCGTACGATCCCACCCGAGGCAAAGGAAAATGCCATTCTCTGAACCTTGCCCACTCCTGAATCGGGACAAGTTTGCCAATAAAATTCCAGCCATTATACAAAAAAAAAACAAGGACTGACTGACAATGTCCTTTAAAGAAAATGACCTATTTGAATTTTTTTTTTTATTATTATTAGTGTCACAAGTAGGCTTACATTAACACTTTAAAGAAGTTATTGTGAAAATTCCCTCGTCGCCACACTCCAGCACCTGTTCGGGCACACTGAGGGAGAATTTAGCACAGCCAATGCACCTAACCAGCACGTCTTTCAGATTGTGGGAGGAAACTGGGGCACCCGGAGGAAACCCACGCAGACACGGGAAAACGTGCAAATTCTGCACAGAGGGACCCAAGGCTAAAATTAAACCCGGGTCTCTGGAATAATGAGGCAGCAGTGCTAACCACTGTGCCACTGTGCCACCCTGGTTGATTGGGTGAAATAAAAAATCCCTTTCTATAGAATATGGAGCTGAGAAGTGAAATAAATTTGGGGCATCCTTTTGTGAATGTGATGTGACAACGCAAAGTTGCTCATCATGGAAGATTTCAAAGTTCAGGTGGTTGAAGATGTTAATCTGATGCAGTAATCTCAGTGTGAGTTGTGACACTGGGCTGGGAGCCTCTCCACCACTTACAAAATGCCCACAAGACCATAATATTGCCCCTAACTGGCGCTTTTAGCAATGCTAATTGGCTGCCCATCCATATGAAGCAGTTGGCCAAACTACTTGATTACCCTGCACAGGAAAGCTACTCAATGGCACCAATGTATCAGGGAGCCACCTCAACACAGACCCCAAAGCACCAGATGCCGACCCTCTCCCCCCAACTCCATACCCATCACTAGGTAATTCACCAGGGAAATTCAACAGAGCATAACCAGAGGAAACCTGTTTTGTTGGCTTCATGGAGAGTAACCAGTGCTTTGTATTCAATCTGTACTGTTTGACTTAAGGAGAAAAATGATCCCTTCTATGCTATTGATGTGCTACAAGACTTCTTCGAGAAGAATTTGCATGGAGCAATCAATTATATTTAAGTTACTTTTTAATTATGAATCATAAATTGTGGGATATTAATGACTTATTTGAGCAATGCATACGTGATTTAAATATGCTCACATCACAATAAGGCGTGATTTAATTTGTGAAATCCTGTGACCATTAAAGGAATGTGCAACTTAGAAAATGAAATCAAACATGTACATCACAATCAGATCATAAATCTGATACATCTTGTGGTATTATTCAGATCTCATGTGCTCTAAAACATGAACATTGGTTCTGCTGCTTCTTAGAACATAGAACATAGAACATAGAACATTACAGCACAGAACAGGCCCTTCGGCCTTCGATGTTGTGCCGACCAAAATAAAAAGCAATGCCCCTCCAAACTAAATCATTCCCTCTCTCTTCCATATACTTATCAATTAACCTCTTAAATGCCACCAAGCTTGGCGCATCTACAACAGCTGCAGGCAGGGCATCCACTCCTAATCACTCTTTTGAGTAAAGAACCTACCTCTGATATCCGTCCTATAACTCATACCCCTTAATTTAAAGCTGTGTCCCCTCGTGCTAGCTTTCTCCATCCTAGAAAAAAGGCTATCACTGTCCACCCTATCTAAACCTCTAATCATCTTATATGCTTCAATAAGATCCCTCTTAGCCACCTCCTTTCTAACAAACAACTCAAATCCTTCAACCTCTCTTCATAGACCTGCCCTCCATACCAGGCAACATCCTGGTAAACCTCCTCTGTACCCTCTCCAATGCCTCCACATCTTTCTTATAATGTGGCGACCAGAACTGCACACAATACTCCAAGTGCGGCCGCACTAAAGTTTTGTACAGTTGCAACATGATGCTGCGGCTCCTAATTCAATCCCCCTACCAATAAAAGCTAAGACTCCATATGCCTTCTTAACAACTTTATCCACTTGACTGCCTACTTTCAGGGATCTATTGACACATACACCAAGATCCTTCTGTTCCTCAACACTATTAAGAGCCCTACCATTAGCCCTATACTCTACAACATTTATTGTTCCTGCCAAAGTGCATTACCTCACACTTTTCCACATTAAACTCCATTTGCCACCTCTCGGCCCAGCTCTGCAACTTGTCCAAGTCACTCTGTAACTATAATACCCCTCTTCACTATCTACCACTCCACCGACTTTAGTGTCATCTGCAAATTTACTGATCCATCCTTCAATACCCTCATCCAGATCATTTATAAAAATTACAAACAGCAGGGGCCCCAAAACAGACCCCTGAGGCACACCACTTTTCACCGAACTCCACGATGAATATCTCCCATCAACCACCACCCTCTGTCTTCTATCTGCCAGCCAATTCCTAATCCAATTAGCTAAATCACCCTCTATTCCACACATCTGCATTTTCTGTAGAAGTCTTCCATGGGCCACCTTATCAAACGCCTTACTAAAGTCCATATATACTACATCAACCGCCTTACCCCCATCCATCTCTTTGGTCACTTTCTCAAAAAACTCAATGAGGTTAGTAAGGCATGACCTACCCTTCACGAAACCATGCTGACTATCCCCAATCAATTCATTTCTCTCTAAATAACTATAAATCCTATCCCTAATAATTCTCTCCAATACCTTGCCCACAACAGAAGTAAGACTCACTGGCCTATAATTCCCTGGAAGGTCTCTCTTCCCCTTCTTAACAATGGGACCACATTCGCTATCCTCCAGTCCTCCGGAACCACACCCGTAACCAACGAGGACCTGAAGATCAGAGCCAGAGGCTCTGCAATCTCCTCTCTTGCCTCCCAGAGAATCCTAGGGTAAATCCCGTCCGGCCCAGGGGACTTATCCAACTTCAAACCCTCGAGAATTTCTAACACATCCTCCCTATCTACTACAATACTTCCCAATTTGCAACCCTGTACCTCAGTGCTCTCCATAGCTACATTTCCAGCACTCTGCGTGAATACCGAAGAGAAATATTTATTCAGTGCCTCACCAATCTCTTCAGGCTCCACGCACAACTTCCCACTGCTGTCTATGACTGGCCCTAATCTTGCCCTAACCAATCTTCTATTCTTAACATATCGAAAGAAAGCTTTAGGATTCTCCTTAATCCTATCAGCCAACATCTTCTCGTGTCCCCTCTTAGCTCTCCTCAATTCACTTTTTAGCTCCTTCCTGGCTAATCTATAGCTATCCATTCTTTTGATCTCGTATTTAATTTGCTCAGTGTATGTGAGAACATAGAACATAGAACACTACAGCACAAACAGGCCCTCCGGCCCACAAGTTGTGCCGATCATATTTATACCTACCAGGCCATAAACCTATCTGTAACTCCCAATCCCATTAAATCCCATGTACTCATCCAGAAGTCTCTTAAAAGACCCCAGCAAGTTCGCCTCTACCACCACTGATGGCAGCTGATTCCATTCACTCACCACCCTCTGAGTGAAAAACTTACCTCTAATATCTCCTCTGTACTTGCCCCCCAACCTGTGTCCTTTCATAGTGACCATTTCAGCCCTGGGAAATAGCCTCTGAGAATCCACTGTATCTATTCCTCTCAACATCTTATAAACCTCTATCAGGTCGCCTCTCAACCTTCATCTCTCCAGGGAGAAGAGACCTAGCTCTCTCAACCTATCAAATGGCAGCCCTATCCACTCCACTTACACAAAGCAGATCACGGAAGTCAAGTATGGCACAAATTGTAGCAGTCACACTGGTGCACACTTGTGGTGTACGCTCACAATGGCAAGTCTCACCCATGATTGCCAGGGCCCAGTTGTCATGCCAATCTACGGACCAAGCAGTCAAGATGGGCAGAATCTTGAGTCCAGCTCTTCACATGGGAACACCAGCAGGGACGCAAAATCCAGAACTGGAAATCACAAATTTAGCTGGCAAGATCTGACTTTCCCTGCCCCTCGCCATCGATGTAATCAGATTTAGTGTGATGGGTGAGAACCTGATTTTACTACATTTGAATACATTTCAATCTAAATATCTAACTCATGTGCCACATGATTCCCCAATCCCCACCACTACCAACCACTGCCCCCCCCCCCCCCCCCACCCCCGCCACCCCCACCCCCACCCCCATGGCCTCTCTCACTAGATTTTCCAATCTTGCCAACATAATGTCACATCACTGATGTTTACAGCAGATTTGACTGGGCTCAAACCTGTTGAACAGATCCCTCTGGGGGCACAGAAGAATATTCCCCTGGGGGAGAGAGACATGACTAGGCAGTGCCCTGGCAAAGGTCCTAGTACACGTAGGTACTGTCAGGTTGGCACTGCCAACCTTTTAGGTCAGGAGGTCAAAGTCATAGGAATTCGGGTAGCAAATTTAAAGCAGGTTGAGGAGAATGGTTGTGAATTTGTGGAATTTGTTACCCCAAAGAGCGGTGGATGTTAGGACAGTGAGTGAATTTAAGGAGGGGTTAGACAGATGCAATGGTGAGATTGGTGTATATGAGCATATTGAGATTGGTAAGACTGACCACTGCATCATCACAGTGGTGACAAAACATGGCTTCACTCTAAGGACACTTTTCATTCCTGTTATGTGGCATTTCCACTATTATAATTGGGATAGATTGAGAAAAGATATAACAAGTCAAAGCTAGGCATTCATGAAGTGTTGCTGGTGGCATTTGCATTGTATTCTGCAACAAGCTGTAACCTCGTGATCTGGCCCCCCCTCTCTAGCATTGCTATTGAGACAGAAGGTTAACCCTGGTTCAATGAAGAGTGTAGGAAAACATGTCAGGGGCAACAGCAGGCTGCCTTTCTGATGAAATTATAGCATAGCACTACTTGCATGCCCAAGAGTGGGAACAGCCTGCGATGAATAAAGTGATCCCACAACCCAATCAAGCAGATCAAAGCTCTGTAGTTCTTTCATATCTAGTCATGAAGATTGGTGGTCAATTAAACAACTAATGGGGAAAGGCAGCTCCATGAATATTCCACCCTCAAGATGGAGATGTCGGAGTTGGGGTGGCACTATAAGAAGTCTCACAACTCCAGGTTATTTGGAGTCACAAGCTTTTGGAGTTGACCTTCCCTGGTGAAGGAACTGAAAGTTTGTGATTAGAAATAAACCTGTTGGACTTTATCCTCAAAGAAGGTAGAAGCTAGCATTGCAGTACAAAGCACAGGGCTGAAATATTTCCAATCATATTCAGCCAGAGGAACGAGTGGATGATTCATTTTAGATTCTGGCATTTTTCCTGAGACTTCTGCCATAACAGGAGCTCACCTTCAGGCAAAAAGATTCTCTCCATTTGCCATTAAGAAAGGGCTAAACTCACTGGATATCGCAAAAGCTGCAGCTCCTGATAAATATCCCAGCTGCAGATTGAAAATGTGTGCTCTAAATCCATCAATGGCTCCAGCCAAGCTATTCCAGTACAACTACAACACTGGCATTCACCAAACAAAGTGGAAAATTGCCCAGATGTGGTCAGTCCATTAAAAAAAGTGGTCTAATCCTATCCACCCCATCAGTCTACTTTCAATCATCAGCAAACTGATGGGAAGTGTTGTCGACAGTGTAATCAAATGACACTTACTCAGAAACAACTTGCTCGTTTATACTCAGTCTGTATTCACAGGAAGAAGTCTCACAACATCAGATTAAAGTCCTTATTTAGTGGCAAAAGCTTTTGGAGTGCTGCGCTAGCTCTGAAAACTGGTGGGTTTTGCTACTAAATAAACCTATTGGACTTCAGCCTGGTGTTGTGAAACTTCTTACCGTGTTTACCCAGTCCAACACCGGTAACTCCACATCAGTTTGAATTTGGCAGGACAACACAACTCCAGACCTCTCCATAGACGTAGCCCTAACATGATTGCATCTCTCATACCAGCAACGTCTACCACCTAAGTAGATAAAGGTAGCATGGGGATAGCACCACCTGCAAGCTCCCTGCCAAGTCGCACACACGCCTGCTTGGAAATATATCACTGTTCTTTAATTGTTGTTGGATCAACATTCTGGAACTCAGTCTCATACTACAATGGATTTGAAACATTAACTCTATTATGCTCTCTGCAGATACTGCCAGAGCTGTTGGGTTTTTCTGTTTTTATAACACACCACTGTGTAGAAGTACCATCACCAAATGGACTTCAACAGTTCAAAACAATGGCCACCACCACATTCTCAAGGCCATTTGGGCAGCACAGTGGCACAGTGATTAGCACTGCTGTTTCACAGCACCAGGGATTCAGGTTCGATTCCGGCCTTGGGTGGAGTTTGTCTGTGTGGGTTTCCTCCAGGTGCTCCGGTTTTCCCCCGCACTCCAAAAATGTGCGAATTAGGTTAATTGGCCACGACAAATTGCCCCTTAGTGTCAGGGGGACTAGCAGGATAAA
The DNA here is from genome assembly GCA_024679065.1 of Sphyrna mokarran. Classification (NCBI taxonomy): domain Eukaryota; kingdom Metazoa; phylum Chordata; class Chondrichthyes; order Carcharhiniformes; family Carcharhinidae; genus Sphyrna; species Sphyrna mokarran. The sequence goes on from JAGIQG010000024.1 coordinate 36,288,813, forward strand.
TACGTGAGGTTACAGGGGAACAACAGGGATTGTTGTTGGTGCAGGCTCAATGGCTTGAATGGCCTCCTTCTGCACTGTAGGAATTCAATTAATGATGGACAATTAATGCTGGGCCTATCATATGAACACATATACAAGCAGACAAATTAAGAGCACTTGATCCTCGAACTACCTCCACCATTCTGAAAGAATACAGCCGATCTGATTGTAATTTTGGCTCCATATTTCCATCTATCCCATAACATTGCACCCTCCTTGCTTATCAAGAACCTATCTAACTTTGCCTTAAAATATGACACTACTTCCACAACATTTTCAGGAACAGATTTCCAAAAACTCTCCAATTATCAGACCTGTCACCCAATTTTACAGAATAATAACTTTGCTTCTTTCTTCATCCCGTGAATAACTAAAGATTATAGGCTCCTGTCAGGTGTAGTGGAAAAGTTTGTGATAAGTTTGGCTTGACGTGATGTGTAAAATGAGCGAAAGTGAATCAAAATCATACTTTGGCTCCCTCTAGTCTTGTATTTCCATTCATTTGCTTTCCATTGCTTTATTGGGTGGCAAGGTGGCACAGAGGTTAGCACTACTATCTCATAGCACCAGGGACCTGGGTTCAATTCCTGATTTGGGTCACTGTCTGTGCGGAGTCTGCATGTTCTTCCCAAGTCTGCATGGGTTTCCTCTGGATGCTCCTATTTATTCCCACAGTCCAATGATGAGCAGGTGAGGTGGGTTGTGCCCCGAGATTAGGGGGATTAATAGGATAAATATGTAGGGTTATGGGGATAGAATGGGATGCTCTCAGAGAGTTAATGCGGATTAGATGCACCTCCTTCTGCACAGTAGGAATTTTATGATATCTTGTTCATATTTTATTGTGAATAAAATCTTTCATTTCACTGAAGAAAATGCTGAAAAATCTCAGCAGGTCTGGCAGCATCTGTAAGGAGAGAAAAGAGCTGACATTTCGAATCTAGACGACTCTTTGTCAAAGCCCCTTTGACAAAAGTCATCTGAACTTGAAATGTCAGCTCTTTTCTCCTTACAGACAGTGCCAGACCTACTAAGATTTTCCAACATTTTCCTTTTTGTTTCAGAAACCAGCATCAGCGGTAATTTATTTTTATTCTTTCATTTCACTGGTTTGCTGCAGTCAAACATCTCTTCATCCTGGTGACTTAAAAAAGTTTTATTATAATCACTATTAACCTTGCTGGCTGGAACTCCATTAATAACACATCACTTATTGACCTTGTCAAATTTCTACAGAGGATGTTCTACTAGGTAGATATGTTTAGAACTGCCACATATTTTATTTCCAGAGAGGGGCTTTCATTGATGCTGAAATTAAATAATGTTTGCTTATCTTCATCTCTCGGCTGGAATGCAGTCAGCGTGGGCACAGTGTGCAACGGGAGAAGCAGTATAAGATTTCTAATTTAAGATCCCTCCTGAAAGATGAGCCCATTAACGTGATTTACAATGCAGTTCATTCGCCTTCCTCTCTGATTTATCCACTTCACAAATATGCAACAGAATGGCTGATACCATGACATGCAGATTATCCCCCAGGAAGCCACATCCTCCTCCTTAACCAGCTGTTCCAAACGGCTGTATTCTTATCCTCAATAAGGACTGGAAAGGTTTCAAACTACAGGGACGGCGATGAAAAGAGACGAGTTGTGATACACATTACTGTCATTCATGAATTTATACAAAGCAGTTTCTGCTTTGTCTCACGATGCCTCATAATTCAGGGCGGCACGGTAGCACAGTGGTTAGCACTGTTGCTTTCACAGCTCCAAGGACATGGGTTCGATTCCTGGCTCGGGTCACTGTCTGTGTGGAGTTTGCACATTCTCCTTGTGTCTGCGTGGGTTTCCTCCGGGTGCTCCAGTTTTCTCCCACAGCCCAAAGACGTGCAGGTTAGACTAATTAGCCAAGTTAAAAATTGTCGCTTAGTGTCCTGGGATGCATAGGTTAGAGGGATTGCGGGTAAATGTGCAGGAATATGGCGGTAGGGCCTGGGTGTGATTATGGACTCAATGGGCTGAAGGGCCTCTTTCTGCACTGTAGGGTTCTATGATGGAATCTGGATTTCTACTCCCTCTGACCCTCCCCCTCACCAGCTCCCCAAACATTGCATTCTGGAATCTTCAGAAAGCCATGTGCATTCAGGAATCTTGACCCTGGATGCTGAAAGGATATTTCCTCTTGGGTAGTTCCTGAACTAAGAAGACACAGTTTAAAAATAAGACAGAGATGAGACGAAGTTCTTTCCTCCAGGGGGTTGTAAAGCTGCGAAACTGTCTTTTCCAGAGACAGGGTCGTTGAATATTTTTAAAGATAGATCCTTGATTGACAAGGGAGTCAAAATGATATAGGAGATAGAAAGGAAAGTAGAGATAAGATCACAGTCAGAACAGTCACAATCTTATTGAATGGCGGAGCAGGCTCAAAGGGCCGAATGGTCTACTTTTAATTTGTATGTCAGATGTAAGTTCTGAATTCCTGACTGAGGATACAATAACCAAATGTTTGCCTCAAATGCTTTTAGCTGCAATGTTGAGTGCCCAGAATTCATATGAGTGAAAATGCTGCCACATTTTTTCACTTCCTATCTTCTCTTTTGTTCCCTATATGTCCAATGATGAGACTTTTCACACATACAATCATAACAGTTGTTTTTTTCATAGAATCCCACAGTGCAGAAGGACGCCATTTGGCCCATCAGTTCAACACCGATCACAATCCCACCCAGGCCCTATCCCCATAACTCCCACGCATTTATGCTAGCTAGACCCTCTGACACCAAGGGGCAATTTCACCTGGCCAATCCACCTAACCCGCACATATTTGGACCGTGGGAGGAAAGTAGAGCACCCAGAAGATACCCACACAGACAGCGATCCAAGCTGGGAATTGAACTTGGGTCCCTGGTGAAATAAGGCAGCAGTGCTAACCATTGTGCCACCGTGCCTCTCTTTGTTGAACCATTAGTGTTACACCATGCCATAAATGGCTTTGTTAAACTTAAAACTTGCTGTTGGGCATGGCAGAAAAAGCAATTACAGCACATTATTTTTAACGCTTTAATGGGCCGTGGGTGTCATTGGCTAGGCCAACGTCTCATTAACTTTCCTGTCTGGAAACAATGTACATTCTTTTAACCTGTGCTTAAAGCTCTCTCCACTTACATTGCCTGTACCTTTAAGACTTGATTAGCTGTAAAGACTCACATTCCAATCATTATTCATGTAAATTGAATTTGTGTCTTTGTGCCCTGTTTGTGATCAGAACTCCCACCCACCTGACGAAGAGACAACCTGTTTCAGAAGCTTGTGGCATTTGCTACAAATAAACCTGTGGACTTTAAGCTGGTGTTGTGAGATTTCTTTCGATCTTGGCATTGGCATCTATCATCTGGAACAAGAGCTTTGCAGTACTGAATAGTCTCACAATGTGGCCAAGCACTGGAGAAAGAAATGAAGAATTCCTGTCAACAGTGATGCCAAGATGCCAGGGGTGATCTGGGCTTAGAAGGGGCAGTCCAGCCACGATGCCACCATCATGGCAGTGAGTGGGGAGGTCACCCCTCTTGCCCTCCGCCTGAGCCCACCCAATCCCAAGGAACTTTGAGGGCCACATCCTTTGCAGCTTACCAGCAGTAGAGAGACAAAAGTCAAATGGACCGATCTTCTTGAGCCCTCTCAAGACCCAAGGCGTCAAAGCAGTGTGTCAATCCAAAGGAGGAGGCTAAGTGGAGTGTGTGATGGGCTGGAGGATTTCCTACTGAGATGGGCACTTAGTCCCAACTCGGGAGAATTATGGCCATAGTGCTGTTCGATTAAAGTACTGCATCATGGTTGTAAACGTTATGCAAATCTTATCTTGCACAAGCTAAGTCAAGACTTGAAATCAAAATCTTTCCCTTGGTAACAAATCATCTCCAATTGGTCGAGAGTTCAGTTTTTCATTTGCTAAGTTGAAACACAGCAGATGTAGTCCAGGTGTCATTGTATATTAATATCCAGCACACATTAGATGCCGATCATTACACAGCCTCAACACACTCTGCTATTACCCAGTGGAACTACTTGCTCCAATTGGATGAGTTGGCAATTATGTCCCTATTTTGAATGTAAAATTTTTCCATGCATTTTATTTATTTCCTGGGCAAAGTGAGCACTTTCAGCAAATCAGTCTTGAATTTTGTGCTAAAAATTGTTTGAAGTAATGGCTGAGTTTGTCAAATCCGCTTGTAGACACCTCCCACTCAGTTCTTCAGACATGTACTTTCTATTCTACATTTAGATAACACCTGTCCAGGGCTTATGTTAGTGCAGCATTCGGAATGGAAGTATTGTAGCAAAGGCATAGGAATGTTTTGCTACAATTCTATAGGGCATTGGTGCGGCCACACCTGGAGTATCGTGTACAATTTTGGTATCCTTATCTGAGGAAGGAAGTCCTTGTTATAGAGGAAATGCAGCTAAGATTTACTGGGCTGATTTCTGGGATGGTGGGTCTGAACAAGAACAAAGAACAAAGAGCAACACAGCACGGGAAACAGGCCCTTTGGCCCAACGAGCCCGCGCCGCCGTCCTAACGTCTTAATGACATACCCATGACTTTAGGCTATGCCTATTGTGGAAGATTCCCATATAGGGACCAATATAGGGACAATTTGTTACCCAATCAGCCTAAGAGCACATTTTTGGGATGTGGGAGGAAACCGGAGCACCCGGAGAAAACCCACGCAACCACGGGGAGAACGCGCAAACTCCCGCAGACACAGGCCCAAATCCATGTGTCTGCACAGCAACAGCGATAGTCTCTGAGCTGTCATGTTGCCCATCAGATGGTCCAGTTTAAGCATACACTAACGACTTGAAGCACGAGGCCACTCCTGAAGCAACATCCAAGAGCAGCCCTCGCACGACCTGCCGAATGCATGCACCTTGTTGGTCAACAAGGTGGACCGAATTGCCTGTGGAAACAAATAAGATATTTAGACAGTCCTGCTATATCCCTCTATCTGCAGACCGCTCATGTGGCTGTCCAAGAGACCCTTAAACAGCCCTAGCGTGCCTGCTCCCACCACCTTACTCGGCAGTGCATTCCACACCCCCACTACCCTTTGTGTGAAAAACTGCCCTCTAATATTCGTCTTATACATAGCCCCCCTCACCCTAAGGCCATGACCCCTCGTTCTATCCATTTCTAATGGTGGAAAAAGCTTACCACCATTTACTCTATCTATACCCCTTATAATCTTATATACCTCTAATAGATCCCCTCTCAGTCGACGTCTTTCAAGGGAAAACAACCCCAGTGTGTTCAATCTTTCCTCGTAAGACAGCCCTTCCATCCCAGGCAGCATCCTGGTAAATCTCCTCTGCACTCTCTCCAAGGCCTCCACATCCTTCTGGTAGTATGGCAACCAGAACTGGACGCAGTACTCCAACGTCTAACCAACGTTAGAGGCCTAACCAACGTTCTATACACTAGTAACATCAGACTCCTACTCTTGTATTCTATACCCCTTCCTATGGAGACTAACATACCATACGCTTTCTTTATCACATTCTCCACCTGTACTGACACCTTCAGAGACTTGTGAACCTGCACCCCCAGGTCTCTCTGCGTCTCTATACTCCAGATAGTTTTACCTTTCATCCTATAACTCCCCTCTACATTATTCCAGCCAAAATGCATCACCTCACATTTATCCAGATTAAATTCCATTTGCCATCTATCTGCCCAATCTACCAGCCTATCTATGTCCTGTTGTATTACCTGGCACTGCTCCTCAGTACCCACCAATCCAAGCATCTTAGTGTCATCAGCAAATTTGCTGATCACGCCACCTACCCCCTCTTCCAAGTCATTTATATAAACCACAAATAGAAGAGGTCCTAGTACTGAGCCCTGTGGCACACCACTAGTGACAGACCTCCAGTTGGAAAAAGAGCCTTTCACTACTACCCACTGTCTCTTCCTCCCAAGCCGGTTCTCAACCCATATACATACCTGGCCCTGTATCCCATGCGCCTTAACCTTTTCTATCAGCCTACCTGAGGAACCTTGTCAAACGCCTTACTGAAATCCATGTAGACGACATCAATGGCTTGTCCTTCATCAACCGTTTTTGTCACCTCTTCAAAAAATATTTAAACCCTGCCGAAACACTCCAGCTAACCTCCCAGCTAAAATATGGGTGCCCTTCCCAGACAACTGTTCCCCGTCCCTCTTGTATAGATGCCCCTCCCTTATGAAGACTTCCCAATGGAAGTCTGTCACATAAGGAAAGACTAAGTCAGTTAGGATTATATTCACTAGAGTTTGGAAAAATGAGATGGAATCTCATAGAAATTCATAAAATTCTAATACGGTTAAGTAGACAAGGCAGATTTTGAAAGAATGTTCCCGATGGTGGGGAGTCCAGAACTAGTGATCATAGTTTGAGGATAAGAGACTAGGGTGAGAAGAAGTTTCTTCATCCAGACAGTGGTGAATGTGTGGAATTCATTACCACAGAATGTAGCTGAAGCCAAAACATTGTGTGATTTCAATAAGAAAAGAGATAAAACTCTTGGGGCTAAAGCGAACAAGGGATATAGGGGGAAAAGTGGAATCACAACTTTAAACTTGATGATCAGCCATGATTAAGATGAATCACTAAGGGCCGATCGGCCTACTCCTGCTTCTAGTTTCTATGTTTCTATTAACTCAAAGTCTCAGTTTCCTTAGATTTTTTTGTCAGGAAAGTGATGTTTCACTGGGAGGAGGACAGCTTGACTTGGAAGGATGATATGGAACAAAGAAGCAGTTAAACCCAATTGCAAAGCTTGGCATGGAAAGCCGAGAGCAGCCAAGCTTGAGAAAATGAAATAGCCGGAATAACGGACCTAGTGAGACACATGTCCGGTTTAACATCAAACCCCTCAGTGATGTTTCTATTGTACTGGACATCGATGAGTAGACAGAACAAAGAACATTTACAGTGAGGATTCACTTTCACAGCCACCATATGGTTAAATGTGTTTTAAAGTTATGTGAGCAAAACTGTTATGGTTTGAGCTTGCTTTCTAAAGTATTGTGGTGTTAATTGGGGCGATTGACCCCCCCAAAAAATTCTAAGTGTCGAATTTGTGTAAAAACTGGAGTAAAAATAAAATCTCCCACACTCTGTGCCCTGCAGAATGCTTCTTGTTGAAAATCAGTGGGCGAGGCCTATTCCTGCTGGAGAAGCCAGCAGCATAGTGCTGAATGATCCACTGCGCAAGTATCGATCTATCATACTGAGATCCGCGCATGCGCAAAGGCCCCACCTCCCAATTGCTGGCCAGCTTGATCGTTAACCAGCCCCTCAACCCCTGACCCCCACATCACCAGCCCTCCACCCTGCCCTCCCCACCAAGGTCGAATCGCTGTCCCCCAAACCTCCTCCCCCCCCACCCCCCCCCCCCCCCCCCACCCCCCCAAACATGGCCCCAACACCCTGCTTCCGAGACACGCCTTGATCTCCGGCATCCCACCCCAATCCCCCACCCAACAACCCCCACTCCCACAGCCCTGACCATCCCTCCCCAGGAGGCTGCCCCCAACAGTCTGGCCCACCCTGATGACCAGCTCCGATTGCTGCCATCCTTCCCTCCTCCACGCTTTGCAACTGCAGAAGAGTGGCAAGACCTCCCAATGCCACTGATCGCTCCCAAAGGCCTCACCCCAGTTAAGCAATGCCCCCATCAGGCCCCACCCCCTTAATACTCCGTGCCTGGCTCCACATCTGGTAGATAGTGCCAAGGTGTCCCAAAAACATTGGAACTTTGCCCCTTTGAGCAGTGCCATAGAGCTGAGGCTGGCACTGCCAATGTGCCAATGCCAAGGGGCAAACCAACCCAATACCCAAGGGGGGCCTTGATGGTGTCACTTTAATGGTGTCAGGCTACAAATACGCTGCAAGAGAGGTGCTATTGCATACCACGTTGGAGTAAACCACTCAGGGTGGGGGGGGTGGGGTGGGGGTGAATTGCTAGCAGGATTGGATTTTCAGTCCTATGCTTGCTAATGGCACGGAGATAATGTGTAAATATTATACTGGGTATGCTGGTAAACATACTCAGGCCTGGGTGCCCTGCATGGATCATACGAATCAGGTGCCGCTTGAATCTCCCAATCCGCTGTGCTAAAATATTAGTGTAGCAGAATGTGTTTCTGAAATTGTGCAGTGATAACACTGAATTGGCATCATGAATTGGTATCATGTCATAATTGACCACATTGTGCAGGCATTCAACCAAATATATAACTGTTTTGTGTGTGTGTGCGCGCGTGTATGTACGCGTGTGTGAGCGTATGTGCGTGCGTGTGCGTAACATGTGTGTTAAAATTGTTATTTAGTTTACTTTATATATTAGTGTCACAAGTAGGCTTACTTTAACACTGCAATGAAGTTATTGTGAAAAATCCCCTAGTCACCACACTCCGTTGCCTGTTCGGGTATACTGAAGAAGAATTGAGCATGGCCAGAACATCTAACCAGCATATCTTTCAACGTGTGGGAGGAAACCAGATCACCTGGTGGAAGCCCACACAGACATGGGGATATCATGCAGACTCTGCACAGACAGTGACCCAAGCTTGGGAATTGAACCCTAGTCCTTGGTGTTGTGAGGCAGAAATGTTAACCACTGTGCCACCATGCTGTCCTTTATGTGATTGATAAAGTGGTTCTGTGTGTGTGTGTGTGTGTGTGTGTGTGTGTGTGTGTGTGTGTGTGTGTGTGTGTGTGTGTGTGTAAGCGTGCACTGAAATAGTCCTTCCCAATTTAAAAACCGGATTTGGCCATGGATATGGCAACTAACATTATTCATCATCACAGGGCTATTCCAGTCTTAAGCACATACTGGCAACGTTCAGCTTCACTAATAGCTTTTTTAGTAGGAGTTAAGAATCATGATGCAGTAATGTTTTATGAAATGTGTTATCAAAATTATTAAGTTTTACATCATAAATAATAATCTTTCGTGTCAGGCTATTCCTACATGGCAGCCATGAAGTGACAGAGAAAGCAAAGACCAACGAAAGACCACAGATGGAACTTATCGAAAAAAGTGTCAGATACTGATTGAAAATCAGTGTGTTTGTCCCCTGAGAAATAGGCAGGTTTTCTCTCTCAATCTGATGACATGTTGCCATTTTAAAACAGGCGAGTATTTATTGCACTTTTTTTGTGGGGGGCAGGGCCTAAAGACACTGAGTATACACATCTGCAAAGTACATGAAGAAGTTTCTCTACGTTAATGGCAACACAAAAATGCATGTTGTTTTTGGATGTTTGCCCTTTCTCGCAGTGGCTTGTGCTCAATTTCAAGTCCAATGCCAGAGGTGAAAAAGTAATGTTCTAACCAATCGTAATTCTATTTCCAAATTAGTTATTTTAAAAAATATATGGGCGGCGGCACAGTGGTTAGCACTGCTGCCTCACACTGCTACAGGCCCAGATTCAATTCCCAGCTTGAGTTACTCACTGTCTGTGTGAAGTCTGCACATTCTCCCCATGTCTGCATGGGTTTCCTCCAGGTGCTCCAATTTCCTCCCACAGCCTAAAGATGTGCAGTTTAGGTTGATTGACTATATTAAATTGACCCATAGTGTCAGGAGGATTAGCAGCATAAATGTGTGGGGTTACGGGATTATTGCCTGGGTGGGATTGTGATAGGTACAAACTCAAATGGGCTGAATGGCCTGCTTGTATACTGTAGGGATTCTATGATTCTTCTAACTGACTAACAAAATAGTAGAGAAAAAGACTGTATTCCAAAATACAGGAAAGTTAAAATTCCTTTAACACCGCTCTTTGTCTTTTTGATACCCGCTTTAACGATCTTTCGTGACACTGAATGATCATTGAATTCCATTTTCCTCATTTTCCAGTCACTGAAGCGTTACATTAGCTATCAATCAATCGGAGGGCCCAGTACATTGGTACCTCTGCTTCTTGGCGTGCTGTCAGGGAACACGGAATCAGTCTTATCGAGAGTTTCCAGAAAACTTTCACTTCAGCTTGTCTCGAGTTCCGCCTCTCATGGTTTCAGCAGTTCCTCACATTTCATTTTCTTCGGATGAATGGCTCCCTAAATTATCTGACAAGTCTTATTATTTTGGACATGCCTGGTAGTAATGGAATGCATTTCAATATAATACCATGGAGAATAGTAAACCTTACCCCCCTCCACGCCCGAGCATTGTATATCCTTTATTGATTTATGATTAACGGAGAGAAGGGAGTATGTAGTTTAATATTATGTGAATAGTACATTGATAATGTGTTTCGCTGAAACAAACTTAAAAACATAATTAGTTACAGAAACATAAAATGAAGAATATTCAAAGTGATTTTACACTGGGACACCACAGCTATAAGCTGAATTTACATGTAGACTATAAATCTACAGTACATGTCCTAATAACAAGGCTCCTTTCATCAATTGATTTGATTTGATTTGATTTATTATTATCACAGGCATTAGTAAATAGTGAAAAGTATTATTTCTTGATGCTATTCAGACAAAGCATACCGTACATCAGAAGGAAAGGAGAAAGTGCAAAATATAGTGTTACAGTCATAGCTAAAGTGTGGAGAAAATTCAATTTAATACGAGGTACGTCCATTCAAAAGTCTGATGGCAGTTGAGGAGAAGCTGCTTTTGAGTCGGTTGGTACATGATCTCAGACTTTTGTATCTTTTTCCCGGCAGAAGAAGATGGAAGAGTGTACATCCAGGGTACATGGGGTCCTTGATTATGCTGTTTTTCCAAGGCAGTGGGAAGTGTAGATAGTGTCAATGGGTACTATGCTGGTTTGAGTGATGGACTAACTTCGTTAACAATTCTTTGTAGTTTCTTATGTTCTTGGACAAAGCAGGAGCCGGACAAAGCAGTGATGCAACCAGAAAGAATGCTTTCTAAGGTTCATCTGTAAAAGGTAGTGTGAGTTGTAGTGGACATGCCAAATTTCCTTAGTTTCCTGAGAAAGGAGAAGCATTGGTGGGCTTTCTGAACTGTAGCGTCAGCATGGAGGCAACGGGACAGGTTGTTGGTGATAAAAACTTGAAGCTCTTGACCATTTCTACTTCATTCTCATTGATGTAGATAGGAGTATGCCCACCGTCATGCTTCCCAAACTCAATGACTATCTCCTTCATTGTTGACATTGAAGGAGAGATTATTGTCCTTGCACCATTTCATCATTTTTGTTGCTATGAGCATGCAGTCCTGATATTGGAACATTTCCTTAAGAAAAGAGCTAATTTCCCTCTCCAAATGGGACACCAGAAGCCTTTAAAGTCACTTGACCTTTTTCGATTGCAATGTTGTCAAGTTTCCAGAAGCCTCCGAATGGATTACTAGCAGACATATCCAGGCATGAAAAGACCTTTGAAATGTAATGAGTCCTCAAACAGGCCTGAATGTTACTCTCTCCATCCCTCCTCCTACCCCTAGCTCTGAGTTATCGGGAGTGGATCATGAATTTACTCAGATGGCATTCCCTCCAAGTTCCCACCCACCCTGATCCCTCTGCGATATTATGTTGGGATAACCCACTTAAGAGCCTTATTTGAGGCCATGGCCTTAGATGGAAAGTCCGTTGTCCCAATTAAGCTATTAAGTGGCCAATCAATGATGTGTTGAGGCGTCCATTTTTTGGCCAGTTCGTTAGTGGCAGTGTCAAGTGAACAATGTGGGTCAGTCCGTGGGAGTTGGGTGCTTGCTGGGGTTTGGGAAGGATTGTCCAGGATCACAGCCTAGCTGGAGGATGGAATGAGTTTCTCTACATTTTAAAAAGAGAAGACAGTAAAGAATTGACAATAAAAAAACAAATTCCATGACAACCATTGTCCATCTATAATCTCTAATGTGACAGAAATGGATCAATTAAAATCATACAAACTATGGCAAGAATAGCATTTGTACCTTCTTCTGAGATTCCTCATTCAATCACACCAGTCATTAGTCTGCTTTTAGGTTCATTAAAATCCTTGTTGCCTTTAGGAGACCTTGTGGAGACTCCATTCAATCTGGTTGTTATCCTTTATCTTAAAAAACCACTTTGAACAGCATCTGTAAGTTGTGCACTCATGAGCTGTGATAAGTTTGAGGAGGACAGTCCGGTCAAGAAGCTCAGGAGGTTCACACGATAACTTTTGTCTGCTCTGAAGATCTATTTAAGTTATTTTCAGGAGGGACTGGGGGCCTTTAAAGCTTAAAATTCAAAACACTAGGCTCCCGACAGCTGGAATGAATGGCTTATTGCAGCTGGAACTTGTTTTTGGGGGAAGCAGTGCATTTGACTGAATAAATAAACATGTAGGATTTAATGTGAAAGCTTAGGGAAACCAGCATTCAATAAACTGGAAAGGAGAACAGGTTGCCTGAGAAGTGAGGTAATTTTAGTGTACGGCTTTTCTTAGATAGACAATCTGTGTCAAGTAACAAGGGCGGCACAGTGATGTAGTTGTTGGCACTTCTGTTTCACAGCGCCATGGACCTGGGTTCAATTCCAGCCTTGAGTGACTGCCCCTGTGGAGGTTTGCCCCATGTCTGCAAGGGTTTCCTCTGGTTGCTCTGATTTCATCCCATATTCTACAAATGTGTAGTTTACATGGACAAGCCATGCAAACTCGTTGGGGTCTTTTAAGAGATTTCTGGGCAAACTCGTTGGGGCCTTTTAAGGGTCTTTTAAGAGACTTCTGGATGAGTATATGGGATTTAATGGGATTGAGGGTTATAGATAGGCCTAGTAAGTAGAGATATGATCAGTGCAACTTGTGGGCCGAAAGGCCTCTTTGTGCTGTACTGTTCTATGTTCTAGGTTCTAAAATTGCCCCTTAGTGTCCCGAGATTTGTCGGTTAGGCAGTTTTGAACAAGATTGGGGCATGATATCCCAAATTTGGTAGGAAGGGTGCAGGCAAGTCTCGCAGAAGGTAAATCATGATTCAGGAAGGACAAACAGAAGGTGAAATTTTCCCATCCTGCTTGCCATAGAAACCATAGAGGGAGGAGAGGAGTGTGCAAGGGTCCATTGACTTAGAGCAGGATTTTCTGGTCTTGGGTAAACCTGCCTGAAAAATCCCACCTAGAGTTTTTGAAGTGAAAGATACAGCCTTGGTTAGAAATTTTACAACAGACCTGACTGGGGAGAGGGGCTGGTGAAATAGCGGAGAGAACGGGACTGATCTCCTACCTTATAGAGATGCAAGGCTACAGGCTTAGGAAACACATGGACTACCTGAGAAGGAGAACAGTAATGGTCACAAGGGATCCACTGGTGACCCTCACAGATAGTTCGAGCTGCCAAGTCCAGCTACTGGAATTTTGGTGGAGAATGTGGGGTTAGACCAACCAACGGAGATGGAAGAGCATGAAACTACCAAAGAATCACTAGATCCTGGATTAATGAACCAGCCTTTCTCATCTGTCTGGTCTGGCCCCTTGAATTCAGATGAGCTGGCAAAGGCACTCTAACAGAATCAGGGAGTCTCTAGACTGGTGCAGACCTTTGATGAATTTTCCAGAGGTTTCTCCTGAGATTCATTTCATATAAGAGACTGTTGTGTGCCTGGCTAACCTTGTTTCTCCTTAGGAATGTGTTGGGATTTTAGGGGGAAGGAGTGAAATAGCATCGCTCTTTAAGGGGGAGGTGGGGGACAACAGTGTTGGCCAAGTTGCAAGTGCATGTACTGTATATCTGGTACATGATGTTCTACGTAAGATGATGGCATCTGTGTCAATGATCTGGCACATCTTGCAGAGTTTGCTGTGGCAGGGTTGTGTAGCGTCATGGTTATTACTGTTCTCCTGAAGACTGTGTAGTTTATTGTGGACAGTGGTCTATCTGAAGTTGTGCAGTTGTTTGAAAGCAAGAAGTGGGGATGGCCTTGGAGGGATATTCGTCTTTATCAATGACATGTTGAAGTTTCTGGAGAAAATGTCGAAGCTTCTCCGCTCCGGGGAAGTACTGGATGATGAAGGAAAGACTGTCTGCCATGTTCTATGTTTGTCTTCTGAGGAGGTCAGTGCGATTTTTCGCTTTGGTGCATCAGAGCTGTCGATCAATTAGTCAAGCGTCATATCTTGTTCTTATGAGGCATCTTTCGGGATCTGGAAATGTCTATTGCGATCCTCCTCAGCTGAGCAGATCCAGTGTATACAGAGGGCTTGTCTGTAGGGGATGGATTCTTTAACTTGTTTCGGGTGGAAGCTGGAAAAGTGGAGTATCGTGAGGTTATCTGTGGGCTGTGGAGCTGTGAAGTGCTGAGGTATATTATCTGTACCTTTAAGACTTGATTACCGGTAAAGACTCGCATTCCAAACATTATTTATATATCCTGTTTATGAACGGAACTCTCAGTCACCTGATGAAGGGGCAGCATTCTGCAAGCTTGTGGCTTGTACTACCGAATAAACCTGTTGGATTTTAACCTGGTGTTGTGGGACTTCTTACTTACTGTGCTTACCCCAGCCTAACGCTAGCATCTCCATATGATGTGGTTGCAGCAGGTAGCAGATTTTAGATGGAACTTCTCAATAAAGACTGTTCCTCATTAAGCATCACAACCTGTCCTCTGGGCAGGGAAACCTTCACCCATCCTCTCTCTTCCAGCAGCCCTATATCAGTCTACTCCTTCCCCCTGTCATGCTGTAGTCCAAGGGAGTACAAATTACTCCACTCACCCCACAGTAAATGATTGCTTCAGAATCCTCCTGTCAATTTCAGCAACTTCCAACCTTTACAGAAACCCACCAAACACTCTGACAATCACAGCAGGAGCCTGTGCAGATCAATCAAGATCTAATTGCAATCAGTTGATGATCACTTTAAATAGCGCTGTTGGGGGGTTCTCCCTGCTGCTGAATGTATATTCAATGGTGTGATTTTAATAGAGGCATTAACTAACATGTTAAATTCCAAAATTACAGTGCTGGCATCAAAACAACATGTTCTGAGATATACATGTGCATATTGGACACATTTTAGGTGCCAAACTGCAAGGAAAGAAAGAGAAGCCTCATTTAAGGCCATCAAACAACATCTCCAACAACCTTTAATAAATGAACATTTAAACAAAAGAATTTTAAATCCTAAAGACTCTAATTTTAACTCCTATATGCCATACAGGAATTGGACGAATGGGCAACTTGAATGAGAACAACAATTTAATCTCCAGGATTTCACAGCTTTGGGTGTGACGATGGCACAGTAGTTAGCACTGCTGCTTCACAGCACCAGCGACCCAGGTTCGATTCCTGACTTAGGTCACTGTCTGTATGGAATTTGCACATTCTCCAGTTCCCTCCCGCAATCCAGAGATATGCAACTTAGTTGAATTGGCTATGCTAACATTGCCCCTTACCGTCAGGGGGATTTGCTAGGGTAAATGTATGAGGTTATGGGGATAGGGACTGGGTGGGATTGTGGTCAGTGCAGTCTCAATGGGCTGAATAGCCTCCTTCTGCACGGGGATTCTATGATTTCATGATGTCAACCTGATCTTTCGGGCAGACAACATCAAAAGAAAGTGCTGGAAAATCTCAGCAAGTTTTATAGCATCTGTGGAGAGAGAATAGAGCCAACATTTTGAATCTGAATGTTCATTCATCATAGCAAGCAGGCATATCGACTCCAGCTGGAGGTCCAACAGATTTGGCAGCTCAGGTTGAATGTACTTCAGGAGATTTCATTGCGTGACTTCCCATCTAAATTGCCCAACTCCCATATGTCCCCGACTGATCAGTCAACATTTCCATTGTCACAGCGCACTACCTCCCCATGCCTGTCAGAAAGTAAAAAGAATTCTTTGTCCAGTTGATGATTCTTGACTGATCATCAAACAACTTCTGCCTCACTGCCAACATTTTGACAAATTTGTAATGTAAATGTTGAAAGAAAATGAAGCAGAGTTGTGTTTTTAAGTCTCTTATCATTTGTCACAAGGGTAGCTTGTCATCACATCCTGAATAATATTTCTTACTACTTGGAGATTCAAACTTGACAATGCTAGGACCCAAGAATTGTATCATTGCCCAAAAAGGAGCATTCAGCCATGGGGGCTTAACTGCGGCTATCCCCGCAGGGGGAATTGTGATCTTGGCTGTTCCATTGGATGATGTATCAAATCGAGACCAGTGGTGGAATTTTCCCATCCTGCCCATCATAGGAATTGTAGTGGGCAGGACAGAGCCATGCAAAGGTCCATTGACTTTGGACAGGATTTTCCAGCTGGAAAATTCACTCCACTTCCCCCATGTGCCTCCTCACAATGGATGGCAACTTCCTTGAGATCACCATCCCGAACTACCCTTCCGAGCAGCCTTGTTTAAAGTTTATTTATTAGTGTCACAAGTAGGTTTGCATTAACACTGAATGAAGTTACTGTGAAATTCCCCTAGTCACCACACTCCAGCACTTGTTTGGGTACACTGAGGGAGAATTTTGCATGGTCAATGCACCTAACCAGCACATGTTTCAGACTATGGAAGGAAATCAGAGCACTCGGAGGAAACCTCACACATTTGAAGGAAACATGTAGACTCTGCACAAATATTTATCCAAGGAAGGAACCAAAACTGGGTTCTTGATGCTGTAAGAAAGCAGTGATAACCGTTGTGCCACCGTCTAACAATAGTGGGGGGCCTGGCTCCTGTCAGTCAGCCCCACTAAGAGTAATCAACTAATAAAGAGGAGGCATAGACTCATGCCGTAAGCAGATTAAAGAATGATGCATGTAGATCAACCAAATTGCATAGGCATAGCTGCTATCAAAATGTGGGCTACTTATTACCTTATTCAAACCCAGAGTGTGCTGGAAATGGTTAGCAAGTTGACCAGCAACTGTAAGAGACAGATAGCTAACCACTTCCAGCAGAATCATTCATCACTTCCATAGACTTGCTTGCACCTGTAACATCAGCCTTATCATTATCTTCCAGGTTCTGGTCGGTGTGCTGTGCACTTCCAGACAATTTCTGTCTCCTTTCTTTTTCAAATCAGGACATAAATAGCTTGTTTTCTTTTTGTAACATCTGTTTGTGGCTGCGGTTGATATATAGATCCCCATTTAATTAGTGGATGCAGTTAATAGAAGTTTATCATCATAGGGAGTGCAACGATGTGGGAAGGGTTAACAATATTTCCCATTTCAGTGGTGGATGTAAGGACAGTCCACCAGCTATTTAATGTCGCGAATATATCTGCTGGCTATGAGGACCCCTATACATCTTCTGCAAACCTCGCTGATTACCATTTCTGATGTTGCATCTAACCTTGTAATGATATTCCCCATCCTTGCTGACATCCCTTATAAGCAGTGCAGCCATTTTTAGATTGATAATTTACTCTGCTGTTAGCTATTGATGAGGTTGGTCAGGGATGAAGACTTCCATTAAATAGAGTGTTGTAGAAGTAGCGAATTACAGAGTCATAAAACATGCTCTTGCCTGGTTCTCAGGGGAGGTGTAGCGTGAAGAGCACTTACCTAGTTTAAAGAAATTGAAAGTAATCACAAAGCAGTTTGGATGATAGACTTGGCACAGTTAGAAATGAAAGAGAGAGGGGGGGAAAATAGGCCAAATACATTTTTTTAAAAAACACTTCAAGTGCACAATATGATTTTCTGTTGCAATATTGACTCAAATTTTGTCATGTTTTTGATTTTAAAAAATAAATATTTTCAAGTTTTAATGTCAGAGTTCTGAACTTCCAGAAAGTTGGAGGATAAGCTTGGTTAACCATACAAGCATACTATACTGGAGTAAGAGTAGGCCATTTGGCCTCTCAAGCTTGCTGTACTATTCAATAAGATCATTGTTCATAGAATCATAGAACCCCTATGGTGCAGAAACAGGCTGTTCTGCATCGAGTCTGCATCAATCACAATCCCACTCAGGCTTTATTCCCTTAACCCTATATACTTACCTTGCAAAAACCCCTGACATTAGTGTCAATTTAGCACGGCCAAGCAACCTAACCCACACATCTTTGGATTGTGGGAGGAAATCGGAGCACTTGTTGGAAACCCATGCAGGCATAGGAAGAATGTGCAGAATCCACACAGGCCACACGCAAGCTGGGAGTTGAGCCCAGATCTCTGGCGTTGTGAGACAGCAATACTAACTACTTACTAACTAAATACTAACACCTGGGTTTTCTCCGGGTGCTCTGGTTTCCTCCCACATCCCAAAGATGTGTTCTTAGGCTAACTGGCAAAACAAATTCTCCCTAAATTGTCTCAAATTTGGTTTTTAATCCATAGATCTATAAACATGGACAGGGATCATGGGTAGAGATGGGAACATTGGGGTGGTGGCATGGGCCCGTTGGGCCGAAGGGCCTGTTTCCCGTGCTGTTTTGTTCTTTGTTCTTTGTTCTTTGTACCGTGGTGCCCATGGAACCTTTCCTCAAAGATATTCCCCCATCCCAATTAATGGTCAAGTAAATCTTCTCTTAACTTCTTCTGATGTAAGTATATGCTTTCTTGAACAAAATGATCAAAACTATCAACAGTACTCCAGAGTCTAGATTCTTCGTTCCGTGCACAGTGCTGGCTGAGGTGAGAAATGATGTGGAGATGCCAGCTTTGGGTAAACACAGTAAGAAGTCTCATAACACCAGGTTGAAGTCCAACAAGTTTATTTGATAGTAAACCCACAAACTTTTGGGATGCTGTTCCTTCGTCAGGTGAATGGAAAATTCTGTCTCTGGTCATGAGTCTCTGATCAGAACTTTCCACTCACCTGACGAAGGAACAGCGTTGCGAAAGCTTGTGGGTTTACTATCAAATAAACTTGTTGGACTTTAACCTGGTGTTCTGAGACTTCTTACTGAGGTGAGGAAGCCAGCATGCCAGATAATCCAGCACTTTGTGGTAAAAATTTAAAGTTGTGGCCCATGATGTCACGCTGGTGAGAGGAAAATTCCAAAATGTGAAAGGCAGGGGTGGGGCAGGGTATAGTAAAATTTATTGTAATGAAGTTCCTGACTCTCCTGTGTGGGAAATGCATTATGTCAGTGGCTGGGTGTGGGGAAACCAAGGTAAACCAATGGCCAGGGCCAGGATATCTGCAGGAAGTGTCTCCAGCTGCAGATCCTGGAAATACCACTTTTGGATCTGGAGAAGCAACCAGAGCATTTGTGAAGTAAAGAGTATCTTGGGTAACGCATATAGAGAAGTGGTCAAACCGCAGGCTTAGATTCCATAAGCAGGAAGGAGATGGGTGACTCCCAGGCAGAACAAGAGGACTAGGCAGGCAGTGCAGGAACCTCCTGTGGCTATTGCCCTGAACAACAAATATACTGCTTTGGACACTGTTATAGGGAATGGCCTTTCTGGGGGGGGAGCAGCAGCCAAATTTGTTGCACCATCATTGTCTCTGCTGCATAAAGGAAGAGTACAAAGTGTGAGAATGCAATGGTACGAGTGGATTCAATAGACAAGCATTTCTGTGGCCACAACGAGACTCCAGGATGGTATGTTATCTCCCTGGCACAACAGGGTCAAAGATGTCTTGGAGCAGCTGCAGGACATTCTGAAGGGAGAGGGTGGTCACAGTACACCTTGGTAGAAAGGACACAGGAAAGAAATGGGATTAGGTCTTAAAAGCAGATTATAGGGCGTTAGGAACTAAATTGTAAAGTATGACTTCAAAGGTAGTGATCTCATCATTATTACCAGTGCCATGTGCCAGTCAGTACAATATATTGGGTGAACATATGGCTGAAGGGATGGTGTGAGGAGAAAGGTTTCAGATACTTGGGGCATTGGGGCTGGTTCTGGGGGAGGTGGGACCAGTAGACGTTCTTGGGGTTATACCTGGGCAGGACTGGGACTGTTATCCTTGGGGATATTTAGCAGAATGGTTGGGAGGGTTTAAATTAAAATGGCAGGGGGATGGGAACCTATGCATGAAGTCAGAGGAGTGGGAATCAAGGATAAGAACAAAAGACAGTAAGGGGAGTAAGAAAAGTGATAGGCAGAGAAATTGCCGCAATTGTTATGACCTGTCTCTTTAAGATAATACAGCAGAAGAGAGTCACGTGACTTAAGTGAGCAATGGGAACCAAGAGTGAATGATCTACCACTGAGGGTGAAGTCCCTTCTCAGGCAGAATACATCTGGAAACCATGAAATAAACATTTAGGGATTGGAGGAGCAGATAGGGTACTCTTGGCCAACCTAGAGCTGCAACTTCCTGTATCAAGTTTTTTTTTATTAATAAACATCTTCTTGTTCTGAACAAAGCTTGAAATCTCTTGATGATGCCAAAGTGCCTGTAAGTAACATATTGGAAACAAGATGGAATCAATTAAAGTTTGGAAAGAGAGGCTTGAATGTCTGTTCTTGGTGAATAGAGTCCAAGAGAGTTGTTGGGATAATGTGAGACACTGAGATGCAAATGAAGAAATGAACCAGGTGAGTGAAGAGATTTGGAAAGATATAAGAACAATTTAAATGACGAAAGATTAGTCTTCATGAGCAAGGAAAGTAAAACTTCAGTTTAAAAATAAAGGACAAGTGTTTTTGAAATAAATATATATTGTTATTTTGAAATAAATAACATACCCAGCTGAAAGAGAACTGTGTTTCAGATTTAAAAAGGAGAAATCTGGAAAGAAGGCTGTAGTTAAATGAATTCAGAAGTAAAAAGAGAAAAAGTCTCAGGGAACTGCAAAGCTTTAAGCAAAACTAGAAGCAAAGGGCACAACCTCAGGCTAAAGCGACAATCCTTTAAAACAGAGATGAGGAATTTCTTCAGCCAGAGAGTTTTGAATCTGTGAAACGTTTTGCTGTAGGAGGTTGTGGAGGCTAAGTCATTGAGTATTTTTTAAGACTGAGATACATAAGTTCTTAATTAATAAGGGGATCAGGTGTTATGGGGGAGAGTTAGGAGAATGGAGATGAGATAAATATCAGCCATGATTGAATGGAGCAGCAGACTCGATGGGCCTAATTCTACTCTTGTGGCTTATAGTCCTGTCCCAATAGTGCAGAAAAGTGAAAAGCTGAGTTTGCAGATCTGAACAGAGCCTGCAGATAACATCCCTGCACTAAGGGATCACGAGGAGGCAAAATTGGTGTTTTGATCATAGGAAGTCCTCTATCTGCTTTAAAAGTAAAGTTACAAAAGTTTAAGAAAATTATGGCTCTGAAAGTACAGTATGACTAAGTGGAATTAACAAGTAGAGACATAATCAAAAATAAAGAACAATTTAGGCACTAACAAACATAAAAAAGCTGCAGAAATTGTTGAAGAAGTCTTTCACCAGCTAAAAAGAATCCAAAAGGAGCAGCTGCATGTTCCCACCAAAACTCCAAAAGCACAGACAGTGAGGGAAAGAACAAGACAGGAGCTGTGGCAGTTAAAACAAAGGGAGACAATTTTGAAATGGTATTGCAATTAAAATTGTACAATATTTAATGCAACCACCGCAAGATAGAATAAGGGATAGAAAAATCAGAGAAGACCCCAGATAAAGGGCAACATTAAAAAGACAATGCAACTCTGATAAGGGAATCTGTAAGAAATGCAAGACCTTTAAAGAAGGAAATTAAAACTTCAGGAAAGGAGAAATGCTGGAGCTCAGCATAATAAGACCTCAAGCGAAAGGTTCTGCCAGACTCAGAGTAGACAGCACAAGCCCTCCTGAGAGGTGTGTACTGAGAAAGCCTAGAGGAGGGGAAAGCCAGAAGGAGGGCAACAAATGTCCCAGGGAAGCAACAAAAGACCCCAGAATGAGAGAAATGGAAGACCCCCTAAGGAGGGTATTGGAAGGCCTCAAAAAGAGAGCAAGGACAAAAGATCACAGAGGGCAACAGAAGATCTTAAATGCATAAATGAAGAGTTTAAAGCAAATAAAATATTTGCCTCCAATCCTGTTATACTGTATTGAGAACTTCCTTGAATGTTTTAACAATAAACTACAAGCAAAAAATAAAACAGTAACCTGTCGGAAAGCAAGACAGCCGAAGTATTAAGAATGAAGAAAAAAAAAGAGTTGGGTAAACTTCACTGAGATCTACAATAAATAGGAAAAAAGATTTCCAACCCTAATGAGAAGCAGCTACATCAAAGCTAAGAGAAAAAAAAGGAAGCACTATGAAAAACACGGAAACACGTAGGAAAGCTATTAGGGCCAGCAAGAAGTGAAAAAATTGGAGTTAAAGTATAAAGATATGAATGAAAGGAAAAAGGGTTGAGCAAATTAGCATAAGTGGAACTCAGCAACAGAATGTCAGAAGAACCAAGGAAATTCCATGTTGCGGATGCTATCAGTTTTTGTGTAGGTGAGAGAACTGCTAGTCTCAGAGTGAAACACATCAAAGATTTGATCCATAGGACATTTAGGGCACCCTGTATCATCTACTGCAGTATGGTGACACAGTGATTAGCACTGCCACCTCACAGTGCCAGGGACCTGGGTTCGATTCCTGGTTTGGGTCACTATCTGTGCAGAGTCTGCACCTTCTCCCCATGTCTGCTTGGATTTCCTGTGGGTGTTCAGGTTTCATCCCAAAATACAAAGATGTGCACGTTAGGTGGATTAGCCATGATAAATTGCCCATTAGTGTTGGGGGGATTAGTAGGGTAAATATATGGAGTTATATGGATAGGGCCCGGGTGGGTTTGTTGCCGTTGCTGGTTTGATGGGCCGAATGGCCTACTTCTGCAGTGTGGGGATACTTTAATACTGCAAGAAGCAGAAATTAGACCAGCTTAAGAAATTTGGCATCCTGGAGAGAGGCAGTAACTGCCTGGTATTTGAGGGTAATGAGCTGTGTGTCAGAGAGAACCAGACAAAGCAATAATTCAGGCGGAGAAGGAAACAGATTATGGACGCAAACTGTGAAAAGAATTCTAAATGTCAAATGCGAGAGAAGAGAACCACTTTTTTTTTGAGCAAGCCATTTTAATAGCACTTAGTGATTCTTGGCAATATCAGGGGGTAAGTGGAAATGGAAGGGATTGGGTGATTGGTTGTCCACACCCTCACCCACGGACATCGCTTTAGTGACTGTCTGTCTCTGTCAGAATGATTAGCAGGATAAATACGTGGGTTAAGGAGAGGGGCTTGGATTGCTGTCTGTGCAGGCTTGTTGGGCTGAATTACCACCTCCTGTGCTGTAGAGATTCTATGAACTCAGGTTGGACAGCACTGAAGGAGATTATTCTGTCCATGCTGTTACTTGTTATCAATTATTGTTTGACTTTCTCGCAACCTTGCTTTAAGAAGTTTGTATTTAAGACCTTCATGTTACTCCTAGTATATCAGTATTATCTTCAGTCAGAATTGGATTCGGAAATAACATTGGAACACCAAAATCTTCTGATTATCTCATTCGCTTATCTCATTCGCTTGCAAATCTGGATTCAACTTGCTCTCCACTGAACCAGTTTGGAATGGATTGAGTTAAGTTGAAGTCCTCTCCAATTTTTTTGCTACTTTAGCTCTCTGTGCTGGATGCAGCTTCAAAACCTATTTTTACTGCGACAGGATTTCCCCATTCTTTTCTCCCTATCAAACTTGATGTTTCTTTGATCATCAGTTCCCAGCTGTTTAAGTACTTTAATGGATATCACCAGTTGCAGATGTGCCAGTGAGCTTTAGTTGCAGATGCTTATCAATTTTCTGTGTAGATGTTTTTGAGTTTCAAATTTTGTGCAACACTTAGAAATAAGGAAACGAGAAGTAGGAGTAAGCCATTTGGCCCTTTGAGCCTGCTCCGCCATTCATATTGGTCATGGCTGATCATCACTTTCAATATCCTGATCCTGCATTTCCCCGCCCCCAAATCATAGAATCCTTACAGTGCAGAAGGATTCTATTTGGCTCATCAAGCTTACACCGACCACATTCCCAAAACCTCATGTGCTAATCCCACTAATACGAGGGTTAATTTAGCATAGGCAATCAACCTAGCCCTTGGGATCCCTTGATACCTTTTAACCCAAAGAGCTCTATCTATTTCCTTCCTGAACTCTCACAATGATTTGGCCTTGATTACTTTCTGTGGTAGCGAATTCCACAGATTCACTACTCTCTGGGCAAAGAAATTTCTCAATCCTAAAGTAAGGTTTCAAAACAGTACATGAATCTAATGTTGAATCCCTCTTTGCAAAATGTATGCTGGGCTGTTACTGAGAACCGGTGTTGTTTTTTTCAACGTAAGAAGTCTCATAACATCAGGTTAAAGTCCAACAGGTTTATTTGGTAGCACAAGCTTTTGGAGTATCGCTCCTCCTTCAGGTGAACCCAATAGTTGATGGGAAACAATGGATTTTTTTTTACAATTTTGCAATGATGTGCACAGTCTGAAACTCTAAATACCTCAATTTCTGGAAACCGAAATTGTGTTCCAATGTTCATATTAAATTTCTAACAAATATCTAACAAGCAAATATATTCTTAATCTTTCCAATAAAGTGACCTTTTATATCCAACAGATGGCTTGTTCAAAGAAATTGCAATAAAAGTCAATGATTAAAAGCCCCCTGAGCTCGCAAAAGTCAACCGCAATATTCTGCCAAGGTATCTCCAGTGGCAATATTATTAACTGGATAAAATATCAGAAGCTGTTTTCTCTTTGATTTCCCTTGCTGGCTTCCAAATAGATAGTTTCAGGAAACAGAAAACATCATATTTCCTTGATGTCCTTCATTAATTGAGTTAAGAATGAATATACTGTCTCATCTTCATGTTGAGTATACTCTCCATAGTGTTGTGTGGCATTACCACTATTCTAAATTATTAACAGATCAAAACTGGGCATCCACGCTGTGAGTGGGGCAACAGCAGCAGCAGAATGGTATGAAACCACAAGAGAAACTGCTGGAAAATCTCAGCAGGTCTGGCAGCATCTGTAAGGAGAGGGAAAGAGCTGACATTTCAAGAACAAATGACCCTTTGTCAAAGCTAAACAGCATAAAAAGTAGGAGATATTTATACTGTTGGGTGAGGGAATGAAAGATGAGTCATAGCCACAAAAACATGGGGAAAGGCTGCTAATGGCAGCCTATAGAGAGAATAGAACATGTGAATAGCTAAATGGCAGAGAAGTTAAATCAGAGGGTAAACTTTGACACAAGATGATGTTAGGGGAAGAGGAAGATGGTGGGAGAGGAATTAAATTGAGGAAAAGGGGAAGAAAAGAGGGGTAAAAAGAAAAATAGAGACAAAAAAGAAATAAAAAGTAGAGGATAGTGAAACAAATGCTGTGATTTGCAACTATTCTATCATTACTAATAAGTCGGAGAGTCAACACTTGTTCAATGAAAAGTGCTTTAGGGCATGCCAGGAGCAGCACTAGACGTGCGGAAGTGAGGGCAGGACTTCTTGGCTGTGCTCACCCCAAGACCAAAAAAAATCCTGCTCAAAGTCAATGGATCTTTTTGTGGTCTTGTCCCACCCACTATGATTCCAGTGGTAAGCGGGATGGGAAAATTCTGCCAAGATGTCAAGCTACAACAACAAGACTCCCTGCATGCCAAACAGCAGAGGCAGCATTCAATAGTCAGATAGTCATCCCGCAGCTGAAATATCAGACCAAAGCTTTGCAGTCCTGCCAGATTCAGTTGTGAATGATCGTGGACAAGTCAATGACCAGCAGGAGGAGGAGGTCCACAAATATCCCCATTCTCAGTGATGGAGCAGCCCAAAACATCAGTGCAGAAGACAAGACTGAAGCATTTACAATCATCTGCCAAAAGTGCCAGGTGAATGATCCATCCTGGTTTCCTCCTGAGGTCCCCATGTCACAGTTACCAGTTTTCAATCAATTTGGATTCACTACACATGATGTCAAGAAATAGCCAAATGCATTAGGTACTGCAAAGACTATGGGCCCTGACAATATTCTAGCAATAGCATACATTGAAGACTTGTGCTCCAAAATAGCTGAAACCCTAGCCAAGTTATTCCTGTAAAACAGCCATGTTGTCGTTGGTCAGTCATGTCATTCCCAGGATATTGCTAGAGGAGTTCCTCAGGGCGGTGTGCTGGCCCCAACTAATCCATTAATAGCCTTCCTACTATCATAAGGTCAAAAACAGAGATGGTCGCTGATGATTGCACAACACTGAGAGCCATTCCTAGCTCCTGAGATACTGAAGCAGCCCACATCCTTATGCAAAAAGACCAAGACAATATTCAGATTGATAAATATCTGAAACCCCCATTATCAACATTCTGAGCATTACTTTGATCAATAATTGAACTGGATCAGCAATATAAAAACTGTGACTACAAGAGCAGATCAGAAGCAGGGAATTCTGAGGTGAGTAACTGACCTTTTTGACTCCCCAAAGCCTGCCCATCATCTACAATGTACAAGTCAGGAGTGTGTTGGTAAGCTCTCTGATTGCAGATGACAACATTTAAGAATCTCGGCATCATCCAGGACAAAGTAGCCCCCTGACTGGCACCCATCCACCATCTTAAATATTCAGTCCTTCCAATATTGGTGTACAGTGGATGCACTGCAACAACTCACAAGGTTACTTTGACAGCACCTCCAAACCCACAACTTCTACAACTTGGAAGATCAAGGGTAGCAAACCTGCCATACTGCTAAGCATCTATTCCTGCTGGCATTTTCAATGTCTGCTTTGAAGACCTTCTGACCTTCATCCACTGGCAGAGCTGGACAGTTGTTTAGGTCTTCGGTGAAGGTTCCCATCGAGAAAGGCTTCAACTTCAAAAGCATTCTGAGATTGGCATCCCTTTAAAGATGGCACCAGTATATCAACGATGTCAGCATTCTAGTTGATGACCCAGTTGCAGCCTCAATACCTGCTTACATCTGAGGAGTAGGAAACTGTCTGTCTGCAATTAATTACCTGATTGGCACGAGATGGAGCTATATTTAGGGGAGAGGTCAGGAGCGTCAGTGCCACCTACTTCTGGCCTCTGGTTTTATCCCAGCTCTCCTTATAAAAGCCCAGCCAGCCATTAGACACTTATTTCAGACCTGACTGCAGATTTTTGTAGAATCTATGATTGGCACATACACTCAGGACTGTACATAGCTGCCAATCATAGCTAGGGGCTTTATATTTTTAGAGGTACCTCACTATAAGGGGAGGCTACACCTAGTGATGTTATTACTAGACCATTAATGCAGAAACTCAGCTAATATTCTGGGGACCCAGGTTTGAATCCTACCATGACAGATGGTGGAATTTGGATTCAATAAAAATTATCTGGAGTTAAGAATCTATGGATGACCATAAGATGATTGTTAGAAAAACCCATCTGGTTCACTAATGTCCTCCTAGGGAAAGAAATCTGTCATTCTTATCTGGCCTGGCCTATATGTGACTCCAGAGCCACAGCAATTATAAAATCCCTACAGTGCAGAAGGAGGCTATTCAGCCCACAGAGCCTGCATTGACCACAATCCCATCCCAGGCCCTTTCCCCTTGACCCCATGTATTTACCTGTTTGTTCCTGTGACACTAAGTGGCCATGCTAATTTGCCTGTCAACGTAACCTGCACATCTTTGAACTATGGGAGGAAACCAGAACACCCGGAGAAACCCCACGCAGATAAGGGGAGAACATGCAAACTCCACAAAGCCAATGAGTAGAGCTGGAATTAAGTCCAGGTCCCTGGTTCCAAGGCAGCAACGCTAACCACTGTGCCACCATGCCACAATGTGGCTGACTGTCAACTGCCCTACAAGGGATGGGTAATTAAAGCTACCCAGCCAGCAACAGTCATGTCCTTCAAACAAATTAAAAGTCTCAAATCTTTAATGCTAACATGCTACATTGGAGTATGGTTTTCTCTAGGTTGCTACCATAGGTTTCTACCATTGCACTAGTCTCCAACAGACTCCAATAATACCCAGTGATAACCTTTTTAAATATGATTCAGAATGATTGTAAGCATTTAATTAGTCTGAAGTCACCTTTCCATAAATATATTTAATTATGAATTGTCATTCAGCATAGGTGCCTATTAAAATTTATAGCTACTCCTTATTGCTAACTAAAGTATGAAAGAATGTAAATTGGGATCTCTGGTACTGGCACGGGTGAACTGGGTATTCATTGGTTTATTAATACATTTACCGTATCTGTTGGAAGTAAAGTAAAAACGAGCAGAAGTCCGAGGAATAAAAAGGGCCAAGTTAATTGGTGATTAATAATTGAAGATGTGAAACAGCTGCCTGGATGTTAATGGCAGGATTTTAAGATTTGAACAAGCAAAGAGCTGCAAGGTCATGTCCATCAACAGGTGATATTTTCTAATGTTTATCTCTTTTACCTTATTAGAGGAATGTAACTAAGCACTTGGGAAATCCTGAAGATTTTGCACTGGAGTCAGAGGTTACATGGGGTGCCTAAAGGTTCCACAAAGCAAAATATCTGTGCTTTCTCATTGTCGATTTTGCTTTGACATAATCCTGTCAGTTTGTTTTGATTACATGATATTCAATAACATGATACTATACACATTAATCACATTTACCCACTGTTACCAGCAGTGAAGCAGGACAGAAGGGAATAAAAAGTTTTAAGGATAACTAAAGATAAAAATGACTTGTGGTAATTTATCTGAAGTGCATCAGCTATGGAATGGTGGCACAGTGGTTAGTACTGCTGCCTCACTGCACCAGAGACCTGGGTTCAATTTCCAGCTTGGGTCACAGTCTATGTGAAGTTTGTACGTTCTCCCCATGTCTACGAGGGTTTCCTCTGGGTGCTCTGGTTTCCTCCCATTGTTCAAAGATGTACATGTTTAGTGGATAGGACATGCTAGGCTCTCACTTAGTGTCAGGAGAACTAGCCAAGATAAATGCATTGGGTTATGGGATAGGGCCTGGGTGGGATTGTGGTCAGTACAGACTTGAGGGGCCAAATGGCCTCCTTCTGCACAGTAGGACCCTTGAGTAAGTATCATTGATGCATTAAAAACATCATTGGTAAAGCTAACTTCTGATTCAAGTTTCTGTTTATTGCTTTTTATTATAGCAAATCATTAAAAAAAACAAAAACCAAACCAACTTCAATTCACTGCCTCCTTTTCCCAGCGTTAGGGGGATGTACCTCTCCTTCTTAAAGAGAGGCTCAGCTCTCTGAGGATTACCAGAGTTTCCACATTCCCATAATTTGAAACATTGGGTGGGATTCCACAGCCTCGGTTGAGCAAAACCAGAAATATCCACCCTAGGTCAACAGACATTTCCATTGTCCACCCCTTACCCGTTCCGATTCTGTGATGGGTGAATGGTAGAATTCCGACTATTGTGTATAACAGGCTGATTTTAATTCTTCCTCTAGTTTAGTTATGATCATAGAATTTTATAGCACAGAATCACAGGTATTGTTACAATGCAGAAGGAGGCCACTCAGTCCGTCGTGCCTGCATTGGCTCTTCAGATAAACTTTTCATTTTCTTGGACCTAGCACATTGTTTCTATTCTAAAAACCATCTAATGTTCTCTTGAAAGCTTTGATTGAACCTGCCTCCACTACACTAACTGTCCTTTGAAATGGCCTAGAAAGCCAGACTGTTGCATCAATCATTCAAGAAGGAACTCACCACCATCTAATCAAGGGCAATGAGGGATGGGCAATAAGTGCTGGCCAGTCTGACCCCTACTTGCTATGAATGAATGAAAAAGAAAACACATTCTTTTGTCTAAGGTGCATCATTTCACAGTTTTTCACATTAAACAGCATCTGATGTATTTCTGCCTATTTCACATATGTCTACCTGACATCTGCTATTATCCTGTTTGTTACTTACTGTTTTTCCAAGTTCTGTATCATCTGCAAAATATTTAACTCTTTAGAACAAGTTATTTTAAAGAGAATAGGGAACTGGAGTAACTCGATGGGTAGTTCACCTGTTCCTAAGTCATCAGGGGCCTGGGTCCGTATTTCACTCTAGGATGTGTTCACAATGGGAAAACATGGCCACGGGTGCTAGCAAGCCCATGTGAATTGTTGTTGCCCTCAGGTTGGATAAATGGAGAAGGTTAGTGGCAGGAATGGTGTCGGACTGCAAAACCATCCACCCAAATACGACATCCTCCACCCCAACAAAAAAACAATGGTTGATTTGCAGAGTGATCATCTAGCATTGTGGCGAACTTATGGAAAAAAAAGAGAAAGAAGGAAGCCAATGATAATTCAAGGTTTAACGTTTATTTATTTGTGTCACCTTAACGCTGCAATGAAATTACTGTGAAATTCCCCTAGTCGCCACATTCCAGTGCCTGTACGGGCACACTAAGGGAGAATTTAGCATGGGCAATACATCTAACCAGCCCTTTCAGACTGAGGACATTGGAGCACCCGGAGAAAATCCACGTAGACGCAGGGAGTATGTTCAGACTCTGCACAGGTAGCGACCCGAGCAGAAATTGAACCCAGGCCCCTGGTGCTGTGAGGCAGCAGCGCTAACCACTGCGCTACCACGAGTAAATATGTGAGGAGAACTGATAGATTGTGTTTGCTCAAATGTGACAGCTGCACAAGCTGGGGGCTTTACCATTCAGGAGTTAATGTGCGGTTAATGCTCTACTCGTTGGTACCTGAAAATGTTTTTAGGGCCTTACATCATTTGCGGGATCCCAAATTCAATGTGCCTTTCTGACTGGTTTGGAGAAGATTATTGGCTGCCCTTTTGAGAGCAGCATGAAAATGGAGTTGTGAAGGTCTCATGTGAATATGGTTTCTATCTAAATTTCTAAATGTGAATAATAAAAGATTAGTGAACTGTGGCTGTAGAGTTGTGGTTTTTGAGGTGAATAATGAAGATACCTTGGATATGTCTGTTAGGGTAACTGTCAGAAACCCTATGAAATAATATGAAACTAGATTAGGCTCCAGCAATTTTCTATTTTGGCATTTTTTTCTTTATTCGTGGGAATTTATTGCCCGTCCCCGGCTGCCCTTGAGAAAATGGTAGTGAGCTGTGAGTTGACACACACACAGTTAGGGAGGGAATTCCAGGATTTTGACCTAGTGACTGTGTAGGAACTGCGACATATTTCCAAGTCAGGATAGTGAGTGGCTCAGAGGGGAACTTGCAGGTGGTAGAACATAGAACATAGAACACTACAGCACAGAACAGGCCCTTCGGCCTTCGATGTTGCGCCGACCAATATAAAAAGCAATGCCCCTCCAAACTAAACCATTCCCTTCTCTTCCATATACTTATCAACTAACCTCTTAAACGCCACCAAACTTGGCGCATCTACAACTGCTGCAGGCAGGGCATTCCACTCCCGAACCACCCTTTGGGTAAAGAACCTACCTCTGATATCCGTCCTATAACTATCACCCCTTAATTTAAAGCTGTGTCCCCTCGTGCTAGCTTTCTCCATCCTAGGAAAAAGGCTATCACTGTCCACCCTATCTAAACCTCTAATCATCTTATATGTTTCGATTAGGTCCCCTCTCAGCCGCCTCCTTTCTAACGAAAACAACCTCAAATCCCTCAGCCTCTCTTCATAAGACCTGCCCTCCATACCAGGCAACATCCTGGTAAACCTCCTCTGTACCCTCTCCAATGCCTCCACATCTTTCTTATAATGTGGGGACCAGAACTGCACACAATACTCCAAGTGCGGCCGCACTAGAGTTTTGTACAGTTGCAACATGACGTTGCGGCTCCGAAATTCAATCCCCCTACCAATAAAAGCTAAGACTCCATATGCCTTCTTAACAACCTTCTCGACTTGACTGCCTACTTTCAGGGATCTATGCACATACACACCAAGATCCCTCTGTTCATCAAGTCTACTAAGAATCCTACCATTAGCCCTATACTCTACACATTTATTATTTCTGCCATAGTGCATTACCTCACACTTTTCCACATTAAACTCCATTTGCCACCTCTCGGCCCAGCTCTGCAACTTGTCCAAGTCTCTCTGCAAACTATAACACCCCTCTTCACTATCTACCACTCCACCGACTTTAGTGTCATCTGCAAATTTACTAATCCATCCTTCAATACCCTCATCCAGATCATTTATAAAAATTACAAACAGCAGGGGCCCCAAAACAGACCCCTGAGGTACACCACTTGTCACCGAACTCCACGATGAATATCTCCCATCAACCACCACCCTCTGTCTTCTATCTGCTAGCCAATTCCTAACCCAATTAGCTAAATCACCCTCTATCCCATACATCTGCATTTTCTGCAGAAGTCTTCCATGGGCCACCTTATCAAACGCCTTACTAAAGTCCATATATACCACATCAACCGCCTTACCCCCATCCACCTCTTTGGTCACTTTTTCAAAAAACTCAATGAGGTTAGTAAGGCACGACCTACCCTTCACAAAACCATGCTGACTATCCCCAATCAATTCATTTCTCTCTAAATAACTATAAATCCTATCCCTAATAATTCTCTCCAATACTTTGCCCACAACAGAAGTAAGACTCACTGGCCTATAATTCCCTGGAAGGTCTCTCTTCCCCTTCTTGAACAATGGGACCACATTCGCTATCCTCCAGTCCTCCGGAACCACACCTGGTGGTGGTGTTCTCTTTATCTGCTGCCCTTGTCCTTCTAGGTGAAAGTGGCCGTGGGTGTGGAAGGTGCTGTCTAAGGGTCTTTGAATTGCTGCCATGCATCTCATATTACACGCTGCTACTACTGAGTGTCAGTGGTGGAGGGAATGGATGTTAATAGATGTGGTGCCAATCAAGTGGGCTACTTTCTTCCTGGATGGTGTCAAGCTTCTTGAGTGTTGTTGGAGCTGCACCCGTCCAGGAAAGGGGGGAGTATTCCACCACACTCCTGACTTGTGCCTTGTAGATGGCAGATAGGCTCAGGTGAGTTACTCATCACAGTATTCCTAGCTTCTGATCTGCTGTTGTAGCCTCTGTGTTGATGTGGTGAGTCCGGTTGAATTCCTGGTAATGATAAACCCAAGGATGTTGACAGTGAAGGATTCAGTGATGGTAACACATTGAATATCAAGGGGCAGTGGTTAGAATGTCTCTTATTGGTGATGGTCATTGCCTGGCAATTGTGTATTGTGCATGTTACTTGCCAGTTGTCAGCCCAAACCTGGATATTGTCTAGTTCTTGTTGCATTTGAACATAGGTTGCTTCAGTATCTGAGGAGTTGCGAAAAGTGCTGAACATTGTGTGAGAATAAGATGTATCAATCCAGAGAGGTAGGCAGGCAAACACATACTCTTATTTAAAACATACCAGGCTGAGCAAAGCTTTGCATCCAATCAATGTTACCTAATATTTCAATAGGATCAATGCTTCAAAATGCTCCATTATCCAGCAGTGGCTATTCCTGATCTTGATAGGTACAAAAATCACCAATAAAGTCAATGAATCAAATTTAAAGGAGAAAATCTATTATTTACATCTCTAAGGAAAGAGGAGAAGGCACTTACATCTATAATGAACCTTTCACATTTTCGGAATTGCTCCAATGAAGTCCTTTTTGAAGCTTAGGCGCTGTTAAGTAGAAATCTATGGCAACTAATGTATGCACAGCAAGGGTCCACAAATAACAGTATGATAACGATCAGTTAATCTGTTGTTTGTGGTGTTGGTTGAGAATACCAGGATATCATGAAACACTTGTGTACTGTCAAGGGATTTGTTGCAACCACAATATTAGGCAAAAGATGCTTTGAATTAATGACCCATTCCAAAGATGGGTTCTTTCAGTTCAAACACACTGCTGGGAAGATGTTACATTGGTAAATTCCACAGAATACAAGAAATCTGTTTTGAAAAGAAATCTTTTTTTAAGAAGGCGATGAGCCGAGATTTCTGTCAAAAAGCAGAAAATACTTGCTGACCTCACAAGCAAAGTATGGCTCCTTAAGGAACCATTGAATCATTACACTACTTACTTCTAGCATTGTGTAACAGTAAAAAATTCAATGTCAACCTATTCAACTTGAGAGGTTTTTAAAGTTTATTGGTGTCACAAAAGGGCTTACATTAACACTAAACTAAAGTTAACGTGAAAATCCCTTAGTCGCCACACTTCAACATCTGTTCAGGTACACTGAGGGAGAATTTAGCACAGCCAATGCACCCAACTAGCGTGTTTTTTTTTTAGGATTGAGAGAAGAAACTGGACCACACAGAGGAAACCGATGCAGACACAAGTGGGCAGTAACACAAGCCGGGAATCGAACTGGGTCCCTGGTGCTGTGAGGCAGCAGTGCTAATCGTAGTGCTACCCTGTAAATGAATGCTGGCAGTATTTGCAGAATTACCTCAAGAATCAGCCCAGATACAGTTCCACTTACATTCTCACTGGACTAGATTGAAGGTCCTCAGTTCATGATTGCTGCTGTTTTCACAACTACTCTCAATCTTTTGCTCGCTGACTGTGCCTGGTTCACTTTGCTGACAAACTTTGGCACTCATGTTGGTAGGATTTCCTCTCGCTGCGTTTCCCTCTCCATTATTTTTATCGATCACTGCCTTTGCTGGAAGCTGATCCTTTTGTCTGTACTCCTGAGGGAACCCCTTTCTTTTTATCTTGCTTTCTTGCATTGCTGGCATATTTTTGGATTTTTTTTTTCTTTCACATTTCAGTTTGGAGTTCCAATTTGACATTTTCACTGTGGGCTCTGTCAAATTGTTGGCAACTTTATTAACCTCTGCGGGAAATCTGAATGTGTTCCCTTGAACAATGTAGTGTAAAAGATAATAAATCACTGCCCAACTGGTGCATGTTTTGAGGGAAGGCAGAACAAGGATAGTGACTGCTCGGTGATAATACATGCTTTTAGGAAATATTGTGCTCTGGGAGACAGACTTAGTCATTCTGTTATCTCCCTTAATCCACAGAAACAGGATTTCATTAAAACACTGCTCTTTCACCTTAAGGCTCCTTGTCTGAATCTTGCTCAGACTTGATGGGATCAAAGTATCCCTCTCCCCGCCCTTGGCTGAGGCTCCTAACTGGTTTCGACAGTTGAGGCAGTTCACCGTGGATGTACAATAATTCCGAAGTAATTGGCACAAGCACACCATATGTTTCTCTCAAAAGGCACAAAGATTTTGATGTGGGAAATGGAAATGTCACAGCAATTCAAGTCTGGGCTGAGAGAAGGTTAGACTTAAAAGTGAAGTGACAAGCAAACTTCCCCTCCTCCTCCTCCTCCTCCTCCTCCTCATTAAAATAAAGAAATGCACGGAGGCACAATCAGTAATGGATCTATTTTATGACAATCGACTTCCTAAGGCTGCACATTTCAGAGGGCGCGTGATTGGTAAAATCATGGCTGTAATCACTAATTGTCCTAAAGCTGGGAAGATTCTCATTAAATCGCTCAATGAAACCACTCAGCTGTACTCATGGAGAGTTTTGATTTTCAGCCAATTTAATTTTAAAAAAAGAGAAAAATAAAACTGCCACACTGTCAGGAAAATCTACCGCTAGTTTCCTGACCAGTGCACTGTCATTGTATAATTTTATATTCAGTAACCTGTTAACATCAAGGTTCCTTAGAGGTTGGACAGGGTAAATTTTGGAAGGATGTCTCCACTCATGAGAAAGCTTAGTCCCAGAATTAGGAGATGCTCATTGAAGAAGGATTTGAGGAAGAATTTCTTCCCTCCAAAGAGTGGTGGATTTTTGGAATTCTCTACACAGGGAATTTGTGAAGGCTGAGGGCATTATCTTTTCAAGCCACACTCCCGCTGCAGCGAAGTTGGATAATTTGGTGCCTGGCCAAATCTCCATTCACTTCAGCAGGATGGGAGATTCCCACTGAAGTGAACGGCTGCGATATTCCGGCCTGAACACTTTCAAGGTTGACATCAATTGGTTTTTAATCAGTAAGGGAACTAAAGGTTATGGAGAAAAAGTAGGAAAGTACACATAGTGGATGTCAGATCAGCCATGGTCTTATTGAATGGCAGAGTGGGCCCAAATGGCTGATTAGCTGACTCCTGTTCCTATTTCTTATGGTCTTAACATTAACAATAAGAATTGCACTGGCCTCTGGAGTGATGGTGTTTCAACAGAGTCACACTTCAACTTTCTAAGATTCTGATTCATTTCTTCGACAAAATCAAATCTTGCTCTGTGAATGAAGTCACTCACCATCTACTGAGGGCTATAATTTGAAATAGTAGCTGCTCCATGGCACTACGAGAAAGTGACTTTGTGGACTTCTTAACTTTCTTTTCTAGAATTTCCTCCCGCAACATCCCAGGGTGATATTAATCAAACAAAGACTTCTGAGGTGGTTGAGAAACAAAATGATGAGTTGTTTTTGAGATGACAGGGATGGAGAACGCTCCTTGTTCCCAGTAAGTCCCAAATGACAAGAACATCTTGACAGTAAGAGCCAGGCAGAAATGGAAAGAGAAGCCTGCTGTTAAAAAAATCATCCAAGATAGATTGGTTGAATATTTGGTGGAAATTAAAAGTAGGCAAGAGCATTTTGAACTTAAGTGGCTTGATCACACAGTGCTGGTGGACCTAGAGGTGAACATAAGCTATAATTTTGCACAGAAGAGCGACAGTGCAGCTGGGGGTGCCAATTAAACAGCCTGTTTTATCCTGGATAATACAAAACTCTTGAGTGTTGTCAGATTTGCATTCATCCAAGCAGGTGAGACTATTCCATCACACTCCTGACTGTCCAGCTGTTTGACAGCGTGCTGGCACAGTTGTTAGCACTGCTGCCTTGCAGCTCCAAGGTCCAGGGTTCAATTCCTGTCTTGGGAATTTGCACATTTTCCCCCCATGTCTATGTGGGATTTCATCAAGTGTTCCAAGATGTCAAATGGATTGGCCATGCAAAATTGCCTCTGTGAGAAGGGAATTAACTGGGTTAATGTATGGGGATAGGGCCTGGGTGGGATTGTGGTTGGTGCAGACTTGATGGGCCGAATGTCCTTCTGCACTCTGATTCTATCTCCTATGTGGACATTACAATGCCTTCTTGGTTGTTAGATGTTAAATTAGCCTCTGGACTATGAGATTTTAAACTAGCCTGCCTGCTTCTGCAGGTGCTGACAATTATACCCTGGTTCCTCTGTAATTTTCCCCTTTGTGTATTTGGACTCTTTGCATTTCTCACGTTCTGTGACTCTCAAAATTAGCATCTATATACCCCCACTGATCTCTTAATCAACCAGCTAAACTCTATGAAAAAACATCTCCCACACATCTCCCTTTAGCTTTGGCCCTTTCACCTTGAACCTGTGCCCCTTGTAATTGATACCTCCATCCTGGGGAAAAAGTCATCCACCCTGTCTATGCCTCTCATAATTTTGTAGACCTCGATCAGAGTCTCCCCTCAGCCTTTGTCTTTCCAATGATGACAACCCTATTTTGCCCAACCTCTCCTCGTAGCCAATACCTCGAGACCAGGCAACATCCTGGTGAACCTTCTTTGCACTCTCTCCAAAGAGCTTCTTCACTGAAATGGACTAACTGGGAAGATATTGAGCAATTAGGTTAAAGAGCCTCAGCTTTGGTCATTGTGGGGCTACCGTTCAAAGCACCTCTTCTCTCTGAGTATTTTCACAGCATGAGATGATTGACAACCTGATAGAAGGTACTTTCAGCTGTCTCGCATTTCATTCGCCTGCTGTGGTACTTTACATCAGAAGATTCCAAGTTCGATTCCTGGCTGGCTTGATGTAAACTTTTGCTCGAAAATCACAAACTCCAATGCTTCCACATCCTTCTGGTAGTGTCCTTCCTTTCCAATGGTGCAAAATATACCAACATTGGACACCAAGTCCAGGAATTCCTCATGTTGTTCATGCACAGCCCCGAACAAGTGAACAAATAGCCCTCAGGCTACACGAATAACACTGCGCTAAACAAAAAAATAGATTCGTTTCAGCTTAAAATATTTGAAACTGGACACTGTTCTAGGATCAAAATACACAATTGGGGCAGAGGATTTCCAGCTTATTAAAGAAATGGAAATACAAAATATCATTCATCCATTTCACAATTCCAACACAATTATGAATTTAACACCCAAGCTTGTATTTTTTTATTTTTTGTTATACATTTCAAGAGCTTGAAGAAAAAAGAAAGAGCCTCCAATTTTAATTTGATTTCTCTTGGTAAAATGAAGCATGCAATAAGGTCGGAACAGGCCCTGTTTCCATTACAATGCCAATGTCACAGCTGCAGGCAGCTAACGATTCGCAAATAATTTCGTGTTTTCTGAATATTTGAACTGGAAACTCGTATTTGCTGCCCAATCTGTGGTGGTTTCCAAACCAGCTCATCAGGAAAGACAAGGATAAGCAATTAAACTAAATGTGGCTTTTCCTTTCACCAGTTCTGACCCTCCTTGCCTATTTTCAGAGTGACGCTACCATCATCACCCTGATAAAGGAGATGGATAAAGTACTTGGCTTTGTAAGGCTTTTACAAGATTTGGTTTCTGCAGTCAATTTTCTGTTTAAAAGTTCCTTTATTAGTGTTACAAGTCAGCTTATATTAACACTGCAATGAAGTTACTGTGAAAATCCCCTAATCACTCCGGTACCTGTTTGGGTACACAGAGAGGATTTAGCTTGGCCAATTCACCAGCACATCTTTCAAATCTTGGGAGAAAATCAGAGCACCCAGAAAAAAAACCTGTGCACACTCAGGGAGAATGAGCAAACTCTGCATAGTCACCCAGGCCAGGAATTGAACCTGGGTCCCTGGCACTGTGAGATAACAGTGCTAGGCACTGTGCCACCCGAGCATGCAGCTATTTCTATCTGCTGGAACTTGTGCCCTTGCAAGTAATTGTCAATTTTTCACTCCCATTTTCCTAAAGCGCCTGATCTATGCTTGAATAGCACGGAAAGTGAATCATTGAAGAGACCAAAATCAAGAGCCTAGATTGGTAGGCCCGATGATAGTAAAGATAAAGATAAAGATAAAGAGCAACACAGCACGGGAAACAGGCCCTTCGGCCCAATGAGCCCGCGCCGCCGTCATAACTATATAGTAGCAAATCCATTATCCTATTTTATTATTCCTATATAATAATATATATATAATAATATATATTCCTATATAATAATAATAATATATATAATAATATATTATATATTATTATATTAATATTATATTATATATTATTATTATATATATTATATTAGGAAAATTCTAATTTTCCTAATATGGAAAATTCTCGCCATAGGGACAATTTGTTTCCCAATCAGCACAAGAGCGAATTTTTTGGTTGTGGGAGGAAACCGGAGCGCCCAGAGAAAACCCACGCAACCACGGGGAGAACGCGCAAACTCCCGCAGACACCGGCCCAATTCCAAGTGTCTGCACAGCCACATCGATAGTCTCTGAGCTGTCATGGTGCCCTTCAGATGGTCCACATAAAGCACTCATTTACGACATGAGGTACCAGGCAACCCATGAATCAACATCCAAGAGCTGTACCCGCACCACCTGCCGAATGCATGCTCATTGTTGGTCAAGTATGGACCGAATTACCTGTGGAAAAAGCCGTAGTTAAACAGTCCTACTATATCCCTCTATCTGCATACCGCTCATGTGGCTGTCCAAGAGACCCTTAAACAGCCCCAGCGTGCCTGCTCCCACCACCTTACTCGGCAGTGCATTCCACACCCCCACTACCCTTTGTGTGAAAAACTGCCCTCTAATATTCGTCCTATACATAGCCCCCCTCACCCTATGGCCATGACCCCTCATCCTGTACTGCTACAATTGCACAGTCTCAGGTAAGCAAACTCAGCAAAGGTGAGAACTTGAACCTGGAAGCCCTCCAACCACATTGGGGATTGCTTCCAATCACTGAGACATTAAAGAGATCCATGGCCACTTTTAAAACTCACAAAAACCTGGTTAAGGTTAAGAAACGCTGCTGGACAGAGTGTTCTTGACCCTCTAATATTGGTCCCCTTGATAATCAACTGCCATCTGGAATACGTCATAGAAAGGGGTTAAAGTTTACAGCACCTCTCCAGGTTATTCTGACAAAATAGATCCCAGATAATTGCTGTCTGTGATTAAGATAATTCTGATGTTATTGATCCCATATGACTGAAGGAGAGTACTTCATAATTGGCATGAACTGCTGCTGGGTAAAATAGAGCAGAGACCTGAGAGAGAGCAAATTGCATTCTAAATGGATCCTAAATGCAACCTCAGAATTGCTCTGATGTGATATTGCTCCTTCCTATGCAAACTATCATGAAGTACTGCCTCAGAGCACCAGGGAACTGGGTTCAATTCTAGCCTTGAGTGACTGTGTGGAATTTGTATGTTCTTCCTGTGTCTGCATGGGTTTCCTCCAGATGCTCTAATTCCCTCATGCATTCCAAAGATGTGTGTGTTAGTTTGAATGGTCATGTTAAATTGTCCATTAGCATCAGAGGGGGTTAGCATGCTAAGTAGATGGGTTACAGGGATAAGGCCTGTATGCAGGCTCGATGCGCCAAAAAGGATTTTATGAATGAGATTAAAAATTTGGGCCAAACAGTGGGTAATTTTATGGTAAGAACTGTTTTGTGACTTCTCAAACTCATTTTGCACGGGACACTCGCAAAAAGCAGGGTGATTTTGAACTTTCATCCTGAGATGAATGGACATCATTTTAACATGTCTCTCATAAAAGTTACTATTAATAATGAACCGAGAAAGCTCACTTTTGTGTACATACATCCATAAGCATGGTAGTGGCACAGTAGCACTGTGGTCAACACTGCTGCTTCAGAGCTCCGAGGTCCTGGGTTCGATTCCTGGCTCGGGTCACTGTCTGTGTAGAGTTTGCATATTCTTCTCATGTCTGCATGGGTTTCCTTCCACTGCCCAAAGATGTACGGGTTAGGCTGATTGGCCATGATAAGAAATTGCCCATTAGTGTTCTGGGGTGCGTCGGTTAGAGAGATTAGTGGGTAAAATATGTGGGGATATGGGGTAGGGCTTGAGTGGGATTGTTTTCAGTACAGACTCGATGGGCTGAAAGGCCTCTTTCTGCACTTTACAGCTCTATGATTCTAAGCAAGGGACGGGAAAAATCAGTTATTTTTTTTCCCGTTTTGAAAGGTTTTGCCACGGTAGATGTTGAGAGGCTGTTACTGTGCCTGGGCTGTCTCAACTTGGACGACTATATTCAGGATAAATAATTGCCTACTGAGGTGAGGAGGAATTTCTTCACTCTGAAGGTTGTGAATCTTTGGGATTTTCTACCCAAGGGGATTGTGAATGCTTAGTCCAGAATGTTCAAGGCTGAGATTGATGGGTTTTGGACTCTTTGGGATCAAGGAATATAGGAATTAGGTGAGAAGATGGAGTTAAAATTAAGGAACAGTCATGAACTTGAGAAATAGTGGAGCAAGCTCAAAGGAATATATTTCCAATTCCTGTTCTTTCTTGGCCAGAATTCTCCTGTCAAAGGGATCATCTGCTGGTGGCACAGTCCCATTGCATCTCTCGCAGCCCTTGGGGTAGAATTAATCGGAAATACCATTGATAGCACCAGAAGATCCCACAACTGGCAAGTGATCGCCGTGTCCAACCACCAAGAAACACATGGTTGGGAGGCCAGAAAATTCCAAATAGATCTGTTGGACTTTAACTTGGTGTTATGAGACTTCTTTAAGACATTCCAGCAATAGAGGGTCACCTGACTTGAACGATCAGTGGAAATCAAATGTGAGTGCTCACAGAAGAGGGAGGAGTTCTCTCTCAGCAGAATCTTCTGGAAGCGTGAAGTAAGCATGTACTCTGCCCCAGGGTTTATTACATATTGCATAAGCCTCCTGTAGTTAAGTTTCTCAATTCAAGATTACTTTCCAAAGATGTGCGGTTCAGGATGATGGGCCATGCTTAATTGACCAGGGTGAATTGTGGGGTTGTGGAGATAGGGCCTAGGTGGGATTGTTGTTTGTGCACTCTCGATGGGTTCAATGGCCTCTTCCTGCATTGTAGGGACTCTATGATCATATGATTCCTTGCTGTAACAACGTCTGAGATCTCTCTTAATGATTATAGATGTGGCCGCAAAATATATAAAAACAAACTTCTCCTTTATATAACTGTCCTTCAAACATTCCTTGCCCAGCAACTTTCTGAGAATCTCAGGTTTTTTCAAATGATTAAACTTCTCAAGAGCATCAGACAGAGAACATAAAACAAAGTTAACACATACTTGTGATTACTGTTAAACAATTCTGATTGAATGGTTTCACTTTTTCAATATTTGAACCCAAAGGCCACAAAAGGAAAATAAAAAGTGAAGACAGTGCTTCTCTGCTGTACATGAAATAACAGATTTAGACAATTAGTGCCACACGAGGTTTAAACTTTGAGGCACAACATTTGTTAGTTATTCGGACTCATGCTGGAGGTGAGGACGTAAGAATTGTGGAAAGGGCTCAGAGAGGGCAAGCTGTAAATAAAGGAATTCCAGATTGCTTTTATCCTTCTGATGTGCGCAAGAAAAGAAGCGGATGCATGTTTGGAAAGGCAATGTGTGACATTAAAGTATAATGCCAGCAGTTGCACAGAGTCATAACCTACTGCTTGGAACAGGAATGATATATTGGTTTCGTATTTCTTGTACCTCTCTGGGCAATAAGCACCTCTTGGGGTGAGAATACAGGCAGTCATCTGTTCTCAAATTTGTGGTAGTGTTACTTTGAGATGGACTCTAGTGCTGGTCTTTTACGACCTTGCTCACCCCTCCCACCAGATATTTTAGGCACAAAACAGTTGGTCAAGCGGTGCCTTGCGTTGCAACGCCTGGTTAGCTCACTTTCAGCACAAGATGCCATTGATGTGAAGGGGTTTTTTTCAATAAGAATGGCCAAAGCAGAGATAATTAAAGTTCTAAAGATCAATTAGATTGCTCATTAAAGAGGCTGCATGTCATTTTGTGAGTGAATGCTGCAACACATGACTTCTCCCCTATAGTGACCAATTGAACAGGAATAAAGAAGCCACCAGTGAGGATTGAGTGTGTTTTAAAATAATGCCCAACATTCATGATTCACTTGCTGGTAGAGTTTGACTGAATTCCTTAAGATTAGAAAGGGACTTTCTAGGACACTGAATCAAGACTTCACCAACACTCTATTTATTAGTGTCACAAGTAGGTTTACATTAACACCGCAATGAAGTTACTGTGAAAATCTCCCAGTCAGCACACACTGCTTGTTTGGGTACACTGAGGGAGAATTTAGCATGGTCAATGCATCTAACCAGCAATCTTTGGATCTTGGGAGGAAATTGGAACACCTGAAGAAAACCTATGCAGACATGGGGAGGACATGCAGACTCCACACAGTCACTCAAGCCAGAATCAAACAGGAATCCCTGGTGCTGTGAGGCAGCAGTTCTGACCATTGTGCCACCATTGCTTATCAAACTTCATTCCGAAAATTGTTTGAGGAATTCACTTGTCAAATGTAAGTGCTATACTCCTCCGACTTGGACCACAATACAGTCACCAGGAGAAAGAGAGTACTCGATCACAAGGATCTTACTAATAGTTTGGAAGATTGGGAGGAAATCAGCTGGAGCAGCACCTTGTTGTCAGAGGAGAGAAGAATAGGAAGGACTGGCGATCAAGGAGAATTCCAGTTATGGTGATTTGGTAAATGCTCCGCAATCCATAGTTATGAGGGGATAGTTATTACTACCAGGGGGTCAAGCTCAGAAATCACAGGAGCATGAGGAGGAAAGTGAAAAGAATCAGGACGAACACCAGGCGTTTCCAGTTAGATGGCCAGCACATGGAAGCAATATTCACCACTATCTAATTGCAAAATACTTCTGTCAAACGTCCTCCATCATTGGATTTTGGAGCACCATTGCCATGTAGTCTTATTATACAGAACTGTGAATTCATCATTAAGTTCATCATGTTTGTAAGATCTTATCTTAGTGCTACATGTTATATCATTAAATATTTTCTGGCACTGGAGGCATGTCTTGGAAGTAGTGCTGCTAGCTGTGATCTCCTCAGCAAGCTCTTTCCATCTCTACTGGAATAATTAACTCTGTGGCTTCCTTCCCCTTATGTTTACAGAACATTCATCCTCGCCTGTCATTTCTGCAAACCTGAGGGTCCTCTCTCTCAGCTCCTGGGCCATTCCTAAAACATCCGGTTGTGCGTCAGCTTTTGCACTCAATGGCATCAGTAAAAATGCATGTTTGAAGGCTAAAAATATTGTTCAGCAATAATCGGTCCAGATCAGTGTTTAGATTCATTATTGTACAAGAACTGATGATATTGTTTTTATTGAAAGTTAATGTGCAAGTCTTTGGTTTAGCACTTCTGGGCATTTTTCAATCATAATAATCACCAATGGGCAGCACAGTAGTGCAATGGTCAGAATTGCCGTCTCACAGCTCCAAGGACCTAGGTTCAATTCCGGCTTTGGGTGCCTGTGTGGAGTTTGCACGTTCTATCCGTGTCTGTGTGAGTTTCCTTTGGGTGCTCCGGTTTCCTCCTACAGTCCAAAAATGTGCTGGTTAAGTGGACTGGCCATACTAAATTGCCCCTTAATGTCAGAGGGATTAATTGGGTTATGGCGATATTGTCGGTGCATGCTTGAAGGGCCACATGGCCTCCTTCTGCACTGTAGGCATTCTATGATTGCATGAATATCCCCTAACCTGCAAATGGAGATTTTGAAGCAG
The DNA here is from genome assembly GCA_024679065.1 of Sphyrna mokarran. Classification (NCBI taxonomy): domain Eukaryota; kingdom Metazoa; phylum Chordata; class Chondrichthyes; order Carcharhiniformes; family Carcharhinidae; genus Sphyrna; species Sphyrna mokarran. Next base: position 36,333,498 of record JAGIQG010000024.1, read on the forward strand.
ATATTTTGTACTGACACTTTCATCCAGGCTCCAAAATAGCCCATTAGCTTTTACCCAACACCATCACGTGTGCCATAATGAATGTGAGGACTCTTCTCAGAGCATGAGGAATCAAGACACAATCTCAGTGTATCTTTCAAAAGGTCTCAATTTGTTGATGTTCTTTGTGGTTAGTGCAGCCATGCTTTCCAAGAATAATTTCCCCCAAGTGTCCCCTGCAGACCCCTCTCCAATTGTTTACAGTGCTTTTCATGCTAGATTTATTGAACGAGGATCAAGCGAATAGAGTTCTTTTCAATTGTGGAAGCATAAATAATGAAATGTCTTTAGGTCCAGTTTGTTGACTTAATTGTCTCATTCCCCAGGGGCGATTTTCCATTAACACTTTGCCTGCTGAGTGCTCTCCCCTAATCACAGTAAGAAGTCTCACAACACGAGGTTAAAGTTCAATAGGTTTATTTGGTAGCACAACCCACAAGACTTCTTACTGTGCTTACCCAAGTCCAATTCCAGCATCTCACATCGTGGTTCCCCTAATTAAACGGAGAAACAAGATGCTTTTTCACTTTCCTAGCCAATGCTCAGTATTTATAGCTCCCATATTGGTTAAATTTGCAATGCCCTCGCTGATAGAGTGCTGGAAACAGATTCATTTGCTAAAGTCAAAGAGGAATTGAATGAATACTTGAAGGGGATAAATGATTCAACACACCAGGAAAGAGTTAGGGAGTGGTTTTATTGGGATTGCTGTCTAACAGAGCTGCTGCAGCCTCAATGGACAGAATGAACTCCTTATGTGCTGCAAAAATGTATTTATTACTTACAAATAAGGCTTACATTAATGAGGTTACTGTGAAATTCCCCTGGTCATCACATTCCGGCATCTGTTTGGGTCAATGCACCTAACCAGCACGTCTTTCAGACTGTGGGAGGAAACCAGTGTACCTGGAGGAAACCCACGCAGATACAAGGGAGAACGTCCAAATTCCATACTTACTCTTCCACGAGTCTGCAGCTAGATTGAAACTTAGGCATCCAAACACAAGTCCAGCATTTTCTGATTGTTCCTTATAGTTAGGGCAGCCGTGGGCAATTGGGGATGAGCAATAATTGCTGTGCAGCTAGTGATGCCCATACCCCCAAAAAATGAAAAAATATTCCCTGCAAAAATTGGGTATTTAATTTTATTAATTCATGGGATGTGGGGATCATCAGGTAGCCCAGCATTTATTGTCCATCCTTAATTACCCTTGAGAAGTTGGCAGTGAGTTGCCTTTTTGCCTCTCCTTGTAGCAGTGGTGCACCCACAATGCTGTAGGGGTAATACATTCAGCTCCTTCTGCTTTGTTTTATTAAATATAAGTCTATAACATGTAAGAATTACTTTCTTTGTTTAAGTGCCATTATATTATTGGTAATGTTTTGAAGTTTTAATAATGGTGAGTTATTATTTTGATATATTTAAATACCCCCATATTTTGGAACAGGATCTATTGATTGTTGAACTTAAATGTGCAAGCAAAACATAATCAGTTTTCAGTTGTGTGCAAATCAATTCACTGCAGAGTGATTTCTTTTTTATTATTCGCAGCAGTGCAAGTGCACTGTTGGACTTGAAGTGATCAACAGATCATTAAATTATAAAGGTTCCAAGAGTGGGACTTGCAATTAAAGTCGATGAGTTTTCTATATGGAGCCTCCAGCTGAGAGCGCATTGTAGCCAGAGTCATTACAATACTACACCTGCTCTTACGTAGTCAACTGCATAATTGAAATAGTTTGTTTCAGTGTTCTTCTGCTAAATACTCTGACAACTTCACTATTATGCACTGAGGGTCCTTGTAACAGTGAAGAACAAAACTTCTTTATTGCTAACTTAATGAAAAGTGCAATATAATGAAGTGGCCTTCCATTAGCTTTGTAGAGTTGCTATGGGGACTTATGTAACAATCATCTTCATTTCTTTTCTTAGATATCACATGCCCTTATAAAGCTTCCAGCTCTAACCAGATGCTTTTCTTTTATTAGTCATGCATATTCGCTGCCTGTGATCTGAAGCACGACCTTGTGTGCAAAGTAATCTGGGATAGTGTGCCCCAGGCAAACAAGATACCTGTTTATTATTCCTGGATTCTATAATTGGACTGCTACAAGATATCAACGTCACTTCAGAGAATCGTTATTGTGAGTCACATCAGACATTTTTGATACCAGACAGAATTACCAAATAGGTTTATTCATAAGGGGTCTTGTATGGTAGCTGTGAACACAGCCAGTACACTAAATAACAATGCATTTTTAATCAGTTTGGGAAAATGTTAAACCAACCATCCTTTGAATAGTTGTCTTTCTAAGCTCGTTAAGTCATTGGTGGTGGACTCTTCTCAATAATTTAGGAGCTGTTTAACTCCCACCGATGCAAGTTGCAAGTCACAATCAGAAATGCATTAACGTTGGGGATAAAGTTTGTGTCTTGGTTCCATCTCCGTTTTAAGTCTGTCCAAATCTTACCTCAGTGGGATATCAGAAATGCTCAAAAGTTATACTCCTCATGCTGTTTCATTGATTGTCACGTCACTGAGAAATAAGTTTGCAAGGCAAAGTTTAAACTTTATTCATTAGTGTCACAAGTAGGCTTACATTAACATTGCAATGACGTTACTGTGAAAATCCCTGAGTCGCCACGCTTGGTACCCGTTCGGATACTGAGCTGGAACGGTCAGCGCAGAATCGCTCATCACAGCCTCTCAGTTGCGGTGGACTGGCCATGTCATAAGAATGAGCGACGATCGTTTGCCCAAAGCCGTCTTCTATGGCGAGCTACATGAAGGAAATAGAAAACATGGTGGACAGAAGCTGCGTTACAAAGATGTGCTCAAGCGCCATATGAAGAACACTAACATGGATATCAACACCTGGGAGAAGGATGCTTTGGACAGAAGAAGTTGGCAATGCATTGTCAAGAAGACAATCCCACTCATCGAGAAAAAAAGGCAGGAAAAATATGAAGCAGACCATGAACGCAGACATTTTGTTACAAATCAGACAAATCACAGTTGCCACCGATGTGGGAGACAATGCCGATCCAATGCAGGCCTTATAACACACCAACGTGCCTGCAGAATCTAAACTTCCAACACAGTCAACATCGAAATCGATGGACAGCCGAAGAAGAAGACCCGTTCGGGTACACTGAGAGGAAAATTTAACATGACCAATGCACCTAACCAGCAAGTCTTTCACACTGTGGAAGAAAACTGGAGCACCCAGAGGAAACCCACGCAGATACGGGAGAACATGCAAACTACACATAGATAATAACCCAAACCGGGAATTGAAGCTGGATCCCTGAGCTGTTTTTCTTGAAGCTACATTAGGTTGAGCACAAAGGGAAAAACAAAATCCCTGAAAACCATAGGAGCAACAGATTTCCTTTGACTTCTCTTTCTTTCATGTGAAGTTGTGATGATTTTAATCAGTTAATTGAAGTGGGCTTGTTAAAACATAAACTGTCTGGTTAAGGGACAAATTGATGGGCCAATCAGGAACATTTTGCTTTGTTCTTAACCAGAAGTGTCAGTTCCCACTGGATTTAATCCTCTGATTTTACTATTGTGTTGTACCTGTGAAAATTTGGTAGTCGAGTGTGAGGTGACTGCCCGCCTGTGTGCTGGTTCAAGGCCCAAAAATCTATTTGCCTGCATTTAAATTGACTTAATGAGCTAGATGCCCAATCTTAACGGCACTTCCCCTTTTACCAGCACATTTGCCCATCCAAAATTGGTACAGAACAGACGTGCGAAGTCCGATTTAGGGCACCCCAGTTAGTGAGGAGGTCGGTGCCGAGCATCTGACAATTTTCTGTTTAAGATCTCCTGGGGAGTGAGGGGGGGTGGTGGAATGGGCCTGCTGCCACTCAGGCTGAGTTCACTGGAGGGTGGTGGGAGTTAGGGGAGGGCAGGAGGGAAGGGGGGGAGGAGGAAGGAAGGTGAGAGGGAAGGGGGGGCCCATGATTGGTCTGAGTGGCAGGGCATAAGGGGGTCAGTAAAGTTGGGGGCCAATACCTGTGGGAGCCAGGGGAGGTGTTATCAGGCCTGTGATGTAACGGGGAACAGCATTCTATCTTTTATTCTCTGCGTGTGCGCAGTTGGAGATGTTGATCTGAGCTGCAGGGGTGTTAAGCCCCACTCACAGGCTTGTGCAGTGCGATTAGGAATTGCTGATATTTTTGCAGGCAGAGTGCGAATGGGGGCTCCTGAGAACGGGTCTAAAAGTCAGATCTGAAACACTCCCAGTTTCAAGTCCACCCAGCGTTTAGAATCAAAAAGATTAAACAGGGTCCCCAGGGTAGACAGCTAACTGAAAGCACTCTGTTGTCAGACTTGTAAGTAAAAAGGATTTTGGTGAAGGGACTTCTGCTTCTAAAGACTTGATACAAAAATGTTCAGTTGGAAAAAAAAACAAACTGTTAGATGTCAGCCGTGTCTCAGTTGGTAGCATTCCTGTCTTTGAGTTTGAAGGGGGTGGGTTCAAATTCCTCTTCAGGTCCTGAATACAGAAATCGTTACAGACACTGCAGTGCTGATGGAGAGTCACATTATCAATGGTGCAGCTTTTCAGATGCAAAGCTAAACTGAGTCCTTATTTTCTGCTGTGATGGTTGTAATTGGCACTTTGCTTAAAAAAAAAAGCACGTGACCAATACTTATCCCTTTATCAAAATCATAGGGAAAAATACAATTTATCCGGTCATTATCTCATTGCTATTTTTGGGAGCTTGCTTGCATGAACGGGCTGTCATATTTGCTCCATTAGAACAATGGCTGCACCTCATAAGCTTCACTGGCTTTAAAGCCAGTGGTTGTGAAAGGCCACGTCAGAAATACAAGTCTTTCTTTCTTTACCTCTTTTAGATTTATTTCTTGGGTCTGACCAGATGGAGTGTGATTATTTTACTGGTCATGATACTTCCCCATTACCCTGAGGTGTTCACCGTGTGGTGTTATTTGCGTGCTAGCTAACCGTTGAATGTTGAGAGAGTTATGTTGTGATAATGTTTACTGCTGCAATCATTGGTCTATTTTTGGAGGTAGCAGTACAGTGTTAAGTACAATCAGCAATGCTGCTGCAATCTGTGTTCAAAATGTCACTTTTCTGAAGCAATGTTATGGTTCAGATTTCTGCTCGATCCTCTAAGTTGCAAAACTGAACCAGCGTAACTGAGCTTTATTTGAGGACGTAGAGTCACAAAGAGAGACCCTTTGCCATTGTGTGAGTGCCAGTCATCAATCACCAAGCTATTCATAGAATCCTAGAATCCCTACAGTGCGGAAGGAGGTCATTCAGCCCAGTGAGTCTGCACTGATCACAATCTCACCAGCCCCTGTCCCCATAGCTCCACATATTTACTCTGTTCGTCCCCCTGATTGTAAAGGGCAATTTAGCACAGGCAAAATAGCACAGCCAATCCACCTAACTTGCACATTTTTGGACTGTGGGAGGAAACCAGAGCACCTGGAGGAAACACTCACAGAAGCAGGGAGAATATGCAAACTTCACACAGAGAGTGATCCAAGCCAGAAATTCGAACCCACGTCCCTGGCGCAATGAAGCAGCAGTGATAACCACTGTGTCACTTGCCACCTCATCCCATTTTCCATTATTTAGTCCATAGCCTTGTATGCTATGGTGTTTCAAGTGCTTATAGTTGATCATTTTATTATTTTGCATTCTAAAATAATTTTTGATATGTTTAAGAATGGTAACCTGGTTTATTAATGCTGGTGTAAGTGTATTATCACAAATAGGCAAACCTTTTTTTTAGTAAGAGCTGCTTCCTTTGAGTAAGCTGCAGGAACTAAATCCAGCCATTGAGATCAAATAAGGGACCTGACCCCCACCTCATGTCTCTAGGTGGAGGAATGCTGAGGTCGTACTTTACCAGTGGCAACAAATTGAAGAACCACTGCATGGAGTACTGTCCGATTTGAAGTGTATGGCCCAACTCTCAGAGCTGCTGGCTCACTAAGAGGATCAGCAATACTCTGGTACACAGCCCTGGTATTGGCTACCATAGGAGGTGGCCACTGCTGAAAAGCAGGAAAAGGAGAGGACAAATCCAATATGAGGTGCCCTCAAAGACAAATGAAGCTTTGTTCAAGACCATTCCCGGACTGAGCTTACAGGCTCAGTGATTATCAGGGAGGGGTGTCTTATCAGTGGTGGTGCCATTGTCACCAGAGTGTCCCTCCATTTTCCATAGAGGCATCACAGCTCTGGGCGTCTACTTGGGAACCCAATGAGAGGCTGCCTGGGTTGTTGCATTATTGTAGCATCGCCCCACGCTACCCCCTTCCTCTGCCCCTTCCCCTCCACTACACCAAAGCTTCCCTCGCTATCTTATGGCCAGGGAAAGTATTGAAGAAATAGGAAAGTGGAGAACTACTGAGTGTGTATTTTCAAAAGAACTATGTGGGTTGACATGAGAGTCTTCATCCTCAGTTAGCAGGTTTACAGCCGCATTTATTACTTACTTCCACGTGAATCCAAGACAATTTCATAAATGCCAAATGCTGAATTCTATCTTTTGATCCTCATGCCCTTTCACATCGAATCGCTTTGTCTCATGACATTAAAAGTTCTGCTGTTTCTCCGGGGAGTAAGGCAGGAAGCATCTTTCTGAGGGCCTCTTTAGAAACAATGCGTGGGAAGGACGAACAGAAACTTGTAAAATGTCACTTTGCCCCTCCTTCGCCCCCCCCCCACAATCACATTAGAAATGAGATAGTCACAGTTCCCGAGAGAGGCCTTGATAATTTCAATCGGGCTCTCAAAGTGTTATCCATGCCCTGGCACCTCAAAAAATTGACTTGAAGGCCACGACATTGTCACTTTTAAAATGGGAACATAGTCCATCATTTAATTAATATTTAATGGTAGCCGATTGGGAAACAGCCCAACCGAGGGGCTGTGCACCTTGTCAAGTTTTGTTCATCTGTCCAGGGTCAAATGTTTTACCTCAGAGAAGAAAATTGCTCCATTTTCCTACAATCTTTTTTTTTTGATATTTTACAGGCTGAGCATCTCATTGGAATGAAATTGCTTCCGCTGATCTTTGCATCTGGCGTTGTGTTTTGTCGAATATGTCGCTGTTTCTCCTTCTCTCTTACCCCTGTTGTGATTCAAAAGATTTCGCATTATCTGCACTGCAATGAGCTCAAAACTCAGAGGGCTATCTTCAATTTTATTAGGGTGGCATTGAGACTGCCTCTCATTTCCCAATGCGCTTTTAATACACCAGTGTAACGTCTCCTCTGATGATTTGAAAAGCTCTATTGAACACAGTTATTTGATGGAACATTTTAAGCCACTCTGCATTTTCCAAATATTAGGAATAATCATACACAGAGCACGTAGGGTTGCCAATCCTCCAGGATTGGTCCGTTAGCTCCAGAAATTGAAAATCAATCTTCAATTACAGCTCTGTACAATGTCGGAGAGAAAAAAAAGAGGGACATTACAAAAGATTGCATTTTTATTATCTTTTTTTGATCATTTCTCTTCATCAAATATAAAAATGAGTGGAGAAAATGGCTGTTCAGCTGACAGACAAGCATCATCCAATTGGGTAATGAGTCTTATTGGTGTAGGAAGGCAGTACATCACAACGGTGGATATATTGGCCAACTAATGCCTGGAGTGTGGCTGCTAGTCATGTCATGAAAGCTTCAGGAATACATTTAATCATAGTTGCCAACTCTAAGCGTATGACTGGGAATAGGAAAAAAGAGAAGAACTTGGACTTACTATAATGAATGGTCATGTTCTAAAGATTCCCCTAGTGCTTGATTGGCATTGACTGTTTGTTAAAGTACAGTCATTGTTGTTTTGTAGACCAATCAATAAGGCATTGAACACAGCTTGATGAGAGCAATGTCGTGGTTGTTCCTAACATAATGCTCATTTATGTTCAAAAGAATGGGAAGCAGGAGGCATTTGATTTATTATTGTTACATATATTAGTATACAGTGAAAAGAATTGTTTCTTGCATGTTATACAAACAAAGGACACCATCCATAGTGAAGGGAAGGAGACAGTGCAGAATGTAGTGTTACAGTCATAATTAGGGTGCAGAGAAAGATGAACTTTTGAAGTAGACCCATTCAAAAGTTTGGCAGCAGGGTGGAAACTTTTCTTCAGTCAGTTGGTGTGTGTGTGCTCAGACTTTTGTATCTTTTTCAAAGAACAAGGAACAAAACAGCACGGGAAACAGGCCCTTTGGCCCAACGAACCCGCGCCGCCACCTCGATGTTCTCACTTCTATCCATGATCCCTGTCTATATTTATAGATCTGTGCATTGGAACCAAATTTGTGAGACAATTTGGGGAGAATTTGTTTTGCCAATCAGTCTAAGAGCACATCTTTGGGGTGTGGGAGGAAACTGGAACACCCGGAGAAAACCCACACAAGCACGGGGAGAATGCACAAACTCCCACAGACACAGGCCCAAATCCATGTATCTGCACAGCACAGTGATAGTCACTGAGCTGTTATGTTACCCATCAAATGGTCAGGTTCAAGTGTACACTAACGACGTGAAGCAGTAGGTTACTCTCAAAATCCAAGAGCGGCCCTCTCACGGCCCATTGCGTATGTGTCCCTTGTTAGACAACAAGGTGGACCAAAGCACCTGTGGGATAAAACAGAAATACATCAATATCACTGACAATTTATACACTTCCCAGGGAACTCCGAAGACTTATGATTTTAAATCAGTTTTCTATATCCCTCTATTCCCATTCGGTTCACGTGCCCATCTAAGTATTTCTTAAATAACTCCAGAGTGCCTGCCTCCACCACCTTACTTGGCAGTGTGTTCCATACCCCCATAACCCTCTGTGTGAAAAAACTCCCTCTAGCATCCAAATTATACCTAAACCACCTCACCTTAAGCCCGTGACCCCTCGTTATATTTGAGTCCAACCTAGGGAAAAGCTTAGCACTGTTTACTCTATCTATACCCCTCATAATCTTTTACACCTTGATTACATCTCCTCTAAGTTTACGTCTTTCTAAGGAAAACAGCCCCAATTTGCCTAACCTCTCTTCGTAACTCAGACCCTCCATACCAGGCAGCATCCTGGTAAACCACCTCTGCACTCTCTCCAGATCTCCACGTCCTTGCGGTACTAAGGCAATCAGAACTGGACGCAGTATTCCAAATGAGGTCTAACCAACTTTTCTGATGGAAGGTAGAAGAATACATGTCCAGAGTACGCGGGGTCCTTAAATTATGTTGACTGCATTTCCAAGGCAGTGGGAAGTGTAGACAATGTCAGTGGGTGGTGAGACCACACCTGGATATCTTGTGCAGTTTTGGTCTCCTTACCTAAGGAAAGATGTTTTCCACAGAGGGAGTGCTGTGAAGGTTCATGAGGCTAATTCTTCAGGTGGAGTGATTGCCTTACAAGAAAAGATTAAATAGTTAGGCCTTGGTTCTCTGGAGTTCAAAAGAATGAGAGAGAGAGTCTCATTCAAACATGCAAAACTCTTAACAAGATAGATGCAGGAAAGTTGTCGACCCTGCCGAGGGCATCTAACACCAGGGGACGCAGTTTCAGAATGAAAGATAGGCCATTTAGGATTGAGATAAGAAGGAATTTCTTCACTCAGAAGGTGATAAATATTTGAAACATTCTACTGACACAGTGACACACTGGTTTGCACTGCTGCCTCACAGCTCCAGAAACATGGGTTCAATTCCCGTTTTGGGTCGTTGTCTGTGTGAAGTTTACATATTCTCCCCGTGTCTGTGTGGTTTTCTCCAGGTGTTGTGGTTTCCTCCACAGTCCAAAGATATGCAGATTAGATTGATTGGCTAAATTGCCCTTAGTGTCCTGGGATTAGCAGGGTAAATATGTGGGGTTTCAAGGATAGGGCCTGGGTGAGATTATTGTTGGTGCAGGCTTGATGAGCCAAATAGCCTCTTTCTGCACTGTAAGCTTTCTACGAAAAAGCAGTTCATAATCTTTCCTTAAATTACCTCAATGTTTACGTCAACGTGCAGTTAGCCAGCTGCTTTATTTCCTTACAAGCTCCTATCCTGAGCTGTGTACTCAACAAGTCCTGCACGTACCCCTCTTCACTATCATCTCTCTTATAACTTGGCCACAATTTGTGATGCGGATCATCTTTTGTCATTTGCTTTATTGGAACCCCCACTCCCCCAGAGGCTCATTTGCCACTTGTAAAAAAAACACACCTCAGCCTGTGAATAAGGTGACTTTGTGCGTTGTTTGGGGTCTGTGCTTACTTCCTGCAATCATACCACAAATTATTAAATAACAAAGCTCTGCAAAGCTATTAACTGAAGGCATGTATTGAGAAATAGTCACATGAACAGTCCTAATTCCCTCATAATCGAATAGTGTTCCAAATTTCATCACTAGAACCTTTATATGAGAAGATAAGTTCATTTTGGGACTCCAATAAAAGCATTGTGTCTTAGTGATCGTGAATGTGGCTTGGGAAATTAGGGCTAACTTTATTTCAAAATATTCATTTGTACTTGGATTTCTTTAATGATTTTCTTATACTTCCCTGTATTATCATAAATGGAAAACAATCTATCTGAAGCCGGCAAACTGATTTAGTTGTGGATCGCAAATGGATAAGTTAGTGATAATAAATCTTGGTTATTACTAGCTATATTGAAAAGTACATAGGATGTACACATCTTAGAATCACAGAATCTTGACAGTGCAGAAAGAGGCCATTTGGCCCATCAAGTCTACAACCAACCATAATCCCACTCAGACCCTAACCCCATAACCCCAGGTATTTACCCTACTAGTACCCCTGGCAATTTAGCACGGCTGATGCACCTGATTGGCACATCATTGGACTGAGAGAGGAAACCCACGCAAACACAACGAGAATGTGTGCAAAATCTACACAGACCTAAGCCGGAATTGCACCGGGTCCCTGGTGCTGTGAGGCAACAGTGTTAAGCGCTCTGCCACCATGCTACCCATGACTATGGGATTGTGTGTAACCAGTTCAGTCATCTTCAGTATTAGCAGCATAGGTCAGCAGTTCCCAGCTGCCATAAATACCACCACTCACTGCCCCCCCCCACCCAAGCATGCCATAAATAAAGATTCAAAATGATTTTAAATTTGTTCAATTAAACTAAAATTAACCTTTGTCTTCATCTCCGTTATTGACATCTACAAGAAACAATAGGCGACATGGTGGCACCAGCTGGTGACAGCATGGTGAGCTGTCATTTCTGTTGGGGCAGGCTTGCCAAATTAAGTGTCTAATATGTTGGCAGTATCAGTCTATTGATGGGTTAAAAGCATTGGGGGTGGAAATCCCAATCTCCAAGATATAAGATATAGGAACAGAATTAGGCCACTCAGCCCATTGAGTCTGCTCCACCATTCAATCATGGCTGATTTTTTTTTTCTTACCCCTATTCCCCTGCCTTTTCCCCATAATCCCTGATCTCCTTATCAGTCAAGAACCTACCTATCTCTGTCTTAAAAGACACCCATTGACCCTGGCCACCACAGCCTTCTGCAACAAAGAGTGCTACAGATTCACCACTCTCTGACTGAAGAAATTTCTCCATATCTCTGTTTTAAAGGATCCTCTCTTTAGCCTGACTTCCTGTCCCCTGGTTCTAGTTTTTCTTACTGGTGGAAACACGCTTTCCAAGTCCACTCTATTCAGGCCTTGCAGTATCCTATAAGTTTCAATAAGATCCCCCCCCTCACCTTTCTATACTCCAGTGAGTACAAGACAAGATCTTCATTTCGGAGATCATTCTTGTGAACCTCCTCTGGACTTTTTCCAAGGCCAATACATCCTTCCTTAGATAGTTGAGGGCTCAAAACGCTCACAATATTCCAGATATCCTATCATATCAGAGACCAGCTGGTCTCCACCGTAGTCATTGTCACTGGGAGTGCGGCAACTGTGGATAATGCACTCACAAGAAGCCTTGGGTCAAAAAATGAGTGATAGTGGATGAGGTAGATGGAGTCATGGGTAATGAGTCACCAGAGAGGGTAAGCGGTTGGAGGCAAGAGCATAGGGTGGATTCCAGTGGGCACTCTTTCCCAGTGCCAAGTTCATCAGGCACTGAGTAACTGAATTGGGGCAAACAAGGTGGGTTTGCTTAGTTGGTGAGTCCCCTGCCCCTGCCACTGGGTGAAATCCAGCAGTGGCTGAATAAGGTCTGCGGATTGACATTAATTGCCAACTGATGGGTCTCAATTTGTGCCCAGGTGGGAAGGCCAGCCATGAGTTTCTCCCATCACCTCCCCTCTGTCTTAATTGGGTAGAGACAGGAAGGCTTTCCCCACTCAACACTCACTCCCACTGGATCAAATGCCACTCGCCTCCAAACTCACTGCAGGACATATAATATATATATATATATATATATATAATTGTGAGGTGCAATTTCTGAGGTGCAGTCATTGTTGGAAAGCAGAAAACACTAAATTTATGGCAAATAAGGTGATAATAACCAGATACTCCTTTTCAGCATGTAGGCTATTAGATAAATATTGCCTGGAGAGAATACATTCTTATTCTTCTAAAGAAGAATGCCACTGTAGTCACTGCCTGAATCTGACTAAAAAACAAAGTTGTGGCAGAGTGGCATTCCCTCAGAACTGTACATGCAGAGGCCTGTAGAAGTTTTATTTTATTTTGCAAATTAAGTTTAGAGTATATTATAATTATTTGTATGCTGAAGTGTAGAGTCACCATTGTCCCAGATGACAATAGGTTGCTCGCGGCTTTGAGAGGGAGAGCTGATTTAACCTAAGGATCACCACACCTCAGGTTAGGGGCAAGGTTGAGAAGGCATCAACCAGCATGGGAATTGAACCTACGCTGATTAGCGTTGCTCTATATTAGCCCGCTCTCTGTGAAAAGTTGCAAAGGCTAGGTTACACAGTAACTAACTCTGAAGAGTTAGCGAAAAGATCAGTCTCGACCCAAACAGAAGAGCTGGTCTGGAGACAGAGACAAATTGCTGGGCGCTATTGGAGGGTAGACTCGGGTCCCAGGCCTGAGGACCCAGTCACTCCAATATGTGATGACGAAACACCTGTTGTAGAGGAGCCGGTTTGGACGGCCCATCCAACCGAGGAAGTAGAGATAATCTCCTGTACCTTCTACAACAAGGCATATTTAGCCCTGAATGAGGGCTTGGGAGACAATGGTAACATCAGAACTACCGCAAGCGATGGAGGTGCTCAGGAGGAAGGCACCTTCATCGAGACAATTACAATAACACCTACGGAAGACCTCTCAGAGGTTAAGGAAGTGGTGATCCATTATCCTATTGATGCGTTGTATTGCAAGCCCTGTAATACCATACACTCCACGGTTGGGGCTTTCAGAGAGCATTTTAAGAAAGTGCACAGGACCAAAAACATCGTGACCAAGTGTGCTCGATGCGGTAAGCCCGGTGAGTTCCACTCGATTGCCTGCCACTACCCAAAATGTCAGGGCAAGAAGCCTCTGGCAGTGGGACAGTATAAGTGCAGTGCATGTGAATTGGCCTTCAGTACAGAGAGTGGACTCAGCCAGCATGAGCGACACCGTCACCCGGTCCTCCGCAATGAAAAACGTGCGGAGAAGGCACTGCCTAAGCCCTCAGCCAAACGTGGTAGAAGTAAGAGCATATGGTCCGAGGAGGAGGAATCGCTCCTCGAGGAGCTTGAAAAGAGATTTGCTGGTACGCGTTACATCAATAAAGAGATTGGGAGTATCCTAACAACCAAAACGGCCAAACAAATCTCTGACAAGCGCAGGTTGCTGGCAAATGCGCGCAAAACAGTGAACAACGCACTCCCAGTTGTTGCTGAGAACCCAGACTCCGAACAAGAACAGGAGCCTGAGGAGGCAGATGTCGGAGATCCGGTACCACAGGTGAGTTCCATCAGTCAGCCCAAGGTTCACGTCCCTAAGCATAGGGAAGTGGAGGATCACCTCAGGCAAGCCGAGAGGCTATTAACTGCGAGGAACGACCCTGACAATCAAGCCCTGGCAGTGGGTATAATTGAGAGCATCACCGACCTTCTAATGGGCGGTGTGACAAAAGGGCAAAGGAAGTCTGGTTCTAAAGAGAAGGCACATCAGAAAGTTAACCAAAGGCCTCGGCATGCGGTTAATAGTGGAGCAAAGAAACGATGGGCAAAGGAGAAATCCGTCTTTAGAGCGACACAGCAGCTCTATAAGAACAATAGGCGTCAGCTTGCCCGACAGATCATGGGCGCACCTACACAAATGAAATGTCCACTTACAATTGAGGAACTGGAGGCAAGCTTTCGGGAGAAACTCTCCAGCCAGAACAATAGAGCTAATATCAATAAGTTCCAAGCATACAGTGGGAAAACTGACAACGGTGAGTTAATGAAGCCGATCACTGAAGAGGAGGTTACCCAGGCCATCAAGGGGGTTAATGAGGATAGCGCGCCTGGACCGGATGGTCAGAAATTGGACGACATCCGGAGTATCCATGAGGCCTATGAAACCCGCATACCTCGCCTCTTCTCCTTGTGGCTCGCTTCAAAGACGATCCCAAACTGTATGAAACAGAGCCGAACGGTCCTGATCCCCAAATGTGAGGACAGGGAACGCCTGAAAAACATTGACAACTGGCGACCAATTACCATTGGTCCATTGCTGCTGCGCCTATTCACAAAGATCATGGCGAAAAGGCTGAGTGAGACAGTCGACATAAACCCGAGACAGAAAGGGTTTTTGGCAGCTACTCCCGGATGCAACCAAAATATCGCAGTGTTGCAGAACATCATGAAGGGAGCTAAGAAAAACCACAAGGACCTCGCAGTTGTCTTTGTTGATTTGGCGAACGCGTTCGACTCGGTTGGCCACAAACTACTCATAAAAGCATTACAGAGAGTCAAGCTACCTTTGTGGAGCTCATCCAGAACCTCTACACTGGCAACACAACGGTGGTGGAAGGCGAGAAGTCTAAAACCACCCCAATAATGATCGAGAGGGGTGTCAAGCAAGGAGACCCGCTCTCATCGGTACTATTCAATATTGCCTTGGATCCGCTGCTATGCAGTCTTGAAGCAGCTAAGTCTGGTGTCAGCATGACGCTAGATGGAGCAAGAGTCAACTGCTCGGCCCTTGCGTTTGCAGATGACATTGCCCTGCTCAGCGACTCGCACACTGGGATGGCACGAAACCTGAAGATCCTCCAGTCTTTTTGCGAGATGACTGGCCTTACTGTCAACACCAGTAAGACCAAGGGTTTCCACTTCACCTGTAAGAGGAAGACCTTCATTTACAACCAATGCAAGAACTGGAGGATTCAGAAGGAGGACATTGCATACATCCCCCCAGGAGAGACAGAGAAATACCTGGGAGCCCGGATAGACCCGTGGGCGGGTGTGGAGGAAGGAGCATGGGAGGACAGGCTGAAGACTTGGATCTCCAGTCTACAGGCAGCAGCTCTTCGCCCACGACAACGCATGGAGCTGCTCACTGTTCATGTCATACCGAGGCTGTACTACCACCTGATCCTAACTGAAGCGTCTCAAAACACGCTAGTAAAACTGGACCAATTGATCCGCAATGCTGTCAAGCAGTTCCTGCACCTTCCACCTCGTACAACAGATGGCATCCTCTATTCGCGGGCTCGGAATGGAGGTCTGGGAATTCCCAAACTCAAGATCCAAATACCATCCGGGGTGATCCGAAAATGGGAAGCACTGTCTGCCTCTACTGATCGAGTCATTCGTGCCTCGTTCCAGTTCTGCGAGCAGAACGTTGGCAGTAACATCGAAGATCTGAGATCTCTCAGGGCACTGAGAGAAATCGAAGACTTCATGCCAACAACGGAAGACGGCGGCAGTGACGAAACAGCAATGATCAGAGCCGCATTGCCAACACTGGCGGCGGAGGAGGCAGGGCCCAGCAAGCCATTGAATAGATATGCTGGGTGGAGGGAATGGGAATTCCAGAAATGGAGACAGCTCACATCACAAGGTGTGGGAGTTCACTACTACCACATTGACAGAATCTCAAACAGTTGGATGAAGGCTGCATATCAGCTGAAATCCCATCGCCTGGTAAACAACATGCTACTCCGGTGTAACCTATACCCGACGAGGGTGACCCTGTCAAGAGGGAACCCCTCTGCCACAAAGACCTGCCGAAGGTGTGAGGCAGGTCTAGAAACACTTGGTCATATTTCAGGCTTTTGCCCATTTGTGAAAAACTGCCGGATCAAACGCCACAATAAGATCTTGGACCAACTGCGTAAGTATGTCAGAAAATACGGCTGGACATCCTACCTCGAGCCAAGGCTCATTGCCAAGGACGGCAGCCTCTGGAAGCCTGACATAGTCTTCAAGAGGGAAAAGGATCAGCAGGTAGCGGTGGTGGATGTGACAGTCCGGTTCGAAGACAACTACGACAGTCTGGAGAAGGCGTGGCAGGAAAAGTGCCAGAAGTACCAGCATCTGGGACCAGAGATTGAAAAATTGACGGGATGCCCGAACCCGAAATACTTTGGATTTGTTGTTGGCGCCAGGGGCAAGAGGTTGGAAAAGAATAACAGCCTCATGGCCTTCCTGGGAATAAAGAGATTCCGTTCATTCGCCCAACAAATTTCAAGGCTCACCCTGTCACTTACGTTGGAGATATTGGGGATCTTCAACGACAGGTGAGAGACGACCAAAACCGGAGGACAAGCTGGCCACTTGTCAGAGATCACGGCACAATGCCCTCAACGGAGCCCATATATTAATATGGCGGACTCTTTGGTGTTTGCCGGGCTGTTTGTGTTTGTGCGTTGTACAGTGTGTAACGGGATATATGTAAATAAATGTAAATAAATGTTGTGTGTAAATAATGGCACCTATTCATCCTACAGGTGTCACAGTCCGCCTTGTCTATGACAAGGGGCATGCACTCGGTGGGGGTGGTATGTGGATGGCTCTTGGGTGTTGATCCGAGAGTTGGCCAGTACTTCACTGCCATTAGTGCGGGCTGACATGGACTGACATTTGGGCAGCACATCAGCCCGGTGATTAGCACCGTTGGCCGGGCAGCTACGGAGACTTAGGGCGGATTACCGGCCACGGTCAATGTCTGCGGGAGTTTGCACATTCTCCCTGTGCTGCGTGGGTTTTCCCCGGGCACTCCGGTTTCCTCCCACATCCCCAAAAACGTGCCAGTATAGGCTAATTGGCGAAATCAAAGTGTCACTCAATTGGGTCCCCCTAATTCGGCATAAATGTCCCCTAAATTTACACCCCTCACGCAGGAGAGCAACCCGAGTACACAGGACCGACAAAATGGCTCACCAGTAGGCCCATAGACATCTGGGATGACAATAAAAGACCTAGCTATAACACCTTAGCTGTGAACTCAACTCACGTTCCTAAGCTATAACATCTTAGCGGTGACTCCAACACACGTACCTCAATCAAGATCAAGTGAGCCCTGACTGGGGTTTCGCTAGAGGTTGACCAAAACGTCGACGAGCGACGTAAAGACTTGAACTAGGCACTCAGCCGAGTGTATTTAAATAACCAGCTATCCAGACAACTGAGCTATCCCAACCCCCTGCATTTGTGCACTAAAGTGA
The DNA here is from genome assembly GCA_024679065.1 of Sphyrna mokarran. Lineage (NCBI taxonomy): Eukaryota > Metazoa > Chordata > Chondrichthyes > Carcharhiniformes > Carcharhinidae > Sphyrna > Sphyrna mokarran. The sequence goes on from JAGIQG010000024.1 coordinate 36,351,147, forward strand.
TTATAATCATGCAGGCCTTTTATTATTTTGCGCTTCATTCTTATTTTAATTACCTGTGACTATGTTATAAATTATAATCATTTGTTTTCTTTGTATCATCATCACAAGTCCTCACCTGCCAACATGATGATATTGGAATAAACCAATTATTTATCAATCCAGCTATGCTTTGATTTGATTCTTTATTGTCACATGTATATGAGATACAGTAAAAAGTATTGTTATACAGACAAAACATACCACTCATTGAGTCCAAAGAGGAGAAGAAAGGAGAAAGTACACAATGTAGTGTTACACTCATAACTAGGAGTGTAGAGAAAGATCAACTTTGTGTGAGGTAGGTCCATTCATAAGCCTGATGGCAACAAGGAAGAAACTGTTTTTGAGTCAGTTGGTGCGTAATCTCAGACTTTTGTATTGTTTTCCTAAAGGAAGAAGCTGGAACAGAGTTTGTTCGGGATGCGTGGATCTATCTTGATTAGGTTGGCTGCTTTTTCGAGGCAGCGGGAAGTGTAGACAGAGTCAATGGATAGGAGGGTTGGTTCCCATGGAATGGGCGATGTTCACAACCCTTCGTAGTTTTTTGCAGTCTTGGTCGGGAACCATGCAAAGCTGATACACCCGGAAAAATGCTTTCTATGGTGTATCAGTAAAAATTGGTGAGAATTGTTATCTATCGATTGATTACGTTTGTTTAGATTTTGTGTTTGAATGTCTGGAATAGAATGTGAACTCACAAGCTTTTAATGAAGAGATGAGAGTGCTATCACGGAGCCACAGCTGAGAACTCTCAGTAACTCGGCCATGCAAACAAAATGCTGCTGAAGCCGGAAATCTGAAATAAACCCAAAGAGTGCTGGAATTTCTCAGCAGCTGAGGCAACATCTATGGAAGGAAAATGGAGTTAATGGGCAAAATTTTCCCATTTTGCCCACCTCAGGAATTGTAGCGGGCGGGACGCAGATCATATAAAGGTTCGCTGACCTCAGTCAAGATTTTCCAGGACAGGGGTGAGCACGGCTGTAAAATGCCACCCAACATTTCAGGTCAAGGTGAAACGTTAACCAGGTTTCTTTCTACAGCCGCTGCCGTACCCGCCTGTTACTGTTCCCCTGAAATAAGTTTCAGTTATCCTTCAGTCTCTGCTCCTCCAGTCCTTTTTTTTGTTCCTTTAAAGCAAATGCTCACTCTCACAATTTCCTTTGCTAATATATAAAATGTCAGTCCATCTCCTCTCCATTTTCAACATCCTACATTTTCTTTTGAAGTTATAAGTTTTGTGCTTCTAGCTTTGATTAAAAGGATTAAGCCAATTCCCCCCCCCCCACCAAAAAAACTCCCACATTAAGTGAAACCAGGAATTTAAATTGACTTTGCACCTCCTTTTTGACCAATATGGAAGAGCAAAAATGGCTTCTTAGAAATATCCAGTCACTCTTCTCAACTCCCACTCTTTGAAAGCCTTGTCATCTTCTGCATTCTTTTTGCTTGAGGGCCAGAACTCTGACTGCATTTATCTGGGACACACTGAAAGTAGAAAGCATATCAAATGTCTGTTTCTCTGATGTTATCCATTAGTCACACCACTGCATCTGCTAACCCCATTTAATAGCTGCACAAAACAGGATAGCAGCATTTTTTTTTCTCAATATCTCTCCCTGTTCAGGTAACTATGGCACAGTGCCCTTATATTGAATAAATACTCCAAACTCTACCATTTAACAGCTGATTTAAATTATTCATTGACTTAATTATCCTTGTTTACTTGGCCACACTAGTAATTAATGCACTCCACCTATTCAGTCACCAGCATGCAAGTTCCTCGGGTCGTGAATAGATTCCTTGGGTACTCTTCTTGTAGCTAGTGACTGCTGTAAATATTTACCAAGATCAAAGAGGATTTATATAATTCCAGACACTGCATTAATCAAGGGCACAGAAGAAGCACAGATGTTCTAATTGTAGCCTGTGAATAGACTCTCAGTTAATCATTTCTATTTGCAGGAGATAAAAATAAACTAGAATTAACTCTTTGTGCTATTAGACGGTAAATGTGTAGCACGTTCAAAATGAAATAGGTTGAGCTTCTGTTAAATTGGTGGTCAGGGACATTGAATGTAAATGCATTAAGAGTTTGTGGCAGGCAAACAGTTGTGTCCAGCTTTACATTTAGTTGCCTATGTCAACTGTTCAGATCATGAGTGATCTGCATCTCAACTATATTCACCCACCTTTTCTCCATATCCCTTGGTACCTTTCACTAAAAACAATCTATCATTTCCCTGTCTCGAATATTTCAATTCACTCAGCAACCACAGTCTTTTGGAGAAGAGAGTCTCAGATATATTTTCTGTGCAAAAAGTCCTCATCCTAATTTCGCTCTTAAATAACCTACTGTTATGCCCCCTTCTCCTGGATTTCCTGACCTGAGCAAATGGTTTTGTCCATTTATTTTAGAATTTTAAAATGCTAGAATTTTTAAGATCTCAATTCTCTAAACTCGAGGGAGTACAAGCTAGGTTGCTGCAACCTGTCCTCATAATTTCACCCTTCTGATGAAGCATAGAAAGTAGAAACAGAAGTAGGCCATTCGGCCCTTCGAGCCTACTCTGCCCTTCATTTTGATCATGGCTGGTATTCAAATTCAATATTCTGATCCCCATCTTCACCACTGCCTCCCCCCCCCCATATCCCTTAATCCCTTTAGCCCCGTGAGCTATATCTAATTTCTTCTTGAAATTACACAATGTTTTGGCCTTAACTACTTTCTGTGATAGTGAATACCACACATTCATCACTTTCTGGGTGACGAAATTTCTTCTCACCTCAGTTCCAAAAGGTTTATCCCTTATTCTCAAACTATAATCTCCAATTCTGGACTCCCCCCATCATCAGGAGCATTCTTTCTGAATCTACCCTGTCTAACATTGTTAGAATTTTGTAAGTTTTTATGAGATCCCCTCTCACTCTTCTAAACTCTAATGACTATAATCCTAACTGACTTAGTCTCTCCTCATATGACAGCCTGCCATCTCAGTTGTAAACCAAGGCTCTTCACAATTGAATCATAACTTCCCCCATATTCCAGCCGGTTGAGATAAAGGCCAACATTTTATTTGCGTTTCTTCTAATTACATTTTTTGTACTCAATCACTGGCATGTATTGATGTCAGACACATAAATACATTTGTTCTTCATAATTCCTATTCTCTTGCCACTTGGAAAATATTCTTGGATCCATGCAAGTGAATGACCTCACAGTTCCCCACTATGAAATCTATTTCTCCCAATTATGTCCACTCATTTAGTCTGTCAGGGTCCCTTCTGCAAACTTTCACTTCCGTACACAATTTACTTCCTAACTTTGTGCCATCTGCAAACATGGATAAATAACTTTCTGGGTGGGATTTTCTGGCTGCGTCCACCCCAAAAATCCCACCAGAGGTCAATGGACCTCTCCATGGTCCACACCTCGCTCACTCTGATTCCTGAGGTGGGCAGAATGGGAAAGCTCCCCCCTCTATTTCTTCATTCTGTTCATTGGTATGAATGGTGAAAAGCTGAGGCCCCAGTACCGGTTGCCAAGGAACAACATTGTCACTTCTTGCTAATGATAGAACATTCTATCTCTAATCTGCCAAACAATTACCAATCCACTTCTCAAGATTACTTCCAAATATGTATGTTTTTAAATTTTTGCTAATAATATCGGTCAAAATTATGAAACATTAGTTAGGCCGAATTTGTAATATTGTGTGCAGTTCTGGTTGTCACACTACCAGAAGGATATGGATGCAAATGAATATTACCAGATTATTGCCTGGTCAGAAGGGTTTTACGTATGAGGACAGGTTGGTAAACTCGGATTGTTTTCACTAGAAAGGTGACCTGAAAGAAGTCTATAAAATTGAGTTGTATAAATAGGGTGGGTAGTTAAAAGCTTTTTCCCAGAGTGGAAAGGTCAACTGCAAGAGGTCACAGATTCAAGTTGAGAATGGGGAAAGTTTTTCACACTAAAAAAGCCCACAGTGGGGGCCTAGAACACTCTGCCAGTGGAGGAAGCAGACACATTAATAATGTCCAAGGTGTATCTTGATAGACACATGAATGGGAGGCAAACAGAAGGATAGAAACTATGTACGGGAAGCAAGTGGTGGGTCTATATGAGGACGAGGAATTGACGCAAACTTGATAGGTTGAAGGGCATGTTCCTGTGGTGTATTGTTATTTGTCTTTTGTGTTCTCTGGCCCTCCACTATGAGCCATTCAAATCTCCACTGACCTCAAGGGAACCAGATAATCCCATTGGTGAGAGGAGTTGAAAAAATCTCACCCATTGTGCTGCACAGCATGAAATCCACAGATATGGTAGCCAAACAGCCTTTAGCTTAGGTCAGGGCACCACTGCATGGTAGCACAGCAGCCGCACAGCGCCAGGGACCCAGATTCAATTCCTGGCTTGGGTCACCGTCTGTGTGGAGTTTGCATGTTCGCCCCATGTCAGCATGGGTTTTCCTTTGGGTGCTCCCGCATCCAAAAAAGATGTGCTGGTTAGATGCATTGTCCATACTAAATTCTTCCTCATGATAGCCAAACTGGTGCCAGAATGAGGTGACAGGGGATTTTCACAGTAACTTCATTACAGTGTTAATGTAAGCCTACTTATGACAATAATAAATAAAATGAAATGAATGTAAGTTGAGTAGTTCAGTCTGATGTTTACCGTAGCTCAGTCTGATTGGAGTTCCACCACAAATATGCACTCCCAACTGAAGATGAAGAATGGATTCCTGGATAATTTGGGGTGGCACGGTGACACAAGTAGTTAGAACTGCTGCCTCAGCAGGGATCTGGGTTCAATCCCCAGCTTGGGCCAAGTTTCTGTAGAGTTTACATGTCCTCTCTGTGTCTGTGTGGGTTTCCTCCAGGTGTTCTGGTTTCCCCCCACAGTCCAAAGATGTGCAGGTTAGGTGGATTGGCCATGCTTAAATTGCCCTTTAGTGTCAGACAGATCAGCTAGGTAAATGTGTGGGCTCATGGGGATAAGGTCTGGATAGAATTGTAGTTGACACAGACTCAATGGGCCAAATGGACTCCCACTGCACTGTAGCATTCCACGCTTCTTCTAAACTCAAAAGTTTGCACTTGCAGCATTGACTGAGATCCAGTATCTCAGTGGGAAGCAAGGGTCTTTATAACCTGCACAGCTCAACTGACAATTGGATACATTGACTGCACTATCAAAACTCACTTTCAAAATGATTCTTTGATCAGCTCTGGGCATCAGTCTCCTGTGGAGTTTACTGATGCTGCTCAAAGATCACACATTCTTCCTGATGTGCCAGTGCTGCTACTTTTACCAGGTGTCACACTAAATGATCAATTTGTGTGTGGCAGCCATTTCTGGGGAAGGAAGCAGGGTGAGGTCAGTTGTCACGAAAGAATTTAACTGCCGATTTACAGCCCGTCTAACAGAAGGCCACAAAATGTCATTCCATGAATATTGCGAGTCAAATTACTGCTGCTGTATTACAACTCGAGTGTTCGGGGCATTTTACTGAGACTTAATTTCGCAGGAGGACTTTTTTTTTCTCTTTTTATAAAACAGAAGGCTGTGGATTGCTCTTTGGGGCAGAAATTCGCCATGTAATTTAAATTGCTGATAATTAATCAGAAAAGCCTGAATCCTTTTTATGCTCAATCTACAATTTCCTAACTGTATAATAACAATTTTGTACAGGTTACATGGGTAAATGTCACTCGTACTGATGGGTGGGTTATTGAATCCAATTAAGTGTTAGTATATTGATTGCAGCAGGATACTTAAACCGGATAACTGAATTGTGGCAATAAGTTTCTATTATGTTTAGGGAGTAGTCGCCAGTTGGTTAATTAATTTTCTTTGGCTAATTTCATGCAAACTGAGACCAATGTTATGAAGTTGACTATTATTTTTTTTCCCCTCTGTTTTTAAGGGACCTGCGTTCCGCGACTAGTGTCGAACAAACAGAAACTCCCACTTTTACGTTCCATGACATTCACCTCGAAAGGTTAATTGTCGCAGTGTCCCTACTGAGAATTTTGTAATTAATTAAATTAAAGAAACAATTTGTAATTCCTCACGGAAATGTTGTCACCCATGTGCATTGGAATTAATTATTTGGAATGTAGTTAGATTTGAAGTATGAATGTCTAATCCAGGCATAAATGCAACTACTTTTACAAATCTTATTCAGTCAGATCCCAATCAACCCATGAATTAAATTAGGGGAGGCGATGGTATTATTCACTAGACTATTAATCCAGACACTCACCTAATGTTCTGGGGACCCTTTATAGATAAGAACCTCAAAGGAGAACAACAGGGGAGGCAATGGTCTTTTGCTATTATTGGTAGACTATTTACTCAGCTACTGTTCTGGGGACCAAGGTTCGAATCCCACCACAGCAAATGGTAGAATTTGAATTTAATAAAAAATGTCTGGAATTTAAAATCTACTGATCACCAAGAAACCATTGTTGGAAAAACCCATCTGGTTCACCCATATCCTTCAGGGAAGGAAATCTGCCGTCCTTAACTGATCTGGCCTACGTGTGACTCCAGGGCCACAGCAACATGGTTGACTCTCAACTGCCCTCTGAAATGTCCTTAGTTGTATCCCTCCGAAATGGTATTGTGGGTTGACCTACAGCACATGGACTGCACCGATTCAAGAAGGCAGCTCACCTTCGCTGTCTTAAGGGCAACTAGGGATGGCAATAAGTGGGGGCTGGCCAGTGATGCCCAAGTCCCATGAATGAAGGAAAAAGTACCAAAAATGTATCGGTGATTCTTGAGCAAGTTTCCTGGAAGAGAAATCTGCTTTGCTTGTGGAATTCAAGTTACTTCAGGTTGCTAGGGTGGATCTGATGTGATAAACACTTACTACTGAACTAACGTTAAAAGCAGCAATGTGTTGTGTTCCATTTCATGTGCTGTTTCTGCAGTTCAGTTACTAATACTAGTTTCTGCCAGGACTGAGAATGGATACCATTAAAAATCACAGCAACACACTGCATTGATATAGCAACTTTAGCACAGTTAAGAAAAATCACAAGCAACTTCCTATGAGTATTAGACATGTCTACACTAGGCCATGTAAGGAGATATTAGAACAGTAAAGTTTGCTTGATGTAAGCTTTAAGGATTGCCTGACCTGAGAGAGAGAGAGAGAGAGAGACAGCTGGATAGTAAGGTTTATGGAGAGAATTCCAGAGCTTGGAACCTTCACGGATGAAAGTACAGCCACCATTAATGGGAGAAAGAAGGATTGTGCATGAGGTCAGAATGAGAGGATAATGGAGATCTGTAGTGGGCACGACGGTGGCACATGGTTAGCACTGCTGCCTCACAGCACCAGGGTCCCAGGTTCAATTCTAGGTTTGCATATTCTCCCTGTGTCTGCATGGGTTTCCTCCAGGCCGTCCAGTTTTTCTCCCACAGTCTAAGGATGTGCGGGTTAAGTAGATTGGCCACAGTAAATTGTCCATTAGCATCGGGGGATTAGGAGGGTAAAATGAGTGGGGTTGCTGGGATTGTGTTTGGTGCAGACTCAATGGGCCAAATAGAATCCTCACAGTGTGGAAGGAGGCTATGATCTTGGAGAGTTTTAGGGCTGGGGGAGCTTAGAGAAGTAAACTTTTGTGTTCCATGGTGTTATGCATAAAATATTTGTAACTGCACTCCATTAAATAAAACAAAACTAGTTATATAATTGACTTTGATTCACATTTGCTCCAGGGCTAATGCAATGCTTGATCATCAACCATAAACTTGTATTGGATAGATTTTAAATATTCTCAGGATGTAAGTGCTGCTGAAAAGGTTGCCACTTCTTACTTGTCCTGAGATGATCTGAGCAGGTTATAGTGAGGATGCCAACTTCAACCAACAATACAACTGATGGGCCATCGAGACCAGTCGAAGAACAAACTGAATTCAAAATCTCAATGGGATTGGACCAAATATTCTGCAAGATTATTAGTCCAGGGTACTAGGTTATTCGTAGAGTAAAATAACTACTGCATTACCTTATTGTTACTTAATAAATATAAATGTTGTGTGCATGCAGTACTTTTGTGTGCACCATGTAATATTAACTGTTTAAGTGTAATAGTAGGGAAATCCCAAGATAATCTTTATATCAACGGGAAGTGGATAACCAGGCAAAGAGTAGAGACCATTAGGGACCAAAGGGGTGATTGGTGGCTGGAACGAGAGGACATCGTTCGAATGAATACCTCACATGAATGAGGATGAAGATATGGAACTCAGGGAGAGAGAGACTGAGAGTTTCTTGAGCAAATTGACATAGGGAGGGATAAGGTATTGGCGATGTTAACAAATTTAAAAGTAGACAAATTTCCAATTCTGGATGATTGTGACAGCTGCGGGAGGTAAGGAAGGAGATTGCAGGGGCTTTGAAGAAGGCAAATGCACTTAGGATCAAAGGTAATTTGCTAAAGTAGATTAATAATTGGCTTAGATGTAGGATACAGAGGATGATGACAACAGACTGCTTTAGTGAATAGAAGCCAGTGTCTAGTGGTGTACCACAGGGATCTGTGCTGGGTCCCTCATTATTTGTCATTTATATAAACAGCATTAAGTGGGAGTAGGATTAGTTAAGTTTGTGGATAACACAAAATTTGACCAGGTGATTAATAGTGAGGTGGAGTTATTGGGCTACAAGAAGATATAGGCAGTTTTTTTTCACTATGCTGGATTTTCCTTGTGACCAATGGCCTGGAATTTGTTGAAGGACAGCAGGTGTCAAATTCAGCAGGTTGTCCATGGCAGGGATGAGTTGTAAATAGACTTTTGGAGCCAGTGTTCCTCAGCTGGAATGTAAATAATATGCACTTTGATGATGAAGCCTGAAGTGGCCAATGATACTATGGTTGGATTTAATTGGCCTAATCAAACGATGCAAATGGAGCCCTGATCAATTCATTGACTGAATACCAAGGAACTTCTGGAGTTTTAACTCTGCCACCATAAAGAGCTTGTTCAGAAAGTCAGTGTGAAGAACCAGGGAACCAAGCCCACAAGGAGAGACAAAATCTGGAAAGAGAAGAGAGTAAAGAACTAATTCCATATGACAACAAAATCCTGGCCAGGTTTTAATTGCAAATGGAAATCAGTTAGTAAAGTAACAGCGAGTACTTGGTTTCTGCATTGTTGGTAAAGTAGCTACAGAAGAAAGGAAATTGTGTTTAAGAATTGAAAGTTAACTTTATGTCTTTATTTGCTACAGAGGTTAAAATACACAGATTTGAGCAATACCTCATTCCTGCTGAGATTTTCCAACATTTTCTGTTTCTGTTTCTGATTCCAGCATCCACAGTATTTTGCTTTTATCTCAATGTATTTTCACTGCTGTTTTCCAATTTAAAAAAATGGAGTCATGAACACAAGAAAATAAAAAAATGAGATTCTCAAACAGCAGACTGACACTTCCGCTGTTTCATATTCTTCCTGAGAAGCAAATATGTTGCTTTGAAAAGGGTGCAATGATTAGTATTTGGGATGTGGTCAAATACTGTGGATAGAAGGAAATAGGAATTTATCACTATTATCAAAAAGGTGAGAAAAGTAACTGCAATGAAACCTTTACCCACCATTGTTCCCGGAGGTGTAAACAATACTGGTACATGTTTTAATCATTTTTGATCATTGCTCAATCAATCAGTATGCAGTTCTTCCCATGAATTATTCAAATGAACTTTTAGCAAATTGTAATTTGCCAAATTGAAGAAAATGAGCTTTACGATACTCAAGCAACCTTTGCCACCACAGGAGGTGGAAAGCTTTCTCAAGCCGTTGACATTGCCTAAGCCACCAAAGTCAACGTTGGTACAGTTTATTTATTAGTGTCACAAGTAGGTTTACATTAACACTGCAATGATGTTACTGTGAAAATCCCCTCATTGCCACACTGCAGTGCTTGTTTGGACACACTGTGAATGAATGTAGCATGGCCAATACACCTAACCAACACATCTTTTGGAGTGTAGGAGGAAACTGGAACAGCTAGATGAAACCCACACAGATACTGGGAGAATGCGTACATTCCACACAGACAGTGACCCAAGCTGGGAATTGAACCTGGGTCATTGGAGAAGTGCTAACCATTTGTGCCATCATGCCACTTGGGATTGTCAAATCTTCAATAAATATTTCAAGGAAGGAAATAGCATAGATTTTTGCAGACATTATCTAAACTGACATGAGGTTGATAAGCAGGAGTCAGGGCTGACTCCCGCATTTAGAGTCGGAAAATCATGGGCTAAAACCCAATTCCAGAGCTTTCCACACAAAAGCTAAGTGAACAGTCCAGTTCAGTACTGAAGAAGTGTTGTACTGTTGGAGGTGGATGCAAGGCAGGAGAGCCTTTAGCGAGTATGAACACAAATTTTTGAAGGTCATGGGCTAAGTGGGAATGTTCCCCTCACCGCCACCTCACTGCTGTGGGTTTCCCCACAATGGAGATGACAAGCTGTTGATCACTGGCAGGATCTTTCAAGTGGTGCTGAAGCCAATGGCAACTTTCAGAGCTGGTTGACCACCAAGCCCCCAGCCCCCTCCAACTCTGGGCCAGGGAACATCCCATGGGTGGTGGGGAGGAGTTCACTTCAGTGGGAGAGGAACATCCCCAAGGTGGGAAGGAATGGAAAATCCCATTCACAGGGTGCCAAAACGAAGAAGTTGTGCCAATTTTTTATTTAGTACTTACTAAAATCCAACCCGTCTTGTGGCCCTGGGCACCATATTTTCAGAAAGATATCAAAGACCTTGGAAAAGGTATAGAAGAGATTCAGAGATTGGAGGCAAGCTAACCTGATTCTTGTCAGAGAAGAGTGAGTTCTTGATATTTGATAGAGGCTTTCAAAATCATGTAGGCATTTAGTAGGATAAATAAGGAGAAATTATTTCCAATAGCAGAAGAAGGAGATTGCTATCGATGTCAGAAAGCATAGAGGAGAATATGCCCCTGTCTACATCAATGGGGACGAAGCAGAAAGGGTCGAGAACTTCAAGTTTTTAATGCGCCCAGATCATCAACAATCTTCCCTTGTTCACACTATAGTTAAGAAAACTCACCAACGCCTCTAATTTCTCAGAAGATTAAGGAAATTTGGCATGTCTGCTACAACTCTCACCAACTTTACAGACACATCATAGAAAGCATTCTTTCTGGTTGTATCACAGCTTGGCGTGGCTCCTGCTCTGCCCAAGACTGCAAGGAATTAGTAAATGTCATGAATGTAGCCCAATCCATCACGCGAACCAGCCTCCCATCCATTCACTCTGTCTACATTTCCCACTGCCTTGGCAAAGCAGGCCAGCATAATTAAGGACCCCATGCATCCTGAACATTCTCCCTTCCACTTTCTTCTGTTAGGAAAAAGACACAAAAGTCTGAGGTCATATACCAACTGACTCAAGAACAGCTTCTTTCTTGCTGCTGCGAGACTTTTGAATGAACTTACCTTGAATTAAGTTGATTTTTCTCTGCACTATAAATATGATTGCAACATTACGTTCTCTCTCGTTTCCTTCTCTATGAATAGTATGTCTCATCTGCATAGCATGCAAGAAACAATACTTTACGCTGTATGTTGATATATGTGACACTAATAAATCAATCAGTGGTCAACGATTTAACGTATTTGGCACAGGAGCCAGAGCAGCTGACATGAGGATTTTTTTTAACACAGTGAGTTATTAGGTAGTTGCACAGAGTAAGGAGCTGTGAACTAGCTAACAGTGATATTGAAAGAACAAGATTTCCTACAGGATCCCACATACCCCAATCACGCAGCTATTTTAAGGCAGGACTATTTCAAGTGAGGAACTTAATGCTTACTTGGAGTTAGTGGAAGCCTTCCAAAAGGAAATCTCTCCATCTGAAAAATTCAGATCCAAGAGTTGGGGAAACTTAAAACTTTCAGAGAGAGATAGAGAGTTAATATTTCAACAGAACTGGTCATTTATGCACTGAGCCTGGCTTGGCTGAAATGTTTGCTGGAAGGAATTCCCCTCGAGGGAGAGTCTGGGACCAGAAGGCATCATCTCAGAGTAAAGGGGGGGTCACCCATCAAAGACAGAGATGAGGAGGAATTTCTTCTCTCAGAGGCGAGTGAATCGGTGGAATTCTTCACCGCTGAGTGTTGTAGAGGCTGGGTCATTCAGTACGTTCATGGGTGAGATAGATCCTTCATCAGTAAAGGATTATGATATCAGATTAGTCGTGATCTCATTGAATGGCAGAATAGGCTCAATGGACTGAATGGCCCACTTCTGCTCCTACATCTCATGGTCTTACGTTTGTATGACAATATGGTTTATGGACTGCAAGTCAATAATTTATATCTGTTTATAGACAGCACGGTGGCACAGTGGTTAGCATTGCTGCCTCACAGTGCCAGGGACATGTGTTCTGTTCCTGGCTTGGGTCACTGTCTGTGCGGACTCTGTATGTTTTCCCCATGTCTGTAAGGGTTTCCTCCAGGTGCTCCTGTTTCCTCCTGCAATCCAAAAGACTTGCTGGTTAGGTGCATTGGCCGAGCCAAATTCTCCCTCAGCATACCAAGTAGATAGCGAAGTGTGGCAATGAGGGGATTTTCACAGTAACTTTCATTGCAGTGTTAATGTAAGCCTACTTGTGACACTAACAAATCGACTTTTTTATAAAATATTCAGGGAATCAAATTTTTTTTTCGCAGAATGTGGGGGTCGCCTGTTTTGTCCATCCCTAATTCCACTTGAGAATGTGGTAATGAGTTGTCTTTTTGAACAGTTGCAGTCTATTGAGTACACCCGCAGTTCTTCTGAGCAGCGACAATCAAATATTGGTATCTGCTCATTTTATAAAATGGACTCAGATGAACTCAATCAAGACGATTGACCAGAAATTTTCAGAATGATTTCCAAAACATATTCCAGAAGGACTGATGTCTTATTACAAGTTGATGATAATTGAGCATAATTATCATTAGCTCCCACACCTCGTGTTGAATATATTTTTCCGGGAATACTGACAGCCCTGATCACCTCTCTGGGAAGTGTTACTACAGCTGACAGAGAGAGAAGCTTAAACATAGTTCAATGTAACAAGATTCACAATTCTGCATTCAGCAATTCTGCTTCCGAGTTCTGTCAGACTCATAAATCCACTCGAACTGTTCCCATGACGATGTCTTCAGCATTTGTTTAAATCAAAATCCAGCCCTTAAAATAATTCTATGGTCTTGTTCGTCCCAAGACTGCCTGAGGTCAACAGACCTTTCCTTGCTCCGCTCCACGCCTGCTCTGATTCTCGTGGTAGGTGGGGCGGTAAAATTCCAGTCTCAATTTCTATTAGAAATCTCCCAAAAAGAAACCCTTGAAGTGATAATATGGTATATCAAATATCATTTGTAATGAAAAACTGCATGATATTTTAAGGAAAATATTGCTGATTGTCTGACTGCAAACAAGTTCAAGGCAGGCAGAAATGATTTGGAGCCTGTTGGGAATCTTGGCGGACAAATGGTTAATGCTTTCATATATTAGTCCTGCGTCCACTACTTTAGTGGCAATTTTGACCCATTTAAAATAAACAGGTTAGTGTTTGTATTAAATTCATAAATAAAGGAAGATCATACATTTGAATTTGTAGATTCTTACAGTGCAGAAGGAGGCCATTCAGCCCATCGAGTCTGCACCAACCACAATCCCAACCAGGCCTTATCCCCCATAACTCCATGCATTTACCCTGGCTAGTCCCCCTAACACTAAGAAGCATTTTACCCTGGACAATCCACCGAACCAATATATCTTTAGACTGTGGGAGGAAACTGGAGCACCCGGAGAAAACTCGCGCAGGCACAGAGCGAACATGCAAACACCACACAGGCAGTGACTCAAGCCAGGAATCAAACCCAGGTCCCTGACGCTGTGAGGGAGCAGTGTTAACCATTGTGCGACCCCTGCATGTTCAATAATACTCCCTGCTTTAATCACCCAACCTGTATTTATTGACGATAATAATTGTGTTGCCTGGTGTAATAATAAATTAACATCAACCCTCTGTTATGCCTCCCATTAAAGGCACTTATAGTTTCCCAATTGCTATCACTGCCACTACAGGCGTTCTTAGTGTTTTCTGTGCAATTGTAAAGCTGATCCACAATTGACTATAAATTTGTTATCACAATTTGTTCCATTATCATCTCCCCCTTCCCCCTGACACTAGCATTCCAAATGTGACATGATAATTTTTAACTCCCGACAGACTGGTGGGACCTGGGAATTTTCAATTCCTCTCAATTCAGTATTTTTCTTTTCAGTTTTGCACCTTGCCACTGAAACCAAAACTGATCAGATCCAACTTGGTTAAGGCAAGACTAAGCTGATATGTGTGCTTGAAAGCTGTCACTGACTTGATTTTCATGTGATAAATAGGCAAGAGCTGTTACTTGAGTAAGTCAGTTCCTCATGTTAGTACTGAGCTCACAAAGGGCGAGAGAACTGACCCATTAAAGGTTAAAACAGGAAATATGCCCCACACTATCCCAAGCACTCCCGTTGCAAAACCCTGCACTGATGGAGAATTTACGTTAGTTGCTGATGAGACAAATTTGTCAACAAATTAACAATTTAACAACAATTGTTAAACAAGCAAGGAAAGTTTAAATTTATTTATTAGTGCCACAAGTCGGCTTACATTAATGCTGCAATTAAGCTATTGTGAAGATTCCCTGGTTGCCACACTCTGGCACCTGTTTGGGTACACTGAGTGAGAATTTAGCATGGCCAACGCACCTAACCAACACGTCTTACAGACCGCGGGAGGAAACCAGAGCACCCGGAGGAAACTCGCGCAGATGCAGGGAGAACATACAGACTCCGCACAGATAGTGACTCAAACCAGGAATCAAACCCAGGTCCCTGGTGCATGCAGTGCTAATCACTGTGCCAGAAAAAGTAATCAGCAAATCATTAATGTTAAACCAAATAGGTTGGGCAACGCCTGAGCTGCTTTTATCCTCCTGACTGAGATGAAAATGGTAATAATACAATGATAAATTATTTTGTAAGTGAACCTGAAAGGTCAGCAGGCTTGGGGTTGGCAATGTGAGGAAGAACAGTCCTATCTGCCTTTCTTGTGTTTTAACCATTAGTGACTTGTTACTTGTCCCAAGTGGTCCCCCTTAGAAATGGGAGACTCGAGCATCAATCCAGTATTGGCCAAATATTTAGCACAAAAATTAATTAGCTGGCATGTGAACATGATGATATTTAAGGTCAAACTGGCATTTGCTGTAAAGGACAATGTGACTGCTTAACTATTTGTGATTCACTCTTGTTAACTGCTCAAGATTTTGATTCTCATGGTGCTAGGATCAATAGAGGCAGGAAAAGAGTGGATGGGATTTTGAAATCGTAGAATCCACACAGTGCAGAAAGAGGCCATTCAGCTGAGTAGCTCAGTAGTTAGCACTGCTGCCTCATGACTTCAAGGACATGGGTTCGATCCCGACTTGGGTCGCTGTCTGTGTGAAGTTTGCATGTTCTCTTGGTGTCTGCGTGTGTTTCATTCATGTGCTCTGATTTCCTCCCATAGTCCAAAGATGTGCGGCTTAGGTTGATTGGCCACCCCTTACTATCCTGGGATTTGCAGGTTAGAGGGATTAGCAGAGTAAATATGTGGGGTAACAGGGCTAAGGTCTTGGAGGGATTGTTGTTGGTGTAGACTCGATGGGCTGAATGGCTTCCTTCTGCGCTGTAGGGTTTCTATGATTTCTAGCCCATCTAGCCTGCACTGACAACAGTTTCACCCAGGTCCTATCTCCAAAAGTCCACATATTTACACTGCTAACCCCCTGACACTAAGGGACAATTTAGCATGGCCAATGCATCTAATTTGAGCATCATCGGACTGTGGGAGGGAACCGGAGTATTAGGTTGAAACCGCACAGAGATGAGGAGAATGTGCAGATTCCAAACAGACAGCGACCCAAGTTGAACCCAGGTCCCTGGTGCTTTGAAGCAGCAGCACTAACCACTGTATCACCCTCTTGTTTTAAAAGTATTAATGAACAACAGAGGTGGAATTTTCCCATTCTGTCTACCATGGGAATCAGAACGGGTTGGACACGCACCAGCCAAAGGTCCATTGACATTGAGCAGGATTTTCTGACCCTGGGGCGAGTGCGGCCGAAATATCCCGCTCTTGGGATCATCAGTGTAAGAGAAATCATAAAAACCCTGCAGTGCAGAAGGAGGTCATTCGGCCCCCTTGCACTGTCTACCTTTCCTACAAGGCTATGGGAATACCTCAGAATAAATTTATTTGAGTTGAAAGGAAAAGTATTCATTATCATCATTGATTATTATCCAGATGTTTTGAAGTGTGTAAACTGTATAGCACCATGGTGGAGGCAGTCAATACATCACTGAGAGGAATCTGCATGACATGTTGGAACGTTGTGGTGTCAGCTAAAAGTCCTCAGTTTGCTAATGAACTGTTCCATTACTTTCCACAGGAATATAATTTCATGATGTGAGTAGTTTGCACAAATATGCTCATTCAAGTGGAGAATCTGAAAGAGGATTATGAGCTATGAAGGAAGTAATGAAAAAGAATGAGGATATTAACTTAGCCCTTCTTAACTATAGAACCTCATTGCTTTGAGGAAAAAAAGGGTTCTCACAGTCAGAACATTTGATGGGATGATGGCTGTGGACACTGCTCAAAGCTCCAGAACAGAGTTGCATCCTAAGGTTATTTTAGATGGTTGTGAGAAAGCTAGCAAGCATGAGAAATAACAAAAAGAGAGGGTGGAAATTTCCCAAAATTTGGCAAAAGCAGATGGAAAAAGGGGTGTTGAAGCTATTGCATGTACAGCCACTTTCCCCCATGTGTCATTCAGGACTTGGAGAAAATAACAGTAAAGGGTAGGTCCCACATTAAGTGGGGGAGGTTGGTGGGGGAGCATGTCAGGTAGGAAATGGGAAATATGTGAACTGCTGTCAACATTCCTGAACAGTAAGAAGTCTCTCAACACTAGGTTAATAAACCAACAGGTTTATTTGGTAGCACAAGCTACAAGCTTTCAAAGCGCTGTTCTTTCATCAGGTGAGCGGGAGTTCTGTTCCCAAACAGGGCATATAAAAACACAAACTCAATTTGGTTGGAATGTGGGTCTTTACAGGTAAACAAGTCTTAAAGGTACAGACAATGTGAATGGAGAGAGGATTAAGCACAGATTAAAGAGATGAGCATTGTCTCCAGCCAGGGCAGTTAGAGAGATTTCTCAAGCCCTGGCAAGTGCCTGTATAATTAACCCACAAAAGACCCACAAAGGACCATTACCTGTGGCCTGTAACCTCAGCCCATTTGGTCAAAGTGGAACAGAGCCTTTCTGGCTCAGTGCCTTACAGAGGTGCAGCCTGCTGTCCTGCGCTTGGTTAACGATGCAAGTGGAGATGGGACCTGAGTGGATAATAAAGGAGGGGCATGTGAGAGTGGGCGTGCTTCTTTAGGCACCCCTCCACCATTTCTCGTCCCACACACACTCCCTTCAAACAGTCACACAGAAGCTGTCTCCTGCTCCAAAGACAGAGTCTGGCCCCACAAAAATGCAGGGAGCACAGTCATGGACTGGACCCTCTCGGGCTTACAATGATGAAGAGGGGAATCCTGTTCTCACTGGCTGGATTATTTTAGAAATACCAAAGAGTAAATCTATTCAATATTTCTAGCAAAGATAAATGACACTCAGATTTAAAGCATAATAAAATTTATTTCCAAAACTAGTTTTGTATTAAAACATGCAAACAATACAAAGAACAAAAGACTTTAGACAAATATAGTACTGACCAAAGGGGGATTTGGTGATGCAATAGCACCTTGTGTTTCCTCCACAGATCTCTGACTTTCATGCCAAAATCTTGGATAATTATACAACTTTGTTATCTTACATAAGCCCAGCAATTAGCTTAACATGATCTCATTTAATATTTAATTTGTCCATCTAATTATAACACATTCTCAAATCGAATTATAATTGATGCTTTAAATAATGGTTTATTTGTCCATTCAACTATAATGTCTTCGTTAGTTTTTCATTTACAACTCTTATGTTGAAGTATTAGCCGCTAATTCCCTATGTTGAGTATTATGTTCAGAATGATTAAATTCCCTTCATCACGTGACTATCTGACACATCAGAAAGGGGAATGAACACCAGCCTCTCGATGAATTGAAGTCACGCATGTTGCAGAATATGGGAGCAAGAGGAAGCATGCAAGATAGTTGTCTTAGTTTCATAGAAATTCACTTGGGTGTATACGGCAAAATTAAGTTGATGTTTATTTTAAAAGTAATGAATGAGGAAATTTCATTTGAACTCCCCGTTCTCATAGATGGCACAGTGGCATTGGTTACCAGTGCTGTGTCACACTGCCAGGGATCCAAATTCAATTCCAACCTTGAGTGACTGCGCGGAGTGTGCACGTTCTTCCTGAATCTACATGCTCTGGTTTCCTCCCAGAGTCCAAAAAACATGCAGGTTAGGCAGATTGGCTATGCTAAAATGATGTGTGGATTAGAGGGGTAAATACAGGGATAGGGACTGGGTAAAATGAATGTCAGAGAGACAGGCTTGATGGGCTGAATGGCCTCCTTCTGCACCGTTGGGATTTCATGATTATTGACTGCTTGATTGTTGAAGTGTGACTTGAAGGAAAGCGGGCATAGGGTCTCAGATAATTGCAGGTACATTATAAGTGAAGCATACTTGCTTCAAATATGAGCAGCAGATTCTCCAGATGGTCCCTGGAAGGAGCTGGAGGCAAAATAAAATTCTGTGGTAACCTTGGCAGCCACTGGCAATACTTAGCCACCCAATCATTTGGTTGGGGATCTCCTTCCTAGAGGATGGATTTGTCAGAAATAACCGCTTGCAGGTATCTGAACATGCTGGAACAACTGTAGCCCTGTCACGTTGAAAAAGCTCACCCGCTGCCTGCCAATCTTGCACTGGAGGTATTGCGTTCTGCGAGCTGCCCACTTCCTGTGCCCTGTGGAGCAGTACATGGTTGTGGAGAAGGCAATTAAAGTTTATTTGTTAGTGTCACAAGTAGGCTTACATCAACACTACAATGAAATCGCTATGAAATCCCTGAGTCGCCACACACTGGCACCTGGTCTTGTGCACTAAGGGAGAATTTAGCATAGCCAATGCATCTAACCAGCACATCTTTCAGACTCTGGGAGGAAACTGGAGCACCGGGAGGAAACCCACGCAGATACAGGGAGAATGTGCAGGTGCCGCACAGGCAATGACCCAAGCTGGGAATCGAACCCGGGTTCTTGGTGCTGTGAGACAGCAGTGCAAACCACTGATTTTTATTTTGTTGTTAGTGTGAGTAGTACGGCTGATCCTGTTTCTATAGCTGTACACATTGCTGCAAAACTGCATTGAAAACTGTCAGCAAGGAGTTTGAGATGAATGCGTATTTACTCCAAGACACTTGAAGGTAACTCCCAAAGGTTGTAACTGACACTCAAAGTAATGACTTCAGGCTGACGGAGGTAATACTGCAAGCACAAGCTTTCCACCACAACAGTGTCTCCTGTCTTAAGATCTTCCCAGCACAATCACTCCTCTCTGTGCTCTCACCCCTTGTGAATCCTGGCGAAATGCAGGAAGCTGGGGGGCATAGGCTGTTGAAGGCTGGAAGCGCAGAGATGAAGTGAAACCTAATGACTGATTTGATTTTTTTAAATTTACTTTCCTTACTTCTCTGTGGGGGTTGAGGGGGTTTCCCCACTCACAGTCTTGGAATTCAGCAAGCTAATGCTAAATTCCTGGTCCACCTCTACTTCACATGGATTTAAACCCATGCTTCACCCATGCCCATCTCCCCTTTTGCCCAACCTTTCTGCTGTGACAGATGTAACTTGTTAAATAGATAAGTCTCGCATTCAGGTATTGGCCTGAATCTTGCACTAATTGCCAAGCTGTCTGATGGCGATGGTAGAGGGAGGGAGGGAAATAAGCACTTTGAGCCACATTTGGTCACTGACATTATTTCACACTGTCTGACCTATTAACTGGCAGCCAGTGTGATAAAAAGTGGAAAAGTTTCCCATTCTACCCACCCACAGGAATCATAGCAGATGGGGGGTCACCATAGTTAACCACAGGTGGGATTTTCCGGTTTCGGAGTGAGCGAGGCTGGAAAATCCCACCCACAGACTGGGAAAGGCTCAGCATAGCTGGGGGGAAGTTGAAAGAGAGGAAGAGGGTGAGCGCTAAGAGAAGTGTGGGTGGAGCCCTCTAATAGCTGCCCTGATGAAGGAAATGTTGGCTATGTTCTCCCTGCACAGATGCTGTCCGACCTACTGAGTTTTTCTGTTTCTGTTTCAGATTCCAGCATCCGCAAGTATTTTGCTTTGAGCTGCCTCATGTAAATAAGATGAAATGAGCTCGGTAACATGCTGTAAACTGTGTCAATGCTCCAAATCCAAGCAGCTGACAGCAGAACACACAGCCCCTCATCCCTCAAGCATCTTGCACTGTTTTATTTAACCCTGGACATTTCGTCCAGCCCTGGATGGAGCTTGTAATGAGAACATGAAAGCTGCCTGGCCCATCAGCCCATCTGCAAACTGTAAAAGTACACAGACCACAGAAAATCACTGACAATTCCTTTTTAACTGTCAGAAAATATAACTTTATTACCTACCTTATTAGAACAAAACCATTACATTTATAAAGCAGCTTCAACGTTGTAAAACGTTCCAAAGTGCTTTACAGGAATATTATTAAATAAAATTTAATATCAAGCCACATAAATAGCCAGAATCATAGAATCACTGCAGTGCAAGAGAAGGCCATTCAGCCCATCAAGTCTGCATTGACTCTCCGACAGAGCCCCTGACCAGGCACTGTTCTCACAACCAGAAATATTTACCTCACTAATCCCCCTAATTTACATACCTTTGGACACTAGTGTCCCATTTAGAATGGCCAATTCACCTAACCCACAGATCTTTGGACTATGGGAGGAAACTGGAGCACCTGGAGGAAACCCACACAGACACAGGGAGAACGTGTAAACTTCCCTGAGAGTGAACGAAGCCAGGAATCAAACCAAGGTCTCAATCGCTGTGAGACAGCAGTGTCACAGAGTCACACAGGTTTACAGCATGAAAACAGGCCCTTTGTCCCAACTTGTCCATACAGTCTTTTTTTTAAAAAAACCCCAAAGCTAATTCCAATTGCCTGCATTTGGCCCATATCCCTCTATACCATCGTATCCATGTAACTATCTAAATCTCTTTTAAAAGATAGAATTGTGCCTGCCTCTACTACTACTTTTGGCATATTGTTCCAGACACTCACCATCCTCTGTGTGAAAAAATTGCCCCTCTAGACACTTTTGTATCTCTCCCCTATCATCTTAAACCTATGCCCTCTAGTTTTAGACTCCTTTACCTTTTTGAAAAAAATATTGACTGTCTACCTTGTCTATGCTCCTCATCATTTTATAGACCTCAATAAAATTACCCCTCAGCCTTTTTTCAGACAAAAAAGTCCCTGTCTATTCAGCCTCTCCTTATAACTCAATCCATCAAGTCCCAATAGCATTCTAGTAAATCTTGTCTGCACCTTTCTAATTTAATAATATCCTTTTATAATAAGGTGACCAGAATTGCACATAGTATTCCAAGTGTGGCCTTACCAATGTCTTGTACAACTTTAATTAGATGTCCTAACTCCTGTATTCAGTGGTCTGATTGACGAAACCAAGCATACTGAATGTCTTCTTCACCACTCTGTCCACCTGTGACTCCACTTTCAAGGAGCTATGAACATATACCCTTAGATCTCTTTGTTCTGTAACTCTCCCCAGCACACTATCATTAACTGAGTAAGTCCTGCCCTGGTTCAGTCTACCAAAATACAGCACCTCACATTTGTCTAAATTAAACTCCATCTGCCAATCGTCAACCCACTGGCCCAATTGATGAAGAACCCATTGCAATTGGAGATAACTTCCTTCACTGTCCACTATGTCACCAACCTTGTGTCATCTGCAAGCTTACTAACCACTTGCCCGATATTCTCATCCAGTGCTAACCACTGTATCACCTTGCCACTTTTCAGACAGGTGACTAAAAGCTTGGTCAAGAAGGTTCACTAATTCCTGCATAAAATGTGATATGTGTCAGTGTCACTGCACTAACAATCTTTGATTGTGATTGCACTAGTCTCTGAGGTGATAAAGCTTACTGAGAAGAAATCCTTTACAAGAAAGTGTCCATTCCTCCTAGGGAGTGGAAGCTAAGACAGTTTGCATGCTCATCCACATATGCAGTGATATCTGGAAATGCTATTCTCAAATGTTCTTCAACCTTTACACATCAAGGAAAATTACTAGAAGTGTGAGAATGCAAATGCATAGAAACAGAAACAACTGATAGGCTTTAACACAGGCATAGTAAAAAAATAAAATCTCGATTTTAGCATTCATATCCATGCTTATAAATCCTTCCAGGACCTCTTTGCTCTCCTCCAGTATGATTACCTCGCAAGCATCTTCAATTTTTATTACTTCAACATTGGTAGTTGTGCTGCTGGCTGCCTAGACCCTGAACTTGCCTCCTTCTCTAATCCTTCAAGATTCTACATTCCATTAAAGTTACATGATAATGTCCTGAAATAATCTTTGCTTTTCCACATTACGTGCTTTTGTCTACATAAAACTCAAATGTTTCACTCACACTGATGATACGGAAGCCCAAACTTATTCACCTCATTAGTAAAAGGCCACTGTTTATGAATTTTCTGTTTAATGAGGTGTCGTAGAATGGGATGCTTTCCCTTTGTCAGGATCCAATGCTAATATTGAGCTGTACCTGTCTGAAGATGGGTTAATGCTGTGCACAAGCTTCCTCAACAATATCCCTCAGCTCGAGTCTCACTCCAATACCTTTTGTCGGTGCTGAGTGAGATTTTACATTTTTCAATGTCCCAAATACTATTGCTATTCAAACTTGAGATAATCCTTCACTGAAATAACTAGATTAATATCTCCATTAAAGAAGTAGCCGGAGGTGTTTGATATCAAATTGATAATATTTCACACTGAAATTTGTACTCTTATACAGGCAATAAACTTTGGTAATCTTTCACTATTACAGAGCTCCCATTATCAACTTAATGGCTGGCATTTTATACTCCAGAGACGTGATTGATTTTGCTTTGTTGAATCACTTTCAAAATTGGTGCACTGGTTGTTCTGAGCGGGATTACATGATATTGAATTGCACAGAATATGCAGTATTAAGAATATTGGGAGGGACATTGCCCCACGCAGAATGGTCCAGAGGCTTTGCACTGAGATTTGTATGCCTCCACTACTGGCTCCTTGCTGTGTAACTCATGTGCTGTCCTGTTAGTGGAAACTTACATGCTCTGGGGGGTTGTGGCGGCACTAATGCGTAGAATGCTGTGAATAGACACAATGAACCAACTAACGTAGCACTAAGGTTCCTAATTTGAAGAACAAATGTGATGACAGCATCTTTGTTATACACACAATAAACAGGCATGAAGCTACCAAGTGGGTCTTGAACTAATGTTATGTAAAGCAACATGCACCCAACATGTGGTGGGGGTGCTAAATGATCTTTTGGATCTTTCTCTATTGTAACGTTTCTGTAAGTACTCTTGGAGACGTTTTAGTCGAGAGCGTTGCCTTATCTTAACAGAGGATTTGGTGACTTGTCCACACAATGGACTACAACATATATGATGGTGGCAATGCCTCTGGGCTTGCATCAGGGAAATGGAGCAGAGGCTGAGGGGAGGATAAGCTCTGAGTGATGCCTTGTGCCAAAATGGGATGACTCATTGACAGTGACAGGAGACTGTCTGGGCTGTCAGCAGCGTGACCATCATTACGCCCACCTAATCATGGTCCTCATCCCAGTCCTGGGTACTAGAACCCACCTATCATCTTGACCTCCGGTGAGTTGACATTATGATTATCTTTTACTATAACCTAATGATAGCTCCCTCGTCCCCAGTGACTTATTAGATGCTAATATCAGACCTATACCAGTCTCCAAGCTATGTGCAGTGCCAACTGCAAGTGTTAGATAAAATGGCAAAGGCTCCTCATCAATGCTGTGCTGTTATGCCCTCTCTTTCTCCTTGAGTGTTGTATGACTGGCCAAGGAACACTCTTGGATCAAAACTAGGAAAGCAGAATGCAAGGATTGATTTTTTTTTTATTCATTCATGGGACATGGATGTCACTGGCTGGCCCAGCTTTTATCCCTAGTCACCCAAGGGCAGTTGAGAGTCAACCGCATTGCAATGGCTCTGGAGTCACATATAGGTCAAACCAGGTAAGGATAGCAGATTTCCTTCCCTAAAGGACATTAGTGAATGAGATGGGTTTTTTAGTTTCATGGTCATCAGTAGATTTTTAGTTTCAGGGGAAGG
Organism: Sphyrna mokarran; assembly: GCA_024679065.1. Lineage (NCBI taxonomy): Eukaryota > Metazoa > Chordata > Chondrichthyes > Carcharhiniformes > Carcharhinidae > Sphyrna > Sphyrna mokarran. Next base: position 36,375,699 of record JAGIQG010000024.1, read on the forward strand.
AAGGCTGGGCACGGAAGTAAGAAGTCCATGGTCATACCATCAGCAGCTTGTTCAGCATGCCAGCTAACAGGAGGAGAAGGTGCCAGGAGTTGAGAAGAGGCGTAATTGGCCCCAACATGTTGCCATTTTTAATATTATCAGTAACATCAGATGTCAGGGGTCCTGTCACAGGTATGGCGATTCCTTAAGGTTGCTTTTCAGTATCTTTGCATTTTAAGTTACTGATATAATGTATTTCAAGTTCCAATCAGGTAGAACCTTTCTCTCTGTTGTTTGGATTGCACTAAGTTGGGTATTTAGCCTGGTTAGAAGACCATAAGACACAGGAGCAGAATTAGACTATTTGACCCATCGAGTCCGCTCCGCCATTCATTCATTGTTAATAGGTTTCTAAACTCCATTCTCCCATCTTTTCCCCATAACCTTTGATCCCTTTACCAATTAAGAACCTAACTATGTCTGTGTTAGATACTCTCAATGACCAGGCCTTCACAGCCTTCTGTGGCAATGAATTTCACAGTGACCACCCTCTGGCTGAAGAACTTCCTCCTCATTTCAGTTCTAAAGGGTCATCCCTTTACTCTGAGGCAGTGCCCTTGAATCCTAGTCTCCCCTACGAATGGAAACATCTTCCCTATGTCCACTCTTTCCAGGCCTTTCAGTATTCTCTAAGTCTCCATGAGATCTTCCCTCATCCTTCTAAACTCCATCAAGTAGACCCAGCATCCTCAAATGAAGAAATACTTTACACAATGGCATGTTTTCTTCCAACAGAAAGAAATGTGAATATTTGGAAAGCAGGAAGGAGGAATCTAATCTGTAGAAGTTCCCAAGGTCACATTGTGTTCCTCCCTCTCCCAAGATCCACCCTGCTCAACCATCCCTAGTCCCAGCTTATTACTCTACTAGGTTTAACCCTGTAAGATTTTAAAAACCATTAGAATGTGAAACCAAATTTCCAGGGAGTCTCACTGCTCCCTGAACCCTTTAATAGAAGTTAAATACTGTGGATGTTAAACTCTGAAATAAAAACTCTGTAATAAATCCAGCAGAGGTGGGGATCTGTATCTCTTCCCACAGTCTGCACATTTCCACATTTTTCCATGGTGCAGTTTTCCTTGTGACTCTCCAGTTAGATCTCACACTGAACATGGGAACAGTCTCTCCCTGCCCTGAATGCTGTGATGTATTTTCAAGCTGTGTGACTGGTTAAAGCTCGGGAGTCTAACTCGGGAAAATGCTGGAAAAACCCAGCAGACCTAGCAGAATCTGAGGAGAGAGGAAAGCAGAGGGTGAGATTTACCAACCCTGGTCTCCACAGCAGATCGGGCAAGCCACAGACCATTAGTGGTACAAAAAGATCCCATCAGAGGCCAATGTTTAGTAGCCTTATCATTGGAAAATATGCCATGGAGTAGGAGCTGGAAAATCCCAGCGTCAGTTAACATTCTGAGCCCGTAAGACCTTCTTCAGAGTGGAATCTCTGTTTCTTGCTTCACACATGATGCCAGATTGCTGCATTTTCCCAGCATTTTCTGGTTTTATCCCTGATCCCTTTCGCTGATGGATAAAGGTGAGGGGCTGTGTATTGTGTAGATGACCTCCAACAAAAAAAAATGTTGTATTGTAGTATATCTTAAGGAACTCATGGCTTCAAGCAAGAATTGATTTATTCACAACAATATTTATACATATACACATACAGATATGACAGAACTGTGAAACACATCTACTCTCTTCGCCTCTCTGAGTCCAACTGAGGTTCTTTCCTGACCCAGGACAGGGGCCCTTGGTCCTGATTGGCTTAACTTCCCATGGAGCCTCTCCATAGGTCTGACCCAATCACATGGCCCTCAGAGGTTACCCTCTTAAAGGGGCAGCATTAACCTTACAAATATAGTGTATAGTATTGCTGAAACAGAGCCTAAGGAAAATGGCCATGTGTATTTGTGAAACAAGTTGCTTTATTTATAGACAGCATGGAGACACAGTGTGTAGCACTGCTGTCTCACAGCTCCAGGGACCCAGGAATTTCAGTCTCAGGTGACTGCCTGAGTGGAGTTTGCACATTCTTCCCGTGTCTTCGTGGGTTTCCTCTGGGTGCTCTGGTTTCTTCCCACAGTCTAAAGATGTGTAGGTTAGGGGATTAGCTCTGGTAAAAAATGTGTGAGGTTACAGAGATAAGGCTTGGGTAAGACTCTCTGTCAGAGAGTCAGTAGACTCAATGAGCTGAATAGCCCCTTCTGCAACGTAGAACTTCTATGATTCTTCCACCAAGAGCTATAACAACACTTATTTACTGCCTTAAAAACTTCTTAGGCACTATATAAACATCATAAAATGAAAACTGGTACAAGGCACATTACAACCTAGTAGGCTAAGTTACCAAAATCTTGATCGGTAAGCTAGGTTTTGAAGAATGTCTTAAAGGAGGAAGTGGAGGTGGGGATGTTTAGGGAGTGAATTCTGGAACTTCAGGCTTTAGCAGCTGAAAGTGGGGCAGGCAATGAAGTGATTAAAATCAGGGATGCTTCTTATTCTGGAGAAACCACAGCAATTCTCCCTCCAGCACCGGTGTGTGAGTTGGCAAAAGAATCAAATTGGCATTCTGTGTGAGTAAGGCTGTCATGCTCCCCTGTTCTGGTCAATGGGATTGCATTCAGAGAGTGCCAGACATGCATTCTGTTACAGCTCCAGACGTGCACAGCACACTAAATTCTGCTCAATGGGCATCCTCCTGAGAACAAAAGAGGAAGTAACTTGTCAGTCAACGCAGCGAGAAATTAGGAAGAAAACTACATTTTTCTCTTGCTATTAAGTTGCCTCTACATCCCCCCTCACATCCAAGCAACAATAGCTTCAGGTACAGTTTAAGAGAGAGCTGATTAATCAGCCCAAGGGAACACAGTAGCTAGCCATGTTTCGACATCAAAACTATTGTCTTTCTCTCAATGATTGGCTGTTCGGCAAATGCCAGTTCCCTCACAGTTATTTATTTGTGTCTCATGTGGGTAGTGTCTTTGTTATCGATTTTGCTATTTAAAGATCAGAATATATCTGCTGCGTCAGTAGGTGTCGATGCTCCGCATCTCCCCTGACATTCTTTCCTCAGGTTAGATCTGCAGAGTGATACAGGCAGACTGAAGGTTGATCTAATGTAGAAACAGAAAAAGGCTGGAACAACTCAGCAGCTCTGACAGCTACTGTGAAGAAATAAACAGTGAACATTTCCAGCCCATCTGACTCTTCCTCAGAGCTGAAGAGAAGGAGAAATGTGATGGGTTTTATGTTGCTGACAAGGGAGGGTGGAGCAAAAATAGAAGGATTTTAAGTTAATCTTATTGTCACAAGTAGGCTTACATTAACACTGCAATGAAAGTACTGTGAAAATCCTCTCGTTGCCACACTCTGGTGCCCGTTGAGAGAGAATTTAGCATGGCCAGTGCATTAACCAGAACATCTTTCAGACTGTGGGAGGAAACTGGAGCATTCAGAGGAAACCCACGCAGACACAGTCTGCCTGTATCACACTGCAGATCTAACCTGAGGAAAGAATGCCAGATAGTGACCCAAACCAGGAATCGAACCATCCCTGGCGTTATGAGGCAGCAGAGCTAACCACTGCACCACAGTGCCACCCTCAAACATAGGCTGGAGGTCAGGAAGGACAAAATGACTAGGATGCCAAGGGCACAGTCAAAAGGAATGACAGTGATAGTGACTGAAGCAAGTGTTAACAGGAACATAAAGGTCAAGTTGTTAAATGTGTTAACAGCAGAACAAGGTCAGTACTTACTGAAAGCAAAATATGAAAATAAGATATAAACGAACACTTATTGATGGCAAGAGGGAAGGGAGTGAAAAAATATCAAAACGAGAGACAGAGTTCATGGTCTGAAACTATTGAACTGCTGTTGTGGGCTGAATGAGTTTCTTCTATAAGTGTAATAATTCTGTGGCTGAACATTAAGCCCAGAAAGCTGTGAAGTGCCTATGATGTTCCAGTGATGTGTCACTTCACTGAAACATTAAAGCAGGTCTATTTTATATAATACATATATCTATATATATATATATATATATCCATTCATACAATAGGAGACCATTTGCACCAATAACAATCTCACCCAGAAATTATCTTTGTAATCCCACGTTTACCCTGCTGGTCCCCTGACACAAAGAGGCAATTTTGCATGGCCAATCCACCTAAATTGCACATTTTTGGAGGAATCTAGAACACCCAAAGGAAACCCATGCAGACATGGGGATAATGTGCAACCTCCACACAGACAACGAGGTCGGAATTGAACCCGGGCCCCTGGTGCTGTGAGGCAACAGTACTAACCACGTGCTGCTCATTTCTGATCTTGCTTTTGCTTATTTTGCTAATTAAATCTGCACCTCCTGTTATCAATCTTTCATTGACTCAAAATTGTTTCTGCTCATTTGCTCTCCCCCATGAATTTAACCTCTGCTTAATCTCCCTTCAGAGAACCCCACAGCCAAGGACAGAAATATGAGGATGAAGGCAAGATTGGTGGAAAGGAACAGGATGTTCAGGGTCTGGTTTGCAGATTGAGTGATGGTGTTCTGCAAAATGGTCACCTAGTCTGCAGTTAGCCTTGCCCAATATAGAGAAAATCGCACTGTGAGCAATAGACAAAATTGAAAGAAGCACAAGTGAATCGATGTTTCACCTGAAAGGAGTGTTTGAGCCCTTAGACAATGAGGAGCAAAGTAGTAAATGAGCAGGTGCTACACCTCCTCTGATTTCATGAGAAGGTGCCGTGGGAAAGGGATGAGGTGTTGGAGGTAAGGGAGGATTGGGGCAGGCTCTCACGGAGGGAATGGTGCCTTCACAATCCTCACAACCGAGGTGAGGAGAGGATGTGCTTGGTGGTGGTAGATTGCCCTATTTAGTTACTACCAGTTCTGCCTGTGGGACTGAATAATTAGTGTTGTCCATGATATCCAGTTAATCGATTCTTTTCCACATCTTTCTCCACTTTATGGCCCACACAGTGGTACAGTGGTTAGCACTGCTGCCTCACAGTGCCAGGGACATGGGTTCGATTTCCAGCTTAAATCACTGTTTGTGTGGAATCTGTATGTTCTCCCCGTGTGTGCGTGGGTTTCCTTTGGGTGCTCTGTTTCCTCCCACAGTCCGAAAGACATGCTGGTTAGATGCATTGGCCATGCTAAATTTTCCCTCAGTGTACCCAAAAAGATGCCAGAGTGTGGCGACTAGGGAATTTTCACAGCAACATCATTGCCACGTTAATGTAAGCCTACTTGTGACACTAATGCAAGAAATATGCTGAAGTTCATCAAAGGAAAGGGAAAGATTTACAGTGGAGAGGAATGATTTTGTGTCCCATCAAGCCACAAACAGCTGTTATATTACCAGCTGGGAGTAAATTAACAGATAGAAATACTCTAACTGTTAGAAAGCTGAAGTTAAAAAAAATACTTTCATAGGCTGAAAGATAGATTATGGGAGGGAAAAAAAAGACAAATTATCAGAACTGAATTAAGGTATGTGGTTAGGGTATGGCAGATGGAGTTTCGGTTTCCATCTAACTTGGCAATACCTGACTTGATGTGATCATAGGGTGCCAGTAATAGAAAAATCATCCAGTCCTCATACTGAAGATTCGGCACCGTGATTGCAACAAAATGAAATGAAGAGTGAAATGGGCCATAGATTAATAGCTGTTGCGCGCTGAGTTAGCTCATCTCATTCAGGATTGTAATAGGAGTGCTCACATTAACCTTTGCATCCTTGTGTCAAGGAGGGTCGAAGTCAGTCAGTGTTTCCATGGCTAACCATTAACTGCTGCTGGAAAGCAACATACCTAACTTCAGCTGAGCACAGGATTGTATTGGACACGATTGCAATATTTTTCAGGTCTTAAATTCTACCAGTTTGTTTTTTTTCTTGCCCACAAAGAATGAACAGTTGCAGCATAATGAGGACAACAAGGCACAAAATTATGGAATCCTACAGTGTAGGAAGAGGCCATTCAGCCCATTGAGTCTGCACTAAACTCTCCAAAAGAGCTTCTTACCCAAACCCACCCCCATTCCCCATAACCATGCACATTCATCTAATCACTTGAACCTACATATCCTTGGACATTAGGAGGCAATTTAGCATGACAAATGTACCTAACCAACACATCTTTGAATGGTGGGAGGAAACTAAACTACTGTGCAGAGACAGGAAGAATGTGCAAACTTCACACAGTCACTCAATGCCAGGAATCAAACCTGGTTCCCTGGCACTGCAGGACAGTAGTGCTAATCACTATGCCACCATGTCGCATATGGGGCCTTTGTGAACAATGTGATAAGTATATATCTTTTTTAACAAATGAGTGTTGAGGATTGAGAAATAAACAGATGAAGGGCATAACAAATCCAATACAGAACAAAAAAATGGAGAAAGGGAATGAAAGATTGGGTTAATGGAGAAAGCGAAAAAAAACCTGATAAATAAACAAAAATATATAACAATAACATTTGAACTTTTTAAAAATCTCGAAAAACAATTCACAACCTGAGGAATGAGATTCCACAGTTATACTTGTCTACTTCTTGGGGCAATCATTAACAAATGTCACATCATGGACTGACAGTATTAATTACTGGACAATCTTCTGTGGCAAACCTGGGACAATTAACGTGAGGAGATGGTAACTTCATGAAACACAAGGGGTGGAACTTTCCCTTACCGTCCGCCACAGGAATCGTAACTGGGCTGGGGCGGATCATCGAAAGGTCCATTGACCTCAGGCAGGAATTCCCGGTCTTGGAGCGAGTGTGGCCGGAAAATCCCGCCCCCTGGTGAGAGTGAGGGTGAGATGCCATTCTCGTGAAGTTTAAAATGGAGCAAAGCAAATTATCCAGCAGCTTGTGTTGATTAATAATTCATGGGGCATCTATTCCTCACTGCTGACCACTTTTCACATTTAATAATAAAGAGATGTTTTGCTCAAAAGTCATTATTCTGTCAGTAAAATTTGGCTTTCAATTTCAACGCAAAAAAAACTTCTAATGGAAAATTATTCCCTGCATTACATAATGAATATAATTACTGTTAAATACAATATTTAATTAGGCTTTAATAACTGTTTTGTATTCTGTCTCGTGATGGCCTTAAATATCCTGTCACAGATGTCACTAGTGTGTATCCAGAGTATTTAAGCAATTGCGATTAGAATCTAAACTATTTTTAAATGATTCAAAAGGGTCTAATTAAATGTTTTCAGATGTCAGACTGGTGTTAATGTTTTAGTTGTGATAATGATTGAATAATTTATAATAATCATGAGGATTTTACCAGCTTTGATGGGAAAATTGTACTTTGTTTCACCAATAAATTTTAATACTGGAGAACTGATCAGATACAACAGAGGGTCTGTGCTTTCCTATTTACAAGGAGTAGGCTTTCTGAGTCTATAAATTGGTGCTGGATTGAATAGAAGTCCTAAGTACAACCCTGAACCATCCATTACCATTGAGGAGTGCAGGTAATCTGAGTGATAAAATGTGTGGATATAAAATGGCATTTTCCTTTATCACTGATGTTATGTCTTGTAAGACTAATGTCTGTGTGATTAGTCATAGAATCGCTACGGTGCAGAAGTAGGCAATTCAGCACATCAAGTCTACACCGACCACATTCCCAGCCATTAACCCCACATATTTACCCTGCCAATCCCCCTGACACTAGGGTCAATTTAACATGGCCAGTCATATGACATACTGTGGTGTCACCCAGAGACATCACAGGTTTTTAAATCTCTCTTCCGTAAGACCGTAATATCATAACATACAGAGGAAGCATTGGGTCATTCGACTCATCAAGTCTGCTCTGCTATTCAATAATAGCTGATACGTTTCTCAACCCCATTCATCTACCTTTCAGTGTAACCTTTGATCCCCTTACCAATCAAAACCTTTCTACCTCTGAATTAAATGCCCTCAAGACCTGGCCCCCACAGCTTCTTTGGCAATGAATTCCAAAAATTCACCTGCTCTGCTGAAGGAATTCTTCCTCATCTTGGCCCTGAAGGGTTCTACCTCTTTACTCTGAGGTTCTGTGCTTGGATCTTTGTCTCTCCTACTAATGGAAACATCTTCCCTATGTCCACTCTGTCGAGACCTTTCAGTATTCTGTAACTTTCATTGAGATTCTCCTTCATTCTTGTAAACTTCATTGAGCGCAGGATTCAATGGTAGACTTCAATCAGGCAACATCTTGTAAATAAGGCTGTATTGATTTGTTTAAATAACCAATGATCTGGTGACTCAGAAATCCTTTGTCTTCATTACCATATTGGTCAGAACCAATTGTTCATAACCAACAGCTTATAACAACAATTTGTCACACGTTAGATAAAATCTCAGCCACACTAATATCTGTTCAAAATCTGAGATTACTGGCCACCATAGTTGTTCACCCATATATTCTTTTTCCACTAGAAGATTCCTGTGGCTGCATTTATAATGTGCTTTAATTATTTAATTAATAACACAATTATATTATACAAATTCATTATTTTGCTCATTTTCATTCATTTACTGGATGTGGACATCACTGGCTAGACTAGAATTTATTGCCCATCCCTAGTTGCCCTACAGAAATAGTGGTGAGCTGCCTTTTTGAACCATTGAAATCCCTGAAGTATAGGTACACCCACAGCGCTATTAGGAAGCGAGTTACAGGATTTTGACTCGGTGACTTTGGAGGGGTAGCAATATATTTCCAAATCAGGATGGTGAGTGGCTTGGAGAGGAACTCCCAGGTGGCATTGTTCCCAGGCATTGACTGTCCTTGTGGATAATAGTGGTTGTGGATTTGGAGTGTGTTGCCTCAGGAAACTTGATGAGTTCCTGCAGTGCATCTTGTAGATGTTATACACAACTGAGACTGTTTTTTGGTGGTGGAAGGATTAGATGTTTGTGGAAGGAGTGGCAATCAAGCAGGCTGCTTTGTCATGGATGGTGTCAGGCTTTTTGAGTGTTGTGGGAGCTGCATTTATCCAGGCAAGTGGAGAGTATTCCATCACATTTCTTACATGTGCCTTGTAGATGGTGGACATGCTTTGGAGAGTTAGGAGGTGAGTTACTCACTACAGATTTTCCAGCCTCTGACCTCTTCTTGTAGTTACAGAATTTTTATGTGTAGCCCAGTTCAGTTTCTGGTCAATGGTAACCTCCAGGATATTGATAATAGGGGATTCAATAACGATAATGCCATTGAATGTCTGGGGTATAGTTTCCATCTTGTTAGAGATAGTCATTGCCTGCCAGTTGTGTAGCACAGTTTTTACTTGCCACTTGTTAACCTAAGTCTGGATATTGTCCAGGTCTTGCTGCATTTGGACATGGAAAGTTTTAGTATCTGAGGAGTCATGAGAATCAATGAACTTTCCCACTTCTGGTCTTATGATGTAAGGAAGGTCATTGATGAAGCAGCTGAAGATGGCTGGCCCTTGGACACTTCTCTGAGGGCTTCCTGCAGTGATGTCCTGGAGCTGAGATGATTAACTTCAACAACCTCAACCATCTTCCTTTGTGTCAAGTATGACTCTAACCAGCAGAGGGTTTTTACCCTGATTCCCATTGACAACAATTTTGCTCTGGATCCTTATGCCACATCAGGTCAATGCCTGCCTTGATATCAAGGACAATTCCTCTCCCCACACTTCTGGAATTCAGCTCTTTTATCCATGTTTGCGCTAAAGTTCTAATGAGGTCAAGAGCTGAGTGACACTGGTGGAACACTGGTTTGACAGCACTATGAAGAACACTTCCATCTTTTTACTAATAATCAAGAGTCGATTAATGGATGGTAATTGGCTGTATTAGATTTGTCCTGTTTCTTGTTTGCAGAACATACTTAGACAATTTTTCATTGTGTAGATGCCAGTGTTGTAGCTGTATTGGAACAGTTTGGATAGGCACATGATAAGTTCTGGAGCACAAGTCCTTAGTACTATTGTCAGAATATTATCAGGGTCCTTATTCTTTGCAGTATTTAGCATCTTCAGCCATTTCCTGATATCACATGGAATGAATCATAGTTGACTATTGTAACCTGCATTGTGAGGACCTCCAGTGAAGGCTGAGATGGATCATCCACTCGGCACTTCTAGCTGAAGAATCTTGCAAATGTTTCAGCCTTACCATTTGCACTGATGTGCTGGGACCTCCATCATTGAGGATAGGGGTATTTGTGGAGTCTCCGTCTCAATTGAATCGATTAATTATCCACCACCATTCACGGCTGAATGTGGCAGGATTGCAGAGCTTAGATCTGATCCATTGGTTATGGAATCACTTAGCTCTATTACTTGTTGTTTATGCTGTTTGATATGGAAGCAGTTCTGTTTGGTAGCTTCACCAGGTTGACACTTCATTTTTAGATACGCCTGGTGCTGCTCCTGGCATTCCCTCCTACAGTCTACATTGAAGCAGGGTTGATCCCCTGGCTTTGCAGCAATGGAATATTGACGGGTAAGTGCCAGGCTTTGAGGTTAGAGATTGTGATTGAATACAATTTGCTGTGACTGGTGGCCCACAGTGTCTCATGTATGCCCAGTCTTGAATTGCTAGATCTGTTTGATATCTATCACTTTTAGCACAGTGATAGTGCCAATATGAAGGTCTTCACAAGGATAGTGCAGTGGTCACTCTTACCAATAATGTTATAAACAGATGCATCTGCGAGAGGTAGGTTGGTGAGGATGAGGTTGAATATGTTGTTCCCTCTTGTTGGTTCTTTCGCCTCTGCCACAGTCCCGTCTAGCAGCTTTGTCTCTTAGGACCAGGCCAACTTTGTCCATGGTTGTGCTACTGAGCCATTCTTGGTGATGGATATTGAAGTCCCCCATCAGAGTACATTCTGCACCTTCAGTACTTCCTCCAAATGATGTTCAACATGGAAGAATACTGCTTAATTAGCTGAGCAGAACGGTACATAATAATCAGCAGGAGGATTCCCTACCTATGTTTGACCTGGTGCTTATGAGGGTTCATGGGGTCCAGAGTCAACCTTGAAGACAGCACCCTCCCAACTGTATACCACTGTTCCACACCATCTCTGCTGAAACTGTCCGGCTGGTGGGACTGGACATATCTAGAATTGCTGACGGTTATCATTATCTGTAACATATGATTCCATAATGTGCTAGGCTGTTACTTGACTTCTTGTGGTCTCTGTGGCAGTTTGATACAATTGAGTGGCTTGCTAGGACAATTAAAAGTCAACCACATTGCTGTGCGTTTGGAGTAGGCCAGACCAGGTAAGGGTTGGCACATTAGTGAACTGGATAGATTTTTATGATAATTGTTCCATTGTCATCATAAGACTCAATTCCAAGTGTTTTCAACTGAATTCAGATTTCACCATCTGCCTTGATGGGATTCGAACCTGGGGCCCCCAGAACAATACCCTGGTTTGACAGCACCGATCTAGCTACAATACTTCTGCATCACTGCATGTCCTGCAAAATTTGAACACTGGTTCAACATGCTTTCTGATTTAAAAAGAAGTCTGGTTCTTTTTCCATCATCAGTAATTGAAATTTCTAATATTCAAACTAAGTGTGTAAACAAAATAAGCTAAAGTTAACTTAACAAGAATTCCTTTGCCTGCTTTCACTCTCATTTAACAATTATTGGCAAAAGCTGCAGCTTCTCTTCTTTCCCATGTAACATTACCTTCAAAATGCCCTAGGATCTATAACTGTCCTCCTTCTCCTCTTCTTTATCCTCATACTTCATTTGGCACAACATCCACAGATATTGGACATCTTCCACATGTACACTGGCTTCACCACTTGCCTTGATCCAGCCAGTGGCTTCGAGTAATCAAGCTACTTGGCTGACATTCAGTCTTGAATGAGCCCCAATTTATTTCAGCTAGACATCCAATTTGATCCCAACTTCTGATCCTACATCCTTTCCAAACCTGCTTCAGCCCATCTGCTGCTCTAACTCCCATCTATGTCTTAATCAGTTCCATCTCAACTTTTTTGCTTCTGTCGCGGCAATTTTCCCAACTTCTACTTGCTGTAAATATTATTCTATTCAAGCCTGTATTCAGTTCAGTTTTTTTTTATTCATTCATGGAACATGGGCGTCACTGGCTGGCCAGCATCTATAAAGTTAATTTATTAGTCACAAGTAAGGTGCTGCAATGAAGTTACTGTGAAATTTCCCGAGTTGCCATAGTTTAACGCTGTTCGGGTCAATGAACCTAACCAGCACGTCTTTCAGAATGTGGGAGGAAACAAGAGAAAACATACGCAGACATGGGGGGAAAATGCAAACTTCCACAGACAGTGACCCAAGCAGGGAATTGAACCTGGGTCCTTGATGCAGTGAGGCAGCAGTGCTAACCACTATGCCATCTCCCATTTATTGCCATTCCTAGTTAGCCCTTGTTCAGAGAGAAGTTGAGAGTCATTGCTGTGGCTCTGGAGTCACATGTAGGCCAGACCAGGTAAGGATGGAAGATTTCTTTCCCTAAAAGAAATTTGTGAACCATTTTTTTTTGACAATCAACAGTGGTTTTGTGGACATTGGTAGATTCCTAATTCCAGATATTTTTTATTGAATTCAGATTCCACCATCTGGCATGGTCGGATTCGAACCTGGATTCCTAGAATATTAGTTGAATTTTTAGAGTTACCACTAGGCCATTACCTCTTCACTTTGTTCATCATCTTTGTCCTTGTTAAACTATGGTGAGTCTTGGCTACTAAAGTTTCAGGTTTTAAAATTCTTATCCTTTTGTTTAAATTGTTTCCTGATCTTATTGTTGTCTATCTTTAGACTCCATCTTCACCTTTCTTACCAAACTCTCAATTCTTGTTCTATGACTTCCCTGTTTGTCATACCGTTAGTGTCCATACCTTTGTAGTATTTCTCTAAACCTCTCTGCCACACCTCCTCCCTCTCCTCCTTCAAAGATCCATCCTGAAAGCTAAGTCAGCTTTTGATGCTAAAGGGAGTTTTTTCACACAGAGGGTGGCGGGGATATGGAATATGCTGCCAAGTAAAGTGGTGGGGGCAGGCACTCTGGAGTTATTTAAGAAATACTTAGATGGGCACATGAACAGAATGGGAATGGAGGGGTATAGAAAACTGATTTAAAATAGGGATCATGAGCCTTGGGAGTCCCTGGGAAGTGTGTAAATAGATGATGATATTGATGTATTTGTTTTTATCCTACAGGTGCTTTGGTCCACCTTGTTGTCTAACAAGGGGCGTACACGCGATGGGTCGTGAGAGGACTGCTCTTGGATCTTTTTCGAGAGTATCCTAGTGCTTCACGTCGTTAGCTTGACCTGCCCATTTGATGGGCAACACGACAGTGCAGTGACTATCGCTGTGCTGTGCAGATACATAGATTTGGGCCTGTGTCTGTGGGAGTTTGCGCATTCTCCTCGTGCTCGCGTGGGTTTTCTCCGGGAGCTCCGGTTTCCTCCCACATCCCAAAGATGTGCTCTTAGGCTAATTGGCAAAACAAATTCTCCCTAAATTGTCTCAAATTTGGTTTTTAATCCAGAGATCTATAAACATGGACAGGGATCATGGGTAGAGGTGAGAACATCGGGGTGGCGGCTCGGGCTCGTTGGGCCGAAGGGCCTGCTTCCCGTGCTGTTTTGTTCTTTGTTCTTTGTTTGTTCAATCAGTTATGAGAGCATCTTCTTCTTTGTTGGCATCCTTTTTTCATATTACATGCTGTGAACTGCCTTAGACACGATGGCACACTGGTTAGAGCTACTGTCTTGCAGTATCAGGTACCCAGGTTCAGTTCTGGCTTTGGATGATTGTCTGTGTGGAGTATACACGTTCAACCCCTCTCTGCGTAGGTTTCCTCCCACAGTCCAAAGATATGCAGATTAGGTAGGTTGGCCATACTAAATTGCCCCTTATTGTCAGTGTGATTAGAGGGTAATTACGTATGATAATGAAGATAGGGAATGGGTGGGATTGTTGTTGGTGCAGGCATGGTGGGCTGAATGCCTTCCTTCTGTACTGTAAGGATTTTATGATCTTTCCATATTTAAAACAAAATATAAAAATACTAGTTTCATTATGAAGATTGCTGATAGAATTAAAGCAGAGCTATGAAATGGATGACCCAAAACCAGTTACCATGTGAACACATTACGTCGGCAGGATTAACAGCAAGGGTAGAGCTGATTAACTCTAAGTAAGAAGACATCAAATGTCATCTATCAAACCTCAAAACAGAGATGTTTGAAATACATGGCAGGTCCGGCGACATCTCTGGAGAGAGGATTAACATTTCACATCAATGACCTTTCTTTAGAACTGAATCTAAAATGTTAACTCTGTTGCTCAACAGATATTGCCTGGCGAACTCAATGTTTCCAGAATTTTCGATATCTATTTCAGATTTTCAGTGTTCGTGGTCACTTGACGTTCGACCAGACTGAGATAGGTTATTTGAATCCAAGGAAGGCTTGGCACTGTGAGATGCTTTTTGGCGGATGATTCATTACTGGCACATAACATGAGATGCATATGGTCTTAGAACTGCAGTTTGTCATCGGTTTGGTTTTGCCAGTAACAGTGAAAATTATGTCATTTATCATTAATTTCACAACTCCTCTGGACTCCATTCTGTAATGACGTTTCTCAGTCCCCATCATATTGTATTCATCACAGTTATGTGGAGGGGACATAGTCATACATTTCTCTTGGGAAATATAATTGGTAAGACAACCATGGAATATAAATTGCATTGTTAGTGGATTCAAACATCCTGCTATCAACTGTGTACACACAATGAAATTAGACGTGAATACAGGTGCACTAACTTTCAAAGGAATTGTTCACTACTATTACCACCCTTCCTGTTATTTGTGATGTCTAAGTCAGGAGCACATTTGCCTGTGAATCATGAGGTTCTTGCTTCAAGATGCATGCTAGGTCTTAAGCACAAAAATCAAAGGTGATGGCGGGAATTTTACCACGCCCCCCTCAAGCCATGGAGGTTAGAGGGGGCGAGGGGCGGACAATGAGAAGTTCCATTGACCTCGGGTAGGATTTTATGGTTTTGGAATGGACCAGACAATAAAATCCCGCCTAGTATGTCTGCGCTGTGTTGAAGGAGTGCAGCATTGTCACAGTTAGTATTTTTGTTTCTGATATGAAACCAAGTCCCACCTGCCGGCTCAGGTGAAAATGTGTTTTTTTATTCATTCATGGGGCATTGGTGTCACTGGCTGGCCAGCATTTATTGTCCATCTTTAGTGGTCAATAGACCATTTCAGAGGGCAATTGAGAGTCAACCACATTGTGTGGCTCTGGAGTCACATGTAGACCAGACTGGGTAAGGACAGCAGATTTCCTTCCCTGACGAACATTAATGAGCCAGATGGGTTTTTCTGACAATTGTTTTATTGAATCGGTAGATTCTTAATTCCAGGTATTTGTTATTGAATTTGAATTTCACTATCTGCTCTGGCGGGATTCGAACACAGAACATGAGCTGAGTTCCTGGATTAATAGTCTAATAAAAATAAAAAGTAAACGTTTTGAAAAATTTCAGACTCGAGCAGCATACCCATAACCCTGTCTGCATCCCAATCGCACAATGCAGCAGTCGCTGTTTAACTTTAAAGTTTACCACCACGACATCATCTCCCTAAAATAAAATATGCCATGGTACCATATCAAAGAAGCACAGTGGAATTCTCTGTGATTCCTTGGTGAATGTTGCTCCTTCAATTGATATCACGAAAAGGACAGATTTTACTGTCTCTATCACATTGCTATTTGAGGGAGATTGTTGTGCACAAATTATTTGCTGTGTTTCCTACATCACAACAGTGGCACAGTGGTTAGTATTGCTGCCTTATTGCACCAGGGGCCCGGGTTCAATTCTAGCCTCGGATGACCGTCTGTGTGACGTTTGCATGATCTCCCCATTTCTGTGTGTGTTTTCTCTGGGTGCTCCTGTTTCCTCCCACAGTTCGAAAGACATGGTAAGGTGCATTGGCCATACTAAATTCCCCCTCAGTGTATCCAAATAGTGTGGTGACTATGGGATTTTCATAATAACTTCATTGCAGTGTTAATGTAAGCCTACAAATAAATAAACATTAAAGTTAGACAGTGAATGCTGCATTGTGTGGTTGGGATGCAGGCAGGGTTATGGGAATTATCTATTTTCCCACGACATGCTGCTTGTGTCTGTAATTTTTCAAAACGTTTACTTTTTATTTACAGCAAACATTTATACATTTGGATCTCCTATATGCATTTGGAGCTTCTCCTCCTCCCAGCTATCAAGAAATCCCTACAGTGCGGAAAGAACCCATTCAGCCCGTTGAGGCTGCAATGACAAAATCCCACTCAGCCCTTATTCCATAACCGTACATTCTTACTCTGCTAGTTCCCCTGACGCTTAGGGGCTATTTAGCATGGCCAAGCTACTTAACTCCAGCATGCCTTTCAGACGAGAGGAAACTGGAGTACTTAGTGGAAATCCAGGCAAACATGGGCAAAATGTACAAATTCCACACAGTCACCCAGGTCCATAGCGCTGTGAGGCAGCAGTGCTAACCAATGTGCCACCTTTCATTGATTAATACTAAAGATGTAGTGGATGTGGCAGCTATAGTTCCTGATGGAGGAACTGGTTGAGTAAGGGAACCATGGTTTACTAAAAAAGTTAATTCGCTGGTTAAAAGGAAAAAGGAGGCTTATGTCAGGATGAGGCTTGAAGGCTCCGTTAGTGCACTGGATAGCTATAGATTAGCCAGGAGGGAGCTAAAGAGTGAGTTGAGGAGAGCTAAAAGGGGACACGAGAAGACTTTGGCTGATAAGATTAAGGAGAATCCTAAAGCTTTCTTTAGATATGTTAAGAATAGAAAATTGGTTAGAGCAAGATTAGGGCCAGTTATGGACAGCAGTGGGAAGTTGTGTGTGGAGCCTGAAAAGATTGGAGAGGCACTGAACAAATATTTCTCTTCGGTATTCACGCAGGGAGATGTAAATGTAGTTGTGGAGAACACTGGGATACAGGGTTGCAAACTGGAAAGTATTGAAGTAGATAAGGATGATGTGCTAGATATTCTTGAGGGTTTGAAGTTAGATAAGTCCCCTGAGCCGGACGGGATTTACCCTAGGGTTCTCTGGGAGGTGAGAGAGGCGATTGCAGAGCCTCTGGCTCTGATCTTCAGGTCGTCGTTGGTTACGGGTATAGTGCCGGAAGACTGGAGGATAGCGAATGTGGTCCCATTGTTCAAGAAGGGGAAGAGAGACTTTCTGGGGAATTATAGGCCAGTGAGTCTTACTTCTGTTGTGGGCAAAGTATTGGAGAGAATTATTAGGGGTAGGATTTATAGTTATTTAGAGAGAAATGAATTGATTGGGGATAGTCAGCATGGTTTTGTGAAGGGTAGGTCGTGCCTTACTAACCTTATTGAGTTTTTTGAAAAAGTGACCAAAGAGGTGGATGGGGGTAAGGCAGTTGATGTGGTATATATGGACTTTAGTAAGGCGTTCGATAAGGTGGCCCATGGAAGGCTTCTGCAGAAAATGCAGATGTATGGGATAGAGGGTGATTTAGCTAATTGGATTAGGATTTGGCTAGCTGATAGAAGACAGAGGGTGGTGGTTGATGGAAGATATTCATCATGGAGTTCGGTTACAAGTGGTGTACCTCAGGGATCTGTTTTGGGGCTCCTGCTGTTTGTAATTTTTATAAATGATCTGGATGAGGGTATTGAAGGATGGATTAGTAAATTTGCGGATGACACCAAAGTCGGAGAAGTGGTAGATAGTGAAGAGGGCTGTTATAGTTTGCAGAGAGACTTGGACAAATTGCAGAGCTGGGCCGAGAGGTGGCAAATGGAGTTTAATGCGGAAAAGTGTGAGGTAATTCACTTTGGCAGGAATAACAAATGTGTAGAGTATAGGGCTAATGGTAGGACTCTTAATAGTGTTGAAGAACAGAGGGATCTTGGTGTATATGTGCATAGATCCCTGAAAGTTGGCAATCAAGTCGATAAGGTTGTTAAGAAGGCATACGGAGTCTTAGCTTTTATTGGTAGGGGGATTGAATTTCGGAGCCGCAACGTCATGTTGCAACTGTACAAAACTCTAGTGCGGCCGCACTTGGAGTATTGTGTGCAGTTCTGGTCCCCACATTATAAGAAAGATGTGGAGGCATTGAAGAGGGTACAAAGGAGGTTTACCAGGATGTTGCCTGATATGGAAGGCAGGTCTTATGAAGAGAGGCTGAGGGATTTGAGGTTGTTTTCGTTAGAAAGAAGGCGGCTAAGAGGAGACCTTATTGAAACATATAAGATGATTAGAGGTTTAGATAGGGTGGACATTGATAGTCTTTTTCCTAGGATGCAGAAAGCTAGCACGAGGGGAAATAGCTTTAAATTAAGGGGTGGTAGTTATAGGACGGATGTCAGAGGTTGGTTTTTTACCCAGAGGGTGGCAAGGGTATGGAATGCCCTGCCTGTTGCAGTTGTAGATGCGCCAAGTTTGGTGGCGTTTAAGAGGTTAGTAGATAAGTTTATGGAAGAAAAGGGAATGGTTTAGGTTAGAGGGTCATTGCTTTTTCCTAATTGGTCGGCGCAACATCGAAGGCCGAAGGGCCTGTTTTGCGCTGTAATGTTCTATGTTCTATGATGGGCCCACATTCATTGCCCTCACACCTTGGAATAGAAAAGAGAATCAGGTTTTGAAGGGTTAGCCTCTGAGCAAGTATTCAACTTTCTGTCCTACAAGTCTGAAGGTGGTAGGAATAGCTGACTGTCGCAGGATAGAAGCAGTGTGGATGCTCCCGAGATAGTAGACATTCACTGGAATTTTTTTTTATGTGTTTGTACAGACTACTTGAAGACTGAATAGTAATCCTTGCGTTGCAGTATCACTGTGGGGGCTAACAGAATCACTTGTATGTGCTCAATGTTACAGAGTACCATTGAAGGGTCCTCCATACTGGAAAACCTAAATGTATTTTATGGTGGTCTTCCCTCCTTCTTTAGACAGTCTCTGTAACCACCTGGATATTTCTGTGAGTGACAACTTGTGGCACTTTGTTGATGTCACTGGTTTCCACCTGGATGGAATGAAGTACAACTTCACAAGCACTGGGAGGGCCATCCTTGCCCTGCTTTGAGGTGCAAGGTTATCACTATAACTCCAGACTGCCTCCTTTGTGAATGGCACACCTCCTGAGGAATTGCTCCTGGCTCATCCCAACATGTAAATAATGCAAAGCCCTTCTTTCTCTCTCTCTTTTCAGAGGTTTCTCCTTTCTGTCTCCCCCTTTTGCCTGACAGAAAGAGTATGACTGCTATGTCTGCCCCATAACAATGCAGGGCAATGGTATTTTCCACCCTTTTGGTAGTCATCAAACCTTTCAAATTGCTCTAATAATTCATCATAAATCCTCCACAAACTTTGCCTGATCGCATATAGATCAAGCGCGTCTCAGCTGCAACCTACTGGGTGACCCTTTAATCAGCCCCAGGACAGGAATCATCTCCCTGCATAAAGCATCCTGTATCTGGGGTGAATGAGAATGCTGTTTCCTATACATTCATTGATTAAATTTGTTACCCTGGCGCTCCACCTTTTGTGAACCTCTGTGACCCTCTCTGATCCCACACGTTCAGCAGCTTTGGGTGCAAGCCACTCCATCGCTATGACTTGAACAGGCTAGGAGAGTGGGCAAAAGAAGCAGCAGATGGAATATAATGTGTGAGGTTATGCACTTTGGAAGGAGGAATGGAGGCATAGACTATTTTCTATATGGGAAAATGCTTAGGAAATCAGAAGTACAAAGGGACTTGATATCCTTATTCAAGATTCTCTTAAGGTTAATATGCAGGTTCAGTTGGCAGTTAGGAAGCAAATGCAATGTTAGCATTCATATCGAGAGGGTTAGAATGTAAGAACAGGGATGTACTGGTGAGTCTAACCCCATGGTTGGTAAATTGATGGAGGAGATTTTGAGCGACAGGATTTATGAACATTTAGAGAAGTTTAGTATGCTCAATAGTAGTCAGTATAGCTTTGTCAAGGCAAGATAATGCCTTATGAGCCTGGTTGAGTTCTTTGAAAATGTGACTAAATACATTAACAAAGGAAGAGCAATAGATGTGATTTATATGGACTTCAGCAAGGCGTTCGATAAAGTCCCCCTTCCAAGACTCTTGAGAAAGTGAGAGGGCATGGGATCTAAGGGGCTGTTGCCTTGTGGATCCAGAACTGGCTTGCCCGCAGAAGGCAGAAGGTTATAGATTGGTCTTTTTCTGCATGGAGGTCAGTCACCAGTGGAGTGCACTAGGGATCTGTTTTGGGATCCTTGTTGTACATAGTTTTCATAAATGACCTGGATGAGGAAATGGAGGGATGGGTTGGTAAGTTTGCTGATGACTTGAAGGTTGTGTTGTTGTAGATAGTTTGGAGGGATGTCAGAAGTTGCAGCGTGACATAGATAGGATGCAAGACTGGGCGGAGAAATGGCAGAGGAACTTCAACGCGGATAAATGTGTAGTGGTCCAATTTGGCATGTCAAATGAGATGAAGGAGGACACTATCAATGGTAAGACTCTTAGCAATGTTGAGAAGCAGAAGGACCTTTGGGTCCGGGTCCATAGGACTCTTAAATCGGCCTCGCAGGTAGAGGATATGGTTAAGAAGGCGAACGGTATACTGGCTTTTATCAGTCGAGGGATTGAGTATAGGAGTCGGGAGATAATGCTAGAGCTTTATAAGACCCCAGTCAGACCCGTCTTGGAGTACAGTGCTCAGTCTGATCACCTCATTACAGGAGGGATGTGCAAGCTATTGAAAGAGTGCAGAGGAGACTTACAAGGATGTTGCCTGGATTGGGTGGCATGCCTTATGGAGGATAGGTTGAGGGAGATCGGTCTTTTCTCCTTAGAGTGACAAAGGATGAGAGGTGACCTGATAAAAGTGTATAAGGTATTGAGAGCTATAGATCAGGTGGATTCTCAGAGGCTTTTTCCCAGGGCTGGAATGGTTGCTGCGAGAGGACACAGGTTTAAAGGTGCTGGGGAGTAGGTACAGAGGAGATATCGGGGTAAATTTTTTATTCAGAAGGTGGTGGGTGAGTGAAATCAACTGCCATCTGTGGTGGTGGAGGCAAATTCAATAGGATCTTTCAAGAGACGTCTGGATGAGTACATGGGATTTAATAGAATTGAGGGTTATAAGTAAGCCTGGAAGATAGGGAATATCATCGGTGCAACTTTTGGGCCGAAGGGCCTGTTTGTGCTGTAGTTTTTCTATGTTCTACTTCTGAGGTTGTATAAGGCTCTGCTCAGATTCTGGAGCAATTTTGGGCCCATAGCTAAGGAAAGATGTGCTGGCCTTGGAAGGGTCCTGAGGAGGTTCACAAGAATGATCCCTGGAGCTTGTCATACGAAGAATGGTTGAGGACTATGAGTCTGTACTTGTTGGAATTTAGAAGGAGGAGGGATATCTTATTGAAACTTATAGGATACAGTGAGGCCTGGATAGAGTGGATGTGGGAAACGTGTTTTCACTAATGGGAAAATCTAAAAACCAGAGGGGCCAACCTCAGGCAAAAGGACGATCCTTCAAAACAGAGTAGACAAGGAATTTCTTCAGTCAGAGAGCAGTGACTCTGTGGAACTCTTTGCTACAGAAGGGTTTGGAGGCCAGGTCCATTGAATGTCTTTAAGACAAGGTTAGATACGTTGTTGATTAATAAGGGGATCAAGGCAGGAGAACAAGGATAAGAGAAAAAAAAATCAGCCATGATTGAATGGCAGAGCAGACTTGATGGACTGAGTGACCTAATTCTGCTCCTATATCATGATCTTATGTGGGCCTTGCCAGAAGTGGTCAGCAGTGCTGCCTGAACTCTAATGCACCAGGCCGTCCAGTAATATGCAGGTTAGGTGGATTGGCTATGCCAAATTGTCCCTTTGTGTCAGGGGGATTAGTATATGCGGGATTACAGTGATTGGACCACAGTGGGATTGTTGTTGGTGCAGGCTCGATAAGCCAAACGGCCTCCTTCTGCCAACAGTGGCACCAAGTATAAGAATTTTGTGTCCATAGAAATTTAAATAAGAATGAAAAGAAGCTTTCAGCAAACGTAAGATTAATAATCCAGTTTAGAATAAAGCTGAATATCAAAAGTACAAGGAGTTCTAGAAAAGGGAATGAGAGTCAAAGAGACAATAAAAAGAAATTAGTCGCAACATAAAAGTCTTTTCAAGCATCTAAATAATTCAAGGGTGGTTGAAGGAATGAGAAGTGGTTGCGTCCCTATCTCTGGACCAGAAGCTCTGCGTTCAAGTCCCACTCTGGCACATAATGGCCATGGAAGCTGCATTCAGGATGTGGCCAGTCTGATTATCTGCCTGTTTGCTCTTTTAATATGTCTGATAGCATGTAGTAAGAGTGGGAGGTACTGGCAATTCCAAAAGTGCCAAGGGAGCACAAAGGGCAGTGCTAAGAGGTCTCTAACAGGGGGTAACTCTCCTTGTGGTGAGAGTCTGGGGAGAGTGTGGATAGCAGCACAGGAGGGGAGGGGGGTAGGTTGTGGGTGAGGAAGATATTATGAACTGGGATTGGGCGGGGGAAGGATCTCCGATCTCTGTGAGTGTCCCATAAAATTCTGCCCAATGTTAAATTGATCTTGTGCGAGATCGTGAAGAGCAATGATTCAAAGAAATGTCCAAGCACAGAAAGATCCACAGTTATTTTGAATGGTTTGAGTTGCAGTTTCAACCCTGCTGTGAAGAATGACCAATGAGTCAGGTTTACATAAAGCAATATTTATCCTCTTGATAAAAAAAAATTGAAGCAGATCCTTGAACAAATTTTCAGAAAGCAGAAGAAGGAGACTAAACCCAGAGATGAGATTGAGAAAGGAGGAATAAATAGAAATGGAATATTTTGATCACGTTCATTTGAGATAAAAGTTGTGATAATTCTGAAAAGGCCAATGGAACTGCAGACATGTATACAAAATACTGGCTGAAGTCAAAAAGTGGATGAAATGGTAACCAAAGTCAGAGGCAGCTCTCTCTCTCTATAAAGAGGAATTGTCTGATGGAATACTTTGTACCAGGATCAAAAGCAGATGTATGTTGCTGTTGAAATGGACTTACTATAGACTTAAAACAGAATGTGCCTGTCAGTAACCTCTTATTTTCCTAACCTTCAGAAAGACTTGCACTTATTTTTCCTTAAATTTCTTTATCCCATCTCTCAAATTTCACACGGTGGGCACAGTAAGAAGTCTCACAGCACCAGGTTACAGTCCAACAAATTTATTTGGAATCACGAGCTTTGGGAGCACTGCCCTCTCCTCAGGTGAGTCAAGAGCAGTGCTTCAAAAACTCATGATTCTAAATAAATCTGTTGAACTTTAACCTGGCATTGTGAGACTTCATAATATACTCACCTCAGTCCAATTCTGGTATCTTCACTTCATGAGGTGTTCCAGAGAATTACATTTATCTTTGAGAGCAATGGTTACTGATTGGTTGGTTAGTGAAGTAGCCATTTTGAATCCACACTAACATCTCCTGAGGTGAATACCAAGGTTAGCTATGCTGATGTTGGTTGGGGGAAGGATGTTGGTCAGGCCGGTCAACAGAATTTCCGATCTTTTTCCCAATCGTACTGTAGGATTTTTCAAATCCATTTTAATCATGGTAAAGTATGAAACCGGGGCTTCTAATAGAATCATTGAATGAATCAGTGGATGAAATCTTCTGTTCTGAAGCCTAGATTTGTTGGTGGAAGCAGAAGGCAGTGTGATACCCGCTGTGGGTGGAGGTGTGAATGGCAGGATAGGGGTGGAAATTGCTGGTGGTAACAGGATGGCTGGCCACTTGCAGTCTTGCATTGGTTATTATCTATGTTTTCATGCAGAGAACAGCAAATCTCGTGGGTGGGTGAGAAGTCATTGACTTCACTGTTACCTCATGGGGTTGAAGTTCCAGGCATCTTATAGAAAGCTCACCCGGTCAGCCTGCATTATCCTTTTTAACCTTGCCCAAACATAGCTTCTTCCTTCCTTTCTTAACCTTTCTTGTTCATTCTCCATGCAACTTGCACTGTACAGGCTGGCAATGACAGATAATTCCTAAAGAGGACAATAGAAACATAGAAAATAGAAGGAGTAGTAAGCCATTTGGCCCTTTGAGTCTGCTCCACCATTCATTTTGATCACAGCTGATCCTCAAACTCAATATTCTGATCCCCCCCCCCCCCCCCCCCCCCCATATCCCTTGGTCCCTTTAGCCCCAGGAGCTATAGAAAGACATTTGTAATCCAAGCTATAATCCAATCATAACATTGGATTGAACTTGCCTAAGGTAGTGGGCTTGGAAACAGTAGGGAGCTTTGGGGAAAGGGGGTGGAAAAGAGTTAAATAATGGGGAGTCATGTCAAGATAGTTGGCTAACTCACTCCTGTCACTGGATTATTTTCCCAGGCACAGATGGGGACAAAGCAGATTGGCTGCTTTGCGTCACCCAGCTGAGCAATTAATTTTCATCATTTACGTCCTAGTTAGGGACAATTTTACCAACTCGCTGGCATTTTGCTGCCATCTTAATGAAGGCAACAGACCCATGAGGCATCTCAGCCAGATAGTCCAAAATGGGACTTGCGAGCAGGAAAAGCTATCCCTGCAGCCCTAATGAACCATAGAGAATCTTCCCTTCCAATCCATGGCCTCCACTCTGCTTAATTCATTTAATGCAACCCCATCAAGGGTGCTTCCATTTTTAGGTGCCCTTGTGGTCCCCAACCTGCCTCAGCAATATCCACATTCCATAAAGATGCGACCAAGGCTCACTGGAGTGTTAGCTTGGCACGTTCTCAGCACAAAGTCATGGATTCCAGTCCTACTTTAAAATTGGAGCGTTTGATTTAGGCTGTTGTTCAGTATAATGCTGTATGTATGTGGTGCTGTTTTTTGGCTGGGATATTAAACTGTGGTCCTTTCTGTCAGTGCAGGCAGATTGTAACAGACTCCATTTATCTGAAGAAGGGCAAGGATTTTTAGTTGTATCCTACAGATTTGGGGCCTTTGGATCTGAGCAGTCTAATTGCTTCCCCTCCCTCCACCTCTGTATAAAATTGAATTTTACTACTGTGAGGGCACATCCTTTGAGGTGCCCGCATTGTCTCATGTCCTCAGCTGTGTTCACCTCTATCAATGGGACTACCAAGCTATTTGGGCTGCGTTTGGAACTTGACTCCCATCCTTAATAGGACAGTCAGCTTCAAAGTTATTATGTCGGAATACTCATTTGGAAATATGACTGGGTCAATCTTTCTGTCCCAATCTCAGGACACCAAACTAGTCCTAGTTTTGAGGTTGCAAAGCCCATGGAAAAATCTCGCTCAGAATTGGTCTTTCCCCTGTGTCCCATCCAGAAGACAGGAAGAGCTATTTGCATTTTCTTTAAAATGGTCAAATAGTAGGGTCGGTAAAATGGCTGCTGTTGACCACCTAACAGCAATTTTGGGATTTTCTGATCAGTTTACACGTGGAATAAAGGCTAACATCGCAAACCCCTGGGAGGTAACACTCCCTACATTGTTAAAAAAAGTTGCAGCCATGCCAACAGTGGATCAACAGGTGAGATAACCAGCCAGTTATGGACAAAATCAGAGTTATGGTGACTACTCACCTTCAATGCTCCGATAATGTTTCTACAGTTGCCTGCTCACAACACAATGGATTTTACCAAGGAAACTCACTGGCTGAATAACTAGACCGGAAAACCACTCTGTCATGTGACTGAAACTTGAGCTGTTTAAATTCCTTTAACTGTACTGCCTTTGAATGTTACCTTCATTTGCAGTTTAACCACCAAAGAAAACCAGGCTGATAACCTGACTTCAACCTCCATCACTGTCCAAGCATGATTTCCAGAAAAAAAAACCCTTGCATTTCACCTATAGAGTAAATAAATGTCCGAGATACAAAAATACTTTGTTGCATCTTCAATGGACTCAATCTGCAATCAAGTTTCTTTGATGAAGATCAGGAATTCTGCTATCAACAAATCCACCTAAAATAACCTTCATTGGACATTGATTTCATGAAGTCTAGACTCATATGTCATATTTTTATTGTGGTCTCTGCAAAAGCAAGAGTAAAGGGAACAGACATTGAGAAATCCCTTCCCAAGCTTTGTGTGTGTATGGAATAAAATTATTCTCTTATTTTACTTTGTGTTTCTGAGGGGTTATGAATGAAAGATTTGAAGGTTTGGGGAAAAGATACCACCTTTTAGAACAATAGGATAGATCTGTATAATCTCTATAGTTCAGAAATAGGCCATTCAGCCCATCGATCTACACTGACTCTCTGAAAGAGCATCTGATTTAGGCCCACCCCTCCACTCTATCCCTTAAATCCCGCACTTATAACATGGGTAATCCATCTAACCTACACATCTTTTGAACACTAACAGGAAATTTAGCATGGTCAATCCACCTAATCTCCACATTTTTGAACTGTGGGAGGAAACTGGAGCACCCAAAGGAAACCAACACAAATATGGGGAAAACATGCAGACACCACCTGGTTACTTATTGAGGAAGAAATCTAAAATCAAAACTATCTGTTTAAAGATGGGTAGCGAATGAAAGAAAACCCCCTCCTTTCTGTAAACTACACCTCGCACTGTCTTCCACTTCCTTTTACTGGCAAACACACTGCTGATAAACTACTTTAAAAAGCCAAATCTTTTATTGTTGGTTAATTGCTGTAATTAGTTTGCTTGCTGAAACAGGGAAAATAGATTGTAAGTCGAATTTCTGTCCCATGACAGACTGCAAATACCACCAGTTTCATATCTGACATCTCTGTAGATTTACTGCTGGCAAGATGCCCAATACTTCATTACCATCTGACTGCTAATGATAGCTTTGTGCACCTATCTTTAACTATATACTAGTCGGCTTCATCCCCTTTTAGTGACTGTTGAAGAACCTGTATTAGTATGTTTCTGACCCATGTTGGACACAAATCAACAATTTGCTGATTCTCAAGAATTCTTTGTAATTATTATTTTTTGGAGTTAAACTCAACCCTAAATTGTTTTAAGGCTTCATTAAGTAAGTCTCACGAAGCAATTCAGAGGCTTACAAGACTGAACAGTCATGTTCAACAGTGACACATCACTATAATACATTACAAAGTATAGTCCAGACTGGGAGCTAACTTCATGATGTCTCCTACTTGAGTCTTTCCCTCCAACTCTTGTCTCCTGTCTACAGCTGTGTTTCTTTATGTATTGTACAGTGAGTTGAGTTAGCTCATTTGACTGGATGGCTGGCTGGTGATGCATAGTAATAATGTCAACAGCATGGGTTCAGTCTCCTTACCTGGCTGAGATTATTCATGAAGTTCCATCTTTCCAATTTTGCTCCTCATCTGCAGGTTAAATCATCACCAACCAGCCTTTGAGGGGGAGAGAAGCCTATCTGAAACTACTTTTTACTGTGGACTTTTACTGTGGTTCGATCTGGTCTCCAGTCCCACGTTAACCACTACTATGCAAAACACCCTTATACTACAACATCTACACATTTCCTTTTAAGAAAAATTATGAAATAAACAAACATGCAGACTGCCTGCAAGGCAGAAACACAATTTGGGGCAGATGCAGTCTTATTATATTACTTTAAAATCCATAACATATCCTTTAAATGTGTTAGCTCCAAACTAATTACAGAATATGCATCACTATCAGATAAGGTCAATAAGTATTCATACGAACATTGAGAAGAATGAGTACAGCCAAGAAAGAATTAGCTAGAGATGGAAATAGCTGCAGTGCCTGACAGAAATGGCTCACAATGTTCACGATTATACTCCAGTTTATCATCAATATTATATCACCCAGAAACTGAATCATGGCGTTAAAACATCATTCCCATCAATTCATAATTAGTCATATTTTTACACTGCCTTTGTTGCTTGCCAGAGGAACTCTTCAAATCTTTGAGAACACTTTTGTATTCATTTTTGCTAAATGTTAAGAAAGAAAATGGTACAGCCAATGGCTTCAGCGGCTGTAGGCAATACACAGACTAGAGAACAAGGAGAGATAGGATACTGGGGTACATTTTCCACAGGGGAGGTGCCTAACCAGTTGACATGGCAAATTATTCCACCCATTGAGTCTAATTGGCACAAGGAAAAGAAAGACCATTGTGAGTGAGAATGGGCAGATGAGTTCAGCAATGACGAGGAGGGCCTAAATCATGTTTGCAAACAGATTGGAGATAATTAGCAAAGTAATCATTGAATCTACACTTCGGCTGTGCAGTACAGAGTGCAACACATGAAGCCATACCAAGCTGTGATACACCAGAAAGAATGTTTTCTATGATGCATCTGTAAAAGTTGGTGAGAGTTGTAGTGGACATGCTAAATTTCCTTAGTCTTCCATAGTGTCAGCATAGAAGGACCAAGACACGTTGGTGATCTGGACACCTAAAGCTAGAAGCTGTCAACCATTTCTACTTTGTTTCTATTGATATAAACAGGGGCATGTTTTCCCTTATGCTTCCTGAAGTCAATGAATATCTCCTTCATTTTGTTGAGGGAGAGATTATTGTCATCATACTAGTTCACCAGATTCTCTATCTCTTTCCTGTACTCCATCTCGTCATTGAGATCCAACCCATTACGGTGGTGACATTAGCAAACTTGAAAATCAAGTTGGAGGAGAATTTGGCTACACAGAGATGGGTGTATAAGGAAGATAGTGAGGGGCAGAGGACATAGCCTTGTGGAGCACTGGTGTTGAGGGTGAATGTGGTGTTGTTGTTGCCTATCCTTACTGATTGCAGTCTGTGGTTTAGAAAGTTCAGGATCCAGTGGGAAGGGGTTAGGTTATCAATAGAGAGGTGGAAAAGCCCACAGCATTAAGACATTTAGGTGGAGACCCTTGATGTTAAAAGGCAACAGCTGATGGAAGTTTCACTACCTTTCCCCCCCAATCAGATTTTGTTCACTGATTTCTACAGTACAGAAGGAGGCCATTTGGACCATCAAGTTTGCACCAACTCCCTGACAGAGTATCCTACCTAGGCCCAATCCCTGCCCTAATCCCCCAACCTCTTGTATTCACCCCAATAACCTATACATCTTTGGGCAATTTAGCATGATCAGTCCACCTAATCTGCACATCTTTGGACTGTGGGAGGAAACCAGAGCACCTGGAAGAAACCCATACAGAAAAGGAGAAGAACGTGCAAACTCCACACAGACATCACCCAAAAATGGAATCAAATCCAGATCCCTGTACTGAGGCAGAGCAAACTGCAAAGATTAATTTTCTGCTTCTGAACTCTTCCCACCAGATTGAAAATTGAGGCTGGGTGCAAAATGGCCATGAAGTTATCAACAGTTGCCCACTTGAGGGCTTCATTTTGGGCAAGGGCCAGTCAGTAAGGCCTCATCCAATCCAGTGCAGAATAATGTAGAAATCAGCATGGGCAAGACCTCAGTAGGAAGATCCAGTGGAAAACTTTATTAGTCACCCTTTTCCTATAAAATCCCAGCAGATAAACGCAACATTCTATGAATGAGAAACTGCCTGGTGTGGAGGTTGAGAAAATAAAGCAGTGAAGATCGCTCATTAAGAAAATTGGCATGCTGCTTTAAATAAGATTAGGACTAGGAGCAGGAGTGGGTAATTCAGCCCCTCTCCTACTCCAGCATTCAGTTAAATCCTGGCTGATCTTATCTCAGCTTTAACTCCACTCTCCTGCTCATTCTGCATGACCTATCAACTCATTACTATTTAAAAATCTGTCTCCTTCTTAAACTTACTCAATATAATCCTGCTTTAGGATTAGGCTATCAAGTTGTATAATCAGTCATGATTATGATGAATGGTGGAATAGGCTGAAAGGGCCGAATGGCCTCTGCTTGCTCCTATCTTCTATGTTTCTATATCCCAGCATCCACCAGACTCTGGGGTAGTAAATTCTGCAGATTCAAGACCCTTTGAGAGAAGCAGTTTCTCCACATCTCTGATTTAAATCTGCCATTTCTTATCCTAAAACTAGGACGTCTCATTCTATATTGCCCCACAAGAGGAAGCATTCCCTCTATGTCTACAATGCCTTTATCATCGCATATACCTCAATTAAATCTTCTTTCATTCTTCTAAAAAGATCAGGAGCTAGGAAATGCAGAAAACGAGAGGGATCTTTGGGTGCATGTCTAAAGATTCCTGAAGGCAAACAGTTAAGATTGATAAGAAGGCACATGGTATACTTTTCTTTATTAGCTGAGGCATAGAATATAAGAGCAAGGAGGTTATGATGGATAAGAGCAAATTACTTCTAGAAAGTATGGACCTTGGATGCGCAAACAGCTGAAATGTTCAGTTGAGTGTCATAGGAGTAAGGGGATTGACTAATATGTGATTTGGTTATAAGAGTCACACAACCACCTTCATAGTTCAGTAAAGAATGATAGAAGATGATCTGGTGAAGACTACCAGAATAAAAAGTGAGGATGCGAAGAACCCTGCCATTATTGGAAGGGGATAAGAGTGAAAGTGGAAACAGAGGAAATGGAATAGAAGTGCTCAAGGTCCAATCCATAACAGAAAAATAGAGAGCGAAGCTTTGAAGCATAGTATACTTTCTCTCTCGCTTTAATTCTGAGGAAGAGTCTGGCAACATTATCTCTTTGCCTGCCAAGATTTTCCAGCGGTTTCTGTTTTCATACCTGAAAACTCTTCACTGGAAAATGGGCCTAAACCACTTTGACCAGTAGCAAAGTGATTGCGTGAAGGATCGGATTTCTTTGCATCTTTGAGGAGGTTAAATTAAATTGAATTTAGTTGAAGCAAGTAAATCAAACACCTATAGCAAAGATGGAAAATTGGTTTAAAGAAAGGCCAATATATAATAGAAGATGTTGTATGAGTTTATAATAGTCCATAGATATTTGGGAAGAGCCAAGAGGTGAGTGAAGAGTTCAGGGATGATAAAGAACTGGTGGGAATGAGAAACATAATAAGGATGTGAAGCAGCAGCAACAAAATAGAACATAGAACATAGAACATTACAGCACAGAACAGGCCCTTCGGCCTTCGATGTTGCGCCGACCAATATAAAAAGCAATGACCCTCCAAACTAAACCATTCCCTTCTCTTCCATATACTTATCAACTAACCTCTTAAACGCCACCAAACTTGGCGCATCTACAACTGCTGCAGGCAGGGCATTCCACTCCCGAACCACCCTTTGGGTAAAGAACCTACCTCTGATATCCGTCCTATAACTATCACCCCTTAATTTAAAGCTGTGTCCCCTCGTGCTAGCTTTCTCCATCCTAGGAAAAAGGCTATCACTGTCCACCCTATCTAAACCTCTAATCATCTTATATGTTTCGATAAGGTCCCCTCTTAGCCGCCTCCTTTCTAACGAAAACAACCTCAAATCCCTCAGCCTCTCTTCATAAGACCTGCCCTCCATACCAGGCAACATCCTGGTAAACCTCCTCTGTACCCTCTCCAATGCCTCCACATCTTTCTTATAATGTGGGGACCAGAACTGCACACAATACTCCAAGTTCGGCCGCACTAGAGTTTTGTACAGTTGCAACATGACGCTGCGGCTCCGAAATTCAATCCCCCTACCAATAAAAGCTAAGACTCCGTATGCCTTCTTAACAACCTTATCGACTTGACTGCCTACTTTCAGGGATCTATGCACAAATACACCAAGATCCCTCTGTTCATCAACACTATTAAGAATCCTACCATTAGCCCTATACTCTACACATTTATTATTCCTGCCAAAGTGCATTACCTCACACTTTTCCACATTAAACTCCATTTGCCACCTCTCGGCCCAGCTCTGCAACTTGTCCAAGTCTCTCTGCAAACTATAACACCCCTCTTCACTATCTACCACTCCACCGACTTTAGTGTCATCTGCAAATTTACTAATCCATCCTTCAATACCCTCATCCAGATCATTTATAAAAATTACAAACAGCAGGGGCCCCAAAACAGACCCCTGAGGTACACCACTTGTCACCGAACTCCACGATGAATATCTCCCATCAACCACCACCCTCTGTCTTCTATCTGCTAGCCAATTCCTAATCCTAAATTCAATTCCTAAAATAATCATCATTTTGGAGGAAGAGGTGAGGAAGACGAGTGTGTAACTCAGCATCATGTGGGCTTCAGTGGAACATCTTTTATTTGGAAGAAATAATGAGTTAAATAAGAACTTGTTAAGGGTGAGAGCATATCTAGTGAAATGGAGAAGGATTGGTTACAATCCCGAATAAGTTGTAGAAGTGAAGGGCACAGAAATCCTAATGGACAGAATGGAAATCATAGAACATAGAACATAGAACATAGAACAATACAGCACAGAACAGGCCCTTCGGCCTTCGATGTTGTGCCGACCAAAATAAAAAGCAATGCCCCTCCAAACTAAACCATTCCCTTCTCTTCCATATACTTATCAATTAACCTCTTAAACGCCACCAAACTTGGCGCATCTACAACAGCTGCAGGCAGGGCATTCCACTCCCTAATCACTCTTTGAGTAAAGAATCATAGAAGGATCTGTTATCCATGATAAAAAGGAAACTATATTGTATAAATAGCCTGAAACCTTCAATAAGGTCATAGAATCATAGAGCATTAAAAGCACAGAAAGTGTTTTTTTGGCCCACAGTTTCAATGCCAGCCGTCAAATACCTATCTATTCTCATTCAATTTTCCAGCACTTGGTCCACAACCTTGTGTTTCAGTGTTTTAAGTGCTTATCTAAATGCTTAGATGTTGTGAGGGCTCTTGTCTCTACCATGTTTTCAGACAGCCAGTTCCAGATTCCCACCACCGTCTGGATGAAAAAGATTTTCCTCAAATTCCCTTTGAGTTTCCTGCTGCTGATCTTAAAAACTTTATTGAAATTCATGTTATTCACCTCACTACTAAGGGGAAAAGTTTCTTCCTATCCACTCTACGTTCCTCATAATTCTATACACTTCATTCCGATCCCTGTAATTCTTTTCTGCTCTAAGGTAAACAACCCCAGCCTAACCAGCCATCTATTATAGCTGAAATACTCCAACCCAGACAATATCCTGGAAAACCTCCTCTGCAACCTCTCTAGTGAAATTAAATCCTGCCTACATGTTGTGGCTGGAAATCACAGAGTACTCTAGTTGTGGCCTAGTGAACTTTCATTTGACAAAAGGTCACCTGGAATCAAAATGCCAGCTTTTTTTCTCTCCCCATAGGTGCAGCCAGACCTGCTGAGATTTTCCAGCATTTCCACTTTTGGTTTCAGATTCCAACATAGAATCATAGAATCCCTACAGTGCAGAAAGAGGCCAATCGGCCCATCAAGTCTGTACCGACCATAATCCCACCCAGGCTCCATCCCCACAGCCCACAAATTTACCCTGCTAATCCCCTTGACACTAAGGTCAATTTAGCATGGCCAATCAAACTAACCTGCATAGCTTTGGACTGCAGTAACATCTGTAGTAATTTGCTTTTATCCATCATAACCTCCATGCTCTTATATTCTGTGCCTCAGCTAATAAAGAAAAGTATACCGTATGCCTTCTAATCAATCTTATCTGTTTGCCTTCAGGGATCTTTAGACATGCACCCAAAGATCCCTCTCGTTTTCTGCATTTCCTAGCTCCTGATCTTCATTGTGAATTACGTTGCCATGTTAGACCTCCCAGAGTGCATCTCATTTTTCAGGATTAAATTCCACGTGCCACAGTGCTGCAAGCAAATGGGGTTACAGATGGTGTGATAGAGTGACATCTCACTTACTGCCCTGATGGAGACAATGCACATCTCTTTAACCTATGCTTAATGCTATCTCCACTCACATTGTCTGCACCTTTAGGACTTGAATAGCAGATTAGCTGTAAAGACTTGCGTGTAAACTGTATGTGCCTTTATATGCCCTGTTTGTGATCAGAACTTTCCACTCATCTGATGAAGGAACAGCATTCCAAAAGCTTATGGGTTTACTATCAAATAAACTTGTTGGACTTTAACCTGGTGTTGTGAGACTTCTTACAGCCTCTCCTGTGGCCAGATAGACATTGAAAATTAGAATTAGGGGATCTTGAAATCTCCTGCCCTGCCTCCCACAACAGCCTAGGATACATCTCATCTGAGCATGGGGATTTTTTTCACTTTTAAGTAAGCCTGCTAAAACTGTTAATCATAGAATCCCTACAATGGAGGCCATTCAGCCCATTGAGTATGCACCGACAACAATTCCACCCAGTGCCTATTCTTGTAGCTCCATGTAATCCCCTGACAGTAAAGAATTATTCCATCCAGACCTGGCCATTGTAACCCAAAGATTTACCGTAATAATCTTACCCAAACCTACATAAGTTACAACACTATGGGCAATTTAGCATGACTAATCCACCCTAAATTGTACATCTTTGGAGCATGGGAGGAAACTCATGCAGACAGGAGGAGAATGTGTAAATTCCACACAGACAGTCACCTGAGGCTGGTATTAAACCCAGGTTCTTGACACTATGAGCAGCATGCTAACCATTGTGCCACCATGCCACCTTCTCCAAGGTTAACAGTTCCACCCTCTCAATGCTGATCTGTTCAATTATATCATGGTGTGAAGATGCCATTGTTGGACTGAGATGGACAAGGTGTGAGGTCATATGACACCAGGTTATAGTCAGATGTTACCTGATGAAGGAGCAATGTTCCAAAAGCTTGTGATTTCAAATAAACTTGTCGGACAATAAGCTGGTGTTGGCTGACCAATTATATTATAGTACCATTTCCTGTTTTCTATAACTACATTGTCCTGCCACACAGTGAACACATGAGGCAAACAACTCATTTAATACTTCACCTACATCTTTCAGTTTTACAGACACATTGCCACTTTAATTCCTAATGGGCCCTACGCATTCCCTGGTGACCCTCTTGTCTTTAATATACTGTTAAAACATCTTGGGATTTTTCTTTATTTTGTCTACCAGGATTTTTCCATGCCCTCTCTTTGCTCTCCTAATTTTTTTTTTAGTGCCCACCCAACACTTGAATTTTCTAAACTGCTTTAGGGCACCCACTGTTTTGAGCTCCATGTGTCTGCCATAAGCCTCCTTTATTTCTCCTTGTCCAATCCTATAAATCCTGTGAAGAATGTCAGAAGACTTGTGGATTTAGATTGGTGGAGATGGACCCTAGATCGTAAGGGCCATACAGCGAAGAGGTGGCCCTTCAGCCCATCATATCTGCACCAGCCATCAGACACCTAAGTGTTCATAGAATCAGAGAATCCCAGCAATGAAGAAGGAGGCCACATTGCCCATCGTGTCTACACTACTCCCTCTGGCAGCATATCTTACCCAGGCCTTTTCCCCATCCTACCTCTGTAACATTTACTATGGCTTATCTATCTAACCAATACAACTTGGGACAGTAAGGGGCAATTTAAACAGGCCAGACTTCTAATCTGCATATCCTTAGGAGGAAACTGGAGCACCCGGAGGAAACACGCAGACATGGGGAGAACATACACTGATTGTCACATATACACACACACACATACACACACAGGGTCAAAAGGAACCTGGACCGTTGGCACCCTAAGGCAGCCATGCTCACCACTGTACCACCATGCCGCTGCAGGATTTTAAAACCCCAGTTTCCAGCACTTAGTCTGTAGCCTTGTACGCAATGGTATTTCAAGTGCTGCAAGAAGAAACAAGCTCAATTGGAAAGCAATCTGTTGGAACATCCCTGAATCATCATCGGGAGCAGGAAGAACTGGAATCAGTCAGTGCTGTGGCAGTTTGTTAGTCTTTCTGGCTTAGGTGTACAGCTTGTGTATTATTCTTTTCCACCTGCACAAACACAGTACATTAGGTAGATTGAAAATGTGGTCTAACTGAGGGTGGCACTCTTACTGACACAGCTTAAGGAAATGTGGCAGTATGATTCACATAACTGATACATCCAATAGGCCAGTCCCATTACTGGGAATAAAATGGAGTACATTGGCTTCAAATCATGAATCAGAGAGAGGTCATTATTCAACTCAACAAAGCTTAATTACTGAACATTTAATGAACATGTCATTTTCTGGATTAAAGTCTATTACAACAGAAGGTACAATATTTAACTTTCTTGCTACAGTTGCAGGGCAGCTTCGGCTAAATAAAGCTCTACCTGTTTGGAGCTTCGAACTAAAAACTTATGGCTCAGAAGCACTTCAAAAATCAATCCTTATTTCACAGCTCATTAATATCCAAACGTACCCTGCGCTGATTGCAATTAGGGTGATGACAAGCAGACAGACTTGAGTTTTTTTATTAGCAGTTTCCAGAGTCATAATTTACCGGGTAATTGTCCGATAAATACTTCATGCCATCATTAGGATGAGCAGGTGTTTGTTCAGCAATCCAGAAAAAAAGTGAACATAGGCTTTGGAAGAGGTGGATTGAGGAATGGGGTGGAAAATTGGAGGGTCAGGGGAGCAGGGGAATGGAGTGAATGGTGAGGTAGGGGGGAATAAGTTTTGTGTTAAAGAAATTCCAGTCATGGTATGTTAAGGGATTGGAAAAATCAAAGGGAGGAATGTCCCCCGAGTGCATAATAAATGATCCTTGAAGCTGTTCCTTCTCTCATTCTGAGAGACAATGTTATGACCAGGAGTTAAATTAGATCACCTTCATTAATGGTCGCAGCGTGATAAATGATGTTGAAAAGAATGAGTTACGTCCTTACTGTAGAACCGCACAAATGTTATTTTAACCACTTCTATCTCACTTTGGGTGGCAAAATGAAAATTTGCCCAAGATTTATGAAGTTACCACCTGATGCTAGGTTTAAAGAAAAACCATTATTTCATACCATTCATGGATCATGACACGAGATTGGGTTTAGGAAGGCTAAGAATTGGTAAAAGTAATTTTTTTTTTTGGAGTGTAATCATTGGTGTGATTTTTGCAATGGGGGGTCAGAGCAGAGCAAGTGATGCTTTCCCCTATTTGGAACCCCTTTTCAGACGTATCTCAAGCTTGAGAACAGATCACCTTGAAATCACTCCTCAGAGGCAGATGTCTCTTCACCAGATTCACTTTATTTACAAACTTATCTCCACTCCTAAGAGTGTATTGCGTAGAAAATCAGAGCCTAGAGTAGTCCTGACACTCCTCAATATGAAAATATTGAAGTAAGGCCTGCCCAAATGATTGCCTGCCCAATTTCTCTGGCCAAAATAAACTAAATCAATCTAAAAGGGGACAAATTAAAAGGGGCGGCTCCCAAAAGGAAGGGAACTGCCTGAAACAAAGTGGAAAGGAAACTTAAAACGTCAAATCAAAATGTGATTAAAGGATTCTTGTCCCTGCTATGCCCAGGGGGCATAGAGGGTGCTAATTGTCCCCATGGACACTGTATGATCCCTCTCTAGAGAATCCGGCTGTGAATACAGCCGAGGTAGAGGGGCAGACAGTCAGGTCAGATGGCCCCCTCAGCCGTTCATTGCCTGGATTTGTAGATGACAAGCTTTGCCAGGCCCAGGAGCAGGTTCACGAGGTGGTCCTCCTCCTTCCCTGCCCCCATCCACACTGGGTGTCCATAAATCAGGAGTGTGGGCCTGAACTGCAAACAAACATTAGAAACAATCATTACCTTAATCAGGGGGCTCATACTCCAAGAGGCCCCCACCTCACATTGCCTTGTTGAAGTCATTGTAACCTGCTTTCAGATTCAAAGTACTAATATATTTGGTAGCTAATTTGTGTTATTAAACATTTTCTTCTACAAACATTTTAACCATTGTTTTATGTTCTTTGCATAACGACATCATAAGTCATTATCTGCCGATCGCAATGGACTCAAGTTTGGAAACACTTCAGTGTGATCAGTGTTATGTAAAGATATATCACATTCTATTTATTAGTTGTCAACATTAAACCCCACTTTGGGTAGAATACTGGTGATAACTGGTAGCAAATTGAGTGACTAATCCACCACACTGCAGATTGATAATTAAAGATTCAATCTCTCCTAATTCGTTTGATTTGCAATCACAGTTGATTTATCATGCAGCAATAAGCATTGAGGGCTGGCATTTTCTAACAGGAATAAAGGATATCAGGAAGAGGTGACACAGTGGCACAGTAGTCCGCACTGCTCCTCACAGCACCAGGGACCCGGGTTCGATTCCTGGCTTGAGTCACTGTCTGTGCAGAGTCTACACATTCTCCCTGTGTCTGTGTGGGTTTTCTCCTGTGGTCCAATTTCCTCCCACAGTAAGAAAAACGTACTGGTTAAGTTCGTTGGCCATGCTAAATTCTCCCTCAATTCTTCTGAACACGTGTCAGAGTTGGCAATGGAGAGATTTTCACAAAAAAAATTCATTGCAGTGTTAATGTGAGCCTACTTGTGGCACTAATAAATAAACTTTAAAATTTAAGTTATTTCATGTGCCAGCATGCATGTTTTGTCAGAGCTGGCATATGGAAGAAAGCTCCCTGTTTTCTGTTTGATCACAATCTCGAGAAACGGGAGGAATTGAGGAGACAGGAAAAATAATAAAAGATGGAAATACCCCTCAAAATGCATGAGTGTGTTGATTGTGTGGATTCAAGGCTCCCAGTGCTCAGTAAGTGAGCCAACTGAAGAATTGAATTCAACAATCCCAATTTTCAGTAATCTGGAATTTCAGTTCAGTGCGAATTGGCTGCACCACACCCCATATTGTCCCTTACATTAGATTTAAGATGAGAGGGGAGATATACAGAAGGGTCCAGAGTGGCAATTGTTTCACTTAGAAGCTGATGAGTGTCTAGAACAAGCTGCCAGAGGCAATAGTAGAGATGGGCACAATTTTATCTTTTAAAAAGCATTTAAACAGTTACATGGGTAAGATGGGTATAAAAGGATATGGGCCAAATGTGTTCTATTGGGACTAGTTTAGTGGTTAAAAACTAGACGTCATGGACAAGCTGGGCCTGTCTCTATGACCTAATCCTCCAAGTCGCTCTTGCTCCAAGTAAAACTCTCCCACAGGAATAGAATCTCAAAAAACTATCCTCCAGAGTTATTCCAAATAACTTTGAATATGAATATTAAAAATAACTTTTAGTACATCTCTTGAGCTGAATTATCTCATTCTGAAAACATTTGTTGTCAGAGTTTGGAATAGATATAAAATCGATATGTGGGCAGGACAGTGGCACAGTAGTTAGCAATGCTATCTCACAGCGTTAGAGACCCGGGTTCGATTCCCAGCTTCGGTCACTGCTTGTGTGGAATCTGCACATTCTCCCTGTGTCAGCGTGGATTTCCTCCAGCGCTCCAGTTTCTTCCCACAGTCTGAAAGACACCCTGAATGTGCATTATCCATGCAAAATTCTCCCTCAGAGTATCCAAACAAGCGCCAAAGTGTGACGACTAGGGGATTTTCTCAGTAATTTCATTGCAGTGTTCATGTAAGCCTACTCTCGACACTAAGAAATAAACTTTACACTTTAAATCAGAAGCCATAGGCCTGTTCTCAAACTATCTCCACGATACGACATTTAAAGGAAGTAAGTTAAAAAAAATCTGTGAATTCCAAATATCAACGGAAATTTCAAGCAAATATAGATTTATTTATTGATCCAGGAGACAGAATAGGGACAGCTGATGAGACAGAAAGAGATAAAATGTAAATTTTCCCAGTGGGAATCTATGATTAGTGACTCTACAGAACAAGGATCAGGTGGGTTCTAGAAATAACTCACTCTGCTGGATTAACATCTGGAAAGTGAGCTTGAAAATCTTGATGGGATTCCCTGGCTGTGCTCACCCCAAAACCGGAGAATCCCTCCTGAGGCCAATTAACCTTTGCATGGTCTGACCGCCTCCTCCCCCCACCCTCTACGATTCCAGTGGTGGGCAGGATGGGAAAACTCCCCCCCTATTCAGTGAGCTGTGGAGTGAGGAGTTGTATCATGTAGGTTTATGGTTGCGTCATTCAATTATATGGATTCTTCTGTCCCTTTTCAACTGCTGAGGAAGGTTGTCATTGAAAGCTTAATGATTATGTAGTCTACTTGAATAATCTTGAAGAATGTATCTTGACTAGAATTAATATTAGTTGGCTTGAGCAGTACTGGATCTTTATTAACAGAGCTCTTTGGAAGAGTGCTTAGAATTATAATAGGATTGGGTACCAGTTAGTCATTAAGATACAGGCCTGATAATGCAAATGAAAATTTGAATAAACAATTTCACTGCAGCTTTGAGTCCGTGGATTTTTCAGTCTATTATTATATATTTCACCTTATTAATGAGACCAATATGAGGTCGACAATCTGGATGCAAGTCATAGCTTCATTCCTATGGTGCCCTCTGTTATGCAGGAAATTCTGTTGCGGGCAATATCAATGATTAATCGATTGAACTGTTTGCTTCTTGAGTCACAGAATCCCTACAGTGCAGGAGGAGGCCATTCAGCCCATTGAGCCTGCACTGACTCTCTTACCCAGGTCCTCTCCTCATCCTATTCCCATAACTCCACACTAGGGGATTTTCACAGTAACTTCATTGCAGTGTTAATGTTACCCTACTTATGACAATAAGTATACTTTTATTTTTACAGTTACCATGGCTAATCCAAGGGATAATTTAAAAGCAAAATACTGCAGATGCTGGAATCTGAAACAAAAATAGAAAATGCTGGAAAATCTCAGCAGATAGGGAGAGAATAGAGCCAATGTTCCAAGTCTACATGACTCTTTGTCAGAGGGATAATTTAGCATGGCCAGGCCTAACCTGTGCATCTTTGACTGTGGGAGGAAACTGGAGCACCCAGAGGAAACCCACGCAGACAGGAGGAGAATATGCAAACTTCACATAGACAGTGACCCAAGGCTGGAATCAAATCCGGACCTGTGAGGCAGCAATGCTAGCCAATACACTCAGTGGCACATTTTGTTGATTGCACTGTGTAACTTGGGTGCAAACTCAGCAACTAAGTTATTGGTCCCATTGAAATTATCAGATTTTAACTCATCGTGTACCCTAAGTCCCTGTGAAATGCAGTAAAAGAACTGACTGCAGTTTGTGAATCTGATTCCTTAATGGTATCATATGAAAGGCAAATTAAACCACAATCATTGCTCTTGCTGCCAATGTGCCTATCTCACCCATAATGTGCTGCCCTGGAGCCAGATGTTTGATTTCCCATTATGAAGATAATTGACAGCTTGTCCGACTAATGTTTTAACATCTCCTCAGTTCTGAAGTCTATGTAAAAAATTTCAATGATTTGTATTCAAATATTGAGCACTTTGTGGCTGAGTGCAATGAACAGGCCGCCATTCAGATTCCAGATACTCAACATTTAACCATTTAGATTCCAAACGCAGCCTTCACTTTCCCTCATCTGTTCTCCTGTTGCAGCTCAGGGTAATCTGGTATCAAAATACCAAACATGATGAGCAAAAAGAGGTCAGCTAACTTGTCAAGATGGCTCAATACTCATTTGGACCATTTTAACGAGATACATCATCCACCCTCCCTCTCCTCCTGCAATAATTTCTCAAGAGAACAAAAAGCAAGCAGACAATAAACTCAAGGACTTGTAAGATTAAAAGGAAATTTGGAAATTCCTCTCCAATCTTCACAGTCAATAATTTGTCTTTAATTCTTCAAATATCAATTTTCACTAACAGTATCTTCTGTAACAGAAGCTATATCAAATAGAACGATAGAATCTTTATATAACAGAAGGAGGCCATTTAGCCCATCAAGTTTGCACCAACCATAGGCCCTTATCCACATCTATTAACCCTCCAATTTCCCTGGCACTAAGAGACGATGTAGCACGGCCAGTCAACCTAACCTGCACATCTTTGGAGCGTGGGAAAAAATCAAAGTAAAGGAAGGAAACCCAAGCAGACAAGGAGAGAAAGTACAAAGTCCACACAGACAGTGACTCGAAGCTGGAATTGAATCTGGGTCCCTGGCGCTATGAAGCAGCAGTAGTCACTTCTCTGTCACCCTCTGATACTCCATAAAAAGATCATGCATAGAAAATTGCCTGTCAACTACTTTATTTACCTCTTCAAAAATTAGTCCCGGTTTGTCAGGCATTGCCTACACTTTACAAATCAGTGGCATAGTAGTTAGCACTGCTACCTCACAGCGCCAAGGAGGCAAGTTCGATTCCCAACTTGGGTCAGCGTCTGTGCTGAGTCTACACGTTTTCCTCGTATCTGCACGGTTTTCCTCCGGGTACCTCAGTTTCCTCCCACAGTCCAAAAAGATAAGCTGGTTAGGTGCATTGGCCATGCTTAATTCTCTACCAGTGTACCCGAACAGGCGTCGGAGCGTGATGAATTGGGGATTTTCGCAGTAACCCCATTGCAGTGTTTACGTAAGACAACTTGTGACTAAATAAATGAAGTCTAAATCAGTGATCATAGGTCCTTATGATCAGCCGAAAATGTTCAAGGTTTTCAGGCACTCCAGCCTTAATTATGGAATAAAAATGAATCTCAGAAGGCATCTGCATCATGGCTGATTGATTTTGATAACAAAATAAATACTTACATTTAAGTAGCACCACTCAAGTCCAGGATATGCAATAACACTTTACATTTGTTTGAGTATTTCTGAAGTGTAGTCACTTTAATAGCTTAGGAAACATGATAGTCAAACAGTAGTAAAATAAAGATGTTAGTTCAGAGGTAAGTTTATTTATTTAGTGCCGTAAGTAGGCTTACATTAACATTGCACTGAAGTTACTTTGAAAGTCCCCTAATCACCATACTCTGGTGCCTGTTCAGTACACTGAGGGAGAATTTAGCATGGCCAGTGCATCTAACCAGTGGAAGGAAACCAGAGCACCCAGAGAAAACATACAGAGACACGGGGAGAATGTGCAGACTGCACAGACAGTGACTCAAGCTGGGAATCAAACCTGGGTTCCAGGTCCTATGAGGCAACAGTGCTAACGACTGTGCCACCGTGCCACCTATAGGTATTGATTGGCACATCAGAAAGATCTCCCTGATGTTTTTTTGATAGGCTGCACTTTAATCTCATTCAAAAGAAGGCACCTCTGACAGTGTAACATGCCCTGACTGAAATGTCAGCTTGGATTACATGCTCAAGTCTCCGGAGTAGGAGTTGAACCCATAACTTCCTGTTCAGGAGCAAGAATGTCACCAATGAGCCATGGCTGATGTTGTCTGTTGCCAAAGCTGTGCCAGATTTATTGCTAACAAAATAAG
The DNA here is from genome assembly GCA_024679065.1 of Sphyrna mokarran. Lineage (NCBI taxonomy): Eukaryota > Metazoa > Chordata > Chondrichthyes > Carcharhiniformes > Carcharhinidae > Sphyrna > Sphyrna mokarran. The sequence continues at coordinate 36,419,047 of JAGIQG010000024.1, forward strand.
GCTTCTCTGAATTGGATTCAATATGTACTGTTTACAAACTTCATATTTACCCCTGGTAATTAAGTCTGCCTGCGGCTCATTTGCCTGAATTATTGCATTAACATTTTGCCAACAGTATTCTGCAGAAAGTTACAGTGAAAATCTCTCAAGATAAAGTGACATCTCACATTTATAACGGGTTTTTAATGTAGCGAAACAAGTTTCACAGTCATATATTCAGACAAAAATTGACACAAATTGAAGTTATTTGGACACATGGCATTAGCTTGGTCAAAAAGATTGATTTTATGCAAGATATTAAGGTAAAGGATGGAAGTGCAGAGGTAGAGTTGTGCTGCTCCATTCACCAGTGATGGGGTGAAGAAAATGGGTAACATGCAAGTTCTTGGAGATTTGCAAAACTGCACTGGGAACCATAAACAAACTTACTGGCAACGTTCAGTAGGTTCATTGCTATTTGGATAAAGAAAATATTTGTTAGTATTTAGTATTTAGAGAATCATAGAATCTGTACAGTGCAGAATGAAGCTATTTTGCCCATCAAGCATGCACTGACAACAGTCCCACCCAAACTCAATCCTTATAAACTAAATATTGCTCGATACCACACTACCCCCCCCCCCCCCCCACTCCCCTGGTACTATGGGGGAATTTAGCATAGCCAATCAACGTAATTTGTACATCTTTAGAGTGAGGCAGGGAACTGAAAACACCCAGAGGAAACTCACAAAGGGAGAACATGCAAACTCCACACACTCACCCAAGACTGGAATTGAACCCAAGTCCCCGATGTAGTGAGGTGGCAGTGCTAACCACTGTGTCACCATGCTGCCCTCAGCTGGGATCTTGCCTTAGCCCAAGGGATGAGAAGTCCCCAACTTAAAAAAAAATCAATTTGTTTTACTCTTGTGGTTGCTGACAAAACAGCAACATATTTTGTGTTGCTTTTCTATTCATTCCTGAAGAACAAAAGCCTGCAACTGAGTAACATTCCTTAAAACAATGGCCACATTCTCCTTTGCCCTTGTGAGTGCTCCGTCACTAAACTCTTCCCATTTCTTGTCAATTGCAGCTTCCCTCTTTGTGAAGGTCAAATTGCACCTTTGATTGCTGGAGCGCATTGGCCATCTATTTTTGCATTCATTTCAGTCACAACACCTTTTACCAAACGATGACATGTTTCATTAGCAGATATTAACATATGTTATCCTGTATTTAGCATACATTAGTATCAATTTCTCAGCTTTGCTTTCTGCATCATTCACAATGGGATGCCTCACTGGGATTAGCTGAAGTAAACAGTATTTGATTGCAGTGTGAACTTAGAGGGGGATATTAAATCACCTGGTAATTTTCAGCACCCTTCACAGCCTCAGGATTTGCCAATAGACAAAGTCACAACTGAAACAATAATGGACATACTGAGTTAGGAGCAGGAGTAAGCCACTTGGCGCTCCGAGCATGCTTAAATCATTCAATAATGTCATGATTGACCTAAATTTAACCTCACCTCCACCAATCGGCTGCTTCCCTCAATAATCTTTTATTCCCTTGCTTATGAAGAGCCTATCTACTTCTGTCTTAAAAGTATCCAATTTTCTTGTTCCAGCCACCATGTGGACAGGACACAGACCATGCAAATGTCCATTGATTTCAGGCAGGATTTTCCGGTTTTCAGCTGAACACGGCCAAAAATCCCACCCTCTGTTTTTACTGCATTTTGGAGGAAGAGTGTTCCAAAGACCCCCTCCCCCCCTCCTCTCCTGCAAGAGAAAAAAAAATCTGTCTTCAATGGACAACTGCTTACTTTTAAACAGTGACCCTTGAACTAATTGCTGTCATAAGCAAAAACATCCTTCCACATCTCTGCAGTCAAGACCACTCAAGAACTTCAACTCAGTTGACTCTTACACGTCTAAACTCCAGTGAATACAGGCCTAGCTTGTCTAAATCTTTCATCAAAAGACTATTCCAAGTATTAGTCTAGCAAACCTTCTCCAAGCTGCTTCCAACAGTTGGATCGTCTGCTCTTTTTAAAGGAATGCTGTTGAACGATAACTATTGTCCACGATACAGGGGAACACTCACCTGCCCTTCTTTGAGATAGCACTCAGGATCTATTTAGATCTACCTGAGTGGATATGGGGCCTCAATTTAATGCCTCATCTGAAATATGGCATCGCTGACAGTACAGTATTCCCTCAGTAATGCACTGAAGCAGTAGCACAGATTTTGTGCTCAGCAATAGGACATGAACACTTAACCTTTTGACTCACTAAGTAGTCTCACAACACCAAGTTAAAGTCCAACAGGTTTATTTTGTAGCACGGGCTTTCGGGAGTGTTGCCCTTCAAAGGACATGAGTGAAACAGATGGGGTTTTTCCAACAATTGACAATGATTTCATGGTTATCAGTAAATTCTTAATTCCAGACATTTTTTGTTTAACTCAAATTTCACCATCTGCCTTGGCAGAATGCAAACCCGGGTCCCCAGAATATTAGTTGAATTTCTGAATTAATATTCTAGCAATAACACCATTAGACTATTGCATTCCCGCTTTTCTTCAGGCAATAATTTAGAAGCTGGATGTGAGAAAGCAAGAGGAAATTGCTATTCAGTAAACTCTGCACTTCTAATATACAGGAGGCCCCAGAAAAGATTTTTTCCTTCTTGCTACTGCATCAACAGATGCCTTTATACATTGCCACGTAAACACTTTAATTGGTCTGCCTGGAAAAAATAGAGGACTAATGAAGAAATAGAAGGAGGCTGAGGCTACACAAGATTTGCTTTGTCTTCAGTATCAACACTATAAACAGAGCAGAAATATATCTCGCTTTGGCAGGTGATTACTACAGGTGGAGCCTCATCATCTCCAGAGCAGACTGCAACGCCAAACCCACAAGGACATCATTATAATGTGTCACTCCCTGATTAACTATAATACTGGAAACTCTCAGCGCCCAAATAATTGCATTCTGTGCTTCCAGTGCCAATACCTGATTTTTTTTTCTTTAATTCCTTCTCGGAGTGCGAACATCAGCAACAAGACCAGCTGTTGCTTCTATCCTAGCTCGTCCTCTTGAACCACTGCGACGTTCGTGATATCGGTATATCCACAGTCTGACTGTTAGCCAGTTCCAGGTTTTGATCTGGCATTGGGGAGATAATGGTTCCGTTGTATTATCACTGGACTGTTAATCGGGAAACTCAGTTAATGTTCTGGAGACCTGGGTTTGAGCCTCACCTTGGCAAATGGTGGAATTTGAATTCATTAAAAATTATCTGGAATTAAGCATTTACTGATGACTGTGAAATCATTGTCAACTGTCGGAAAAACCCATCTAGTTCACTAATGTCCTTTAGAGAAGGAAATTTGCATCCTTATCCAGTCTGGTCTACAAGCGACTCCAGATACAAAACAAAATGGTTGACTCTGAACTGCCCTCAGACAATAAAGTATGGACAATAAATGCTGGCCAGTCCATGATGCCCATGTCCCACAAATTAATACAAAGAAAGATTATATAAGAACTGAGATTTAGATCCAGTCTGTGATGTTGTTTGAACTTGAGGGGAGTTTGCAATAAGGACTGCGATGAAGTGCTGTTGAAGAAGGCTTGGCAAAACATGTAGCACACTCTGTGGTCCACAGTGTAGCCATTGTGCACCAGTGGTGTAAGAGGTAAATCATTAATAAAACACAATAGGGACGATTTTACAAAAATAATTCTAAGTCAAAGACAAGCAAGAAAACGGGAGAGTTTCAATTCCTTTTTTTTTGGGCAAGTTAAAGTCTGTTATATTATGTACATCAACAAAAAAAACTGTTTCTTGCCCCTTGAAGGCATGAGGAGGGCATAAATTGCCCAAATGCTGGCTGAGATTAGCAGAGAGCACAATTGCGCATGTGCAAGTCTTTAGCAGCAGAGTTCTATCACTCAATCTCTGCTGCTCTCAGCCTGCCTCCATGGCTTCCACAGAGCACCCAGCCTCACAATCATAGGAACTGACCACCACAAACTCCTCACCCTCTGGTCCTACCAGTGACACCATCACAACTGATCCCTGTTACTGGGGAATGTATATGAACCTCACCACAGAGGATATTTCCCAGTGAAGTCACAGAGGCAAGTGAGCCTAGACGATAACAATAATACATGTAAATGGGCATGAGACTGGCTTCACTGACTCTCGGTGCAGGTAAGATTACGAGAGGTGAGAAATTGGGCATGAACCTGATTTCTAAACTGCCGCATGATCTTACCAACTCATCCTGCTTATCGGTCGACAGGCATAATGTTAAGATTGCCTCCAGTATGTAGTTTGAATAACACAAATGTTACCTTTATAAAAGTATATAAATGTTTGCTATATGGTCATTGTTGGCAAGGATGGCTTTTGGTTCCATCCTTAATTGCCCTGAATTTCTTTGACAAACTTTAATATTAAATCTCAACAACACTATTGAGAGTTAGGAGTGACGTGATATTAACTTATACAAAGTAATGGAGTTAATAGTATTAAACTAATGCTGATTGTAAAAGCTAGCTTGGTATTCCTCCAAAAAATAATTTCTTTCAGCAACTCCTTCTCTCTATCTTCCTCCTATGAAGTACCATACAGTGTTTAAGTTTCAGCCAGGTGAAAAACAAATGTCCGTTTTTGTTGTGAATGAATAATTGAAGTTTGTATTTTCACTATGTGAAGGGATGGGATTTTTTATTGGTTTTATCCATACTCACTCCATTATCCACTCAGCGACTATCGCTGTGCTGTGCAGATACATGGATTTGGGCCTGTGTCTGTGGGAGTTTGCGCATTCTCCCCGTGCTTGCGTGGGTTTTCTCCGGGTGCTCCGGTTTCCTCCCACATCCCAAAGATGTGCTCTTAGGCTAATTGGCAAAACAAGTTCTCCCTAAATTGTCTCAAATTTGGTTTTTAATCCATAGATTTATAAACATGGACAGGGATCGCGGGTAGAGGTGGGAACATCAGAGTGGCAGCGCGGGCTCGTTGCGTCAAAGGGCCTGTTTCCCGTGCTGTTTTGTTCTTTGTTCTTCTTTGTTCTTACTCTGTAAAACTGGAAGTTGAATGAATATCATGAACTTATTCATTTCCTACACTGGGAATTCAGAATGCAATGACTAAATTATCCAAATTCCATTATCATTCAAGGCTCTGGAACACATAGTTAGAGGATCCAAGTCTATGATTCATCTTATTTATTGTAATAATCGGAATACAGGCAGTCCTTGGGCTTTGTTGTTTCTTGAAATGTTGTCTTAAGTCAGGGAAGGCTCACGGTATTATCCAGAAACTGTGCTCATGTTCTGAGGATCCGGGTTTGAATCCCACCACAGCAGATGGTGGAATGTGAATTCAATGAAAAATATCTGGAATTAGAGAATCTAATGATGACCATGAAACCATTGTGGGTTGTCAGAAAAACCAATCTGGTCCATTGACGTCCTATAAAAAAGGAAATCTGCCAAACTTACCTGATCTGGCCTACATGTGACTCCAGAGTCACATGGTTGACTCTCAACTCCCCTCAGGCAACTAGAGAAGGGCAATAAATGCCAGCCAGCTGGCAACACCCATTTCCCATGAATGAATTAAAAAAAAGTGGAAACATTGTAAGTCAGAACCAATTTTCCTGTTAGAATATTATAAATTAAGGATTGGTTCCTGAACCCAGGCTGGATATTCTCATTTTCATCAAAATAACCCAGAATGTTGTAATCCACCAATTACAAAAAAAACTAATACATTAATAATTATATATTGTAAAATATAAATTTTAAGAAGAAGTTGTGAGAACATAAAGATTCAGCAAGTAAAACATGTTGCAACATCAATGAGTCAGGAAGATGGGTAACGCATAATAAATAGCTGTTTGAATTTGTTCTTTGGCATGACACCCTCAAGTCCAAACTGATGCTGTAAAACTCATAGAATAGAATCCCTACAATGCAGAAAGAGGCCATTCAGCCCATTGAACTTGCACCAATAACAATCCCATACAGACCCTACCCTGATATCCCGACGTATATACCCTGCTAATCTCCCTGACACTTAAGGGCAATTGAGCATGGCTACTCCACCTAAGCTCAGATGAAACAGGATGTCAATTTATAAGTGTTGAAAGTGCTAACTCTAATGAAGTAAAATCAAAGATTGCCTGTAATATGAGTGGTATTCTCTCCCTAACAACATGTGTTCTACATGCTGCAAAACAAAAATCACAATTTTTTACTTGTTATTGTGTTAATGGTCCTTCAGTGATATGAGCATCTAATTTTAATGAAATAAATTGTAACCAGCGCTCATTCTTTTTAGATATAGTGAGTAGTGCCCCCAGTTTTATTTAGTTGTGTCAATTGTTGCGTTATTTTGATTTTCTGCATGTAATTGTATCTTGTATATTGCCCTTACTGCTATAGTTTAAATGTAACTTGCTTTCTAAGTACATAAATTCTTAAATATTCTAAATCACATTCATTAAAATTGCTACATCAGAAAACTTTGATACCCTGTGAATATGTTAAAACACAAAAACAGGACTTTTAGCCTAATAGTCAATGCCAGTGTTTATTTTCCCATTGTATTTAATTCATTCCACCCTATCAATATGTAATCATTTACACATTGCTCTAAGTATCCATAAATTCCAATAGAATTCCTACTGTGCAGAAAGAGGCCATTCAGCCCATTGAGTCTGCAATGACTCTCTGAAAGAGCATCCCATCCACGTTCTCCCCTCCATACCGTCCCCCTTAACCTTGCTTATTTAGCATGGCCAATCCACCTAACCTGCACATCTTTAGACTGGGACACATGACCCAGAGCAAAACCCACACACACACAGGGAGACTCCTCACAATCACTCAAGACTGGAATTGAATCTGAGTCCCTGGCACTGTGAAGGAGCAGTGCTAACCACTGTGCCACATTGCAATCCTCAAGGTCCATGTGGAGAATTAGGGTGGTGTTAGCTCTTTATGTAGTATCATTGCAATCAGTGAAGGTAATGCATGTCTGATGTAAGCCAGAATTCTCTGGCCTCGCCCCTGGCTGGGATTCTCTAATCTCGCTGAAATGACTGGAGTTTTGGCTGATCGTCAAACAAGATTGGCAAATTCCAGCTATAATGTCTGATGTCTGGTCTAATGAGGCCCAGTTGTTACTTTTGCTTGCTTTGGAGTGTCCAAATGCAAGGACCAAATATAAAAGATCCATAGTGTATGGGGAGGTGGAAGCCTAATGGCGTTATTGCTTGACTATTAATCCATAAATTCAGCTCATTTTCTAGGGACCCAGGTTCGAATCCTGCCACTGCAGAAGTTGGAATTCAATAATAAAAAAAAATCTGGAATTAAGAATCTACTGATGATCATGAAATCATTGTCAGAAAACCCATCTGGTTCACCAATGCCCTTTAGGGAAAGAAATCTGCCGTCCTTACCTGGACTGGCCTACACGTGATTCCAGAGCCACGGCAATGTGGTTGATTCTCATTTGCCTTCCAAAGGAACTAGGGATGGGCAATATGGCCAAGTTGCGACACCCATGTCCTACGAACGAATCAAAAAAAATGTGCACCATATTTGAAAATAACCAAACACTGGATATGTGCATTCTTATATATTTGAGGGAAATAATTGATTGGGACAAATTAATAATGGTTGCCAACTTCCTTTGTACTGTGTAAATAGATTTTCACCTTAAAATTTAAAAAAAAAATCACGGATTATTTGCCTCTGGAAAAAAAAATGGCAAACCTTTGTTGGATTCACCCTGAGAATCAATCAGCACCAGCATCTCTTGTGGTATTGGTCATGAGCTGATGAATCATGTACCTGAACAAGGCAGAGTGCTGGGCTGAGTTTTGGAAGCATCTGTTGATTGCAGAAAAACAGAGGAAAAAATGAAATAAAAATAAAGAAACACCCACACTGCCTTCTCATTATTTCTGCAAGCAATCAACACCAATCATGCCATCATTGACTGCCTGCATCAACCCAAAATTATAACCTCTATGGGAGTAAAGCTAGTCTGTATTGCTTAATAAAATATTGCTTTGTCACTGGAATAGACCCCGGGTGTTCGTGCAAGAAGTGCTTTTAAGGTGAATAATGGAAAGATCTGGAAGACAATCCAATCCAAGTTTTTCCTTCATTATACAGGAAGACTTGGTGAAGGAGGTGGAAAGGAAGAGAAATGTCCCACATCGAAAGGGAGCTAGCTAGGAGGATCTCTAGACAGAAAGACAAAAGGCAATGGGAGCAGATATCTATAGTGGTTAATCTCAGAAACATAGCTTTGAGAACTTGGATGTGTTGCTGCATGAAAATCAGTTGTATTGGTGACCATTTATTCCCCCCCACCCCATCAACACCTATCATGCAACAATGGATATGAGATGTTGCATATATCTTCAGCTCCAGACTGGAAGAAGATTTGGAGACATTAAATATTTAAATTATCTTTATTTATTTGTGTCACAAGTAGGCTTATATTAACGCTGTAATGAAGTTACTGTGAACATCCCCTAATTGTCTCACTCTAGTGCCGTTCGGGTATACGGAGGAAGAATTCAGCACTGGCAATGCACCCAACCTGCACGTCTTTCAGACTCTCGAAGGAAACCCATGCAGACACGGGAAGAATGTGCAGAGTCTGCATAGACAGTGACCAAGCTGGGAATGGAATCCTGGCCCCGATGCTTTGAGGTGGCATTGCTAAGAATTGTGCCACCTATTATCACCTTGATTACCAGGTAGATGATGGCCTAGTGGTATCATCGCTAGACTGTTAATCCAGAAAATTCAGCTAATGTTCTGGGGACCCAGGTTCGAAACCTGCCACGTCAGATGGTGAAATTTGAATTAAGAAAAATGGAATTAAGAATCTACTGATGACCATGAAACTATTGTCAATTGGTGGAAAAACCCAACTGGTTCACTAACGTATTTTAGGGAAGGAAATCTCTTGTCCTTACTCCGTCTGGCCTACATGTGACCCCAGAGACACAACAATGTGGTTGACTCTCAACAGCTCTCTGCAGTCGCCTAGCAAGCCACTCAAGGGCAACTAGGGATGGGCAATAAATGTTGGCCAGCCAGCGATGCCCATATACCATGAATGAATTAAAAAAAGAATCACAGCCACTGAGATTGTCAACCTTGACTTGTCTCGTGGTTGAAGTTGAGATTGCAGCAGTTGGCAGATTTTAGTGAGGAACTCCTTACTGGAACACAGATGTCTCAGACCTTGCTCCACCCAAGCGCCAGGTAAAAGTTCTCCCTTGCCACCCTGGGTTGAGGTGGCCTCCTGATGAGACCCTTCATCCTATTCTCCTCTTTTCTTCTCCAGCAGCCTGTACCCCTTTGCACGGCGACTGCTCTTTATCCCAGTGATGGTTTAATCTCAGGGAAAACCAACTGTGCACCATGTCTGAGAGCAACAGGCTTGTGAAAGAGAGCTTTGAAGTCAGCAAAACACCTGGGGCACCTGCCATACCATTTTCAACTTGAAACGATCTACTTTCAAGCCCTAGCGTATCCTAAACTTCAAACTAATTTTCATATCTTAAAACACATCACAAAAAGCTATAAAATATGCTCACTAAGGCTTACCTGACTTCTTTTGTAGATTGACATCACTCCCCCATCTGAAAGAAGAACCAAAGGTTACAGCCCAGACTGAAATTAATTTAATGCCCTTTCCCAAAACTTGTCCAAAAGGGTGTTATCAAATTATAATGTGTCATTAAAACACAGCCACGCTAATTATTTCAAACCTCAAGGTTTAAAACAACACCACAGGATGTCAACATACTCATCTCCAATTTATTTGGAATAATGATTTTAGGAGTTAACAAGTTATGTGATGAGACAATCATGTTTTCTGACCACTTATAACTCAAGATGCAGCTTGTGGATAAACAGTTCTATTGAAGGAGCTACAAGTCATCTAAGCAGCCAAGGTAACAAAATGGTGATACCTGGAAAGTGCAATATCCTGCCAGAAAGAATAACTTGTTCCAACTTCTGAGATTGAAATTTATCTGAGAACTCACCTAAATTTGACCTCACAGTTGCTGAGAATCCTTACTTTTTCTAACACCCTCACTTCAACCTCAAAACATCAAAACCATCTGAAAACCCAGGACCATGTCACAGGAGACAGAGATGATCCGCCTGATATTGAGTTTACCATAATCTATAGCAGTGTAATTCCTTCATCTGTATGAGAGTATCTGTGGAGAGTGGATGAGATGTCATGCCAACTGCGAGTTCGGTGTACAAGAAAAAATATGTTTGTTTGAAAACTCATAAAAGCTTGCCGCTGGATTTATTTAATTGGAAGACACACTCCAAGAATAATAAAGCACACACCTCTTGCATACTAATTTGCTGATCACAGGCAATAAAGGGAACACATATATTTTGACCACGACACTAGAAAGTACCAAACACATAGAATTATAACCATAACCAGAAAAATAGTCAAACAACTCACTTGTAAATATCTGGTGATTCCCTCAAATAAGGCTGATAGTGGGAGTACTTTAGGCTTCTTAAGATAGGCTCAGTTGTTTGGGGTGAAAATGAGTGATTTGTTGGACATAAAACTTCAAATAGTAGCACTGATGTCAAATTAGCGTAGTATCACTGATTGATGGTATGATTGTACTTGGACTAACACCTTCTCCAATATGTGGCACAGTGGTTAGCACCGCTGCTTCACAATACCAGGGAACTGGGTTTGATTTTATCACTGCACATTTTCCCTGGGTTTCCTTCGGGTGCTCCAGTTTCCTCGCACAATCCAAAGAAGTGCTGGTTAGGTGCATTGGTCATGTTAACTTCTCTCTCAGTGTACCCAAACAGGCACCAGAGTATGGTGACTAGGAGATTTTCACAATAACTTCATTGCAGTGTTAATGTAAGCCTACTTGTGACACTAATAAATAAACTTTAAAACATCCAGTGCAATTCATAAAAGATGTGCGTGCGTACATAATGGACACCATTGTGAGCCCTAAATGAAGAAGACAGAATTAGAATTACAGAATATTACAGTGCAGAAGAGGCCATTCAGCCTATCAAGTCTGCATCGACACATGATGGGCACCTGTCCACCTAATCCCATTTGTCCCTCATTTAATCTATGGTCTTGAACATCACAGCATGCCAAGTAATCATCCAGATATTTTGTAAAGAATGCAAGGCTTCCTGCCTCTACAACCCTCCCAAGCAGTGCATTCCAGACCATCACCACCCTCTGGGTAAAAAGGTTTTTCCTCAGGTCCTCCCCAAACCTCCCACCCCTCACTTTTAACTTGCATACAAATCACCAGGCCCAATTTTATATCCCTGGGTTGTCTGGTTTGAAACGCTGCTCTTGAGGTGAAAGGTTTCTGCAGGTCACTTCCATGCCTAGGATGGTGTAACAATTCTCATTTAAAATCAATGCCATGACCAAAAGCGTTCCTTTGCTCAGAGAAGGAATAGCCGTTGTCATGGCAGCTGCTTCCCAGCGAAATGTCTTTTTTGCTGCAATGTTATCAATTAGGGATTTTTTTTTGATGGAACTTGAATGCTGGAATGGGGGAGGTGGGGTGAGGATTTACATAATATGATTGCTATGGGCTGAAAGAATAAAACAGGCCAAATAACCAATTAGAAGGTGGAAAATGCAGTGATTAAATCAGAGAAGGAAGATAATCAGCAGGCAAACTGATGGTGATGATGATGATGATGATGATGGAGGTCACTGTGCAGCTGCAGGTCAGGACAGACAATAAATTGTGTTCGAAAGATGGGTTTTTGAGAGTAATTGTCCCAAATCTTTCTTCATTATATTTCTCAGCATTGTAATGTTATTTTAATCATGGTTTTCATTGATTTCTTCATTATTTAGAGATGAAAGGAATTTAACGTTGGAGATCTGAAATTGAAACTGAGAGTGGTACACATTTGTAAATTAAGTGTTGGTGAAAAATAAATCTCTCGATGCTCTCTTTCATCACTTATTGGGCTGGACTTTGCAACCTCGCTCAAGCGAGACCAGAACTTCCCACCTCTGAGGTCAATAGCATTTTCGTTGTCCATCTCTCATTCTCTCCAACTCTATGGCGGGCGGGGCGGTAGAATTCCAGCAATTGTGCTTTGTAAACCTTTGCAGTTTGGTTAACACTGTGCTGGGGGACAAATTGAGCTGTATTACAACCTAGCACTGGAAAATGGAATCCATTGTGCACACGTTCACTTCCAGTGAGAAGGGCTTGGGGTGTCATTATGGTAAAGAGACTTACTTAGGAACATACTTAGAAACTAGAAGCAGCAGTAGGCCATTTGGCCCTTCGTGCCTGCTCCACTATTCATTTTGATCATGGCTGATCATCAAACTCCATATCAAATCTTGCCTTCCCCTGATATCCCTTTAGCCTCAAGAGCTATATCTAATTCCTTCTTCACACAATGTTTTGGCTTTGTATATGTGAACAAGTATACGAAAGAAAGGCACAATAACACAAATCAATGTTCTATGCTGATTTGACACCAATCCTTGCAATTTTCAAACTTTACAGCCCTACCTTATCTTATTCCTAACAGCAAAGTACTGCGGATGCTGAAGATCTAAAAACTAAAAGGCAGAAAATGCTGGAAAAGCTCAGCAGATCTGGCAGGATCTGTGGAGGTTTAAAGAATTTACGGCCAGAATTCTCTGGCTAGTGATGCTAGTGGGATTTTCTAGTTCCACCAGCAACACACTCCTGCTGCAGGTATCCCCATGACGTTGGGTACAGTCAGTGAGAAATCCCATTGCAGGATCCGAAAATCCCACGGCCACACATCAGTGCATTGCCTTTCACGAGAAAAACATGCTCTGGGGAAGCCAGAGAATTCCCACCAAGTGTGTCAAGTCAGTGTGGCTTTGTTCCATTCCAAAGTACAATCAGACCGCACCCGAAACAATGGGGGTTGTTTTCAGACCATGCATCTATCTGCAGGGATTGTAGCACATGCTTAAAATCCAGAGAGCTTTATTCCTACTGGCAAGCTTTCAAGTTCCAATCTTCCTGGCCTCTTGCCAGTGGAATGATATGAAACACGCCAGGGGACCGCAGAAAGCTGATTTTACTACATTTGTATCTCATAGCGAACACTTTCTCCAGGACCGACCCCCCTCACCTGGACAACAACCTGTTGCGGGGATATCTCTGGGACGCTGTAAAGGCAAGTATAGCTCTTGGGAGAGATTTGACAATGCCTGCAGCAACGTCCCTCGGCACTGTCAGCAGCACTATGCCAACCTGTGCCAGGAATGGGTCCCGTTGGGGACTCATGAGGCTGGGGGGGAGGGAGAGAGGGCGGATTCAGTGGTGGTGGTTGGGAGTGGATGTAGGATCTGGGGATGCCAATGATGATAACTGGGGAGGGGCATAGGGGAGAAGGTGCTAACGATCTGTTGGGGGGAGGAAGAAGCAACCAATGATGGGTGGGTGAAGAGGCAGATTATTGGGAGATGGAGAGAAGGAGCTAATGATCGCGGAGGGAGGGGATTTGGGAACGGTGCCTCTGATACTTCCATGGTGAGCTGGGATGGGGTTTACTCAGATTCTGATCAGGGCACCCTTTGATCTGTTGGGATTTGCAGGAATGTTAAGTCCCCGCCCCTCGTACAACGATGTGAAGCACGTGATTCTTTTTGGAAAACTGTTATCCGATCTGGAGAGAAAGTCAGCACGATTCTCTGGAAACCAAAATAGTGGTTTTCCTGCCGGATATAACATCTGCCAATTTGGGGAATCTTCCATCCAGTAACTCAAACACTGCCAGATCTGAAGGGATTTTCCAACATTTTCTGTTTTTTATTTTCAATCTTAATCTTGTAAACTGAACACAGAGGAAGCAAAATCATGGTTTCCCCCACCAGCTTCATTTCAATCAGGAACTACTGACATGTTAGTTAGTTGCTCGATTATATCTTCTGATTGCTGGTGCAATAGTGTGTGGTTTTGGAGCTTTCCTATGCTTGACGAAGATTTGAATAATCTGTAGTGAGTAACCTGCTTGATACCGTAGAGTTTTTGGTCTTTTAAAGGTTCATCCTGAACTAGGTTACACCACCGTGTCCTGTGATAGGGTGGAAAGTGCTCAATAATTGTTTTGCAATTTATCTGGATAAAGACAGAGTCACAACTAGATAGCGACCAGAGTGTGAGAGCTCTGAGGTGTGAATGCTGGAGTTTTATCATTATTAAATGTGTGAGGGTAGTTTATTTATTTATTTAAGTTACAAGTAGGCTTACATTAACACTGCACTGAAGTTACAGTGAAAATCCTGTAGTTGCCACACTCTGGCACCTGTTTGGGTACAGTAAGGGAGAATTTAGCACAGCCAATGCACCTAGCCCGCACATCTTTCAGATTGTTGGAGGAAATGCACGTGAGCATCGGGAGACTCTACACAGACAATGGCCTGAAGCTAGGAATCGAACCCGGGTCCTTGGAACTATGAGGCAGCAATGCAAACAGCCCAGTGGAATTGAAGGAGTGAAATTGTAGTAGGGTGCAGTGAATAGAATGAAAGCAAATTACTGCAGATGCTGGAATCTGAAAACAAAAAGAGAAAATGCTGGAAAATCTCAGCAGGTCTGGCAGCCTCTGGAAGGAGAGAAAAAAGCTGATGTTTCAAGTCCAGACAACCCTCAAAGAGTTATCTTGACTTGAAACATCAGCTCTTTTCTCCCTGCAGTGAATGGAATAGTGGATAAGGCCGGTGTACAGTTGGCAGCGTGTGCCATCTGAAGATGAACTCACCCACCTTAATGACAAGTCAGATCGTTAAACTTCTTCCTGAGCTGCATCCCTGTTCTTGGCACAACAGTCCTGGCACTGACCTCCACTATTCCCTCTCAGTGCCTCTGAGCATGTCTTCCTGCTGAGACAGCACATATCTATTTCATCTCATGTTTTAGACCTTCAGTGCAATGCCTGAAGAAACTGGTGCTCATTTTCTTGTACATTCAGCTGTTTTCTAAAGCATTCAAGTCAAAATTCCCACCACCTCTTGCAACCACACCCAGAAGGAGAAAAAATACTGCAAAAATAGGAAAATTAGAATGCTAGTGCAAACTGTTTTTTTCCCAATTGGGAATACATCTCCCCTTTGTCTAGCAGAGGCCACTTGTGATATCAAGCCCCCACTGCTGATGTGCGCAGTATGTAGAAATAATATAAAATGACAGGCAGCACTCAGCTTAATGCGCGATCTGCAATGATGGATGCAGGCAAGTTGCATCCTGTTGCTCCATTCTTGGAGTCATGATGTGGAGATGCCAGCATTGGACTGGGGTGGGCACAGTAAGAAGTCTCACAGTTAAAGTCCAACAGGTTTATATGGTATCACTCACTTGATGAAGGACACCACTCCAAGATCCTGTGGTTCCAAATAAGCCTATTGGACCTTAACCTGATATTGTGAGACTTCCTACTATTTTCAGTGTTATCCAATTTAACTCTCTGAGGAGTTTTATCAATTGATTCCTTTGTGTCTGTGGTGATGAAATTTAGTGCTGGTAACTTTTTGACATGAAAAAATCAATAGCATTCCTCCTTTCAAATGGTGTTTTGCTGAGTCTTCTGACCTTTAACGTTCTCAGCACACGGACTGCCCAAAGCACATCATTTCCCTGGATGACACTTGATTGAGTTGATCTTTTGCATTGTTTGCATTGAGACCTCGCAGTGTTTGCTAACAGATTAACCCTGACCTGCAGATGAACCAACAAAGTGACAAATTCTTTGGATCAAGTTGCATTTGTACGATGTGATTGTTCAATCAACTGATGGAATACTGAGGCTTGATTTCCCAATAGCAATCGAAGCAGCACTGAAATGAGTTGAAACAAATAATGTGGAACTGGCAATTTCCCTTCTCACTGCTGACGAACATACGAATTAGGAGCAGGAGTCAGCCATTCGAGCTTGCTCCACCATTCAATAAGATAATGGGGTGACCTGATTCTCAACTCAATGTTACTTTCCTGACAACCCCCAGTATTCTTTGACTCCCTTGTGTAACAGATTGAGGGTGACTCAATGCAACTTTAACAATAAAGGGTTTATTACCAACAGAGTAAATATATACAACAAGGTATAACTAGATACAAATGCAACTGTTTTTCTTGACTCTCTGGACAAAACCTTACCACAAAATGGCATAGTGATGCTTCCAGCATGAAAAAACAGTTTGTTTTGTGCTAACAGCATTGGGGTCTTTCTGGGCCAAATATTAATTTCAATTCGCACAAGATTCACACTGCTCTGGCAGCATGTTTCCTCTGATTTGCCCGCCATGTTTTAACTTAACTATTGCAAGCACTGGGGAGCTGGATATAAAAGGCTCCCCAGCACCTATTCTACAACTGCAGAGGATGGCAGTAAGGAAGGCAGCACGCACTTCAGAGAGAACCCTCACCAGACTGTTCAGTGGAGTGTCACAGAGGAGAGAAGCACTACACCCATGCTCCAAGAGACAGCTGTCCAACAGGATCACCAACCCTCACCTGGGATGTATTGGCAGCCCTCGTGAATGAAAGTGCAGTGCAGAAGAGGAAGGGACAGTAGTATTGGAATGGAAGAAGATGGATGATCTCCTTTGGTCAACCAGGATTAGTGAGCAACAGTGTCTCACTAGACCTCCTCGCACATCCCCAACCCTTTTCTCACCCAACCATCTTGGCCCTTGCCAACACTAAGCACAAGGTCTTCTCCCCTTCCCTAATCAGCATGTTCCCTAGTAGCTGCTATATTCCTACAATCCAGCTCCCACCAAGACCCACATTTGCCACATCACATCTCAAATGTCCACACTCCCACTTGCACTCTCCCTATCTGTGTCATTGCAGGACATCTAGCCTACAATGTGTGTCAGCAGGCACAGCCAGATGGTGACATGCTCGAGTTGCAAGCCCTCGTAAGCTTTGACATATTAAGACCCTAACTTCACAGGTTATTCCCGATCTTCTACTTTGGTAGGGCTTCAACAACTCTGACTTCTCATAGCGCCATGCCTGCATGATAATCTTCTTCACTTTTGCTAATACAGGATCTTTCTGAACATAAATTGAAGTGCTTTGCCAAGATTGGTAAGATGTCTACCAAATGCAGAGCTAGTATTATGCCTGTTGATCTTCCTTAATTAACCTGTCCTTGGTTCTGTGACTTAATTTTGTCTTTAATTACTGTTTTTAGTAGTTCCCCATCGCCAAAGTTAAACTGACTGGACTGTAAGTTGATGATGTTATATTTTGAACAAGGAGATAATATTCGCGATTCTCCAAGCCTCTGACACCACTCCCAAGTTTAAGGGACTCTGGAAAAATTATGGCCAATGCCTCCACTTTTGCTTCCCTCAGTATCATCAGAAGTATCTCATCTGGTCCTGGTGCCTTATCAAATTTAAGTGCACACAGCCTACCCAATACCAACTCCCTTATCAATTTTAAACTCTTCTAGTGTCAGAACTGTTTCAGGAAAGTTTAACTGCAGAACAAAGTAGGTTGTAACCCCACAGTGGGCTCCTCTGAACAAGACCACATAAGTTACAAGATGAATCCAATCAGAAAAATCAAAGCCATTGGCTGGAATTCTCTCGACGTTCACACCAGCGGAACTCTCTGGTCCCATCTGCAGTGTCCCCCCCCCCCCCCCCACCCCCAATGACAGCGGTGTAACCAGAGAATCTCGCTGCCAGCATGTGGCACGCTGCCTTCCACTGTCGAGAAAAACACGTCTGGGAGGCCGGAGAATCTCACCGGTTATTTCCAACTTTGATCTCTGTAAATTTGGTTTCTTCCACCATAAGGAACAAATAATCCAGTTGTGCAGCCAAATAAACATTCTTATTTTGCGGACTGGATAGGGTCAACATCCATTTATTTGCTTTCCTATATTTTTTGGGAAGTGAGGGTAGGACCTTTTCATTTCTATTGACATACTAAACGAGCATTGTTGAACGATATGTGCTGATTACGCGATTAAAAGGTTTTGACAGAATATATACATTCCTCTCATTGCTTCCTATGTAATTGTCAATTCTGCTGGCCATTCTCATGTTCTTACTCAGTATATTTCTCAAGTGATACAGTAAGAAAATGAAACAAGAAGCGACTGAGATTGATGAGCTTCCCAGGTAGTCAGAGTTTGCTTCCTCTCATTAAAGCAAAAAGGTTCAAAAGGGCACAGCAAGATGTACTACCTCTGAACTGATCGGAGTAATTTATAATATAGAATGAATAATTTATCTGTACCGGCAATGCAGCATAGAGCAAAGGGACATAACATCAGGTTCTGTAAAAAAAACACACTTTTTTTTTTAAAATGGAAATGCATCGCATTGTAACATAGTGGTTAGCACAGCTGCCTCATAGCACCAGGGACCTGGGTTCGATTCCCAGTTTGGGTCTGTGCAGTGCTCCTATGTTCTCCCTGTGTCTGCTTAGGTTTCCTCTGGGTGTTCCGGTTTCCTCCTGCAGTCTGAAAGATGTACTGGTTTAGGTGCATTGGCCATGCTAAATTCTCCCTCAGTGTATCTGATCAGGTGCTAGAGTTTGGCGACTAGGGGATTTTCACAGTAACTTTATTGCAGTGTTAATGTAAGCCTACTTGTGACACTAATAAATAAATTTCAGTTTAAAAAAAAACACATTTTTACTCTTGGAATGAATATCGATACAATTGCAAGTGCTAAATGTGCAACAACTTATGAAGAAGATTGTTAATTAGTAACGTAAGACCATAAGATACAGAATTAGGCCACTTGGGCCATCAAGTCTGCTCCACCATTCAGTCATGGCTGTATTTTTCTCATCCCTATTTTCCTGTCTTTTCCCCATAATCTCTGATCCCCTTATCAATCAAAAACCTATCTCTGTCTTAAAAATACTCAATGACCTGGCCTCCACACCCTTCTGCGACAAAGTGTTCCACTCTCTAGCTGAAGAAATTCCTCGTCTGCTTTAAAGGATAGTCCCTTTAGCCTGAGGTTGTGCCCTAGTTTTCTAGCTTTTCCTACTCATGGAAACATCCTCTCCATGTCCGCTCTATTCAGGCCTCGCAGCACCCTGTAAGTTGCAGTAAGGTCCCCCCTCATCCTTCCAATGAGAATAGACCAGAGTCCTCAGCCATTCCTCATATGACAAGCTCTTCATTTCAGGAATCATTCTTGTGAACGGTCTCTGGACCCTTTCCAAGGCCAATACATTCTTCCTCAGATACAGGACCCTAACTGCTTACAATACTCCAAATGGGGTCTGGCCAGACCCTTGTATAGCACATCTCTGCTCTTGTATCCTTACCTTCTCGATATGAATGCTAACACTGCATTTGCCTTTCTAATTGCCGATTGAACTTGCATGTTAAGAGGATCTTGAACAAGAACTCTCAAGGCCCTTTGTATTTCTGAATTCCTAAGCATTTCCCCATTTAGAAAATAATCTGTGCCTCCATTTCTCCTTCCAAAGTGCACAAACTCACACTTTTCCATATTGTATTCCACCTGCCACTTTTTTGCCCATTCTCCTAAGCTGTCCATCTCCTCCTGCAGCAGCCCATTCCTTCCTCAATACCATCTGTCTCTCTATATAATCACCTTACAACTTAGCAATAGTGTCCTCAGTTCCTTCTTCCGTGCGATTGCTCCTGAAAATTACCGTCTTTGCCAGGTTAGTTGACCTACGACCAGGCTCAGGTCAGGGTAGTTGTATTGGCTTCAGTGCATCTGAGCTGTGGAAGACAAGGCTTCAGCTGCTGATTATTGTCTGGATTGTCCTGATAGGTTTTGGATTAGGAAATTTTGAATATATTTTGTCGATCAATTGGCCTGATCACCTGATGTAAATGAAGAACAGCAATTATGTGGAATATCAGAAATTGGTCAATGTCTGTAAAGGTTATTGGTCATACCCATAGATTGTGAAGGAACAAATTAGATGGTCCTTTCCTATGAAGGAACTTCTGATCCAGCGATGATTATAGATAAGAAAGGCACTTAATCTGTTCCTCATCCTCCATCCAGAGTAACTATAGAGTCCCTCACCCCATTAAACAGCCAATTAATTCTTAAATAGTTCATGGCATCATAGAATTCCTACAGTGCAGAAAGAGTACAGTAAAGATGGAGGAAGAAGGCTGGAGGAAAGAGCAGGAGTATATCAATGGGGAGGTGTGGGAAGATAAGGGCAGGAGGGGAGAGGGGGTTGGGGAGGAGAATGAATTTCTGGAGGACGACAATGGATAGCAAAGGACATTGGAGAGGAGAGATTTGGTTGCCCAGGAGGGTATCAGGTTGGATTGGTGGTTGCAAAAAAAAAACAGTGCTCAAAGGATTGCATTTCCATTCTACTGTCCTTGATCACCAACAACATACCCTGATCCCCCAATGCCAACACTAAAGTTAAGAAAGCCCATCAATGCCTCTACTTGCTCAGAAGATTCAGAAAATTTGATACATCAGTTACAACTCTCAGCAGCTTTTACAGAGCACCATAGAAAGCATTCTTTCTGGTTGTATTGCAGCTTGGTATGGCTCCTGCTCTGCCCAATACTGTAAGAAACTTCAAAGGCTCATGAATGAAACCTAGTCCATCAAGTAAACCAGCCTCCCATCCACTGACTCTGTCTACACTTCCTGCTACTTTGGAAAAGCAGCCAGTATAATTAAGGACCCCACATATTTTCTGTTCCACCATCTTCCATCAGTGAAAAATACAGAAGTCTGAAATCACGGACAAACCAACTCAAGAATAGCTTCTTCTTTGCTGTCATCAGACTTTTGAATGGACCTACCTCACACTAAGTTGCTCTTTCTCATCCCCTAGCTTTGACTGTAACACGACCTTAAGTACCCTCCTTTCTTTCTCTATGAATGGTTGTTTTGTTTGTAAAGCTCACAACAAGCAATACTTTTCATTGCATGCTAATATATGTGACAATAACAATAAATCAAATCAAACAATTCATTTTTGAAGCTTTACATTCCTAACACCTCCCTGTGAGACTTGGAGAGTCACAGTCTATCCATAGTTAGTACAATAGCTCTTGACATCGTCTACAGATTTTTGACTGTCTCACCTTGCTCGCAAGGCTCTTTGACCTCTTATTGCCATAGCAACCATGCCAGCC
This sequence comes from Sphyrna mokarran, assembly GCA_024679065.1. Classification (NCBI taxonomy): domain Eukaryota; kingdom Metazoa; phylum Chordata; class Chondrichthyes; order Carcharhiniformes; family Carcharhinidae; genus Sphyrna; species Sphyrna mokarran. The sequence continues at coordinate 36,440,252 of JAGIQG010000024.1, forward strand.
AGGCTTTTCATCAAGCAGAATTCAGAGCAGGTCACATGGCTCCATCCATTCCTTCTTTCTATGTTAAATGAAAGTAAGTCAGATTTGTAATAGCCTCCTGTCTCAGGCTTTGACCTGACAATGCAGGTCTCCCACCACCAACAATCCTGTCCTAGCTGTTCTGTATTGAAATGCTATTGAGCAGAGTCCAGCAATAAAGTTGCTCATCTTCCTCCTATTTGTTGGCGTTAGGATGAGAGGGATTTAATTGAAACAGCCCTGTTTTTCCTCTCATGACCCATTTATAAACAAGAAGATGCTTTGATTTACTTCCCTCTTTTCTTTTAACTTATTTCCCAATCCTTCAATTTTGTTACGATCCAATTTCTAATAGTAATTGAAAGGGGAAAATAATTGAAAAAAACCACACATTAACAGGACTTGTTAAATTTAATCGAAGCACTCAAAATGGGGAAAGGTGTTTAAAATGGAGGGCTGGTAACTACAAGGTCTTGAGTCTTTGTTCTGCTAACAAAATGTAAACTGACCTTAAGAATCATGAGAGTCCTGCTCTGCAATGGATGATTGGCTGGAGCAGCCATTTTGATTAAAAACAGTTTGAATAAGGGACTGGCCATTGACCATCCACAGGGGGTGAGTTTAATCACATGGTCCGGGTGTGTAGCCCCCATGTTTGACTAATTGCTGAAAAGGGTGGTCAGCAATTGGTTTACGTAAATGTCTGAAACACAATGCCATATCAAACATTTGGTGTGTGATTGATCTGGGAGTGCACTTCTCAGCTTGACTGAGGTGCAGTCTCTCTTGCACGTGCTTAAATAAGCAAAGAATTTGAGTTTTGTCTGGTCTACCGGAGAATTGGTGGGAGATTGAATTCCATAATTCTAACCTTCAAAAACCCACAGCAAATAGGGCAAATTAGTTTAATTTGACTTCCACAATGATATAAACATACAAAGGTGAATTAGAATTCTGTGTGATTATATAGAGATTCAGATATATTAGTAGAAACAGTGTAGATTGGAGCAGGTATTCACACCCGGATGGGATCCTTTTCCTGAACTAATGTAGACTGAAGAAGGCAGGTTGATTTACAAAACAAAAGGCTATAATTACTTCTCCCAGATAGGGGTACAGGGGAGGTCATTAAACATGGTTCTGATCTCTCCACTTTGGTTTTCACTTTGTCTGCCTTCCTGGGATTCACGGAAACCCTACAGTGCAGAAAGAGGCCATCTGGCCCATTGAGTCCGCACTGACCACAATCCGATCTATGCCCTAACCCCATATCCCTTCACATTTATCCACTAATCCCTCTAACCTATATATCTCAAGACAGGAAGGGGCAATTTTAACATAGCCTATCAACCTAATCAGCGCATCTTTGAACTCTGGGAGGAAACGGGAGTACCTGCAGGAAACCCATGCACACTCAAGGAGAATGTGCAAACTCCAGACAGACAGTGACCCAAGCTGGGAATTGAACCCAGGTTCCTGGAACTGTGAAGCTCTATGCTACTGTGCCACCAGTTGTTATCTGAACCTGGAATTAGACCATTGTTAATGGTCTAATCATTCAGATTTTATCAATAATTTTGCAGGGCCCTTTGTCCTAGTAAACTCTACTGATCAGGACTAGCTTATGAAGTATAAGTGCCTTTGCGAATTCCCTTTCAATTTGGTCTCTGCAACCCACAGGGCTCGTTAACACCTCTCTGAGATAACAAAGTACAAGAAGCAGTGGTATTGGCAAATAGCTTTTATTGTTTAAGGGTCACAGCCAAACGTAGCTTCAATCATTTTAAAAGGCCATTGTCCATTTTTAAAATTTTCAAAAGTAGCTATGAGGATATAGCTGTATTTTCTTTAGAACAATAGACAGTGAGGTTTTAACCCCTTTCAGTTGTAGATAAGCAGTATTGAAGTCACAAACCGAGCTTTTAGACTTCAATATTCCTGAATTTCAGATCGTGTTTATTTGATTTACAATCCAGTCAAAGGTCAAATGGGGACGGGTATGAAAGTGGACGTAAAGCCACAATCTGATCAGCCTTGATCTTACGGAGTCTGCCAGGGGGAGAAAACTGACCTACTCCTGTTCCTATTTCTTATGATCTGATATTGAGCTAAATCATTCTGTTGGCCCAAGGTGATAACATTTCCATTTCCTGCACCATGCCTTGGATATTTATGAATTCCAAGTTCATATGAGCCTCACATTTCATGGTTTCTTAAAGATTGGATCACAAGTCTTACATTGTACTTACCAGCCCTGAATGGAGAGCAATTGAAATTCTCCAAGTCATGTTAAGCAGATGGAAGGAACCCCAATAAAATAAAGTGTGTGCTTGCACTTACGCTTCACATCCAAAATGATATATTTTGCATTATGAAAATGCAAAGCAGATATTATAAATGCCAATTTCTACTCCCCTACAGACTTGCTCCAAATAACTTTTTTTTTATAAGACATGGACACAGCTGTTATTGCCCATCTCTAGCTGTCTGAGAGCAATTGAGAGTCAATCACATTGCTGCAGCTCTGGAATTACATGCAGGCCAGACAAGGGAAGAATGGCAGATTTCCTTCTCTAAATGAAATTCCCTAAACCAGATGAGTTTTTCTGACAATGGTATCATGGTCATTGGTAGATTCTTAATTCCAGATTTTTTTAAAATTCAAATTCCACCGCATGTCATAGTAGGATTCCAACCTAGAACATTAGCTAGGTTTCTGGATTAATAGTAGAGTGATAATACCACTAGATCATCACTTCCCCTACAGGCACTGACCTCAGCTGACAACCAACAGGTAATACATAAAGTTACTACGTCAACACTGCTGCAAACACATCATCACCAACTATGTAAATAACAGGGCAATTTGGAATAGGAGTAGGCCGCATCGTCTCTGGCGATGATCTCCTTTCAAAGAGTGACGTTCAATGTGGGATTTTTCCAAACTTATTTCAGCTGAGGAATATGAGGGGTCACACCTACATTTGTTAATTCTTTATCGTCCCTCTTTAATGCCCTAAAAAATATTCAGTTGCATCAAACCACTCCAAAGAATAATCATCCCACTTAAGGTGGTGCAGTGGTTAGCAGGGCTGCCTCATAGTGCCAGGAAACCATGGTTCAATTCCTTGTTTGGATCACTGTCTGTGTGGAGTCTGCACATTCTCCCCATGTCTGTGTGGGTTCCCTTCAGGTGCTCCGATTTCCTCCCACTGTCCGTAAGACATGCCGCTTAGGTACATTTGTCATGCTAAATTCTCTCCCGCGGTGTACTTTGAAAAGACACTGGAGTGTGGCTACTAGGGGATTTTTGCAGTAACTTCACTGCGGTGTTAATATAAGACTACTTGTGACTGATAAATAAATTTAAAAATTAAATTCTCCAGAAAGCCCCGCAGTTGTCTCAAACCACTTCATCGCCTTTTTGGGCGACTAGGGTTGGGCAATATAATTCAGCTGTGCCAGCAATACACACATCTCACAATGTTTTCTACTAAAATGAAATATAGACTTGCAGCTCAGCAGGTAATAGACATCGATGGAGGGGCTAGGCGCTGTAAACCAGAAGAGGTTACGTTAAACTTGAAATGATTGAGTGTTGGAGCACAGTTATGACAGTCTAGTGACTCTGGTCCAACAGAGCAGTACGCCACCAAAGAGATGTTAAAGATAACCACAATTTTTTGAAACTGATGTTTAAATGGGACCGTGTTTCTAGGGCTCTATTTTTAAATTGCTTCTGCTGATCTAATTAAGTGTTTAAATCAATATTTTTAAGGATCAAGAATGGAACATTAAAAGATTGGAACCCTTCATGAAGCCACAGACGTCAAAGTTTAATGCTGTATAAATGGATCGTCAATAAAATCCATAGCTGGCTCCTTGTGGATTTGGAGGTCTGCCTGTATATTAATTCTTCAATTTTGAATGGGACAAGCAAGGAACTGTCTTTTTGAATGACAGTTAGGGAGGACAGAATGAAATATGCTGAAATCTCTGAGGTTGGCTCCTATCTTATTTGTCAGCATCATATCAGTTTTCAGTCAAAACAACCAAAGGAGGCCAGCTACAAGCAGGTAGCACAGTGGTGCAGTGGTTAGAACTGCTGTCTCAGAGTGCTGATGACCTGAGTTCAATCCTTTGTGGAGGATTGCACATTTTCCCTCTGACTGCATGTGTTTCCTCCCACAGTCCAAAGATGTGTGGGTTAGGTGAATTGTTCATACTAAATTTCCCCTTAGTGTCAGGGGAATTTGAAGGGTACAAAGAACAAAGAACAAAACAGCACGGGAAACAGGCCTTTCGGCTCAATGAGCCTGCGCCGCCGCCTCGATGTTCCCACTTCTACCTGTGTTCCCTGTCTATGTTTATAGATCTAAGCATTGAAACCAAATTTGAGACAATTTAGGGAGAATTTGTTCTGCCAATCAGCCTAAGAGCACACTCCTGGGATGTAGGAGGAAACCGGAGCACCCGGAGAAAAAACCACGCAACCACAGGGGGAATGCGCAAACTCCCACAGACACAGGCCCAAATCCATGTATCTGTGCAGCACAGCGATGGTCACTGAGCTGTTGTGTTGCCCATCAAATAGTCCAGGTCAAGCGTACACTAATGACGTGAAGCACTAGGATACTCTTGAAAAAAATCCAAGAGCAGCCCTCTCATGACCCATCGCATGTATGCGCCAGGGTAATACATATGGCTACGGGGATAGGGTCCAAATGGGATTGTTGTGAGTGAAGACTTGATGGGCTGAATGGCCTCCTTCTGTGTTGTAGGGATTCTTTAAAAAAAGTTAGATAATAACAATTAATTCTGCTTCAATTTTCTGTTCATAGAATCACTACAATGAAGAAGTAGGCCATTCAGCCCCTTTAGTCTATACTGACCACAAATTCACCTAGGCCCTATCTCCATAACCTCACTTAATTACTACACTAACCCCCATGACACTAAGGGTAATTTAGCATGGCTATTCAAACTAACCCGCACATTTTTGAACTTTGGGGTGAAACCAGAGCATTCGGAGGAAACCCACACAGACACAGGGAGAACGTGCAAACTCCACATAGACAGTTACCCAAGCTGGGAATCAAACCCGGGTACCTAGCGTTGTGAGGCAGCAATGCTAACCTCTGTGCCACTGTACCATTTCTTGTAAAAGACAATATCATGGCTATGCTTGTCTATGGAACAGAAGATCATCATTGGACAAATAGGAAGGGTTGATTCGCTGAAATGTTCAAGAAAATGCTCCTCTCGGTCATTTGCCTCTCGAACGATATAAGGTAAGTGAGAAAGCAGGCACACCACTCAAATTTGAGGCTGGAAATTTGGAAATCTAACAGTTTCTAAAGATAAATAAAAACTGAAAATTCTCTGCATGTTCGGCTGCAGCTGTGGGGAGAAATAGAGTGAATGTTTCAGGGCAGTGACCTTCCATCAGAATTCTGCATTAAAGGGGAGCCGAGGAGTGAAATATCTAGACCAACACTGGCTGACCTTACAGAGATGTGCGTAACTGGGATAACACATTAAATACTGGCATTTAGCTCTGATACTTCTGAGGTCTGTTTGCAGGAGGTGCAGCAGAGGATGGTAGTCCAAAGCCAAGTTCAAACCTACCTATGAGAAGACAGAGGTCTAACCGGCTTCGATCAAGGTGAGTTAACACAGCCTTCAAAGCCCTCAGACTGGAAGCAAATAAAGAAGATTTTCACTGGTACGAAATACATCAATCTAGTTATACATTTTCATTCTTTCTCGATAGAAGGTGTAGCACCAAGGTTTGTATTTTGGGCTGGAACTTTGCCAAGATATCTTGCTGGGACATTTCTCTCACAGTGCCCTTCAATATAATGGATAACAATATTTTAGATGTTTACTCTGTTATTAATTGTGCAACTCAAAGTGTTCTGTCAGTCGTAATGAAATTCTGATCATTGGCAAAGTCTTGACCCAACTATAGAGATTCTTGGTTCACAGCAGCACTGTTTGAGTCAATTTGGAAGTTGCTACCATTTTTTAAAATATGTTCTACTTAAGGCTCAAGTCTGCACACAATTGCGTACCACAGTAAGAAAACAGGAAACAAAGACTGTGGAGTTGTGCATCTAATCAGAGTTAATAGACCTCTTTCTTTTTTGACCAGCAGGCAAGGGAGGAACCAGACAAGTTTGAAGGCATGCTTCCACCACCTGGTACACATCTCTCCTTTATTATCCATTCCCAATCCATGTGGAGACTGCAGACGCTACAATCCGCAAAATGTCTCGTCGCTGTAATGTTTCTTCAAAGTGTGGTGTCAGAGTTGCTTGTAGATCAGCTTCCTTTTCTCTTCCCAAGGTTAGCAATCAACACCCTGCCATATCATCAGCTTCTGTCAAGCACTCCCCCTTAAACCCAGCATTAACACAGCTACTGGTATCTCTCAAAATTTAAGGAATGAGGAAGGGGGATCCAGGGAATCACAAGAAAAGGGTATGCTATGCTCATTGGGAGCAAAGTTGAAACCATTTAATGCAATTCTTTCATTTCCCTAAGCATGCTGTTTAAGTATATAGTTGACTGTCATGTTCTGTTGTTTAGGCCATGCTGAGAATAGGAGGTAGGGCTGCCAGTTGGAAGCATGGTTATCTACATCTGCCCGATACCAACGAGTTTTTACACAATCGGCAATGCCTCAAAATCATTCCTCTCATGCCATCATGTGGTTTGGTGCACGAAAGCATGCCAAAACTCACCCAATTATTCACTGGTTATTTTGTAAGAGAAGAGACTCGTAAACTTTTCAAATTCCCTTTCGCAGTCAACCATTTCTAACAATGATATAATTAAACTATTTCCATCCTTGCAATAAACAATATTCCTTCCATGCATCAAAATCTCTCCTCTTTCCCTCCACAGCCCCAATCTATGCTAAAGTCCTGGTCTGAGTGACCAATGGACTGGAATATGGTACACCGCATAGAAACTTCCATTCCCCGATGAGATGTGGTCTCGAACCCCTCTCCCCAGTTTCTGCAACTTAATTGGCTGACAGTAATGCTTCAATTTGAAAATCAATTAAGTCAAGGAAGCCTACAGCTAAAATTAATGATGCTTTAACCAAACGTGACAAGAATCCAACAGCAGCCTCTAATTAACTGTCAACAATACATTTTGCTTCTGGAGAAGAAACATAAGGCAGCTGTAAATTTCGGAATATATTTATCGGTGTGTTTGTGAGTGAACTAGGTTAAGCGCTGTCCTTTCTTTTACCAGCGGAGGGTTTGAACCAAATTTAGGTTGTTCGAATGAAGGGACTTGGGTTCGATTCCCAGCCTGGGTCACTGTCTGTGTGGAGTTTGCACATTCTCCTCGTGTCTGCGTGAATTTCCTCTGGGTACTCTGGTTTCCTCCCATGATCCAAAGATGTGTGGTTTAGATTGATTGGCCATGCTAAAATTCCTTCTTAGTGTCCTGAGATACATAGTATAGAGGAATTACTGGGTAAAATATAGGTAGGGGTATGGGGGTAGGGCCTAGTTGGGATTGTAGTCGGTACATACTCGATGGGCCAAATGGCCTGTTTCTGTACTGTAGCGTTTCTATGATTCCTATGAAGTATCCCTCTGTTGTAACCCTTGCTCCCCCCTCTCATTTGACTATCCACTGTTTTTTTCTTGTCTGCTTCCCTTCTTTTTGTCTCTTCCTCTCCGTTTTCCTAATTTCTCTTCCTTTCCTCCTCTTCAACCCTCTCTAAATTGTCATTTTGCTTTCGCTCCTTAATGTCTCAACTTGTTTCTTTCCCCACTTTTTCTTTTCACTTTTATTTCTATTTTATTAATTTATTATTGTCACAAGGAGGCTCACATTAGCACTGCAACGCTCTGCAAAAAGTTGTCAGTCTCGCAAGCTTCACCTGTAACAGGATGGATTGTTATCCCCCTTCTTTCAGCACTTTGGTGAGTAATGTAATGATGTAAAATGGTCCATGGGCAGTCTGACCTTTTCACTGTCCTTGCCTGATGCCACATGTTATTAGAAAATGAGTCATCTCTCACTCACCAGAAAATGTTCAGGTACACTGAGGGAGAATTTAGCACAGCTAATGCACCTAACCAACACGATTTTCAGACTCTGGGAGGAAACTGGAGCACCCAAGGGTAACCCATGTAGACACAGGGGAGAAGGTACAGACTCCGCACAAACAGTGACCCAAGCCAGGAATCAAATCCGGGTCCCTGGCGCTGCGATGCAGCAGTGCTGACCACTGTGCCACTGTGCTTTGTGTCTCTCCTTTGTTTGTCTGCCTGCTACCGCTGTTTCTCGCACTCTTTCATTTGTCATTCTCTTGTTCTGATTTCCCTCTGTGGGTAAACGGCAAGAATCTTCTTCCCATCTTTCAGTGCAAAGCAAGTAGTGATGGACATTTAACAGCGTGAACTCACATCCCACTGCTCCGAGATGCTAGGTGCTGGTGTGAAGCTTTCTGTCCCACTGTATCAACAAAAAAAAAGTTTCTCTTCACACTGACTGTCCATGTTTTTTTTCAAAAAAATAGTGACATTCTGCATTAGGTATCTATCAAAGGCGTGCAAGAAATGTATTTCACGCAGTTTGCTTGAACCGGCAGCTCAGAAGATACAAAAGAAAAATGCCAGGTTTCTTTTTTAACTTCCAACACTCTACAAAAAGTTGTCAGTCTCACAGGGCTTCACCCTGTAGCAGGACTGGCTTATTGAGTCTCCTTCTTTCAGCACTTTGCTGGGTAATGCAATGAAGTAAAAAGGTCCATCGGGTAGACTGACCTTCCGCAGTCCTTGCCTGATGCTACGTGTTGCTACAAAATGAATCATTTCTCACTCACTAGCAAATGTTCAGCCACACGCAGGGCAGTGATTAATGGAAGTGATTAGGGTCTTGCGTGAGAGCCCGGCACAGCCTCTTTTGCCTCAGGTGTTTAACTGGACAATGGCAGGTCCGCCTGAGATCAAGGGCTCTGGAGTTGGAATTCACTTCACCAGGAGCTGTTGCCAATGAGAATCATAGAGTCATAGAGCAATACAGCATGGAAATAGGCCCTTCGGCCCAACCAGTCCGTGCTGACCATGACATCCTTCCAGTTAGTCAACATTGTCCATATTTGGCCTATATCCCTCGAATCCTTTCCATCCATGTACTTATCCAAATGGTTTTTGAATGTAACTTTTAGACCTGCCTCAATCACTTTCTCTGGCAACTCATTTCATATACACACCACCCTCTGCGTAAAGAAGTTGCCCCTCAGGCTCCTTTCGAATCTTTCACCTCTCACCTTAAACCCTTTAGTTTTCAATTCGCTTTCCATGGGAAAGGGACAATGCGCACCCTGTCTCTGCCATTATGCATTTCAATAAAGTCATCCCTCATTCTCCTTTATTCCAAAGAATGAAGTTCCTAGCCTGGCCAACCTCTCCCTACAACTCAGGCCCACCAGTCCTGGCAACGTCCAGGTTGGCATCACACTCGAACTGGAGTGCCACGCGGGAGACGGAAGCTGCTGGTGGTAGGAAACCCAACCAAGCCTAGTGTTGTCAGTGAACAGCAGGCGAGAATGCACGATGGTGGGATTGGGGGGTCGGGGGAATAGAATGTAGGGGAAAACGAGGTCAGCAGCGAGGGGTGGCTCTCAGCTGACTCTCCCCTTCCTGATGCTGGGTCTCTCCACCAGGCATTGAGTGCCTTTGAATGGGGGACTGCTCAGCAAACCCACAGACAACACTGTGCTAATCATCGTGCCGCTTTGTATGACTGCCTGCTATTGCTCTTTTTCTTATCATACTCCTTGTTTGATGATTTTCCATCGGGTGCTCAGTTAATACCAGTGTAAGAATGAGACCCTTAAATGGGGTATCAATTTCCTCAATTAGCAGTGGGTGAGAAATGCTATCCATGCAGCCTTCCCACCAGGGTTTTAATTTGGGTGGAGATGGAAGATGGTGGGTTCTTCATCTGCTGTTTGGGGTGGCATGGTGGCATTGTTGTTAACATTGCTACCTCACAGCTCCAAGGACCCAGGTTCAATTCCATCCTTGGGTGACTGTTTGAGTGGAATTTACACATTTTCCCTATGTCTGCATGGGTTTCCTGCTGCTCCAGTTTTCTCCTATACTCCAAAGATGTGCTAATTAGGTGGATTGGCCATGTTAAATTGCCCCTTAATGGCAGAGTAAATATGTGGGGCTATGGGGAGAGGGTCTGGTCGGGATTGTGGTTGGTACAGACTCAATGGGCCAAATGGCCTCCTTCTGTACGATAGAGATGCTATTCTATTCTCCTGACTGGTAAAATGACCCATTGCCACCAAAGTCATCATGGGGGAGTGCATTAAATTTGTCCTGTATTCTTAAATCAAGCGAATTCTGAACATCTTAAGGGTTCCTCATCCTGTGGAGATATTCTCCATGTGATCATGTTTAAATGTCCTCCTCCGCAATATGCCTCTCCAAAGTGAGGACAGTAATGTGGACGTGTCACTTTCAACAGCAATCATTTGTTAACTTCAATTAGGAGACAAGCCAGGCAGAAGTACACTTTTAAACTTGATTCTGATTTAGGAATTTATCAACATTGAAATTAAATCAGAAAATTCCCCAATGACAATGTTAGCACAGTGGACATCACACTCTGTGGCATCTTACCCAGCTCCCAGTGTACAGCTCAAAGGCTCCCAACCTTTGTACAGAGACTGTGATTTGCAAACAGCCCTTGTCTGATCTCGTTGAGGTTTCCAGCCAACTAATTTTGTGCAACCTCCTTATTTCCCTGGTTGTAGTGTTCAGGAGGAAGATGCTTGATGCAGACTGGCTGCACACTCAACAGGGCCCCATCAGTATGGGTGGATAGCATGGGTTCCGCTGGCTTGCACCTCTCAAAGGCAGCTACCCTTCTTAAAGGAGAGCTACATTCATTACAAGGAAGATGCTGCTGATTTCCTACAATGCCAGTGACTGTGAGTAGAAGGTGTGCAAATGGCAGGAGTGCCAGGAAAGTCAAGCAGCACTGTGGCACAGTGGTTAGCACTTGTCCCAAAGTGCCAAGGACCCAGGGTTCGAATCCCACCTTGGGCCACGGTCTGTGTGGAGTTTGCGTGGATTCTCCCTGTGTCTGCATGGATTCCCTCCGGGTGCCCCAGTTTCCTGTCATAGTCCAAAGATGTGCAGGTTAAATGCATTGACCATAATAAATTGACCCTTAGTGTCTCAGGAAGCATAGGTTAGAGCAATTAGCAGGGTAACAGTGGTGTTACAGGATAGGGCTTAGGTACGATTGTTGTTGATACAGACTTGATGGGCCAAATGGTCCCCTTCTGCACTGTAGGGGCTTCAATGATTTCTTTGAAAGAGAGGAGACTCTGATCGTCCCAAATATGACACTGGAGACATTGGTGATGAGGATTAATGGAAAGGACAAGGAGAAAATTCTGTTGCTCAGGGTTGGGGGTGGGGGATTGTGGAATTTAGAGAGTGGGTATGCAGGTGGCAGTCTGGAATGTGCCCAGGATGGAATGGAAGTACATTGCCAGGAGGGACAGATCCTGGGTTCTGGCCCTGAGGACCAGGTAGCGATGCTACGGCAAGCTTAATGACCATTCATGGGTGCTCAAGGAGTGTGAATGTGGGAGGGGGGGGATGAGGAGTGGAGAGAGGATGGGACGGATGGGAAGGAAATGAAGGGGATGTGGGGGTGGTGGGAGGATGATGATGGATGGGGGGGTGGATGGGGAGTGGGTGGGGGGAATAAGTGAATTGAGGGGGAGTTTGGGGGCAGTGGTAGGGTGGGTGGTAGTGGGGGGGTGTGGGGGCAGTAGCAGGTGGGAAGAGGTTTGAGGGATGGGTGGGTGAAGGGATTTCCTCATGTGGCTGAGCTGTGAATAATTAACACACTCATTTCCAAATTTCCACAAAATGCATCAAATCAGGAGGAAGGGTATACTTTCCAGCCTGGGGCATTGCATAGGGCAGTGTTAGAAGTGGTTGGCAATGCTGTGTGTGCTGGGTTTTATTTCACATTACAGCCCAATTCTCTAGTCCCTGATTCCTTCAGCTGTTATAATAAGTCCTCGGAGGCAGAAGTCCCTTCACTAAAATCCCTTTATTCACAAGGCTGACACAGCCTACAGAGTGCTTTCAGTTAGCTGTCTCCACTTGGAGTCCCAGAGGAACCGAAACTCCTGGTTAAATAGAAAGTGAGAGGCTCCCTGACTGGCCCATCGATTTGGTCCTTAACCAAGGAGTTCATTTTCCAGCAGACCCAGCTCAATTGCCTGATTACAGTCATTACACTCAATGCTGCAGCCTGTACTTTATGGAACACACAGGAGCTCACCTAACATAGAGTTAGAGCACAGAAGCAAATCATTTGACCAAACCCACCCTCTGTGACAACATTTGCCCTCCACATGAGCAATTACATCCTAATTGCATTAGCTCACCCTATTTCCATATAACATTTTGCGCCAACCTAATCTAATCTTGAGTACTTATATGGCTTCTACCTCAACCACTAACTCCAAACTGAATTTCATAAACTCAATAGGTTTTGTAAAAACAGTTTATTTTCTACATCTGTTCCATTTAATCTCGTGCCTGCTCTCCTTCATTCATGACCCCTCGACTATGAAAAACTGTCTACTTCTGTCTGCTCTGTCACATCTTTTCAGAGTATCTATCTCTTGAAACCCATGACTTGCATTGTCCAAATGAGAAAGACTGAATTGGCAGAATTTTCTCAAGTTAGACCTCGCTGAAGTGGAAGGACTACTTCCAAGTCGATGAAACATTTTATTACTCAGTCAAATGTGCTGAGCTCATTCATCGAGACACAGTATTATTACTCCTCCTCCAGCTTGACTGACCAATTAAGGAAGATGGATAGGATTTGTCAATGACTTACTAGTGAAGGTCTGAATTCATCCTGATGGAATCCATGTATGGACCTTGAAACCAGAATAGAAGGTTAAAATGACACATGATTGGTATTTAACATGTTTAAATGTCTGGCTGGATACTTTTCAGGATGTTTCTTGTTTGTGTTTGAACCTGTCCCTGTTTAAAAACAGAAGAGAACTCGAATGGAATCCCAACAGTGCAATAGGAGGCCATTCAGCCCATTGATTTTGCACTGACTCTCTGCAGAGTATCTTATCTAGGTCCTCCTCCCTGTTCTATCCCCTGTGAATGTTGTGTTTAATGTGCAATTTCTATCAGTCATTGTCAGATAACAACTAGAACAAGAAGACTGTCTGATTTTGCTTTGATCCCAGAGGAAGAAACACTGAGGTTTTTGTGAAGGGCAAAACCAATGCAAAGAACAGGAGTCAAACTTAGAATGTCCTGGTCTTTATTCAGAGTCTCAATAGCACCTTTGCCTGAAATTGTATCATGTTCTAAGAGCTACCTTTATTCTAAGCTATGCCTTTACATTTATGATCAAATAGCACTATTATTGCTGAAAAAAGACATGTTGCCAAAGCCTTTCATCTTGCATTCATCAGGACAAATACAAGCATCTCGAATTATAAATGATACAACAATTCATACTATAGATGAAAATGTGCTGATTGGTTGTCAAGTCATTTCTGAGATGTTGCAATGGAGAAAGAAGCAGGAATTATAAATCGTTAAATTCCAGAGTAATTCAAACAGCTCGCAAATACAAAACCAAAGTGTCCACTGTTGAATGTGACTCCTTGAGTATGCAGCACATAGTGAACAATAATGAGTGTGCTAACAGCTCAACAAACAATCAATTTAAGTTAAACTGGCAAGTTTGTAACATGCTTTATTTACACTTGCTAGAAGTGACATATATTTACGTCATACTGCACAGGATTACAAAGGGATTTTTTTTAAGCTTTTCACAGTTAAATTACCCAAATCTTGGGAACCTTTAGTGCTCTTATGCACCCAAAAAGCGTGTTGGTTATGTACTAAAGGTCTTAACCACCTCTTTCAGACACCGTTAGTCTCTGCATTCAAAGGAGCATCCTCTGTCATTCCCGCCAACTCCAGCATGATGTTAGCACTCAACACATCTTCCCCTCGTTGCCCTCCACAATCAGCATTCTGCAGGGACCATTCTCTCTGGGACACATGGTTCACCTCCATCACCCTCAACACTTCACCCCATGCCCATACCACCTTCCCATGCAACCATAGAAAGTGCAAAACCTACCCCTTTACCTCCTCCTTGCTCACGGTCCCAGATCCTAATCATCCCTTTCAGATGAAGCAGTGCTTCACATGGACCTCCTCCAATCTGGCCTATTGCATTCGCTGCTTCCAATGTAGTTGACTTTATATCGGAGAGACCAAACGCAGACTGGATGATCGCTTTGCTGAACACCTTCAGTCCATCTGCAAACAGGACCCAGAGCTTCCTGTCACTTGCCACTTCAACACATCACCCTGCTCTCCTGTTCACATGTTTGTCCTTGGCCTTTTGCAGTGTTCTAGTGAAGTCCAATGCAAACTGGAAGAACAGCACCTCCAGCCCCAATTGGGCACTTTATAGCCTCCCAGAGTGAACATTTAAGTCCAATAACTTCAGACAATGAACGCTCTCCCTCCACCTTCACCCCATTTCCATTTATTTTATTTCATTTAATTTTATCTCATTCTCCATATTATCCTCTCTTTCTTTCCATTCCCCACCACCTCTCCTTCTTCAAGCCAACTGCCACATTCCTCAGGCAGTCCTTTACCAAGCTCTGCCTTTGTTTTGCCATTCACACATTCTGATCACTTAATGGGCTCTTTCAACAACTTCTCAGTTTCTGCAAGCTCATTTATATTCTTTTTGTATAATTCCACTGCCCCTCCCTATCCTCACAGTATAAATCTTCTCTGACTCTCTTTCCTCTCAAGAATCATCCAGACGATCCAAGGGGGTTCTGTTCTCTCTTGATGTGGAGATGCTGGCATTGGACTGGGGGACTCTATTGGTGCTGTCAGACCTGCTGAGATTTTCCAGCATTCTTCTGCTGTTATTGCTGGTTAGGTGCATTGACCATGCTAAATTCTCCTTCAGCGTGACGACCAGCAATTTTCACAGTAACTTCATTGCCAAGTGTTAATGTAAGCCTAATTGTGTCACTAATAAATAAACTTAAATTTCCTCCCTTGTAAAGCTTAGCCAAATGGGGTTGACAAAGCATTTCCATATGCAGTGTCAATGGTAACAACTTGTTTGAAACTTTGCATTCTTGCATTTGTCCTAATGATAATAATGATAATCCTAATGATAATAATCTTTGGAAACATGTTGGGTGTTAACTAACCTCTCTCCAATTTTTGGCAAGAAATTGACCTCACAGAAACCTGCCCCTCATAAAATCACGAGAGCCGAGAGGCGTGATCCTGATTTCTGGACACCTACGTGATTTTACCATTTCACTCCACTCATCGATGGGCCAGACAAGCCAATAAAATTCTGTCAAAACTCTTAATTGTAGAATTGTGAGTGTTCTCCCCAAAACCGGAAAATCCCAACCAAGGTCAATAGATCTTTGCATGGTTCACCCCACCCACCCCAACCCACTGCAATTCCCTTGGTAGGCGGGACAGGAGAACTCCCCTCCCCTTATGCATTTCAGCAATAATAAAAAAAATTGGGTCAAATCCTCCGCGGTGTTGCAATCACCATTGGATTGGGACCCCACTCCTATTTGTTCACATAGTGTCAGATCTCCATTTTTCTGCCCTGGATTTCTGAACTAGGCCACCAGTGTAACATGGAACATACCGATTCTAGGAGCTCCCCTCTGTAGCTAAGGATCATAAGAAGCCAAACCACGTGTGATTTTTATGGCACTTGCTGTCATATTTTGGTGAATTCTCTAATACAGTGAAAATGACTCTAAAGGGCTCTGTGGTAGGTGACGGGATGGGTAGGTTGGTAGCGTGGCAATTGGATGGTCTGATGAGGCCAGATCAGATCAGATTGGGGGCAGGGGGTGGAGAATTAGTAGGGGTTGCAGGGAGTCAGATAGGGGAGATGGTGATTGGTATAATTATCCAGGGGAAAGGCAGGGGTTCCATTGTTTAATACTTCTTGAGTAACTATTCATGCGAGTGAGTCAGAACATTCACAATTCTACAACTAAGAGTTGGAGGCTTTGGGCAGAATTTTACTGGCTTGTCTGGCCCATTGATGGGTGGACCGAGATGGTAAAATTGCACAAGAGCCGAGAAATCAGAATCATGCTTCGTGGCTCTCGTGATTTTATGAGTGTCAGATTTCTGCAAGGTCAACTTCTTGCCAAAAATAGGAGAGAGGTTGGTTAATTTACTTAAATTTATGATAATGTGAAATAGCGTATGATTAGTGAGCACGGCACTGAAAAGTCCAGGCTCACTTGTTTTAAGGCCTCACTGGAAAAGGCTCTCTCCGACGAGGAAAATACCTGTTCCCCATGAACAGGAACAGTCGTGTTGGCCTTGCTACTGAGTTGTCAAAGGCAAGGGGTGTGCCCTTATGCAATCCCAGATTGGCATTGCCAGCTTGGCACTGCCCACTGTGGGGGCAGTACTGGACCATTTGAGGGCAATGCGTGAAGGGTCGGGGCCTGAAGGGGAAGGGGGCTGAAGGGTTTAGAACTAATGGACTGTGGGGCCTCAAGGGGGCAGGGCTTCAAGAGGTAGGGCATGAAGGGGCAGGCTGTTTGGTAAGGGACAGGGACCTGTTGCCACTCTATAATGGGATTGGATTGAGGGTTGGAGGAGCACGATTCATCTGGGCAGTGAAGGGCACTGCGGGGGCTCTTGTGTATGCATTGTAGAGCTTGCAATCGGCTGCGGGCCCCCGTGATTGCTGAGGAGGGGGTTGGTTTAGGCTGGCTTCAGCAACAGGGGTCTGACAGCTCTCTCTCTGTCAGACCCCTGCTGCTGCACGTGCGGTGTCAGAGGTCAGCACGTGCGCAGGAACTCCCTCTACAGATTGGCCAGTGATTTAAGCCCAGCCCACAGCCTGCAGCATCTCAAAACAATCCCACTCATTTTTACAATAACTAAATGCATAAAGTTGGGTGTGAAAATTTGCCCAAAATACAGATCAGGAACTCTCCCATTTTCACATTGGTTGAACCCTTAGAATCAATCTCGTAAAATTCTGCCCTTTACCGGAGATTTTCTGACATGAGGGAGTTGCCCTTCAGAAATTAAATCTTCATGGACAATTTTCCACAAAGCCCTTGTTTTGGGATTCCGAGGGGGTGGAAGGCGCATCATCCTGGGTGAGTCCAGGATACCACCATTCAGAGACCAGAATATCTGGGCCATTACTATGAACTGAAGTAAATATTTATGTTCTGTTTCTCTAAGACATGTTCTCAACTTGCTACCTGGTGCTTTATCAGGAGTGCTCACACAAACTGTTTTTTTTGTCAGTATCTTGCCTGCAGTGCTTTGATCGATGCTGGTAATTAAAATCTGAATCTTACATGGTCTTTCATTGCACCTTGAAATCTCCCAGGAAGATCAGATCAGAGGGTGGACATCAGTTTATCATGCCTGTTCCCTTGCTGCCAGTCCGGCGAGTTCTGGCTGTCAAGTAGCTTGTCAGTTCAAACCTTGGTTTATTAATATAAAATGCTGGTTATTGCATTGAGGTCCTCTGTATGCTGGAGGGCCAGTAGATGTCCCTATCAAAACATTTCTTTGGGTAAAACATCTTTCCATATTTTTGATGCAAATTTACCAATCTGTCAAAGCAAAAGACAGATTTTGTCAACTTGACAAAAGTTGACAAAAGGAGAACAGTAGGAATTCTGGGTTTTGTAAGTGGGAGGGACCGTCTCAAACAGAAGAAAGGATATAATCACATTAGAAGCAGTTCAGAGGAGGTTCATTCAGCTAATTCCTAGGACGAAGGGGTGGGTGGCACAGTGGTCAGCATTGCAACCTTATAGCGACCAGGGACCAGGGTTCAATTCCCAGCTTGGGTCACTGTCTATACGTTCTCCCCATATCTGTGTCGAGTTCCTCTGGGTGCTCCGGTTTCCTCCAATGAGTTTGAAAGACATGGTTAGGTGCATTGGCCATGCTGAATTCTCCCTCAGTGTACCAGAACAGGTGCTGGAGTGTGGTGACTAGGGGATTTACACAGGAGCTTCATTGTAGTGTTAATGTAAGCCTACATGTGGCACTAATAAGTAAGCTTATCTTATGACAAAGGTTGAACACAGCTGGGCCTGTATCCATTACAGTTTATAGAGTGAGAAGTAATCGTGTTGTTCATATAACATCCTGAGGAGACTTGACAGGGTGGTTGTTGAAGAAGGAAGTCTCTCCCTTGTGGGAGAGACTAGAACTAGGCAGAAAAGAATAAACATAAAAGATTTCTGACTTAAAATGGAGACGGAGAGAATTTTTTTCCTCTCAGAGGGTCATAAGGGTGTGAAATTTTCTTCACCCAGCGAGCATTGGAGTCTGGTTTGTTGACTATTTTTAAGTCTGAGTTTGACAGATTCTTGATTGACAAAGAGTATAAGGGCAGGCAAGAAAGTCAGCCTGGGGCCTCAATCAGACATGCATTTAATTCCTGCAGCACTCCATTCTACAACAGAGATTTTCATTTCTCCCTGTCGGAAGCTGCAGGTGTGAGCAAACTCTTTTGAAGTCATCTGACAGAGAAGTGGTATCAATTTCACCTTGGGGGCAGCTGGTTCCGTTCTGCAGAGCTGTGCATTCAGTCCCACTTTGATTTGAAGTTTCTGAGGTTTCCTAGCAAAGCTGAATTCTTTGAAGCCCTCTCCATTCTAATGGAATCCTTTGATCTCTAACAAATTTAATGTGAAAAGTGCCTTGAAAAAGACATCTGTTGACAGCTCAATGGATTTCTATTATCCTCCAGCCACCTGTGTTTATTTTCATTTCCCTTCATGAGTGAATGCACCTCAAGTACCCATTGATTTTGACTGCAGGCTTGCCAGGGTTAGAAGGGGCAGTCTGGCCAAGACTGCCCCATCACGGCAGAGGGTGGTGAGGTCAACCTCTTGCCTCCTTCCTGAGACCACCCAGTCCCCAGGACACCTGAGGGACCCTTCCTCTGCAGTCTGACAGCATAGAGGCAAATGGCCACTAGACCTACCTCCATGAGTTTCCTCGTTGCCCATGGCACTGGACCAGATTGTTAGTGGCCATGGGCACTGCCAAAGGGGGATAACTATGTGGTCTAAGGTGGAAGGGGGCTTGAATGGAGGGGTGAAGGGGGATATCTGAGGACGGAGGGAGGCTGAGTGAGGTATCGGAGAGGGAGGGTGGGGGCTGTGGGAGGTCTGAGGGGATGGGGGAGCTGAGTGGGGAGGTGTCAGGCCAGGTCACCCTCATGCCTGTATTGTGTGGGGGTCAGGGTTATCCATTATTTGATGGTGTGGAAGGATGCTCCTCTTTAGTGGGGGTAGGGGGAGTTGGTGGTACTCCCCTTGTCAGTGAGAATGGGGGGAGGAGGGCACCACTTAATTTTTTGTTGTGGTCAGAGGAGCCTGTTTCTACGTGTGGGGATCCCTTAAAGAAAACAGAAAAATATTTGGAAATAAATATTCAAGAAGTAAAAGTAATTGTAAGCAAATTATTGACTCGGTCAGATGTAATAGAAGAACTTTTAAGTGCTGTAAAGTTCTCTAATCCTGGACAAATTTGATACAATAACTTTATATCTTGATCTGTCTAGGATGCCATTGATCATTCTACTCAGTTTCCTTCCTCTCCTTTAAGGTTTACCATTAAAGCTCACTTCATGAAGGCCACTTGGAATTTTCTGTTCATTGAAGAAAAATGGGATTAAACCTGCCTAAGGCACATTCATTCACTGAGTTGTGGTGAACTGTACATTTGGATCAGACAGGGTAGATTCAGAAAGAATGTTTCAGATGATGGAGGAGTCCAGAACTAGGGGTCACAGTTTAAGGATAAGGGGTAAACCTTTCAGGACTGAGGTGAGGTGAAATGTCTTCACCCAGACGGTGGTGAATGTGTGGAAGTAGTTGAGACCAAAACGTTGCGTGATTTCAAGAAGGAATTAGATATAACTCTTGGGACTAAAGGGATCAAAGGATATTGGGGGGATTGGGGGAGTCAGGATATTGAATTTGATGATCAGCCATGACCAAAATGAATGGCGGATCAGGTTTAAAGGGCCGAATGGCCTACTCTTCTCCTACCTTCTATGTTTCTTTGGATTATTAAGCAGTAATAAATGGGGAATTTCAAATGTACTTTGGACCAATTTACACTTGGGATGGAATTTTATGGTCCCATCATGGCGGAATGGGGTATGGTCATAAAATGCTGTTGATATAAAATGCCATTATGATAAAATTCCATTCTCAATGTTTAAACAGCAGAAGGGCCTGGTGGAGCGTAATGAATTAACAAAGGAATTTGCCAGCATTTTCAAAGAGCATGCCCTTGATGATTTTGTGTTTTTCCTGTAAATAAGATAGAACATAGAACATTACAGCGCAGAACAGGCCCTTCGGCCTTCGATGTTGCAGCAACCAATTAGGAACAAGCAGTGACCCTCTAACCTAAACCATTCCCCTTTCATCCATAAACTTATCTACTAACCTCTTAAACACCACCATACTTGGCGCATCTACAACTGACGCAGGCAAGGCATTCCATACCCTTACCACCCTCTGGGTAAAGAACCTACCTCTGACATCTGTCCTAAAACCACTACCCCTTAATTTAAAGCTATGACCCCTCATGCTAGCTTTCTCCATCCTAGGATAAAGGCTATCACTGTCCACCCTATCTAAACCTCTAATCATCTTATATGTTTCAATAAGGTCTCCTCTTAGCCGCCTTCTTTCTAACGAAAACAACCTCAAATCCCTCAGCCTCTCTTCATAAGACCTGCCCTCCATACCAGGCAACATCCTGGTAAACCTCCTCTGTACCCTCTCCAATGCCTCCACATCTTTCTTATAATGTGGGGACCAGAACTGCACACAATACTCCAAGTGCGGCCGCACTAGAGTTTTGTACAGTTGCAACATGACGTTGCGGCTCCGAAATTCAATCCCCCTACCAATAAAAGCTAAGACTCCGTATTCCTTCTTAACAACCTTATCGACTTGACTGCCTACTTTCAGGGATCTATGCACAAATACACCAAGATCCCTCTGTTCATCAACACTATTAAGAATCCTACCATTAGCCCTATACTCTACACATTTATTATTCCTGCCAAAGTGCATTACCTCACACTTTTCCACATTAAACTCCATTTGCCACCTCTCGGCCCAGCTCTGCAACTTGTCCAAGTCTCTCTGCAAACTATAACACCCCTCTTCACTATCTACCACTCCTCCGACTTTGTGTCATCCGCAAATTTACTAATCCATCCTTCAATACCCTCATCCAGATCATTTATAAAAATTACAAACAGCAGGGCCCCAAAACAGATCCCTGAGGTACACCACTTGTAACCGAACTCCACGATGAATATCTCCCATCAACCACCACCCTCTGTCTTCTATCTGCTAGCCAATTCCTAATCCAATTAGCTAAATCACCCTCAATCCCATACATCTGTATTTTCTGCAGAAGCCTTCCATGTGCCACCTTATCGAACGCCTTACTAAAGTCCATATATTCCACATCAACTGCCTTACCCCCATCCACCTCTTTGGTCACTTTTTCAAAAAACTCAATAAGGTTAGTAAGGCACGACCTACCCTTCACAAAACCATGCTGACTATCCCCAATCAATTCATTTCTCTCTAAATAACTATAAATCCTATCCCTAATAATTCTCTCCAATACTTTGCCCACAACAGATGTAAGACTCACCGGCCTATAATTCCCCGGAAAGTCTCTCTTCCCCTTCTTGAACAATGGGACCACATTCGCTATCCTCCAGTCTTCCGGCACTATACCTGTGACCAACGACGACCTGAAGATCAGAGCCAGAGGCTCTGCAATCTCCTCTCTCACCTCCCAGACAATCCTAGGGTAAATCCCGTCCGGCCCAGGGGACTTATCTAACTTCAAACCCTCAAGAATATCTAGCACATCATCCTTATCGACTTCAATACTTTCCAGTTTGCAACCCTGTAACCCAGTGTTCTCCACAACTTTATTTATATCTCCCTGCGTGAATACCGAAGAGAAATATTTGTTCAGTGCCTCTCCAATCTCTTCAGGCTCCACACACAATTTCCCACTGCTGTCCATAACTGGCCCTAACCTTGCCCTAACCAATCTTCTATTCTTAACATATCTAAAGATAAGTGTGAACAACAGGAGGCAATGATCTAGAAGATCTCAGGTAACGCGAATTAAAGCTCTCGAACTTCCAACTGTCCGATGGATTGTGCTATGCAGCAGAAGTACAAGTACTACCGACCTAATGTACAATATAAATAACTGAAGACATGACATGTGGTAAATATAGCATCACCTGGGAGGATGAGATTGCTTTCATCCTATGATTGTAAAAGTTGTTCATCACTAAAGTTTTCCTCACAAAGCCTCCTGATCTGTTGCAGACTAATTGATAGAGATTGATGAGTCAGCATCTTCATTATTGTTTTATCACGAATGGTAGATGTACCAGAACGCTGGTAGCTGGTGTATAGACTAAACTTGGGTTTTCATTGTCTTATCAATTCCTATGTTCCCAGTTGATTCAGAGTGCCAAAGACCACTTCCAGATGCTATGCCTGAGCAGGATGCAATCTCTGAAACTTATTCAGATACATGAAGTGTTCTGTTGTTTTATTAACAGACCATTCCCATACTGTGCAGAGGACTTGTGATCACTGGCCAAAGTTCAATAGAAGCTCTTACTTGTTTGCCATGAAGAAATCATAATTCAGAACTGCTCAAATCTGATTGGCAGGGTGGTTTCCTGGGAGAAGGGTCACTCCAAATGTTTCTCTCGACCTTCAGACCCTTCAACATATATTCCCACGTTGGAGAGGCAGAAACAGGCTTTTGATTTCTCATATCATTTCTAATGTGAGGACTACTCTGATGTGACTTACAACATGAGCTGAAAGAACAATGTGGCATAATAATATTACTATTAAAAATATTATTGTGAAGAAGAGTAGCAACAAATCAGGCCTGTAAAGATCACAAAGAGGTGAAGGGTGCTCAAAAGAGAGATGTTTTTTCTTTCTAACTGAAATTAAGAAGGTAGAGCGAGTTTTTTAAACTGCCAAAGGTAGTGTTTATTTATTAGTCACAAGTAGGCTTACATTCACATTACGACTGTGAAAATCTCTGATTTGCAACACTCTGGCACCTGTTCGGGTACACAGAATTTAGCATTAACAATTCACATCATTTTGTGGATTTTGTTCACATCTTTGGACTGTGAGAGGAAACCTTTGCAGACACGGGGAAAATGTTCAGACTCCACACAGTTACCCAAGCCAGGAGTTGAACCCAGGTCCCTGATGCTGTGAGGCAGCAGTGCTAACTACTGTGCTGCCATGCTAGTTCTATCTGTTTTGGTTTTCAAAGTTAGTCTCCAGTCTTTCACAATTGTGCCTTTGAGTGTCTCGTGTTTGAAATATCTTCTGACTCCTTTTCATGCTCCACATCCAGCACGTTACTAGATAAATTCTGCTCAACAAGAGTAGTTCAAGAACAGTTTCTTCCCTGCTACCATCAGACTTTTGAATGGACCTACCTTGCATTAAATTGTCCTTTCTCTGTACCCTACCTATGCCTGTAACACTATATTTTATCCCGTCTCTTTTTCTTCTCTATGAGTGGTATGCTGTGTCTGTAAAGCAGGCAGGAAACAGTACTTTTCATTGTATACTAATACATGTGACAATAATGCATCAAATCAAGTCAAATCAAAAAACTGTGAAACAATTTAACTAAACAGGAATAATCATTTCGATCATGGAGAATTATCTTTCAAGCCATATATGAAGACATATGATAATTAGCAGTCTCCTTAGTATTCTCTGTGCATGATGATTGCATTCATCCTTGACCAAATTAGCTACATAGCCCTGTTGCCACAGAACTGAACCAAATGGTGCCCCAGCACTCACCCGGTAGGAGGTTGCAGAATTAATGGGAGTGTGTTTCTTTTTCTGCATCATTTAAAGAACCCTGTGATTCTATGCAGACAGAAAGATATCTGGTATCTTGTTCCAAACACTCACCATTGTCTGTATGAAAAAAATGCCCCTCTGGACCCTTTTTTATCTCTCCCCTCTCACTTTAAACCTATGCCCTCTAGTTTTAGACTCCCCTGCCTTTGGGAAAAGATATTGACTATCTGCCTTGTCCATGCCCCTCATTATTTTATAGACGTCTATAAGGTCAAACCTTAGCCTCCTATGCTCCAGAGAAAAATGTCCCAGTCTATTCAGCTTCTCCTTATAACTCAATTCATCAAGTCCCAGTAGCATCCTAGTAAATCTTTTCTGTACTCTTTGTAGTTTAATAATATCCTTTCTATAGTAGAGTAACCAGAATTGCACACAATATTCCAAGTGTGGCCTTACCAATGTCTTGTACAACTCTAACAAGATATCCTGTTAGATGTCTTGTTTAACAAGAATTCCTGGGCGGCATGGTAGCACAGTGGTCAACATTACTGCTTCGCAGCTCTAGAGACTTGGATTCGATTCCCAGCTTGGGTCACTGTCTGTATGGGTTTCCTCTAGATGCTCTGGTTTCCCCCCATAGTCCAAAGATGTGTAGGTTAGGTTGATTGACCATGCTAAAATTGCCCCTTAGTGTCCTGAGATGTGTGGGTTAGAGGGATTAGTGGATAAATCTGTATGGCCTGGGTAGGATTATGGCCAGTGCAGACTCAATTGGCCAAATGGCCTCTTTCTGTACTGTAGGGATTCTTTTCCCTCCACATGCTCCTGTATTTGATTGCTCCAGAACTGGGCTGGCATACTTTGTTATTTGGCAGTGATATTGACATTAGACTAGTAATCCAGAGGCCCAGGGTAATCTGGGAGTCCATGTTTGAATACTACCAAGGCAGATGGTGAAATTTGAATTAAATCAAAATCTGGTATCAACCATCTGGGGATGATCATACAACCACTTTTATGATCATGGCAGATCATCAAATCCAGTATCCGGATCCCCCCCACCCTTCTCTCCATATCCTTTGACGTTTTTTTAGCCCCAAGAGATATATCTAATTTTGTATCAAAATCAGGAATGTCTTCAGAGATGGGTATAAATGCTGGCCCAGACAGCAATGCCGATATCCAATGAATGAATTAAAGAAAAAATTGTAGCATTTACATCCGTGTTAGAATTCATCAGCATTGTTGAAGGTGCAGATCTGATTAAATGCTCAGCTGTGGAGTCCTGCTCCTACTCCAAACTAAAAAGATCAGTTCTTGTGATTACATTAAGGTTGCAAAATAACCACGAGCTCACGTTGATGCATTCTATGCATGTATTACCTCCAAATTTGCAGATGATGAAAAGTTGGGTGGGAGGGTGAGCTGTGAGGAGGATGGTATGACCCCTGTGGTCACATTGAAGGTGATGTCATATGATAATAAAAAACTGGCTATGTATAAGGGGCTGTTCATTTGTCTTTTCCTTTGATGATTTAATTGTTTGTACTGCAGTTATTTTATTTGCAACAAAGAAATATCACAGCCTTGCACAGTGGTTAGCACTGTTGCCTCATAGTGCCTCATAGTTTGATTCCCAGCTTGGTCTATGTGGATTTACCTGTGGTGCTCCAGTTTGCTCTCACAGTCTGAAAGACGTGTTACCTAGGTGAATTGGCCATGCTAAATTCTCCCTCAGTGTACCCAAAATGGAGTGTAGTGACTACGGGGATTTTCATAGTAACTTCATTGCATGTTAATGTAAGCCTACTTGTGACATGCATAAATAAACTTTAATTTATTCTTCCCAGTCTTTATCCTCTGGGCCATATTGCTCAATCTTTCCTATCATTGGAATTATGAAAAGAGTGTATCTGATATACACAAGATAAGATTAGATTACAATGAAACTGACTCTTTTAACTCCCTGGCTCCGACTATGAATCTCTCTTTGACCCATGGTCTGCACCCGCCTTCCATTCGGCTCAGCTTTCTGCTAGGATGATCCATGGAGTCTGCATCGACCAGCTGGCCCTTGAGAAACCTTAAAGATCCACACTACTACAGTACCACTATCTGATAAGTTACATTACTGGAAATATTACTTGTTTTGTTTGCTACACTGAGCACCAATATGATAAGGTACTCCGATTAACTGTCATGAAATGACACAATAATTGGACACACTGGTGTCACTGTCAGAATTTTGACCTTATGTCACAGTTTGTTGCTGCATGTTCAGAGAGAGAAGATAGCAAAGAGTTCACTGACAAACTGACAAAAACCTGGAACCATCAGTCCAAATTCCTGACGCAGCTCTTTCTAAAGAAAAACAAAATGGAAGATATGCAATATTTATCATTCAGTGTTTTCTGTTTCCCTGGGGATGCCTGTGCTTTAAACCAAAAGTGACCTGGCTCCAGACGAGGAGAATTAAAGAACGTGGATAATCTCAAGGGAAATAAGTGAAAAGAGAGAACAAATGAGGAAGTCGATCCTGGAGTCAGGCCTCATGGAGGCTTTCATTCAAACATTTACAGAAGGGCTGAACTCCAAAGGTGAGGCAATTGTGCTTGTCCAGATGGCAAATTTGGATTGGGGTTGGAAGCTCTAGTTAAATGAGATCAAAGGGAAATATTCCATTGACTGTGGTATCATCCCTGATGCAAAGGAAGATGGTTATAGTTGCTGGAAGCCAATTACCACAGACCCAAGACATGACTAACAAAATTCTTCAGGGTTACAATCTAAGCACAATCAACTCTAAGTGCCTCATCATTAGAAAGTCACAACTGAGGTTGTTTGCAGATGATTGCAGTCCTCAACCTGACACATGCTTTTCTACGTATATAGTATATAGTGAAAGGTATTGTTTCTTGCCTGCTATACAGAAAAGGCACACCATTCATAGAAAAGGAAAGGAGATGGGGCAGAATTTAGTTTTATATCATAGCTATAGATGTAGGAGAAGACCAATTTTGTATGAGGTAGGTCCCTCCAAAAGTCTGATGGCAACAGGGAAGAAGATGATTTGGAGTCAGTTGGTACATGTTCTCAGACTTTTGTATCTTTTTTCTGATGGAATAAGGTGGAAGACAGTATGTCCAGGGTGCATGGCATTCTTAATTATGCTAGCTGTTTTTCTGAGGCACCAGGAAGTGTAGACAGAGTCTAGGGATGGGAGGCTGGTTTGTGTGATGGGCTTCAATCTACTGAAAGACTCTATACCCATGTACAGCAAGATCTGGACAACATCCAAGTTTCAGTGGCACACAACATTTGCCACACACAAATGTCAGCCAATGACATCCTCAACTAAGAGAGAATTTAATAATCTCCCTTTAATATTTAAAGAAATTATCATCACTGTGTCCCCACTTTGGGTATCACCATTGACCAAGAACTTAACCAGACCCACTTTGAAACATTGGCTAGTAAAGCAGCTTAGAGAGTGGGCATTCTGCAATGAGTGGTCCATTCCCTAATCTTTAAAGATCTTTCAACCATCTACAGGGCAAGTAATATGATAAAATATTCTGCATCTGTTTGGACAGGAGAAGCTGCAATAATGGATGGGATGTTCCAGCCATCTGCTCTCCAGTTTTCACTCGAGGTTAATGAACCTTTAAATAGTCCACCACATGTTCTTTCTGCCCTCCCTGATTCCTGTGGCGGGTGGGACTTCAGAATTCCACCCATCAATTGAGAAGCTCAACGCCATTCAGTAAAATGCAATCAATTTAATTTTCTCCTCTTCCGCAAGTCTAAATGTCCATTCCATCCATTGCTAGCATACCATGAGTGTGATGTGCACTGCCTTCAGAATGCACTGCAACAAATTCCCGAGATTACTTTGACAGTGCATCCCAAACCAGTGACCTCCAAATGAGCAGAAGGAGGATATTGACCAGTGTATAGGTTGGGAAAATGTTCACCTCCCCATTCCTGAGTGGCACCATGTGGCATAATAAAAATTTGAGAAGTTTATTTCACCATTAGCACTGCTGCCTCATGGCATCAGGGACCTGGGTTCGATTCCGGGCTTGGGTCTGTGTGGAGTCTGCATATTCTCCCTGTGTCTGCATGGGTTTCCTCCAGGTGCTCTGGTTTCTTTCCACAGTCCAAAAACGTACTGGTTAGATGCATTGGCAGTGCTAAATTCTCCCTCAGTGTTCCCAAATAGTGCTGGAGTGGGAGATTTTTGGAGTAACTTCATTGCAATGTTAATGCAAGCCTGATACTGATAAAGAAACCTAAGCTTACACAGCATCTCAACTTGATGGCTTACGGTTTATCTAAACATTATAGTTACACTCGTAAAGGATGAAGGAGTTGGAATTCATCTGAACTAAGATATGAGTGTTGCAAAATCTAAACTAAAATGAGGAGAAAAAAACTAATTTTTTTTACAGGGGCTGGGGGTGGTTGTCAAAGCAGCTTTGCAATCTACTTCCTGATTGAGGGCTCCCTGATTGAGGGATGATTATTTTTTTCCAAAACTGAAGCGCTGAGTGCATGAAATTACTTTGATTTTCAAAGTGCAGACCATCAGTGTTCGAGGCTGATAAAAAAAAATGTTAATCTGAATAAAATTCTAATAATTTTTAATGGGGAGATAGATTTTCCTTCTTTGTGTTGTGTCATGCAGTTTTACACTCATCCACTATAAATGAGACAGGCCATAGAAGTGCAGATTTGATGGACAGGTTTCTTAAATCTGGCACTAATTCTAAAGTGTGAAATCTACTCCCACCTTTGAAACCTTGTCACCCTTTTGCTTAATGAGCATTAGAATCTGAAATTATATTAACACCTGCATCAAATCCTACCTCGCAGTGAAGCTTCTTTATCCAGTTAAGCACTTTCGATATTAAGGGTCACTGCTTTTCATTGCGTGCATTCAGGTCCTTTTAGTAATTTTTTTTGCTACTTCCACTGAATTTAACTTCTTTAGCACCAGAAAGAATCACACAATAGACTTGTGCTATTCTCACTTTCAGGTTGCTCCATTGTCAAATCTATTAACGTTAATTTAAAATACCGAATGGTAATTTATAAGTTCTACTTTTGTGTACATGGAAGAGCTGCTGCAGATTCGATAGGCCTCATTTCAATGTTTTATTATCTCCTGCACTGCTACGAGGCATCGCCTCGCTGTCTCCAGGCAATATGTTCCATCTACAGTACTTCACACAATTGACTACTGTGACCCTCATCAGCTCAAGATACTTTCCTACTAAAACCATTGCATTTCATTGGCGATTAAGACAGAAAATGAAACAGTATTAAGCTCTACATCAGTCAACACTACACAATTGGGAATCTCATAAATAGAAACCCAAAATACACTGGGGGGAGTTTTCTCATCCCGCCCACCACAAGAATTATGAATGGAGGACAGACCATGCAAAGGTTCATTGACCTCAACAGGATTTTCCACTTTTGGAGCAAATGGGCTAGAAAATCACCGCCCCTCCCCCAATAGAGTTTTATGGAGTGGCAAATTTGCTATAAGCTGTTGATCAAATGAATCTTCTGTGATATTGCTTTTCTCAAGCTTATAAATGCCCTACACTGATTATCATACCTCTATTTCTACTTCAACTAGAGACCTCATGATTGATCACAAGCCAGAGATTCACTCTGGAGTTGTCCTATTGCTGTCATTCTCCTGGCTACTTCATTTGATTAATGAAGAAAGCAAGAAGCCTGCAGAAACCCATATGTTCACTTTATGTGTCTACTTTCAGCAATGAACTTACTAACTTCAATCAGTAAGAAGTCTCACAATACCAGGTCAAAGTCCAACAGATTTATTTGGAATCGGAGAACAGCTCCAGCATCAGGTGGGGAAGAAGCAGTGCTCTGAAAAGTTGTGATTCCAGCTAAACCTGTTAGACTTTAATCTGGTGTTATGAGACTTCTTACTGTGTCCACTCCAGTCCAATGTTGCATCGCAATCAGGAGTAACTGGCATAACCGCAGTTATCAAGCAGTTAACTGATTATATTTAATTTAACATGGTTTTAAAATGAAGGAAGATTTGAACTGCAGATTGTTCATAGCCACCCGATCAGTCACAGTAACTAGTCATAGAACCATAGAATCCCTACAGTGCAGAAGTAGGACATTTGGTCCATTGAGCCTACACTGTCAACAATCCCACCCAAGCCCTATCCCAATAACATCAAGTATTTATCCTGCTAATCTCCCTGATACTAAGTGACAATTTAACATGACCAATCAACCTAACCAGCACATCTTTAGACTGTGGGAGGAAACTGGAGCACCCAGAAGAAACCCATGTGGAAACAGGGAGAATGTGCAAACTCCACATAGACAGTTACCCGAAACATAACAGAACCCAAGTCCGTGGCGCTGTGAGAAGCAGTGCTAACCATTGTGCCACATTGCCATCCGTAAACAATTGGTCACAAATTCAAAAGGCTTGAGTTCAAGATTGTGATAAGCCAAATAATGTGAATTGCAACTGTGATTATGTATAGAAATGATTGGAAATGCCAAGGAAGCTGAAGAGGCTGGAAGAATCCCTTGAGGGATTAAGGTTGAGGTGTAGCTGAGAGGGCTTTGCCTTGGTGCTATGCAGATCTTGGAATACATTTCCATTCAGTATAACTGTTTTCAAAAGATTTACATGGACCAAGCTTATTATTAGCTTTTGCTTAATCTGATGCAAATCAACTGAATATAGAAATGAAATCTATTCATTTAGGTAAATGCTTAGTATATCCTCAAGTCCTTTCAAAGAGCATTATTGTCAATGGATTACTTTTTAAGGTGCAGTTAGTATTACTTTGAGGTAAATGTGGTGGACAATTTATAAATTCTCACAAATAGCAATAGGAAAGATAGAACACGTAGCAGCTTTCGGGCATCCAAAAACATTTCATAGCCAATGGTATACTTGTGAAATGCAGGGTGGAATTTTACTACCCTTTTATGAGCAAGTTGGCTGTAAAACTGTGTGCCATAGTGGTGGCATCATGACTATTGCCAAATCCCATCATATGGTGGTAAGGAAGGCATCACCATCAGCCAATTGAGGCTTCTAATTGGCCAGTTGTTGGTCACTTAAGGACCTCTTTCAGCTATGGCTGGTACCGCACTGCAGCCTCACAGCGCCAGGGACCCGGGTTCGATTCCTGGCTTGGGCCACTGTCTATGTCAGGTTTTCATGTTCTCCCCGTGCGTGTGCCTCTGGTGCTCTGGTTTCCTGTCTCAGTGGAGGAGGAAGATATGCACGTTAGGTTGATTGGCCGGGCAAAATTGTTGCTTAGTGTACACGAACAGGTTCTGAAATGTGGCGACTAGGGGATTTTCATTGCAGTGCCAATGTAAGCCTAATGGTGGAACTAATAAATGAATTTTAAAATTTGACCGCCACATGGGAACTCGGCAACCATTTGGTCATAAAATTATGAAATTGGGCAGCTGTTGTCCTGACGTACTTAAAAGATTTTATTTGCTGCAGTTTGATTAAATGCTAATGCAGCTGGAAATAGGTTTATCGCAAGTAATAAACATTTTAACTCACATGCCAGAATTCTACCAACTCTCTCACCACAGAATCAGAATGGGCGAAGAATAGACAACAGAAATGTCTGTTGACTTTGGGCGGAATCTTCCGGTCTCGCTTGAGCGAGACATAAAATCCCACCCATAGTGTCAATCCACCTCTTGTAAGCAACCCAATTTTAAGGATTGGAAAGGCTTTTATGAGACAGAGAGAGAAACATTGCCTAGTTATACTTGGCTACAGCACTCAGTCCTTAGACACTTCAAAAATATATTCCAGAGATTTGGAAATGTTTCTATTTATGCCCTTGTGCCCAAAAGAACCAAATTACATCCACAGCGCTTTTTCAAAAGCTCAGAAACCAGCAGAAAATCCCAATGGGGAATAACTCATCTTGGTAAGCTTGTCAGTTTTATGGGCCTGGCTGATTTTTAACATGATCATTTTAAACTAGTGCGAAGGATCACAGTAACCCCAGTTGCGCTGAGAGTAATTTGTGTTTAAAATTCTGCTACACCAAAAAACTTCTGTCAAATGAATAAACAGAGAAGCCCTGAAGTTTGGCATCTCATCCACAAAGTGCTGCTTCTGACGGTGCCACATTCCACATCATGAACAATGAGATCCTTGGCTGTTTAATTTGTTTTGGTTAAAGAAGGGATGAACATTGGTGAAGAAATTGGAAAAAATGTTCAGTTGTACAATTAATTATTTTATACCTGTATAAAGTGGCAAGTAGGATTATTTTTTAACATCCCCTCGTCACCACACTTCGGAGCCTGTCGTGTACACTAAGCAACAATTTTGCCCGGCTAATCAATGTAACGTGCATATCTTCCTCCTCCACTGAGACAGGAAGCCAGAGCACCAGAGGAAACCCATGCAGGCACAGGGAGAACGTGCAAACCCAACATAGACAGTGGCCCAAGCCAGGAATCGAACCTGGGTCCCTGGCGCTGTGAGGCTGCAGTGCAGTACCAGCCATAGCTGAAAGAGGTCCTTAAGTGACCAACAACTGGACAATTAGGAGGCTCAATTGGCTGATAGTGATGCCTTCCTTACCACCGTATGATGGGATTTGGCAATAGTCATGATACCACCACTATGGCATACAGTTTTACAGCCAACTTGCTCATAAAAGGGTAGTAAAATTCCTCCCTGCATTTCATGATTATATCATTGGCTATGAAATGTTTTTGGATGCCGGAAAGCTGCTATGTGTTCTATCTTTCCTATTGTTATTTGTGGGAATTTGAAAATTGTCCACCGTATTTACCTCAAAGTAGTACTAACTGCACCTCAAAAAGTAATCCATTGACCGTAATGCTCTTTGAAAGGACTTGAGGATATATTAAGCACTTACCTAAATGAATGGATTTCATTTCTAAATTACAGCTGATTTACATCAGATTAAGCAAAAGCTAATAATTAGCTTGTTCCACGTAAATCTCGAAAAAAGAGATGCTATCGGGACTTGATGGTTTGAGTTATAAGTAGAGGTTCGATAGGCTGGGACTTTTTGCTCTGGAGCATAGAGGTCTATAAAATAATGAGGGGCAAAGGTCAGCCAGATAGTCAGTATCTTTTCCCAAACTAGAGGGCATTGGTTTAAGATGAGAGAGGAGAGATACAAAAGGATCCAAAGGGGCAATTTGTTTCACACACAGGATGGAGAGTGTCTGGAACGAGCTGCTAGAGGTAGTTGTAGAGACAAGTATAATTTTGTCTTTTAAAAAAACATTGAGACAGTTAGAACATAGAACATAGAACATAGAACAATACAGCACAGAACAGGCCCTTCGGCCTTCGATGTTGTGCCGACCAAAATAAAAAGCAATGCCCCTCCAAACTAAACCATTCCCTTCTCTTCCATATACTTATCAACTAACCTCTTAAACGCCACCAAACTTGGCGCATCTACAACAGCTGCAGGCAGGGCATTCCACTCCCTAATCACTCTTTGAGTAAAGAACCTACCTCTGATATCCGTCCTATAACTCATACCCCTTAATTTAAAGCTGTGTCCCCTCGTGCTAGCATGGATAAGATGGAGATAGAGGGATATGGGCCAAATGCAGGCAATTAGGATTAGCTTCAGGGTTTAAAAAAAAAAGATGGCTTGAACAAGTTGGGTTGAAAGGCCTGTTTCCACCCTGTAAACCTCTGTGACTCTATGACTCATCCAGAACATTATTTCCACAACTTGTGAGTGAGTACAATACTGATGTATGAAGGTAACAGGATGGCATGGTAACACTGTGGTTAGCGCTGTTGCCTCACTGCTCTATAGACTTGGGTTCAGTTGTGCCTCGGGTGACTGTCTGTGTGGAGTTTGCATGTTCTCCTTGTGTTATGTGTGGGTTTCCTCTGGCTGCTCTGGTTTCTTCCCACAATCCAAAGATGTGCTGGTTACATTGGTTGGCCATGCTTTATTGCCCTTTACTATCGGGGGACTAGCAGGGTAAGTACATGGGGTAACAGCATCAGGGACCAGAGTTCGATTCCCAATCACTCTCTTTGTGGAGTTTGCACGTTTTCCCTGTGTCTGCGTGGGTTTCCTCCAGGTGCTCCATTGCCCCAAAAAGATACGTGAGTTAGTTTGATTGCCCATGCTAAATTGCCTCTTAGTGCCCCGGGATGTTAGAGGGATTAATGGGGTAAATGTGTGCAGTTGTGGGAATAGGGCCTGGGGTGGGATTGTTGTCGGTCCAGACTCGATGGGTCGAATTGCCTCTTTCTGCACTGTAGCGAATTCTGTGATTCCATGATAAAATGTTCCTTGAATGAGTCTTGAACCTACAACACACTAACGTAGAAGTGAGCGTGCTGTAAACTTATCCAAACTACCACTTATAAATAGAATCTTCTAACTTGCTGTAAAAAGCATTTTGCTGCAACCACTAAGATTAAAAATAGTTTTTTGGAGTATTAGTAACTTTGCCCAAGTTTTCTCACTAGCTTTGAAGGAACGAAAGTGATTTGTTGAACAAAGTGTCAATTTATTAAAGGTCTGCAGGTAAGTACAGCAGCTTCTTTCTGAAGACATTAGTTTCCACTCGACTTCCACATGAGAAATTGCAATTGCAGACAATGTCTTTTTAAAGCTGCCAACAAGTCTGTGGAAAAGTGCATTTCTCAACATAGCTTCTGGTTAAATCTAATCTGGACAAAATGGTCTCCATGTCAAAGTCGAGCAATTTATAATAGTTTGGTTTTGACTCAAGTACATTGGGTTTACACACATCGTGATTGAGTTTGAAGAGGTTGATACTTCATTATTATATATGAAGTGCAGGTCACAATAGAAATGTCGTGCAATTCTGAGTCCAGATTCAGGTTGGAGGATGTATTTTTCACTTTAAGGTTTCTCCGTAGAGGAAAATGCAGATTTCATGAGCAGTGCAATTTCAGTATCCATGATGCCACCTTGCTAACCTGACCTACTTTAGTTTGCATAAATGACTGCGGGCTTCTTCTGAAAAGGTGGCCCTTGAGGAAAAGTAATTTCAAACATGCATAAAAGGCATGCATATGGCATGAGAGGTCATTTTGTCTCTAACTGCGGCCAGTTGGATATAGGCAGCATCAGAGGATCAAGCATCGCACATTCTCCAAACTTACTGAGTGTGTGTGTGTGTGTGTGTGTGTGTGTGTTTGTGTGTTTGTGTCAGTGTGTGTGGCATGTGTGTGTTTGTCTGTGTTTGTGTGTCTATATGTGTATGTGTCTGTATGAGTGTCTACATGTGTGTAGAATGTGCCCATGTATAAGTGTGTATTTGTGTGGTATATGTGCATCTGCGCATGTAGTATGTGTGTATGTCTTGGGTAATATGTGTGTGTGTGTCTGTGTGTGTAGTCTGTGTGTGTATGTGTATATATGTGTCTGTGGTTAGTATGTGCTTACACATTAATATGTGTGTAACATATCTGTACCTATGTGTAGTATATAGATGCATACATTTGTGAGCATGCATACACATGTGTAGTGTGTATATACACTTGTGTAATACGTGCACAAATATGCATTTGTGTGGTATTTGCATCTGTATACATGTAGTGTGTACACTGAGGTATTTGTATTCATGATGTGGAGATGCCGGCGTTGGACTGGGGTAAACACAGTAAGGAGTCTCACAACACCAGATTAAAGTCCAACAGGTTTATTTGGTAGCAAAATCCACTAGCCTGCGGAGTACTGCCCCCTTGCCAGGCGAGTGGGAATTCTATTCACAAATAGGGTAAGTAAAGACACAAACCCAATCCACAAAACAATGATTGGAATGCGAGTCTTTACAGGCAATCAAGTCCTTAAGGTATAGACAATGTGAATGGAGAGAGCATTAAACATAGGTTAAAGAGATGCGTATTGTCTCCAGGCAGGACAGTTAGTGAGATTTTGCAAGCCCTGACAAAACAGACCATTGTCCGCAGCAAACTACCCACTCATCAAGAGAATAGTGACCACGAACTACACAACCCTGCAACAGCCACCTCTTCAAGATATGTCAAATCATCGACACGGATGCCCATCATTTCAAGTGAGAACACCATCCGTCAACTACACGGTACATACTCTTGCAACTCAGCCAACCTTGTCTACCTGATACACTGCAGGAAAGGATGTCCTGAGGCATGGTACATTGGGGAGAGCATGCAGACGCTATGACAACGAATGAATGAACACTGATCGACAATCACCAGGCATGACAGTTCTCTTCCTGTTGGGGAAACTTCAGTGATCACAGGCATTCAGCCTCTGATCTTCAGGTAAGTGTTTTCCAAGGCAGCCTTCATAACACACAACAACGTAGAGTTGCTGAGCAGAGACTGATAGCCAAGGTCCACACACGTGAGGATGGACTCAACTGAGATCTTGGGTTCATGTCACACTATCTGTAACCCCCATAACGACTTTTCTGGACTTGCAAAGTCTCACCAACTGTCCTGTCTGGAGACAATGTGTTTAATGCTCCATTCACATTGTCTATACCTTGAGGACTTGATTGCCTGTAAAGACTCGCACTCCAATCATTGTTTTGTGGATTGGGTTTGAGTCTTTGTATGCCTTATTTGTATATGGAACTCACACTTGCCTGGCAAGGGGGCAGTGCTCTGAGGGTTGGTGGATTGTGCTACCAAATACACCTGCTGGACTTTAACCTGGTATTGTGAGACTTCTTACTGTGTCTGTATTCATTCAGGGACATAGGCAACACTGGCTGGATCAGCATTTATTACCAATCCCTAAATGCCCTTGAACTGAGCTTATTTCAGAGGGCACTTTTTTTAAAAGTCAAATGGATCTGGAACACATGTCAGCCAGACTAGGTAAGGGTCACAGGTTTCCTTCCCTAAATGTAGCTGTGTGTGTTTGTATGTGCATGCATGTGTGCATGTGTATATATGTGCGTGTGTGTGTGTGTATTTTATCTATTTGTTTAATATTCACCTTATAGACTGAAGTCTTCACATTGAACCACAGGTTGACACAGGGGAGATAGAAAAGAACAACAGTCCTGACCTTATCATCTTCCTCTGTGCTATTGTTTTGACAGAATCTCACCAGCACTCTTGCTCAGAGATAAGGTGAGGTGAACCCTGAAAACAGAGTGTTCTAATGATGCTGTTCCTGCTTTGAGAGCGCGCAGCAGCCTGGCATAAATCTTTCCACACTCCGAAACAGGGACAAGGTCACAGTGTGTAGCTGCTCTAACTTAGCGTGTCACAGATCCCCTTCTTAGAATTTCATTTTAATGATAATGAGCATTAATGAATCTTCACCAGGGTGACACATTTAAGGAAAATGAAATGCAGCCCTTTCAAACTTAAAATACTCTCCATTTCCAATTTGAGGGAAATAGTGAACGTATCATTGAAAATTAACGATTAGCTTCAATTGATACTTGTTGAAAGGATACCATATCACACACTTGTCTTTCAGGCTGACAGCTTGTCCCACTTCCAAATGACTGAATGCTTTTGCATCTCTGCTTCTGGAACTCAATAAATGCATGAATCTGAATTGGAAGCAATGAATCATAATAACGTCACAAAACACAATTTTCAATTGTCAATGTCTTGTAATTCCATTATGATTTGTCAATGTCAAATACATTGTTAAGGCAAACAGGTGACATGTACTTGAATACATATAAATCAGGGATAGCTGGGGCACTGGGTGGAGAACAAAGTCAATAAACTCATTTTTCATCATTCATGGGACATGGTCATCACAGGCTAGCAAATGTTTATTGCCCATCCCTGGATGTCAGTGGAGGGCAGTTGAGAGTCAATCACATTGCTCTGGCTCTGGAGTCACATGTAGGCCAGGCCGGGTAAGAATGACAGATCTCCTCCCCTAAACAACAGTAATGAACCAGATGAGTTTTTCCAACAGTCAACAATAGTTTCATGGCCATCAATAGATTGTTAAGTCCAGATATCTTGACTGAACTCAAATTCCGCCATCTGCCATAATGGGATTTGAACCCAGGCCTACAGACCATTAGTTGACTTTCTGGATTAGTAGTCTAGCAATAATACCAACAGGCCATCACCTCCCCCTTACAGTGAGGAAAAGTTTTGGGTCTTAGCTTTGATTGACCTGCATGGATTCTGGTAACATTAATTTCAAAATTGAGGGAAATGATAGATATTTAACATTGGAACAATCTCAAATGCATATCAAGGCTGAGATAGACTATTTCTGTGACACTAATGCTGAATCAATGCTGAATCTGTTGCAAAGTTAAATGCTCTAGTGAAGAGAATAGAAAGAAACAGGTCCAACTGTGCCAGTAACATCCGTAGAATCTCTACAGTGCAGAAGGAGGCATTTTGGACACAAGGAAGCTACCTTCTAAATGGGAAGAAATGAGGAATTCTAGAGTTGTGATGCTCTAGTGGTTGTAGAAAGTGTCAATTTGTACCATGGCATCCTGTTAAGTCATAGAATCCCTACAGTGCAGAAGGAAGCCATTCAGCCCATTGAGTCTGCACCAATTACAATCCCAGCCGTGTCCTATTCCCGTAACCCCAATATTTACCCTGTTAATCTCCCTAATACTAGAGTGAATTTAACATGGCCAAAGCCGATTCGGACTGTGGGAGGAAACCAAGACACCCGGAAGACATCCACACAGAATGTGCAAACTCCACAGGGACATGACCTGAGGCAGGAATTGAACCTGGGTCCCTGGCGCAGTGAGGCAGCAGTGCTAACCACTGTGCCGCCATGCCCATCCCGGCTGCAATGATATCAGACCATCAAATATCAGTTCCATTGGAAAAAACAGAATTTAAACAAGTGAATATGGAAGCGGGGCATATTTTTATGTTGTGCTGGCTCAGGGACTGCCTGGCTATAGCTCAGCCTTGCCCCATACCCAGTCCTCCTCAGCCCTGCAGTTTAAGTTGTCCTGCTCACTCAATGACCTTGCTGTTCTGCTGCTCACAGGCTGCCTGCCTCACTATCGGGCCTCCGCACCTCTCTCTCAACTCATTGCCCAGCCCTGCTGGCTTCGTTGACTCGAACAGATGCAATCTTTCGAAGGCTGCTGGAATGTCCTTGGTCCTCGCGTCTCACTTCTGCTTGACAACGTGAGGGTCAAGAGTCGCATCCTTCGCTCCTGTCAATGACAGCTGGTGAGCGACTGCCCTCCTCGCTTGGCCCTCTACATAAACTGGCACCCTCCAAGATAAGCTCACAACAGGACATTGCTGTTGACTCAGGCTGTCTGCCAGGCTAACTGACCTCTTTAGTCCACACTAAAAACCTTGGGCTGCTGTTGATTTAAAAATTGAGATCCTCCTTCTTGCTGTTCTCTCCTCCAAAGTCACGAAATTATATTGCACACTGTTTCCCCGCTCTAGGGGGTCTCCATCAATCAGAGTCTGATATTTCTCTGCATGGTTGCTGATTTCTATTTCAAGTCCCTCCCTCCTCCTCATTGGTTAGCGCCCTGTGCATAAGTCCAATGTGTTTCATTGTAAGTTCACCTCTGAATAAGGCCATAAGACATAGGAGCAGAAGTAGGCCATTTGGCCCATCGAGTCTGCTCTGCCATTCAGTGAGATCACAATGATCAAAAATGATAATTCTCAACTCTACTTTCCTACCTTATCCCCATAATTAATTCCCTTGGTGATTAAAAATCTGCCTATCCAAAATTTGAACATAATTGATGATCCTTTTCTATAGCTCTCTGCGGTAAAGAATTCCACAGATTCACTATCCTTTGAGGGACAAAATTCCTCCTCATCTCTGTCTAAATGGGCGACATCTTACTCTGGTCTTACATTAGATTCTCCCAACAAGGGGAGACAACCTCTTAGCATTTATCCCGTCAAGTCTCCTGAGAATCCTAATATACATATATATATTAGGGGAAGTAATGATGTAGTCATATTACTGTTATGCTACTAATCCAGAAACTCAGCTAATATTCTGGAGGCCCGGGTGTGTATCCCACCACTACAGGTGATGGAATTTAAATTCTGTAAAAATATCTGGAATTAAGAATCTTCTGATGACCATGAAACCATTGTCGATTGTCTGAACCCACTTGGTTTGCTGATATCCTTTAGGGAAGGAAATCTGCCATCCTTATCTGATTTGGTCTACTTGTGACTTCAGAGCCACAGCACTGTAGTTGACTCTCAACTGCCCTCGGATAAGTAGGGATGGGCAATAAATGATGACTAGCTGGCAAAGCCCATGTCCCACAGATGAATTGAAAAATAAATTTCAATATGGTTACCTCTCATTCTTATAAACTCCAATGAGTACAGACCCAACCTACTCAACCTCCCCTCATCAGAAAATCTCTCTATACCTGAAAGTAACCTAGTGAATTTTCTCTGGATTGCCTCCAATGCCAGTATGTCTTTCCTTAGATAAGAGGACCAAAGTTGCTCATAGTTTTTCAGGTACAGTGCCTTGCATGGCTTTAGCCAGATTTGCCTATTTTTATATTACATTCCCTTGGAAAGAAAGGCCAGCATTCAATTTGCCGTCCCTATTACCAGCTGACTCTGCATGCCAGCTTTCTGAGATTTATTACAAGCATCCCCACATCCCTTTGTACTTTGGGTCTGGTACGAAAATAATCCAGATTGGGATCTTGATTTAGGTGGAAAATGTAATAATTTGTGCCAAAAAGTGAACAATGCTTTTCTAATGTGTTGTATGTTTCTGAGAAGTGTAATCCCTAAACCAAAATATTCTCAATTATCTCTCCTCCTGGTTCAGCAGGATTTTGATTGAAGACTGTGCTAAGATCTTTGGTGTACGTACATATGACAGCACTGATGCTCTTCCTCACATTGGAACCCTTGCCATCAAGTCCAGAGGTTTGAAAGACTGAAGATAAATGAGAAAAGAATCTCAGCTGAAAAATAAATAGAAACACCAGTGTCCGTTTTAAACACTGATACCTCTGATGCCACGGTGCTTAATGTGCTAACGTCCAAGATGAATGGAGTCCTCATTCATTATTGCTCAATAGACCTCTTCAGAAATTGCCAGGAGGTTGATGGTAGATACTCCCTCATTAATAAAAAGTGAGAGTATGCTGTAAATCACACCAGTCAGCAAGTTTATCAGTCTTAAAGAACAAAGACAGATTGCTTTGGAGTCTTTCACGGTCAAAGGACAGTAACCAGCAGAGGATAATCCATATTTTATCACATAGGCATTAATAGTATATGATTGTCTTTCTATATTTGATTAGGATTTTGATGGCATCGACTGAGTGATTTGTTATTTTGTATTTTGACGTGTTAATGCAAAATTAGATGTGCGATAATATTTTGCCACTTTTAACTGAACAAGTTTACTTCTCCTGTTGGATTGCATCCAGGATTCACTTCTCATATCTCCCATAAGGAGTAAAATAACCAAAGCCCACTCACTTCCAAGAAATGAAAACTTGAGAACTACCACTGACCTGCAAAAAAACGATGGAGCAAAAACACTACCATGTGAATCTCAGCTGAAGAAAGACATCATTATAATGATGACTTCTCTACATCAATCACAGCGCCACAGGTCCAGACTGGAGAGGCCTCTTGGATGATATGCAGAAATTGACGCTTCTTTCTAATAGTAGTCCCTGAAAGCATTAGTCCAGTTTACAGTCAGAGAGTGATCAAGGTTTTTCAACGATAGTATTCCAAACATATGGGGCATGGTTTTCCCACCCTGCTGTGCTGGTCAAATGGTGTAGTGCAGGAAATATAAATGTGAATCAAAAATCAATTCCTGTCAGGCAACCGATGGTTCATGAATCTCCTGGGCCATTATTCTCTGCATAATCTTCTCACACCAGGGAATGACGGGAGGCTGACTTAAATACTCATGAACCAATTTCAATTTCTTTAGCGAGCTTCAGACACAATTGTCGCAGCTCACTTGGCTCTCTGACCTCGCCGGTGAAGGTTCCCACCAGCGGAGACGGGGACCAGATGTGATGGCTTTGCTGGTGAGATTGGAGGCCATTGAGGCCCTGGAAGGACAGGGGCACTGCCAGCCAGGGATCCTGACACTGCCAAGGGAATGAGGTCTGAAGATGGGTATTGAGGGAATGGGGTGAGATGGGGCAGAGCCAGACAGCAGGTGGGGGAGGGGGTGCAGTAAGACAGAAGGGAAGGAGGTAATTCAGCATTGGGGAGCAGGGACCACTGATATGGCCAGTGATCGGGTATTGTGGACAGCCATTGCAGTTTGGGACCAGCAATTGAATGTCGTGGAGGGTGTGGTGATCGAGGTCGGTGATTGGGAGGCTTGGGGCCAGTGATGTTCGGGATGGAGGAGTGGATTCGCATCGGTAATCGAGGGGGTGCTGGGGCCAGCAATGTCTGGGAGTATGCTTCAAGGTTGGCAATCAGGGATGAGGGGAAATGTCATCTGCCCTCCTGGGAGATCGACTCATGCTGAGTATTTTAAATGTGATTATTGGCTGAAATGTCCAGGCCCTCTAGCATCTCCCACCCTATCAGTACAATTTCACTCTGGCAGAGTTCACACACTAACTCCCCACTTTCGGGGAACTAGTGGGAGACCCCGCTGGAGTGAAGACAGGTCAATCGGGGTCCTCAAGAGGATGGGCAGCAGGTGGTTGCTATCCAATGGGTATAGGCACCTTGACAGTACCAGCCTGTGTCCCCTGACTGCCTAAGGGAAAAATTGCCCATGCAGAGGGGGCACCTTGACACTGCATATTGGGTGTGGGACAGTGCCAAGAGGGGGGCCTTGGAGTGGGACAGGGCCTAGAAGTGATCAATGGAGGTTTCAGGGGAGGTTTCACCCCCCCCCCCCCCGAATCATTCGGGGGGGTGGGATCCTAAGTAGTTGGGGTGCTAAGAGGGATGAGAGTAAGGGGGTCATAGAGGAAAGCTGTAAAACACAGCAGCATACGGGTGGGGTAGGGCATGGTTTGAAATGCGAATACTTTAATGCAAGGAGTATTTGCAATAAGGGGGAGGAACTTGCAGCTTGGACCAGTACCTGGAACTTCGATGTTGTGGCCATTTCAGAGACTTGGGTAGAGCAGGGACAAGAATGGATGTTGCAGGTTCCGGGGTTCAAATGCTTTAGTCGGAGTACAGAAGGAGGTAGAAGGGGGGAGGAGTGGCATTATTAGTCAAAGACTGTATCACAGTGACAGAAAAGAAGTTTGATGAGGACTTGTCTGTTGAGGTAGTATGGGCTGAGATTAGAAACAGGAGAGGAGAGGTCACCCTGTTGGGAGTCTTTTATAGACCTCCTAAAAGTTCTAGAGAGGTTGAGGAAAGGATTGCAAAGTCAATCCTGGACAGGAGTGAAAGTAATAGGGTAATTGTTATGGGGGACTTTAACTTTACTAATATTGATTGGAATAGCTATAGCTCTAGCTCGTTAGAGGGGTCAGTTTTCGTACAAAGTGTGCAGGAAGGTTTTTTGACTCAGTATGTAGATAGGCCAACTAGAGGTGAGGCTACATTGGATTTGGTGCTGACAATGAGCCAGACCAGGTGTTAGGCTTGGAAGTTAGTGAACATTTTGGTGATACTGACCACAATTCGCTTACGTTCACCTTAGTGATGGATAGGGATAGGCATGAAGCTGGGGGCAGTAGTTATAGCTGGGGGAAGGGTAATTATGAGGCCATCAGGAGAGAATTAGGGTGCATAGATTGGACTAGGAAACTACAGGGACTGGGAACATCTGGAATGTGGAGCTTATTCAAGGAGCAGCTGCTGCGAGTCCTTGATAAGTATGTCCCTGTCAGGCAAGGAGGAAATGGTCGAGTAAGAGAACCTTGGTGTACGAAAAAAGTTGATTTGCTGGTTAAAAGGAAAAAGGAGGCTTATGTCAGGATG
This sequence comes from Sphyrna mokarran, assembly GCA_024679065.1. Classification (NCBI taxonomy): domain Eukaryota; kingdom Metazoa; phylum Chordata; class Chondrichthyes; order Carcharhiniformes; family Carcharhinidae; genus Sphyrna; species Sphyrna mokarran. The sequence continues at coordinate 36,484,258 of JAGIQG010000024.1, forward strand.
AGGCTTGAAGGCTCAGTTAGTGCAATGGATAGCTATAGATTAGCCAGGAGGGAGCTAAAGAGTGAATTGAGGAGAGCTAAGAGGGGACACGAGAAGACTTTGGCTGATAGGATTAAGGAGAATCCTAAAGCTTTCTTTAGATATGTTAAGAATAGAAGATTGGTTAGGGCAAGATTAGGGCCAGTCATAGACAGCAGTGGGAAGTTGTGCGTGGAGCCTGAAGAGATTGGAGAGGCACTGAATAAATATTTCTCTTCGGTATTCACGCAGGGTGATGTAAATGTAGTTATGGAGAACACTGAGGTACAGGGTAGCAAACTGGAAAGTATTGAAGTAGATAGGGAGGATGTGCTAGATATTCTCGAGGGTTTGAAGTTGGATAAGTCCCCTGGGCCGGACGGGATTTACCCTAGGATTCTCTGGGAGGCAAGAGAGGAGATTGCAGAGCCTCTGGCTCTGATCTTCAGGTCGTCGTTGGTTACGGGTGTGGTTCCGGAGGACTGGAGGATAGCGAATGTGGTCCCATTGTTCAAGAAGGGGAAGAGAGACCTTCCAGGGAATTATAGGCCAGTGAGTCTTACTTCTGTTGTGGGCAAAGTATTGGAGAGAATTATTAGGGATAGGATTTATAGTTATTTAGAGAGAAATGAATTGATTGGGGATAGTCAGCATGGTTTTGTGAAGGGTAGGTCGTGCCTTACTAACCTCATTGAGTTTTTTGAAAAAGTGACCAAAGAGGTGGATGGGGGTAAGGCGGTTGATGTGGTATATATGGACTTTAGTAAGGCGTTTGATAAGGTGGCCCATGGAAGACTTCTGCAGAAAATGCAGATGTATGGGATAGAGGGTGATTTAGCTAATTGGATTAGGAATTGGCTAGCAGATAGAAGACAGAGGGTGGTGGTTGATGGGAGATATTCATCGTGGAGTTCGGTGACAAGTGGTGTGCCTCAGGGGTCTGTTTTGGGGCCCCTGCTGTTTGTAATTTTTATAAATGATCTGGATGAGGGTATTGAGGGATGGATCAGTAAATTTGCAGATGACACTAAAGTTGGTGGAGTGGTAGATAGTGAAGAGGGGTGTTATAGTTTACAGAGTGACTTGGACAAGTTGCAGAGCTGGGCCGAGAGGTGGCAAATGGAGTTTAATGTGGAAAAGTGTGAGGTAATGCACTGTGGCAGGAATAATAAATGTGTAGAGTATAGGGCTAATGGTAGGATTCTTAGTAGTCTTGATGAACAGAGGGATCTTGGTGTGTATGTGCATAGATCCCTGAAAGTAGGCAGTCAAGTCGAGAAGGTTGTTAAGAAGGCATATGGAGTCTTAGCTTTTATTGGTAGGGGGATTGAATTTCGGAGCCGCAACGTCATGTTGCAACTGTACAAAACTCTAGTGCGGCCGCACTTGGAGTATTGTGTGCAGTTCTGGTCCCCGCATTATAAGAAAGATGTGGAGGCATTGGAGAGGGTACAGAGGAGGTTTACCAGGATGTTGCCTGGTATGGAGGGCAGGTCTTATGAAGAGAGGCTGAGGGATTTGAGGTTGTTTTCGTTAGAAAGGAGGCGGCTAAGAGGGGACCTAATCGAAACATATAAGATGATTAGAGGTTTAGATAGGGTGGACAGTGATAGCCTTTTTCCTAGGATGGAGAAAGCTAGCACGAGGGGACACAGCTTTAAATTAAGGGGTGATAGTTATAGGACGGATATCAGAGGTAGGTTCTTTACCAAAGGGTGGTTCGGGAGTGGAATGCCCTGCCTGCAGCAGTTGTAGATGCGCCAAGTTTGGTGGCGTTTAAGAGGTTAGTTGATAAGTATATGGAAGAGAAGGGAATGGTTTAGTTTGGAGGGGCATTGCTTTTTATATTGGTCGGCGCAACATCGAAGGTTGAAGGGCCTGTTCTGTGCTGTAATGTTCTATGTTCTCTGTTCTATGTTTGGGATCCCACTGCCAATCTGTATTGGGATGGACCAGAGCTGGAGGGAGTCTAGTAATTGAGGCGGACTGGGGGATGGTCTGCTGGAGGTGAGGTCTGTCTCCCATAGTTGGGGCAGTCTGCCGAGGGTTTGGGGTGTCTGCTGTGAAGTGGAGGGGGGTCTTCCTACTGTGGGTGGGGACAATCTATCATAGTGGGCAGGGGGGGAATCATCACTGATTCAAGGCATCAGAGGACAGTTGGATGGTGAGGTGGAGTCAGGTTGGGTTGTGCGTGATGGTTTTATAATTAACCCTGGAATTATTCTAAACTTTCCAGTCTAATATTTCCTGGGTAACTATCCAGATAAGTCATCCAAGATCTCCATCATTAACTGAGTCAGTCTTGCTCTGGTTCAATCTACCAAAATGTTGGAGACTTCCTCAGAGGGACTCAGGAAGGAAGGGGATTACTCATTGGAAGTTCAAAATTTCAGGAAAGTTGCCAGGAAGTCATCATGTTTGGACTTCATAGTGCGTCTTGGAAGGTGAAAGGGATAGGTCTGGTCTCTGCCTTACTGATAAAAATCCTTTAATGATTTAAATGGTTTATTCATTACCAAAGAAATGTTTAAAGAGGTGGTATCATACATTAATAGCACTTGAGTTCTAGGTTGGTATCTTTAATTACTAAGAGGGAATTCTTGAAATTGAGCTTAACACCAATTAAAAGCTAATGGCTTTCTAAAAGTCAGAATTTCAGGCACCTTGTGCAATTTATTTTTATTCATTCAAGGGATGTAAATATCGCTGGCTGGGCCACCATTTATTGTCCATCCCTAATTGGCCTTGAAATGATTGGTTTTCTAGGTCATTAAAAGTCAACCACATTGTTATGGGTCTAGAGTCACATGTTGGTCAAAGCAGATAAGGGTGGCTGATTTCCTTCCCTAAAGGACACTAATGAACCAGCATCTGTGGCGACAGATGTTATGAAAATGTAGTGTTTCACTTGATCTGGGAAAAAAAGCAACTGTAAGAATCGCTATTTCTGTGTTAAAATTTAAAGATCATTTGATGAAAATATAGAAGCAAATGAAATTAGTTAGGATTGATCTCAGAACATATTACAAATATTTATTGACAGATAAATGCTCACAATGTTCACACACAAAAAGGAATTCTCAAGAATTAAATAATTATCAACAACAGTGGAGAATAAGGGACAATCAAAAGATAAGTCTTACCAAGGAGACAGCCGTTAAGGATAGTAATTTAGCTTGGTGGTCTATAGACAGACTAGAACTCTCCAATGTCATACGCTCCACTGCTACTGCAAGCGAGATCCTAGAATTTAGTGCTCAGCTAAATCACCATTCATAACAGCGGCATTGGAGAACTCTAGCCCTGGAGTTGGAGAATTTTGGACATAGGCTTTACTCCAGAAGATATGAAAAGTTACAGAAATATTAAGTGGAAAACTTGAACTAATTCTTCTTGATGCATTGGTTTTAATCTGTCCAAAACTCCCTCAATTCAAAGAATGTCCCTTAGATTGGAAGATGATCGAATCATAGAATCCCTACAGTGCAGAAGGAGGTTATTTGGCCATTGAGTGTGCACTGACCATAATCCAACCCGAGCCCTATTCCCAAAACTCCACATATTTACCCTGATAATGCCCCTGACACTAAGGGCAATTTAGCATGGCCAATTAATCTAAACCGCCCATCTTTAGACTACGGGAGGAAACGGGAGCACCCAGAGGAAACACACGCCGACAAGATAGGGAGAGAGGCAGAATGTGGAAAATCACAGGCCAATCAGTTTTACAATTGTTGGAGGGAAAATGTTAGAAACTATTATTAAAAAAGTTATAGCATTAGAAAAAAGATTTTCCAGTCGTGCCTGCTCTGAGATTGAAAACTTCCATCGAGGTCAATAAACCTTTAAAAAGTCTGTCAATTTTCTGTCCTGTCTGCAACAATTCCTGCAGTGAGTGGGATTGGAAAATCTACCCCTTCATTTTTCATTTGTCTATAATTTTTAATGCTTAGTGTGATTATCCATTTTAAAATTTGGCTGCCTGGAAGCAATACCAGTGGAGTGCCCCAGGGATCTGTTCTGGGACCCCTGCTGTTTGTCATTTTCATAAATGACTTGGATGAGGAAGTGGAGGGATGGGTTAGTAAGTTTGCCAATGATACAAAGGTTGGTGGTGCTGTGGATGGTCTAGAGGGATGTCAAAAGTTGCAGCGGGACATAGACAGGATGCAAGACTGGGCGGAGAAGTGGCAGATGGACTTCAATGTGGATAAATGTATAGTGGTCCATTTTGGCAGGAATAATGGGATGAAGGAGTACAATATCAAGGGTAGGACTCTTAGCTGTGTTGAAGAGCAGAAGGATCTTGGGGTCCGGGTCCATAGGACTCTTAAATCGGCCTTGCAGGTGGAGGAAGTGGTCAAGAAGGTGTATGGTGTACTGGCCTTCATTAATCAAGGGATTGAGTTTAGGAGTCGGGAGGTAATGATGCAGCTTTATAAGGCTCTTGTCAGACCCCATTTGGAGTACTGTGCGCAGTTCTGGTCGCCTCACTATAGGAAGGATGTGGAAGCTATTGAAAGAGTGCAAAGGAGATTTACAAGGATGTTGCCTGGATTGGGAGGCAGGCCTTATGAAGATAGGTTGAGGGAGCTGGGACACTTCTCCCTGGAGAGATGTAGGTTCAGAGGTGATCTGATAGAGGTTTATAAAATGCTGAGAGGAATAGATAGGGTGGATTCTCAGAGGCTATTTCCCCGGGCTGAAATGGTCGCTACGAGAGGACACAGATTTAAGGTGCAGGGAAGCAAATACAGAGGGAATGTTAGGGGTAAGTTTTTCACTCAGAGGGTGGTGAGTGAATGGAATCGGCTGCAGTCGGTGGTGGTAGAGGCGAACTTGCTGGGGTCTGTTAAAAGACTTCTGAATGAGTACATGGGAACTAATGGGATAGGGGGTTATAGATAGGTCTGTGGCTTGGTAGGTATAGATGTAATCGGCGCAACTCGTGGGCCGAAGAGCCTGTTTGTGCTGTAGTGTTCTATGTTCTATGTTCAATACCTCTAGCTAATTTCCTTCCTTGTTAGAATGAAAAGTGGTTCACTTGCACAGATCCAAAACAAGCACTTCTGGGAAGTGGCCATTTTGAACTCAAGTGAAGGTGATTATTGGAGGTGTACTCCTGATCTGGGATTACCCCGGAAAGGGGTAAGGGTTATAATTCACTTTATCACAGCAGAGAACTGTTACTTAGCATGTCTTTATATAAGTGGTGTGAAATAACAGTTTTGTTTCATTTCTTTCCAAATATATGTAAATGAGTTCTGATCCCAGTCAAAAATTCTCACATCTTATCCAGTGGCTTCACAGATGGAACTAAAGGAGGCCAGATGTTAAATATACCCCTTGTGTTGTGTTAACTGATCACTGACAATCAGGCTAAAATTAGGTATGTTATTGAAACATAGAGGAAGTTGATCTTTCTCTATACCCTAGCTGTGACTGTAACACTACACACTCTCTCCTTCCCTTCTCTATGTACAATATGCTTTGTCTGCATAGTCTGCAAGAAATAATACTTTTCACTGTAAACTGATACTTGTGACAATAACAAATCAAATCAAATCAAATCAAGGGAGGTGCAGCTAGGCCAGTAGAAAAATGGTCCATTTCCCAGCTGATGAGGGTTCCGATGAGTTCTGCTGCAGAAGACTCAGATGAGGACATCAATGAAGAGATTTAGTGAAAGCATTGATAAGAATGCACATTGGGATATTTGGCGCATTGGCTCCACTGCCAGCCATCCTTCTGGTACTCTGTAACTATTGAGCTGTATGAACATATCCAACTCCAAGTGGAAAAGGGCATTATAGAGAGGTTGTCCTCATGGAGCCTTTGCTCCAGTTCCCCATTTTGTTGCAGACCCAGAAGCAGTACAAAGGCAGCCCTTAGACCTGCTGTAGCCCCTGTGTGAACAGATCATTTATTCCCCTGCCATCCCTCTGATTGTACTGACAAATCCACAACAACTTGTAAAACCCTTCTGTGCATTTTTCAATGAAAGCAGTACATATCTGCAAGTTGAGTGTCTTGCATCTGAAATAACATTAATACAAGCCAATCTCTCAATTTAGCTATTGTTTGCAGAATGATGTCTGAGATGTTGTCTTGACTTGTATGGTTTAAATTTGGTATTCTGGCATTGCAACATCTAGTCAGGTTGTGTGATAATGCATACATAATGAATCTTGGCTGACTACACAGACATCTATTAGAATAACAGAATGTCTGCTCCCCAGTTGAAACATTAATTGACAATATTTGTTAACATAAGTCAAGTAGTTTCAATTGTTTGCAGTTTGTAGCTTTTGAAATTCAAAGGTCATGGATCATTAATACTTTTATTAGCTTGCCATTCAGGCTTTTTCTTCATCCAGAAAATCCATTTGGGTGACATGGTGGCCCAGTGGTTAGCACACCTGCATCACAGTGCCAGAAACCTGGGTTTGATTCCTGGCTTGGATCACTGTCTGTGCAGAGTCAACACATTCACCCTATGTCTGCATGGGTTTCATCCAGATGCTCTGGTTTCCTCTCACAGTCTGAAAGACGTGCTAGTTAGGTGGGTTGGCCATGCTAAAGTCAGTGTACCCGAACAGATATTGGAATGTGGTGACTGGTAGATTTCCACAGTAACTTCATTGCAGTGTTAACATAAGCCAACTTGCGATACTAACAAATAAACTTTTTCAATTAACTGGTTGTATCTTTTCACTCATTTTTTTTAAAGAAACCACCATCCACTATTGTGTGCATTGGTTCCAGAAAAATACAGTGGGTCAAAGGTTATGCAAGTACCAGAGCATCACATAAAGGGCATAAGAGGACATGGGACAGACAAGGATGGAGTCTAGCAGAAGGAGCGTACTGGGCCATAGGCAGTGAGTGGAAGACCAGAGACTGACATTGGATTGGACAGAAATGCAGAACTTGACATAAATGCCATGAGGAGTACTTTATGAATGTATATCTTAAAAGGCCTCCTCATTCACACTAAGTTTCATGACTCCTCTCAGGGCTGAGAATCAATCTTTAAAAAAACCTGACCCCGACTCCATGAAAATTGCTGAGGAGTAGGAGATACCAGTTTGAACAGTGGAGCCAGCCAGGTCAGGAGTGACAGGAAGCAAAGCCATGCCTGAAAATTGGAGAGCAGAAGAATGGGGTCAGGAATCCTGGAATTATGATCTACTCTCCATTTGTATTTATCTCCTGAGTCAACCGCACTTGGTGAAAATCCAGGCACTGAATCTGTAAATACATAATGGAGTTTGAGCTGGAGTGAGTCAGTTGCTTTAACATCGTAATGATTTTAATCAGGCATTATTGAGGTGGGCCAATTAGAACATGAACTCCTTGATTAAGGGCCAAATTGATGGGCTAGTTTGGGAGGCTCTTGCTTTGTATTTAACCAGGAGTGTCAGTTCCTCCAGAACTCTGAGGGTAGACTGCTACTTGAAAGTACTCTGTATACTGTTTGTCAGACTTGCAGATGAAGGGACTTCTGTCTCTGAGGACTTATTACAAGTGTCTTGCTGTGGTTCAAACTCTTTATTGTGGTTTATAATGTCAGTAAAACTCATGCTGTCACAAAAGGGTGGTAGAGAGAGTGGGGGGAGGTTGCATTTCTTACATTTCATGTAGGAAATGATACATGGATAATTAGTCCTATTGAGTGAGAAGAAAAGTAGCAGAAATTAATTTAGCATTAACACATTAAAAGCAGCATGAGTTGACCATGTGGGATCTTCATTGATGATGTTCACTGTCGAATCCAGATGCCTCTATTGTGTTTCTTTTCTTTGGCAAAATGGTCAGAAATTTCAGCTGTTTTCATATTTTTTGCAAAGCATTTCCAATCTTAGGGGACGACACAAGTAAACCATCAAGAGAAAGGATCAGGCAACTTGCCTTGTAATGCCAGCAGTGTGATTGACTGCAAGGTCACACCTCTCTTTACTCATTGGAGATTTAAGCAGTGAATCTTAATATGGCTAGAGGCTGTTGTACATGTACTGGCTTATAATCCTGACCTCAGACACAATGATAACTTGCAGGGAGAAGTGACTGCCGATAGCCAAGGCCAAAACTTCCTTTCACTCACTTCACCCATACGTTGATTATTCACATTCACTGTCAGATGCATAATTGGGGCATTACAATTAGCATCAACACCCACAGGTAACAGAGGGAAAAAATAAACAACCTTTCCTGAGCAAGAAGCAAAGCAAGGTATTCCATTCAAACACTCAGCAGTTACTAATACTAGTTAATTAATTTAATTAGAATCATAGAATCCCTACAGTGCAAGACGGAGGCCATTTGGCCCATCGATTCTGTACTGACCACCCAGGCCCTATCCTCATAACCCCATGCATTTATCCTGGCTAGTCCCCCTGACACTAAGGAGCAAGTCATCCTGGCTAGTCCCCCTGACACTAAGGAGCAAGTCATCATGGCTAATCACAACCTGCACATCTTTAGACTGTGTAATATATAATGTTATTATAATTATAAGGTCGTAGCATTCTAGCATCGTCAAGATGTTTCAGATTTGGTTAGGAACAAAAAGAAGAGGACAATGTCAACAGAATTTGGCAGAGTTTTGATTCCGGTGAGATAAACGGCGCGTTTCTGTCTGGGGAAGCAGAGCAGTTTTCTCTTCAGATCTTACCACAGTGTCAAAAAAAATAGTTAGGTGAGTTTCAAAAGTCATACAGGTGGACAGGCTGTCTGTTCATAACATTTAAATCCATTGAAATATGGATGTTAACCTAATTACATCGCTGGCGAGGGTTGGCAAGAATCTACCCCAAATAATGCATCTACCTTCCTCCTCGCCTTTTTACAATTTGGCTCCCTGCCCCCCCTGTCTATGCCAACTGTATTAAAGCATGGATGGCATAATATCCTGATCAGTTGGCTTGGTAACATGCTCAGTTGGCCTTTAATTATTGATTTAACTATAATTAGGTAGGTGGACTGCTTATTTTGACGCTAACATATTTCAGGAGTGAGTGAGAGGATGATGGGCTGGGCACACTTCATGTTTTAAACGTTACTGCTCCCCCCGCTGCCCCCTCTGGAAATACACCAGGCTGGACAGGGAGTTGTAAAATCCAAGCCCAAAACTGTTTCATTGACTGTGATCTGCTTTCAAATATTTTCTTTCCTTTCTCTCTTTCTCCCTTTCTTTCTTCTCAGTGCATCTTACGCAAGAAAACGTATCAATTTGTAAGATGATACTATCTTCCCTATGATGATTTCAATCAAGCCATTGAGGTTGGCCATTTTCGAGTATGAACTCCCTGATTGAGGAAAACTAAAAGATCTCCCTGATTAAGGATCCAAATGATGGGTCAATCAGCGAGACTTTGCCTTGTATTTAACTGGGAGTGTCAGTTTCTCTGACACCTCTGGAGTAGACTGTTAACTGCTAGACTCTTGTGTACTGCTGTTAGAGTTTGTAAATAAAGGGATTTTGGTGAGTCCGTAGACTTATTACACTCCCTCTGCTCCCTGAAAATCACTATGCTGTGACTGGGAGAAGTACTTGAGTCCTGTTTGCTGCAGCAATTTGCGGAGACTCTCTTTAAATAGACTTTGATTGCTTTGTCATTTGCTGAGTAAATAATGTAAGTCCTGCCAGAAACCCCTAATCTCCCTTCCAGCTCATTGGGTGAGTGGTGCCAGTTAGAGTCCCTGAGAGTGATGTGAAAAAGCGCTTCGCCGTGACACCATCCCATGTGATGAGTTAGTTAATGAGATGGAAATACCCATCGACAATATAACCCAGGGGTTCCCCTCTGGCAGATCCTCAATCAGCAGAGATGCCTGATGCTTGCCGCTGTGAAAGATACCTTGCCTTTTGCCTTAATTTCTCAACTCTTGCTATGCAAAGAATACTAACTGTACTTCACTGAGCATTTCACTTCTGAAAACCGAAGGAAAAGCTTTAGTAGATTGTGAATTAAATACTTGGCATCGGTTTCCACCGGAAAGGAAACATGGACAAAAAAACTTGCCCAGGCAAATGGTAATAATTTTTAATGCATCTATTGAGATGAAGCTGGGAAGTGTTAAGTGGAAAAGTGAGTTCATTAAAAACAAATGCAAGTGATATTATAATGGTTAAGAAGGAAATGGCAGGCTTACTATATTAATACTTTGTACCATTTTTCATAGTGGAGAAAGAGGATAAGTGGTAAAAGGAGATTTATTCTGTTAATAATTTAAGTGCAGTCATCATTAGTAAAAATCATCTTTCTCTGCATGTCTGATGTTTGAAGAAGTGATTGTTTCACTGCATTTATAACCTCAGTGTTGTATGGATAATCTTTTCTTTTGATTTGAATGTACTGGAAAGCTGGCTTCATGCTTATTTTTTAAAGTCAAAACACTCAAAGGGTTCAAAACACACCCTCTTTTCGTGAACAACTAAGAGGTAAGGGAAAACTGATCCCACCATCTCTCTCTACCTTTTCTAATGCTAACACATAAATTAAAAATGGGAGTCAAAGGAAGTAGAGTTGATGATACGGGAAAGGAGAAAATGGTACTTTAAAGCAAAGCAGAGATTGTTCCCTCCAATGGCATACAGAGCAAAAGCATACATCATTGTAGGGAACAAGCAATGTGGTGCCATTAAGATTGGTTAATCTATCAAGAGCCGAGCTGTTGAGTAGTTGGATTTATGTGTGTCTCAGGGTTGCCCAGTCTTCCAAAGGTTTGAGTCCATAGTCTTTTTAACCAGAACTATTTATTTAGGTAAGTATTGGCACATTTGAATCTCAATATGAAATTGGAGCTTCTCCAGTCATGTGATCTGGCTTCACTATTACATCAGCATCATATATGCTTCTGATATTAATTCTTTACCAATACCATCCTCAGCACTAATATCTGGGATGGAGAAGGCACAATGCTAGCTGAAATTCACGGTGGTGTTAATAACATCTACATCTATTTCCCTTGAATTTAAAAACAGGTTGGTGCACCAAACCATTAGGTGGTATCCAGCAGGAACTCACCTGATGAAGGGGCAAATCTTGAAAGCTAGTGGGTTAACTATCAAATAAACTTGTTGGGACTTTAACCTGGTGTTGTGAGACTTCTTATTGTGGATACCATTAAGTCCAGGATCTCTCTGATCAATGGACACTCAAGCACAGGAAGCAACAAATGGGGCAGCACATTGGCACAAATGTGAGCATTGCTGCCTTTCGGCACCAGGGACCTGGGTTCACTGTGTAGAGTTTGCACGTTCTCCTCTTTTCTGTGTGGGTTTCTTCCAGGTGCTTGAGTTTCCTGCCACAGTCCAAAATGTGAAGGGTAGGTGGATTGGTCATGCTAAATTACCCCTTAGTGTCCAAAGATGTGGAGATTCAATAGATTAGCCATAGTAAATGCATGAGATTATAGGGATGGAATTGGCCTGGGTGAAGTGCTCTTTCAGAGAATCAATGCAGACTTGATGGGCTGAATGGCTCTTTCTGCATAGTAGGGATTCTATGGTTCTAAGTAACATGGCGGAGTTCTTCTCCATGATGTAGACCTCTTATATTCCCAGGAATCATAACCCTTGAGGTGGAGAGATGTCTTCATGGCAAGAACTTCAATATATCACATGCTGCCAATCACCACTGGCATTTCAGGCCTTCAGCCATCAACTTAGCATAGTGTCAGGCTAAATATAAGAACAAGGTGGTAATAATAGACATTTGCTTTAATTATAAATGCACTCGGTAAAACAACAATGTGACATGAAGAGCAATTTTAATTTGAGTGGAAATAAAATCAGGATTGTTTCATTGCAAGCATGCAGTGTCCATCTTATCTGATAATAATTAAATTTAGGTGATTCTTAATGAACCTGTCTCTTTATGTAGATCTCTTCTGAGACCTGCGGGACAGACATGGTACGCAGATAACGCTGAGGGGTCTATGAGAACATAAATAGTCTGTTAAGTTTGCCAACATGTTCAGCCATTTGTTTAGATTAAGATTGATCTGTACGCCAATGCCATTTATTTGCTTTTGATCTATGTCCCTTGATAGCCTTACCCAATAAAAATCTGTCAGTCTCAGTGTTGGAAATGTTAATTAATCCAGCATCCGTAGTCTAATGCGGGAGAGAATTCGGAGGCCTAATATCTTCCACAGGACTGCCATTAAACCAGCAAGTCTGTGGCTTCACTTTCCTTCCTTTCTTAACTAATGTGATGACATTTGCAATTAAGCTACCAAAAGCAGTACAGCCCTAGCTAGCAGCTACAATTTCCACACCAGGTCATTCTAATACCCCAACACAATGAGGAAAATACCTGCAATCATTGAAGGGTGGCACAGTGGTTAACACTGCTGCCACACAGCGCCAGGCACCCGAGTTCGATTCCTGGCTTGGGTCACTGTCTGTGTGGAGTTTGCATGTTCTCCCTGTGTCTGCATGGGTTTCCTGCAACATTCTGAAAGATATGCTGGTTAGGTGGATTGACCCAAACAGGAATCACATTGTGGCAACCAGGGGAGTTTCACAGAAACTTCATTGTCTTACTTGTGACTACTAAATAAATTTTATCAGTTCTTGGAAATTAATGTTATATTCTCCATTTCAACCTTAAAAAAAATTAATAAATTCCTCCGCCTAATTTATTTCAACAAGAAAGCAAATCACATGTTGAAAGTAGTCTTTTAAAGTTTTATTTGTTAGTGTTACAAATAGGCTTACATTAACATTGAGATGAAGTTACTGTGAAAATCCCCAAGTCGCCACACTCTATCACCTGTTCAGGTACAGTGAGGGAGAATTTAGCATGCCTAATGCACCTAACCAACACATCTTTTGGACTGTGGGAGGAAACTGGAGCACCCGGAGGAAACCCACACAGACACAGGGAGAATGTACAGACTCTGCCCAGACAGTGACACAAGCTGGGAATAAAACCTGGGTCCCTGGTGCTGTGAGGCAGCAGTGCAAACCCACTGTTCTTTAAAGGGAAATAATTGCAGGGGCTTCGATGGGGCCTTCCCGTTTGGTTCTTGGAGTTGAAAGGGAGGTGGAAGTATTTGGTTTTCTGATGATTTTATGTCTGAGTTTTAATGTCTGAAGTAGAAAAAAGACTCACATTTGTGGCAGTTGGGGACAAATTGTCCCCTCTCTCACTGACTTGATTGACTGCTTTTTTCTTAAGCTTATTTCTATCTTCTTTCTGGAGGATAAGACTCCTTGTATCCTATTGGTCTCTGGACTGATTTATCCTGGCCGGTCCTCGGAATGATAAGTTGAGTTATTTGAACTCAGTTTTGATCACATGGCTAAATGACCACACCTTATACAGGCGTTCGATAAGGTGCCCCATGGAAGGCTTCTGCAAAAATGCAGATGTATGGGATTGAGGGTGATTTAGCTAATTGGATTAGGAATTGCCTATCTGACAGAAGACAGAGGGTGGTGGTTGATGGAAATTATTCATCATGGGGTTCGGTTACAAGTGGTGTACCTCAGGGATCTGTTTTGGGGCCCTTACTGTTTGTAATTTTTATAAATGATCTGGATGAGGGTATTGAAGGATGGATTAGTAAATTTGCGGATGACACCAAAGTCGGAGTGGTAGATAGTGAAGACGGGTGTTATAGTTTGCAGAGAGACTTGGACAAGTTGCAGAGCTGGGCCGAGAGGTGGCAAATGGAGTTTAATGCGGAAAAGTGTGAGGTAATTCACTTTGGCAGGAATAACAAATGTGTAGAATATAGGGCTAATGGTAGGACTCTTAATAGTGTTGATGAACAGAGGGATCTTGGTGTATATGTGCATAGATCCCTGAAAGTTGGCAATCAAGTCGATAAGGTTGTTAAGAAGGCATACGGAGTCTTAGCTTTTATTGGTAGGGGGATTGAATTTCGGAGCCGCAACGTCATGTTGCAACTGTACAAAACTCTAGTGCGGCCGCACTTGGAGTATTGTGTGCAGTTCTGGTCCCCACATTATAAGAAAGATGTGGAGGCATTGGAGAGGGTACAGAGGAGGTTTACCAGGATGTTGCCTGGTATGGAGGGCAGGTCTTATGAAGAGAGGCTGAGGGATTTGAGGTTGTTTTCGTTAGAAAGAAGGCGGCTAAGAGGAGACCTTATTGAAACATATAAGATGATTAGAGGTTTAGATAGGGTGGACAGTGATAGCCTTTTTCCTAGGATGGAGAAAGCTAGCACGAGGGGACATAGCTTTAAATTAAGGGGTGGTAGTTATAGGACGGATGTCAGAGGTAGGTTCTTTACCCAGAGGGTGGTAAGGGTATGGAATGCCCTGCCTGCTGCAGTTGTAGATGCGCCAAGTTTGGTAGCGTTTAAGAGGTTAGTAGATAAGTTTATGGATGAAAAGGGAATGGTTTAGGTTAGAGGGTCATTGCTTTTTCTTAATTGGTCGGCGCAACATCGAAGGCCGAAGGGCTTGTTCTGCGCTGTAATGTTCTATGTTCTATGTTCCATGTTCTATGCTCTATACTGCCCTCATAAGTGACTCACACTGAGAAGCTACAGCGACAACATAGGGATGAATGGACAACATAATGATGAATGGGATGAAACCTGAACTGGTTTCTTCATGATTCCCTTTGTTAAATTTCAACTTAGCTAAGATCATGACGTTTGGTTTCTTTCCCTGTCCAGGCAATAAGAGTTGGAAATGCATATGTGATTTTGTATCCAGAATGGCCTTGCAAAGTTTTAGTTATTGCCTGGAGACGTGGGCCAGACATTTTCTGGCCATTCATGTCAGCGGTCCTGCTGCAGTGAACGGAGATTTGGCTAAGTGCCAAATTCTCCATCCTCACTTGCAGTGGCAATGGGCTTGAACAAGTGAAAAGTTCTGACTTTGATATAGTTCATAAGACAGGTTCCCTGTCCTTCGACGGCCACTTCGTTGTTCATTCTAAAAAGAAAAAGTTCATTTCAGAGGCCATGTTGAGTAAAGTTTACAGGAATTTTCCTTTCCTGCCCGCCACAGAAAACATCATACTTTTCAGGGCAAAGAATAGTACAGCACAGAGACAGGCCCTTCAGCTCACCAAGTCTGTGCTGACACAGATGCCTCTCTAATCTAATATTTTCTTGCCTCTGCATGGTCCATATCCTTCTATCCCCTGCCCATTCATATATCTGTCCAGATACCTCTAGAACATTGTTATAGAATCTGCTTCCACCATCTTCTCCTGCACCACATTCTAGGCATTCAATACCCTCTGTGTGAAAAACTTGTCCCTTACATCTCTTTCAACCTTTCCCCCTCTCATTTTCAACCTAAGCCCCCAAGCAATTGACCCTTCGATCCTGGGAAAAAGACTCAGACTATCCATTCTATCCAAGTCTGTCATAATCTTTTAAATCTCTATCAGGTTCCCCCTCATCCTCCGATGTTCTAATGAAAACAATCCATGTTTGTTCAAACTTTCTTCATAGTCCATATCCTCCAAACCAGGCAATATCCTGATTTTTACCTTTATTTCTGAAGCGATATATACCTTTGAAACAGCAACTGTTTCTGTCTCAACAAATGGTGCCAGACTTAGAATCATAGAATCCCGATAGTGTAGAAGCAGGTCATTTAGCCTGTTGAACCTGCACTGATAACAATCTCACCCAAGCCCTATCCTTATAACCCCACATATTGACACTATCAGTCCCCCCAACACTAAGAGACAATTTAGAATGCCAATCAACCTAACCTGCACAACTTTGGCCTGTGGGAGGAAACTGGAGCCCCTGGAGGAAACCCATGCAGATACTGGGAGAATTGTACACACTCCACACAGTCAGCCGAGGTTGGAATTGAACTCTGGTCCATGGCACTGGGAGGCGCCACTGTGCAGCCCTGATATGATGAGTAATTCTAGAAATTTCTGTCATTATTTGTTATTAGCCCTCTTCCTATTCTCAATCATTGCCTTATTTGAGGTGGTCCATGTAGATAGTCCCCTTGTCTATCTCTGTACACATAAATCATCTGATATAGAAGCACAATACCAGTCAAAGTCCCACTCAGCTATAGATTCAACATTATTACTGCAATTATGGGTCCCTTCCATGCAAGGAGGCTAACATGGAGGAATGAAACAATCTGTTGACAGTATCTTATTTAAAGTTTGTTTATTAATGTCACAAGTAGGCTTACATTAACACTGCAATGAAGTTACTGTGAAAATTTCATTGTCGCCACATTCTGGTGCCTGTTTGGGTACTCTGAGGGAGAATTTAGCATGGCCAATGCACAAAACTAGCATATCTTTCGGACCGTGGGAGGAAACTGGAGCACACAGAGGAAACCCACACAGATACGGGGAGAATGTGCAGACTCCGCACAGACAGTGACCGCCGTATCTGGAATCGAACCTCGGTTCTGACACTGTGAGGTAGCAGTACTAACCACCGTGCCACCCCACCTGTGCTCTATGTCAGTTTGTTGAGTTTGTCAAATGTCCCTGACCGCAAGGTCTTCCTGTAATTCAATGCAGCATTCTGTGTCAGAAGTGTTGTTCTATGGGCAGCTTTGTTCTGTTGTTGTCACCCAAACACCTTGAGCTGCAGTCATTGCTCAAAATGGCCCTTAGATTCTCCTCAATCAAATAACGTATTAGTCAGTAACAGAGCTGGCTGGTCTCTACGTGTCAGTATCAATTGCTCACAAACCAGATGTCGCATTGTTTAGATTCAAAGCAGAAGCCTTCGATTTTCTGAACCCCAAAAAAGACACCTTAACTCCAGACTCAGGAACAGCAACCCACGACTGTGCCCATGTGACATTTCCATTTCTCGTGTCAGCCCACCCTTATCATTTCTCTGAATGAAGTTGGCAATTTAGTATCAATTTCTTGTTGAATTACAGCAGTTTTGCAGCCTGCACTTGAAACTGCTCAAACTTGGCTGAGACAGCTCCAAGCTCATTTCACTCAGATCTGTCAGAGCCTGTAGAGAGAAGAGACTTTAATCTTATCTTCTGGGCTCGGAATCAAACCAAGGTCCCAGAGATTCCAACGCACCGCACTACCCAATCTCTTCCATTTCTTCTCATTTTTGAAATGTGCTTTTATTTCCCCCCCAGCTATGGGATCCATATTTCGATTGCCGAACAGACGTGAATTATTCAGAAGTTATATTTTAAATAGAGCTGTTGTAGCATGTTTTTTTTTACTGCTTTCGAAATACACTCTTGTCAGGTTTTGGCAGGGTTCTTGTGATTAGACAACAATTGATCAAAAGCTTCCTATTCCTTTCATATTCGCAACTTGTGGAATTCTGTGAGTCAGTTTTGATTCTTCCTCTGCACGTCACATTTTACCCATACTCATAACTCACATCTCTTTAACTACTGGGGTGCTATTTTGGTTGGTGCCAAATGAAAAGATTTATACTGATTAGTGATTAAAGCAGTTTGCTATCAGTTGAGACATGTTGTAGCACGCTCAACTCCATCTTGGCCTAAGGGCTGGTGCAACTACTTGGTAAACAGAGTAATTACTGACAGCGGCAACATTTTATTCTTGCGGCAGGAGGGGCAGGGAAACAACAGGTGCAGCAAGAAATTGAACAAACTATTCATGTAACTACTTAAGTAAACAGGCTTCAGCAATGAGAATAAAAGGCCTAGGTTCACTGATATAAGTCCACAAATGCTGCTGAACATATCAGGCAGAATTTTACACTTCCCTCAAGGCTGATGCATAAAATATAATGGCAGGATTCCCACCTAACAGCGGATGCAATTTCGCCCTAGGGTGGACAGGGCTTGTGTCAGAAAACCCACCCAATGGCTTATAAAGTGGCCATTGATAGTGGCCATTTTAGGGCCTGATCTCACCCAGCCTCAATTTTTAGGCTAACAGGATTGGGTGCAGGGAAGGTGGGAACGCGATATTTGCACTTTTCTCCATTTTGGGCAGGCAGGAAGAGGGTGGGATGGGGCTGGGGAGAGCGGGGGCGGGTAGGTATTGCCTCAAAGTTGGGTGTTCTCCCCTTCAGGACCTTGATGCTCTGGGAACTCCTCCCACTCTCTGGCCTACACCCCTCCCAATATTCTCCACCCACTGTCAATCAATGCTCAAGCGAGCATTAAGTGGCAATGGGAATTCAATGATTGCCAACTGCTTCAAATTCTACCCTTAGGCTTCCATGTATTCACATTTTAACCTTTCCCAAACTTTGATGTTATACATTCTCCATTCAGTTCAAGTGACAATTTGCAAATTTACATGCCTACATGACTAGTCCAAAAATTCAAACAAGTAAAGGGTATCGAATAATGTAATTGAATCTAGATCACTCTGTCATTATTGTTTATTGCGTAAACTGTGCATAAAATCATCTAGTGACCATTTACAGCAAATGATATAACATTATGCCGGTCATTTTACACGTTATTTTACACGTTATATATATCCATGTGTTAGCACGGACAAAGGATTGGTTATCTAACAGCAAGCAGAATAGAGGGATAAATGGGTATTTTTCTCATTGGAGAACAATGACTAGTGTGTCTCAGGGGGTCACTGTTGGAATCGCAATTGTTTTCAACTTACACAGATGATTTGGAGTTGTTAACCAAGTGTGTTAAAGTTCTTAGATGACACTAAGATGGGTGGTAGAGCAAAGTGTGCAAAGGACACTGAACATCTGCAAAGGGATATAATTTGTTTAAGTGAGTGAGCAAAGCATCTGGCAGATGGAGTACAATGTTGGTAAATGTGAGATCATCCATTTTGGTAGGAATAACAGTAAAATGGACTATTATTTAAATGGCAAAAAGTTGCAGCATGCTGCTGTGCAGAGGGACCTCATAGAACATAGAACATAGAACATTACAGCACAGAACAGGCCCTTCGGCCTTCGAAGTCGGCCGAACAGAACAGAACAGGCCCTTCTGCCTTCGGACACCTCGGTGTCCTTGTGCATGAATTACAAAAAGTTAGTTTGCAGATGCAGCAGAAGGCAAATGGAATTTTGTCCTTAATTGCTAAAGGGATGAGTTTAAAAACAGAGAGGTTATATTGCAGCTATATGAGGTACTGGTGAGACCACACCTGGAGTACTGTGTACACTTTACTTGAGAATGGATACTGGAATTGGAGGAGTGCAGAAGAGATTCACTAGGTTGATTCCTGAGTTGAGAGAGTTGACTTATGAGGGAAGATTGGAATTTTGAATAATGAGGGAAGATCTTGTAGAAATATATAGAGTTGTGAAGGAAATAGATAGAAGTATAGATCCTTGTTAGAAGTGTATAAGACGTTGAGAGGTATAGATTGGGTGGATCCTCAGAGCTTTTTCCAAGGGCTGGAATGGTTGCTACGAGAGGACACAGGGTTAAGGTGCTGGGGAGTAGGTACAGTGGAGATATCAAGGGTAGGTTTTAGCCAGAGCACCATGGGTGAATGGAATCGGCTGCCATCTGTGGTGGTGGAGGCAAATTCGATAGGGTCTTTCAAGAGATTTCTGGATGAGTCCGTGGAACTTAATAGAATTGAGAGTTATTGGTAAGATAGGAATATCATCGGTGCAACTTATGGCTTGAAGGGCCTATTTGTGCTGTAGATTTTCTATGTACTATATTCTAATAGATAAGATAGAAGCAAGAAGCTTGTTTCCACTGGAGGGTGAGACTAGAACTAGGGGA
Organism: Sphyrna mokarran; assembly: GCA_024679065.1. Classification (NCBI taxonomy): domain Eukaryota; kingdom Metazoa; phylum Chordata; class Chondrichthyes; order Carcharhiniformes; family Carcharhinidae; genus Sphyrna; species Sphyrna mokarran. Next base: position 36,503,936 of record JAGIQG010000024.1, read on the forward strand.
CATGACCTCAAAATGAGGGGGAGCAGATTGAGGACAGCATTTCTTTACCCAAAAGGATTGTGAATCTGTGAAATTCCCTGCCCAGTGAAGCAATTGAAGCTACCTTACTAAATGTTTTTAAGGCAAGGATAGATAAATTTTTGAACAGTAAATTAAAAGTTATGGTGAATGGGCTGATAAGTGAAGCTGAGTCCACAAAATGATCAGCCATGATCTCATTGAATAGCAGAGCAGGTTTGAGGGGCCAAATGGCCTACTCCTGCTCCTAGTTCTTATGTTCTTGTTGTAACATGCATTTCTTCCACTTACTAGCCTGGGAAAAGAGTAGAATAATGAGAATGTGCAATCAGTATCATAATATTCTCATTTTTCATGTAAAATAAATCTGCAATTATAAGTGCAGAATTTTTATTCATGCTAACGCACAATATTCATTTTTGATTGTTAATTGTGGAGGGAATACAAAGCTGAAGGTTTGCTTAGGGCACCTAATACTCTGTCACTGGCTCTGGTTGGCACCTATTAATTAAATACAGATATTCTCATATGCTACTGGCTAAAATTGGGCTTTAAACAGAATGATTAATTTGATAAGGCAAACGATGGTGAGTTTCTTAAAAAAGAGATGGGACGGGATTCTCGGCCTCCCAGCCTACGTTTCTCAGTGGCAGGAGGTTGCACGGTGTTCACTGAGTGGTGGGATTCTCTGGTCCTGTCAATGGGATTTCCCACTGAAGCCACCCCACTCTGCCAGGAAATTTGCAGGTATGCATTCATTGCTGGTGGTGCCAGAGAATTTGGCTGGTATGAAAGCTGGAGAATTCTGGCTATGCTTTTGAACAATTGATTGAAATATTCACTTTTGGAGAGCATTGTTCAAATGATGAAAAATATCACAATGAAACCCTCTCCCAACTTGCGCATGAAATACTAGGAGAGTTATTAAATATATATCAGTTAGACATGGCACTCCTTGGTCGATTTTTGTTTTACCCTTCAACCTGAAAAAGCAGAGATTGTATATTTTTGCTAAATTTAGTTGACTTCCCACAGATGGGATTAATTCTGGGATCTAAGTAATTCTAAGGATCATTTTAAACAGTGTCACGAAATAAAGGAGAGCGTGCAACTTTTTAAAATTCATTTGTAGGACATGAGCATCATTGGCTGGCCAGCAGTTATTGTCCATCCCGAGTTGTCCGAGGGCAGCTGAGAATCAACCATATTGATGTGGCTCTGGAGTCACATGTAGGCCAGACAGGGTAAGGATGGCACATTTCTTTCCCTAAAGGACATTAGTGAACCAGTTGGGATTTTCTGATAATGGTTTCATTAGATTCTTAATTCCAGATGTTTTTTATTGAATTCAAATTCCACCACCTGTCAGGGCGGGTTTTGAACCCAGGTCCCTTGGACATTAGCTGCGTTTGTTGATTAATAGTCTTGTGATAATAGCACTTGGTCCTTGTGTCTCCTAAGGAATTAAGAACGTTACATTGTGGACCCAAGTGGTGTGAAAACATTATAAAATCAGGTGTGAATCCATTAATGTGATCCACACCCACACAGATGGCCATTTTATCGAGGCCCGGCAATGGCCACGATCTGATTCACACCCAAAATGGGCGCAACAGTGATTTAAATGCATTTGCATGCATTTCAATTGAACTAATAAACTGCCAGCCCGACTTTATCAGCATTTCCCCCTTTACCAATGCATTCGTCGACCTGGAAATGGGGCAAAATAAACATGCTAAATAGAAGTCTGTTTTGGGTACTTCAGCTGCTGAAGAGGTAAGTTCAGAGCTTCCAATGGCTCTCTGACTCAGATCGGTGGTGGAGAGGGAGGGATGCGGCCCCCCTCTTGGTGAGGGGGGGCGCATGGAGGGAGAAGGGCAGATCATTGTCTGGCTGGGGCTGAGGGGAGAGAGATGGGCCAAATCATTCTCTGGTGAGGGGAGGAAGGGAGGAGGGAGGCCCGATCATTTTCTAATGGGGAGGGTGGGAGGAGGAGCTGGATCAGGTATGCCTTTGGGGGCAGGATGTTGGGTGAGGGCAGATGGATCTCTGATGTTGGGGATGGGGACGGGAGGGCAGGGGGTTCCATTGCTACTCTGCGGGTGATAGGTGTGGAGAAAGGGGGTAGGGGGTTGCAATCAGTCTGGATAGTGAAGCGGGTGGGTGGAGAAGGGGAACAGTGATGTCTGTGGGGGCCATCACTCCAACTTTTCAATCCTGGGTGCTTTATCTGCTTTTTGCGGTTCCAGAACGATCTGACATGGGCATGCTTTTTCCGATCTCTTTTCTAATTTGCATGCACAGTTCAGACCTCCAATCGTTTTGAATGCACTAAGCCCCATCCACAGTATAATTCAGACTCGTGATATTTTTTCAGGGTAAGTGTGTATGGGGGCAACTGAAAGCAGATTCCAAAATCGGATCTGAATTGCATCCTGATTCAGCACTTAGAATCAAAATGGTAAAATCAAGCCTGGTGTAGCACAATCCTAGCAGTGTATGAAGTGCGGAGGATATGCAATAAGTGAGTGCTAAAACAAAAGAGAAACAACTAGAACATTGGCTAACAGTGCCTTCAACCTTCAACAGAAAAAAAGTATGGCTGGAATCTTACCTGTGTTCGTACCGGTGGGGTTTTCCCATCTTGTAGACTCAACGGAGATTTGGCTGGCTGGCAAATTCTCCAAAATTTCCACAAAAGGAGCATGGCATGAACAGCAGACAAGGTCATGCATAAATCTTCCATCCTCCTTTATGGCTGGGATTTTCTGGTGCTGTTGAATGGAATTTTGGTTGGAATGCCAAATTTTCCATTTTCACATGCAATCGATACTGCAAGGCTGGAGAATCCCACGTTCTCTATATAATAACCAATAACATTTACACTACTTGTTTTCTCACTTTGCTTTTGCTCTTGTCTCTCTCTCTCTCTCTCTTCAAATTGTTCTGTTGCTATGTAAATTAGTTCGGATGCATGCAACATCTGTGGAGAATCAGGCAGGAAGGTTTTCCCATTTGTAAGGCAGTCTGGCTTTTTAAAGAGAAATTAAGATGCTCTTATGAAATCCTCACTGGACAATTTTTCTCTATGTGCTGTGCTCTTACAAATTAATATGGCCAGAGTACAAGTGCTTTTACCTTTTATTTAAGTTCGGAGATAAAGACTTACGCTTAAAGCTATTGTACAATTACCTCCCAAATGGTCAATTTGAGTTGTCTGTCAGGAGCTTAGGAATGAGCATTGACTGAGATCTTCCTGCTTAACTCATGTCTGCTTTTTTGGAGTGCTTTGTTTACCATCTTCTTTCTTGAGCATGTTGTCGTGAGACATTTCCAGGGGTTGACATGCAGAGTACAGTTTTTGCTTACACACTTGTCTTCTGGCTGCAGATTGGTTAGTTGGGTATGTCATTGACTGTTACTTGGTTAGTCCCTTCCCAAGGTGTCTTCCACTGACAATCTCAATCTCACAGTTACTGGTGCAGAAAGAAGCCATTTGGCCCATCGAGACTTCATTGGAAACAATTCCACACTGGCCCTATCCCCATAACCCCACTATTTATCCTACTAACCCCCTGATACTAAGGAGCAACTGAGTATGACCATTCAACCTAACCTCTACACTTTTGGATTGTCTAATGGAAACAGGAGCACCCAGAGGAAACTTAAACAAACAGTGACCCGAGACCAGAATTGAACCCATGTCTCTGGTGCTGAGAAACAGCAGTGCTAACTACTGTGCCACTGTGTCATCCATCTTGATTCAGCCATTTAGGGCATCTTTCTGCTTTATTGTGATTGCCTCTATGGTTTTGCTCATTTTGCTATGATTATTCTATTTCAATGTAAGTTCACTTATTCAGTCCAACAGCATCATTGCAATTAAGAAGCATTGATGTAATCGACAAGTGTCGGACCCATCTAATCTCCACATAACGAACAATGCTCTGAACTCATAGCCAATCAGTTCATTCTTTTTGTACAAGAAAGAAACACATCCTAGAAACCATAACATGTGATAGAATTGGTGGAGATAGTGTAAGAACATTTCTATGTGAAGTTGTATACATAAACTCATGCTTGACTAAGTTAATTGATCCACACAAAGGATTCACTAAAAATGAGTAATAAAGGGATTTGCATCTCTAATGAGATGTTTTATAAAGGATTCTTCATAAACATCATGGTGTGTTTAGTTAAACGGAATGTAACCATATGGAAAAAGAAGTGTCCGGGGGCAGAATAGATATGTTTTGCTTTGTTGAAATATGAATAGCAATGTGCTTCATGAATTCATGCAGGGATTCCTTTGCCATCCATAAAAAATATTTAGACATGGCTACAAGATGAACTTCATCCATGTTTATTCATACAATCAAAAATAGACAGGGTGACAAATAATGAAAAAGGGAAGAGATTGCAGGAAAAGTCACATTCAGAATATGAAGCAATGGTGAATGCAATTATATGCAAATAAATATAGATCTTTAATCTTGTAAATGCGGCAAAAAACCCTATAAAGAAGATAAATGTCATTTTGTGTTTTTCACATAAAACGTTCGATATAAAAGCAAGGAAGTGGTGTTGAATCTGTGGAAGACATTGGTAAAGTGACAATTGCAATACTGTTGAAGTTCTTCCAACAGGGTTAAAGTCCAACAGGTTTATTTGGAATCATGAGCTTTTGGAGCACTGCTCCTTTATCAGGTGAGTGGAGACACCTAATGATGGGCAGTACTCTGAAAGCTTGTGATTTCAAATAAATCAGGTGCACTTTAACCTGGTGATGTGAGACTTCTTAATGTACTTACATCAGTCCAATGTTAGCATCTCCAATCATCGAAGCTCTTGATTAGAGGAAAGATATGAGACTTGTGGAAGAAATTTCCTGGAGAATTGTACAAAAAAATTCCAATTTTAAAAATGCATGCTTTTCAAATTAAAATATGTAAAGGAATTTAATGAAAATTTCTGAAAGAGTTAGGAAAGAAAAATAGTTGCCAAATTGATAGCAAGGGCACACATTGTGTCTTATCACTCAAAGTGACAAAGCACATGTTTACGTCTGTTTCTGTGGCTTGTTTATCCTAGAACAGGCCACTAAAGTGAAGCTATGGCTTGAGGACACTGCTTTGCTTCAAGCATGACTGGCCAGGCGTTTCCATCTCACTGCCTGCTATATATACGAGGGTTTGAAGTTGGATAAGTCCCCTGGGCCGGACAGGATTTACCCTAGGATTCTCTGGGAGGCAAGAGAGGAGATTGCAGAGCCTCTGGCTCTGATCTTCAAATCCTCGTTGGTTACGGGTGTGGTTCCGGAGGACTGGAGGATAGCGAATGTGGTCCCATTGTTTAAGAAGGGGAAGAGAGACCTTCCTGGGAATTATAGGCCAGTGAGTCTTACTTCTGTTGTGGGCAAGGTATTGGAGAGAATTATTAGGGATAGGATTTATAGTTATTTAGAGAGAAATGAATTGATTGGGGATAGTCAGCATGGTTTCGTGAAGGGTAGGTCATGCCTTACTAACCTCATTGAGTTTTTTGAGAAAGTGACCAAAGAGGTGGATGGGGGTAAGGCGGTTGATGTAGTATATATGGACTTTAGTAAGGCGTTTGATAAGGTGGCCCATGGAAGACTTCTCCAGAAAATGCAGATGTGTGGAATAGAGGGTGATTTAGCTAATTGGATTAGGAATTGGCTGGCAGATAGAAGACAGAGGGTGGTGGTTGATGGGAGATATTCATCGTGGAGTTCGGTGACAAGTGGTGTGCCTCAGGGGTCTGTTTTGGGGCCCCTGCTGTTTGTAATTTTTATAAATGATCTGGATGAGGGTATTGAAGGATGGATTAGTAAATTTGCAGATGACACTAAAGTCGGTGGAGTGGTAGATAGTGAAGAGGGGTGTTATAGTTTGCAGAGTGACTTGGACAAGTTGCAGAGCTGGTCCGAGAGGTGGCAAATGGAGTTTAATGTGGAAAAGTGTGAGGTAATGCACTTTGGCAGGAACAATAAATGTGTAGAGTATAGGGCTAATGGTAGGGCTCTTAATAGTGTTGAGGAACAGAAGGATCTTGGTGTATGTGTCAATAGATCCCTGAAAGTAGGCAGTCAAGTGGATAAAGTTGTTAAGAAGGCATATGGAGTCTTAGCTTTTATTGGTAGGGGGATTGAATTTCGGAGCCGCAACGTCATGTTGCAACTGTACAAAACTCTAGTGCGGCCGCACTTGGAGTATTGTGTGCAGTTCTGGTCCCCACATTATAAGAAAGATGTGGAGGCATTGGAGAGGGTACAGAGGAGGTTTACCAGGATGTTGCCTGGTATGGAGGGCAGGTCCTATGAAGAGAGGTTGAAGGATTTGAGGTTGTTTTCGTTAGAAAGGAGGCGGCTAAGAGGGGATCTTATTGAAGCATATAAGATGATTAGAGGTTTAGATAGGGTGGACAGTGATAGCCTTTTTCCTAGGATGGAGAAAGCTAGCACGAGGGGACACAGCTTTAAATTAAGGGGTATGAGTTATAGGACGGATATCAGAGGTAGGTTCTTTACTCAAAGAGTGATTAGGGAGTGGAATGCCCTGCCTGCAGCTGTTGTAGATGCGCCAAGTTTGGTGGCGTTTAAGAGGTTAATTGATAAGTATATGGAAGAGAAGGGAATGGTTTAGTTTGGAGGGGCATTGCTTTTTATTTTGGTCGGCACAACATCGAAGGCCGAAGGGCCTGTTCTGTGCTGTATTGTTCTATGTTCTATATACATTGGAAGTGTTTGGAATTTGCAGATTGATAATCAACCTGTTTGGCAACATCGTGAACGTACCTTGCTTGGCCATCAAATCCTAAAGTGAGACTTGAACCCAGAGGCAGGGGTACTATTCACTGTGCCACTAGATCTCAGTGAAGTTAGAAGAAAATATTCATCCCGAGAACGTGTACCGAAACAGCAACTGTAACACAGAAGGAAATTGGACAACTATTTCAAAAAGAAAAATGTGAAAACTTGACAAAAGGACCTCAAAATGTGACTGAGTAATCTTGTTGAAGAATTATAATTAGCACTAGTGATTGTTAAAGTGTCTCCGCCTCTGTTGAAATTTATTTAATTGCAAATGGAATACCACATAGCTAGGAATGTAATGCATAGAGGATAACACAGCTCAGCCAGTGACCTGGAGAAAACCACCATCTTGTGTAGTACAAATAATCAGGACCCAAACTTCATTCTTGGTCTGATGCAGCTTTTCTCGGGGAGGCAGTCAAGAATGCCACAGTTGGCTTTTAAAAAATTTTGCAGCACCTTAGTGATAAAGTACCAACCCAGCTCAATTCATCAAATATATTCTGTACAACGGCAAATCTTAGATAGAAAGCACTGAGGGAGAGAAGCTGTTGATACGTAAAGAAGTGGGTAATGTTACTGGTCAATACCACACAAAATTGGGTGGGATTTTCTAGTTGCACTCACCCGAAAACCGGGAAAATCCCACACGAGGTCAACGGACCTCTCCATAGTCTGCCCCTCGACTGCTATGTTTTCTGTGATGGACAGAATGGGAAAATTTGCCCCATCAAGTTCAATTTGATTTTTCATTTGATTTGATTTGATTTATTATTGTCACCAAGTTTGGTGGCGTTTAAGAGGTTAATTGATAAGTATATGGAAGAGAAGGGAATGGTTTAGTTTGGAGGGGCATTGCTTTTTATTTTGGTCGGCACAACATCGAAGGCCGAAGGGCCTGTTCTGTGCTGTATTGTTCTATGTTCTATATACATTGGAAGTGTTTGGAATTTGCAGATTGATAATCAACCTGTTTGGCAACATCGTGAACGTACCTTGCTTGGCCATCAAATCCTAAATCCCCGTCAGTGAAAAGTATTGTTTCTTGCAGGCTATACAGACAAAAGTAGACCATTCGTAGAGAAGGGAAGGAAAGGTGTGGAATGTGGTGTTAGGTAGTCATGGATAGGTATAGAGAAAGATCAACTTAATGTAAGATAGGTCCATTATGTTGGCTGTTTTTCCAAAGCAGAGGGAAGTGTAGACAGAGTCAATGGATGGGGAGGCTGATTTGCCTGGACTGGGCTTCGTTCAACCCCCTTGTAGTTCCTTACGGCCTTTGACAGAGCAGAAGCCCCACAATCCGGGATACATCCAGACAGGTTGCTTTCTCTGATGCAACTACAGAAGTTGGTGAGAGTCATAGCGGATCTGCCTGAATTTCCTTAACCTCCTGAGAAAGTAGAAGTGTTGGATCTATGTGGAGGTACCCCTGTTATAATTGAACAGGAAGGAACTTGGAAGTTAATCAAGAAGCAAAGGCAATACTAAACAATGGAGCTTTTCCAGTGTGAAAGGCTAAGTTGGAGGGCAATTATTCATGGATTTAAATTATAATCAGAAACTTCAAACCGGCACTCATGGATTCACAAGATAAACTGAAGTAAATAGGTAGCTCAAACAGAAATTTAGCAAAAAAGGTTGGAAAACATATGGAGCAAGCTATCAGTACAGATGGCCAAACAGGAAACCTCTCATGTAATTTTGTTCTCATCGTTGGGAGGGATGTTAACACTGGGGAATGGAACACTTGTTATTTCACACTCCCAGTATACACAAGAAGCACTGTGAATAGATTAACTTGCTTGGTGTGGTTTTAAGCATACGCATTAACACATTAACAGAGAGATATAAAAAAATTAGAGTGTGTTCCGTATAACAGTGTTAAGTATTTTTGTGCTTGCAGTTTTGTAGGAACATAAAGCCCTGTCATTTTGCCCGTCCTCACTATTTCTGTTCCCTTATTGTGTCTATGCTATTCTCCTTCCCTGCATGTAGGTCTGTGACTCTTATATTCCAGTATGCCAGGATTACTTCATCAACCATTGGATTCTTTCAACAGTTCTTTTCCTCCATTGATCTCCAACTGCTGCCTTTTCCTCTAACAATATTTCCAACTCCACACATTTGAAATGTGTCTGTGCCCCCTACTCCCCAGGCCCCTGAGCACCAAGCTGGAGAGATGAAAAAGAAAGATGCTCCAGTTTCTGGATTTCTGAAGTGTGCATTAAAAATATAAATCGATGATGTGAAAGCCTTAGGCAGCTCAGCATCAGCAATCCTGACACACAGTGCCACCTCCCTTGGTCATACGACGCCCAACCAACCCCCTCCCCATCCCATCCCCCATATCATTGATGCCCTGAAACCACAGAAACTTCATAATCCTCTTCAATAACTTGACAGGTATCAAAAATTCTGTGCCATTTGTTCATTCCTCAATTTTTTAAAAATTCTTTTTGCTGCTCCTCCAAGTTTTTGGGTCATTCTTGCTGCCTTTAAACTGCTTTTCAAAACTTACCTTTTATTTTCTGTGGCAGGTTTCTCTCGTTCAAAGCCTGAGCTCCTCTAACAGCTCCACTTTCTTTCCTGCTGTCAATCTGCCCACGTTCTCCCCCTTGAGCGTTCTCATCTGACTCTAACGCACTCCGGGACCTTTCTTATGTAAGATTTTTCCTTTATGTTCTGCCTTCGCTTCTTTTTAGATTTGTGTTCTGACAGAGTGAGTTATTCAAATTCACGCACTCCTCTCAGCCTCGTCTCACTCTTGGTTACAGCTCCTTAGGTGACAAATGTACTCCTTTAATTTTTTACATTGAAACAAACTCTGCAATCAACCGTCTTGCTGTCACATGCTTCTTTTCTTTTCCCCAATGGTCGATTTTGTGCTCACCCAGACAGCTAATGCTTGTGCTCGGAATATCAAATATTTCTTGATTTTTGACGCACTGAAAGTGTTTTCGGGTCAGGTATTAATTATTTCAAGAGAAGGAATAAAGTTCCTTCTCTCCTGCCTCAGTCTTAGAAATTCAGATGTCCTGTAACAGTGTGAATACCTAGAAAAAAGAACAAAGACAAATATGGTATTGGAACAGATCCTCTGGCCCTCCATGCCTGTGCCAAACATGATGCCCTAACTAAAAAAAAAACCTTCTGCTCTTATTCGGTCAGTATCTCTCTATTCCCTCCCTATTCATGTACCCATCCAGATGCCTCTTCAATGTTGCTAATGTGCCTGCTTCCATCGCCTCCTCTGGCTGTGTGTTCCAGGCATCCAACCTGCAGGTACAGCAGGTAGTGAAGAAAGCAAGTGGTACATTGACCTTCTTGCTAGAGAACTTCAGTGCAAGGATAGGAATGTTTTGCTGCAATGTTGGGAGGGGAGGGGGGGGCATCTGGAGTATCATGCGCAGTTTTGTTGTCCTCCCCTGAAGAAGGGTTTCCTTTCTACAGAGGGAGTACAGATTTGCCAGGCTGATTCCTGGGGCGGCAAGTCTGTCAAATGAGAAGAAACTAATTGGGTTCGGATTATATTTGCTGGAGTTTAGAAGAGTGAGAGGGAGCCTCATAGAAAGTTATAAAAATTCTAACAAGGTTGCGAAAGAATGCTCCCAATTTTGGGGGAGTCCAGAATTAGGGGTCATAGTGTGAGGATAAGAGGCAAGCCTTTTAGGACTGAGGTGAGGAGGATTGTGAATGTGTGAAATTCACTACCACAGAATGTAGTTGAGGCCAAGACGTTGTCTGATTTCAAAAGGAAATTAGATGTAGCTCTTGGGGATAAAGAGATCAAGGGATATGAGGGAAAGGGGGACCAGGATATTGAATTTGATGATAAACCAAGATCAAAATGAATGGCAGAACGGGCTTGAAGGACCAAATGGCCTACTCCTGCTTCTATTTTCTATGTTTTGACGTAACATATGAACTTCTTAGAGGGTTTAACAGGGAATGTGCTGAGAAAATATCTCCCTTGGCTCATGAGTCTCAAATTAGGTGTCATTTAGGACTGAGTTGTAAATTTCTTTTTACTCAAGATTCTGGAAGTTTGGAATTCTCTACTCCAGAGTACTAGTGATGCTCAGTCATTGAATATATTCAAGAGGCTGAATCACAGAATCTTAGGTATGAAGGGAATTAAGCCATGGTGAGGATAGGGCAGGAAATTGGAGTTGATGTAAAAAAACAGCCATGGTTTTATTGAATGCTGGAACATTCTTGGGCAGGAATGGTCTTCTCATGCTTTTACTTCCCATTTTCTTATTTGCTATTATCCAATCATTCTGCCTTGAAGGAGGCCATTTGGCCAATAATGCCTGTTCTAACCCTTTGAATGAGTTACCCAATTAATCCCACTCCCTTAACTCTTTCCCATAAACTTTCAAATTTTTGTTTTTCAAGTAGGAATTCAATTTCTTTGTCAAAGTTTCTACTTAATCTGCTTCCTTCAACTTTCATGCAATCCAAATCACGCAGACTCGCTACATTAAAACATTTTTCGTCATCTCCCATCAGACCTTATTTTATTAATTATTCGTGGGACATGGGCATTGCTGGCTGGCCAGCATTTATTGCCCATCCCTAGTTGCCCAACAGCAGTTGAGAGTCAACTACATTGTTGCTTGTCTGAAGACATGTGTAAGACAGACTAGGTAAGGATAGCAAATTTCCTTCCCTAAAGGGCATTAATGAACCAGATTTCCATCAATCAACAATGGTAGATTCTTAATTCCAGATTTTTTTTGTATTGAATTCAAATTCCACCATCTTTGTGGTGGGATTTGAACCCGGGTCCCTAAAATATGAACTGAGTGTCTGGATTGATAATTCAGCGATAATACCACTATGCCATCATCGCCCTCAGGATCATTTTGATCATGGAACAGATGTGCGCAGAAAATCAGAGCCACTCCCACCATCTTCTGAACCCATTGGAATCAATGAGCCTTTGCTGGCTGGTTGCATTTTTCAGTTCCGCCCGCACCACAATAGGACTATAAAGTTCATAGCCATGTTGTCAGTATTTAATTTTACTCTGCCCAACTATTGTGAACATTTTCTGTTGTATGGAAACCTCCCAAAATATGGATATGCATTATAACCACCTGAGATGTTCTGATCTTTGCAAACTGATACAAAAATAAAGTGCTATGTTTGATTTTAAAGTTGCCTCAGAAGTGACTCAAATTATTGAAGGACATTGATGAACAAAAAGTTTGGAATAAAAATTTGTCAGACTAAGCAGTGAACTCAGGGAATATGATACAGATCCATATTTCTGCTTAATGCCTGTGTGTAACGCATCTACAATTATCTTTATTCATGCTAATATGTCCGTAAAGGCCCTTAAAATATTTTCATAATGGAATAATAAGAACATTGGCACATTTGGAATGAGTTATTGCGTTTATATTGCGTATTATCATGTTCTCAAAATGTCCCAAAGCCCTTTACATCAAATGAAGTACTTTCAAAGTACAAACACTGGTATTGTATAGACAAACATTGCAGTCAATTTGCATACAGCAGGGTCTCACACTGAAATAAACAACCATTTCATCTAAATTTAAATTCAGGAAGCACTGCCACTCCCAAGGATGCTTATTGAAGGTGGAAAGAATAAATTGCTTACTTTGTACAAGATGGACAATATTATTTCACGTTGAAAGCTCCATCATGTTCATTGGTCAGAATATTGAATACAGAAGTTGGGACATCCTGTTAAAATCATACAAGAGATTGGTGAGTCCACACTTGGAGTACTGTGTACAGTTCTGGTCATCCTATTATAGAAAGGATATTATTAAACCAAGAGAGAGTGCAAAAAAAGATGCTACGAGAATTGAGTTATAAGGGGAGATTGGATAGACTGGGATTTTTTTTTCTCTCTGGAGCTTAGGAGTGATCTTATAGGGTTCTGTAATATAATGAGGAGCATGGACAGGTTAACATCTTTTCCCAAAGATAGGGGAGTCTAAAACTAGAGGTCATAGGTTTGAGGTGAAAGAGGAGAGATACAAAAGTGTCCAGAGTGGCAATTTTTTCACACAGAGAGTGTCTGCAACAAGCTGCCAGAGATGGTACTAGAGGGGGTACAATTTTATCTTTTAAAAAGCATTTAGAAAGTTACCTGGGTAAGATGGATATGGAGGGATATGGGCCAAACACACTAATAGCTTAGTGGTAAAAACTGGGCACCTTGGACAAGATGGGCTGAAGGGCCTTTTCTGTGTTGTAAGCACCTATGATTCTACAGGCTGAATTTTACTAGCATGTCATCCTGAAGTTTGTATGATCCCACCCAAGACCAATAGAGAAAGCCATTCTCTGAGCTTCACCCATTCCCTAGGGTGTGCAAGTAAAGTTCCAGCCCATGGCTCAATATCTGAGAGGGTAAATATGCTGACTGGTCAACACTGAATTATAGAGACAAGGTTCAGTCCCTCACTTGTGACAATTAGTTGACCTCAACTAATTCAGAATTAGGGCTTTAACAATTAAATAGAACCATATATTAGATAGAACACACAACTCTGAAATTGACCTTCCAGCCCAACTGGAGCATACTCTTCTTTGTGATCCACATGAACCTCTACACGATTCCTTATCATTTCATCCAATTAAGATAATCTTCTATTCCTTACACCCATCTTCGTCATAAATACATTTGTGCCAATGAGCCCAAGCATTCCTTGAGCACGGAGTTCACATCTATTGTTCTTTTGATAAAGTAGTTTCTCCTGTTGACTTATCAGCAAAGGTTGGTTCAGTTTGTTTCAACTGGAGTTTAGAAGAGTGAGGAGTTGAGGGGAGGAGGAGGTGTGGGGGCTGGGGAGGGGGGAGTGAGAGGGGCAAGGGATCATGGAGGAGTTGGTGGTGAGGAAGTATATCAGATCCTGAACAGACTTCACAAGGTGGAAAGGCTTGGAAATTAACTTATGACAAACAACTCTGTTAAATAATGGAAAATAATTGTTAGCCAATTAAGCCTTCAGTGAGGCCAACGCTTATGAACTCAGATTAAGAGACTAATCTAATCTTGTGTTAATTTAATAAACACTGCATTCCAGGCTAAGTCACAGGATGAAAGTAAAGAACAAGATACGATGACAATTACCAAATAACAAGGCATGTTGACACAATTACGCTAATGAAGGAGACGATTTTCTATTGGATAAGAAAGGGCAAAAAGCCATGCTATGATTGGTAGACTATGTATGCAAATGAAGGATTCAAAGGTTGCTGGTTTCTCATTTGCCGTAATTAACAATAACAATCCATTAACTCTGTCTACACTTCCTGCTGCCTTGGCAAAGCAGCCACGTAATTAAGAATTGCATGCACCCTGGACATTCTCCCTTCCACCTTCTTCCGTAGAGAAAAAGATACAAAAGTCTGAGGTCATGTGCCAACTGATTCTAGAACAGTTTCTTCCTTGCTGCTGTGAGACTTTTGAATGGATCTGTCTTGCATTAAGTTGATCTTTCTCTACATCCTAGCTATGACTATAACACTACATCTTGTGCTCCTTCATTTCCTTTTTATGAATGGTATGTTTTGTCTGCATAGTGCACAAGAAACAATACTTTTCACTGTATGTTAATACATGTGACAATAATTAATCAAATCAAATCAAAACCAGTAAGTGTCTTTATGATTCAACAGAACACAATCGTGAAATTCACAGTTCACTGTGGCTGTTCTCCTTCCTAGCATGTTAATAAAGAGAACTTGAAAGATTTGAATACTCCCCATGCATTATTTGGCTTAACCTTCAACAAAGGATGGTTCATCTTGTGGGTTAGTCCAGAATTAGAGGACATTGCTTTAAAATTAGGGGTCACCCTTTCAGAACAAGGTAGAGAGTGTTTTCCTCTCGAGATGCTTGTGTGACTTTGGAACTCTCTGCTTAAAAGGCGGTGGGTTGGGGTCATTGAATATCTTTAAGACAAAGGTAAATAAATTTTTGTTAGGCCAAAGAATCAATGGTTATCGGGATAGATGAGAATGTAGAATACACAACATAAGCAGATCAGTCATGATCTTATTGAATGACAGAACAAGCTCGAGGGACCAAATGGCCAGGTTCTATTTCATATGTTGTAATTTCCAATTGTGTTTTTCTTTTGGTTTTCTGGGCTGGTGTCATAAGTCTTAATAATAAATGAACCCTATCGGAAATTGGAGACATTTTGGGAATAGATGAATGTATATTGAGTGTTGAATGTAAGGTTCCATCAGAGATAAAAGCTCAAGCAACAGTTCTTATCCAGATGGACAGCTGAAAAGTAACCAGCAGACAACAACAGATTGAAGATGTTTTCTGTAGCCGATGATAACTGGCATAAACTAGTGATAGCGAGAGGAGGCAATGAGTCCCAATGTACTGACTGAATGCATCGGAAAAAAACTGCACATTTTCCCCTATCAGCTCTCACTTAGGCCCAAGCTAGACCGGCGAAACTTTCACAGAGTTAATGCTTTAGTCTGAAGACTATCGTCATCAAGCTATTACCATGATCCACCTCCATGCTGTGGCAGTTAAACCTTGTAGCATACAAATGCCATTTTTGAAATGATCATTAGCCTACGCAGCGGGAAGTATTTTATCTTAGAGACATTTACTGGCTGCCTGCAGAGCGCAAAACAGCTTCCTCAGATCAGAAATGTCATTTAAGAATTTCTTCCCTGTGTGGAACAGCTGTTCTACAAATTAAGAATCCCAGGTTTTACAAACTTGGACACATAATATTTCCTAACTTCCTATACTTTGATATGTGCTGTACATTTATATTAACAAAAAAGACTGAGGAATGAAGAATTGAAAACCATTTGTAAATGACCAGATTTAATTGTAATTGCGGATAGAGTGCAGAATCTGGATATTAGTCTGTGATGTTAACACCACTACAACAGAGACAGAGAAGGGCCTCTCTTATACAATCAAAGCTTCAATGCAATCCTTGTTATTTGAACAACTTGCTGGCGTTTCCATCATTTGATTGTTGTTCATAGTTAATTGCTTTTGAGCTAAGTTATACATTGCCAGGTGGGAAGAAACATAATAAGGAGAGAGATTTTCCAGCCACACTCACTCTGAAACCGGAAAAATCCCACCCGAGGTCAACAGACCATTCCATGGCCTGCCCCTCGCCTGTTATGATTCCCACTGTGGGCGGAACGGAAAAATTTTGGCTCGAAATGCACAGATTAAAAATTGTCAGGATCACATTGTGTGTCACATGAAGAATAAAACCAAGGAAGCAGGACTTCAATCTCATTCTTTGAAGTGAAACCTCACTCTTCTTCAACATTAAATGAACAGCATTTCTTAATAAATTTAAAGGATTACCTCCTCACCTTGTCACCTGCCTATTACCTGCAATTTCAAACACAAAATTAGGTCCACGCAGAATCATGTACAAATTTCACAATTGCAGCACAGCGGCACTGCTGCCTCACAGCACCAGGGACTTCAGTTTGATTCCTGGCTTGGGTCACTGTCTGTGAGGGGTTTGCACAATCTCTCCATATCTGCGTGGGTTTCCTCTGGGTGCTCCGGTTTCCTCCCACAGTCCAAAGATGTGCGGTTACGTAGATTGGCCAAGCTAAGTTACTCTTTAGTGTCAGGGGACTGGCAGGGTAAATGTGTGGGGATAACGGGGATTGGAGCTGGGAGGGATTGTGGTCAGTGCAGTCTTGAAGGGCTAAATGGCCCCTTTATGCACTGTATGATTCTGAGTGTCTTGAACATTGAGTTTATTTACAGTGTACAGTCAAAGAGTATTACGACAACAAAACATTGACTGAGCCATTTGACGCTGAGGTGGAAAACGGGTCAGTATAATGAAAGACTGTGTTGCTTCTGTGTAGCAAATGAACTAACAGCTGAAGAAGAGCAAAAAAGTTATTCTGCTCACAGTCTGTGGCCCACAGATTTAGAGGTTCCTGAGAAAGTTTAACGTTATCTGACACTCCTCGCACAAGGAGGCTATCTTAGCAAAAAAAATTCTACGTGCCAAACAAGCCTGAAAACAGGAGACATTCGGACCGTTCTTTTGGGCAACTTGAAAATTGAATCTTACCACACTCTGCCTGAACTGATTACAATCCCACCCCCCATCCCCACCTCGCCACTGATTTCACCGCAGAGCGGCAGCAGTGCCCGCTCTTCCCCTCCACCCCCCCACCACCACCACCACCACCACCACCACCAAACGGCCCAATTCTACTTGCGAGGCCATCACTTCTGGTCCCCATTTTCTCGGTATACTTATCGATGACATCTCACAATCATATTGCATTACAAACGATTGTTAGGTTCATTCAGAGAAGATAAGTCAGTGCTGCCAATTAATTGCCTCTGCAAGGGTGGGCTCCATTCTTAGCAAAGTATAGTCATAGGTTCCAGCAACATCCAGGGACACAAATATCAGCTGTTTGACCTTGCTGCATCACCACTGATCCCACAAGAGATTACGGTGGCATTGCAGCTGGTAGAGTCTTTGCCAGTCTCAGCTAAATACATCAAGAGGTGATCCAAAAGAGACCCAGTGTTATCAAATGTTAAGAAGATGGTGATGCAAGGAGTGACATTCTGATAAATCAGAGCCTCTTAAACCTTTTAATAAAGAAAACAAAGGATAGTGTTTTGTTTTGTGGGGGGCTTGTGTTATAGTCCAATTCCCGAAGAGATCAATTTTATGACAGGAATTACACACATCAAGGACAAAGGAGGATGTAAGCACTGGGCTGAAATTATACTTGGTGGCTGGGCATTGAGAACAAAATCAAAAGAATGGTCAGTCAATGCCCTATTTATGAAGCTCAACAGTCATTGCCACCATTGGCAAATTGAGGAAAACTTTTATCATCCCTGGCATTCCAGAGGTCTTAGTGCCTGAAATTGGAACATCATTCACATCATGGTTTTTGCCTTCATGGATTTTCACAGTAACTTCACTGCAATGTTAATGTAAGCCTACTTGTAACACTAATAAATAAACCTTAAATTTTTACCTTTCTCATTGTTTTATTCATTTTATTGTCCAACAACTTCTGAAATCATCCATTTGAAACACAACTTTCTCTGGGTCGGTTTTTATGAGTGATTTTGGTTTTATTTTTATTTGACTCTATCTATCCAGCTGACAACCTGGTGTCTCACCATCGTGACTGAGCTAACGCTGTGGTGGTCCTTTCAACACCAAATCGCCATGCTAATCACCATGAGCGATCTATCTGCTTACCCACTCTTTATTTGAGCACTGTGTCTTCAAAGCTGTCCCGTGCAGTCACTACACTATGTGACAACACTCTTCAATATTGTGTCTTCCTTGCAGTCTGACAAAAGCTTCTAGGGTCTTTTTAGATCATATAGCATGATTTAAAACTATTTTTGTGGTACCTTTACCTAGTCTTGCCACTGTTGAACACCATGGATGAGATTTTCTTATGCTACTTGGTCAGGAGGCCATAAATGATTACAATCTTCCTGGCGAATGTCCTAAGACTGATTTAAATATGTATATCTCCATTTGAATCACTTGAGTGACCCCAGGACGTAATCGTAAAAGTTGCCACCAACGGGGAACACAGATGGTCTCCAGCAATCAGACCAGGTATGATGGCCTTTCTGGTGGGACTGGAAGCCGTTGGGGATTCCCCTGGGGAAGTTGGGGGCAGGAGTAGTGCCCCTCTGACAGCGCCAGCCTGACACCCTGGCATAGTGCTATTCCGTAAAAGCATATTGTAACACTGTTGAGGCACAAAAATAATTATTCTTTTCTCAGACCCAATATCCAAAAATCTATTTTGACAGAAGGCAGAATTTGAATGACATTAACTCAGTTATGTGGAAGGAATTATGCATGCAAATGGTTTGAGGTAGGTAATATCAGAACCTGTGCACATATACCAAATTAAATCTTTTACATAATTTAATGAATGCACTTTCTTACCTATCATTGCTGTATGGAGCAATTACACAATGAAATCTTACAAAGCAAACCATTAACATCATAGACAAAAGACACTCTGTCCTCACATAATGAATATATGATTATACTGAACTTCATAATAGAAAATAAAATTTCACATGAACAGTGTCACAAAATATATCAGTTTATATGATATGTTATATACTGGAGTGAGTGCCTAGATTGTAATTTTGAAGAGGTGAGATCTTTTGTGATATTTCTGAACTGTTTTCTATGATATATAGCACAGTAGCACAGTGGTTAGCACTGTGCTTCGCAGTTCCAGGCACTTGGGTTTGAATCCCAGATCAGGTCACTGTCTGTGTGGAGTTTGCACATTCTCCCTGTGTCTGCGTGGGTTACATAGAACATAGAACATAGAACATTACAGCACAGAACAGGCCCTTCGGCCTTCGATGTTGCGCCAACCAATATAAAAAGCAATGCCCCTCCAAACTAAACCATTCGCTTCTCTTCCATATACTTATCAACTAACCTCTTAAACGCCACCAAACTTGGCGCATCTACAACTGCTGCAGGCAGGGCATTCCACTCCCGAACCACCCTTTGGGTAAAGAACCTACCTCTGATATCCGTCCTATAACTATCACCCCTTAATTTAAAGCTGTGTCCCCTCGTGCTAGCTTTCTCCATCCTAGGAAAAAGGCTATCACTGTCCACCCTATCTAAACCTCTAATCATCTTATATGTTTCAATAAGGTCTCCTCTTAGCCGCCTCCTTTCTAATGAAAACAACCTCAAATCCCTCAGCCTCTCTTCATAAGACCTGCCCTCCATACCAGGCAACATCCTGGTAAACCTCCTCTGTACCCTCTCCAATGCCTCCACATCTTTCTTATGATGCGGGGACCAGAACTGCACACAATACTCCAAGTGCGGTTTTCTCTGGCTACTCCGGTTTCCTCCCACAGTCCAAAGATGTGTGGGATAGTTTGATTCGCCATTCTGAATTGCCCCTGAGTGTCCCGGGATGCACAGGTTAGTGGGATTAGTAGGTAAATATGTGAGGGTATGGGGATAGGGCCTGGGTGGGATTGTGGTTGGTGCAGACTTGATGGGCCAAATGACTTCTTTCTGCGCTGTAGGATTCTATGATTCTAGTTGAGCCTAAAAATATATAAAATTCAAACTGTTACTCAAGCTAATAAACTAAAACAAACTTTCATAATATCTGTGATTCTCTTTCAAAACTACAGTTTCTTATAATTATAAATCATTGTATTTTAACAGATAAATGCATTGGGAGATGTTATAATTCAGGTCAGAAACTCCAAAGTGTTTTATGAAGTCCTCCTGGATCATAAGTTCTGCAATTTGAATTTGGCTAGGGTATGCAAACACTTAAGATATAATTTAACTGACCCACTAGGGAGCTTTTATTAAATGAGGGCAATTTCACAATATAGTTAACATATAGCAATAGCTTTTACCAGTTACAAACAAGAAAGCAAAGCAACAATGATATTTTATAATGCTTAATAAATATATCCAATTATACAAACCTCCCTATACAAAACCCTTGCCACAGTTTTAGTACAGAAAACATGAATGTTCATGTGATGCTGGAACTTTGTCCCTTGGTTGGAGAATTGAAACTGACTTATCAGCATTGTAACTTCCAGCAGCTGTCTTTATGCACACGTAGGCAAATCTGAAGTCAGAACAGTTCCCGAAAGCACCAGAGAGACAGACAGCCTCAAGTTACTAGCTAGCAAACATCAACAGTAGAATTTTCATTCCAGAAAAGGCCAGGACATCTGCTCCCAGCTAGCCAGAAGAATCTATAATACCATAGAGTCATAGAGGTTTACAGCATGGAAACAGGCCCTCCAGCCCAACTTGTCCATGCCACTCTTATTTTTTTTAAAACCTCTAAGTTAATCCCTATTGCCCGCATTTGGCCCATGTTCTTCTATACTCATCGTACCCATGTAACTATCTAAATGCTTTTTAAAAGATAAAATTGTATCTGCCCTATTACTATCGCTGGCAGCTTGTTCCAGACACTCACCACCCTCTGTGTGGAAAAGACTGCCCTCCTGGACACTTTTGTATCTTTCCCCTCACCCTTAAACCTATGCCCTCTAGTTTTAGACTCTGCTATGTTTGGGAACAGATATTGACTATCTACCTTGCCTATGCCCCTCATTATTTTATAGACATCTGTAAGATCACCTCTCAGCCTCTACGCTCCAGAGAAAAAGTCCCAGTCTATTCAGCCTCTCCCTATAACTCAATCCATCAAGTACTGGTAGAATCCTAGTAAATCTTTTTTACATTCTTTCTAGTTTAATAATATCCTTTTTATAATAGGATGACCAGAATTGCACACAGTATGCCAAGTATGGCCTTACCAATGTCTTGTACAACTTCAACAAGATGTCCCAACTCCTGTATTCAATATTCTGACAGATGAAACCAAGCATGCTGAATGCCAATTTGTCCACCTGTGAGTCCACTTCCAAGGAGTTTATGAGCACGTATCCCTATATCTCTTTATTCTGTAACTCTTCCCAATGCCCTACCATTAACTGAGTAAGTCCTGCCCTGGTTCAATCTACCAAAATGCATTACCTCGCATTTGTCTAAATTAAACTCCATCTGCCATTCGTCAGCCCACTGGCCCAATTGATCAAGATCCCACTGCAATTGGAGGTAACTTTCCTCACTGTTCACTATGTCACCAATCTTGATGTCATCTGCAAACTTACTAACCGTGCCCCCTTTATTCTCATCCAAATCATTAATATAGATGACAAATAACAGTGGACCCAACACTGACCCTGAGGCACACCGCTGGTCACAGACCTCCTGTTTGAAAAACAGCTCTCTACAACCATCCTCTGGCTTCTGTCAAGAAGTTAGTTTTATATCCATTTAGATACCTCACCCTAGATCCTGTGAAATTTAACTTTGTGCAACAACTTTCCATGTGGTACCTTGTCAAAGGCCTTGCTAAAGTACATGTATATAACATTGACTGCACTGCCCTCTCTACCTTCTTGCTTACCCCTTCAAAAAACTCCATTAAATTTGTGAGACTTGATTTTCCACTCACAAAGCCGTGCTGACTGTCCCTAATCAGTCCTTGTATCTCTAAATGCCTGTAGATCCTGTCTTTCAAAACACCTTCTGACAATTTACCCATCACAGATGTGAGGCTCGCTGACCTGTAGTTCCCAGGCTTTTCCCTACAGCCCCTTTTAAACAAAGACCCAACATTTGTCACTCTCCAATCTTTAGGCACCTCAGCCGTGACTATCGATGATTCAAATATCTTGGCTAGGGAACCTGCAATTTCCTCCGAGCATCCCACCACTATATACCTCATCAGGTCTTGCATATTTATCTACATTGATGCGCTTTAAGACTTCCAGCACTGCCTCCTCTGTAATATGTACAGTCCTCAAGACATTAATATTTAATTCCCCAAGTTCCTAACAAAGAACAAAGAACAGCACAGCTTAGGAAACAGGTCCTTCAGCCCTACGAGCCCAGCCGCCTATTCGAGTACCTTACTTGAGCCTTTACGTCGCTCAAGACATTTTTGTCTACCTCTAGTGGAGCTCCACAATAAAGGGGATGGAAATTTAAGGAATTGTATATACATCAGATTAATGGAGATCCAATTCAGGGAAGATTTATTGATGCCAATTAGCCTAAAAAATGTGTTTTTGGATGTGGGAGGCAACCGGAGTACCTGAGAAAACCCATGCAAATACGGGAAGAATGTGCAAACTCCCACAGACATTGATCCAAGCCAGAGATCCGACCTCTGTCCCTGTAACTGTACAGCAAACAGTGATAGTCATTGAGCTGATGTGTTGCCTGTCAATCGGTTCAAGCGTACATTAATGGATGCGAAGCACTGGGCAACTCTTGAAGCAACATCAAAGAACAGCCCTAGCACGACCCACTGCGTGTATGCACCTTATTGGCCAATAAGGTGGGCTGAATTACTGGTGGATGTAAAAGGAGACATAAATAGACATACAACAGGCTATACAGACAATGATAGAGTACTCCATATAATTTCATATGGCCTCCTGGCAGGCAGTGAGCTCTACAGTCTGACAAGTGACAAGCTTGTCTAACAGCTAACATCCATGCTTTTCTCAACAGTAAATACTGATGAGAAATATTCATTTAGGATCTCACCCATCTCTTATGGATCCACACAAAGATGACCTTGTTGATCCTTAAGAGGCCCTACCCTCTCCCCTGTTACTCTTTTGTTCTTTTTTTGTATTTGTAGAAGCTCCTTGGATTCTCCTTTGCTTATACCAGGGAGAAAGAGAGCACGGGAAAAAAATGTCTCAACTCTGAGTTTTGTTTGCCTGGAATCGCAAAATCAGGTCAGGCCAAGGTGAATGGCAAATTCATCAATCAGGATCTAACCATCCTCAGTCGTCGCTGCGCTCACTGTTACTGCAACAACTCGCTGCCATGATTCCACTGATGGCGCCTGAAATCCAATGGCCCAGGAGACCATTTACTGGGCTCCACGCTGGGTACCAAAGCTTCCACAAGTCTCCGACTGCCAGCTTTCTGGCTCCCTCAGTTCTGCACCAGAAATCAACATGGAGCTGTATAAATTATGCAGATGCTGTAATTTCAATGTAATTTATATTTCATTAGTAAGCCTTCCCAGTCTCCTTCCCAGTGGGGGTTTCACTCCAGTGGGGTTTTACAACAGCTCCACAACAGCAAGGAGCTAGCATCTCAACCCCACCGGAATGAAGTGGGATCCATGGAGGCTTGGGGGTGAGGGGGGTGCTCCCTGGGCATTGGCAGCTTGGCAGTGCCAACTTGACTTCTGGCACTGCCCAAGGGGCAAAATGGCAAAGCCCAGGTGTACTGCCCGTCAGACAGTATCAAGGAGCTGGATGGAGATTGGTGAGGGTGGGGAGTTCTGCTGCCACTCTACACTTTGGATCAGTGACAGAAGGATGGAGGCCAGCCATCAGGGCTGGCCATCTAGGTAGTGATGGTGGCTGTGGTGGTGGGAGGGGGTGGGTAGCAGGGGAAGTCAGCCTGCTTGGGCTGGCAGGGTAGAACCGCCAGTGGCAGCGGGCAGTCAGGAGGTCAGGGCTACCAGGGAGTGGGTGGGAGACCTTGGTGCTGACAGATTGGTGTAAACACAGTACCCCACTCAGTGGTGGTGTCTCCAGTAAGAATAAGCCCTGCCCACTGATTTTTCGTAACATTCATGTTCATGCTCTCTACACAATATAGGAAATTCATTTTGAAAATCCAGCAGGGAAAAAAAAAACAGTGTGATTTCCTCCAGTTTTTTATTTGGCGCTTGAAATATGTTTGGAAAAGTCCCATTTATTGTTTCCTATGCGCTATACCGACCAAGCATACCATTCATAGAGTACATAGAGGAGACGGAAACAAGAGAGTGCAGAATATAATGTTACAGTCATAGTAAGGGTGTAGAGAAAGATCAACTTAATATCAGGTAGGTCCATTCAGAAGTCTGATGGCAGCATGGAAAAAGTCGGTTGGTACGTGATCTCAGACTTTTGTATCATTTTCCCAATGGAGAAAGATGGAAGTCTGGGTTGCCGTGTCTTTTGGTTATACTGGAAACTTTTCCAAGGCAGCGAGAAGTGTAGATGGAGTCAATGGATAGACTGGACTTTGTTCACAACTCTTTGCAGTTTTGTGTGGTTTTGGTCAGAGTAGGAGCCATCGCAAGCTGAAATACATCCAGAACGCTGAGATACATACAGATACGGTGCATCTGTAAAAGGTGGACTTCATCAACTAGTCATCCAAACACTTTGAGTGTGTGTCCATAAAATCTGAAACAGAATCCCACTAATTGTCCTGCAAAGTTGATATGTGTTCCTGCCCAGGGTCTGCCTGACCACTTACAGAGATGCATATCAACTGCTAGCACAAAGCTTGTTGACAACTGGGGCAATGACCAACCATCCCTTCTATGTCTCTATCCAGGCCTAGCCACCACACATAACTTCTGGCTAGTAATTTCATTTTGCTTTGACCTGGATGTGAACTGTGCAGCTCTTTCAACCAGATACATCTTTCTTTCAGCAGGACTATAACACAGACCTCCCCACAAAACACCCCATCTTCACAGGGTATCTCCATCCCCCTTTGCTGGTAGAGTTGTTTTTGCTGTGTCAACTTACTGCATGCATCTACATTTGATATCTGTGTTGCTGGATGATGATGAAAAGTGCAACCAGTAAAAGAGACTACCTCTACACTCTTGTCAAAGTGATTGATGGCACTGACGTATCTTCTCTGAATAAGTTCAGCAAATGTCTTGTGGTCCAAAGCTTTTGTAAAATGCGGACCATAAATTTACTGATGTAATTTTTTGACTGCATTTCTAACTCCAAGCTCTCCTTGCTGACAATTTAGAGTCACAGGTGGACAGACCAGTGAAAAAGGCATTCTGCATGCTTGGTTTTATCAGTCAGAACATTGGATACAGGAGTTGGGACATCTTGCTGAAGTAGTACAAGACATTAGTAAGGCCACACGTGGAATACTGTGTACAGCTCTGGTCACCTATTATAGAAAGGATATTATTAAAGTAGAAAGAGTGCAGAAAATATTTACTAGCATGTTATTGGGACTTGATTGTTTGAGTTACAAAGAGAGGTTAGATCGACTGGGACATTTTCTCTGGAGTGTAAGAGGCTGAGGGGTGATCTGATAGAGGTCTATAAAATAATGAGGAGCATAGATCAGCTAGATAGTCAATATCTTTTCCCAAACTTACGAGAGTTTAAAACTAAAGGGCATAGGTTTAAGGTGAGAAGGGAGAGATACAAAAGTGTCCAGAGGGGCAATTTTTTCACACAGAGGGTGATGAATATCTGGAACAAGCTGCCAGAGGTAGTAATAGAGGCAGGTACAATTTTGTCTTTTAAAAAGCATTTAGACAGTTACATAGGTAAGATGGGTATAGAGGAATATGGGCCAAGTGCAGGCAATTGGGATTAGTTTAGGGGTTTTAAAAAAAGACACATGAACAAGTTGGGCTGAAGGGCCTATTTCCATGCTGTAAACCTCTATGACTGCAGAATATTTTTGGTTTTTGAGAATGCTTCTTTGCGGTCTTCTCCCCATCTCCAACTTTGATGTTTCTTTAACAATTGTAAAGTTTATTTATTAGTCACAAGCAAGGCTTACATTAACACAGCAATGAAATTACTGTGAAATTCTCCACGTCACCACACTCTGGTGCCTGTTCATGTCAATGCACCTAACCAGCACATCTTTCAGACTGTGGGAGGAAACTAGAACACCTGGAGGAAACCCACACAGACACAGGGGAGAACATGCAAACGCCACACAGTGAGCCAAGCTGGGAATTGAATCCAGATCCCTGGCACTGTGAGGCAGCAGTGCTAACCACTGTGCCACCATGCTGCCCATTAGTGGAATAGGGCTAAGACGGTAGGTATATTTTGTAGAAACCTACCATAGTAGTTCACTGTTCTCAGAAATGATTTTAATTCAGAGATGTTTGTTGGATGCTGAGCCTCTTTTATGTCTTTTTTTTTGTCTTCAAAGGGATGCATTTCTTTCATGTCCACCCTAGAACCCAAATAGGTAAGTTTCCCTGCTTTGAAAGTACATTTTTCCCATTTCAGCTTAACTCCTGCTTCTTTAAATCACTTCAAAGCTTTCTCTAAAACTGCCGCGTGTTCTTCAGGTGAGGTTGCTATAATTGAAATATCGTCGAGATCAACCATTACATTCAGGATGCCTTGCAATAGACTTTCCATTGTATATTCCGATAGGCAGGTATATATATTGATACAAACTCTTGTCAACGTTAATGGTTACCAATCTCAGCGGATCTTCGTCCAATTCCAGTTTGTCTGATGGACTCACAGAGATTGGTAACCAGTCTGAGCTCCTTCTGGAAATAACAAAATGTCTGCTCCTTTATGACTGTAACCACCATCCTTGTGTTGACTTCCATAGCCACAGAGGTTGTGGCTATAGTCATAGGTGAGCAGGTATTTAGTTATCTTCAGAAAGGCCTCAGACCTTTGAGATTAAATGATTCTGGGGCTATATTGCCTACCCGTATCGGAGAGATTTGCTGATTATCATCAAGGTTATCTCTATGGCAGCGGGGAGGGAGAGGCGGGGAGGGGGGCGGGGGAGGCAAGTAAATCACTTGGACCTGGTTTAGGGTAAATCACAGTAACAACTTTGCAGTGTTAATATAATTTGACTTGTGACACTAATAAATAAACTTTAAATTTTACCGAGCCTACTTTGAGAAAACTGATGGTTAGATTTCTCTGGTTCGTGCTTAGATGGTTAATGAGTCTGATGTTTTAAAAAATTAAAAAAAACTCAAAATCAGGAAGAGTTTTGCTTCAGTAATTTCTGTCCAGCATGAATCCATTAGTATTAATGAATGCAGACTGACCTTTAAGGGCCCATTTATAATAACGATGCTTTCTCACCTCCCAGGGAGTTTGCAAACCTGGCTGCAAAGGAAGAGTTGACAACCCTTCATGATTGGCATGGAGTGGCAGGAATGGAAGCTCGATCTCCAGGACACTGCTGTGTTCAATTCTGGAGAAAAATCATCTGGACATTAATTTAACGAAAAAAATTCTTTGAACATTTTTATATCCAATATTGAAATATTGAAAATAGAGAAACAAAATGTGGTTGGCATGGTGGCACTACACCTCACAGCACCAGGGTCCTGGATTCAATTCCTGGCTTGGGTCAGTGTCTGTGTGGGTTTCCTCTAGGTGCTCTGGTTTCTTCCCACAGACTGAAAGTTGGCTTGGTTGGGTACATTGATCATGCTTAAAATGAATGTAGGGGGGAGGTATATGATAAAGGGTAGACCTATTAAGAGTATAGAAAAGCAGAAGGACCTGGGGGTGTAGGTTCACAAGTCTCTGAAGGTGGCAGAGCGTGTGGAGAAGGTTGTGAGGAAAACATATGGTATGCTAGCCTTTATAGGAAGAGGTATAGAGTACAAGAGCTGGCCTTTAATGTTGCAGTTCTATAGAATGTTGGTTAGACCTCATTTGGAATACTGCATCCAGTTCTGGTCACCTTACTACCAGAAAGACATGAAGACTCTGGAAAGAGTGCAGAGGATGTTTATCAGGATGTTGCCTAGTATGGAAGGCCTGAGTTACGAGGAGAGATTAGGCAAATTGGGGCTGTTTTCCTTAGAAAGATGTAGACTTAGAGGAAATCTAATAGAGGTGTACAAGATTATGAGGGGTATAGATAGAGTAAACAGTGTTAAGTTTTTCCTAGGATGGACTCAAACAGCACGAGGGGTCACGGGCTTAGGGTAAGGGGGGTAAGATATAATTTGGATGCTAGAGGGAGTTTTTCTCACACTGAGGGTGGTGGGGGTACGGAATGCGCTGTCAAGCAAAGTGGTGGAGGCAGGCAAGCTGGAGATACTTAGATGGGCACATGAACAGAATGGGAATGGAGGGGTATAGAAAACTGATTTAAAATAGGGATCATGAGCCTTGAAAGTCCCTGGGAAGTGTGTAAACTGTGAATGATGTTGATGCATTTCTGTTTTATCCCACAGGTACTTCGGTCCACTTTGTTGTCTGACAAGGGTCATGCAAGCAATGGGTCATGAGAGGGCTGCATTTGGATTTTTCGAGAGTAGCCTAGGGCTTCACGTCATTAGTGTATGCTTGAACTGGACCATTTGATGGGCAACATGACAGCTCAGTGACCATAGCTGTGCTGTGCAGATACACAGATTTGTGTCTGTGCCTGTGGGAATTTGCACATTCTCCCTGTGCTTGCGTGGGTTTCCTCCGGGGACTCCGGTTTCCTCCCACACCCCAAAGATGTGCTCTTAGGCTGATTGGCAAAACAATTTCTCCTTAAATTGTCTCACAAATTTGGTTCCGATGCATAGATCTATAAACATAGACAGGGATCATAGGTAGAAGTGGGAACATCAAGGTGGCAGCGCGGGCTCGTTGGGCTGAAGGGCCTATTTCCCGTGCTGTTTTGTTCTTTGTTCTTTGTTCTCCCTCAGTGTTCCCAAAAAGGCACTGGAGTGTGGCAACTAGGGGATTGTCCCTCATTTATTTATGACACAAATAAATAAACTTTAAGGTCAAAATTTTACCACCCTGCCCACTCGCCACAGGAATCGGAGCAGGTGAAGAGCGGAACATGGAAAGGCCTGTTGACCTCAGACAGGAATTTACAATTTCGGGACGAGTGAGGCCATAAATTCCCATCCTGTGACTTTAAACAAAATGGCTGTTTGACTGAAAGTCAAACATGCTTCAATTGGGTGATGAGTCTTTTTGTTTTCCAACTGGTGCAGGAAGGCAGCACATCACAAAAGTGGATTTGGTAGTTGACTAATGGCTGGAGGTGGGGCAAGTGATGAAACATCCAGAGTACATTTTGTTTTAGTTGGCAATCACCAGCAAATATCAACCTGTCTCTGATCTGAATCGAACATTAGTGCTAACCAAACCATCTTGTTTTAGCTGTTTAGACCATACCCAACTACTGGTTTCAACATTTGCCCAATGTTGTACTCCCTAGTAGCCTGGACCACTGCTACCATCGACATAGAATGGTGGAATCATACAGTGCAGTAGAGGCTTTTTGGTCCATCAAATCTACATTGACATGTGAGAAGCACTTAATGTGAAATCCCACCTAATACCTGTTATCAGCACTTAGCCTATAGCCCCAGATGTTACCATAGAATCATAGAATCCCTACAGTGCAGAAGAAGGCCATTTGGCCCATTGAGTATGCACTGACCACAATCTCTCCCATTCCCTATTCCTGTAGCCCCACTTATTAGTCCCCCCGATACTAAGTGTATATTTAGCATGGCCAATTAACCTAACCCACACATCTTTGGTCTTTGGATTGTGGGAGGAAACCAGAGTATCCAGAGGAAACCCATTACAGACATGAGGTGAATGTGCAAATTCCATACAGATATTCACCCAAACTGGGAATTGAACCTGGGTCCCTGGCACTATGAAACAGCAGTGCTAACTACTGTGCCACCATGCTGCTATGTTAGAAGTGCCAAGTGCTCATCCAGGTACTTTTTAAGGGATATCACCCTCCCAACCGGCACATTCCAGACTGTCTTCACCCTCTGAGGAAAAAAGATTTCCTCACATCCTCCTAACCTTCGTACCCCCTCACCTTGAACTATGTCCCCTCGCGATTAACCCTTCAACTAAAGGGAACAGCTGTTCCTTATCCACTCTGTCCATCTCCCTTATAATCTTGTACACCTCGATCAGGTCGCCCCTCAGTCTTCTCTGCTCCATTGAAAGCATATGCCCAAGCTATCTCCTATCGCCAGCCCAGACTAACAAGGCTCTGCTACCAGCTTGCACCTGACCTGATTAATCTTGCTAGCCAAGTCAGATCATGCTGTTAGCCCACATGTAACCTCATCGCAACTGTTAGCAAGGACATCCTAGCTTTCTGCTGCCACAATCACTTCTTGCCAACATTTCACTCAATGAAATGAAAGTATTTGTATTGATAAAATGGAGATGAAAAGGGCAAGCCAGTCATATGATTTTTACCTGAAAAGGAGAATGTTTCATTCGATTCAATCAGTTTCAGTATAATTTCAATCCATGTTCGGGAGGTGAAAAAGTAGGTTTTCCTACTAACTGAAACTGGAAAAATTTAATCACAATCTGTGTCCCGATATATTTTCACTGTTGTCAGCATCTAGAAACAATAATGGGAATCGGCGAAGCAAGACAGGAGGAATAAATATATTCTCTTTGAAAGGGATCTGGTTGTATACCAGTGTAATGAAAACTCCAAAGACTAGGAGTTCAGCTTTAACAAGTGCTCAGATCTTCACCCTACTTACCTTTATTTTAAGATTGTGACTTTGCATCTCACTACTTGAAGAGCTCACTTATTGGACAGGAAGTTATGTACACTATGTTATGTACACGATTTTGAACTAATTTTAAATCTGTTTAGAGTGCCAGTGGGCTGGTGATATGATTAAAATGGTGGCTGAGCACTTGCCACAGAATTCCTGATAAGTCCATGCCCAATGTTGTTTTAATTTCTTGGATTCTGGCAGCACCAGGCCTGGGGTCTCATTCGTGTTTCAATATAAAGTCAAATGATGTCTTGTTGCCCATCAGCTACACCCGCTCTCAAACCCATTCCCGCCCCCTTACTCACATATCCCACCCTCTTACACAAATCCACCCCCAAACCCCACACCCATCCTCAAACCCCACAGCCATCCCCTTACCTCCACTCATCCCACTACCCACACCCACCCACCATTGGAATGATTTGAACTGTTGGTTTCGGTAGTGATACGAGCTGGCAGAGGGTAAGCACCGGGCCAGAAGCAGAAGCTTTAATTTTCAACTTAATTCCAAAGTATCTTTGTCAGCTTGGATGTGAAAATTCTACTCCCTTATGACTGGATTGGAAACATTTGTCTTGATGCATATTCCTTTTGTTTTCCCACCAGTGTACAAATTACATCAATGTGAGATGAGGCTTGATCTCAATTTTAATCTGCTTTTTTCACAGTAAATTGAACATACAGAGCAAAGCTTCAGATTAGAGATACATAGTTCAATCAGTGAAACTTAACTATACTTAATGATATCGAAATAATGATATTGTTGGACTGTCCCACTCTACTGACTTAACTAGGAATAAATACCCTGGATCCAATCCTCCTCCCTCTGAAATCTCTTCTCTCTGTTGTTCCTCTTTGAAGCCCCATGTCAACTTGTATACTATTAGATAACCCTTGGGTTTAAAACAAATAAGATTACTAAATAGGAGAAATTAACTTAAAATAAGGACCACAATGTGCCTTATACTTATTTTATACAATGGTATTACTTGCATAGACACATTTAACTACTGTTATAGAAATAAAACATATATTTCAGGTTTAAAAAAAAGTATTTTTCAATATATTATGCACCTTGACCAAAATGCAAACTGCGCTGGAGCATAATGGGAAGAGAGTTGAACAAGACAGGCCACATTCTTGGGAACAATACACCACAGAATACAGTTATGTTATCAGAAAAAAATCATGGAGAGTGCAAATTCTCAGACTTCAGTAAATGAATAGAAGTATTCACAAAGTATATAAGGTATTGAATTACTACTGATAATAAAGCAGAATGAGATAATGGGAATGTCATCTTTTCAACCCTGTGGCTTACTGTTATGGTTCAGGTCAGAAACTCCAAAGTTTTTATCAAGTCCACCTGGATCATAAGTTTTGTATCTTAAATTTGACTAGGATAAGCATAATATGTTTCACATCGGGTACAATTCAAATGACCCACTAGGGAGCTTTTTCAAACAGAGTTGATTTAAGAATATAGTCAACATGTACAGTAAGAAAATTAGCAAGAACACTTATCAATTATTGAGAATAAAATAACCACTATAATGTACAACCCTTAACAAGTATGCCTAATGTCCAATCAAACCAACCCCATAGACAAAATATATTTTCATAGATTTATATATGTTATAAATATATAAATAATGCTCACATAGTACTGGACTTGAGACCTTTGGATGAAGACTACTGTTCTCTGGATGGGCTCAGAACAGTTTGGAGTCAGAACATCTTGCCAAAACACAAGAGATTCTAAGCCAGACACAAAAAGTTGATTCCACCCTTCAGAAAGGAAAGAACTTGCATTCGGCTAACCAGCAAAATTTCTGAAATCAGAAAGAGAGAGAGAGAGACTTATTTTCAGCTTGATGCCCGTTCTAAAACAAATAACTCAAATTGCAGCTCCAAGCTAAAAATGAAAGAACTCCTGTCACCTTGACCTGCCAACTAGGTTTTCCCTAACAATGCAGAGTAAAAAAACATCCTAGTAAAAATATACAAACCCCCATTTAAGCAGCAATAAAAAGAATCATAGACATCTCAGCAACAATGAGAAAAACAGTCTGAAAAAGCTTGCTTACAACCACAATTAAATTTAAAAAAAACTTCTTAAAGACATAGTAACTTCACACTTATGGTATGAAAGCAACCTTTTGAACCTTACGGATTTATATAAGTGATGTTGCTTAGTAACAGTGCATAGGAACTTTTGGGTCTTACAACTGAATGAATTCCTAGAGGATAGGATATAATTGGCCAGGGTAAATAATGTGTACTGATTTGATTGGATGGCAGGTTAGGCAAATTTCAAAATTATATAACTATTTTGCATTGCAAACTTCAGAAAGGAGTTGATGCATCAGCCTGTCTTTCTCACAGCACGTGTTAGTCAGTAAAGAATGTTTCTAACCAGCATACTATCTTTCATGAATCTTTGTTCAGCTCGATACTTAGCATCTGAGAGAAAACCTTCATTTCTTATACCTTTATTCTCTCCATACAGGAGGCTGTAAATGTGTACCTAACTCTATCCCATCATTAAACCTGACTTGAGTCATTGTGAGTTACAGTGAAGATACATAGCTAAAGAACCAGAGCATCCCTGCAGTGAGGAAACGTGTTATTTGGCCCACTGAGTCTGCACCAATTTTCTGAAACAGCATTCCATCCAGATTCTGCCCTCTGCCCTATCCCCACAACCGGTGCATTTAACATGGCTAATCTACCAAACCTACACACTATTCAACTGTGTGAGGAAGCCGGAATACCCGAAGGAAAACCACACAGATATGGGGAAAATGTGCAAACTCCAAAGCATGTTTGTGAAATGCCAGGAGCTTGTGATCTGCTGGGACAACTCTGTGCCAATCTGTTTTGTTTTTAAAATCCAACACTTAAAATTGGCTTATTCCAGTACTCTTCATTAACAAATGGCCAGACAAATCCAGAAGAGAGACAGTGGAGCTGTGCAGGGAGACAAGGAATCATTTCAGAAGCTGCCAGTGATTGAATCGAAATTTACCTCATCGGCAGTAGAATAACCGTGAATAACAGCCGACCACTGATTCACCTTTAGAAGAATTGTGTCAAGGGTCTCAATCATTTATAGGAATCTGTCCAATGACAAAATAGTAATAATCTGCTATGAAAGTACCTTCCTGAGATGTATAAGCAAGCTCCCTCTAGTTGCAAAGAAGAGTACTCCATTATGTCAGTTTACAGCTAATGCTCATTTAGCACTCCTAATTTGTCTCTTAAAAATGGCATATGAACAACATTGTGTTAAATAAGGATCACTTTCCCATAAGAACATATGCATTAAGAGTGGGTTACGATTCTGACCTGTAATTTATATATTAAAACACTATATCTGCCTTGAACCTCATGAAAATCCATTGACTAATTAACTCTTAGCAACGCACTCTTTCTGTTTCAATCCCACACACTGCAGCCAGCTCTCGACTCTCTCCCTCAGCAATTTCCACTTCCCAATTCTGACTTTACTGCTTGCCGCCTCCCGATCCAGACCTGTCCACTTGCTGCTTCCTGCTTCCTGCTTCCCCCTACCAGCTCTCTCACCGGTTCCCACTCCTTCCCTCCCATTCACTGCCCCTTCGCTCTATCAGTCACTTCCTCCCCTTCACCTCCCAACTTTTGACAAGGACTCTGAAGGGGGATGCCAGGGACAGAGGCAGCAAATGAGGTGACAAGTAGATGGCAGCAAGAGTTTTTAAATTTGATTTATTATTGTCACGTGTTTTAGTACACGGTGGAAAGTATTGTTTCTTGCATGTCGTACAGAGAAAGCATACTGTTCATAAAGAAGGAAATGGGAGGATGCAGACTATGATATTACTGTCATAGTTGGGATGTTGAAAAAGATCAACTTAATATAAGATAGGTCCATGTAGGTCAAAATGGCAGGTGGGAAGAAGCTGTTCTTGATTCAGTTGGTACATGTCCTGAGACAGGGAAAGCAGTGATTTAGTTTAAAAGAGGGCAGTGTGCATAGCAACAGCGTTAAAATAGAAATGGAAGAAGAGTTATTCAGGGAACTTCTTTAATTTACAAATCATGTTAAAACTGAAACACACTATTCAAATATACTTTAAATGACAATATCTGGACTTAACAGCATTTGAGAGAGTAAATTTGTATCTCTCAGATCTGGGGGCTAAAATCTGGATAAAGTCAGTTAGTGGGTACATGGATAGTGATGGAGCTAACGCAGACAGCATACAATCTTCATGCTTATTTCCATGTTGCCGTGTGCAGCTCAGCATTATGCCTATTGATGAGTGGCTGTATATTCAGCACGTTGCTCATGATCAAGTGAGGTTAGCAGCGAAAAAGGCGAGACTGCACTGTTTATGGCCAGGCTACACCTCCTAAAAGAGAGGGCAATCTGGCTGCAGCAGGAAGTGGATGGGAGATTGAAAGGGTTAAAGAATCACATAAACTGCTGTGAAAAACAAAGGTCTTCTTCTGTGAGGATTCACAGATAGGCACAAAGGTCAGAGATTAAAACAGAAATCTGGAACTATGATAATTTGTAACAATAATGTATTAAGTCTTCATACTGATTACGTATTACAATGAAGCAAGCATAAAGTCATTTGTGATTGGTGTATGCAAATTACTTGTAATTGGATTTGAAAACTATAATTATTATCTTGGAATACACCACTCTGGTTAGCTACCAGAATGTGAACTATAGCTTTCCAGAGTCCTGGCTATAGTTTGCATTAAAACAGTTGTTTAAGAAATCTCTGTGACTTGGTCTGGCTACTTGAAGAGTAAAAGTGTAATCAATTAAAAGATGATGTCAAAGCCGCAATGGAGATACAAATGAGCAATAAGTTTTGGCCCAGCCAGAATTCACCAGCCATTCACTCCTCCCTGACAGCGAGAATGGAAATTTTGACATTCCACTAGTGCTCTGTTCACTGTGGCAGGAGAGTCCTAGCCCAGGCGAGATCAAGGAAAGTCAGCCCCCTAATAAAAGATGAGAAAAATGTGTGCCGGAAATAGCTCAATGACTGACTACATTGATGCAGCACACAAAATCATTGCAGCATAGAAAAAGGCCTTTCAGCCCATAATACACTTGTTTGCCCTAGGAACAGTTCATTTAGTTTTACTTTCCTGCCTTCTTCCTGGAACTCTGCACATTGCTCCTTTTCAAGTAACTGTCTAATTCTTTTTTGAATGCCTTGATTGAGTTTGCCTCCATGACACTTAGCAGCTGACCCATTAACAATACTTAGCAGTCAGGACACATACCTGTCATTCATATGCTCTGTATAACCCTTACTCACTTACCACTCCCTCAAGACTTACACATATCTCTTGTAATTTCCATGTACTTCTAGTTATTCAACAAAGGCAAGTACATCATCCAAACATATTGCAACATAATCACTGACCTACTTCTTTTTCTTTTGCATGACACAGCGGTACATAACATGAGAGAGAGGCAAAGATCTGGGTGGCGAGAGCTATTTGGCTATATCTTATTATTAAATATTTATTAATGTCACAAGTAGACTTACATTAACACTGCAATAAAGTTACTGTGAAAATCCCCTAATCACCATACTCCAGCACCTGTTTGGGTACTCTGAGGGAGAAGTTACCATGGCCAATGCACCTAACCAGCACATCTTTTCAGATTGTGTGAGGAAACCAGAGCGCCCGGAGGAAACCCATGCAGACATGGGGGGAATGTGCAGACTCTGCACAGATAGTGACCCAAGCCAGGAATTGAACCCAGGTCCCTGGCACCATGAGGCAGCAGTGCTAACCGCTGTGCCACTGTTCGTAAGAAATGATACTCTGCATTATTGGTGTGGAAGTTATCGCAATTGGCTTTGCTGAAGTTCCTGCCATATGCATCTTATCAAATTCCATTTAACCTGCGTATTGCTATTTGGTAAGAAGTACAATCTACAGATGGTTGAACATTCACTTCAAGTTTTCCATCCACATGTTTTCCCTCACCTCAAACCTCCTATTTTATACTTTGAGGTCTCAGCCCTGCCAGCTGGGGTGCCAGTTGTGCCAGATGATGAAGATTGAGAAGAAGACTACAGACATCAAGAACACCATCACTTAACCCAGCAGCCTCAGCCATCCCGTCAGACATGGACCCACTTTAGAGGATATGCAGAGGTGGGATTTCCTCATGATGGGTGTAATTTAATCCAGCCCATCATGGCAGGAGACATGACAACTGGGAGAAGCAATGTTTCGGACTCCCAGCAGTGGGAGGTCTTCTTCTGCTTGAATCAGATGTGGGAAGCGGCCCATCTAGAAAGCTCATCGCATGATGTCAACTGGACTCACTAATGAGACAAGTGATATCATTATTCCTGAACCTACTGGAATTTAGTGATGATTAGTGGATTAAATGGGAGTTTCACAGTATTCCTGCATCTTCTAAAGATGTGTGAAGCTAAGTCTAATGGTGGGGCATCTAATCTCTACCCTGTTTCTTGACTATTGCCTACAATTCATTTGGCTAATACGTCATATCCTTAAAAGATATATAATGATAGACAAATGTATAAGATACGAGTCCTTAAAGGAATACACATATCATATCAGAATATCCTCCACTTTCATATAATCACTAGAGTGCAGAAAAGACCTTTCGGCCCTTCAAGTCTGCACCAGCTCTCAGACAAAGTATCTTATAATGTGAGATGATGGTGTTGGACTGAGATAAACACAGTAAGAAGTTTCACAACACCAAACTAAAGTCCAACAGGTTTATTTAGTAGCAAACAGCACTAGCCCCGAAAGCTGTTGGATTTTAACCTGGTGTTGTGAGACTTCTTACAAAGTACCTCACCCAGGCCCCTCTCCTCTGCCCTATCCCTGTAACCCCATACATTTACCAAGACTAATCCCAACCAACCTACACATCTTGGGCAAATTATTGTGAGCAATCCACCTAATCTGCACATCTTTGGACTGTGAGAGGAAACCCGAGCACCCAGAGGAAACCCACACAGTCACGGCAGAATGTGCAAACTCCACATAGGCAGTTACTAAATGCCAGATTGCATTTTAATACAGAGGGATAAATTGATGGGTCTTTGAAATGGATCAGCTGTAAGCTGTCCAAACTTAGTTGTGCTGATCATTACTGGGAGCTGTTGTAAGTTTTCCGAATGTTGCTTGGGGATTGCTTTGTTTATCTTGTATCTTGGATTGTATTCCAGTTAGAGCAGGATTCCTCTCAGTTTTGACTTGTTCTTCTGCTTTGATTTGGCATCTGTTTCATCACATTGTCATGCTGTTTGGCGCTTATATTTGGTGCGACCTTTGTTCTGAGCATATGCTGGCAATTTCTGCTGGATTCCAGATGCCATCAATTGGTTGTTAGACTTGAAATCAAGTTCAATGTTCAGGCTGGGTAATTCGTTATCTATATATCTGTCATAAGGATCTTTTGACTTCCCCCTATTGATTGAGT
The DNA here is from genome assembly GCA_024679065.1 of Sphyrna mokarran. Lineage (NCBI taxonomy): Eukaryota > Metazoa > Chordata > Chondrichthyes > Carcharhiniformes > Carcharhinidae > Sphyrna > Sphyrna mokarran. The sequence goes on from JAGIQG010000024.1 coordinate 36,542,176, forward strand.
TTGCATCGTGTGCTCCTGAGAGTACCAATGGATGAAGACTCAGGAGTTTGCCTCCACTTGTCTGCTGAACATTAATTCTGCATTGATTCTACAATAGGAAGTTTGCAAGTTCAGAATGGATATACAAAGTCAGCTCAGACAGGATCGTGTAGCCTATTGGTTGATCATCTGCAGTGCAGAATGATATCATAGAGTTTCATAGAATCCCTGAAGTGCACATGGAGGCCCTTCAGCCCACTGAGCCTGCACTGACTACAATCCCAACCAGACCCTTTCCCCGTAACCCCGCGTATTTACCCTACTGACCCTCTGAAACTGAGGGTCAATTTAGCATGGCTAATCAACCTAGCATGCTCAGTTTTGGATGGAAATTGGAGCACCTGGAGGAAACCCATGCAGACACAGGGAGAATGTTCAAACTCCACACATTACTTATCCAAAGCCAGAATTGAAGCTGGGTCTCTGGAGATGTGAGGCAGCAATGCTAACCACTGTGTCACTGTGTAGCTCATATCCTCAGAATTTAAACACAGGTTTTCTAATGGTGCTCCTTGTGGTTCTTGTTTAAGGGTTACTGAAAGAGTCACAGACTCAGTTTGGTTGAGAATCACACAAACTGTGAGCTGTAAGTTTACAGTCAGGGAAACAAACTGCAAGCCATTAGTTCTCAGGCACAAGTGTCATAGGTGGCAACTCTCAAAGACTGTAAAACAATATGGGACTACATTACCATTTGCCCTGGTACCAAATGGTCTGGAGATAATGGCAGGGAGGAGTTAATACTTACAGCTCAGACATAGAGTTTATTTGTGTATTGAGCATCCTTACCCTTGGAAAATCATTAAACACTAGGGACACCGGACAAGGGAGGATAATTGATAATCACGGTTCATTAAATATTAGACTAGATAACATGTACAAGCCTTTACACTGACTGGATATTATAATCATGTAGATGTGCACTTGTTGTGATGAGTTAGTTGTACTCATTCTCTATGCATGATATAAACTAATCGATAGTCATAGATCACCAAAAACAATGTACGCTTTTGATTCATATATGCTAATTTCTTGTAAACAAACCCAAATGTATAATTGTATATGTAAGCCTTTAATCACTGCTCCAAGTGTGCACTAAAGCTTTTGCTATATTTCACAATAAAGACTATTTTTAAACTCCAAAGCTTCATCTGGTCTCCCCTCAATCTGGTTTCCAATGTGGATTTTCATAAGCATAGACTAGGGTCATGGGTGGAAGAATTAACTCACACTGTTAAAATGGTGGTGTGGGCTCATTGGGCTGAAGGGCCTTTTGCTGTGTTGTTCTTTGTTTGAGAGTAAGGAACAGAGTAGCTTCTATTCTTACTAGCTGTTATTTTCCTGCAACAGTGTCACTGTCTTGACAATGCCAAGAATGATGACCATGGACAGATCTTTGTACACTGGTAAGTAGGTAGACAATCACTTGACCTTTGATGGACACAACATAAAATATCTGGGATGACCAAGATGAGTTTTTAGAGCTATGAACCATAGAAACCTATAGTGCAGAAAGAGGCCCTTCGAGTCTGCACCAAAAACAATCCCACCAGGCCCTACCACCATATCCCTACATATTATACTAACTCTAACTTATGCATCCCTGGACACTAAGGGGCAATTTCTTAGCACAGCCAATCAGCTTAACTCGCACATCTTTGGACTGTGGGAGGAAACCTGAGCACCTGGAGAAAACCCACACAGTCACGAGGAGAATGTGCAGACTCCACACAGACAGTGACCTAAGCCAGGAATCGAACCCAGGGACCTAGAGCTGAGAAGCAGCAATGCTAATCACCGTGCTACTGTGCCATTTTTGTAGCAACACTTGAGCATAATGGATCCCAGGAATGGCCAATGTAGGTGATAGGTTTGGCACCTTTTGCTTTGAGTATCATTTGCTATGTCTCTGGCTATAAAGTATGATTTGGAAGAGGACTGGCATCTTCATTGTTATCCAGTTTTGCCTATGGATTTTATTGAACATTCATTTGTAGGCATTTAATTTGGATGGTGGAAAAACTTCTTTTGATCCCACTGTGCCAATATACCCTTTGGTGTTCACTGTGTTGAATCCCAGCCAAAAACTTTCCATGACATTTGACATCATTTGTTTTTATGCTAAAGTAAAATGTTTACTTAAATAGTAAATGGTTGTGAAGTTTTATATTTATAATATTATCTTTGTTCAATACTTTCCATTAAACTACAAAATTCTATCAATGCTTTATTGAAATAAAACAAACATTTAAATATGAAATTATACAAATACTTTGTTGAAACATACAGAATAGTTAAATACGAGAATTATAAATGAAGTAAGTAAGGCAGAAGAATATTAATGAGAAACACATCTAGATTTTCCATGGCCCAAAATGTGAACTCTCCTTTGGTCGATCTCATGCAGGTATCCAAATTGTGGTTTAAGCTGTTCTTTAATATCAACTGCTCTCAATTGCAATCAGTTTGTTGTTGTTTGATTTAACTGACATTCATCAACAATCATGTGGCTATTGTTTTATTTTCCCTTGGAATTGAACATTTAACTTTCATTTTCACGCAGAATCATAACTGCGATGCCAAATGATAATTATCAGCTGACATTAATGTTGTCAATTTGCCATGATTTGCTGTGATCACAATGAAATGTGACTATATGCAGCCAAACATTTCCTAAGACCCAGCTGATTATGTAGGTAATGGTTAAGGACACACTCTCTCCTTCAATATCTCTCTCTCCCTCTTTCATCTTGCTCCCCTCCCTCCTACCGTGGAGATATATGATCTGCCCAAAATAGAAGAAAGTTTTGCGTACTTACGTTCCCTGAGAAGTTCTGTTGAAACTACCAATGGGTGCAATAGTCTCCAACACTCAGTGGAGCCAGTTGAGCAGGTCCCAGCACCAAGCAAATCCTAATCATGCCCCCTTAATGACACAGCAAGACTGGGAATAACCATTGAGGTCCAGATTCCAAAAGGCAGTTTTGCAGTGAAAATGGGATGTCCTGATTTCATAAAAGAGACGTATTTGTAATTTTTTTTTGCTATTTCTTTTAAGTAGTTATTACCACAGTAATTGGCTCACTCAAACTGTATAATTTTAATTTTAATTATTAAACATGAGTATTATTTAATATGTGTGAATAAAAGTATGTTTCATTTGTTTTAAATTTGTGAAAGTATTATTTAGCATCATAGAATCCCTATAAAGCAGAAGATGGTGGTAAAACTGAGCCTGCGCCAACAACAATTCTACCCAGGTCCTATCCCTGTAACCCCATGTATTTATGTTGCTAGTCTCCCTGACACTAAAGTTTACTTTAGCATGGCCAAATCACCTAACCCTTATCTGTTTGGACTCTGGGAAGAAACCGGAGCACCCGGAGGAAACCCACACAGGCAAGGGGAGAATGTGCAAACTCCACACAGACAGTCACCCAAGGCTGGAATTGAACACAGGTCTCTGAGTCTGTGAGACAGCAGTGCTAACCACTGTGCCACCTTGTTGCCTTCAATTATGTATATTTTAATATGTATATTTTAATATGCATGTTTACAAATGTTTGTGTGTTTGACTTTAGAATGTGGTCAAATCTTCTTGAACCACAATTTGGATACCTGCATGAGATCGACCAAAAGGAGAGTTCACATTTTGGGCCATGGAAAATCTGGATGTGTTCATAATTAGTATTCTTCTGCCTTGCTTACTTCATTTATAATTCTCATATTTAACTACTCTGTATGTTTCAATAAAGCACTTGTATAATTTCGTAGTTAAATGTTTGTTTTGTTTCAATAAAGTATTAGTAGAATTTTGTAGTTTAATTGAAAATATTTATTAACAAAAGTAATGTTATAAATACAAAACTTCGCTACCCATTCACCATTTAACTAAACATTTTACTTTAGCGTCAAAACAAATTATTGTGGATGCTGGAATCTGAAACCAAAAGGAAAATGCTGGAAAATCTCAGCAGGTCTGGCAGCATCTGTAAGGAGAGAAAAGAGCTGATGTTTTGAGTCCAGATGATCCTTTGTCAAAACTTTGATGTTGCATCAGGGAGACTCTTAAAATTGGGTTAAAAATGCTTGAAATATCTTGCAAAATCTGAATTCTGCTAATCATTCCAGACACTATTTACTTTGTTATATATGAATGAATATTTTTACTGGAATTGGCTGTCATGACAAAGTTATATTAAAAAAATCATTATTTCACTTCTGTTTTATATATACGCTAAACAGCTTTTAAAAACATATACAAAAAAAAACCCATCCAAAGAATGTCTGCTCTTACCCAGTGCAGTTAGACCAAAAAATAAAAGGGCAATAAGTAGAGGCAAAACTCACCTAACAGTACAAGTGACAGAGCTTTTGGCACATTTGCGGCGTAGCTTTTCAGAATGGCAGCTTTCAGAACCTCTTTTGGAGGTTCAAAATTGGTAAGCTTTCAGCGCAGATGTGCCGGGATTTCCGTGATGTCTGGTGTAAAATCAACTTAACCCAGCATTTGGACCAGAAGTTACACCCCATTAAAACTGTCCATGACAATTATCTCTGCTCCGTCTCCAAGTCATGTATTCCAAAAGCAATTGCTGCCATGACCAAGAGCAACCTTTCTCTTCAGAGCCCTTCAAAAATTATGAGGGGTATAGATAGAGTAAACAGGGTTAAGCTTTTTCCCAGGATGGACTCAAATAGCACGAGGGGTCACGGGCTTAGGGTGAGGGGGGTAAGGTATAATTTGGATGCTAGAGGAGTTGTTTTCACACAGAGGGTGGTGGGAGTATGGAATGCGCTGCCAAGTAAAGTGGTGGAGGCAGGTACTCTGGAGTTATTTAAGAAATACTTAGATGGGCACATGAACAGAATGGGAATGGAGGGGTATAGAAAACTGATTTAAAATAGGGATCATGAGCCTTGGGAGTCCCTGGGAAGTGTGTAAATAGATGATGATATTGATGTACTTGTTTTTATCCTACAGGTGCTTTGGTCCACCTTGTTGTCTAACGAGGGGCATACACGCGATGGGTCGTGAGAGGGCTGCTCTTGGATTTTTTTTCGAGAGTATCCTAGTGCTTCACGTCGTTAGTGTATACATGACCTGGATCATTTGATGGGCAACATGACAGCTCAGTGACTATCACTGTGCTGTGCAGATACATGGATTTGGGCCTGTGTCTGTGAGAGTTTGTGCATTCTCCCCGCGCTTGCGTGGATTTTCTCCGGGTGCTCCGGTTTCCTCCCACATGCCAAAGATGTGCTCTTAGGCTAATTGGCAAAACAAATTCTCCCTAAATTGTCTCAAATTTGGTTTTTAATCCATAGATCTATAAACATAGACAGGGATTGCGGGTAGAGGTGGGAACATCGGGGTGATGGTGTGGGCTCGTTGGGCCGAAGGGCCTGTTTCCCGTGCTGTTTTGTTCTTTGTTCTTTGAGCACTCCTTGCAAATTCCAATGCCACACCCTTCACACTGAAGGAATTTGTGTGAAGAAGTTGTCCAACAACAACAAAGCTAAGTTGTACTTAGCTTTGCACCAGGGAAAGAAAGTCAAAGGCATGTCACCTGGATGATGCACAGTCATCGTTTTAAGTAGTAGTGATGGGAATGTTTGTTGTACATCTTAATGGATATACAGCTGAGTGTTTAAGAGAGAGTTTTAACTGAACTGCAAGGCGCAAAATGGCAGCAGTTTCGCGTGGGTCAATGTCTGACATCATGAGCTGCCAACTTACCTTGATTCTGGGATGTCTGCACTATTGCCTTTCCGAACAGGGTCATTGGTGTAGGCTGTGCTAGGAGTCATTGGGAGTAGAGTTCCACTGTGTTTTTCTCTTCCGTCAGAGCTAATGGTGCTTCTGACTCCTAACTCCAGTGTAATCCTTGCTCACTTCATCATGGTGCTGCATCTGAATACTTCACGTTGATTTCAGAAATGCCACACTGCTGGAGGTACTATCATTTGGATATTTTGCTTTTCAGCTAGATGAAGAAAAGGCTCATCACACTATGTGAAAAGCAAGAATTTTGATTTCTGGTGTCCTGATCAGCATATTCCTTTTGTCCAACATCAGTAAAGTGATTAACTGGCAATTAACAATAATTCATTCTTGTTAATCACCAGAATTGCAAGTTCCTTGTTTGTATAGTGGTTAGTGTCCCTGCCTGTTACGCAGGACAACAGGATTCAATTCTCTGACTGGGAGTTACATAGTTTGGCATCATGCTGATAGAGTGTCCTTTTTTAGAGTGGCACAGTAGTTAATCATCTGCCTCACAGTGTCAGGGACGTGGGTTCAATTCTGGCCTTAGGTGACTGTGTGGACTTTGCATGTTCTTCCCATATCTGTATGCGTTTAATCCAGGTGCTTTGGTTTCCTCCCACAAAGTACGAGGTCTGACAACACCCATTTAAAATCCAACCAATTTATTTGATAGTAAACTTGCAAGCTTTCGGCCTTTGTAGCCTTCGTCAGGCGCCTGACGAAGGCTACAAAGGCCGAAATCTTGCAAGTTTACTATCGAATAAATCGGTTGGATTTAAAATTGGTGTTGTCAGACCCCTTACTGAGTTTATCCCTGTCCAATGCCGGCATCTCTACATCATTCCTCCCACAATCCAAAGATGTGGAGGTTATGTGTATTGGCCAAGGTAAATTGCCCCTTAATGTCAGGGGGATTGGCAGGTTACAAAGATAGGGAATTGTTGTCAATACAGGCTTGATGGGCTGAATGGCCTCCTTTCGCACTGTAAAAATTCTATGATTCTATGATAATGGCTGTTAATTGATGTTTGTGGGAATTTGCTGTGTGCCAACCTGCTGCTGCACTTCCTACATCACAACAGTGATCTACTGAGAAATGTGTTTCATTGGCTGGAAAGCTCTACTGAGGTTATAAAAAGTGCTACATGAATCTATAGAACCTCTACAGCGCACAAAGAGGCCATTTGACTCATGAAGTCTACACCGGTTTTCCGACAGAGCATCCCAGCGTGGCTCACCACCTTCCCTATCCACATAACCTCGCATATTTGTCCTGCCAACCCCCTGTCTTAAACATCTTTGGACACAGAGACAATTTAGCATGGTCAATCTACCTAAACCGCACGTCTTTAGAATTTGGGAGGAAACTGAAGCATCCAGAGGAAACACATGCAGACACATAATGCAGACATCCCATCCCGCCCACCAAGGGAATCGAGCAGCTGGAGAATGGACCATGTGAAGGCTTGTTGACCTCGGGCGGAATTTTCCAGTTTTGGAGCGAATACGGCAATAAAATCCCGCCCAGACAGAATGTGCAAACTCCAGGCAGACAATCGCCAAAGGCTGGAATTGAATCAGGGTCCCTGGTGCTCTGAGATGGCAGTGCTAACCACTGTGCCACCATGCCACCGAGTTTCAGGTGCAAACACGGTCTGGAAAAGAATGCAGGAAAAATGATGGGAAGAATTTCAAATGCTGTAGACTATAAATCTTTTTCTTCCCTCACTGAGGTATTTTGTTCCATCTGTTGTAACAGTGAAAAATACACCACCGTTGCATCATCGTTTTAATCAATCCCTTTTGAGATTGCTAAAGGGGTGCAATAAATAGTAAGGGCATCTGTTGCTCAGCTTTAAGTATGGACTATATCCCTTGAGGGAAAGGGAAATCAGCATACGAGATAAATGGTAATGGTGCAATACACAGTATTCTAATTATAACCAGCATAAATTTATTTCCAATGAGAGCTCATTTATTTGTAATTTTGTTGGTCGAGTGTAATGTCCCACTTTCGTACAACCACAATTTGCCTTTCTAAAGCAATTTTTCAACAGGACATCACACAATTGATACCGAGTGAAAGAAGGGGATATAAGGACACACAACCAAAGCTACACTCGTAGAGGCAGGCTTTATGCATTACCTTCAGAGTACTGAACAAAACAACCAGTCCATATAGTTTGAAGAGGGAATTCCGGGTGTCAGGACCTAGATCACTGAAGCTCACGGTGGAATGAAAAAAGTGGTGGATATCCAAGAGTTGCAGGAATGTCCACTTAAAGAGCAGGAAGCAGGGACAAAAATAATGACAATAAGTGTTTGGACAAATGGAAGTCAAGAATTTCAAAACTGAACAGAGATAATGTCCTCGTCTTTAGCTCAGTATATAATTTTGGCTTAAGTCTCTTTGAAGTACAATTTCTGAATTTAAAAGTGCTACAAGAATGAAAGTTCTACTATAAAAAATCCCTTATGGACAGAGTAAGAAGTCTCACAAAACCAGATTAAATTCCAACAGGTACATTTGGAATCACAAATTTTCGGAGAACTACTCCTTCATCAGCTGAGTGGGGCAATGTATTGAACCCACGTCCCTGGTATTGTGAGGCAGCAGTGCTAACTATTGAACCACTGTGCTGCCCCATGGGGCATCGTGATATAGACACTTCCAACGATGCACAATATTCTAAGAGAAAAATATCTTTCCTCATCTCTGTCTTAAATGAGTGACCCCCTGTACTTATATTGTGATCCCTAGTTTTGGATTCTCCAAAAAGAGGAACCATCCTCTCCGAAGGTGATATTCACCGTGTCAGTACCTCAGGATCTTAAACGTTTCAATAAATTCACCTGTTACTCTTCTAAACAAACCTAACATCTCCAAACTTTCCCCACAAGACAACACACCCATGCCTGGCATTCATCTAGTAAACTTTTTTCAACTATTTCTAACACATTTATACCTTTCCTTAGATAAGGATACCAATACTATACACCATACTCCAATGTGGTTTCACCAAAGCCTTATACAACTGAAGCATAAACTCCCTACTTTTGTTAACAATTCCCCTCACAATAAACAATAACATTCGGTCAACTTTCCTAATTACTTTTACCTGTATACTTGCCTTTTGTGATTCATGCACTGAGACACTCAGAACCTTCTGCCTCAGTGGAGATGCAGTAAAAACTCATCTTGTGAAGGAAGTTTCCAACCTCCTACTCCCACCACAAGTGGTGTCCTGGCTAATTTTTGCTATTCTTAAATTGACTTTTCAAGAAGGTTGCTGAGCAGGCATTTCTTGTAAAATGTAAGGTCATCACATAGTCCCAGATGACCATAGTATGCTCTTTCCTTTAAGGGGGCACGGGTGGTTTAACCTCAGGATCACTACACCTAAGGCAAGGGGCAAGGGTGAGAAAGCAGGGTCTTCATGGATAACCTCAAGCTGGTGCGGGAATTGAACCTGCAATACCGGCATCGCTCTGCATCACTAATCAGTTGTAGAGCTAACCGAGCTAAACCAACCCCTTTCATCTAAACCCTTCTGTAAATACTTATTGTAAACACCCAGCCACTAAAAGTGTTGACACTCTCCGGGGAACCCCTGAAACCATTGTTACATTTTGGGTAGCATTTTGTGGGATTTGACTCCTGACACACGCCTGACGAAGGAAACAGCGTTCCCGAAAGCTTGTGGGTTTACTATCAAATAAATTTGTTGGACTTTAACCGGATTTTGTGAGACTTCTTACAGAGGAGGACAGGAGGATTGGAGAATATCCAAAGTTGTTCCTTTGTTCAAGAAGGGTAGCAAGAATAATCCAGATAATTAATAAGAACATAAGAACTAGGAGTAGGAGTAGGCCATCTAGCCTTTCGAGCCTGCCCCATCATTCAATAAGATCATGGCTGATCTGAAGTGGATCAGTTCCACTTTCCTGCTTTCTCCCTATAAGTCTTAATTCCCTTGTCTATCAGAAATCTATCTACCCGTGACTTAAATATATTCAGCGAGGTAGCCCCCACCACGTCAATAAGCAGAGAATTCCAGAGACTCACCACCCTTTGAGTGAAGAAGTTCTTCCTCAACTCTGATCTAAACTGCCCTCCCCTTATTTTGAGGCTGTACCCTCAAAAACGAAAGGCTGGTGAGCCTTATGTTAGTGATAGGGAAATTACTGGAGAAGATTTTTTGAGACAGCATTTACTCCCACTTGGAAATAAGCAGTGGTATTAGCGAGAGGCAACAAGTTTTGTGAAGGGGTGGTTGTGTTTGAGTTTTTTGAGGAAGTAATGAGGTTGATTGATGAGGGTAAAGGAAATGGCAGAACCCTGTATTGATAGGTAGAGGGACCTGGGTGTACAGGCACGCAGGTCACTGAAAGTGGCAACGCAGATGGCGAAGGTAGTCAAGAAGGCCTATGGCATGCCTTCATCAGCTGGAGCATTGAGTTTAAACGTTGGCAGCTTTATAGAAACGTAGGCCATATTTGTGTTCAATTCTGGTCACCACACTACCCGAAGAATGTGGAGGCTTTCGGGAGGAGACAGAAAAGATTTATCAGGATATTACCTGGTATGGAGGGATTAGCAATGAGGAGAGGTTGGAGAAGCTTGATTTGTTCTCATTGGAGATTGAGGGCCAATCTGATAGAAGTTTACAAGATTATGAGGGGCATGGACAGAGTGGATAGAACATAGAACATAGAACATAGGACATTACAGCGCAGAACAGGCCCTTCGGCCCTCGAGGTTGCGCTGACCAATTAAGGAAAAGCAATAACCCTCTAACCTAAACCATTCTCTTTTCATCCATAAACCTATCCATGGACCTCTTAAACACCCCCAGACTTGGCGTACCTACAACTGCAGCAGGCAGGGCATTCCATACCCTTACCACCCTCTGGGTAAAGAACCTATTTCTGACATCCGTTTCCCAGAATGGAAGAATCAATTACTAAGGGGCACAGCTTTAAGATGTGAGGGGCAAAGTTTAAAGGATATGTACGAGAGAAGTTTTTTATGCAGATGGTGGTGGGTGCTGGAACTTGCTGCAGACCAAAGTAATGGAAACATATATCATGGTGGCTTTTAAGAGGCTTCTTGACAAATGCATGAATAGGATGGGAATACAGGGATATGGTCACTGGAAGAGTAGGGAGTTTTAGTTCTGTTGGGCAGTATGATTGCTGCAGGCTTGCAAACCTGAAGGGTCTGTTCCTGTGCTGTAATTTTATTTGTTCTTTGTTCTTAATTGTTTCTGAAACTTCCGTGTTCTATGAATATAACCCTGTCGCAATTCCTGTGAGTGATCCTCCCTGCCTAGTCAGTAATTATTGAATTAATTCTCTCCCCAGGAAGAGCTGAGCCTCCTCAGTACTCTGTGTAAAACATTCATTATCCTACATAATTTCATACCATTGGTTAGAAGGTATCTGAATTATTGAAAGACGATTAGGCTTTTCCATTCACATTAAATAAGTCACTGTTTTTGGGTGTAGAAATGGCAACGCTGGCATAATCAGTAGGGTATTATTTTACTTAATGGTTTAGCTGGAGTTGCCAAACACTCTTGAAACATGTAGGCCTTATTGCTGGAAGATGGTACCTGTTACCTCAATGATGCCTGTAAGTGACACACTTGTTGAGATAGAATGGCTATATTCATTTCTGCTGAGAGTGCTGTTTGCTGTATAAATGGCAGTAGTTCAGGTTTCAAAAGGGCAGCACAGTGGCACAGTGGTTAGCACTGCTGCCTCACCGCTCCAGGGACCCAGGTTTAATTCCGCGTTTGGACGCTGGCTCACGTGGAGTTTGCACGTTCTCCTTGTGTCTGTATGAGTTTCCTCCCACACTCCAAAGATGTGCTGGCTACCTTGGTTGGCCACGCTAAATTGACCCTAGTGTTGGGGATTAGCGGGGTAGATATGTGGGATTGTGGGAGGAGGTCCTGGATGGGATTGTGGTTGGTGCAGACTTGATGTGCAGAATGATCTCCTTCTGCATTGTAGGGATGTTATGATATTATGACGACCTAACACAGATGTGAGGTGAGATCCATGTCATGGTGTGGGTCCAAGTGCATAAGCAGCGTCTCTTACTGTTCCTCCTTATTTCTCTCCTTACTCTAAAATACAATTAACAAACTAGGTGTGCCAAGGAGACTTGCTGGATTCCCTAATCTCATTTGAAATGGGTTTGGGGACTGTAGTAACTTGAGTCGATTCAATGTGGCAGAGAACAGACTCAATAATTTATTGATTGAGAAAACTATATCCAATGAAGGGTTTAATAGCACAGTTACATAAATCTCCTCTCAGCAACACCCTTACTCCAACTGCAGTCTTACAGCCCCAAGCATGCGTGCGCTCACTCCCGATTGGGTTCACGTGCTCACATTCCTTTGGTTATGCCTGGTCATATGGCCCGTGATGGATTGCCCATTAAAGGGGCCAACTACCACAGGAAATGTGGATTGAAAATAAGCCTGGCCAAAGTGGTTCACCGCCATTTGGCTTAATATATGTTGGAGAACTGGGTTGCCAGCAGAGGCTGCCATATTGGTGATTGAGGGATAGGGGAAGGTGTAGATGTGATGCCAAAGCTGGCAAGAAAATACCTGCAGTGGCATGAAGCACTGCTATGAAAGTGCTCTGGAAAGAGCAGCATTGCTACCAGATTGATTACTGCGTTGGCAGATCTGTCATTTGAGGAGAGACTAAGTCAGTTGGGATTAAATTCACTGGAGTTCAGAAAAGGGGATATCAGAGAAAGTTATAAAATTCTAGCAGGGTTAGACAGCATAGATTCAGAAAGAATATTTCCAATGGTGGGGGAACTAGGGGTCATAATTTGTGGATTAGGGGCAAACCTTTTAGAATTGAGGTAAGGAGAAATTTCTTCACCCAGAGGGTGATGAATGTATGGAATTCACTATCACAGAATGTAGTTGAGGCTAAAACATTGTCTGATTTCAAGAATAAATTAGATAAAGCTCTTGGCACTAAAGGGATCAAGAGATGTGGGAGGAAGGGGGATCAGGATATTGAATGCGATGATCAACCACGATCAAAATGAATGGCAGAGCAGGCTCGAAGGGCTGAATGGTCTACTTCTGCTTCTAGTTTCTATGTTTCTATATTTCTTTTTAAAAATCCATTTATAAGATTGTTGTAACTTCCAGGTCAGGACTGCAGCGAACATGTACACTATCTTCACACCCTAAGATGTACCTCAGTGCTACGTAAGATGATGATCAAAGCCCTGGCTATTCTATAAGGGTTGAGTTTTCATAAAAAGCAGTACTTGTCCTATGTTTCTGGCAGGCATGTCAGCCACCAGTTGAGAGACCTCTGTGAAAATAACATCATTGGGATTACTGAGGATGAAGGCCCATCAAGTCTATTCTTAGCCCTTCACTGTCGCTTTATCACTAATTTTCCCCAAACAAAAATTGGTCCCAATGATCTTTGATGCATATCATAATTATTACAGTCATAACTCTCTAGAACTTTCTGTGATGTTGAATTAGAATGAAAACCAATCATTGCATGTCCAATGGTCTTTTTTTATAACCATCTTTGTTTCTGAATTGTTTTAGCTGGACTGCAGGTAACAATTCCAGATTAAACAAATGGAAACCAGAAGTTAAGTCTGAAATTAGTTGCTGGTCCACTGTCTGAGCTTACTTGCTGTACAAAGTTGAGTCCTGAGGAAGGGTCTTTCTTCCACTTGAAGTCATTAGTCACTGTAAAATTTTCAATACTATTCAAAGTGAGGTGAACAGTTCAGAATGATGAGATGAATGAAAACTCGCCCGGTGTGTCCCGATTTTCTGAACATTTAACACAGTCTCCGTGTCTGCCTATCTCATCACACCAATAACAAGGTAAACAAGCCCTAATTAACATAATTCCTATCAATTAAACTACCTCATGCTTGGTTTCATTGATATAGAATACAAAACCTGAGCTAAGTCCCACAGGATACACAAAGTTTATAGATGAAAAACAAAATAATCAGGCTACTATAATTGAGTCATTTCTAAATCTTTTGGTATGACAGTCTTATTCCGGCAGGAGCTTGAGTTTATTAAACAGTAACGCTCGAGAAGCTCTGAAATTATTTAGCTCTTCCCTAAACTGGGATTTATTTATCTCCTAGAGAGATTGAGTGTTGGAACATCCACACAAAGGTGTTGAGGGTCTATAAAGCTATTAAATATGAGTACAGAAAGCTTATCATAATGATCTTATTATGTTAAATCAGTTCAAAAAATACCTTACAATATGTTTGTTCATTAATTGATTATTTGAGAGGTCTTGGTACTAGTTGCAGCATCCAGCAATGTGACTAATCATTTCTCATCAGAGAACCTCAGGTACTTTTGGATTTGAGATTCTGTATTTCCCTATGTCATGGTCCTTTGGGTATTCAATATGCTGTTCTGTTCAAACCAAATATTTGAAAAAGATTTAGGTGAGTTCCATTGAGGATAGGAAAATAAGCAGTTTTATCTAACGTCCTGTTTGATTTAATTTGATTTCATAGAAACCCTACAGTGCAGAAAGAAGCCATTCGACCCATCGAGTCTGTGCCAATAACAACCCCACCTAGACCTTATCCCTGTTACCCCACACATTTCATAGAGTCATGGAGATTTACAACATGGAAACACCCCCAACACTCAGGTCAATTTAGCATGGCCAATCAAGCTAACTCGTACACCTTTGGATTGCGGGAGGAAACTGGAGCACCCGGAGGAAACCTATACAAACTCAGGGAGAAAGCACAAACTCCACACAGACAGTGACCCGAGGCCAGAATTGAACCTGGGTCCCTGGCACTATGAAGCAGCAGTGTTAACCACTGAGCCATCATGCTGTTATTATTGTTATTATAACAAGGTCACGTGTATTGGGATACAATGAAAAGTATTACACCTTGCATGCTATACAAACAAGGCATACTATTAATAGAGTACATAGGGAAGATGGAAAGGAGGGATTGCAGAATATAGTGTTACAGCCATAGCTAGAGTGTAGAGAAAAATCAACTTAATACATGGTAGGTCCATTCAAAAGTCTGATGGCAGCAGGGAAGCTGTTCTTGAGTCAGTTAGTACATAATCTCAGACTTTTCTGTCTTTTTCCCAACGGAAGAAGATGGAAGAGAGTATGTCTGGGGAACATGGAATCCTTGATTATGCTGTCAGCTTTTCTGAAGCAGCGAGGAGTGTAGACAGAGTCAATAGATGACAGGCTGGACTGGGCTTCATTCACACTTTGTAGTTTCCTACAGTCTTGGTCAGAGCAGGAGCCATACCAAGCTGTGATATGTCTAGAAAGAATGCTTTCTATGGTGCATCTGTAAGAATTGGTGAGAGTTCTAGTGGACATACATCGGTGAGCTTTCTTAGCTATAGCATCAGCATGGAGGGACCAGGACAGTTTGTTGGTGATCTGGACACCTAGAAACCTAAAGCTCTCATCCATTTTCATTTAATCACTGTTGATGAAAACAGGGGCATGTCTTCCACCACAATTCCTGAAATCGTTGACTAACTCCTTTGTTTTACTAACATTGAGGGAGAGATTGTTGTTGCTGCACCAATTTACCAGGTGTTCTATGTCTTTCCTGTACTCCATCTCAACATTGTTTGAGATCTGACCCACTACGGTGATGTCAACAGCAAAGTCCCTGAGTTGGCACTGAGTTGGAGTGGAATTTAGCCACACAGTCATAGGTGATTAGGGAGTATAGTAAGGGGCTGAGGATAGAGCCTTGTAGGGCACCGGTGTTGGAGATTATCATGGAGCAGGTGTTGTTTCCTATCCTTACTGATTGCAGTTTGTGGATTTGAAAGTTTCCAAATCCATAGGCTGCAATCAGTAGGGATAGTCCATAGCGTGCATGCACACGTGTGTGTGTGTGTGTGCGCTCGCATGCTCGCCTACATGTGTGTTGTAACAAATGAAGACAAGAAAGTACGTATTGTTCAACTAGAATGCAAATTAGGTTAAACCAAGTTGGATCTATTCAACCACAACAGTTAGATCTCCAACTGCAGCAACAAATTAAACATTATCTTCTACTTTTCTGCACAGTCCCGTCTTCTCCAAACTCATTACACTGGAAGTCATTCAGCAAGTTGGGCCTATTTCCTTTGGGATTTAGTAGAATAAGAGGTGACTTTATTGAAAGATTCTGAGGGACTTTGACTGGGTAGGTACTGGGAGGATATTTCTCCTTGTAGGTGAATCTAGAACTGGCGGGAGGGTACCATTTAAAGATAAAGGGAGTTATTTTCCCATTCTGCTCACCGCAGAAATTGTAGAGTGTTGTTGGGGGAGGGGAATGGGGAACAATGCAAAGTTGAACTCGGGTGGGATTTTCCAGTTTTGGGGCGAACGCAGCCACAAAATTCCACTCATAGGCAGTAATTTTATCGGTCCACTCACCATGGGGATTGGACAGACAAGGGGTGGAACATGGGAAGTTCTGTTGATTTTGGATGGGATTTTCAGGTTTTGGGGTAAGCTTGGCCAGAAAATCCTATCCATAGAGTCTCTAATTTAAGATGGATTTGCAGAGGAATTTCTTCTCCCAGTGGGTCATTAATCTTTGGAATTCTCTTCTCTAACCATTAATGGAGACTGAATCATTGGATATATTCAAGGCTGAATTATAGAGATCTACAAACTAGGCAATCAAGAGGTATGGGGTATAGTTGGGAAAGTCGAGTTAAGACTACAGTTAGATCAGTCATGATCTTAATGAATGGTTAAGCAGGCTTGAGGGGCAAAATGGTCTACTCCTGCTCCTGTTTCTTATGATCTTTGGGGTAGCGATGGCCTAGTGGTATTATCACTAGTTATTAATTCAGCAACTCAGCTAATGCTCTGGAGACCTGGCTTCGAATCCTGCCACGGCAGATGGTGGAACTTGAATCCGATTAAAAAAAATCTGGAATCAAGAATCTACTGATGACCGTGAAACCATTGTCAGAAAAGCCCGTCTAATTTATGGATGTCCTTTAAGGAAGGAAATCTGTCGTCCTTACCTGGCCTGGCCCACATGCGACCCCCCCCACCCACACCGATTGCCCCAGAGCCACAGCAATGCAGTTGACTCTCAACTGCCCTGAGCAAGGGCAACTAGAGATGGGCATTAAATGCTGCCAGCCAGTGATGCCCATACCCTATGAATGAGTAAAAACAATCTCTCCACAGCTGAGCTATTAGCCTGGGTTTTATTCTTCCATGATGACGTTTACTTGAACTTCTAAAGGATATACCCCTATCACAATACAGAGCCTTCAAAAGACTATGGTTCATGTATCATATCTCTCTTAATCTCATATAATACCATAACTCCTGAGGCATAGTTTATATATTCTGGAGCATGTTCATGATTTGTAGAGACTGACCACAACTTCTGACCACAACTCTCTTGAGCTAGTCGTAGATTTCTGAGCTCAATTTGTAGACAGCAAATTGATGCGAGGTTTCAGGCTGGAGGCTAGAAGGTAGCATCGGATGAAAACCTTCAATCCTTTTCTCTGCTTAGCAAAACATTTCGTAATTGCAATGTCACTGATATTGCATAAACTATGACAACAAAAAAACCTTGTGACCTGTTCCCCTGATTTGCATGGAGTGGTAACAGACTCTCCAAATTCCCCCTACCTAGACCTCAATTACAGACCATGGGTAAAATAAGAGGTCAAAGCTCAGACATGACCAACTTTGCAGATCACATTGTCCTTCAGATAAAACGCCAACTCTACCAGCAAGTCAGATCTGCCATTTCCCTTTATGTCACCTAAGAGTAAAACAGTGGATATAATCACAAAAGAACAGAAAAGCTTATGGCCAAGGTTCTCCCAAAAGATACTAAACGTCAAATTTGCATTCAATCTAGAATAATCCTGTTGTTTTTTCCTTTCAGCGGTGTTTTCAAAATGAATCTGCTACACTCTATGTACTGCAGAGAGCACTAGTGTGAATCTCGATAAAAATCTAGGGCAGGGCCTATTCCCGCTGGAGAGTCAGGCAGTAAGTGCTGAGTGGGCCATTGCGCATGTGCTGATCTGTCAATATGGAGTTCCTCATTCGCCTGACGAAGACCATAGGGTGGAAAGCTTGTGATTTTACTACCAAATAAATCGGTTGGATTTAAACTTGGTGTTGTCAGACTTCTTACTATGTTTACCCCAGTCCAATGCCGGCACTTCTACATTGTTTAGCACGTGCACAGTAGCCCCACACTGCCGGCCTCCTGATTGCTGGCTGTGCGAGCCCCCTTCCCACCCACTTACCAATCACTGGCCTAATGGACATGTCCAGGCCAGTTTCCCCGCTCAAACCTCTCCTGCAGCACAGCCCCCCTCACCTCCTCTCCACCTTGTGGCCAGCCTCCATTGCTGTCCACCCTCCATTGCTGTCCACCCTCCCTCTCTCACTGATCCTGACTGCAGAGCGGTAGCAGGACCCCCCCCACCCACACCGATTGCCTCAGAGTCCACACCCTGAGTAGGGCCCACCTCCTCTGGCCCTGCCTCCTTAGCACTGCCCGATGCCTAGTAGACAGTGACAGGGTGCCCCTTGGGCATTGTCACTTTGCCCCTTGGGCAGTGCCAGGGCCAAGCCGGCACTGCCAAGCTGGCAACATCCAGTGGGCATCCCTCACCCTTACACCAGACTGCCTGGGAATCTGTTGCAAACCCCACTAGAGTGAACCACTCTAGGGAGTGGGGGGAGGCTAGCGGGCCCAGAGAATTCAAATATTCAATTTGGCTCCATGCCGATTTTGGCACGGAGGTGACGATGTTGGAAATCTGGTGACCGGAGATGTGTGGAAGCTGTCATGCCCAGAGGGAAATCTATTCCCCGACTCCCTATATTTATCTACCACTTTTTACAACCTCAGGACATTCCAAAATGTTCCATGGCCCAAGATGTGCTTCTGACAACAGCATTCATTGACAGGTAGGAAAATAAATGCAGCAGCTATTTTGAGCACAGAAAGCTCCCATAAACATGGCCCATTAAATGAATCTCCAGACAAATTTGGACAGAAATACTGCTGGAGAAAACCCAATCTTGTTGACATGTACCTGAGAGCACAGATAGGTTTGAGTTAGTATCTCACCTGAAAGAAATTGATCCCAATATTTACCAGGGTGATGTTCTGAAGCAGTGGGGCAGAATGTACCTCAGGTTTTCACAGAGATTGATGGCATCCTTATTTTGTTTCCCATAGATCCCTCACCTGGTAAAAAGCCTGATCCTCATTGGTTAGGGAACGCTACAAAAACCAACTGCAACCCAAGTGCAAATAGAAACCGTCACACTGAGTGAGGATCCCTTGAGCTGAGGGGTAAAGTTGGCCGGGGGATAACAACCCATATTTTCACTGCAGATTCGGGTGCACGGAGTCAGACATTTTTCAGTTCTAAGAAAGCAACCTGGGAATAAAAGCCAAAGGAATTTAGATTTTAATTCTGGAGCCAGCTAGGTTAGAGATCTGGTTAGATGTCACAGGGTAAAGAGCAGAGGCTGCCATTTGCAATATTGGCCTGGCAACATTGGTAGCATGTGAAAGATTGTAACCCAATACATTTCCCATACCCCCCTCCATGCCAATCCATGCCAACTTATGCCCCTTTATCTATTCTCATGGACTCCCATTCCCTCATTGCCAACAAATGCCACTGTACCCACTATCTGACCTCCATATCCCCCATGTTAACATATGCCCCATGTACCTAGAAAAGGCATTTGTTTTAACATTCCAGACATTTTTTTTTTAATTATAAGACAGGTCTACAAAATGCTTTGGCAGCTCACTTTCACATTTGGTTTTGACAATTCTATTGACAGTTCCAATGAGCTTGAGAGTATTGACATTTTATGCACATTCATGCCTCCTCTTAGAAATTCCAAAGAGCACCTTAGCTTCCTGAAAGGAAAACCAGAATCAGATCCAAAGGGATCCCTTACTTTTCTAAAAGAGTACCCTGTTTATCCAAACAAATCCACCTACTTCAGACCAGTTATTACCTCACCTAATCTACATCTTTCAGGGTGATCCACCAAAATCCCTCTTCCATGGAGGTAGGGGGTTGGGGGAATAGTTTTACTGAGGCAATGGGGGTCTTGGCAACCAGTAGGAGCACTAGTGTGAGATCTACATTGCCTCTTTCATGGAAGGCACACTGAAACTATGCATGACTCAACAGTGAGCCTTCCATGGATCAGGATGCCAGGGGCACAAAGTCCTGCCCACCAAGAGCTCTCAGCCAATCAGACACTGGCAGCTCTTTTGTTCAAGTGTGCCACTGGGAATGTGGTGGCTGCTGCTGGAACAACACCTAGCAGGGGCTCAAGATCGCAGGGACCCAGGTCAAAGTTAAGTGATGGCAGGAGGGGCCATTTCCATGCACTACATGGAAAAAGGGATGTAGTGCATGGAAATGGCTCTCATTGCCCATCCCATCCATGATGGCTGGTTACTTGATCAAGCACTTTGTAAGAGGAACCGTTTCCCAGGAGCCCATATTGTAGCTGCATAGGTTTGAATGACATTCTCCCTGCATAACAACATGCCCACCTGCCACGGGGTTAGTACATCTGGCAGTTGAATGAGACCTTTAAGTGTGCATTAATAGGCTACTTAAGTGTCTTAATCGTCATTAACGTAGGTTAGAATGTGTTGGAAAAGGTTGCTGCATGGACAGGTTATAATTCCAGACTGCACTGTCTTTCCACAGCGATGCAGTGTGGAGAATGTGTGGGAAGCACTCAGTGAGCTGGTTACCCATTAGTGAAATCACACAGACTATGAGAGCTTTGGAGCGGGCAGCAAACATAATTGACAAAGTCACATTACGTCATTCACATTTAATGCCCTCCTTACCACAGGAAGCTCTTCAACTTTCTTTAAAGCTACCACCTTTTTTTTCCCCTTGTAGCTGAGACCTAGAACCTCTGGATAATGCAGGCCATTTTTTTGTTGTCTCCTGCTGGACTTGTGGCATTTTTGTTCAGAAAGGTACCGTGTATTGTCAAAGATGACGACTGGAATTTTCCGGCTCTGGCTAGGCGGGTATCGACAGTGGCAGTTGTAGAAAGTCAACCAATGGTCCATTGGCACTGAGTGGAGCTGATGAACCCACCGATCGGAAGGTCTGATAAACCGTGCTTAATTACCTTTCATGTCCCTGTGTTATCTGCTCGGGAATTACATCAACAAATCTACCAGTACATAAAGAAGCAGCCTCCATTTTGAACCAATTTTTGGCAGTACCACCTATTGTTTGCTAGAACACAGCAATTTAAATCTCTTCTCATTGGAATGAGATTGACCTCTTAACTATGTGTGATCAGTTCAATAGTTAGCAGCATTATGCACAAGTTGCAGTGTTGAAATCAGAAATATTGAGGCTTCAGGGGCTATATATGAACACACTCACTCTCTAAAGGAGGGAGTTTGCATTCTGAGGTGACCCCTGATTGAAACATTGAACAATATTTCCAGGCTTTCTTCGAACATCAGTTACATTCTGGGCAGCCATCTCATTGTGGAAATCTAATTTGCTTTACCTCTTTTGAATTAAATCATGAGACAATGAAAGAACATGGAACATGCTTCACAAAAAAAACATGTAAAATCCCTGAAGCTAGGTGTTACCGCGTATAACCCAGAGTTTGCCTCTGCAGCGGCCAACGGCCAACATTACCTGATAAGAAAATATTTACAACCCAACTTTGCAACACTGGCCATGATACAGGGAATTTGTGCCACCAGAGTCTTATTAGATTCATTTCCAATTCTTCCTCAAAAACATCTCTTCTTTCCTTTGTACCAGGTCCATTACCATAGGATTATTAAATCCCTACAGTGTAGTTCAGCCCATTGAGTCTGCACTGATTCTCTGACAGAGCATCTTACCCAGGCTCTCTCCTCTGTCCTATCTCCGTAACCATGGCCAACTCATCTAATCTAGATATCTTGGGACACTAAAGGTAATTTAGCCTGGCCGAGCCATCTGAGCTGCAGATCTTTGGAGGATAGGAAGGAATAAGAGCATCCGGAGGAAACCCAAAGATATGGGGCGAGCGAGGAACTCCCACCCATTGCCAGAATCGAATACTGGTGCTGTGATCCTGCTTATGATTTAGATTCTGCTTGTTTTACCCCCATGTCCTTGTCTCACTTGGTAACACTTTCACTGCCGTGGTTTTGGTTTGTTGCAATGGATTACTGGCTGAAAAACCACTGACTGAGTTTTAAAGTGGTTAAAACATCAAGCTAGTAAGATGGCCACTAACGATCAAATGAACTTTGTATTTCCTATAGAAATGAACAGGTCTGTGAAAAGATCTTAATTAAATGATCCTGGATAGGTGTTCCCCCCTTGAATGGACATGTTTAGACCTTTCCAGTTACGGAAATTACACCTCCTGTTGTCTATGTGTTTATAGAAACTAAAAATCCACTGACTCCCAGTCTTGTTGTTTCTGAGCTCAGTATTTAATAAATAGTGTGGCAGAGAAACAATATCATCATAAGTAGGTATGAACAGCTACCATACATCCCCATTTTGTTGCAATGGCTTCAAAATCTGAATCATTTTTGTGGAAATTGGAAATAATGATCATGCGATCACATGATTGAAACAGGCTTTTGATATAAATGTCTTACTTATGCTAAAGAACAGGGAAAAACAAACCAGTTTGAAAATGAATCAAACAGACTACCCTGTGGGTACTTTCCCTTTCTTTCTACCTATTTTACAAATTTGAGCCCTGTCTGCCATTTCTCTATGCATGGGGAGACAGTAGCATTGTCACTGGGTAAGTAATCCTGAGACCTGGGCTAATAGATGAGAGAACAAAATAGATCATCGCAAAGTTTGTAGGTGATATCAGGTTGGGTGGTTGGGTGGTTGGGTGAACTGTGACAAGGATACAGAGATCCTTCAGAATGATCTTGATCTGGACAGGTTGGGTGAGTGGGCAAATCAATAGCAAATGCAGTATAATTTGGATGAATGTGAGATTATTCCACTTGGAAGCAAAAACAAGGAGATTGCTATCTGAATGGCTGTAAGTTGGAACAGGGCAGTGTGCAGCAGGACCTGGGTGCATGGATATGTATAAAATACTAACAGGGCTAGACAGGATAGATGCAGGAAGGATGTTCCCAATGGTGAGGGTATCTAGAACCCTAGATATCTAGGGTTCACAGCATGAGGATTTGGGGTAGGCCATTTAGAACAGAGATGAGGAGACATTTCTTCAGTCAAAGAGTGGTGAGCTTGTGGAATTCATTACCACAGGAAGTAATTGATGTCAAAACATTGAATGTATTTGTGAGGCAGCTAGATATTATACTTGGAGCAAATGGGATCAAAGTTATAAGGAGAAAGCAGGATTAGGCTATTGAGTTGGACAATCAGCCATGATTGTGATGAATGGCAGAGCAGGCTAGAAGGGCTAAATAGCCTCCTCCTGCTCCTATCTTCTTGTGTCTATGTTTAAAAAAAATCACGTCCTCTCATTTTGTAATTCATTTTTTCTGTATATGAAAATTAGTATGTTACATGAAAGTTGGAGCATTTGCAATATTTTATTTAGACTACGTTAAATGTAATAAAATTATCCTTTTTTTAAAAAGAAAAACTCAAGGACAGCTTTGTCTGTTTTACCTTGAATATGATGTAGAGATGCCAGCATTGGACTGGGGTAAACTCAGTAAGAGGTCTGGTAACACCAATTTTAAATCCAACCAATTTATTTGATAGTAAACTCTGCTAGCTTTCGATGTTTGTGCCTTCGCCTGACGAAGGCACAAACGCCAAAAGCTAGCAGGTTTACTATCAAATAAATTGGTTGGATTTAAAATTGGTGTTGCCAGACCTCTTCCTGAGTTTACCTTGAATAGCCATAACATGGAAACAATTAATCATTCGCTAAATTGGCAAGCAAATCCTTTATGAAAATCTATTGTGGCCAAACAGGGAGTGGAAAAGAAAGGGAGTGATCCTGCAACAGGTCCAAGTCTCATTTCAAAAATCTAGGTTGACATTCCAGTGTACGACTGAGTGGGCGCAGCACTGTTGCTTGTGCTGCCCTCAGGATGAAATGCTAACTCAAGATCTTGTCGGCTTTCTCAGGTAGATGTAAAAGATAGTGGTACGGTGGCACAGTGGTTAGCACTACTCCCTCACAGCTCCAAGAGGCCTTGGTTCAATTCCCGGATTGGGTCACTTGTGGAGTTTGTACATTCTCCCCATGTCTGTATAGGTTTCCTCCGGGTGCTCCAGTTTCCTTCCACAGTCCAAAGATGTGCAGATTAGGTTGATTGGCCATGCTCAATTATCCCTTGGTGTCAGGGAATGGGAAGGGTAGAAGGATCAGCAGGGTAAATTTGTGGAGATAGGGCCTCGGGTCAGATTGTTGTCAATGCAGACTTAATGCGCCGAATGGCCTCCTTCTGCACTGTAGGGATTTATGATCACACGAGACTGGAGTTTCAAATAGGTTTTCCACAATGTCGGAGACAACATTCGCCCCCCAGTCGACATCAGAAGATGTTTACCTGGCCATTATCACATTGTTGTTAGTGGGAGCTTGCTGTGCACAATCTAAATGCTACATTACAACTGTGATGACGATTTCAAAATATTTTTTCTCTTTTGATTTCAGATTCCAGCATTTGCAGCGTTTTGCTTGTATCCACTTCAAAAATATTAAAGATATTAAGCAGTGGCTATGAAAAGCCCAATATAAATCTAAATCTGTCTTTCTTCTTTTCTTCTTTTCAATGCGCAGATGGGGCCAGTTAGTATAAAACTAAACTGCTGCAGATGCTGGATTGCTGGATGCTCTGACAAAGGGTCATCTGGATTTGAACCATTGGCTCTATTCTCTCTTCACAGATGCTGTCAGACCTGCTGAGATTTTCCAGCATTTTCTGTTTTTGTTGGAGCCAGTTAATGTTTCTGAAGCACTGAGTGTTCAGACACACAGCAGGCAAGGCCAGCTGGTTCATGGATTCTTCAGACACAGTACTTTGTGATGAATTGGGTCGTCAGTGAATTTACTGGACTGTGTTTTCTTACACCCAGCAGCTGGTGAAGGGCTGCTGGAGCTTTGAAATCTTCCAGTTCGTGATTATGGAGTTGGAGGTGAAAATAAGGAGTGGGCCATTGTTGCTGGAAGACAGGAATCACTTGTTTCGTTCCCCCACTCCCCTCTCCTCACACAGCTCTTTCAGCATAGGCAATCTGTCGGATTTAGAATGGCTTTGCTTCCAGTCCAGTTGGATGGGGCTCTGAGATATCTGATAGCAAATATCTGATAAGTACAATGTGCGATCTGCAGATTCTGTCATATGCAGGCTCGAAGGGTGGGTTCCACGTGTCAATTTGGAGGTTTGTGCACCCCATCCGTTACCTCAACTTCGCTGCTGCCCATCCCCGACGAAGTGTTTCAATGTGTCCGGTGCCTTCCCAAATGAGCCTTCCCCATTTTGGCCAATCACAAAGTAGCATCCCTCATGAATTGGTGGGACTGCTGATGGGTGGCATGGTGGTTAGCACTGCTGCCTCAGAGCACCAGGGATGCAGGTTCAACTCCAGCCTCAGGTCACTGTTTACACATTCTCCCCGTGTCTGTGTAGGTTTTTTTCCTGGTGCTCCAGTTTCTTCCCACAGTCCAAAGATGTGCAGATTAGATAGATTGTCATGCTAAATTGCCCCTTAATGTCCCAAGATTACAGGTTAGACGGATTAGCCATGGGAAATGTGTGTTATTACGTGGATACAGTGGAGGAAGGGCCTGATATTCAACTGGTGCAGACATGATGGGCCAAATGCCTCTTCAGCACTGGATTCTACGCTGTCTTCAGGGAAGCTCTGGGGACACCCCGAAGGCATTCTTGTCATCCTCCTGAGAGTCTTCTACCAACATTGAGTTCTGAAAAGAGCAAGCAACATGTATCGCCCTGTAGGAGTGGTGTTTGAGTGATCATTGCTTTGATGTGGGATACTGGCTCAGGAGAAGAGAATGCTGCCGCTCTCGCCAACCCCCCCCCCCCCCCCCCCCCCCCCCCCCCCCCGATTCCCCTCCACTCTCTGCACCTCTCTGCCTCCTAATCTTGCTACTGAATTGGGAAGATCTTACAGAAGTGGTGACAATTCTCCAGTACTTTGAGATGTCTGCTGCATATTGTCCAAGTTCTCTGCAGGATAGGGGAGCACAGGGATCTCTGCTGCCTGGCAAACTATTGGCTTGGTCTCAAGTTTGAGATTCTTGTCTTCAAGAGTACCACACAATACATGACAAGTGATTCTTCCATCAGTCCAGCACTTAGATTATACGCATCTAATTCTCATCCGCATTCCCATGCCCAGAGTAGCGGGTGCATAACCAGCATTTTTTGAAAGTTAAAGCAGGTTGTTCAATACTGCTAAATTATGGAAACTTCAGTGAGTTTCAAAATCTGTTCCAGCAATGATTCTCCATCTGAATTCTGATTCTCAATTGTTTGATTTGGGGTGGGTTTACACCACCTGCTGGCTGTTTACTGCAGTGCAGTTTGGAGGCAAAATTGGGAATTGCTTCTGACCAGTAGAGAATGTGAATATATCTCACTCCTGCAATTATAGTTTAATTGGTTATATATGTGAACTGTATGTATTGTGCAATGTTTGTGTGTGTGTGTGCGTGCGTGTGTAAATGCTTTAAATTATTTATAATACACACACACACACACACACAAACAGATAACCAGTGCAAGCAGGAGTGAGACTTGCAGGAAAAATGAGTTGCAAATCCAATGAAATTAAACTAATGGTTTTACATTAGAAAAAGTTATTTCTTTAATAGTAATAAGGACTGACAGCTGTGTTGGTCCCTTTAAGGATCAATCTGCAGAATAAGGGTCTCGCAATCCAGGGAAACTAATCAAGGTGCAGGGTAGGGGGAATCACTCTGGTAAGATCAGGCCAGTCATCTCAGTCCCCCCAGTCATCTCAGGAGCTAACAGTTTTAATCAATAAATAAATGGGATTGTTTTCGCCAAGCTGCTGCCTTACAGCACCAGTGACCCGGGTTTGATTCGCACCTTGGGTCACCGACTATGTGGAGTTTGCACATTTTCCCTGTGTCTGCGTGGGTTTCCTCGGGGTGCTCTGGTTTCCTTCCACAGTCCAAAGATGTGCAAACTAGTTGGATTAGCCATACTAAATTGACTCTTAGTATCAGGGAGACTAGCTAGGATAAATATATCTGGATAGGACCTGGATTGGATTGATGTTGGTGCAGACTTGATGGGTTGAATGGCCCTCCTTCTACACTGTAGGGATTCTATAGTGAATGTTAACTGACTTCATAAGCTATAATCAATTTGTTCCAGATAAGGATGATTGATTTCAACCAGCTCCCAGCTATTTTGATCTACATCACACAGTCAGTAAACTTTCCACAATATCTGAACTTGGAACAGAAGTTACTTAAATTGCTGGGTTACTCCACCGTGGTAGTTGCAATGAATTGTTCCTGCTAAGAGTTGCAATCCAAAGCATTAGTGAGAGGTGAACTTGTTCTAAAGATTTATATGTAAGTTATGTGTTTACGTATCACCATGCCATTGTGTGTGAATGTTTTAAGAATATTTATTCTTCATATATACAACCAATCCACCTGCTGTTCTCTTCCCATCACAGCCACCCAGTTTTATTCTGTCATGCCAACATTGGTCTCTCCTTACCTGTTTCTACATTCACCTTTTTGCAGCAAATTGTCACAAGTAGGTCCTTGTAGGGAACCTGACCTAGCAACATGGTGCACCAAAATCAATGACTCGCAGCATTGAAAGCTGCCCTCTGAGAGAGCTCCATTTAGCCACTGCAGAACAATTGCTTGGCTCGGTGATTACTGCACATGTTAAAGCAAATGCCAATTTTATTTAAAAATATCGGATCCAATATTGTCTCCATCGCCTACCTCTAAATATTCAGCATTTTCTGGAAGGTCATTATGGTGCGGAGAATGACCAATTTGGAGGACGGTGTCAATTCAAGGGTATCAGTTGGGATTTGCCACTGCACTGGTCGTGTGGCAGAGAAATTCTTACACTCAGAGCTTTCTGAAGCTTCTGGCAGCCATAGATTTTGAAATTCATTCTTGGTATGTGGGTATCATTGGAAAGGGTGGCACTTGTGTTCTTTTGAAGCTTGGCAGATTGGTAATCTCAACTTGAATCTCTTTGTTACAACTTGACTGCTCTTCAGTGGAAGCTGCCGTTATTTGGTGTTTGTCTGTTTAAGGTTCAACACTTGATTCTTTTTTTCTCCTCCTTGTTGTTATACTTCTTCCTATCAATAGTTTCCTCTTCTTGGTTGGATGCCATGAGTTGATTCCTTTCTTTACATTGAGTCTGTGCCCTATCCTTGCTTGTTGAATTGACACTAGTTATTTTTAACAATTTTGTCCACCACCCTTTGTCATAGAATGATAACTCTATGTAGATCCTCATTCCTGGAGTTTTGGATTGTTGTCCTTTGAGGTGAGGAATGCATTTGATTGACATTTTGTTGTCAAACTATTGTTTAGTAGGAAGGTCGGTATCCTCTAATATAGAGGCTCTGGACCTTATCTGATGCAATTCTATTTCTAGCTCTGAAACCATTTAATCATTTGCATCCCGGGCCACAGGTTCTGGTGGATGGATTGGTGTGGATACATTTACTAAGGGGTCAAGATTGACAGGTGAATGTGAGATTTCCAATATGTCGGGCTTTGACTTCAATCTTCTCGGATGATTAGCTGAGGGATGAAGATGCATAGTCACACTCAGGTACTGGTTGATTCAGCTGGTCCATTTCCTCTTCAGTCTGGAGGTTACCTTCATCTATTTGGGAAGGAGCTGGACTATCTGCCTCAGCAAAGAATATCGAAGGATTTGCACTGTAATCCCTGTCAAGGTCATCCACGATGTCGGACAGTTTGAGCGTCTCCAGCTTGGTACTGTACACTCAATGGCTGTCTGCTCCTTGATATGTTCCACTGTTTTAACAGGGTTAAGGGAGATAAATGCATATTAGCTGAAGAGAATAATTTTTTGATTATGAACACATACAACATATTCAGCATTTATTTATTTTCATGTTAGAAAAGTTCCAGAAACATATTTATAACTAGTAATCCGATCTCTCCACGGCCATATACTAATGTGTCTCTTGTCCATAGCCAGAGATTGGCTGGCCACAGTTCTCTGTTTTTCCAGAACTGATTCACTTGCTCCTGTATCGAATTTAAAATTGAACATTTGTTCCATTGACACATATGTCAGTATTTGGGAAGGTACATCTGGAATCATTAATCTCATCTAGGAAGTAGTGTTGTTCTTCAATTTGGTGTGACTCTTTTATTCTATTGATGGCTTTTTGTGCAAAGATTCATTGTTGATCCTTTGTATGTTTAGAGGTTTTAATCTGCATATATTCCCAAAGTGTCCCAGCTTTTAACAATGTAAGCATTCTGTCATGCTTGGAAGACACTATTTGAGTCTGTTAGGCTTTTTTGGCATGGTTAACTGCCATCTTGAGTTTTAATTGCATCCAGCCTTCTTTGCCCTGGAGTGCCTTTTGCCTTTCATTGTTCAATGAGCTGTACTGTCACTGGGGGGTATTCTGTACCATGGTTTATCTTCCTCACTCAATATAGATTTATTTTGCTGACACACCTCAGATAGTGTGATAATCTGTACCGTTTTCTCCAAAGTTAAACCTTCTTTGGATTGAAGCAAGCCAGGAAGGGTATCATCAGTTACTCCAACCAGAATGTGCCCTTGGTTTAGTCCAGAGTTACTATCACCATAGTCACAGCCTCTAGCCAACTGATACAAATCACTGAGGAAGGTATCTACATGTTCTCCAGGCTTTTAGATTCTTCACTCATTCCAAAACATTGTTTCTGCTCGGGTAAAAGTAACTGTTTTATAATTTTATTGAATTTATCAGGTGATTCATTAATCCCTGATCTACTATCACATCATTGGCAATTGCACCAATTGAATATAAAAATACATTAACTTGGCTAGCCTCTGATTTATTAGTTAATCCTGATGCATATCTTTAAAATGTCCTCCTCCATAGTGCCCAATGCTGTGTCTGGCCTGGCCCTTCCATTTGCCTAAATCATCACAGCAAAGCAAAATCTGAATCCATCCCTGTTTCCAGAAGAGGATTGCCTCAAATTCTTTAAATTTTCCCATGCCATAGAGGTTTATTGGATACCTACCGCAGTTACTGAGTCCTGTCCCTAATCACAAGAAAAACCATGAAAGCGGTCATTGAGACCTTAGCTGCCTCTGGTGGGTCGAATTTAGTAGCAGTTTTTTTTTCACCTTTTACCTCACCCACATGGTTGCTACCTATAGTGATATCAACTGTGGACTCAGGATGTGGCATGTTTCAAGCCCTGTAACTAAAAAGAAAGTGTCTCCCAATGCTACCTCTTTACTGCACCTTGTTTGGAAGCCTTATCAAGCCTTGTTTTAAAACCTATTCTTCCTTCCTCGCTCGGTTCTTCCACTCTGCATTTCATTTGGAATTTTCAATCAATCCCCATGCGCTGTGGTGGAACCCACTTGAGCGACACAATCGGTATCTTCTCTGTCTTTCAGCTTTGGAATTTTTCTGGGGATTTCCAACAATTGCATCAAAGTATTCCATTTTGGCGCTTTATTTTCTTTTCAGTTCAGAGAGTAGATGTTTTAATATTTATTTTCAGGGATTTTGAAGTGCTTCTTCTGCTGCTACCATGTTGTATAATGTTACGGGTGTATCAGAAACATCCAAACAATAACTATTTATTGTAGAACAGATATACAAGACAGTAGGCTCCTTCAGTCTGAACCATAAGCTTCTCCATTCAGGCTACCACAAGTTATGTGACTTCCCTTAGGGCATTAGCTGGTTGCTGCTCCTCCAGTTCCACATTCTCGTTAGCCGTGGTAGTGAATGTGAACGACTGGAGAACTCTGGCTGTAATTGTTTTGGAAGCAGCTCAGGGAAGGTTCACTAGACTCATTGTTGGGATGGAACGGTTGTCTCATGAAGAAATGGCTTGGGTCTCTACCCAGAAGAATAAGAGATGAAACTTATAAAGTCCTGCAAGATTAAAAGCAAAATACTGAGATGCTGGAATCTGAAGCAAAAACAGAAAATACGGGAAAATCTCAGCAGGTCTGACAGCATCTGTGGAGAGAGAATTTGAGAGCCAATGTTTCAAGTAGGACTTGAAGGATGGGGTTTTAAAGCATCGCTTGTCCCAAAACTATAATATCCTGCCTGATGTTAATGGACCTTCCTATCGCCCGCCTCCGGCCTACTTGGATTCCTGTGGTGGGCGGGGGAGTAAAATTCCGGTTAAAAATGCCTGATCTTGAGGGGCCTGGACTGAGTAGACACCCAGAGGATATTTCCTCATGTAGGGAAAGTAAAGAACTGGGGGAGATAGTTTAAAAATAAGAGGCCTTCCTTTCAATACAGGGAATTTTCTCCCAGAGATTTGTTGCAAGATAGAAATCATGTTCCTATAGGTGTGGAGGCTGAATCATTGAACTTATTCAAGACAGAGTTAAGAGCTTTTTTGGCGGACAAAACAGTCCAGGGTTTATGAGGGGCAGACAGGAAAGTGGGGCTGACACCATAACAAAATCAACCGGAACCTTTTTGAATGGTAAAGTAGGTTTGAAAGACCAAATGTCCTCCATTGTGAAAAATAAAATCTTAAAATGCAAGTTGTACTTTCTGTCATATTTCTTTTGTTATAAATTAGGAATACCTGTATTGTTTGATGCTTCTGCTATGATTTTCACCAGTAGGGATTGTGCTCATCAAGGGGAAGATTGTCAGTACAGAGGAGGGAATTATTGTTCCTTCCCTGCAACATGGTGACATTCTGATTCCCCAAAGCAGTCAGCCACAGCCTCGAGTTAACTCTGAGTGAGACCATCAGATTCACGTTAATTAGGACCAAGCTTGCAATCAGTCTTGTGCTGGGAATTCAGCCTCACATCGCCCGAGTTGAGGCTTCCCATGCTTTAATTTCACGTAGGCCAACCGAGAATGAAAGCTAACAGCCTATTAATCCACCTGGTTCGAACCCAGGTTTCAAAGGTGAGGGGCAGTGTTCAATTTTTCTGTTGTCTAAAATACATTCCATCAGCTTGGTTCATTTGTCAGCTGTGTTT
The DNA here is from genome assembly GCA_024679065.1 of Sphyrna mokarran. Lineage (NCBI taxonomy): Eukaryota > Metazoa > Chordata > Chondrichthyes > Carcharhiniformes > Carcharhinidae > Sphyrna > Sphyrna mokarran. The sequence goes on from JAGIQG010000024.1 coordinate 36,574,263, forward strand.
GAATTCCCATTCAGGTATTTGGACATACAATGAAAGCTGACAATTCCCTCCTTTACTGTGGAAGCTAGTAATTGCAGCATTCCTAACCTGACATTTTAACGGTTGCTTAAAACTCTCATGTCACTGCTCCAGAATGAATCCTTGCAATCCCGAACCAATGCTCCTCTTTTAATGAACAGCATTAGCTTGAGTATTGTGTGCAGCTCTGCAATCCATATTATAGGAGGGATGTGATAGCATCGGAAAGGGTGTAGAGATTTTTTAAGATGTTGTCTGAGCTGGAGTGCTTAAATTATGAAGACAGATTTGATTGATTTGTCAAATGTATTGAGATACAGTGAAAAGTATTGTTTCTTGTGTGCTATACGGATAAAGCATACCATTCATAGAGTTAATAGGGAAGAAGGAAAAGAGAGGGTGCAGAATCTGGTGTAGCTTGTAGAGAAAGATCAGCTTAATGTAAATGAGGTCCATTCAAGAATCTGATGGCAGCAAAGTAAAGGCTGTTCTTGAAACAGTTGGTATGTGATCTCAAAATTTTGTATCTTTTTCCTGACGTAAGAAAGTGGAAGAGAGAAAGTTCTGGGTGCATGGGATCCTTGATTATGCTGGCTGCTTTTCTGAAGCAGCAGGAAGTGTAGACAGAGTCAATGATGGGAGGCTGGTTTGTGTAATGGACTAGGTTACGTTCACAATTCTTGGTATTTTCTTGCAGTCTTATCCAGAGCAAGAGCCTTACCAAGATAAGATGTCTTTTTTTGGTGCACCTGTAAAAATTGAGAGTCGACTGGGGTTGTTTTCCTTAGAGCAGAAGAGACTTGGGGGTTGCGGGGGGAGCATGTTTGAGAGATACAAAATTACGAGGGGCATAGATAGAGTAGACAGGAAGAAACTTTTCCCCTTTGTGAAGGGATCAATGATCGGGGGATGGGTTTAGAGGGGATGTGAGGAAAAATACTTTCATTGAAAAGGTGTTGGGAATCTGGAACTCACTGCCTGAAGGCGTGGTGGAGTTAGAGATCTTCATGTCATTCAACAAGTACTTAGATGTGCACTTGCGCTGCCATGTCACACAAGGCTGTAACTAAATGCTGGAAAATAGGATTAGAATAGTTAGATGGTTTGACCAGTACAGACACGATGGGCCAAAGGGTCTTTTCTCTGTGTTGCATGCCCCTATAATTCTATGAATAAACCAATTGAATCTTCACCCATCTTGCTGCTCAACAAAATTGTTGACGTATTTGCTTACATAGCAACGGGACTTGTTTATCAACATAATTCTTCTGAAACGCGGTATAATGTCAATCCCTTTCTGTCAACAAAAGTTAATCTAGAGAGTAAAACAATTAGCACAAAATGAATTAAACTATTGACAATTTGCACATATTCTCAATTAAATAGAACAAAGAACAAAGAACAAAACAACATGGGAAACAGGCCCTTCGGTCCAACGAGCCCATGCCACCACCTTGATGTTCCCACTTCTACCCATTATCCCTGTCTATGTTCATAGATCTATGCATTGGAACAAAATCTGAGACAATTTAGGGAGAATACTTTGCTTCTACAACATTTTTTCAACAATCTTTCTCCTCCTTTCACAAATATTAAGGATCAGAAAAGGATCCAAATAATTTGAAGCAAGAACAAAAAAAAATCCAAAGATTTGACAGAATCTGTGGACAGAGAAACAGTTGGCACAGTCGTTAGTAGTGTTGCCTCGCCGCACCAGAGAACTTAAATTCAATTCCCCGCTTGGGTCACTGTTTGTGAGGAGTCTGCACATTCTCCCCGTGTCTGTATGGGTTTCCGCTGGGTGATCCAGTTTCCTCCCTCAGTCTGAAAGATGCGGTAGTTAGATGGATTGGTCATGCCAAATTCTTCTTCAGTGTACCCAAAACAAATGCCAGAGTGTAGCGATTAGGGGATGTTCTCAGTAACTTCCTTACAGTGTTAATGTAAGATTTCTCATGACACTAGTAAATAAAGTTAAACCTCTCACCCAGAGCAGTTTGTTCGGAACTTGTTCTCAATCCGTGCTTGTACCCTACTGTTAATTAGAATGGACAGCATGTCCTCCATATCATTACTATAGAAGAAGATTGTCAAAACCTCCAATCTATACTGTAAGGCTGAACCGTGCTTCTTCTTAGCTGGTCAGTCAACTTTGGGAATGATCACAATTGAGTCAATGCTACTGTCCACACATGAACACTTTCATGATCACTGTGCATTGAAACTAGAAGTAGCAGTCCTTGCAAATTTCTCTCAATGGATATTGATGCAAACATTTAGAATCATGCTGCTTGTCTTATCTGTTTATTCAATACAAGCTACAAAGAAAATTGTGGACCTTGCTTCACTATGTGACTGCAACTCACACCAATGGTTTAACTAATGGCTGTTTTGTACCCAATACTACCATTATTTAATGTAAAAATATAATTATTAAATTCTGTAAGCAGAATTGGTTTGGCCAAATCTTGCTCATTCTGATTAAAAATACAGTCATATTGATATATTTCATCGAAAAATAAGTGGCAAATCCAAGAATCAAACTAATGAGTTTGACAATCTGATTCACTTCATTTGATCTGAAATTTCACTCCTGACACCAGCTACAGTGGATAAAATGAAAGATTTTGAAACATTTCTGGCTGAGTCCTGAATTCACACACACCTTTGATTTTGAGATGTTTTATAGTGTGTAAGAGACTGAGAGATCAAGCTATAATTGTCAGAGACACTGTTTCCTCAACTTTTTCTATCTAAAAACTAATGAAGATAGGAAAAATATGGAGGGGGGGGGTGATAATTGTCTGTTCTCGCCAGGCCTGATCACACCAATTCCAAAAAATAGAGTGTAGGCCGAAACTTCCATTTCACTCTTGGCACAAAATTGTTTCCAATTGTTCTGGTCCCTTCACAACGGTGCAAACTGGATTGTGTCCAGAATGGGTGCAAGGCCAATTGGCATATTTAAAGTAGGAGGAGTGGGCGGAGCCTAATTAAGCCAGGAAGCCAGTTACTGAGCTCTAGAGGCGCCATTGTGCAGGTGCCCCATCTCCCAGTACACTGTGTTGACGCTATTTGATCACCAGTCCGTGCTAATTGCCACTCCCCTGATCACTACTCTGGCCAACTGCTGCCCCCACATCCTTGTACATCATCCCAACCACTTGTCACACCCTCCCCCTAATAACTGCCCCCACGCCAGATGCAGAGTACTCCCCCATTCCTTATGCCCAATGCAGCTCCTTCCCCTGCTTCCCCTTTTATGTCCTGGCTCAGACATGACCCCACCCCTTTGAGTTGCACTCTCTTCATGCTCCATATTCTCCTCAGGCCCTGCCCTGGCACTATTCAGCTCTGCTCCCAACCACGCAGGGGGGCCTTCAGTTGCCTCTGCTCCCACTGGCAAGCCATCATGATGGGTGAGCACCATTTGTGATTCTTGCAGGTGATGAACACAACAGACGAGGGGCCTAAGATAAGTGAGTCTATATGATAGCAGCCAGGCCTTGTTAATAATATGCAAATCATGTCATTAATATTGAAATCAGTCCCCTACCCTCTCTGAGTGTGAGGCTGATTTTGCCCACAAAACGGGGGAAAATTCCATATACAGCGCAGTCCCATTATAACGTGATGGTTGGGCTCCATAAAATGTTATCGTGAAAAAAGCGAAATCACACTAAATGGGGGTGCTATAGTTACGATATGGATGATATCTGCATCCATCAGAGCTTTGTTTGTTTGTACAATCACTACATTAACTTTTACAAACCTTTCAATTGGCAGGTCCAGGCTAGTTTAAGACAGGTATATTTATTTACACAAACACTTTCATGGTCCATTAACTGTGAAGTACTTCCTCTTTTGAACAGCTATCTATTGTAGTCTTTTTTTTCTAAATGAGAGCCACTTTTATCTGAACTGGGCAAGGGGTGGGAAGTAAGTGTTTTTTGTCCACAATTTCTTTCTAAAGTAGATTATTTTCACTTTAGAAATTGATTTTCAGTTCCCCAGAAAGAGCAAAAAGAAAGGACCCAATGATTCATCACATTATACCTGAACTCAGGCTAAATCGGGGCTTGTAATATTGGGGAGTCACTATACTATTTTAATATTTAGTTGAATATTTATGCCTATGAAGGTGCAATTAATTCAACATATTGAATAAGGGGATAACAGAGCAGTTTGATCTTATGGTATATTAGATGGCATCATTGCCTCTGAGCCAGAAGGTCGGGATTCAAGCCACAACTCAGGCTTGATGGCCAAGGAAGGCACATACATAATGAAGCAAAACAGATTGATTTCAACTTGTAAATCTCTCCAACACAATGACGGGTGGCAAGAATGAGAGACATTCCTGTTTGGTCATGCGATGGAAAGAAAATTGCAGCCTCTACCATCACCATCCATAGCTCCGGGCTACAGTAAGCATATAAAAAGGGTATAAAATTAAATAATTTGGACTTCTTTTGGGGGAGGGGGATACAGAGGATGGCAACTGTAGTAGACTGGATGGTTGATATGGATCAGATTCGAGTCAACAGCATGAGGTTTAATCCCTGCATTTGGGATGTATCTCCTTGCCCTTCTTGCGGTGATGGTTGAGAATTATTGGTTGGATCTGCCTTCCGATAAAGAACTGAAGAAAAGGGAAGTAATGATCCACTAAAGGGTTTCTAGCAATGGTTATTTGCCTTTGTTTAAAAGACTTGTTCCTACATCACAAACAGGTGTACACGTTGGTGTTGAATTATTTTCTTGGGTGAAATGAATTGGGTACATCGGAGTACCTTTTTAAATATTACATTCAGCTTTTGTTTGAAGACACATGGTGATAAAATATTGCAATTGATTTATCATCACAAGGACAGCTGGAAATGAGAAAGATCATTTAACTCGCCTACGAAAAAAAGCATCCAACTGTTCCTGAAATTATTCTGGCTTTTGGCATAACTTTGGGAGTCTGTTCAACATGTTGATCATTTTTTGCAAGAGGAAGATCTGCCTGATCAGTCTTTAATTTCTCTGCTGCTAGCTTATGGCTCTTCAAACTCCAGAGTTCAATGTAAAGTAATGTTTTATGTTTACCTTTCCTACACTGTTTATCATCATATATATCCACAAAGTCTACTGTCAGTCATTTCTACAGCAACAAAGGACACATTTTTCTCATCCTTTTACAGTTTTTGACTACTAGAGTCAATCATTTTGATTTTTCTCATTAGTTCCACAAGACTGTGCCTCAGAGATCAGTAGTGGCCATATCACTCCAGATATTAGGGCAAATTTTCCCATTCTACCCACCACAGGAATCATAGCAGGCGAGGGTCGGAGCATGAGAAGGTCTGTTGACCTCAAGCGGCATTTTCTGGTTTCGGGGAGAGTGCAGTTGGAAAATCCAGTTCATTGTCTTGTCTGACACGATTTAAATGAGAACACAATACTCTGGCTGGGGTGCTGACTCAGGATCCAGAATCATAGAAATTGTACAGTGTAGAAAGAAGCCATCAAGTCTGCATCGACCACAATCCTACCCAGGTCCCTATCCTCATATCCCTACATATTTTACCCACTTATCCCTCTAACTTATGCATCCCAGGACACAAAGAGGCAATTTTAGCATGGCCAAACAACCTAACCACATCTTTGAATTGTGGGTGGAAATTCTCACAGACGTGGGGAGAATGTGCAAACTCCACACAGACAGTGACCCAAGCCGGGAGTAGAACCCAGGTCCCTGGAGCTCCGAAGCAGTGGTGCTAACCACTGTGCTATCATGCCGCCCATGATGGATATAATACTAATCCACATTAAGATACAAATTTGTGACCATTCAGGCCCATGCAGTTTTACTCATCTTAGTCTGGGAAAAGGGCCAAATGGATATTTAGTCCTGTTTAGCTGAAGAAAGTTAAGGTTGAATTACAAGGAACAAAAAGATTATGATGGACATGGACTGAGTGGAGAAGAAGTAGCTGTTCGCTCTAGTTGAAGGATCAGTCATGAGGGGACATAGTTCAAGGTGAGAGACAAGATGTTTAAGAATGATGTGCGAAAAAGCTTTTTTGCCCAAAGGATGGTATGGTCTGGGATGCTCTACCTGGGAGGGCAGTGGAGACAGGATATGTCACATCCTTTAAAAAATGCCTAGACAGGCACTTGACACATCATAACTTTCAAGGCTATGGGCCAAGTGCTGGTAAATGGGATTAGATGGGAGATCAAGTGTTTCTCACGTGTTGGTGCCGAAAGGCCTCTTCTGCACCGTGATTCTATGAATTCAAAATACAAGCTGGTTGCCTGCAAGTTTTTTTAAAAATTTAGAATATTTACTGATGAAGGTGATCCCCTATGAAGACCCAGGCTTGATCAGATCCAGGTGCTTAAAAATGTTAAATGTGAAGAAACAATTTCTCTGGTAGTGGACTCAAAAACAAGAACATAATCCTAAAATTAGGTGATATAAGCACTAAATTACAGCTCCTATGCCCTAATTTTCTTTATTTTCATTCTTCAAATCAATATTAGTTTGAATATTCAAATTGTCTCTTAAGATTGATTTAAAAATAATCAGTAATTAGAAGTAGAATCGCTATGTTATAATTATCACTACGACATTGGCTGGAATTTTTCAAAAAAATTCTAAGTATCAAATTTGGATGCAAGCTAGAGTAATTCATGCTGGGTTTTTTAGTGGGAATTCACACTAGAATCTCCCACACTCTGTGCATTGCAGAGATCACCAGCATGAATATCACTTTACATCAGTGAGCAGGGCCCATTTTCGCACAGGAGGTTGAAACCAGTGCAGTGACCCTGTACCATCAGCCTCCCGAGTGCTGGCCCCCATAATGTTGTCACTCCGATCCCCAGTCCCCTTCCTATGACCTGATTACAGGCTCCCAACCATACCTGACCCAGCCCCAAATCCCATCCCACAATCCCAGATGGGATATGCAAGCTCCCACATAAATCATGTGCATTGCTCCCACCACTCCCCCAGTGCGGTTCTCCCGCCCGCGACACTAATTTTCTAATGCACTTGGATGGGAGAATCATGGCCATAATATTCATTTCTCTATTATTCAATGATTTCTATAATATAATCAATAATTGATCTGTATAATAAATGGTTATAAGCAAATAATGAACAGCTGTAATCTCATATTTGTATCTTCACAAGCCAACCTATACATAACAATATCCTAGAATTCTTTAGTTAGGGTTGTAACAGTTGATATTGGTGAAAGCTAAAAATATTTTTTATTTGATTTATTATTGCCACATGTATTAGTATAAAGTGAAAAGTGTTATTTCTTGTGTATATACAGACAAAGCGTACTGTTCAGAGAGAAGGAAATGGGAGGGTGCAGAATATTATATTACGGTTATAGCTGGGGTGCAGAAAAAGATCAACTTAATATAAGCTAGGTTCAAATTCTTTTCTGCTATAATGCCCTGTAGATATATTTGATTTTGAGTTCATTGTGCAAATTGAAAATTCCTAGGCTGGAGGTCAGTTTATTTCAGCGTCCAGTTTATAGCCAGCAAAGCTGATGAAATTCTTTTAATGATCTAAAATTTCGATTAGTTAAGGTTTTGAACAAACAGTAATGTTGTCGGGGTAGACTAGGAGATAAAGGCAAGTAGTCTCCATAAGATATATTGTCCACTGAGACAAAATTCACTGTCCAAATTTTCAATCAAATCCACTCTGGAATATTTGCATCTGGATGATGTTCTGATGTAATGTAATTGATGAATGTCTACACTTGTCGAGAACTTAAAGAAAATCTCCTTCCCAGCTCCATTAGAGTCTCAACTCAGAATACAGGCTGAAATTTAGTGCATGCTAAGAGTTTGAGTTCTTTTTCGCAGATTACAGATTCAAAAGAAACCTACTGGTTGGAACTTTAATGTTTGAATTCAGTAACTCAAAGAAATAAATATAAGGGCCATTACTGAACATCTTTGCCTTGGTAGATGTGGATAGCAAATGGGTTACATTGAACTATGGAGCTGATTCATGTGATCCATGCTCACATCTATTAAGGCCTTCTGTGAGGAATATTGCCTCACAGTATAAACCTTACAGTTTATCCTATTTTATTGAATAATAAGCAACGAATGCATCAGAATAGGCAATGGATTGCTGTGATGGTTTAAATATTTGAACTGCATGTCTATTCCGCTCCACAGAGAAATAGCTTGGAATATTTTAAAGGGCAGAGCTAAAACACGCTTGTGTTTACTGAGCAGCTGAAGAAACAAAAAGATTAAGAGGAATACTGGTTAAAAAAAAAATATTGGGTGAGATTCTCTGGCCACACTTGCCTCAAAACCACAGGATCCTGTCCGAGTTCAATAGGCCTTTGCACGGTCCACTCTGCACCACCCGCTACAATTCCCAAGACGGACAAAATGGGAGAATTCCGGCTGTTATTGTTATAAATTGAGCGGGAGGGTTATGCACAATGGAGGGATTTAGTTCCAGAGGGCTGTAGTGGAATGACTGAGTCAACATCCACTGAAATGGAGCAGATGGAGTGGAGCAGAAGAGATAGTGCAATGCCAGAGGAACAGAGATCACGCCTGGGACATGGGGTCTATTATTGAATGAAACCACATTAAGTCCTTAGGCTGCTTGCTTCAGAGCCAACTTGTTTTTTTTTGCTTTGATAAACTGGATTTGAACCATTGTATTGTTACTGTAACGGGTTGTAAAATCCCAACTATGTTATTTATTCTGGGTGTTAACAAAAATGAAAGAATGTGGTTTGCACACTTGGATTCAAACTAACAACAGCAGAATTATTCTCGGAGCTTTCCTGTATCTAGCACGACCTGATAGTAAAGCAGCAGCCTGTGGTAATACCCAAATGATACTGTCATCAAATCATGTGGCCTTCAAGCGAACTCATTTAAGTATATCACACAGTTATGTTCTAAACCACTGGAACAGAAATGGCAATTAGTTAATTAATATTGGATCTTCCCAGTGCTGTATTTGATGAGCTGTGGTAGTTCTCCTTGAAGTGATGGATTGTGCTGCATTATTGCAGACTGCAATCAGATCCAGGCTCTATGTTCCACATCTCGTTTAATCTGAAATCTGCGTTTATTTTTTAATATCTTCACATCACCATTATACTGACGGGCAATTGCTTTCCGACAGCGTTTTGATACAATAAAGGTAATGAAACAAGCAAAGAATCTAATGATCTGAGGTGAATCATTTTGTTTGAGGAATGTGTGACATAGACAATTTTGCTTTTCGCTCTATGCCACGGGTTAAATTACTGTCTGAAATTTTTGCTGGAATGACAGTCATGTGAGAAAATCAGCTTGCTGCCGCACTGTGATGGGCTAAACATCTGCCTTCTACTGTAGCTTGTGCTGTTCATTAAGAGATCGTTTGAGTTGACGTAACAGGATAATGGAAGATATTTTCCCTTCCGTCTGCACCTGGTAACAATTAAGCATTCTGTTGTCACGTACATTACTGTTCGGCACCGATACTATTCATCAGCAATTGCCATGGCGATGCGGCCCAAGACTCAAAAAAGTAATAACGCCTGCATTAGCTGATATGTTCAAATTCATTTCCAGCTTAATAGAGCTGAAAGTGTCAAGTGGATCAGGCTGTAATGTGAACTCCCTGGCGTCGGACGTAGAATAGACTCCCAGCTCCTGTTTAAACAGGACATCTCGCGGTTGCAAATCAAATGGGGAAGGGGAAATTGTGTGGCACACCAGGTTACTGTTGCGCTCTCTCCCCTATCTATGGATATGGATTTTGCAATTATTCGGGCAAAATTTGTCCTCTGCCAAAGGCCGACGACAAATTCTTGGATGTGGAATCAAACTCCTGTTTACTGTAGCTTGCAATTCACAGATATGAATGGTCAACAGCAAGGTCACAGACGACGCTTTGCCGCAGCAGAAACCTCTGAACCAGCCAAGTATCTCCTTTCACAATCTTATATATAGCTCTTGGAGCTAAAGGGATCAAAGCGATATGAGGGGGAGGAGGGATCATCATACTGAATTTGATGATCACCCATGATCAAAATAAATGGTGGAGCATGATCGAAGGACTGAGTGGCCTACTTCTCCTTCTATTTTCTATGTTTTTATGTTTACTATTTTTACTACATTGGCATTTGCATTCCATAATCACCATACCCATTTTTAATTCAAGGCACCATCAAGGTGTCCCTCCCCTGTCTGTGTTAGCAGAACATATGAACCCTTCCATGTCAAAACTTCATTGGCGAAACATTGGCCTTTCATCGCAGGATGGATCTCTAGGTCAACAGCATTGAAATCTTACAAACTTTAACCTTTACATTATAAAACCTGTCCTAAAAATCCATCTCTGCAGAGACCCTGCTTGTTTGCATTTGTGTGTGTGTGCATGTGAATGTGTGTGTGTATATATGTGTGTGTATGTGTGCGCACATGCACACGTGTATGTGTATATGTGCATGTGTGTGCACATGCACGCACATATGTTTTAGACTTAATTTATTATTGTCACATGTGAAAAGTATTGTTTCTAATGCACTATACAAAGCATACTGTTCATAGAGAAGAAAAGGAGAGAGTGCAGAATATAGTGTTACAGTCCAGATAGGATGTAGGGAATCAACTTAATGCAAGGTGGGTCTATTCAAAAGTCCTTGTTCTTAGGTTTTGAGGATTAGACAATTCCTATTCCCTTAATAGCAATGTCATTTCCCAAACGAGGTTAAAAACACAGGAAATTTGTCCAGGACTAATTAAAGCAAACATTGGAAAATTCCTCATTTATCCCCTTCAAACAATCAAAATCAGTTCAACAGATCACATTGGTTACTTGCCTTTGAACATTAAAATCACTCACTCTGCTGTAGCCAAGGACAGATCCACCTCCCTGGTCAAGATGTACAGTCAGCATCAACCAGCTAGCGATCAATACAGAGTCCACTAGTCTTCCGGAAAGAGAGAAGAATTGCACTCCTGCAGAATGGGGATTGGGGCTGTGTGTGTGTGTGTGTGTGTGTGTGTGTGTGCGCAATGTGTATGCTGAGTTTTTTTAAGGAATAAATAGCTCTATGTTCAGGGCAATATTGTGTAAAATAGTTCTTGCAACTTATTTTAATAATGACATTTTATTTTATAATTATCAATCCTTCTGAAAGGTTATTGGAAGAAGCCCTGCTAAAGTTTCTTATTCTGGGTCCAACTGTAGCAAAGGAAAATAATTGGCCATTTTGGTGAGTGATGAACCTGTTGCTTTGTGGGTAAATTGTGCACTTCTCCCATCCTGGCTGTAACAAAAGGAGATTGTTTTGTAGTGTTGTGGCCTATATTCATTTTCCCACGTCTAAAGTGAAGTGCGTTAGCTCATTATCCATCTTATTTGTCTTCTTATGAACTCTTCCTCTGCAAGAAATGGCTACTGCTTTTCTCTAAATAGCAACAGCAATTGCACTTCAGAAATAACTAATTTAATCTAAAGCCCTTTGGGATACCCCAAGAAACTTGCAATATACTACAAGGAATTCGTTTGAAATTTGCCTCTGCACTGTCTCAAATTAGTTTAGATCAGACAATACAATCCAATACAAAGTGACGCTATTGCTCAGACAGTCTTTAAGGATAACTGGTGTAAAGAAATGGCAAAGCTTCCAAAGAAACATAACAGGGATGGGAATAGAGCATGATGTCCAAATTGTGTGCTAAAATGTTTTGAAGTTATTCGTTATTTAGTGCTCATTTGCACCATTAAAACATTAATAAACCCAAACCAATATTTTGTACATTCCAGAGTGCTCTTAGATTCTTGATGCATGTTACAAGTTAGGGGCATATGGGGCAGGATTTTCCAGCCACGCTTGTCCCAAGATTGGAGAATCCCACCCAAGTTCAATAGATCTTTGCATAGTTCTATCTCCCTCACTTTGATTCCTGCGGTGGACTGGGCAGGAAAATTCCTTTGTTATTCTTATCCCATGGTACGATATCCAACCTTTATCTTGCAATTAAGTCTTTGTTTATATATGCCGTGTTTGTGAAATGTATCTCTCTGCTCACCTGATGAAGGAGCAGTGCTCCGAAAGCTCATGATCCCAAATAAACCTGTTAGGTTTTAACCTGTTATTGTGAGTCTTCTTACTGTACGACCCCAGTCCAATGCTGGCATCTCCACATCATTCTTATCTTCTTCTTATATAGTCTTTGACACAATCTAGCACCTGTAGACAATGTAGGGATGCAATTCTTTCCTCCTCCCGGAAGACTAGTGGACTCTGTAATGAGTTGCTAGCTAGTTGATGCTGACTTTGTACATCTTGACCAGAGAGCTGGATCTGTGCTTGGCTACAGCGGAATGAATGAATTTAATGTTCATGTGATCGGTTGAACTGGTTTTGGTTGCTGGGGGTAGGGTGAGGTGCATGAGGAATTTTTTTGAAGTTTGGGTTAATTGGTCCTGGGGAAATTTCCTATATTTTTAACCTCATTTGGGAAGTGACATCAATACTAAGGGAGTAGAAGTTGTCCGGTCCTCAACATCTAAGACTGCACTGGGTCGCTGCTGAGAATCCGACACTCTCGCTCAGGGACAGTGGTCAGGCACTGGTGTATCTTCACACCCAGATAGCAAACCTCTGCCTTCAGACTTTGCAGCAATACCTTCATATTAAACTCTCTCTCAGATGGTGAGCTCTTTTGATGTATTTTTTTCCACCAGATACTTGTATAATGCTTAGAATGATACCTGAAACTTGTACATCTGATGTGCTAAGTGTAATTTTACAAGATATAAATTTTAATTTACAACCGAATTATAATGTACAATTCTTGGTGTATAGACTTGAGGAGTCTTCGTAACTGTCTATAGACGTTGCCTGTCTTTTATCAGGACTTGATTAAAACCTGAAGCACGATCGCCCCACTCTGCAATTCTCACCAACAGAAAGCTGCTGCTCAGGAATCCAAACCTCCACGGCTAAAGCTTCAGATGGGTGGCACAGAGGAGAGCTCCGGCTGGTGGGGTGACCGGAATCCGGGACATACCGGATGACCCATTTTGAACCTCTTTATCGTCCTGCTCCCGGGCTTGGCCAAGCTGGGCATTAATAGATGCAGGCAGCAGGCGGTCAAGAGAGCTGTTCGCCCTGATTGCCTGCCCCTTCTCTGTGGTCAGATTTGCTGCTGCTTGTCCTTGGACAGGTAACATTCAGTGTCTGCTGGCATCATTGTAGCCCTTCATATCCAGCAGGCAGAACAGGGCTTAGTGGTGTTTTTCTTTTGAGATTCCTAATTTATTGCAGTATCCCTTTCAGCCTTTAAATTTATCCCTCAATTTATTGATTTTCTTTATTTAGTTAACCCAAAAGGAGAATACAGTTCTGCAACTTTAAAGCCTTCGGACTTTTGTTTCTGTATAAAATGTCCCACGTGCCGATAGTCACCATAAATGAACTCATAACATGTTTACACAATCCCTTGTGAGCAGTAGATGGTTTTTATATTAAATAAACACAATTCTGATTATCATTGTCGGTGGTGGTTTCAGATGATCTTCTCAAGGACAATAGATATTCTTAAATAAGAAGAAATAAAACTACACATCATGGAAATATGAAATAAGAGATATGATGACAGTATGCAGCATACCTATCACTAACTATAAAGACAGAGAGACAAAATATTGATGAATCAAGTCTGCATCCTTTCATCAAAGTGGGCAGCACGGTGACACAGTGGTTAGCATTGCTACCTCACAGCACCAGGGACCCAGTTCAATTCTGCCCTCAGGTCACTGTCTGTGTGGAATTTGCATGTTCTCCCCATGTTTGAGTGGGTTTCCTCTGAGTGCTCCGGTATCCTTCCACAGTCTAAAGATGCGTGGGTTAGGGGATTAGTCATGCTAAGTTAACCCTAGTGTCAGGGAAATTAGCAGGATAAATATGAGGAGTTACAGGAATAGGAGTGAGGTTGTGGCCAGTGCTGACCCAACGGGCCAAATGGCCTTCTTCTGCACTGTAGGGATTCTAAGATGATGATTCTATTCTTCTAAAACTAATTCAATATGTAAGTACAAATAAAACAAGCTTCTCAAGTTAAGCAATAACCTAATATTTTGAATCACAATTGGCTAATATAATTGACTTTATCTTTCTATATTTTTACAATTGATCTTGCTTTAAATTCCACACAACAATCCAAACATCAGTCTCCATTTTAATTTCATGCTTCACTCTAAAATTGCTGTGGTCTTTCATTACAAATATTGTGGAATTTTGTTTTTCTCGGATTTATAAGGAAGCTGGCAGCTTGAATTGCAAACCCAATTGCAAGTCCCCCCAAGTTGTCGGCTGCCCCGACAGCAGCCAAAATAGAAGATGCAGCTCATAGCTCGGCCCTGCAAATGGTCAAACAAACAGCAAATTGAAAATAATGCTCATAGAATCATATGTATCATGGCATGGTGTCACTGGGGCGGCACAATGGCACAGTGGTTAGCACAGCTGCCTGACAGCACTAGGGACCCAGATTCAAATCCCAACTTGGGTTACGCCTGTGCGGATTTTGCACATTCTCCCCGTGTCTGTGTGGGTTTTCTCCGGGTGCTCCGGTTTCCTTCCACAGTCTGAAAGATGTGCTGGTTAGGTGCATTTACCGTGCTAAATTCCCCCTCAGTGCACCGGAGTGTGGTGACTATGGGATTTTGACAGTAACTTCACTGAGGATTAGTCATTAGTTAGACTGCATGCTTCAGCTGAAAAAAAACAAATTTCCTGAAAATGTGAAATGGTAACATTTCAGCAAGAAAAGCAGAATATCTTGGATCTGCATCAACAGGGCAACTAACAGAGTTGTCCTTCTTGGTCGAGAGGTTCATATTGGACAGCAAAATTTGGATATTTCATTATATCTAGCTATGATATGATATATATCTACCGTTGAGGAAGTATGTCTTAATTCCAACACTCTTCCTATACCTAGTGGTACACCAAGGCAGACTTGTATATTTTTGCATAGCTAGTTATTCCATAGCTAGGAATTTGGTCATTACTCTGTCAACGGCAGAATGTATCTTAAACTGTGGTCAGTCACTATCACCTTGACAAGATGCAATGCACTTGCCTCATTCTGTCTACAGCATCAGATGGTGGAAGTAAAACGTGTATATTTAGCCTCTGAGTTAACATTACTTGTAGTCTCCAAATAAAGAACCCATGCTTTTGTCTTACCAATCTGTGTCATATGATTGGTGCATTTTGCTCTAAGACAAATACATAATAGCCACACTTGAAGTTGCTGCACTGATTTGCGTAAACAATAGAGAACACCATTTACCTTACTGTTATTTTGAAAGCAGCCATATCATTGAGGTATGGAAAATACTGGCTGGCATAAACAAGGGAAAGAAATTCAGTGGGATTTTACAGTTTCACTCATCCCAAAACTGTAAAATCCCACCTGAGGTCAATGGATCTTTCTATGGTCTGCCCCTCATTGACTCTGATTCCCTTGTTGGACAGGACAGTAAAATTCCAGCCACAGATTCTGAAATTCCTCAGGCTACATTCCTAGCCATAGTGTTGGGATTATGCCTGACCTTCCATCCTGAAGTGGCGTTGAGGATTCCTCCATGTTCACTGTGTGGATATTTCTTGAACACTGCTGCTACTTATAGCTATCCTGACCTGAAGATTTGCTGTCATAGTATGTCACACTTGTCTCTTTTGCTCCATCCTCATACATCTACCATAGTTCATCTGCAACCCCTCTGTGACATTCATCATCCAATTACCTTGAGGTAAAGCCTTCTTTTTGCTGCCCTCCTCTTTGCCCTCTGGAAGAGACCTCTGTAGCTTTTCTCTTCTGACCATGACTGAAACCTTGAAATTCTCCTTCTGGATGTCACTTTTCTGGAGTTCTTTTATTCTTGCAACTTCAAGCAGTTCTTCAATTGCCTTATGGTGTGTATGTGGAAACTTGGGGCAAAATTTAACTGGCACGTCCCACCCAGCGAATGCTGTTCTCTGAGCCTCTCCCACCCCCAGTATTGAAGCAGCCGTGCCAATAAAATTTCAGCCTTGGACACAGAAAGAAACTCAGAACACAGAAACCAATTTTACTTGCCCATCTGCTGTTCCAGTCACTCATTCCAGACTGCTGGTTGGCCTTTTTCCATGCTTTATATGTTAGCATGGGCCCAGAGTCTTCGATTGTGATTAATATACTCTTAGACACATTGAAATAGAATTTATAGCAGAGGAAAAGACTTTTCGTTTTGACTGATCTATGCTGGTGTTTATGCTTCTCCCAGGTCTCCAACCATTTTACTTCATCTCATCCTATCGTCATATCCTTCAATTCCTTTCTCCACCCTGCATTTAGCTAACTTTCCCTTAAATACATCATGTTACTATAGAATAATAATACAACGTAGAAGGAAGCCATTCATGCCATTGTTCCTGGTGCTCTGTTAAAGCAATCCAATTATTCCCAATCCGCTGCTCTTTCACTGTAAATCCAGTAAATCTTTCCTTTTCAAGTGTACATCCAATACTCTTTCAGACTGTGCATCCCAGGTTATAACAATTCTCCACTAAAATGAATCTCCTCATCTCCCCTGGCTTTCTTTTGTCAATTATCTTTGCTTTCTGATTACTGACCTTCTACCAGTGAAAATGATTCCTCCCAATCCATTGCATCATAATTCTGAACACCTCTGTAACCTCCGTAACTCTACGGAGAACAATTCCAACTCTTCTGTCACTCCATTCTCAGTGTAGCCATAATGTGGTTAAATATTCGTTTGGGAGAGTTGGCAGATTTGTGGGGTTAACTTCAGTGAACTGAAAGTCCGCCTTGCAGTAACTGAGAGACTAAAAATGAAAATGACACAATTTCACCACAAATCCAACAGCTTAAATTTCAAAACAATACCAGGTAATTTAAAACATACCATTACCCAGTAATTCATCCGACTAGATTGATTGCAGGCTAACTGGACGTAACCTGATGAGGAACAACCAGCTTCCAGTGGGACTTCTCCAACTGATGGTTTCTGCTCACAGCTCCACCATCCCAATGAGGGTTCTTAACATCTTGTGTTCTGACTGCAACGGCAGCTATTCTCACATTCAACCTCTCCAAGCTACTCCATTGGCTGCATCAGACTGGTTCATAGAATCATGTAATCCCCTCAGTGCAGAAAGAGGCCACTTTGGCCATTGACCTACACCAACAACAATCCCACCCAGACCCCCATCCCTGCAACCTCATGTGTTTTACCGTGCTAATCACCCCAACACTAAGGGGTAATTCAGCATGGCCAATCCACCTAACCTGCACATCTTTGGACACTTAGGGACAATTTAGCATGGCCAATCAACCTAACTCATGCATCATTGGACTGTGGAAGGAAATCAGAGCACCCAGAGGAAACCCACACATGCATGGGGAGAACATGCAAACTCCACACATATAGTAATTCCAGGCCAGGATCAAACCCGGATTCCTGGCATTGTGAGGCAGCAGTGCTAACCACTGTGCTGTCCTAGCCAGAGCAATTAAGGATGACAGATTTCCTTCCCTAAAGTTAATGAACCAGGTATGTTTTTTTATTATGACAATTGACAATAGTTTCATGATCTTCATTAGGCTTACAATTGTCCAATGATAATACCATTCCTGCGGGTCATTCGGCCCCCCGATGCAGTTCAGTAATTCGATAAAACTATGGCTAATCTGATTGTGGCCTCCTTCCAATAGTCTTACCAATTACAAAGCTGCCTAATATGATCTCACCCACAATCCTGGAAAGGCAGCTCCTGGTTTAGCTTTTATTGGTAGAGGGATTGAATTTCAGAGCCATTAGATCATGTTGCAACTGTACAAAACTCTGGTGCGGCCGCACTCGGAGCATTGCGTACAGTTCTGGTCGCTGCATTATAAAAATGATATAGAACCACTGGAAAGGTGCACAGAAGGTTTACCACGATGTTGCCTGGTATGGTGGGTAGGTCTTATGAGGAAAGGCTGAGGGACTTGAGGTTGTTTTCGTTAGGGAGAAGGTTAAGAGATGACCAAATTGAGGCATACAAGATGATCAGAGGGTTAGATAGGATGAACAGTGAGAGCCTTTTTTCTCCGATGGTGATGGCTAACACAAGGGGACATAGCGTTAAATTGAGGGTTGATAATTATAGGACGGATGTCAGAGGTAGGTTCTTTACTCAGAGGGTAGTAAGGGTGTGGAATGCCCCGCCTGCAGCAGTTGTGGACTCGCCAACTTTAAGGTCATTCAAATGGTCAGTGAATAGGCATATGGATAACATTGGAATAGTTTAGGTTAGAGGGTCATTAGATTAGTTCCATAGGTCAACGCAACATCGAGGGCCGAAGGGCCTATACTGCGCTGTAATATTCTATATTCTGGTGCTTCATACATACCAGTTATATCGATGGTACAAGAGGACAGGATTCCCTGAAGCTGTGGACCTTTAAGAAAAGAATGATATGCTGGTCATGTGCCAACTGATTTCAAGGACATTTGTATGACACTTTGTCCTCAGCCCCCATGCATATTCCTTCTATTAAATGCACACTGCGGGACCATTCACTCGAAAGGCCATCATGTTACAGAAGGTAATTTTACAACGTATCATATTATTCACAGATTATTGTAGTTGAGATTCATTATGTGGATCCTTACAGTATCCATTTTATTTGATCATTAAACGTACACTGTGAACATCTGCATATCAAGCAGTTTCCCTGCATTAAATGGTATACAGTTCGTTAGAGAATTAAACTAATTGCATTGCTGATATGATTTGTTCTGTTGGTCTACAAAAAAAAAGCCACTCATAACCAGAACTAACTACATTGGAAAATGGTTGTGCTATTGAATGACATTGCAACAGACCCAATTGTTTTGCTAAGTATTTTCTGGGACTTTTTTTGTAACATAACATGTAGCAGCAAATAACATAGTAAACTGTCCCAAAATTATTCAGAATATTTCACAGGAGTGTTATCAAATAAAGTTTGATGCTGAGCCACACAAGAGAGATCATTAGGACAGGTGACAAATTGCTTGGGCATAGAGGTAGACTTAAAGGGGAGGGGAGTGATAGAGAAGCAAGGAGATTTAGGAAAGAAATTCCAGTGCCCAAGGCTCAGGAATTTAACAATGGTGGACTGATTGTAATTGGGGGTGTGCAAATGGCAAGAAGTGAAGACAGGATTTGAGGGCTAGAGGAGAGATAGGGAGGGGTAACGCCTAATGCTGGTTGTAATAACTCAAGGTGACTGAAGGGCTATTGATGAGAAGAACTAGATCGATGAAGGGTCCAACACAACAATTAATACAGGTCTACTGCTAAGAGTGCTCTAACTCCAAATGAAGCCCTCTAGCCCCAGGATTGCCTGTCTTCACTCTCATTAACCCATGTCCACACACTCAGCCTCCATTGGCTCCAGTCTGGCAACTTGGTCCACAAAGCATCCCCCCTTACGAAGTGGCCATGCTCCCACACTGTTAAATATGTCCTCTCTAGTGCGGTAACAAGCATCAGAGTCACTTTGACAAAGAATAAAGAAAAGAAATGGGTTCAATAGAAACCACAACCGTAGGTATTTCTTCAGGCACAGGCATTTCAGTTCCATCTCTTTCCATGGGGATGTCAGTCACCCATGTAACAGGGTGACCCGATATTTCAATGCTTGAATAGTTGACAACATTCCTAATTGACAACATAGCTCCTGATGATTGTACTAGCTGCTAATGCAACTCTCGCTCCAGTTCACCAGTTAGGCAAATAACAACTGCAAGGTTTATTTATAGATAACCACAATACAGAAGCTTGCAGCCACATGGCTGCCAGTCAATCTCCAAGAAGTTTCTGGGACAGAAATCCCTGCTTATCAGGTTAATCCACCGCCCTGCTGTATGATTGTTTCCCTTGATCCTTAAAAGGGACAATCACCACAACACAGTTGGTTAAAGAAGGAGATAGACAGGTTTTGGTGCAGGAGGATGGAAAGAAAGAAAGGGAAGCAAGGATAGAATAATCACACTTAGATTCTTAATAGAGCGTCATTGACAGAAGAATTGCCTTTTCTCATTCCATTAGTGATGCACTGAAGGGTTTCATGCCAGTTTGGCATTGGTCCACAGAAGTGCGAATGTATAGGTTATGAAGTTAAAAAAAGAAACTCTACCTTTCAAATTGCTAATGTACAGCACCGGGGTCCTAATTTGTGCTTCACCTAGAAGGTGTGAACAAGTCATATTCATGGATCAAGTAGAATTTATTCAGCAAGATTTTTACACGCTCTTAACAAGAAACAGTGAAAGTTTAGAAATCTTCAAGGTTTCTCATTGCTGGAATGTGACCAATGATTTGGATTTGTTGGAGTGACCAATAGTAACATGTTGTAAGGGTCAGTTGATCCAGTAAACTATGTAACCAATGACAAATTGATGTGGTGGTCAGCTGACCAGCTGACTCAGTGTAAATAAGAAGCTCCTGGGATTTGTGGGAACTTGGAATAGTTCAGGGTGAGGCCTGAACTCTTGGAATGCTGATGTTTCTTTATTAAGCCTTTTTTCTTTGATTTATCTGTTGGAGTAGGTTTTGTTTGACTTTATTGACAAGTGTTCCTTCTGCTGGATCAACACTCATCTCTTAAGAGTCTAGAATTTTTTGGTGTTGCCAGCACAAGGTGATCTTTCTTTCCCTTGTCTTTGAGATGGTGCTGAAATGTGCCTGGAAGAGCCATATCTCAGAAGCCATGGGATCACTGTACATGAACCTGCTCCTGGGCCTGGTGTCCCTGGAGAGGGAGCATGTGGTATCTGTGGGCACAGTTGATGCCTTTTGTGCCTGCTGGGCACTGCAGGGGCTGAGGTGTGCTATAGACTCTGACAATCACATTTTGATATGATGTATCTTAAGTTTCCTTTCTAGTGCGGCTGCACTTGGAGTATTGTGTGTAGTTCTGGTCCCCACATTATAAGAAAGATGTGGAGGCATTGGAGAGGGTACAGAGGAGGTTTACCAGGATGTTGCCTGGTATGGAGGGCATGTCCTATGAAGAGAGGTTGAAGGATTTGAGGTTGTTTTCGTTAGAAAGGAGGCGGCTAAGAGGGGATCTTATTGAAGCATATAAGATGATTAGAGGTTTAGATAGGGTGGACAGTGATAGCCTTTTTCCTAGGATGGAGAAAGATAGCACGAGGGGACACAACTTTAAATTAAGGGGTATGAGTTATAGGACGGATATCAGAGGTAGGTTCTTTACTCAAAGAGTGATTAGGAGTGGAATGCCCTGCCTGCAGCTGTTGTAGATGCGCCAAGTTTGGTGGCGTTTAAGAGGTTAATTGATAATTATATGGAAGAGAAGGGAATGGTTAATTTGGAGGGGCATTGCTTTTTATTTTGGTCGGCACAACATCGAAGGCCGAAGGGCCTGTTCTGTGCTGTAATGTTCTATGTTCTACTTTTTTGTTTGGTCTGCTCCCCTTCTTTTTGGGGAGCTGGCCCTTTTACTTTGTCCTAATTTAATTTGAGTTTGTCTATTTGATTTGACCCTGAAAGAGGACAAAAACTATGATCTCTGAGCTTTTATCGCCCAGTCTCTCATCTCATTTTTTTTTTCAGGGATACCAAATTTACTTCTCACACTGTCTATAAGATGCAATTCCTCCTGTGTTATCCTACTGCTCTAACGAGAGCTAGGTAAACTACAGACAAGTATTCTCATCCATTTTCCCCAGGACCTTTCAGGCTTATATTACATTGCATGCAAATAATACATTCCTTCCAACTGCAGAGAGATCATAAATAAAGTCACATTCTCTTGTTAACACATTTTAACTCAAGTCCCACACTAAAGCTATTAAAATTAACAGTTAAGAATACTGCTGGTCATAATTTAAGAGAATAAAAATGCCCATATATTACTGATCAATTGAAGAAAATAGATGGTTTTGTTTAAACATACTTTCATTCTAAATTCAATGTTGCTAACTATTTTTAAAAAATTAGTGTATTTTTTAGTGTTGCAAGTAGACTTATATTAACACTGCAATGAAGTTACTGTAAAAATCCCCTAGTTGCCAAACTCTGGTGCCTGTTCAGGGACAATGGGGACAAAATTTAACATAGCCAATACACCTAACCAGTACATCATTTGAACTGTGGGAGGAAACCAGAGCAATGGAGGAATCTCACACAGTGAGAATGTTGAGACTCCACACAGACAGTGACCCAAACCAGGAATCGAACTTAGGTGTCTTGTGCTGTGAGGTAGCAGTGTTAACTACTGTGCCAGCATGCTGCTCATAGCTATTCTTTCAAAGCAGAAAGCTCTTCAAATTCAGAAATTGTGGCACCATTGAAGTCAAAAATTCATCAAATATATATAACTAGCCTTCTAATCCATAATTACTCTGACTGTTAATTGTCCAGTAAGAAGTCTCACAACACCAGGTTAAAGTCCAACAGGTTTATTTGGTAGCACAAACTTTCGGAGTACTGCCCCTTCATCAGGTGAATTGGAGATGTGTTCACAAACATGACATAAAAAGACACAAACTCAAATTTACAAAATAATTGTTGGAATGTGAGCCTTTACAGGTACAATGGTAATTGTCCAACAGAAATTCAAACTGAACCATTAATTTTAAATCACGGTCACTGAATAAAACACATCAAAGTTACAGATTCTAAAACATTGCCAAAATCTTACAGAATTGACAGTTCATGTTGTTGTACTTGACTCACAAAGCTCCTGAAGCTCTGTTACCTTTGACCTTCCTTTGGACATAGCGGATAGTCTGGGTTTTAGCGTAAATGGTACTTGGAGCACGCTGAACCAAATTTCAGTGTATGCCTGCACATGGGACATTCTAATGGATTGTTGCTCCAAAAGGGGTGGTCTGCAATGCAGGCAATTGTAAAGGTCTTTTCTTGAGTGTCCTTGTATTGTTTGGGCTGACCATCTTGATGTTGTTGCCCTGAGAGTACTCTGCATAGAAGGTCTGTTTAGAGAATCTGTAATGACCCCAAGTGGGATGGGTTTGGAGGGACTCTCCATGTTGTTGAGCTCAGCACAATGAAGGACCTCAGTGTTAGTGATTTTGTAGAATCATAGAATCCTTACAGTGTAGAAGGAGGGCATGCGGCCCATCAAGTCTGCACTCAACCACGATCCCACACAGGCCCTATCCTCATAACACCATGCATTTACCTTAGCCAGGCCCCCTGACACTAAGTGGCAATTTAGTTTGGCCAATCCACCTACACATCTTTGTACTGTTGGAGGGAACCAGAGTACCTAGAGGAAACCCACGCAGATGTGGGGAGAATGTGCAAACTCCACACAAACAGTGATCCAAGCTGGATATCAAATCTGGGTCCCTGGTGCTGCAAGGCAACAGTATTAACCAGCCAGCGAGTTTTTCAGTCTTTTTTATGGAAGTGTTCCAGAGCAATGGCAGACCCAGGATTCTGCTCCATACAGCAGACGGTTAAAGAGAATGGGTGGGATTTTCTGGCCACGCTTCTCTGAAAACTGGAAAATCTTGCCTGAGGGGTAAAAGCTGTGATGGAGAGGGCAAGTGAGGGGGAACAGAATGCCACAGAGACCAGCGGGAAAGCAGGAAGTGAGATAGTGGTGGGGGATGGGATGGTTAAAGGGATCGATAGGAGATTCTGTGGGCAAAAGAGAGACTCCAGGATGGTAGTCTGCCTTCCTGGAGCAGGGGTCCAGGATGTATCAGAGAGGGTAGAGGGAATTTTGAAGGGAGAAGGGTCTAAGGCAGATGTAATAGTTCACGTAGGACAGAAAGATGTAGGAAGAAAGCACAGGGGGGACTTACGTACGCAGTTTACGGAGTTGGGGGCTCAACTGAAAGGTAGGGCCTCCAGGGTGGCATTCTCTGGCCTGCTGCCTGTGCCCGGGACCGATTGGGTAAAAACAAATGAGACACTCCAACTAAATGCATGGATGCGGGATTGGTGTAGGGCAGAAGGCTTCATATTCATTGATCATTGGGAGGTCTTCAGGAGGGAGGGTCACCTATTCAAGAGGGATAGGGAGCAGTTGACTGGGAGGGGAACACATAGTTTAGCTGGGAGGTTAGCTGGAGTGTTTCAGAAGTGTTTAAACTAATAGGGAGGGAGGGTGGGGAGAGAGAGGGAACTGGGAGTGGGAGAGAGAGGGATGATAAGGTAACACCAGAAGGTAGAAAGGAATATCTGAGAGCTGAGGGTCTTCAGTGCATGTGTTTTAATGTGAGGAGTGTGACTGGCAAAACAGATGAACTGAAGGCAATAATGTTCACGAGGAATTTAGAAGTGGTGGCGGTGACCGAGACATGGTTGAAGGAGGGGCAAGACTGGCAATTGAATATTCCAGGGTATAAGTGTTTTAGGCGTGACAGAGTTGGTGTGAGGAGAGGCGGGGGAGTGGCTTTATCAGTTAAGGAGTGGCTTTATCAGTTAAGGACAACATCATAGCAGTGCAGAGGGAGGGAGGTATGGATGATTTAGGAATTGAGTCTCTATGGGTGGAGTTGAGGAATAGGAAGGGAGTGGTTACTCTGTTGGGTGTTTACTACAGACCGCCCAACAGCCCGCGAGCCGTGGAAGAAGGGATATGCAGAGACATTTTAGATAAGTGTAGGAAAAATAGGGTAGTAGTAGTGGGAGATTTCAATTTTCCTGGAGTAGATTGGAGAGGTCCCAGAGCTGTAGGAGTGGACGGGGAGGAATTTGTACAGTGTGTTTTGGAAGGGTCCTTGGAGCAGTATGTGGATGACCCGACTAGAGAGGGGGCTATACTGGATTTGGTTCTGGGGAATGAGCCAAGGCAGGTGGTTGAAGTCGAGGTAGGAGAGCATGTGTCAAATAGTGACCACAACTCTGTCTGCTTTAGGATATTAATGGAAAAGGACGAGACCTGCCCAAAAGGGAAGGTATTTAACTGGGGGAGGGCTAGATACAGCCAGATTAGGGAAGATCTTAAAGATACCGACTGGGATAAGCTTTTCGAGGGCAGGTCGACGAGGTACATGTGGGAGTCTTTCAAGGGAAAACTAAACTCTCTGCAGGAAAGATACGTGAAAGCAAGGAGGAAGGATGGGAAAGGTACGATTAGAGAACCATGGCTTACCAGGGAGATTGAGGACTTGATCAGGAAGAAGCGAGAGGCTTACATTAGATCTAGGCAACTGGGGACTGAGACAGCGCTGGAAGCTTATAGAGAGTGTAGACAGAATCTTAAAAGGGGTATTAGAAAGGCAAAAAGGGGCCACGAGGTGGCTCTGGCAGGTAGGATTAAGGAAAATCCAAAGGCATTTTACACCTATGTAAGGAGCAAAAGGATGGTTAGAGGCAAGATTGGACCTCTTAGGGACATAGGAGGGGATCTATGCTTAGATCCTGAGGGAATGGGGGAGATCCTGAATGAATAATTTGCATCGGTATTCACGCAGGAGACTGGACAGATGTCTGTGCCTGATGTTGACAAAGTTGAGGATCGGTTGAGGGAAATAAGGATTACGAGGAAAGAGGTGTTGGGGCTGTTAGGCAGCTTAAAGACATATAAAGCTCCAGGGCCTGATGGCATTTACACCAGGCTGCTAAGGGAGTTGAGGGAAGACTTGGCTGGGCCTCTGACGCAAATCTTTGTCTCTTCCTTGGACACAGGTGAGGTCCCAGCGGACTGGAGGATAGCAAACGTAGTACCGTTGTTTAAAAAAGGTCAGAGGGATCACCCAGGGAACTATAGGCCGGTGAGCTTGACTTCAGTTATAGGTAAGCTAATGGAGAGGATTCTTAGGGACAGGATGTATGAGCATCTGGAGCGCTGCGATCTGATCAGGGATACGCAGCATGGCTTCGTCAAGGGGAGGTCTTGTCTTACAAATCTAGTGGAATTTTTTGAAGAAGTGACAAAAACAGTTGATGAAGGACAGGCTGTTGATGTCGTCTACATGGATTTCAGTAAGGCGTTTGACAAGGTTCCTCATGGTAGGCTGATAGAGAAGGTGAAGGCGCATGGGATACAGGGACGGGTATGTAGATGGGTCGAGAACTGGCTCGGGAGGAGGAGACAGAGGGTAGTAGTGGAAGGCTCTTTTTCCGGCTGGAAGCCTGTCACTATTGGAGTGCCACAAGGCTCAGTACTAGGTCCTCTTCTATTTGTGGTCTACATAAACGACTTGGAAGTTGGGGTAGGTGGTTAGATCAGCAAATTTGCTGATGACACCAAGATGCTTGGATTGGCGGGTACAGAGGAGCAGTGTCAGGCAATACAACAGGACATAGATAGGTTGGTAGACTGGGCAGATAGGTGGCAAATGGAATTTAATCCGGATAAATGCGAGGTGATGCATTTTGGCCGGAAAAATGTAGAAGAGAATTATAGGATAAAAGGTAAAAATATACGGAGCATAGAGACGCAGAGAGACTTGGGGGTGCAGGTTCACAAGTCTCTGAAGGTGTCCTCACAGGTGGAGAAGGTGATAAAGAAGGCGTATAGTATGTTAACTTTCATAGAAAAGGGTATAGAATACAAGAGTAGGAGTTTGATGTTGCAGTTGTATAGAACTTTGGTTAGGCCTCACTTGGAATACTGCGCCCAGTTCTGGTCTCCGCACTATCGGAAGGATGTGGAGTCCTTGGAGAGAGTGCAGAGGAGGTTTACCAGGATGCTGCCTGGTATGGAAAGACTGTCTTATGAGGAACGATTAGATAGACTGGGGTTGTTTTCCCTTGAAAGACGTCGGCTTAGAGGGGATCTCATAGAGGTGTATAAGATTATAAGGGGTATAGATAGAGTAAATGGAGGTAAACTTTTTCCACCTTCAGAAATGGATAGGACGAGGGGTCATGGCCATAGGGTGAGGGGGGCTAGGTATAAGACGAATATTAGAGGGCAGTTTTTCACACAAAGGGTAGTGGGGGTGTGGAATGCACTGCCGAGTAAGGTGGTGGGAGCAGGCACGCTGGGGCTGTTTAAGGGTCTCTTGGACAGCCACATGAGCGGTATGCAGATAGAGGGATATATTAGGACTGTTTTACTACGGCTTTTTCCACAGGTAATTCGGTCCATAATTTGAGCACGCATTCGGCAGGTGGTGCGGGTACAGCTCTTGGATGTTGATTCATGGGTTGCCTGGTACCTCATGTCGTAAATGAGTGCTTTATGTGGACCATCTGAAGTGCACCATGACAGCTCAGAGACTATCGATGTGGCTGTGCAGACACTTGGAATTGGGCCAGTGTCTGCGGGAGTTTGCGCGTTCTCCCCGTGGTTGGGTGGGTTTTCTCCGGGCACTCCGGTTTCCTCCCACAACCCAAAAATTCGCTCTTAGGCTGATTGGGAAACAAATTGTCCCTACAGTGAGAGTCTTCCATATTAGGAATAACCTAAATCTATAATAGGATAATGGAATTGCTACTATATAGTTATGACGGCGGCGCGGGCTCGTTGGTCCGAAGGGCCTGTTTCCCGTGCTGTGTTGCTCTTAAAAAAAAACAGACCTTTCCATGGTCTACCCTCAGCCAACTATGATTCCTGTGGCAGATGAGATGAGAAAATTCCCCGCAATGGCTAGGATTTGATTTTAGTCTTATGCTTATTCTTGCTGCTTTTTGGAATCAGTCTTCAGCAGAAATAGCTTTCTGGAAAAATGCAGTTCATCGATAGGGGCTTCCCCAGAGAACATAACTCTAAGATAGCAACAATCTCAAGGTTTTGGATAAAAAAATCTCATTCCATTACTTTTATGTCACCACAAAAATGTACTCCTTTACTTTATGTCCTAAAATAATTTTTGTTTTGTGTGATGTCTTCAGTACTATAATTGCAGTGCTGGTGAACTGTGTTGCATTGTTGCACTGTGACACAACTAACTAGCTTCCTAGCCCACACACAGTGCAATAGTTACATGCAGGCCATCCCAAGCAAGGATGGTAGGCTCCTTTTAAATAAGGACATTAGGGAACAGGTTGCAAACATTTGTTAAAGCAGCAGTTCTTAGCTTGCTACTGAGATTTTTAAAAAAGTTCTAGATTTTGTTTAAAACTGTATTCAATTCTCAAAACTACCATGGCTGAACATGAATCTATCTTCTCTGTTGCAAAACCAGTACACTAGCATTGCCGTTGCATTGACAACACCTTGCTATTGATCTCATCTCAGATTCATGTGGTAACTGTTGGATCTCAATCAAGGGGAAAGCATATTAGTGCTGTCTTGTTCCATTATAATGACATCCATCTGCAAGCAACCAAAACCAATTGCCTGTTGCATCATTAACACACTAACATCCTGTCGATAGTTTTATCTCAACACAGAGTTAGAGTAATTAGACAAAACTTAGTATTTAGTTGATGGTAACAGAGCAGGAGACTTTGGGAAGGTAATGGAGATTATGGACTGGATTTTCTAACCTCCTCCCCCAACCCACGGTGTGCTTCACGTTGGCAGAAGGCAGCTCACCAGTAGCTAGAGACAGAATCTTCTCATCCTGATGTTGTCAATGGGAGAAAGATACAAAAGTCTGAGGATGCGTAGTAACTGATTCAAGGACAGCTTCTTTCCTTCTACCATCAGGCTTTTGAATGGAGCTATCTTGCAATAATTTGATCTTTTGCTACACCCTAGCAATGTCTCTAACACAACATTCTGCACTATCTCATTTCCTTCTCTATGAACGGTATGCTTCTTTTGTATAGCGTGCAAGAAACAGTATTTTTCACTGTACGCTAATACATGTGACAATAACAAATCAAAGATTCCCCACTGAACGTACCCCTCGCCATTGAGAAAAACATGTGCTAGGCAGTTGGCAGGATCTTTAAGATCCTGTCGACGTGAATTGATAGAAAATCCTGTCCTATGTTCATTATAGGCGGCCAGCCAACGAATCTTGGCATCTTTATAGCAAATGATTATCTGCTTCGATGCCGATTTGTTAACCTCCATTCCATGCCAGAAGGCCTAGCGATTCAGAATGTCCTTCAGCTTAAAGCTACAAGAATCTCACATGAGTCATGGTGGCACAGTAGCACAGTGGTTAGCACTGCTGTTTCACAGCTCCAGGGATCAGGGTTCAATTCTCAGCTCAAGTCACTGTCTGTATGGAGCTTGCATCTTCTCCTCGTGTCTGCATGGGTTTCTTCCGGTTTCCTCCCACAGTCCAAAGATGTGCGGGTTAGGTTGATTGGCCATGCTAAAATTGTCACTTAGTGTCCTGAAATGCTTAGGTTAGAGGGATTAGTGGGTCTAAAATATGCAGGGATATGGGATAGGGCCTCGGCGGGATTGTGGTCGGTACAGACTCAATGGGCCGAAGAGCCTCTTTCTACACTATAGAGTTCTATGAATCAGAAGTGGTTTAGGAAAACACTTGAGCCTTTGTTCTGTTATCGTACAACTGGGCAATGCCAAAGTAAGATTAATGTTTCCTTCTCTTTCAGCACAGCACATTGTAACTTGAAGAGTACAAAGAGAGCTTTTACACATTCACATTTCCAGCACAGATCCATGCAGAATGTTGAGAAGTATTGTTGTTATGGTTTTGTAATGACATAAAATCACCAAAAAATGATAAAGGATTGTGTAAACATGTTGTGGGTTCATCTCTTGAGACCTGGGGACATTTATACAGAGTCAGAAAACTTGAAGATACATCAGCAACAAAGCTGAGTGTGCTGTGTTCTTCTGAAAGCAAAAGTGAAACTGAAATTGGATCGCATGACACACTTCCTTCTTGTGATGTTGTGCTGCAGTTCCTTAAAGACACATTACAACACAAAGCATTCCATTTCCTTGCATGACTTTCCATCCATTAATTGGACTATAAATTTGCAAAACCTACCCTGATGCTTTTTAACAAGAGAAACAGGGCGAGCCTGATCTGCTATTCAATTTGATCATAGTTAATCACCAAATTCAATATCCTGATCCCACCTTCCCTCTATATTGCTTGATCACTTTAGCCCCAAGATGTATATCAAATTTCTTCTTGAAATCACACAACAATAAGTTGAAAATGTTTTCAGGCAATTGGTTTTATTGGTGAATCATGGGTTTATCATAACACTGTATTTCTTTAATAGCATTGGAAGGTAAAATTGTGGTAAAAGCTTCTAATTGCTTGGATTGTTGTTCAATGCTAGCGGAAAGCATTGGTATTTTTGTCCGAATGTTGCAGAATGGTAGGACCTTAAGGAGTATTCTGGAATAGAAGGATGTTGGAGTTCAGCTGCACAGTTCTCTAAAAGTGGAGTCTCAGGTAGATAGGGCAATGGAGAAGGCCTCTGGCATGCTGGCCTTCATCAGCCAGTGCACTGTGCATAGAGGTTGGATGTCTTGTTGATCGTAACCTAATGGACAAAGACTGCTGACAGGGTAACTTAAGAAATGAATGAACATTTAAAGTGGACACATAGCAATGAGTAAAAGCCCATTCTGATTAAGATTTATTGAAGTGAAGTCTATTATCTCTAGGTCAGATCTTCTGGACCTGTCAGAATGGGACCAGAAATTTGCTCCTGAATTTTTCATCTCATCTGTGACGATTATTTCAGCGGGCAGGATTGTAAAGTGGGCAATGGCCTAAGGGTATTATCGCTAGACTATTAATCCAAAAACTCAACTAATGTCCTGTGGAGCCAGGTTCGAATCCCACCATGGCAGATGGTGAAATTTGAACACAATAAAAATATACCTGAAATTAAGAATCTACTGATGACAGTGAAATGATTGTCGTTGGTTTAAGAAAAACCCATCTGCTTCACTAATGCCCCTGAGGGAAAGAAATCTACTTAAGATGATGAGATGTTAAAATCTTAGGCAGGTCTGGCCTACATGTGACTCTAGAGCCACAACACAAGTTGATTCT
The DNA here is from genome assembly GCA_024679065.1 of Sphyrna mokarran. Classification (NCBI taxonomy): domain Eukaryota; kingdom Metazoa; phylum Chordata; class Chondrichthyes; order Carcharhiniformes; family Carcharhinidae; genus Sphyrna; species Sphyrna mokarran. Next base: position 36,605,218 of record JAGIQG010000024.1, read on the forward strand.
CAATTGCCCTCTGAAATAGCCTAGTAAGTAGCACAGTGGTTAGCACTGTTATCTCACAGCGCTGGGGCCCAGGCTCAATTCCGGCCTCGTGTGTGGGATTTGTATGTTCTTCCCGTAACTGCATGGATTTCCCCCAGTTGCTCAGGTTTCCTCCCACATTCCAAAGATATGCAGGCTGAGTGGATTGGCCATGCTAAATTGACCCTTAATCTCAGAGAGATTAGCAGGATAAATACATGGAGTTGTGGGGCGAGGGGCTGGGTGGGATTGTTGTCAGCGCAGACTTGATGGGCCAAATGGCCTCCTTCTGCACTGTAAGGATTCCATGATTCCAAACCACTCAATCCAAGGGCAACTGGGAATGGGCAATAAATGCTGACTGGACAGCGATGCCAATGTCCCATTAATTAATTGAAAAAAAACATTCTGTGGCTCTCTCTCCCCACAGATGCTGTTCAATCTGTTGAGTATTTCTCACGTTCTGTTTTTATTTCCAATTTCCAGCATCGATAGCACCTGGATCTTCAGCAAGCAGAATGCATTGAATATTTGCTTTTTAATATTTAGCTAAAATTAAAACAATTCATTCATACGCAAGAAGTTAATAGATAGAAGGAGGATGACTAATGCTCATGCTGCTGACACTGTCAGGCTGGCAACCTGCTGTATACTCACAGTCACAGTGGTTGGCTAAGAATTACTAGCACTTCGCCTGGATTCCTATCTTATGAAGAACACAAGATAGCAATCACACCTCAGTGTTCTGAGTCAAACTGAATACATAGAGCTTGGATTCAGAGGTTGGGTGGAAGTTAATGAGATTCACAGATGATATGAAATTGGGGAAGGGGGTAGCTGAGGCTGTAGAAGGAATAGGAAGGTACAAAAGGAATTATTTTCAATCTGTAAATTGGCAGAAGATGTGATGTCATTAAATAAATGTAAACTAATGCACTCAAGTAGAAAGGATGAAGGTTGTGCAAACTTTATGGTGAAAAACTAAAGTTGAAAAAAATTATTTGGAGCTGTTAGTTAGCTTGGCTTTTCATACAGTTATACCTTTAAGATGATAATAAATTAAACTTTAACAATAATAAGCTGTGTCGATAAGTATACATTGAGTATCAATCAGTGCAATATATGGTGACGGCATAGTGATGAAGTGCTTAGTACTACTGCCTCACACTGCTGGGGACCTGGGTTTGATTCCAGCTTGGGTCACCGTGCGGAATCTACACGTTCTCCCCGCATGTGCGTGGGTTTTCTCTGGGTGCTCCGGTTTTCTCCTACAGTCTGAAAGGTGCACTGGTTAGGTACATTGGCTATGCAAAATTTTCCCTTAGTGTACCCGAACAGGCACTGTATTGAGGCTTCATTGCAGTGTTAATGTGAGCTTTCTTGTGATACTCCTAAAAATAAAATTAAAAAAAAGTCAGTTATGTCTTTGTGGTTGTTGCTACCTTTTCCCTCTTCTGGTCAGCTTTATACAATGATAGACGCGTCTGTAAGATTATAATCATGTCATTGTGCAGTCATCCCTTTACCAGTTCTTAACCACAGAAATTAAAGTTGTCACAAAGGTATTGGGTGGGTTCCTGAGCTCAGACTCCTCCTGCGCGGGATTGCCAGTGGGGGCGCAAAATCCAGAGAGAACTGCGCCGGCAAGATTATGATTCCGGATTTTACCTGCCTCATCGCTGGCGACCATAATAGATGTGAATCTGATATGAATACATTTGAATGCATTTAAATATGATTATCTAGCTCCCTCACCACATAATTCATAACGTTGCTGACGTGACATCAGACAGGGAGCCACCAATACTTCTGTGGTGGGATTGTAAAATTTGGGGGAGGGGAATGGGGGAAGTTAATTTTCATTTCTGATTGAGCCACTCTTTAAAGATGATACCCTCATCTTTGTGGAGGCTATTATCGGCTCTAAGATTCCCCGTCCCACCAGAGTCACGGCGTAAGCCATACTCGCTCATTTTATTTTCTTTAAGGAGCCACAAAATCTGGCAAGAAAATTGATCCATGCAACTAAAGGGTTATACACCTGTTTTCTGACCTGAACGTGAAGCTTTGACAAATCCTACAACAATTGCCCCCAATGTTATGATTCTATTTAATTGGACAGTCATTTGATTACCCTTTATTAGATTTAAGAATACAATGATAACAAAGGACAAAGAATAACCCAGCACGGGAAACAGGTCTTTTGGCCCATCGAGCCTGCACTGCCATTTTAACATTCCCATTTCCACCCATGACTTTCGGCTATGTTTATGGAAATCTGCATTGGAACCAAACTGGGGAGACAATTTAGGGATAATTGTCCCTAAGAGCACATCTTTGGGCTGTGGGAGGAAACTGGAGCACCCGAAGTGGAGATGTTGGCGTTGGATAGGGGTGAGTGCAGTAAGAAGTCTCACAACCAGGTTAAAACCCAACAGGTTTATTTGGAATCACAAGCTTTTGGAGTGCCACTGTTATTGTTACTTCTTACTGTCAAGAGTACAAGATAGGGTGGCATGGTGATACAGTGGTTAGCACTGTTGCCTCACAGCACCAGCAACCTGGGTTCAATTCCAGCCATGGGTAACTGTATGGAGTTTGCATATTCTCCCCGTGTGTGCATGGGTATTCCTCCGGGTGGTCCGGTTTCCTCCCACAATCCAGACATGTGCAGGTTAGGTGGCTTGGCCATGCTCAATTGTCCTTTAGTATCCCAACCTGTGTAGGTTAGGAGCATTAGCGGGGTAAATAAGTAAGATTGTGGGCTTAGGACCTGGGTAAAGTGCTCTGTCAGAAAACTGATGTTGATTGTTGATCAAGTGTGAAAACAAGTTTGGATTGTAGCTGTACCAAAGCATATCATAGTATCATACAATGTTACAGTGCAGAAGGAGGCCATTCAGACCATCGAGACTGCACCAGCAACAATCCTACTCAGGCCTGATGCCTGTAACCCCATAAATTTATACTGCCAATCCCCCTGACCCTCAGGGGCAATTTAGGATGGCCAATCTACCCTATCTGCACATCCATAGACTGTGGGAGGAAACTGGAACACCCAGAGGAAATCTACGGAGAATGTGCACACTACACGCATATAGAGACTCAAACTGGGAATTGAACCCAGGTCCTTGGCATTGTGAGGCAGCAGTGCTAACCACTGCGCTACCATGCTATCCTCCTTGTTTTTTTATAATTAACAAATACCTACTCTTGAACCTACGTAAGACTATGGATACCTAAATAAGACCTACCAAAACTATTTCTAATGCCTTACAACATGGGACACTATTGCTACAGGAGTCATGTGAATGCTTATCATTGTTAAATGTATACACAATCTCAGAGACAGAGGAAAAGCTGGTGATATTGTTGTGTTATGAAAGCTCAGAGTCCTTAATAGGTTGTTGGAGCTGGAGAAAGAAGATTGACCAATTGTATTTTGATCTATAATGAATAACTTGAACAACAAACAAGTGGGAATCTGGGGTTGCTTGTCTCTTTTCCTTGGAGATAGCTACACAGCAAGGGTGGAAAACGCTCATGGCTAAATAGGAAGAAACCTCAGAAGATAGATAATTATGAAATATTCATGCCATTTGAGTTTCTGAAATGTTGTAACTTATGATTATTTATTCATCTTCTTATTTAATTTAATTTCATTGCATTAATTATTAAATATATATGGCTAAACTTTCAGACACTACAAACTTGATTAAAACAATCCTATGTAGCAAAAAAAAGTCCAAATCATGTTTTTTTAATTCACTCTTAAGGTGTGGGTGTCGATGTCTAGGACAACATTTATTGTCCTTGAAAAGATGGTGCTTATTGAACCACAGCAGTGCATATGGTGTAGGTACACACACTGTGCTTTAGGGATGGAATTCCCGATTTTTACCCATCGACTGTGGAAGAAACGGCAATATAATGCCAAGGGCAGCACAGTAACACGGTGGTTAACATTGCTGCTTTACACACCCGGGTTTGATTCCGCTCTCTGTGTCGAATGTGCACATTCTCCTCGTGTCTGTGTGGGTTTCCTCCAGGTGCTCTGATTTCTTCCTGCTTTCTGAAAGATGTGCTACTTAGGTGCACAGGCACCAGACTGTGGCGACTAGGGGAATTTCACAGTAACTTCATTGCAGTAAGCTTTACTTGTGACTAATAAATAAAATTTTACTGTACTTAAGTCGGTATAGTGAACTGCTCTGGGGGTGGTGGGGTGGGGGTGGGGGTGGGGGGGGAGGTGCCTTCCAAGCATGGCGATCCCTTGTGTTTGTTGTCCTTGTGCTTCTAGATGGTAGTCATTATGAGTTCGTAAAGTGCTGTCTAGGAGACTTGGTGAGTTTGTGCAGTGCATCTAGGGGATGGTACACACTGTGCGATATTATAACGTTATGGGATCAAATTTGAATGCCTTGATCTGACTTATACTTGAGTGGTAATGTCTACAAGATGGAGTCAGTCATCATACCTCTCTGTAACTGCAGTTACGTAGCTGCCCCACCATTCTGAAAGGTGCCTATCCTGGATGTCCAAAGCATCTGTCTGTTCAGGCAATAAATCTCTTTTAATATAGAAGCCAAGCCCATGTAACATAAAGTTGGAACTAGCCAGAAATATTGTCAGTTCCACTGGCAACAGCCCACCATAATGAAGTCTTGAATTATCTTTGAGGCACCAACAATCAAGGCTGCCCAAGACTTAGCCGGCTGGCAGCTGGTCAGACTGTGTTCATGTGTCAAATCTAGCACACTGCATTATTCTGCCTGTTTGCTGCCCATTATGTGAATATAGATGAGACTGGAGCTTCAAATTCACTGGGATAGGTGGCTAATCAGTGCATCCTCAATGCAGCCTCCCAACCGTCAACACCTATCTTACATTTTCAGCCGGGATTAAAGGAACAAAAGTCTCTTTCTCTGGTAACTGTCAGGATCCCTGATGAAATGAGTGTTAATCCCTTTCACATTGGCCCCAGTTGGTAGAAATGCAGATTGTGCATTTTCTCAGAATGGGCACTAACTTGGCAGTCTGATTCAGAACCTTGCCATAAAGGGTGATGTGAGAATCAAAATGTTCAGGGCCTAATGGCTTCAGGGACTATTTTTTGGAGCAGTGTGAAGATTCTTTAATCAACATTACACTCAAAAAAGATGATTTGTGGCATTATTGAATGTGGGATCATGTTTTGCATAAATTGGCTGCTGACTTTTCCCACAGTACAACTGTATCTGCAAAAATTCTCTATTGGCTGTAAGGAATAATTTAGGTTGTCACAAGGTTCTGAAATCTTTATTTCATTTTAAATACTTATAACCTGGCCAATATATGTGACTCAATCAACATTTTCTGGCAGAGGCAGTGGAGTCAATTCTACCCTGTTTAATCTAAACCTGTGACACGGTGGCACAGTGGTTAATAGTGCAGCTTCATAGCGCCAGAGACCCGGCTTTGATTCCAGTCTTGGAGTGTGCACATTCACCCCGTGTCTGTGCGAGTTTCCTTTGGGTGCTCCCGTTTTCTCCCATAGTGCAAAGATTGGCCGTGGTAACTTGCTCCAAGTTGTGTAGGGAAGGTGAATTAGGGGAAATGGGGATAGGATGGGTTTGTGGGCCTGGCTAAGATGCTAAGTCACTGCAGACTCAATGGATTGAATAGCCTCCTCTATACTGCATGGATTCCATGCAATTGTTAGTCACAAAAGCAGGAGAGATACCTCTGATAGTCCTGGAAAATAATTATCCCTCAGTCAACATCATGAAAGAGCAGGTTATCTGGTCATTATCTCATTGCTGGGAAATTGCTGTAGGTAGAAATATCAGGATTTAGGAATATTGACCCTCTGAGCTTTCTCCTTCATTCAATAAGATGATGGCTCCCTGGTTGTGGTCAACTCTGTTTTGTTGTCCCTCCTCCAATATCCTTAACTGCTTCTCTGTAAAAATCCATCTAACTCTGCCTTGAATAAGTTGCATGACACAGCCTCCATTGCTTCCTGGGAAAGAGAATTCCACATGCTAATGACCATTTGAGAGGAAACAAATTTTCCTACTCTCTGTTCTAAGTGGTAGCCCCCTTATTCTTAAATCATGTTGCCTTGTTCTAGTCTGTCCCTTAAGTGGGTGGCATGGTGGCACATCAGTTGCTATCAGTTAACACTGCTGCCTCACTGTGCCAGGTACCCGGGTGCGATTCTGGTTTGGGTCACTGGCTGTGTGGAGTTCACAAATTCTCCTCATGTCTGTATGAGTTTTCTCTGGGTGCTCCTGTTTTCTCCACAGTCCAAAGATGTGTAGGTTAGGTGAATTGACCATGCTAAATTACCTAGCTAGGATAAATGCATGGGGTTATGGGGATATGGGTGGGATTGTGGTCAGTGCAGACTCGATGAGCCGAATGGCCTCCTTCTGCACAGTAGGGATTCTATGACAATGACTTCTCTCTGCCTGGTATGTATCTTATCAAATCCCTGCAGGGTTTTATTCATTTCAATAAGATCATCTCTCATTCTTCCAAACTCCAATGGGTATAGGCCCAAACTCTTCAATTGTTCTGTGGTTATACCTCGTAGAATTTTACAGTACAAATTGTTATACAGCCCACCCTATCTGCGCCAGCCATCAAACACTTGTCTATTTTAATCACATTTTCTAGTAATGAGTCAGGAACCTTGTGTGTAGTGGTGTTGCAAGTGCTTATCTAAATGCTTCAATGTGAGAGTCACCACCTCCGTCACTATTTCAGGCAGAGTTCCAGGTTCCCACCATCCTCTGGATGAGACAGTTTTTCCTCAAATCCCCTCTAAATCTCCCGTCCCTTACCTTGACTCTAACCCCCCCTCCCATTTAATTACTGACCCTTCTATTGAAGGAAAAGTTCCTTCTTATCTTTGTTCCTCCTAATTTTATGCACCTCAGTCAAGTCCCCACTCTGCAACTCCAGGCCAAACGGCCTTCCTTCATAGCTGAAATGTCCCAGCCCAGGCAACATGCTGGTGAGTCATTACTTACTATCCAGGCTTGATTAGGATGGGAAGCTGTTAAGCGTGATACATCATCCCCAAACAAATTGTCTTATGGTAAGGTTGACATTTGGAAAAGGCTCTATACATTGATAGCAATACCATTGCACAAAGACACACAGCAGATCCCAAGCAGCAGTCTTACAATCCAGGTTTATTTGTCTGTAAGACACTTTCTGAAGTTTCATTCACAGACCTTTGCAATTTAATTTGAATCCATTTGCACTAATGAGGAAGAGTTTATGAAAAAGTTAGTTTCTTTTAAAATTATGTAACAAATGAAACACATCGCTGCATGTGTATTGGATGTAGTTCCTTTAATAAAGCATCCCTTCAAGAGAATCTGGAGGATGCAGTCTTATGTGAATTAAATATTTAAGTTGCTAGCTTGTCACTTTGTGCTATGTGGTTGCTTAATCTAGTTCCCCATTAATTAAAAATCTGTTGATTTTAGGAAATTGCTTGTTGTTTTATCCAAGTGACTAGCGGGACAGTTTCTGATGTTAGATGCCTCTTCAGAATACAGCTGAGCTACACATTGTGAATTGTCATTTGCAATGCCAATTTTCTGATATCCAAATTCATTTAACTGTTGCATGCACCCATGTATCAGTCACTTCCACAGTCTGAATGGTATTTTGAGGATACCAGGTTTTTATTATTTGAACAATGCTAAGCTAGGCGAACAGCAGGTGAAAGCAGGACCTGAAGGGAGGCAGAAGTGCCTGGAAGCATGGGCAAAAGGAAAGCACAGAGGCAGTCAGTAGCGCCAAGTAGAGTTATCCCATTGGCATGGTGGCACAGCGGTTAGCATTGCTGCCTCACAGCATGAGGGTCCTGGATTCAGTTCTGGTCTCAGGTAACTGCGTGTATGGAGTTTACACATTCTCCCTGTATCTACGTGGGTTTCCTCTGGGTGCTCCAGTTTCTTCCCACGTCCAAAGATGGGCAGATGAGATGAATTGGAAATGCTATATCGCCCTTTACAGGCAGGCTTTGACAAAGGGTCACTAGACTCAAAACGTTAGTTCTTTTCCCTCCTTATAGATGTTGCCAGACTGCTTGGATTTTCCAGCATTTTCCCCTTTGATTTCAGATTCCAGAATCTGCAGTAATTTGCATTTAACTAAATGCCTGTAGCATTCAAGACAAGTTAAGTGAGTTGATGGCACAAATCATCGCAAATGAGTGTAATTTGGTGAAAATTACAGAGACATGGTTGCAGGGTGGTCACAGCTGGGAGTATCCAGCGGTGTCAGACTATTCGAGACAGAGGATAAAGTAAGAGAGGTGGTAGAGCTCTGATATTTATGAATGACATTGGGGCGGTAGTGAGAGATGATATAAGTTCTTTGGAGAAAAAGTTTGAATCTATTTAGGTGGAAATTAGAAATAGGAGAAAAAGTTACTGATAAACGTAGTCTATAGGCCACCAAATAGTAACACCACAGTGGGTTAGACAAGAAACAGAAATAGATGCATGATATAGCAAGTATCATGGAGTCTTTAATCTACATGTGTGTCAAAGCTCGCAGACAACACCAAGATGAATGGTAGAGGAAAGTGTGCAGAGGACATTGATCGCCTGCAAAGAGGTATAGATAGTTTAAGTGAATGGGCAAAGGTCTGGTAGATGGAGTACAATGTCGATTGGCCAAACCAGATCAGTCAAGGCAACATTGAGGAGAGGCGTTCATTGAATGTATCTGCAATTGTTTCCTTGAATAATATGTAATAGAACCTATGAGAGAGCAAGCTATCCTAGGTCTGGTCCTGTGTAATAAGGCAGGAACAAAATAATGACCTCATAGTTAGGGATCCTCTTAGAAGGAGTGATCACAGTATGGTTAAATTTAAAATACAGATGAAGGGTGAGAAGATAAAATCCAATACCTGTGCTTAACCAAAGGAGACTACAATGGGATAAAGGAGGAGTTGGCTAAGTTAGACTGGGAGCAAAGATTTTATGGTGGGGCAATTGAGAAACAGTGGAGGATTTTCAAAGCGATTTTTCACACTGCTCAGCATAAGTATATACCAGTGGAAAAGACGGACTGTAGGAAAAGGGATAATCAGCCACGGATATCTAAGAAAATAAAGGAGGGTATCAAATCAAAAAAAAAGCATACAAAGCGTCAAAGATTAGTGGGAAACTAAATAATTGGGAAATCTTTAAACATCAACAGAAAGCTACAAAAAAACTATAACGAAAACTAAGATAGATTATGACAGTAAACTAGCTCAGAATATAAAAATAGATAGCAAAGCTTTCTACAAATATGTAAATTGAAAAGGAATAGCTAAAGCAAACATTGGTCCTTTAGAGGATGAGAAGGAGAATATAATAATGGGAAATGAGGAAATGGCCCAGGCATTGAACAGGTATTTTGTGCCAGTCTTCAGAGTGGAAGAACCAAATAACACAAATGGATGACAAAAAGGCTATGGCAGATGAGGACCTAGAAATAATCATTATCATGAAAGAAGCTGTGTTGGATAAGCTGATGGGACTAAAGGTAGAAATTCTCCTGACCCTGATGGAATGCATCCCACAGAACTAATAGAGATGGGGGAGAAATAGCAAATGCACTCATGATAATTTATTAATATTCACTGGAGTCTGGGGCAGTTCTTGCAGAATAGAAAACAGCAAATGTGACACCACTGTTTAAGAAAAAAAGTAGACAAAAGGCAAGTAACTATAGGCCGCTTAGTTTAATTTCTGTAATGAGGAAAATGCTTCAAACTATCTCAAAAAAGAAATAGCAAAACATCCAGATAGAAATGACTCCATTGGGCAGAAACAGCATGGGTTCATGAAAGACAGGTCATGTGTAACTAATTTACTGGAAGTCTTTGAGGACATCATGAGCATGGTGGACAAGGTGGGATTGGCGGATATGATATACCTGGATTTCCAGAAAGCATTCAACAAGTTGCCACATAAAAGGTTGCTGCATAAGATGAAGGTGTATGGAGTAAAGGGTAATGTATTGGCATTGGTAGAGAATTGGTTAACTAACAGAAAGCAAAGAGTAGGGGTAAATGGGTGTTTTTCTGATTGGCAATCAGTGACTAGTTGTGTGCCTCAGGGATCAGTGTTGGGACTGCAATTGTTTACAATTTACACTAAGTGTAGTGTGTCAAAGTTTGCAGATGACACTAAGATGAATGCTAGAGTAAAGTGTGCAGAGGACGCTGAACATCTGCAAAGAGATATAGATAGTTTAAGTGAATGGGCAAGGGTCTGGCAAATGGGGTACAATGTTGGTAAATGTGAAGTCATTCATTTTGCTAAGATTAACAGCAAAATGGATAATTACTTAAATGGTAAAAAGTTGCAGCATGAGGCTGAGCAAAAGGGGCCTAGGTGTCCTTGTGCATGAATCACAAATATGGTTTGGAGGCACAACAAGAAAGCAAATGAAATTTTGTCTTTCATTGTTAGAGGAATGGAATTTAAAAACAGTGAGGTTATGTTGCAGCTGTATAAGGCACTAGCGAGGCCACACTGGAGTACTATATATATTTTGGTCTCCTTACTTAAGAAAGGATACACTGGCACTGGAAAGATTCACTTGGTTGATACCGGAGTAGAGAGGGTTGGCTTCTGAGGCAAGACTGAGTAGACTGGGCTGTACTCATTGGAATTAAGAAGAATGAGGGGTGGATCTTATAGAAACATGTAAAATTATGAAGGGAACAGATAAGATAAAAGCAGGAAGGTTGTTTCCACTGGCAGGTGAAATCAGATCAGAGGGCATAGCCTCAAAATAAGGGGGGGACTGAGTTGAGGAATTTCTTCACCCAAAGGGTTGTGAATCTATGGAATTTCCTGCCCAGTGAAGCAGTTGAGCTACCTTGTTGAATGTTTTAAGGCAAAGATAGGTAGATTTTTGAACAGTGAAGAAGTTGAGGATTATGGTGAGCAGACGGGTATGTGGAGTTGAGTCCACAAACAGATCAGCTATGATTTTTTTGAATAGAGAAACAGATGCAAGGGGCCAGATGGGCTACTCCTGCTCCCAGATCTTATATTCTTATGTTAGTGAATATTTTTCTCATTCATCTTTGTTTATTCATAACTATATGAGTTGTAGGAAGATTTACTAAACGTAGTAGAAGTTATTGGAATATTGTGTCAGACTCTTATTTATTGACTACAGCTCAGCTTTCAACATATTATTCCTACAAAACTCATCTCCAAACTGCATGACCTGGGGCTCAGCTCCTCTGTGACTGGATCCTACAGTCCCTAATCCACAGACTGCAATCAGTAAGAATTAGGCAAAAATACTTCCTCCATGATTATCCTCAACACCAATGCCCCACAAGGCTGTGTCCTCAGCTCTTTACTATACTCCTTATACACCCCTGACTGTGTGGTCAAATTCCTCTCCAACTCGATTTTCAAGTTTGCTGATGACATCACCATAGTGAATCAGCTCTCAAAGCTGAGATGGAATAGAGGAGAGAGATAGAGAATCTGATAAACTGGTGCAACGACAATAATCTCTCCCTCAATGTCAGTAAAATGAAAGAGATAATCAGTAACTTTAGGATGTGTAGTGGAGAACATGCCCTGTCTACATCAATGGGGATGAAGTTGAAACATGCTTCAGATTTCGAGGTGTCAAGACAACCAACAACCTGTCCTGTTCCCTCTCTGATGCTTTAGCTAAGAAAGCCCACCAAAGCCTCTAACTTTCTCAGGAAGCAAAGGAAATTTGGCATGCCCACTATGACTCTCACCAACTTTTACAAATGCCCCATAGAAAATGTTCTAACCAGCTGAATCAAGCTTTGTTTGTTTTCTGTTGCATCCAAGACCACAAGGAACTAAAAAAGATTGTGAACGTAGAATAGTCCATCACACAGACCAGCCTCCCATTCATTGACTCTCTCTGTACTTCCCACTACCTCAGAAAAGTAACCAGCATAATTAAGGACCCTTCACACCCTGGATGTTTTCTCTTCCACTTTCTTACATTGGGAAAAAGATACAAAAGTCTGAGGTCACGCACCAACTGATTCATGATCAGCTTTTTCCCTGCTGCCATTAGACTTGTAAATAGACCTATCTTATATTATGTCGATCTTTCTCTACACCCTAGCTATAATGTAACACTACATTCTGTGCTTTTTCCTTTCCTTCTCCATGAATGGTACATTTTGTCTATTTAGCGCACAAGAAACAATTCTCTTCACTGTATACTTATGCATGTGACAACAGCAAATCATATCAAAGTAGCAGCATTTATTCATTACAATTTAATTAAGAAGATTGAATTAATCAACACATAATATATGGCAAGGCAGGTGATGTGTTGTAACTGTGAGAATGTGGAGCTTGTGGACACCAGGATGATACAGGGCAAACGTGTCTGTGGCTTGAGGAGATATGGCTCAAAGTCATTGAATTGGAGGCTGAACTGCAGACACTGCAATGCATCAGAGAGGAGAAATGTTACCTGGATACATTTTTCCAAGAAGCAGTCAAGCCCCTTTGAATAGGATTGGTCAGGGGAGAGTGACAGGGGGGTCTAACTGCGAGTGGAGCAAATAAGTGAATCAAGAATGTAGAAATAGTGGTGTCTTAATCTTGTAATTGTCCATTGTTGGATGTTCTTGCAAATTACATGGAAGAAAGCTAGGTGGATAAATGAACTGAGCATGACAGCATGGTACCGGAAGACATTCAAGGAAGAAAGCTGACGATGAGGGGATCTTCCTTTGATGAGTCTGTGGAATTCTTTTTCCAAGAGTGGTAGAGATAGAGTTATAGAGGTTTACAGAATGGAAACAGATCTTTTTGCCCATTTTGTCCATGTCGCCCTTTTGTTTTAAACCCCTAAGTTAATCCCAATTGCTGCATTTGGTGCATTTCCCTCTATACCCATCGTACCCATGTAATTATCTAAATGCTTATTAAAAGACTACACTGTACCCGCCTCTACTACTACTAGGTAGTTCATTAATATTTTTAAGTTGGGGATAGATAGATTTGTGCTGAATAAGGGGGTCAAAGATTATTGGGAGTAAGTGTAAATATGGAGTTGAGGTGGCAATCAGATCAGTCATGATCTTATTAAATGCAGAGCAAAATTACAATTGAATGACCTTCTCCTAGTCTAATTCATAGAATTGCTACTGTGCAGAAGGAAGCCATTCAGTCATGAAGTCTTCACTGACCACAATCCCACCTAGGCCTTATTCCACAACACCACATATTTACACTGTTAATTCCTCTAACCTACGCATCACACAACATAAGTAGCGATTTAGCATGGCTAATCCATCTGATCCTCACATCTTTGGAATGTGGGAGGAAACTGGAGCACGCAGGGAAAATCCATGCAGACATGGGGAGAAGCACAAACTCCACGCAGACATTCACCCAAGCTGTGAATCGAACCCAGGTTCCTGGAACTGTGAGGCAGCAATGCTAACCACTGTGCCACCTTATCATCCCGTTCCTATACTTGTGCATTGTTAGGTGTCATGCAGGTGACTGTTAGGTAAATATACCTCAATCCTTAACTCAGAACAACAGCTTTTATTCCAATAATTTTCCCATTGCTCTTACCATCAGCTGTTCAGCAAATTGTGCGAATTCCTATATCCATTGTGGATTAACATTTCCTAGGAAATTCTTGCATATATAGGACATTTACAATGAGAGAGAAATAGAGGCTTTAATCACAAGAATGTCAATGAAATTTGGAATAGCTATAATATAGCTACAATGTTAACACTCTAACCCACTGGCCCGACTCACCTCCCAAAGTTAAATATACTCTCCCCACAGACTTGTTCCAATTCCTCACGGATGGCTGAGAAACAAATTCTCTAACACCTAAGGGAACATTAGGAATGGGCATATGGTCTCGAGCTTGCTCTGTTATTATGTTAGATCACAGTTGATCTGTGCTTCAAACCCATATACACACTTCTGCTCCATGCCCTTTTGTGTCCTTACCAAATGAAGGTGTATTCGTCCCATGGATACACCTTTCTCTACAATATCTTCAGTCCGATAACTCTTTCACCAAGGTGGCAGCATATTGGTATTGTCACTGTATGCTTCGTCCAGAAACCCAGGATAGTGCTCTGGCGATCTGGGTATAAATCCCATCAAGGCAGATGGTGGAATTTGAATTCAATAAAAATCTGCGATTGAAAGTCTATAAAACTACTGATCTAAAAGTTGGTCGCTTTTGGGAAGAAAATCTACCATTACTTACACTTGACTTCAGACCCGTACCCACGTGGTTGGCTGATCAAGCCATTTTGTTCAAGGCCAATGAGGAATGGGCGGTAAGTGTTGGTCTAGCCAGCAAAACCCAAATAAAAAAAAATCTACATTCCTCCAATTCTTGCCTCTTGTGTATCAGGAACTTTCTTTGCTTCATCTTTGGTGATCATACCTTCAACTGTCATGACTCAGCTTTGGAATTCTCCTGAAACCACAATGTTTCACCAACTCTCTGTCTTTCTTTAATACAGCCCTTAAAATTTACCTCTTTAACATTGTTAAATGTTCCAAATGGCATCATCAGATAAAACTGATAACATGTTCCCTCCCCCAGAGCAATGGCATTAGAAATGGGTGAGAGAAATAAGATGGTTAAAGGTGCTATATAAATGCAAGTTGACGTTACTGTGCCCCGGAGAAAATGTTTCTTTCCCGCAGCCTGAGACTGATGTATCCTGTGGTATTGTTTCTCCTTCAGTAGTAATGAGCTTGCTGCATTTCAGCAGGTTTGTGATTGATCTGACCTTCCAGGTAGCAGATGCCTCTGGCACTAAGTCTCGATGGAAAGAAAGAAGGCAGAACAACTATAAACAGCTGTTGGCAGTCCTTCCTTCTGCTGAAACATGCTATCAGGACTGCAGGAGGTCAAGATTCAGTGTCTGCTAGTTGTGTTGTGGCACTGTGATAGATCTTCTTCCTGCCAGTTACTTTGCAGTCAAACTGACGGTACATAATTTTTGTTGGGGGCTGTGTGGAGATGGGCTAATATTTCTAGAAATGTCCTCTAGGGTGGAAAAGGTCATTCAGTGGGCAGCATGGTGGCACGGTGGGTAACACTCTGTCTCACAGTGACAGGGACCCGGGTTCGATCCCAGATTCGGGTCACTGTCTGTGTGGAGTTTGCACGTTCTCCCTGTGCTTCTCTCTTTCTCTCTACCTTATTAAACATTTTTTACAGCAAAAATATATAGATTTTTGAATAGTAAAGGAATTAAGGGTTATGCTGAGCAGGTGGGCAAATGGAGCTGAGTCCACAAAAAGACCAGCCATGTTCTTATTGAATGACGGAGCAGGCTCAAGTGGCAGGTTGACCTTCTCCTGCCCCTAGTTCTTATATGTCTGCATGGATCTCCTCTGGATGCTCTGGTTTCCTCCCACGGTCCAAAAGACATGTTGGTTAGTTGCATTGGCTGTGCTAAATTCTCCCTCAGTGTACCCAAACAGGCATCAGAGTGTGGCGAGTAGGGGATTTTCACAGTGACTTCACTGCAGTGTTAATGTAAGCCTACTTATGATTACTAATAAATAAACTTAAAACCTTAAACTGAAGAGAAAGGCAACGCGGGAGAGGTGCCTAGATATCATCCATTTCACACAGTTATTATCTCCAAAGAAAGTATATCCAATCATGTACCTTCACCAAACCAGGAAAAAGAAACAAAATGGAAGGATGAGAGAAAAGAATAAGAGTAAAAAAGGAATACTTTGCCTAAATAACTAAAATAATCCAAGCACTACAATCATTATAGTGTGGTGAGCTAAAATAGACTGTCACCCTGAGTGAAGGATTAAAGAGGGCAAGCAGGAGGAGAATATATCACTTGCCAGCCAAAGTTTCTGATCTTTAGTTTTAATAATTTCATCATTGACTTTTGTATTTTACCTGAATTCAAAAGATTGCACTGGAATGTGAATATTATAGATGCAAAATTGAACAGCTGTCAAAAGACAGGCACGGGGCTAGCAGTGTGTGATGATCCTGCTCCTGTTCAGTGTGATGCACCATGATTCTAAAGTACAGCTAGAGTTAGCAACCAGTCAAATGGTTGCATTCACCTCAGCGGAGGTGGGGAAAGAGTGGCAGAAAGTTGTGAGAGGTTTGAATCAGTTAATGCCACCCGCACTGTTCAAGTATGAGGTATTTTTTATTTCAAAAATTCATTGAGTCAGACAACACAAACTATAGAATATAACAAGAGAATCTGTAAGAAAGAGGCCACTGTCTATGGAACCTGAACTGACTGTCCGCTTGTGGAAGGACCATGTTGACTGGGTCTGATGCACTGCCTCTTTCCCCTCACAGACCAAGAGTCACTGGAAAGCTACAGCATTTTCTGTTTTGACTTCAGATTCCAGTATCTGCAGTGATTTGCTTTTACCCACCCCCCTATTCTCATAACTTGTATACGTCACTCTGTTGTGGAAAAATGACTAAATCATAGCATAACATGGGAAGGGAGATTGATTTTCATCCTGGACACAGGCAGTAGGAGTTGGAGAATGTATTGGTTCAGCAGCCACTTTGGGAGGGGTGGGTGTTAACTGGACTCAGACCCACAATCTCTTGAAAGAATTTGGAGCCACCCACAGAGGCTGCTGTTTAAAAAGCCCTGGGTTCTTGTTCGATGGTAACAGTAAAATAAAAAATAACCCTCTAACCCTCACCCTTCAATCCGCACACACTCTCCATGTCCCACACATAACAACTCATTCCACTTCATGCCTCTCTACCCATTCCTATGGCACCACTTAACCATACCAAGTTATGCCTCTTTACCCATCTGCTATCACCTCCATGCCAAGCTATGGCACTAATTCACCCAGTGTATAGAACAAATAGCCCTATATTCATAAATATGGAAAGGCTTTTAAAAAACAGTCATTCATTCATAACTTTCTAATCTCTTAAATTGAAATTACTTTTACTACTCTCAGCCAAGCCTCATTATGCATTTTTCATGACAGCGCAGACATCCTCTAATCTTTTGAAACAGCTGCACCCAATTCATCCTCAAATGCTCTGTCTCACCAAAAGGATAACCATCCTCAGACTCTGGTCAACATGCCACTCATCAATCAGCTTCACTCATTGACCAAAAATCTCTCAAGTTGGTCTCATATCAAAAATGCTGCCCTTGACCCTCAACACTCATTCAGTTGGAAGATGGAAGAGAACATTTAGCCATGTGTACAGGGGCTTTTACCTGTCTCCAAACAGCCAGCCTCTGACTCTTTGCTGTCACCCAAAGGTGGTAAGAACATCAAACTGCTTCAAGATAAAGACATAATTGTTGATGCCAGGAAAGTAGGCATTCAACAACACGATAGTTTGGTCATAGGCACATACCAATTATACAATAATGGAGTGAAATCCTTTGAGATTCCTCCAACTCTCCTTGTTTACAGACAGGGCCCACAGAACTCCATGCATGCAATTTACAAGCCCCTGCACCTCTGGAACCATGCATCTTTTTGCCTGTATTTCTCTGTTGAGTGAGGAATCGATGATCTCTCCTTTCTTAATGTGCAGGGACTTGCCAATCTCTCAAATGCAGCGATGAATGGCAAAGTGGAATTTTGTTCTAATGTCACCTGCTGCCACCTGTTTGTGTGGAAGTTGAGAGCAATAGTGACTTATCTGTCGCCAGAACTGTCCTCATCCCGCTGTGAGTTTATATGTCTCATGGAAGGACATGGCACACAGTTCCATGACCACTTCTTTGGTGAATCTCACCACCTGAGGCATTGCTTCTGGCTGTAATGGAGGTCAGAGAAGTGGACCCTGAAGACCCCATTGGTGGATAGGCCTCTCTGTGGAGGACTTCCCATCTCCGCCAACAACTGCTCCCTCTGTGCGGATCTACCCTTCCCTGCATCCTCAGGAATTTGGAGATGAGTCTTGTAGGATTAACGATGTTTAGGGCTGAGCTGTAGTTGATAAATAGGAGTCTGACATAGGTGTCTTTGCTACCTAGGTGTTCTAGGGTTGAGTGCAGGACCAGGAAGATGGTGTCTGCAATTGACTTGTTGTGCACACCAGCTGGCGGAGATATTCGCAGACATCTTCAACCTTGCTTTACAATGATCTGAAGTCCCTACATGCTTCAAGAAGATGACTATCATCCCAGTACCAAATAAAAGCCAGGCAGCGTGCCTTAATGTCTATCATCTACTGGTTCTGACATCCATCATTATGAAGTGCTTCAAAAGTTAGTCATGGCATGAATCAACTCTGGCCTCCCAGATTGCCTGGATCCACTACAGATCCACTGCAAACATAGTATGCATAGGATTTGAGTGCTCGTCTGGAATAGCATGGGGACACTATGGGTCAATTTAACATGGCCAATCCATCTAACCTCCACATCTTTGGAATGTGGGAGCAAACTGGAGCATCCTGAGAGAATCCTGCTTAAATGTCTTCATTACAAAATAAAGCACTGAATTAAATCATCAATTCACTCATCTCCCTCATTAATTTCTATCAATTACGTTTTTTACCTTGATGATCTTTTCCCTACCCATTGGCACTTGATGCAGTGAATCTGTCCCCTGCCAGGCAACCAGCTGTTTAAACGGGGGAATGTGCAAACTCTACACAGACAGTCACCCAAGGCCAGAATTTGACCTGAATCCCTGGCACTGTGAGGCAGCAATGTTAACAAATGTGCCACTGTGCTACCCATAAGATTAGTGTTCTATGCACAAAACTCTGTGCATCATAGCATCAAGCTGAGTATAACACTAATGCTAGAGCTCATTCTTTTGAACTAATTAATGAGTTCAATCCAAACACCAGGTTCCTTCCCTGTTGATCTGAGATGAAAACTGACTAAATATTTGCTTTTAGTTTATTGAAAGTTTGATTAATCCTTGGGATTGCTGTAGAATGATTGAAAATGTAAAGTACGCCAGATACCTGCATTATTTCTCATTTCCCTACTTTAGACGATTGCATATCACAGGGAGATGGGATTCGTATAGCTGGATAACCTCCATTAACATAGCTCCCTAGCCAGGGTCATTTGAATGGTGCCAAAAATGCTTCAGTAATTAGTCACCACAAGACGATCTCATCTCCGGTCTAGCTGAAAACTGACACAATCCACCTCACTGAGGGAGACTGGGGTCAACTAATAACTGACTCTCACTTTCATTCTTCCAGCCTCCTTTCTGGAAGGCAGGGTTTTGACTTCTTGAGCTGCAGGATATGATGCAGCTTTAAATTGAGGTGTTTGCCGTATCAGCGCCTCTGTGTTCACACTCAATACTTTGTTATTTTGTGGCAAATTGCTTTCTGTTGCTTTGTGCTCCTATCTTCCTGTTTACAATGGCCTTCTTGCTTTAAGTATGAATGTGCAAGGTGAGCACATTTCATTTCAATCTCAGAGCAGAGAATTCCCATCTTCTCCCTGGAACTGCTCATCTCCAGATGCTGATTGTTTTAATGCATCCTTTGTGAAGACATTGATTGAGAGAGGCAGCTCACTGACTTTCAGTGTGATGTTTGTATTATTTAATTGCAATGTTTGTTAATGAGCCTTCCCTTCCGTCAATCCAGAGTCACAAGCTATTTGAGGATTTGTGCCTGTGCTGTGCTGATCTATCACAAAGTGTTGTAAAAAGTGTCAGAAGCAAAATACTGCAATCGCACATTGACACTTTGAATAGCGTGGAAGGTGGATGTCTGTTCAGTGCTTTTTATACAGTTATAAACCACTTTCAAAAAGTTTATTTCAAAATATCTTTAGAAAACATAAGTCTTAAAATTGCAGATGGCTATATCAATGGATGAACAGTTAATGTTGTGTATCATCTTTAGCCTGCACACATATAATTCATGCCTTTCATTTTAGCTTATCCAGTTTCAATGGATTAATGTCTTCATTATAGAACAAAGCACTGTATTAAATCAACTATTCGCTCATCTCGCTTACTAATTTCTATTATTTTTTTTAACCTTAATTATCTTTTCCTATCCATTGGCACTTGATGTAAGAACCTGTCCCCTGCCAGGCAACCAGCTGGTTAAGTGGGGAGATGATAGCCTAATGGTATTATCGCCAGACTATTAACCTGGAAACTCAACTAATGTCTGGGGACCCAGGTTCAAATCTCCCCATGGCAGGCGGGGGGATTTGAATTCAGTACAGGAAATGTCTGAGAATCTACTGATGATCATGAAGCCATTGTCGATTGTCGAGAAAGCCCATCTGCTCCTTTAAAGAAGGAAATCTGCCATCCATACCTGTCTGACCTACATATGACTCCAGATGTAGTTGACTCTCAACTTCCCTGTGGCAACTAGGGATGGGCAATAAATGCTGGCCAGCCAGTGACTGCCCATGTCCTATGCATGAATAAGTAAAATTCAGATCAGAATACGAGACAATGATTTATTTACAAAATAAATCATTCAGTGTGGGAGCCGGTGTGAAAATCAGCCTTTTTCCCCATTGGCCCCAGTGGAGGGTTCTTGTGTTGTATTGTGCACTTCCTGCCTCATGAATTATGTAAGAATGGGAAACGCTCCATCTTGCTGGCGGGTAGCCTCTGATTTGTCTGCCGCATGAGGACATTACCACTTTCTCATTCTGGCTGCCATATTTAAACTGCAGCTGTGTGGACACTTTTCATTGCTTCCAGATTGTTCCAGCGAAAGCATGGCTTGGAAAGGCAAGTAGAGTGCAGCTCCCAGTTTCAGTGGTGAGTTCCTGCAGTTCCTTCTGAACACAATGGAAGCTTGCTCTGATGTCCTTAACACTCTGGAAAAGGAGGTCCAGTGATAGGCTGCATGGTAGCACAGTGGTTAACATTGCTGCTTCACAATGCTGGGGTCCCAGGTTCAATTCTGAACTCAGGTCACTATCTGTGTAGAGTTTGCATGTTCTCCCCATGCCTGTGTGGGTTTCCTTCGGTGCTCCGGTTTCCTCTCACATTACCAAGTGTGCAGGTTAGGTTGATTAGCCATGCTAAGTTGTCCATTAGTGTCCCAAGATGTCTAGATTAGGAGCATTAGTATGTAAATACATGAGATTACAGCAAAGTGTCTGAGTCAATCGTTTGTCAAAGAGTTGGTGCAGGCTTGATGGGCTGAATGGCCTCCTCCTGCACTGTAGGATTCTATATTAGATACTGTGCTTCTATGAATCTCAGGTTTGTAAGGTGGTCATCAGCACCAAAACTGCAGAGAAGATGTTGTCCATTCAGTGCAGAAAGAATGAATGATCTCATCCATGCTGCCAGGGTAAGTCAACCATCTCTTCATTCTAAACTCACAAACTCATCACACATTCACTGGCACCTCACTCACGGCCAACTTAAGGGACATCACCAATCACTCTCCCACACACACCCTCACATCTTCATCTGACCTCATTGCCTGTGTAAGTCACCCAACTACGACTCCACTTAGCACCATGGCTCCATTCAACATACACAGACAATCTTCTTTTTAATTTGATTTGATTTTGGTTTGATTTATTATTGTCACATGTATTAATATACTGCGAAAAGTATTGTTTCTTTTGCGCTATGCAGATAAAGTCTCATTCAAATGTCTGATTGCAGCAAGGAAGAAGTTGTTCTTGTATCGGTTGGTATATGTTTTCAGACGTTTGTATATTTTCCCTGACAGAAGGAGGTGGAAGAGAGTATGAGTAGAATGTGTGAGATCCCTGATTATGCTGCCTGTAATTTGCCGAGGTAACGGGAAGTGTAGACAGGGTGAATGAATGGGAGCTTGGTTTGCTGGTTTCTCATTTGCCCTGGTTCACATTGTCACCATTCATTTTATGCAGGACAAGATCATGCACAAAGACAGAGTGCTCAGACCTGGGGATGGAGTGTCCCCTCATTCACCTGCACTATATATCTAACCGGAGAGAACACAGACTGTTTCTGCAGCAAACGCCATGTCAGAATCCAGCACTATATATATATATATATATATTTATCACTCTGACAAAGCTACTCTGAGTGCACTGTCCAATGTGGCTGCCATGAACTAATATTCTTCACTTTGTTTCTGAGACAAATCTGCCAGGAGGCCAATGCTCTCAGGCAACCTGACCCTGACTCTGGTGCTGAGAGCCCCTCAGATGAGAACTCTAATGGCAGCACCTTTAAATGCTCATTTTAAGTGAGCTTTTCCAAATTCATGGCTGCTTTCCTTATCCACCACTTTCCTGGCATGTGTTTGTGTAGTAGAGATACCAGCGTTGGACTGGGGTAAACACAGTAAGAAGTCTGACAATGCCATGTTTAAATCCAACAGATTTATTTGATAGTAAACTCACAAGCTTTTGACCCTCTGGTCTTCATCAGGTGAATGATTTAAACCTGATGTTGTCAGACTTCTTAATGTGTTTGTGTACCTCAGTCTGCCCTGCCTTCCTCAGTGCGGTAACTATGAACTGGATTTGACTTATACAGTTACTCAAGTTGTTTGGGAAAAGGGGAGTCCTAGTGATTTCAGAGAATATGTGTTTTTTGGGAATTAAGGTTAATTTCAGATAAAAATTATCTGAATTTTTATCAGCAATTTAGTTATTAACACGCTTTGGTGTACATTAACCTTGCTTGTGTGTTTTTTTGCTTTTACTTTAATAAATACTTTATATTAATTGTTTATACAATGGCTAAATTGGTTCCTCACTGGTTGTACACAATTCCTTGTATTATTGCAAACAAATGCAGGGATATGGGCTGAATAAAGGCACAAGCCTTTTTTTTAGTTAGGGCATCATGATCGGCACAAGCTTAGAGGGCCAAAGGGCCTGTCCTTGTGCTGTACTTTTCTTTGTTCTTTGTTGGAAACACTCTCACAGTTAACATTAGCAGGGATCTTAACATCAGTGAAAGCTTTTGCCATTGCATTTCACTTCATGGATCACTGGTAGTTATGGTATAAGACAATGGAAACATATCCATAAGTGCTGAGTTTTAAAACTTGACCACAGTCAATGGTATTAAACACATTAGAATTGTGCCTTCCCACTGAACATCAAGTAAGTTAAATAAAGTTTATTTATTAGTTACAAGTAAGCTTACATTAACACTGCAATGACGTTACTGTGAAAATCCCCTCGTCACCACACTCCGGCACCTCTTCGGGTACACTGAGGGGAAATTTAACAAGACCAATGCACCTAACCAGTATGTCTTTCGGACTGTGGGAAGAAGTTGGAGTATCCAGATGAAACCCATGCAGACACAGGGAGAATGTGCAGATTCCACACTGACAGTGATCCAAGTTGGGATTCAAAGCCAGGTCCCTGGAACTGTGAGACAACAGTGCTAACCTCTATGCCACCATTGCCACCTCATCAAACACACTAGCCAACAGAACTGTCCAAATTTTCAAGTCTGGCCTCAAGAAACAGTCAGAAGAAACTTTAGAAATCAAAATGTCAAGATTCCTCCAAAATCTGTGGAATCCGTGTACCACTTCAAAATCCGTGTGTTTCACGCCGGCAGGAGGCGATGGATTGTTTGCTAATGGCTGGTGGATTGTCTGTTCCTGCCACTGACAATATGAAGTCCATTGACCCCATGTGGGCGGGAAACCCACAGGTGGGGTAAGCAACCTGAGGAACTGCAGAATGTTGATGGCGTGAATGGCTGGAGAATTCAAGCCAGCATCTTAATCTTTTATAATTTCTGCTTCTTTATTTGGGAAGAGTGTGGGGCTGATTTTCCCAGACCACTGCACTGCTCTAACAGAGCAAGGGGCCAGGAGACATGAGCAGACACTGTTTTGCAGCCTTCCCCTTGCGCATCTCCACGGGTCTTCCAGCCCAAGATTTTCAGCTCTGTGTCGGAAATGTGCATGGAGCTGATTTCAATGTGATAATACTAATTTATATTTTATCAGCAGGCCCGGGATTGAGGTGTTTGGGCCTGCTATCGACTCCTTCACCCACATAGTTCACTCCAACGGAGTGTACAACTGCTCCCCATTAATGGGGAACAAGCAACTAACCCGCTGGAGGGAGGAGAGGCCATTAATGTCCCGGCAGGACATCAGGGTTAAGGGCCAAACATCCTAGCACCCTAGCAATGTCCAAAAGGCAGCTCAGCACTGCCTTCTGGGCATTGTGCAGTACCAAGGGTGTGGGACTGGGGTGTGAGGGGCATGGCCTATTGCAGTCAGTGTCTGTTGGGAGGGGCGATCGGTGGGGGTGGGGCATCCCGCTGCCATTTTGCACTTGAGATTGGTGGCAGAGGGAGGGATGATGGCGATTGGGCATAGCCACTTGGGTCAGGGCTGCCAGGCAGGGGATTGTCAGGACTGCTAGTGGTGGTAGGGGAAGCAGATCAGCAAGATTGGGGCCTACCAGGGAGTGGGGACATAGGGGTTAGTCTGGGGATGTCCGGCAGGCCAGATATAGGGGAGGTCAAAAGTCTTGTGATAGGAGTTTGTGGAGCTGACCATTGATCGGGCTGGCCAGTAACTGGGAGACCAACAGATTAGCGCACACGCAGTAGCCTACTCAGCCTTATGCTGCTAGCATCTACAGCGGGATCTTCAGAGGGATGGATATCACTAGAGAGAATACCACTAGAGTAAGCCGCAATTCTCAGAGGGTTGGAGATTCATTCTGAAAATTATGCCAGGAAAAGTCAGCAGGAGTCATTCTAGTTTTCAAGCGAATTGGGAACTTGGAATTTATTCCGGGAAAATCTCAGCCTATGTTTTTCAAAGTTAGGACACAAGATAGTTACTGAATTCATTAGTAGAAATAGCGAAACATGGATATATCTTCACAGGGCAATAGGATTTCCCCAAAGTGCCAACCTTTCGTTACGCAAGGTTTATTTTTCATGATATTTTAATGTCCATTTTTTAAACCCCAGAAACATCACTGCACGTAGTTTCGCTGACTTTCTTAGTCATTACTTACCCCAGCCAGATCAAGATGCTGCAATTAGAAAAAGATTGTCATTAATAATTGGAACAAGACCATAATTACAGTGAGACAATCTGCCCAGAAGCCTTATACAAATAACATGAGGAATGGGAATTCCACATGAAAAAGAAATGACGAGCTGAACATGGCTTAGAGAAACAAGATTCATTACTTAATTAGATCAAGGTATCCATCACAAAAGTAATGTTTACCTTTTTTTACAAAGAAATTTATACACATTTCATCATGTCCCCAGCACATTTAGAAAAGAATTTATGAAGTTATGAAATGTAGGTATATATAATATGCATGTATGTGTGTGTTATATATATATATATATATACATATATATATATATATAAAATTATAGCTCTTAAAGAAGAGCAGCATGATGTTATAGTGATTATCACCGCTGCCTCACAGCACCAGGGACCTGGTTCGATTCCTGTCTTGGGTCATTGTTGGTGTGGAATTTGTACATTCTCCCTGGGTCTATGCTTGTCTTTTCTGGGTGCTCCAGTTTCCTCCTACAGTCTTGAAGACGTACTGTTTAAGTGCATCTGCCATGCTAAATTTTCCCTCAGTGTACCTGAATATGTGCAAGACTGTGGCGACTAAAGGATTTTCATACTTGCAGTGTCAATGTAAAACTACTTGTGGCACTAATAATAAATTTATCTCTAGTGCAGGGGCCTATCTTATAACTCCATGCTTATTGTTTGCAGTGTGATTGCTATATTGGCTTCTTGTACCTGCCTGGTCCAAATCTGATATTTGCACATCAGTTATTTGGATTGTGTGACATCAATAACAGCCTTCCTGTGTGTGCTCAGAGTATATTCCCACACGAGACTCTTTCCCAATAGAATACCACACAGAGCATGCAGGAAATGGCTGACAATGCACCACACCCTAGAAATTTAGTAATAGGTTAAGCATTAGGATATGAGGTTCTCATCAGCCAATGTTCCTTAGATCAATTTGCAGGCTGTGGAATTGCTATTGAGAGGCTGTGAGGAGAGGCAGAGTTCATTGCAACCCTTAAGCAGTTATAGGAGACTGTGTTATACACACATTAGTCATTTTCTTTCATGGCTGTTGATTGACAGGTGTTGCCCAGGTAAAGAAAGATATTTTGCTTCCTGTGACCAGCTTATGGGTTTGTCCAATTCTCTTCATGTGTAGGGGAACAAATGCAAGACTCCTTGAGGTGGATATATACCAACTAAATCTATAATTTTATACTGGGGATGCTGATCAAGGTTTAATGCTGAGACAATCACCTTAGCGGAATCATCATCTCCTGACCCACTCTCGTAACATCCAGATGACACTGATATATTTATCTGGGTACGGAACAAGGAATTACGTGCAAAATCTATGGAGAATAGTTCCTGGCTGAGAAGAGAACTCTTCCAGCCATAATCTAATCATGTCTAAACTATGGACTGGAATCAACTTGCTGTGGCCATATTTGGGTAACTGTTCAGTGGATAAGAAGTTGCGTGATGAACTAGCTAGTCGTCTTTGTATTTAAGAATCTAATTTTCTCCAGACTGGTCAGAACAGAAGAAGAAACATAGAAATGAAGGTTCCTGCACAAGAACTCTTGTGTGTTCAAGTACAGACTCTTGCTTGCATGTGCATGTCAAAATCAGAGAATTTGTGTTATTTTCATTTAGATTTGGTGTTAATTACAATAAATACATTCTATTTGCTTTTATAAATTTACTAACAGCCCTGTCTTTGTTAAGTCTTTTACATTTAAAGCACTTGAATGGTTAAACACATGCTAAATTGACAAGTGTATTCTTGTTAAATAGACTATTGTGGCCAAATGAGAAGTGGGGACAGAGAAGTCATTATCCCTCTCCTCACCTTCTGATAACACCAAATAATCAGACGGATAAATCTTTGTTAGGGCATATAGCTCCCCTGCTTGTCTTTACAACAGTGGAATGCAATCCTTTCCATCCATCAGAGAGGACTTTGTTGTAATATCTCAACAGAAAGATAGAATTATTGGCAGTGGAGTATTTTTTTTCAGTACAGCACTGGAGTACAACACTTCGTGCTCCCAGCACTGGAGTGGGACTTTTTTAAGCCTGAGGCAAGACTGCTGTATGCAGATGATGCCCAACAAATCATTTGAGCTCTTGGTCAGATCATTACCTTGTAATAACCATTATCCTCCACTTAGTCACTTATCCCAGTAAGGTGACTTTTTCATGAGTGATACCACTTATTAATTTCACTGACCAAATATTTATTGAACTCTTCAACAACAATTTTTAAAGAGAAAAAAAAAACTGATTCAAAATGGCTGCCTCAAGTCCCCTGATATTCAGTGCTGCCAGTAAGCAATTTCTGGGTGGTTCCGCTGTAGACTTACAATTCAAACTCTGTAAACTGAACTGAGAGAGAGCAAACTTCTTTAAAAGGGAAGATCACATTCTGAGTAATCCAGAGATCCATCAAAACCATCTAAGGAAATTCATTAAAAATGCAATGCACTGAATATTGAAACAATGTCTGCTACAAACATACAATCAAATCTATTGGAAACACACAATTGGTGAAGTATCAGAAGAAAAAGTTCCAGACACTAGAGAGAGATTGCATGGGATATATCTAGTGTCCAAAGATCTTTCAGTAGAGAAAACTTAGAGGTAAGACTTTTAGCAGTGTGGAAAATTAGAAGGATCTTGGGGTCTGGGTTCATAGGACTCTCAAATCAGCTTTGCAAGTAGAGGATATGGTTAACACGGCATATGGTGTACAGGCCTTCATCAATTGAGGAATTGAGTTTAGGAGATAATGCTGCAGCTTTAAAAGACCCTGATCAGACCCCACTTGGAGTACTGTGCTCAGTTCTGCTCACCTCATTACAGGAAGGATGTGGAAGCCATAGAAAGGGTGCAGAGGAGATTTACAAAGATGTTGCCTGGATTGGGTGGCATGACTTATGATGATAAGTTGAGAGAGCTTGGTCTTTTCTCCTTAGAGAGATGAAGGATAAGAGGTGACCTGATAGAGGTGTATACGATTTGAGAGTTATTGATTGAGTGGATTCTCAGAGGCTTTTTCCCAGGGCTGAAATGGCTGCCACAAGGGGACACAGGTTTAAGATGCTGGGAGTAGGTACAGAGGAGATGTTAGGGGTAAGTTTTCATTCAGAGATGCTGAGTGAGTGGAATCGGCTGCCGGTGGTGGTGGTGGAGGCGGATTCGATAGGGTCTTTTAAGAGACCTTTGGATGGGTACATGGGACTTAATAAGATAGAGAGTTATAGGTAAGCCTAGTAGGTAGATATATGTTCGGCGCAACTTGTGGGCCAAAGCACCTGTTTGTGCTGTAGTTTTTCTATGTTCTATACTTTAAAACAGGTTAAAAATCCACACTGTTTCTCGCTCTCTCTTACTTCCCCTCCCATCACTGCCTCTTCTGGATCAAGTGTGTGTCTCT
The DNA here is from genome assembly GCA_024679065.1 of Sphyrna mokarran. Classification (NCBI taxonomy): domain Eukaryota; kingdom Metazoa; phylum Chordata; class Chondrichthyes; order Carcharhiniformes; family Carcharhinidae; genus Sphyrna; species Sphyrna mokarran. The sequence continues at coordinate 36,633,674 of JAGIQG010000024.1, forward strand.
GGATAAAGTGTGTGTCACTGGTTTGAAACCTATCAATAAACTGAGATCTCATAGCAATTGCAACATCTTCTACATCTGACTGTAAAACCCTTGCTTGACTGGCTCCCTTATTGTTCATTACACAAACAGTTGAATGTATTCTGAATTGAGCAAAAGAAAAATCCTCATTGTTGTACCCCTCTCCAGATCCATAGGGAATCATTGATTGATCTCCCTGTGGGATTAGGTGAGGATAAACAGTGGCCTGCCCAGCTGGAACTCAATATCTGAACCTTTTATAAGGCAGGTCCAGGACTATGGCTGCTGAACTGCTTGACCCCAGGTAGGGACTACTGTGTGTACACCGCAGTAATATTTTATTTTGTATTCCGTAATAATTTTGCATTCTGTAATAAACAATGTTCCTTTCCAATCTGGCTTCCTGAGTTAGTGAGTTCTGTGAACAATTGACCAGACTAAATAGAGCGGAGCTGGTTCACCCCGTTTCACCTGGCTGTAACACACTTATCAGTACACAGACAACCAAGATGGTCAATGAGAAAAAGTATCGACTGCCAAGTTTTCAATTGAATCACCTAGTGGCAATAATCTGACTATTAGAAACCCATTTAAATTCAAATTTTCATGGAGACATTTCAGTCCTGTTGTAGAAAATAATTGCTTGGCCTGGGACCAACTGGGTGACATTTGGAAGTAAATAAAAGGATTATTTATGGCCCTTGCTAATTGAACATCTTCAGAAAAGAACAGGAGTAATAAAATTGGATGATGCCATCAGGCCGAGACAATGACAGAAATATGCCACTCCTGTGGGATACAATTATGTGACTTTTGTCGTCTTCTTGTTTGCTAATTTAAAACTACAGAATCATTTTCACTTCAATGCACTTTCCAATTTGCAAACCCATTTTCCTCATTTTAGTCTAATTCATAAATGTCATTTTACTAAGATAGATGGAAATAAACCTTGCACATCAGCAACATTATAATCTCCACCCATGGGCTATGGCAATCCTAGAGAGGCATCTGTTTGTGTTGCAAATTTCTTTCAAAGCGATTGAAATGCAGCATTGTTTAACTTTCGACATTCACCTTCTGGAGAAAAGTTTGAACGACAATGTTTAAGGTCAATGCTGGAGTCACTTGGATTCTCACATCGTGCTCATCCGTACTGACACCAGCACGATGGCACAGTGGGGTGGCATGGTGACCCAGCGGTTAGCACTGCTGCCTCACAGCGCCAGAGACCCGGGTTCGATTCCTGACTTGGATCACTGGCCGTGAGGAGCCCAGGCATTCTCCCTGTGTCTGCGTGGGTTTCCTCCGGGTGCTCCAGTTTCCCCCTGCGCAACTTACGAGTCACCATCCGTAAGAACAACTACCGAAGCGATCTTCACATAGGCTGCTCTTTACCAGGCTATTCTGAGGAGTCAGAAATCAGTTGTGGTCAAAAAAAAGTGCATCTCTTCTACCACAGGTACATAAACTTGATTTGACATGATTCACAATAAAGGCAAGTTTGATGTTAAAAAGAAATCAGCAATGTGATAATGAGATAACCTATTTGAGTGGTGTTGATTAATTGTTGATCAGGTTGCTGGCAAACCATTCCTGTCCATCTGAGAGAATAAATGGGGCATTAAATTGGACATCTCGTCCAGGAGTCAACATTGCCTACAGTGCAGCATGCCTTTCATTGTCAGTTTTGATTTTTGATTCTGGATAGGAACCCCTGTTTCTCTCTCTCCTCTGAACACTGTGCTCGCCTCTGAGCTCATTTGGGAATATCATTTGCTAGGTACATGTCTTCTAAAACCTCATGCTGGTCTGACATCACACTGCCATTGATGCATTATTTGACAGAGGGGTGGTGCGAGTTTGGGCCTAATAATGATAGGCTGATGTGTCACAATGAGTCTCCTGATGTGGAACTGCGGAAAAAATGTCCCACCACTGATGTAAGGGGATGGGGTGTGGTGGTGGGGGAGGGAGGCGGAGAGGGATCTCTTTCTGCTTTCACTTCAATATGAAACAAGACGTTGGCCTTCTCGCCATATTTTCCCCTCTTGCCGTGCAAAAGATGATGCATTGGCCATGCTAAACTCCCCCTCAGAACAGGCACCAGAGTGTGACGACGGCAGTTGGCGGGAGGGAGTTTTCACAGTAACTTCATTGCGGTGTTAATATAAGCTTACTTGTGACTAATGAATAAACTTTAACTTTACAACTCATTCGAATGGAGACAGAAAACCTTGGCTTAACAGACTAAAAGTTTCATTCAAATTGCAAATGGATTAAGTATTGGCAAGCCTAGTTGAAATTGCTCACTTGAACCCATTCTTTTATACCTTTGTTTTCCTATGCATTGAATATTTCTGGAAAGGGGGTGGTGGGGGGTGAGGGGGTGAGGGGGGGGGGGGGGGGAGACGGAGGAGCAACTTTCTCATTCATGCATTCCTATTATTATTGCTAGCCAGTTGACGTTCTGGTGGATGCAGTGAATCAAATGGACTCCGTACCCCAATCCATTTTTCCCAGCGAGAGCTCAAAAGTCAAGAAAATTGCTGAAAGATGTTTTCGCCCTGCACTCACTTCAAGTGCAACTCATTCCCTGCGCACAGGCTCAGTGAATTTACCCTTGTGCTGTGTGTGCAGAATGCAAGCCGCACTGCAGGATTAAGATTTGTAATGTAATCACTGGCAGCACACCAAATTATGATGTTCAATTGATTACTTGTAAATAGCAGAGTGAATATATATTGAACAAGGGAAAAAGAACATTAATTCTGAATGGGAGCTGACTCATATCTCATCATTCTTGCCACTTAGATTGCTGGCACATCTTCCAATTTAGATATATATGTATATATAGAAAAGCTTGCTCAGATTGGTAGCATTATATATTTGAAGGCTTCACTCACTTGTCTACCTTTTATCACAGCCCAAGTTACATTACCGCTGATTAAAACTAATTCTGTAGTCAGAAAATAGTTAAAATATTTAAAAGAAGTCAAGGGGTCTATTTTGGTTTGCTAAGCTGCTTACTTTATGCAATTCCATCTCAATTTCAAATGCATGGCCCGGTTTAATGGTCGATAGCAAATCACAATGTGAGAAGTTATACTTTTATATTTTACCTTTTTAGATCATAAATTTGTAATTGCCAATTCATACTTGCTAACCAAAATTTATATCTTCAATTGGAATCATTCCAACCATCAAGATGTAATTGGTATTGATTATGGGAAGAAGGCAGGAATTTGGGGATGAGGAGCGTATCAGCCATGATTGAATGGCAGAGCGGGCTATATGGACTGAATGACTTAATTCTGATCCTATACCTTATGATATATAGGCCTTTACATTTATATTTGCTGGCGCAGGTGTGATGGGCTGAATGGCTTCTTTCTACATATTACTTTGCTATGGCTCTATATTATTGCAAATTTCATAAGATATATAGGAGCAGAATTAGGCCATTCGGCCCATTAAGTCTGCCCTGCCATTCAATCATCACTGATATGCTCCTCATCCCCATTTTCCTGCCTTCCCCCCATAACATTTCAACCCATTACCAACTAAAAATCCACCAAAGGTGTCAAGTTTCAATTTGATATTCTTGATGGTACAACCATTGATATTGTAAGGGGTTCAGTCTGTTTCACCACCAACCTTCAGTCCCATTCTAGACACACCAGTGCAGTGTTGATGGAGTACTACACTGCTAGAGGTCCCAACTTCCCAATGAGATCTTAAACCGGGTATCTAACTGCCTACTAATGTGGACATAGAAGACCTTACTTTGATGAAAAGCAGGGGAATTCTTCCTGGAGTCCTGACCAATATTTATCGCTCAAGCCAGCATCATGAAATAAAATGGATGATCTGGTCAGTTATCATATTGCTCTGGATGGGACATGGAGAGGCATGGAATTATCTGCTGTGTTTCCTATGCCACAAAGGTAATTTTTATTTCAAAGATACTTCAACGTTTACACAAATAAAAGTTGATATTGCAAAGCATTCTGGCATGTCCTCAGATTATGAAAGATCCTATAACTACAAATGTTCCCTTCTTTGCTGCAAAAAAAGGACATCAAATAAAATAAATAATTCAAGGGGTTTGAAGGAGAATCGGGCCCTGAGGTTCAGAGGAGATGTCATCTTGACATCACATGGACAAGGCTGATTGCATCATGTTTTTGCTATCCGTGCCTTACTTTATTTCCCAGACAGATTGTGTAAGGGGACAGAAGGAATAACATTATGACAGAGGTGTTGTCTTTCAGCCAATGTGTATTTTATGAGCATGCAACTGATACTGAGGCATGAAACAACTCCACAAAGGCAGATGTAATTGCTGTGCCTTGTACAGCAGTCCCTGCAAGACTGGTTAAAATTCCTGGAAAAATTGAAATTGCTAAATGATTTTAATTAAAAAAAGGTTCTCCCAGTACATCTGCCAACATCCTAGTAGTTACCTGATACAATAACAGTGGCATTATGGGCTAATCATAGTCTTCATCAATTAGTTGACAGTAGGTCCAGACATGACATGGAGAAAACTCCAATGCTGCAGAACTTTGGGAATCATAGATCAGGAATCTCCTGTTTCTCACTGTTCCTTCTATCCATGGACTCATGATACCTGCTTAGTAGAAAAATTGTTGTCAAGTTCTGGTATCTGCTTAGCACTTGCTTATTAGCACAGCAGCATCACAGGTTACAGATGGGATGGGAGGTGGGTTGAGGTGGAGTGGGAGGTATGTTAGAGGTGGATTGGAGGAGAGGTGGGTTGGGAGGTGGATTACAGATGTGGTGGGAAGTGGATTAGAGGTGGGGTGGGTTACAGATGGGATGGGAGGTGTGTTAGAGGTGGAGTGGATGAGGGGAGGGCTGGGAAGTGGGTTAGGGGTGAGGTGGGGGAGTGGAAAAGGGTGGAAAGGGTAGGGTGCTTCGGTCTGGCTGTTGCACACCTCAGCAGAAGGTACAGACTCACTGTGTCCTTACAGCATCCTCTTCTATGCTTTGCCCCTAACAGCAGCCCCTACCTCTCTTTTTTTAAAGTTAAAATTAAACTAAATCCATCTCAGCTGATTGCAGTCACCAACAGTGTGACCTACTGAATGTTCTCATTTACCTTTTTACAAAGTCTGATGAATGATCCTCTTTAGTTTCTTTTGGTTTTGCTACTGTGAAATCTTGTTGAAGATTTTCTCATGTTAAACGTGTTATAGTTGTTACAGTGTTTGAATCACTCAACATTGAAATTCATCTGCATTAGTCTGTCCAATGCCCAAAGTCACTGTCAAGATTTGTATTTGAGTTGAGAGAAATGATGTAGTTTGCAAAAAAATACACACAGCTATTTTTCTTATTCCCGTCGAAATAAATATTTGTCAGTTTGGAAAAGTGTTGTCACTTTTTAAATAAAAAGCAATAGTTGAATTCCAGCAAGTATTCCCACAGGGCAGAAACAGGCCATTTAGCCCATCGGCTCTGCACAGACTCATCTTACCTAGAGCCTGTCCCCTTAAACCCATATATTTACCCTGCTAATCCCTCTAACCTGCATACCTTGGGAGTCTAATGGACAATTTAGCAAGGCCAATCAACCTAACTGTGACATCTTTGGACTGTGATAGGAATCAGCATTGGACTGAGGTAAACACAGTAAGAAGTCTGACAACACAAGGTTTAAGTCCAATAGATTTATTTAACAGTAAACTCACAAGCTTTCGAGGTGTTTTGACCTCTTCTTCACCTGACAAAGAGGTCAAAACACTTTGAAAGCTTGTGAGTTTACAATCAAATAAATTGATTGGACTTAAACCTGGTGTTGTCAGACTTCTTACTGTGGGAGGGAACCAGAGTTCCCAGAGGAGACGCACGCAGGCACAGGGAGAATGTACAACTTCCATATAGACAGTCACCTGAGGCTGGAATTGAACCTGGATCCCTGGCGCTGCGAAACAGCAATGCTAACCACTGTGCCACTGTGCTGCCCGCAAGTTTAGACAAATTGACTGAGTGGGCAAATGCACCTGAGATGCAGTATATCAATGATATGTGTGAAGTTGTGTACTTCGGTAGGAAAAGCAGAATGGCAGGGTATTACTTAAATAGTGTTTGATTAGGGAATGTTGGTGTACGTGGAGATTTGGGTGTCCTTGTACACCAATCAGTGAAAGCAAGAATGTAGGTGCAGCAAACAGTCAGGAAGGTAAATCGTATATTGGTCTTCATCGCAAAAGGATTCGAGTACAAGGGCAAGGATATCTTTCCACAGCTATACAGGCCTTTGATCTACAGAGACCATACCTGGAACATTGTGAGCAGTTCTGGTTGCCTGACCTAAGAAAGAATATACTTGCCTTTGAGAGAGTGCAGCAAATGTTCATCACATTGATTCCTGGAATGGCAGGATTGTTATATTGTCATACAGATTGGGTTGAATAGACCTGTACTTATTGGAATTTAGAAGAATCAGAGGAAATTTCATTGAAATGCATAAAATTCTGTGAGAGCTGGACAGACTGGATGTAGGGATGATGTTCCCTCAAATGGTGGTAACATGTGGGCTGCACAGTGGCAAGTGGTTAGCACTATTCAATTTCTGTCTTAGGTCACTGTCTATGTGGAATTTGCACATTCTCCCTATGTCTGCGTGGGTTTTCTCTGGATGCTCTGATTTCCTCCCACAATCCAAAGATGTGCAGGTTAGCTGGATTGGCCATGCTAAATTGACCTACTTTCAGGAGGGTTAGCAGAGTAAATATGTAGGGTTACGGGAATAGAGTGGGATTACTCCATTTTATTGACTACAGCTCAGCCTTCAAAACCATTATTCCTATGAAACCCATCTCCAAACTCCGATGCCTGGGCCTCAGCTCCTCCCTCTGAACTGGATCCTGAACTTCCTGTCCCACAGATCACAATCAGTAAGGAGAGGCAACAATACCTCCTCCAGAGACATCCTCAACACTGGTGCCTCACAAGGCTGTATTCTCAGTCCTCTACTCTACTCCTTATACAACGATGGCCAAATTCCCCTCCAACTCCATTTTCAAGTTTGCTGTCGACACGACCGTAGTGGGTCAGATCCCAAACAATGATGAGATAGAGTACAGGAATGAGAAGATTCTAAGTGATTGCCCAAATCAAAACTATGAACGTTTCATTTCTGACTTTTAGACCCGTTCTCAGGTATTTCCATATGCATTTTGCAATTCTGAATCGCATTACAGAAGCCTATGGGTGGGGCTTAACGTGCCCTGAAATCCTGCAGCTCCGATTGGCATCTCCAATGTTTGTTGCGCATGAGCAACAAAAAGATAGAATGCAGCTCCCCTGCTGCATCGCTCCTGGGTCGGATAATGCCTCTACCTGCCATCCACGGACATTGCCCCACCCCCTCCACAACATTACTGACCCCCTTATCCCCTATCCCCTTCACCACCCAGACTGATCACAGGCCCCTCCCCCACCTTCCCCTCACTGATCTCAGGCAGAGTGGCAGAAAATCTTTCCCACCCCTCCACCAATCTCAAACAAAGACATTTGACATTTGCCTCCTCACTAACTGGAGTGCCCAAATCGGACTTTTATAGAGAATGTTTATTTCGCGCCGATTCTGGACGAGCGAACACGGCGGTAAAGGGGGAAGTGCCGGTAAAGTTGGGTGTGCAGCCCAAAGAGAAAGATACAAAAATAGATGTACCAACAGGCTCAAGAACAATTTCTCCCCTGCTGCCATCATTTGGATGGACTTACCTCACACTAAGCTGATCTTTCTCTACACTTTAGCTATGGCTGTAACACTACATTTTGCATTCTCTCGTCGCCTTTATGAACTGAATGTTTTGTCTGCACCGGGCGCAACAAACAATACTTTTCACTCCTTCTGTACTGTAAAAATCCAAGATTCTATGAACATGGGGTCACAGGCTCAGGATACTGATTTAAGAGTAAGACAAGGAGAAAATTCTTCATTCAGGTGCTGGTGAACTTGTGGAATTCTCTTGCACAGGATGCTTTGGACTCGCTGAATATATTTGAAGGAGGGAGATGTCTAAAAACTGAAGAGGTCAAGAGATATGGAGAGAGAAGGAGTCTGGCTTTGAGACAGAGGATCAGTGATGATCATATTGAATGGTAGAACAGACTCGAGAGTCCAAATTGCCTACTCCTGCTCTTAGATTTTTCAGGTTTTAACGTATCACTCAAAATCTTACATTCCTTTTTACAAATCCGTTCCGGATGAGCACCCAAAGAATTGCTACCTAATTAAAGCAATTGGACTGTTTTTGCCGTTAGTTTTAACATTTATAAAATATATTCATGGGTTTTGTCAAGGGCAAATGATGAATACTTAACTGAGTGGGAATAAAGCTTTTAATGATCCCTTACGGGATGAAGTATAAGCTTTGGAGATGTAGAACAGCAGTGGATTATAACACTATCAAATCTAAAAGGGATAGATCTAAAATGTATTTCATTTAAACTATCAAATGACTTGGAATATATAAATATTCTCTGCCAGCAATCTATGGAATATTATGATCAAGAAGTGATTACCTAAGAAGCAGCGTCTGAGGATTTAAAGAACTGTTAATAATTGATCAGATATAGAAAATCCATCCGCTCTTTTACTTGTAGTGTAAGGTCAGAAGTGTGAGCGTCGTTGATGATGTAACTGTTCAGTACCATTCACGGCATCTGAACTACTGAAACAGTCTGTGCCACAGGCAAAAGCACAAGGACAAATGGAGAGATTTGGGCTGAAAAGTAACATCTGATACCCACGACAGGCTATAAAAGGGCAATGACTACCTCTAAAAAGAAAAATAATCTAACCATCTCCCCTTGACATTCAATGGCATCATCGTAATGCCTAACTATGTTGGAGGTCGTGAGTTTTAAGATGTGGCTTGCACATATACGTTTAAAGTAACAACAGATTTTTTAGGACTTCTTCATAGAATATCATTGATTTAACAGAGCAGAATGAGGCCATTTGGCCAATCAAGTCTGTACTGACTGCAATCTCACCCAAGCCCCCTCATACTTAACTCTGCTAATCCCCCTGTCAGGAAGGGACAATTTAAGAACATAAGAACTAATTTTTGAAGTAGGCCATCTGGTCCCTTGAGCCTGCTCCATTATTCAATAACATAGTAGCAGATTTTTTTGTGGACTCAGCTCCACTTACCTGCAAACTCATTATATCTCTTAATTCTTTTATTTTTAAAAAAATTATCTACCCTTGCCTTAAAAACATTCAATGAGGTAGCCTCAACTGCTTCACTAGGTAGGGAATTCCACAGATTCATAACACTTTCCTTCTCAACTCAGTCCTAAATCTCCTTCCCCTTATTTTGAGGCCATCCCCTAGTTCTAATTTCACTCGCCAGCGGAAACAACTTCCCTGCTTCTATCTTATCTATTCTCATCATAATCTTATATATTTCTATAAGATCTCCCCTCATGCTTCTGAATTCCAATTAATATAGTCCCAGTTTACTCAGTATCTCCTCATAAGCCAACCTTCTCAACTCTGGAATCAACCTAGTGAATGTCCTCTGCACCCCTTCTAGTGCCAGTATATCCTTTCTCAAGAAGTGAGACCAAAACCGTATACAATACTCCATGTGTGATCTCACCAGCATCTTATGCTGCAACATAATCTCTCTGTTTTTAAACTTCATCCCTTCAGCAATAAAGGATAACCAACTTCTTGAGACTCCTGCACAAGGACACCAGGTCCCTCTGCACAGCAGCATGCTGCTATTTTTTTAATCATTTAAGTAATAGTCCATTTTGCTGTTATTCCTACCAAAATAGATGACCTTAAATTTACCAACATTCTACTCCATCTGCCAGACCCTCATCCATAGACTATCTATATCTTTTTGCAGACTTTCAGCATTCTCTGCACACTTTGCTCTTAGTGTCATCTTGGTGTCTAAGACACTAAGACTTCTTAGTGTCTTCTGCGAACTTTGACATACTTTGGTCCACAACTCCAAATCATCAACATAAATTGTAAACAATTGCAGTCCCAAAACTGATCCCTGAGGCACACTACTAGTCACAGATCAGCAACTAAAAAAACACTATTAACCCCCAATCTTTGCTTTCTGTTGGTTAACCAATCCTCTACCCTTGCTAATACATTACTCTTAATACCGTACAACTTTACCTTATGTAGCAGTCTTTGGTGTGGCACATTGTCAAATGCTTTCTGGAAATCCAGATGTAGCACATCCACAGGTTCTCCATTGTCTACCTCACATATAATGTTCTCAAAGAATTCCACTTAATTAGTCAAACATGACCTTTCCTTCATGAACCCATGGTGCGTCTTATCAAATGGACGATGTATATCCATTTGTCTCATTATTTCTTCCTTGATGATAGATTCAAGCATTTTCCCTAGTACAGAAGTTAAGCTAACCAGCCTAACTAATTTAGCACACCTAACCAACTAACCTGTGCATCTTTGGACTCTGGGAGGAAACCGGAGCACCCAGAGGAAACCCACGCAGGCATGGGGAGAACGGGCAGATTCCACATAGACAGTGACCCGAGGCTGGCATTGAACCCGGATTCCTGACACTGCCTCTTCTGTGTAGGGAGTACAAACTGAAACTAAAGTGGCAGTCTGAAAGAGTGGTGGTGGAGGGGACAAGCGGAGGGCTGGAGGGGAGGGGAGGGGGTGGGGGTGGTCACATCCAGAGTACTCCCCCCCTCTATCTTTCAAACTAAACAAACAGCATAATCAATAAAAGTATTTGGCATGATTTCTACAAAGACTGTGAAAGTATATTTAACTTTCACATTTCAAAAATTAGTCTCCTTGAGAATCAAAATTCTCGATGGACCATTTACCATTCAAATTTAATATTTGATCATTTCATTCTTTAATTTTGTAAGATTTTGTCCCCTTTCTTGTAAAGAATAAGATGAAAATTCTCCCATCTCGCTTGTCACAGGAATTGTAGCAGGCGAGACAGCGATTTCGATGGACCAATCATCTCGAGCTTGGAATTTCCGGACTGGGGACGCGAGTAGCTGGAGAATCCCATCCACCAGGTATAAAATTAAAAAAAAGCTCTCTTTAATAGTTGTCTTTATACAATTGGAAGATAAAAGATTCCAAACATGAGTTGCTAAACAAAGCAGGGAAATTTTAAACAATTTATACATCTTGTGGCTTTAAGACAGCAAGTTTGCTCAGTAATTATGCATATTTTTGCCTAGGTCACTTTCTATTTGTTGCACAGTGCGACAGCCAGGGAGAGACACTTTACCTCTGAGAATACTCCACCTAAGTGAGGAAAAATAAAAACAGAGTGCAGTTTAAATGATTAAACGCCAATATGTTAAAAAACAATTGGTGTATTCCAGATCTCCAAAGAACATAGAACTACCATCAAGGATGCACTTAAGTTTTAATTTTCAGAATCAGGATCGTAGATTTTCAATTCCAATTTGTTCTTAAAATGGGGAGGTGTAACTTCCCCTATGAAATAAATATTTCATAGAAATATTTAGTGTCACAAGTAGGCCATTTTTGCAATGAAGTTACAGTGAAAATTTCCTAGTTGCCTCACTCCGGCACCTGTTTGGATACACCAAGGGAGAATTTAGCATGGCCAATGCACCTAACCTGCACATCTTTTGAACTGTGGGAGGAAACCCATGCAGACATGGGAAGAACGTGTAGACTACACAGACACAGTGACCAAGCTGGGAATTGAACTGGGTCCCTGTTTCTGTGAGGCACTAGTGCCGATCACTTGCCACTGTGCCACCTGTAAGGAAGCCTTACTTTAGGGCGGAGGGTAAAAGTGATTAAATGACAAAAATGTTGACAGTGCAAAGCAAAACCAGATGGTAATAGAAACAATAAAAATACAAAGTTGGATTTATTCTACTATAATCATTTACACCTTTACACCATCTGTCTTGTTCTTAAGTGGTTTCCAGCACTTCTTAATCCCTAATAATGAGTCCACTTGACAGGAAGATAAAAGTGTCCCTGGCAAAATATTGCAAAATGCTGGAAAGCAGAAATATTAACAGGAAATGCTGGAAATTTTTAAGTCAGGCAGCTTAGCTGGAAAAAGCGAGAAGCACAGAATAAATGGGTAGAATTTGAATCCCATCCATCACAGGAATTGGACTGGGAAAGGGATGGACCATGGAAAAGTCTGTTGACCTCAGGTGGGACGAGTGACGCCGTAAAATCCCACTGGTATTTCAGGTCAAACGATCTTTCAACAGAACTGGAAGAAGTTAGATACGCAAGTGCAGGATATACAATTAGTCATTGTTTCTTCTGCAAATATCTCTCTCTCATGTCCAGCACAGAGTGCCCCTTAGGCGTTTTCCATTTTTAACTAACAATTCTGGATCATATAAGAATGTTACCCAGCTACCTAGAACACAAAAGCTAGCAGCGTTTAAGAGAAACACTTAGAGCTCTGAATAGGGGCTAGGTAAATCCACTAGGGAAGGAATTGGACAACACACGGAAACAGGCACAGAGATCGCAATCTGCAATGAATCCATGTCCATTGGGTGCAGTACAGGCAACATACAAACTCCATACTGCCTGGTAATTTTACACAATAGTAATATGAAGCTCATATTTTTAAAGAAGCACTTAGTAAGTAGCCACATACCTCAACAGATGGTTCAAGTTTCTACAAGACCGGTAAGGCTTAAAGTTACCCTGCTTTATCTCTTAAAGAGAACATGCGTTTGGCTGTCACACATGCTGGAAGCGATTGGGGAAGACCAGCTGGACCTGAAGGAAAGAGCAAATAGCAAAAAGGTCCTCCAAGGTTGTTTGACACATCAATGGATGCCTTAGTGTCAGATATAACACTGATACTATTGGGAAGGATGGGAGGGGGGGCGGGATGAGTGCAGGGTGGGGGTGCGCGCCTGGGGATGAAGGTTGCACAACTGGGCCCTCTACAGCTGAGATCATCCACCAAGGCTATCCGCAGTCTCCCGTAATGAAAGTCAATAACTTTCCACCAGCAATGCTGTAGTCACCGTGGGACAGCATAGCATTGGAAACACAAATGTCAAAGAAGCATCCCAAACCAGATTTAACAAACAGGGCCATTAAAAATACACATAGACGCTAATTAGTCACATTTGTTCATTGTCTTATTGCCTGCACTGTGAGTTCCTTTTTTTGTCTCGGTACTCCAATGCTGTGGAGGTCCATCCATGCTCACTGGTTGAGGTGAAGAGGCTAGCTGCATTAAAAATGGCAACGCTGGTATCAGATCAGCATTATGCTTGATGCTGTAACTATGGGAACCACAGAGACAGATCACTTGCCATTCACACAACCATTCTATGTTATTCAAGCAGATTTTTTTTAAATACTCAGAACCTGTCAAGATTTCATTCTTTGGGAACATGTTTTGTGAAAAATATAATCTTAGTTTTATGCTGCACTAAAATAAACTTGTTGTCGGGTATAGTTTACTTTTCTTCACAGACAATATAGCAACATCAATATTGCTGAGGATGAATAAGCAAAGTATTTGAATAATAAATTCAGAGATTCCATGCTCTGGGCAATCAAGCTCCCCTCTGCTTGAAAGGTCACAGATTTGAAACATTAACTTTCTTTCTCTCTCCACAGATGTTGCCAGACCTCCTGAGAATTTCCAGCATTTTCTGTTTTTGAGCCAATCTTTCCTGATTGGAACCTATGTTTGTGATGGTGCTGCTTCTTCAACCTGCCCTTCTGTTGGGTGGGCACTGTGACACAGTGGTCAGCATTGCTGTCTAGCAACAGCAGCATCCTGGGTTCAATTCTGTGTTGGGACACTATCTGTGTGGAGTTTGTACATTCTCCCTGCGGCTGTGTGGGTTTCCTCTGGGTGCTCCAGTTTCCTCCTACAGTTCAAAAAGGTGAAAATTAGGTGGATTGGCCATGCTAAATTGCCTCTTAATGTCAGGGGGATTAGCAGGCTAAATACGTGGAATTATGGGGATAGGGCTTGGGTAGGATTGGTGTGGACATGATGGACGGAATGGTCTCCTTCTGCACTGTAAAGATACTATGATTCTCTGCTGGGAGTGTAGAAATGGCTCTTTCTCTATTATCAACGAAGCTATTGATAATTTTCTCCACTGCCTAGAACCAGACCTGCAACTAAGGAGTGACATCAGTACCACAAAACTGCTATGACACACTCTTAAGTAAATGTGGCTATGTTTTCTATTGACATCACTAGCGGGGAAGTGATGCAACATATCATGAGATTCAGGCAGTGTCAGTTTGCTCTGTGGAAGATAACAACTCAGTCACGTGTACAAGTTTTCCAATAGTGTAAAAAGACTACCAACTTCTCAAATCCTTAATGAATGAATCGGCATATTTTTGTGTTAACCAATCCCTTACATGCGGTTGGTGCCTTGATGTTTATCTGCTAAGCAAGCACAAGGAGGAGAAAGTCGTAACAATATGCAGTCACAATAAAGTTGGAAGTTTTCAAAACAAATCATTATAAATTTTAAATCTATATCTTTCCTATACCTGCAATTGAGGTATAGAATGTGCTTACCATGATGTGGGGCCATGACCCCCTCTCTTTTATAGTAGGTGGAGTTGTCAGAGTTCCAGTTGACCATAGGCTGCTCTCCCTTTGAGGGACAGAACTAACTGGTGGTGATTTAACCTGAAAGCTCGGGTTAAGAAGTTGAAAATGAATAATCTCAGTCAGTATACAAATTGAACTCATGCAGTTGGCATTAGCCTGCATCACAAACCAGTCGCCCAGCCATTTGAGCTAAACTCCTGTTTAAGCAGCATTGAGGCTTTTCAAAATAAGATTGGCAAATTGATCATGATTCTACTCAGCACTTATCACAATATGGTGTTGACCCTGATGGTCCTATATCCTATGATATGAAAGAAGGCAAATAGTATATTGGCCTTCATAGTGAGAGGATTTACGTATAGGGACAGGGATGTTTCGCTGCAATTGTACAGGGCATTAGTGAGGCCATATCTGGAGTGTGGCGGCTAGGGGATTTTCACAGTAACTTCATTGCAGTGTTAATGTAAGCCTACTTGTGACCCTAATATATAAATTCTAAATAAAACACACTAATTGAGACCAGGGCTCAGTTTGTTGTTGGGTTTGCCTGAAAAAGAGGCACGTAATGCCCTTGGCGTGATCAAAGCCTTTCATGCCTGGTGGGCACCACGGAGCCAATCCCTTAAATCACATTGTGCGCTGATATTTCAAGTTCTCTTTGAGATTCTATTTATTTTGATGCAGTCTCCCTTTAAGGGCTATCTTCTCATTTATCCGTCAATTTGTTTGATTTAGTTAATTTTATCCAAGAAGAAGCACACTAATTGAGAGCCACTTCATCGTGGAGAACAGGAAGTAAGTAACATACCCGCTTGCTTCTAGTTTGCTCCTGTGACAAGCTCAATTATGCTGAGTAATACATTTCGATAATGTGCTGAGAAAAGACAAGCCCAAGCTCCCACAGCTGGCAACATATTGTCTGGCATCAGGAAAGATGTGGTGTGAAATATAATTAAAAGTGACAAAAAGACCAATACCCGCACCAGTCTCGGTGTTTTAGCATGTGAGAATATCTGCAAATCTCTTTTTTCCAAATAATATTTTACCAACTCTTCATGTTCAGTTCTAACCTTGAAAAGAACCACGTTGAAAGCATATCCTCTTAAAACATGTTGTTGTCTGTCAAAGGAGACTCTGAACCTCCTCAAAAATTACATTTGCATTACAATGTTAAATTTTATATCTGAGCACATTATTCCATATCATGGGTGGAATTTTACCAGTTCACCTCACCCGTTGATTGGCAGAGAGAGCTGGTAAAATTGCGTGAGAGACGAGAAATCAGGATCACACCCAATTTCTTGGCTTTCACGATCTAGGACGAAGGAGAAGGAGTTAGGATCTTCAAGTTTTTAGGTGCTTAGATCATCAACAAATTGTCCTGGTGCCTACCCCGCCCCCTCCCTCCATACTAACACTATAGTTAAGAAAGTCCACTAATGCATTTACTTTCTCTGAAGACTAAGGAAATTTGGCATATCAGCTCTCACCAACTTTTATAGATGCACCATTGAAAGCATTTTTTTCTGGTTGTATCATAGCTTGGTGTGCCTCTGTTCTGCTCAAGACTGCAAGGAACCACAACATCACACAAACCAGCCTCCCATCCGTTAGCACTGTCAATACTTCTCGTTGCTTTGGCAAAGCAGCCAGCACAATTAAAGACTGCACGCACCCCGGATATTCTCTCTTCCACCTTTTTCCATTGGAAAAAAGATACAAAAGTCTGAGGTCATGTACCAACCGACTCAACAATTGCTTTTTCTCAGACTTTTGAATAGATTTAGCTTGCATTAAGTTGATCTTTCTCTACACCCTAGCTCTGACTGTAACATTATATTCTGTGCTCTCTCCTTTTCTTCTCTAAGAACAGTATGCTTAGTCTGTATAGCACGCAAGAAACAATACTTTTCATAATATGTTAATATCTGTGACAGTAATAAATCAAATCAAATCAAATCTTACCAGTGCAAAAGAAGCCATTTGCCTCATCGGGTCTGCATCCACTCTGTGCTACAGCACCTTCTCCAGGCCCTATCTCTGTAACCCCATGAATTTACTCTCTGCACGTGTTGAGACACTAAGGGGCAATTTAGCATGGCCCATCAACCTAACATGACACCTTTGGACTATGGCAGGAAACTGGAGCACCTGGTGGAAATCCACGCAGAACACATGGAAAATGTGTAAACTCTGCACAGTGACTCAAGGCCGGAATTGAACTGGAATCCCTGTTGCTATGAGGCAGCAGTGTTAACCACTGTGCAGCCCTAATATTAACTTAATCATAGAGTTAATAAAAACACACCGGGTGGAATTTTACATGAAAAATTCTAAGTGTCCAGCTACCGTTATAATGGGAGAGTTGTAGATCCATGTTTTGGATGAGTTTTTACACCTAATCTTGTGCGCGTAACACATGAAAAAATGGGCAAGACCATTTCTAACTTCTGAAATAGTGGGCAAGATTTCATTCACCAGTCAGCAGCAGAAGGAGTTATTATGAATGTGTTATATCTGCACACGTGCAATTTCAACAGCAGAGGCCTGACAGAGAGAGAGTTTTCAAGCCTTTGATGCTGGAGTCAGCCTCAACTGACCACCCCACCCTCTGTCCCCTGCAATCACGGGGGCTCTATAGCCGATCGCGAGACCCACACCATTCAAAAATGTAGACCCTGCTGCAATCCCCCAGTGGCCAGACCAATCATGGCTTCTCCCTTCCCCAAACCGATTATAGACAGAGTAGCAGCACACTCCCTCCCTTCCATGTTTGGACTTGCACCAAAATGCCAGCTGGAGCCAAATGACCCTAGCTGAACCCAAAGTGAGTGCCAGGTTACAGTTTATTAGTGAATATATGTCACTTGGAAACACTGCCGATTACACCTTCCATCACTTTGCTGATGATTCAGAGTAGACTGATGGAGTGATGATTGGCCATTGGGACTTTTTTCCTGCATTTTGTGGATGAAGAATGCTTGGGCATTTTTCTATATTTTCAGTGGAAGCCAATGCTGTAGCCATTCTGGAACAGCTCAACTGGGAGTGCAGTAAGTTGCGGACCGCAAATCTTCATTTCTACAACTAGGATGTTGTCAGGACGCATGAGCTTAGCTGTATCCAGTCATTCCTGATATTCCATGGAATGTATTGAATTGGTTGAAGACTAGCATTGTGATGACAAAGATCTCAGGAGGTGTCCGAGGCAAATAATCCAGCTTAACGTTTATTAGTGGTACAAATACGCTTACATTAACACCTCAGTGAATTTACTGAAAAAATCCCCTAGTCGCCACACTCCGGTGCACTGAGGGAGAATTTAGCATGGCAAATGCACCTAACCAGCACATCTTTCGGACTGTGGGAAGAGCACCCAAAGGAAACTCAAGCAGATACGAGGAGAATGTGGGGACTTTGCGCGGAAGTGACCCAACTTGGGAATTGAACCCGATGATGATTGTCAACAAACAGGAATCTAACCACCCTAATAATGTTCAGTGACATTACCAACCCTGAACCCCTCCACCATCGACATTCTGGGGCTCACTGTTGACCAGGAATGTAATTGCAGCAGTCCACTGTGGAGAGACAATGGTGTAGTGGTAACGTCATTGGATTTACAATCCAGCAGACCCAGGTTAATGCCCTGGGGACATAAGTTCAAACCCCATCATATGATAGTGAGGCATCTCAAGGCAATTTGTATTCAAATTACTAGGTGCTTTATTTTTCAGAAAGTTAAATGTTTGCACACATTTTAACTGTCTTTTCAAATTAATTAGATTATTTAATTACGAGAACAAAGTTCCATTTTTCAGCTATGATGTTTAAACGAAACACCTTTGCATCATCTGCTAAAGAATGCTGGAATAGATCTGAGTACCGCACAATGTAGCAATAATTTAATATTTCATTAGCATCAAATAAAAGATTAAACTCTCAGATTAACAAATAATTCATTATCATAATTAACCAGAAAAGGGCACGGCAAATATTGATTATGAAGAAATATGTCATATATAGATATGAGAAAATGCTATGAACAGCACCAAACATATCTGAATATTAAGTGTCAATCTGAGGAAGTTAAAACTCAGGACTACATGCATGCTGAACAGTGGAAGCCTCATATTATAGGTAGAATTAAGTGATCCCAAAACCAACAGATCATTACAAAACTAGAGTTTCTCCATATCTGGTCCTGAGTCATGGTGGACAATTAAACAATTCACTGGGGGAAGAAGCTCCACAAATATCCCCATCCTCAATAATGGGCAGCCCATTACGTTAGTACAAGAGTTAAGGCTGAAATGTTTTCAACCACCTGCAGCCAAAGGCAGTGAGTAGTGGGGATGGCACAGTGGCACACTGCTGTGACACAATGCCAGAGACCGGGTTCGATTCCTGAGTTGGGTCACTTCTGTGCAAAGTCTGCACATTCTCTCTGTATCTGCTAGGGTTTCTTTTGGATGCTCTGGTTTCCTCCCACAGTCTGAAATAAGTGTTGGTTGGGTGCATTTGCCATACTAAATTCTCCTTAGTGTGCCAGAGTGTGGCAACTGGGAGATTTTCACAGTAACTGCACTGAAGTGTTAAAGGAAGCATACTTGTACCACTAATAAACATTAAACTGGATTATTTGGCTCGGACACCTCCTGAGGTCTTTGATATCACAATGGGAACAAGCATCACGGAAGCAGGTTGTATAATTCATGTACTTCAC
This sequence comes from Sphyrna mokarran, assembly GCA_024679065.1. Lineage (NCBI taxonomy): Eukaryota > Metazoa > Chordata > Chondrichthyes > Carcharhiniformes > Carcharhinidae > Sphyrna > Sphyrna mokarran. The sequence continues at coordinate 36,653,036 of JAGIQG010000024.1, forward strand.
ATCATTCTGTGGAAGAATCAGTTTTGCATTGCTTTTTTGAGTTTTGTATGAATGTTTTCATTCTGACTTATATGTTGAGCTTAGTGAGATCCTGAAATGTATACATGAAAAGTGATATATCTTTACTAGAATCCCTACAGTGCAGAAGAAGACCATTCAGCCTATTCAATATGCACCAACCACAACCCTACCCAATCCCAACCCCATGCATTGACCCTACCCAGTTCCCCCTGACATTACTGGGCAATTTAGCATAGCCAATCAACCTAACTTGCACATCTTTGGACTGTGAGAGGAAACTGGAACATCCAGAGGAAACGCATGCAGACATGGGGAGAATGTGCAAACTCCACACAGACAGTGACCTGAGCTGGAATTGAACCCGGGTCCCTAGTGCTGTGAGGCTAACCACTGTGCCACTTTATCCGTACTATAATCTGAGGGCTGATTTGAAATAGTGGAAACAAATAATGTGGCCTTGTGAGCAAGGTGTATATACAGAAAGTTACACATGAGAGGGTGGAAATTTTGTCACGGGAAGTGTAGTGGGCGAGACAGGACAATGCAAATTCTGTTGACCTGGGGTGGGATTTTCCAGCTTTGGGGTGAGCGTGACTTGAAAACGTAATCCTCTCTCGGGACAGGTTTTGGACAAGTGTGAACCCTTAATGTGCATCACAATCCCATCATGGATTCTAAGTACCAATCATAAATTGGTCATGTGATCAAGAAGCAGAATGATGCTGCAACCTGGAGTCTAATCACAAGGCAAGGAAGGATGTGGGGCCCCTGACTCTGAAGTTGTATAAAAAAAGCAAGCAAAAAACCTTGTCATATTAGAGAAGGACAAGAGACAAACTGCAGCAGCATAAAATATACTAAAAGCAAGAGGAGGCTGTGTCATGAATATAAACATAGTCATAGAATCATACAGGTTTACAGCAGGGAAACAGGCCCTTGGGCCAACTTGTCCATGCTGCCCAGTTTTTACCATTAAGGCAGACCAAATTGTTCATGTTTGGTCCGTGTTCCTCTATACCAATCTTATCCATGCAATTGTCTAAATGCTTCTTAAAAGACAATATTGTACCTGTCTCTATAACTATCTCTGGCAACTTGTTCCAGACACTCACCACTCTTAGTGTGAACAAATTACTCCTCTGGACCTTTTTGTATCTCTTGCCTCTCACTTTAAACCTATGCTCTCTAGTTTTAGCTTCCTGTATCTTTGGGAAAAGATGTTGACCTTATCTATGCCCTTCATTATCTTATAGACCTCTATAATATCATCTAGATCTCCTATACTCAAGGGAAAAAAGTCCCAGTCTATTCTCCTTATAACGTAAACCACCAACTTTTGGGCAGATCTTGTTCTCCATAACTATCTTAAAATTATGGTCATTGATCTCAAAGTGATCCCTCACTAATACTTCTACCTGTCCTTCTTTATTTCCCAAGAGAAAGTCAAGTTTTGCCCCTTTCTTGTTGGGCCAACCACAAACTGAATGAAAAATTCCTCCTGAATACACTCATCAAACGTTTCTCCATCCAAGACCCTAATACTATGGCTGCCCAGTAATGTTGGGAAAGTTAAAGCCCCTAATATTACCATCTATTTTTCTCGCAGCTATCTATAATCTCTTTGCATATTTGCCTCTCAATTTCCTCCTGATTATTTGGAGGCCTAAATACAATCTTATCACAGTGATCTCCTCCTCTTTATTTTTCAGTTCTACCCATATAGACTCAGCAGGCAAACCCTCTGATATATCTATCCCCTCTCAGTACTGCTGTGATGTTCTTCCGAATCAAAAACACAACACACACCCCCGCCTCTCTTACCTCTTGTTCTACCTTTCCTGTAACATCTGTACCCTGGAACATTGAACTGCCAGTCCTGTCCCTGCATTAGCCATGTTTCAGTGATAATTATAATATCCCAATCCATGCCCTGAGTTCATCTGTTTTGCCCACCAGGCCTCTTGTATAGAAACAAATGTGATTTAATCTGGACTTTCCTTGGCTCTCTGCTCGCCTGATCTGTCTAGTACTAGGATTACTGACACTACCTTTACTATTAAACATGCTCTCTTCAATTATATTACCATCTTTAACCTCCCTATTGCTTTAGTCATACCCATCTACCAAACTAGTTTAAACACTCTCAAGTGCCTCTTGCAATTCTCTCTGCCAGGATGTTAGACCTCCTCCAGTTCAGGCGTAACCTGCCTTTCTTGAACAGGTCATCCCTGCCCCAAAAAGGGATCCCAATGATCCACAAATCTAAATTCTTGCCCTCTGCACCAGCTTTCAAGCCACGCATCCATCTGCCTAATCTTCCTTTCCAAACTCTCGCTAGGATATGGCACCGGTAGTAGTCCAGAAATTAATACCCGCCAGGGTAGCACACTTTAGCTTTCTGTCTAATTCTTCACATTCACACTTCAGGACCTCAACCCTTTCCCTAAATATGTTGTTGGTAACAATGCATACAGCGACCTCTACTGCTCCCCCTCCCCCTTCAGAATGTCTTGCATCCACTCAGAGGCATTCTTGAACCTTGCACCAGGGAAGGTCTAACCTCCATGGTAAAATGGGAGGGAAAACTTTGGAATCATAGAATCCTTACAGTGCAGAAGGACATCATTCAGCCCACCAAGCCTGCACCAACAATGATCCTACCCAGGCACCATCCCTATAACCCCATCTATTTACCCTACTAGTTCCCTGAGACTAATGGACAATTTATCATATCCAATCCACCTAACTCACACATCTTTGGATTGTGGGAAGAATACCCAGAAGGAGCTCACACAGAGAACATACAATTCCACACAGAAAGTGACCAAGCCAGGAATCAAACCCATGTCCCTGGTGTTGTGAGGCAGCAGTGCTAACCACTGCATTATCACTGCATAATCTGAGCCTGTAAATCACAATCCATGAATGAATGTATAGAATAAACATAAGGAAAGAGAATTATATGACAATTTAGGGTAGTTTTTGTTGCCATGAATGAGTTACACTGTATTAAATAATTTCAACTATGGATGAATCTTATTAACCCCCCCCCCCCCCCCCCCCACCCCCCACCCCCGCTCAAGAGACAAGAAAAGAGAAGGTGGCAGTGACTGAAGAAGAGAGGGAATTCATTGGTGAGGAGAGGGCAAGAAGAAAGAGAGAAAGAGCTGGGGGTTTCGGGCTAGGGAGGAGGGAGGTAGGGATTGATTGAGAGTGGGAAGGACTCTGGAAGATTGGAGGAAAGGATTGAGAGAGATGACAGTCACTGTGACCAGCCACAGTCTCGGCACGACAGAGGAACAGAATAACATTCCTGCTCCCCCCAGGTGCACATTTCCCTTAGGACCTTTAAAAACATTTCAGTGGCGGTCTCCAGATATTAGATTATGTTTTCCCATACCTGTGTTTTAGTTTATTTATTAATGTCATACGTAGGCTGCAATGAAGTTACTGTGAAAATCCTTTAGTTGCCACACTCTGGTGTCTGTTCGGATACACTGGATAGGGAATTGAGCATGGCCAATGTACCTAACCACTGTGGGAGAAAACTGGACCACTCGGAGGAAGCCCACGCAGACACAGAGAAAATGTGCAGACTCCTCACAGACAGTGACCCAAGTTGGGAATCGAACTTGGGTCCTTGGTATTGCAAGACAGCAGTGCTAATCACCGTGCCACTGTGCGAATCCAAGCAGCTCATTTTACGCAGGAGGACTCAGCTAGGCATTTGCCCCCAACTCCTCCACCCACTATCAATGCCCTAGGCAGTAACCCAGCAGCATTTTCAGATGTGGTGCCCAGACATTTGATGGCTTCATCAGTATGATGGATGATTGGGCATGAGTGCATTGATCTCTCTCCACTTTGTGCCTGAAAAATAGAAGCAACATCACCAAATTTACAGGCCTATGTAACCATTGTTTTAGAAGATGAGAGTTTATTGAACGATCAAACCTGTTGTATCGTTGACACCATCTTGAAGCAGCATGGAGCCTAGGTGGGATTGTGTTTGATGCAGACTCGATAGACTGAATGGCCTCCTTCTGCACTGTAGGGGTTCTATGATAATTGAATGAATTTAACCTCAATGAACAGGCACGGTCTCCTTATTGAGAAACATGGGTTTTCGTTCATGTCTACAAATACACCAGATCCTTGTGTCCTTTTCCTTCCTGTTCTACTTATTCTGTGGAACATGATTTTCATTTTGCCCCTCTCCTCATGCCTCATAAATCACTTTATTAGTGATGGCTCCTGCAGTTGCCCTTTCAAGGAAAGAAATTGATCAAAGGCATAGCATTCAGAACTTAAAGCTGGAGGGATTTTTTTGCAGTCTTACATGCTCATCTTTAGACGTTACTTTTCCTTCATGAGTTGGCAAAAGCCTTGATGAAAGCAAATTATGGCCTGAAACCTCCTTAGAGTGGCAATCTCTGGAGGATTGGCACTCTGAATGGACGTGGCAATGTTGGGACCTCAACCCTTGTCTTGCCCAACGTTCTTCACTCAGGCTGAGTAAGACAGAAGCTGTGAAATGTGGCCCTGGCTATAACAGTGAGGAGTAACTCATGGTAGAGTAAGAAAGCCATGCCCGCTTTGCACTGCATTAGTTGCTATGAAGACATTTAAACGGCTAATTTAAAGGAGAAGGGAAGTTTCATAGCCAAATGTTTAGACAATTGGGGAGAAACTAGGAGGGAGTGGGGTAGGGGGTTAGTGGATTGGGTTGGACTGGAAAAGCAGGGACCAGCTTGGAATGGAGTGGAGGAGATGGGGAGAGGGGAAAGTGAGTTCATATTGCAAGAAGGTGGGGCAGGGATGTTGTCAGATCAGCCAGAGAATGAGAGGCGGTCAGGCCGGGAGGGACTTGGTGTTGCCAGGAGGTGAGGGGGTCAGGCCAGGAGTGGGAAGGTTGGGTTGGACCAGGAGTGTGAGGACTGGTGGCAGAGGTAAGGACCAGGGTGTGGTAATGTGCAGTGGTTTGCCTCTGTATGTGAGGGGCATCCTGTGCGAGGCTCAGTCTGAATTATTTTTAATTATTTTGGAGTTAGCAGTGATTTTTTTTTCCTCTTCTAACTGTTTCACTATAACTGTCAGGGTAAAACTGGCAGAACCATCCAAAGTTGATGGTTCCCAGGTTGCGGATAATCTTTGATGTTGGAACGTATTTGCATTGATTAACTCAAGGACCTTTCACAGTGAATCTGTTAACTAAATTTCTTCCAAGAAGAAATGAAATTTTCCTTCAGATTCTGACCTTGAAACAGAATGGAAATGGTGCTTGGCAAAATTCATAATGGTGCAAATAGTACGGTTGGAGGTGGTGTGGGAGGTGGCGGTGACTGCGTGACTCTCAGGACTAAGGCAGGCTATTCTTCAAACAACACTGTGATTGAAACCTAAGAAGTAAAAGAGAATCGCCAGAAGTACCCTTGTGAATTTGCTGGCAGTTACATTTCCTTGTTTTGTGAGGCAGTGTGGCAAAGTTCAGCAAGCTGCAGGGGACAAGATTACATTCTGTGTGTCTATGGATGAGTGGAATTGAATACTCTCTGTAGCATCATGTGTGCTGAGGTCCCATACCGGGTATTATATTTCTTGGCAGTTTGATGCAAACACTGACTGTTTTCCACAGAAACCTCAAATTAAGTTAATTGGAACAATGTTGGAGAGAATAAAAAGAATACTCAGATTTGCAGCAGAGTCCAGTTATTTAAAGGTGGTTTTACAAGGTCAAGTTCCCAATTTGCACAGTAGTTCGCACTGCTGCTTCACAGCGCCAAGGAACTGGGTTCAGATCCTGGTTTGGATTACTGTCTTTGCAGAGTTTGCACGTTCTTCCTGTGCCTGTGTGGGTTTCCTCCGGCTGCTCTGGCTTCCTACAGTCCGAAAGACATGCAGGTTAGGTGCGTTGGCCATGCCAAATTCTCCCTCAGTATACCCGAACAGGCGTCAGAGTGTGGTGACTAGGCAGCAACTTCATTGCAGTGTTAATGTAAGCCTACTTGTAACACTAATAAATAAAATTATTATTAAATTTTAAAAATTACAATCCACCCCCAATCCATCCTTGTCTGTCCCCTCCACAATGGTGAAAATGGTGGGTGCCCGGTTCGCGAATGGGATCTCCAAAATTAGGACGCCAGCACCAATTTAACTAAGGTGTGGAACCCTTCTGCCTTCACCAAACATAAGGCATCATTTTCAAAATAGACAAATGTCCAACTCCTTCATGATCAGCAGCAAATAAAGGGAAGTTTAGGAAACTGCAAAGGTGGCTTCTTGCAAGTCAACTTTATTTTGATAAATTTCCTCAGGTGAAAGTTTGAGAGACAGCACAAAGCAAGGCCAAGTACTTCCAAGAGTGCCCAGTGCTCATTGTGAAGAGAATGCAAACAACTCAATAAGCGCCTCTGTCAAAACTCCATTTTCAGTTGAATTCAATGTCGTGGTGTGTTCAGTTTGGGGGAGGGGGTGGTGGCGGGGGCGGTGGGGTGGACAAGTTAATGTTGCACTTTTCATGAGATTGTCTGAAATCAAAATGACCTATGTTATGTGCAGTTAGGATTGACAATGTGCACACCAGGACAAGGGAGTAGGTTGTTCTGTGATTATTCAGCACTGGAATACAACATGCCAGGGCTTTGCAGTTTGAAGGACACTGATGCAGTGAGTGAGCTGAGAATTCAGGGGTTTGGCATTCTCTTTGGGGATTTTGGTGAAGCAGTGCATTCAAACAGAAAGGTTTCAACCATGCGTGTCAGCTTTGTAAGTATGGGTAATACATTTTTATTGTCCGTGCTTATTATTTGTTTAGCAAGGACAAATTCTAGAGAAATATATGAACCCTGTACCAGTGCCTCATTGTGTATTGCTGAGGGCAATCCAGCAGAATACTGTTCCTTTCTCTGTATCGCTTCAATTACCATAAATTGACATTTGCAACAAGAGCAGTCAAGCATTTGTTTCAAGATTCTGAATGTTTATGTAATAATGAGTTACAGGAGTACAAGTGGAAAATAACTGACATTGAGTTGCGTCAATCCTGAATGAGCGAGAATGTTTCAGCCTCAGGCTAGCGATTCAGTGTTGTAAATTGCAGGCAGGTTATGCGGTCCTTTCACAATTTGGGAAAGGCTTTTCAAACACCATCCTGTCAATCTAACAGCCTTGGTAAATAAACTGCATTTTCCTCACAGGCTGTAATCTGATGTTTTTCTGGCCGATGAAGTTGCATGTTCAAATCTGACAGAGATAACCTGCAGATACACCCTGCAGAAAATCACCAAAGGTCCTTAGACAGCACCTTCCAAACTCACAAGCACTTCCATCTACAAGGGCAGGGGTAGCAGATGCACGGGAACACCACTAGCTGCGAGTTTCCTCTCCAAGCCACTCACCACTCTGGATCAATCACCAGTCCTTCACGGTCAGTGGGTCAAAATCATGGAATTTTCTCCCTAACGGCATTGTGGACAATCTACGTTACGTGGACTGCAGCGATTCAAAAAGACAGCTCACCATCACCTTCTCAAAAGCAAGTAGGGATGGATGGACAATAAATGCGGCCAGCCAGCCGTATCCATGAATGAATTTTTAAAAAATGAGTTATGTGGTATTAGTTGTGTGTGGATTGGTGTGCCTTACTTCCATGAGAATGGCAATGTAACACTAGTTATAATAGTAGTACCTGATCAAAATTGTTGAATTTGCACATGCACCTTCCAGCGTCCATTCATTCGTTCGAATAGACAAGAGGACAGCACTTGATACAAATTTTAAAATTGTTTTCTTTTATTGAACAAAACTTAAGAACAATTAACATGACAGAAAGAAGAAGAAAGTGAACCTAGAGACTGGCTTCACAACCGGGCCCTGTACAAAAACATGCACTGAAAAAGCAAAATCTGAGACCTGAACTGATCTTGAAAACAAACTGAACACACGGTTCCAAACTGTATTTCACTTATCTTGTTATTGGAAATGTTTTTTGCAGTTTGTCTTTGTCTGGAAAAGCAATTCTTGCAGCTGCTGTCATTTGCTTGAATTGTGTACCCTTCAGGGATGCAGTCAATTTTTAGCTAACCTTTATCCTTCTGAGTTTTAAAGCGTAGCCAATTTAGAGGTCAATTTTTTAAGCTTAGCAGAGTTAGTTACAAAGGCAGGAATATCTTAAAATGAAGCCTTTGTGTAGACTGACACAGTGCTAAGCATACACAGAATCTCTCACATTTCTTCAATCTTTTCAGAAATACACCAGCCAAACAAACAATTGGTGAGCTAAGGTCTGATGCGAGTCATGAAGTTGCTTTATTTCACAGCACATGAATATTCAGAAGAATAGTTATGATCAGATTTAGATAGTTCAATCGATAAAACCCATCCCCTTAAATCTGGGTGAGCTAGTTGCGTGGATGAATTTATAGTCTTCTGCATATTTCTTGAATCTTTCACTGTCAAAGTGTCTGAAATGGCAAGATCTGGAATGTCAAGTGAGGTTGGTCCATGAAGACGTCTAACCTTGATCCATCTGGAGTTTTAGTTAACATGAAAGATGCCTTCCCCTTGATCTCAAATAGATTCATTCCAGGATCTTCCCAAGGTTTCAATGGAAGCAATAATACCATCAAATTTTCTTGCTGCTCTTGACGATAAGTTGGACAGATGATGAAGCTCAACATCATGTCTACCAGTGAGTTTGAAATATTCCCAGCTATTGGACTTAATTCATGCCCCAGCATGACATCTTGTAATACCTAGGTGACCCTAATGTATTCTGTGAACAATTTTGAACTCTTGGTAAACAAAGTGCCACCTCCCACTAGCGGGAAACAGTAGGGCGGAGAATCTTGCCCTACATGTTCATACATCAACTTCTAAGAGGAGGAAGTTCTGTCTAGTATAGCCCTGGCCTCGGACACTGTTGCCAACCAACATGGTAAATGATGACGCAGTGACTGAACCTTCCTCACCCTGGAGTTCTGGAGTTCCCAGTTAATGGCAGTGGATGATGGGTAAGTCTATCAGCAGTGTCCATTAATCAAAGAGATATCAGAGTGGGGAGGCAGTGGCATAGTGGTATTGTCACTGGATTAATAATCCAGAGACTCCACAGGGTAGTACTCTGAGGACCCCACCGTGGTAGCTGGTGAAATTTGGATTCAATAAAAATCTGGAATTAAAAGTCTAATGGTGACCATGGAACCATTGTTGATTGTTGTAAAAAAACCCATCTGGTTAATTCATACCTGTTAGGGAAGGAACCTGTTGTCCTTACCTGATCTGGCCTCCATCTAATCTTCACAATTGCAAAAGCATCTGGAATCCCAAAGATGACCATCCCAGTTAGATTTTTGATTAGCCCTTTTGATTGGGAAAAGAGTGCAGTTGGGTTTGGGGGTATACCGAGAGTGAGGGGAGTAGGTTACTGCTTTAGCTCTTCCTTCAGCATAGGTTTGTCAGCCCCACTTGTTTTCCCACATGCTAAGGCAGGTATGCAAATGATTGAGGTGCAATGCATCCTTTGTCAAGAAGGCAACCCCCCAGTGCACACCATACACAGATGGCAGTCAATGTATCGGAAAGCATCAGGAGGTAGAAACAACTGGTGGGTGTTTTAGACCATTGTGCTTTGAAACACAACATTTAAAAACCCAAAGAGCAGCATGGTGGCACAGTGGTTAACATTGGTGCCTCGCAGCGTCAGGGATCAAGGTTCGATTCTGGCCTCAGGTGACTGTCTGTGTAGAGTTTGCACATCCTCTCCGTGCCTGTGTGGGTTTCCCCTGGATGCTCCAGTTTCTTCCCACATTCCAAGGATATGCAGGTTAGGTGGATTGACTATGCTAAATTGTCTCTTAGTGTTCCGATATATGCTAGTTAGATGGATTAGCCATGGTGAATGTGTGGGGTTATACACCACACATGTGTGGGCAGAGTGCCTGGGAAAGATACTCTGTAAGAGAGTCGGTGCAGACTCCTTCTGCACTGTAGGGATTCTATGATTTCTCCAAATTTATTCTCTTGGAAATTAATTTTTAAAAAGCCCTGAAATATTAACTGGCTTTGGAGCTGTGGAACACAAATCTAAATTAACTGACAGTAAATTAATTGGTAGTGATTGGAATTCAAAAAGATTTCAAAATACACAATCAGACTATTGAATGACCAAAAATATCACACAGATGGATACAAACTGAATCAGCTCGTTCTCTTCACTTATAGATAACATTATGATCCCAGTTGATGTCAGAACTGGGGGGGAAGATCCCAGAGTCGAACCCTGTGTCAAAAGATAGTATTTTACTTTTTTAGATAAAACACAGAGCTGCAGAATCATAGGACCACTACATTGTTTTAACAACAAGAATAAATATGTTAAACATTAAAAAATTAAATTACAATACAATACTTTATTATTCCCTCCTTAGTCTAATGAATATATACAGATTTAAAGGTTAGAATGGATTACAGAGTACATCTTGAGCTACAATGATCTCATTAACTAAAAAGCCCCTTTTAAGCACACAAGATGACTGTGGTCAGACACACTCCTCTCTGAACTCAAATGAATACCTTTGGATTTCTCCTCAAAATCTCAACAGATAACTGTTATAAAATGATTCACTTTGTCTCACTGATCGTCGGCTTCGACATGAGTGATTTCAAATTCCACTTTTCAATTTTCTTTTAAATTATATTTTCCCTCTACTGCTTCCACTGAGGGTTCACCTTCAGGTTGTACGCCACTTCCTTCTGGTTCCCTTTGCCTTAAAGACTTTTACACAAACTCTGAGGTCCAATCACAGATTTCCACCATTATTTCAACAATGAGCGAAACTTAACGACCTGAAACCATAAAATTCCATCTGAAGTCAACAGACCATCCCATTGTCTTCCCTTTGCCCGTTCTGATTTCTATGGCAGGTGGGGCAGTAACGTTCCAGCCAACAAGTCCCAAACTGTTGTAATTTCTCACAAAATGTAGCACTGCTGCAGATATCTTTCTGGCCTTTCATGATCCAATGTATTTTCAATTAATCCTCTGTGACTTTTTTGTTCTAGTTCCCAGTTTCCTCTGTCCCATTAATTCCAGGCTTCTTTCTCCGGTTTCTTTAACTAGTTGAACTGAAATTTCCAGCATCTGTTGCTTAATTATTGCTCTATAGTATGGCTTTGCTTCTAGTAAGGCTGAGAGAAATGTTCCCTCTTGAGCCTTCTTAAACCAGTTGCTTCAACCAGAGCTGTGAGAGCTGCCTTCTCTCTTACTATCTTTCTCAACTGCAATCAAATCAACTAAATAAAATTTATAAGCTTCTCTATATTACAAGGTCCCAATTGCCATTAACCACTGCTGGTTTACGTACTTTTTATGCCGTAATTCTCTCTAAGAACTATAGATTCATAGTTGAAATTGAAACCAATCCCCACATGTACAAACACTTATGTCCAGCATGAATCTAACCATAGATTTTACCCTTCCAGTCCCAGAAAGATTGAACTAACTCTATTTAAAACTATACCTTATTTCTAATGTTTACTAATATAAATGTAAATTTTTTGGAACCACCTTTATTTTCCTAATAGTAATCAAAAGAATTATTCTATAGTACAATTAATTTAGAAGTACTTCTGTCACGCTTTGTTCATTCAAACTCATTGTTCTCTCCATTCCTTCTTACATTACTTCAAACGCCCTTCACTATTTCCCTCAGGAATGTATTAGCTAAATGCTCTTGGCATTGAATAATCTGAAGAAATTTTGTAAGTTTAAGACCCTGTGGCAATATTCTCCCTCCCTAAACTCCTTTAAAGAAGAAGTTAGTTCAGTGTCACAGATATCCTATAATATTACCACCAATGATACAATGGGAAGACTTCTTTGATTTGATTTAATTTATTCAGGCCAGTGGGTCATTCTGCCAGCTCCTCGTTAGTGAAGAGCTGTTGGAGAGAGGTTAGCAGATCTGGAGATTTCAGTTCTGAACCCACCAATCAGATTTAAATTCAAATTTAAATTCAACATCAGAATTCCGGCAGCTGTATATACATGAAGGCTGTGGCACCCAGCGGGAAACCCGTTCCACAGTATCCATTTATGTCTTCTGGCCCTCTGCTGGGCTGGGAGAATCATCTTTGAAATGTGCCCGAATTGAGCCAAAAGCAGATTGAGGTAACAATTAACCTTGGGGAGGTATCATGAGCCAGGTGGCAATATGTCTGTCACTAGTTATAGACTGGGAAGGTGTTTATGATTCAGGTCAGAAAATCCAAGGTGTTTTATGAAGTCAGCCTAGACCATAATCTTTGCGCTTTGAATTTGGAATGGGTGAGCATAAGGTGTTCCACTCCAGGTATGATTCACTAGGAAGCTTTTTTAAACAAGGTTTATTTAAGAACACAGTTAACATATGATAAAAAAAATTAGCATAACTTTTACCAATTACAAATACAAACTATCATGATATTGTATGATCCTTAACAACTAAATATACTGTTCCAAATCAAACAACCTCCACAAACATACACCCCTTTCTATGCTTGGCACAGAAAGCAAGTACACTCACCTGATGCTGGATCTTGCAGTTTTCCAACATCTGCTGTAGATTACTCCTTTGCAATGTTGAATTGAGAATGTTAAGACCTTCCCGGAATTCCAGTACACCTTGAGAGAGAGACAAAGATGCTGCTTGCCTCCAGCTTCTAGTTGCACTTCACAGACAACAGAATTTTCACTCCAGAGAGGGACAGGGAACACTGCTTTCTGTCTGCAGCCCAGGACAAACTCTGATTTTCCTGCCCCACCCAGTTTAGTCAGCCGAGGCCAGCCCAATGCACAGAGAGCAAAGAAGTTCACTTTGGATCACAACCATACTCCCTGCTCAACATTACATGAGCACTGCCACTGTCACTACTCAGGCACTGCCCCCTGCACCATCACCATCACCAAGCCCAGGCATGACCCTCTCCCCTCAGCACTGCACTCACCTGATCTCCCTTGAGGGGTCTGCTCGCCTGGTGCATGCCTTGGGAGACCAGTCATGATTCATGCCATTCTGCCATCATGTTTGCAAAGATGGATTTTCTGATGGGGTGAAGCAGATGATTTGGGTGTAGGAGTCTGACAATTAAATGTTCATTTATTCAAATAATTAATTAGAACAGCACTGCAGCACAGTGGTTAGCACTGCTGCCTCACAGCACCAGGGACCCAGGTTCGATTCTCGGCTTGGGTCCCTGGTCCTGTGAGACAGCAGTGCTAAACACTGTGCTGTCTCTGTGAAGTCCTTGTGTCTGCGTATGTTTCCTCCGGGTGCTCCGGTTTCCGCCCTCAGTCCGAAAGATGTTCTGGTTAGGTGCATTGGCCATGCTAAATTCTCCCTCAGTGTGCCCGATCAGGCGGCAGTGTGTGGTGACGAGGGGATTTTTCACAGTAACTTCATTGCCCTGTTAATGAAAGTCTACTTGCGATTCAAATAAATAAATAAAAACATTGTTCTTGACATTCAGTGACGGGAAAGGCACTCCATCATTGGCAAGGGAAGAGGCAACACTTTTACACCGACATGAAATGCAATTTTCCAATTCATGCAACATTTTCCCCTCTCATTCCCAAAACCGCCTGACGCAATAGGGAATGGAAAATCCCAGCTGTAGAAATGAAATCTTTTCTCCTTTCATATAAAAGGGGGTGAGTGTCTGGAACGAGCTGTTAGAGATAGTAGAAGTGGATACAATTCTTTTCTTTTTAAAAAAAAACATTCAGATAGTTACATGCGTAAGATGGGTATGGAGGAATGTGGGCCAAACACGGGAAACTGGGACTAGCTTGGTGCGTAAGAAAGGGCAGCATGGACAAGTTGGGCTGAAGGGCCTGTTTCCATGATGTAACCCTGTGACTGACTCTAATTATAGAATTATAAAATCCCTACGGAGCAAAAGGAGGCCATTCAGCCCATCAAATCTGCATCGATCACAATCCCAACTAGGCCTTATCCCCTTAACCCCATGTATTTGTCCTACTATTTCCCTAAAACTATGAGGCAATGTACCATCCTTAGACCTTTCGATTTATTCAAATGTATAATGCACCTTTCTGGCTGAAATGATTACAGGCTCATTTTTGACATCATAAACACAGATAACAAGATTTTTTGCCTTAAGTTATTCATCAGTGCTTACTTACTCGAGAGAAGATATTGCTTTTATTTGTAAGTGTGTTGCATTGCAAGTTTACAACCAAACCACTATTGTTCACAGTTCTGTTATAATACGTGCTTGCTCTAACTGAATTCAAGTCAATTTGTTTCCCTGACCTCATTTGTTTTGACAGCAATCTCTTGTTTATGAGATTTTTCTTGAATCATATCCTCGTGCTTGTCATCATTATGGTACTGAGAAGAGAGTAGGTCAATTCAGAAGTTTATTTCCGCACAGGTTTAAGTGGTTGTAGACATCACTGAGGAAAACACGCTCATTTTTATTGACGCAGGCTCCAATGTAAATTGTTTGTGTGTGTGACCAAAATGAGAATATCACCTTGAATTTGAGAAGAGTCAATCTTTGCTTCAGACAATTCTAACCTGGAAATCATTATACTTAATACCAATCAAACAATTCGGAACAACGGGAGGAATTCTCTCGTCTTGCCCACCAATCGTAGCGGGCGGGGGGATTGTCCACGCAAAGGTCGAATGACCTCGGGTGGGATTCTCCGATTTTTGGTGAGCGTGGCCAGAGAATCCCACCCTATGAGTTTGCAATCTCTTCGAAAGATGCAACTGATTCTACTGCATTCCCCATTTAACAATATGACTCGAATGATGTTGCAGATAATCTACTATACTTTTTAAATTAATTTGTGAGACAAGGACATCGCGGGCTGCCCAGCATTTATTGCCCATCCCTAGTTACCCGAGGACAGTTGAGAGTCAACAACATCGCTGTGGCAGTGGAGTCACATTTAAGTTCATTTATTGGTGTTACAAGGAGGCTTACCTTAACACTGCACTGAAGTTACTGTGATAATCCCCTAGTCGCCACTCTTTCGTGCCTGCTTGGTTATGCTGAGGAAAAACTTGGCTTAGGTTTCCTCTGAGTGCTCTGGTTTCCTCCCACAGTCGGAAAATTATGCTGGACTAGCCGTGCTAAATTTTCCCTTAGTGTACCCAAACATGCACCAGAGAGTAGGTATAAGGGGATTTTCACAGTAACTTCATTGCAGTGTTAATGTAAGCCTACATGCGACACTAATAAATAAATTTAAACTTAAATGTGGCTCCAGAGCCACGGCAATGTGGTTGATTTTCTACTGTCCTTAGGCAATTAGGGATGGGCAATAAATACTGGCCAGCCAGCGATGTCTTTGTTCCACACATTATTAAAAAGAAAGTAGATCATCAGCAGACACGGGGAGAATATACAAACTCTGCAAATACAATGACCCAAGCCGAGAATTGAACCAGGTCACTGGCGCTGCGAGGCAGCCATGTTAGCCACTATGCCACTGTGCTGTCCCATGTAGGCCAAACCAGGTAAGGAGGGCAGATTTCTTCTCCTAAAGGACATTAGCGAACCAGATGAGTTTTCCCGACAATCAATAATAGCTTCATGATCATCAGTAGATTTTTAATTCTAGATATTTTGTATTGAATTCAGATTTGACCATCTGCCATGGTGGGATTCGAACCCGGGTCCCCAGAACATTAGTTGAGTTTCTGGATTAATAATTGAATGAAAATACTACTGGCCATCGCCTCCCTCAAATGCACATTGTTCACCAGATGTGCTTACTCAAAAGATAACAAATTCTGTTGACTTCATGCCTCATATCAAAAAACAATCAGTAAGATTCAAGTGAACCTCTCCGAGAGCAAAGTAGTGTCTTGGGTGCTCTGCTTAGTCTGCACATTGTTATTCCTCACCCTGGTACTTCCACTTAATCTTTCTAATTTTTAATTGAAGGATTGATCACATGCTGTCCATTCTTCAAACTCATGACATGCATTCTCTGGAGTACTAATATAAGTACTGATACCTCAGATGGGCAGAGCATTTGGCACTATTTGTTGTAGCTGTGTCAGACTTTCTGGTCTGTTTATTTTACCAGTTGGCGCTCGTACACCAAGCCCTTTATAAATCCGACCCCTGAGCAGCTCTATTATTGTATTGTTTATATTTATCACAGGTTTGTGGTTTTTGCTTTACTGTAAAACACTGTTCCTTTTCAGTCAACTACTGGAGTTATTATACTCACACAAATGTAGATTTTTTTATTTATTCATTCATGGAACATCAGCATTGCTGATTGGTCAGCATTTATTGCCCTTCCTAGTGGCCATTAGAGGGCAGTTGAGAATGAACCATATTGAACAAAGAACAAAGAACAAAACAGCACGGGAAACAGGCCCTTCGTCCCAACGAGCCCGTGCCGCCACCCCGATGTTCCCACCTCTACCTCTACATATCTATATATGTTTATAGATCTATGGATTAAAAACCAAATTTGAGACAATTTAGGGAGAATGTGTTTTGCCAATCAGCCTAAGAGCACATCTTTGGGATGTGGGAGGAAACCGGAGCTCCCGGAGAAAACCCACGCAAGCACGGGAAGAATGCGCAAACTCCCATAGACACGGGCCCAAATCCATGTATCTGCACAGCACAGCGATAATCACTGAGCTGTTGTGTTGCCCATCAAATGGTCCAGGTCAAGCGTACACTAACGACATGAAGCACTAGGATACTCTCGAAAAAAAAATTCAAGAGCAGCCCTCTCACGACCCATCGCGTGTACGCCCCTTGTTAGACAACAAGGTGGACCAAAGCACCTGTAGGATAAAAACAAGAACATCGATATCATCATCTATTTACACACTTCCCAGGGACTCCCAAGGCTCATGATCCATATTTTAAATCGCTGTGGCTCTGGAATCACGTACAGGCCAGACCAGGCAAGGACAGCAGATTTCCTTTCCTAACAGACCAAATGAGTTTTCCTAACAATTGACAATGGTTCCATAATCATCAGTGGATTTTTAATCCCAGATATTTTTCATTGAATTCAAATTCTACATCTGTCATGCCTAGATTTGAACCTGAGTCCCCAGAACATTAGCTGTGTTTCTGGATTAAAGGTCTAGCGATAATTCCACTGGGCTACTCCACTGAAAGAATGCTTCAGCCTCAACAATTAAAATGTTCAAAGCTGAGCTGGATAGACTTCTCTCTGTTAAATATATTAGAGGTGACAGAACCAAGGTGAGCAAATGGAAGTATGATGCACATAAGCTGTGATCTAATTGAATGGCAGCAGGCTTGTAGGATTAAATGGCATAAATATATTTCTATCTTCCATGTCTTCAAAATCTGAGGGGGTTGCATGAATTGGCATTGTGTGAAAGCTGAATGGGGTCAGCTATGATGCCCACACAGGTGAATCACTTCATTGCAAATTGTTTCAGGTCAAAGGTAGAAAGTAGATAGCCCAGATGAGAATCAGCACCTTGTAAAGAGGAGATGACAGATGGGGAAATGGCAACTTACACTGCCCCACATATTTGCAAACTTTGAGTTTTTAACCTCCTGGCCTGATATGATTAAATCTGAAGTCAATAATGCCAGTTGACAAAGGCCTGCTCACCAAAGCAGGAGCAGTATAAAGATAACCCTATATATCTGTCTGATCGACTTAGCCACCCATTCTGTATCCTAATGTTCCAGGATCACAGTTTCTTCATTCTATTTTGCTCTCAAAGCTCATTTAATCCAGTTTGCTTTAACGCAAGGTTTACATGAGACACTTTACGCTGGTATCTATTAACCTTTATGTTATGTAACCATGTAAACAAAGAATGTTAACTGTTCATTTCATTCAGGTAATCTGGAGAGATCTGATTATACTGAGAGCTTCAGGCCTCTGTTGACAAGGACATGAGTATTGTTTCTGACTGCTTTATCTCTAAGTAAGAATTGTAATAACCACGAATGCTCTTGCCCCAAGTCAGACACACAGTAGTGCTTTCTACTTATCAATTCCACTACCACTCCAATTGACACAATGGAATATCACAGGATTACAGTTGTCATCCCCAGTAAGGATGGAGATTTCTCATCTAAATCAGAAAAATTGTTTCTTTCAAAAAGTAATAATGCACTTGTAAATGCACATTGAACTCATTTGAAGATGACATTTGAACTGGGTGCATTTCCAGAATGCTAAATAAAGCCTGCCTTTGAATAATACTCCTTTCAAGGGACAGAAATACAAATTCAGTGCAGTAGGATCCAATCTACATCTCTACAAAGCAACCTATCTGGAGATTATTAAAGACCTGGAATACTTGCCAGGAACTGTACTACAGCCCGAGACTGACTCTCACCCACATGTTGTGCAGCTCAGCACAACTCTAGTTATTATTACATCCGTTTGTGATGTAAATTATCTCCTGCTGCCTATATCCTAACGCAAACTGGGGCAGGATTTACCCAGCAACCCATCACATAATTCTGGGGGATGGGAAGCAGCCACCCATTAGCCGGCAGTGGAATCTTCCAGTCCTGTCATCGTCAATAGGGTTTCCTGTTGGTTGCACCCTTCACTGCCTTGAAACTCGCAGCAAGTTTGCGCTGCCATCAGCAGGATTAGAAAATCCCACCTGCTTGAAAGGCTGGAAAAATCTCGTCAAGTTCCAGTCACCTATCACCATTGTGTTCACTAATCTACAGTGTCTCCCTGTCTGGCAACACCACTATTTTAAAACTCTTAATCTTGTTTTCAAAAGCTACCCTCTTACATCTAATGTCTCCTCTGGCCCTACAAACTTCAGAGACTTCTATACTTTGCTAACTTGAAGACATTGTAAATCACCTATGATCGAATATTGCTTGTTACTTCTTCTATTAAGTAACACCCAGAGAGAGTATACTACATTAAATGTATTATATAAATTCATATGACAGTTTCTGTGATTTCCCTTACCTCCTGCAGAACCAGAAAGAGATTATGGTATTCCAATAAACAAATCACCAAAGGCTAATACCAGATGCAAAAACAAAAATCAAAGAAAACCTACAATGCAGAAGAAGGCCAGTCGGCCCATCAAGTCAGCACTGATAACAATCCCACCCAGATTCTAACCCCAATTTACCCTGCTACTCCCTCTAACCTAAGTATCCTGGGATTCTGAGAGGCAATTTAGCATGGCCAATCAGCCTAACCTGTACATATTTGGACTGTGGGTGAAAACTGGAGAAACTGAAAGAAATCTATGCAGACGTAGGAGTTGGCGTTGCTAGCGAAGCCATCCATTGTTGTCCGCTCTTAATAAGACCATAAGGTCATAAGAACAGAAGTGGGCCATTTGGTCCATCGAATCTGCTCTGCCATTCAATGAGATCAATACTGATCTGATAATCTTCAACTCCAGTTTCCTATCTCATCCCCATAACCTTTGATTCTCTTACTAATTAAAAATCTGTCCATTTCAGCCTTGACCATACTCAATGACCCAGCCTCTGCAATCCTCTGTGATTAAGAATGCCATGGATTCACTACCCTCTGAGAGAAGAAATTCATAGAACATAAGAAGAAGGAATAGGCTTCTCGAGCCAGCTCCACCATTCAATTAGATCTTTTCGTGGACTCAGCTCCACTTACCCGCCCACTCACCATAATCCTTCATTCCTTTACTGTTCAAAAATTCATCTATCCTTGCCTTAAAAACATTCAATGAGATAGCCTTAACTGCTTTACTGGGCAGGAAATTCAACAGATTCACAACCTTTTGGGTGAAGAAGTTTCTCCTCAACTCATTCCTAAATCTGCTTCCCCAAATTTTGAGGCCATGTATTCAAGAGGCAGCTGGATATAGCACTTGAGGTGAATGGGATCAAAGGTTATGGCAAAAAAGCAAGATTAGACTATTAAGTTGGATGATCAACTATGATTGTAATGAGTGACAGAACAGGCTCAAAGGGCCAAATGGCTCTACTTTCACCTGCCAGTGGAAACAATTTCCACTGGTTTCCCTGGTTCTATCTTATCTATTCCCTTCATAATCTTGTATGGTTCCATAAGATCTCTCCTCATTCTTCTGAATTTCAATGAGTATAACCCTAATCTACTCGGCCTTTCCCCGAAAGCCAACTCTCTCAACTCCGGAATCAACCTACCCAAATTCCTCTTCATCTCTGTCTTAAACGGGTGACTGCTTCCTCTTACACCATGGTTTCTGGCCTTGGACTCACCCACGTGGGGAAATACTGCAGGGAAAGTAATGTTTATAATGTTCAATTGGTCACTTGTCCTGTGTGTGACTGGTATCGGTTTTCTGCGTGCAATTAGTTAAGGCTGAGTGTGGTGAGTGAGCAAGGGAGGCTGAACTGAAGCAAGCAGTTGTTAGAATGAGAGCAGACATTTGAAAACATTGAATGAAGCTCCTGTTCAGACATGTAGGGCGGGATTTACAACGTGAGCCACCGCACTTTGTATCAGAGAGAGGTGCTCTGCCATTGACCATTGGCGGGATGTTCCAATCCTGCTGTTGTTAACAGGGTTTTCTATTGAATGTACTCCTCACTACTGTCAGCAGGGAGTCTTAACAACCTTATATTTTAATGGCATTCTTCCCGCTCCAAAGTATCTGATTAGTTTATAAGAGGCACAACTCTGTGAAAATGGATAGAAGTGAACAGCCTTTGCCTGCTGTGATTTTGTCTGGAAGTGCTCCAGACAAAAAAACTGTGCTGCTCCAGAAGGATTCAGGAAAACCCTGACAGTTACATTAAGTTATAATTGAGTAAATCCATACATTACATCTTTAAGTATCTTGTGCAGTGTAAATTGAGTGTTGACATTTGTATGAAAGGACTTAGAGGCAGAAGGATGAGGTGATTGTCCCTTTAAGGGTCTCATGACCCAGTGAATCAATTGGGGAGCAGGGTGGGGTTCTATATTCAGAGTAGTCTCAGGAACTGATTGCAACTATAATGCTACAAGCCTCTGTAGAGTTTTAACCTGTAAATAAATGAATTGTGTTTGCCCTAAACTGCTGAATGAGCATCTTTAGAACGCCTTACAATCGGACCATCATGAAGTCCGAGAGGAGCTTCAAACCCCAGGCATATTCTTTCCACTCCATCACGTTCAGCTCCGGACAATAAATCATCGCAAAGCATCAAAACTAACTACTCTCCAAAGTGCAAAAAGGTGTCAGCTGCGGTTCCTTGGTACAATGCTGACATCTGATTCAGTACATTGTGGCTTCACCTCCACTCCAGAGACATGGGTTTTTAATCTGTGTTGTCAGTCTGGTGCAATTTTGAGGGATTGAGGGTTCTGTCTTGCCAATGAGGTATTCAACAGAGCCACTCAGATGGATATAAACCACGGTATTATTTCAAAGAAGAGTAGGAAACATAGAAACATAGAAGATAGGAGCAAGAGGAGGCCATTTGGCCCTTTGAGCCTGTTCTGTCACTCATTATAATCATGGTTGATCATCCAACTTAATAGTCTAATTTGCTTTTTCGCCATAACTTTTGATCCCATTCACCTCAAGTGCTATATCCGGCTGCCTCTTGAATACATTCAATATTTTGGCATCAACTATTTCCTGTGATAATGAATTCCACAGGCTCATCACTCTTTGGGTGAAGAAATGTCTCCTCACCTCTGTCCTAAATGGTTATCCTGTTCTTCCCATTTTCCAGGCCAATATTTATCCAGTAGCCCAATCACTAAGAGGGTGGTAGAGAGGCACAATGCTGCCTCACAGTAGCAGGGACCCAGTTTTAATTCCACCTTTGGTTGACTGTCTGTGTGGAAGTTGAACTTTCTCCCTGTGTCTGCAGTGGGTTTCCTCTGGGAGCTCCAGTTTCCTCCCATTTTCTAAAGATGCGCAGGTTAGGTTGACTTAGCATGTGAAATTGTCCCTTAGTAGCAGAGGATTAGCAGCATACATACATGGAGGGCCTAAGTGAGATTGTTGTCAGGGTAGATTCAATGAATCAAATGGCCTCCTTCTGCACTGAAGGGATTCTATGATACAGTGAGGTTACCTGTTAACTATCTCTTAATGGGACCTTGCTATATGAAAAAATGGCTGCTATATTTCCCCATTAAAGCTGTTACTTATATTTCAATAGTACTCCATCACTGTAAAGCTCTTTGAGATGTCCTGAAATTATGGAAGATGGTATATAAATGCAAAATTTTCTTTTAAAAAAAAGCAAATAAATTACTATTGTTGATCTGGAATTTACTTGTGAATTACTTACCTGCAAATCTCCTTCAATGTTATTCAGTAATCTTCAATTGGCTCCAAGATCTGGGTCTTTATTGTAATTAAACTTAAAGAGACAGCGTACTTTAAAATGAACCTCACATTATCAGCAGAATCCTACATGGTATATCACTTCATTCATCAAAGTTATTGCTACCCATTACAGTTCAGTTCATTTAACTAAGATTTTTAAAATAGTTGGAGGGTATTGATTAAAATTTTCCTTTTATCCCTTGACCTTTCTTCTAGATATTGCAAAAAACCCTCACTTATTTCCTCTCTGCGCTGCTATTACTAAAATATCGATCCTAGTATATTTTTTCCAAAGCTGTGAGATGATTAATAGTTCCTGAATGGTACAGGAATGAGTGAGGGAATGGAACTAATTGGATAATGTCTCTAAAGTTCCATTTCTCATCAGGATGTTTTGAGGGTTAGCTTCTTGCTTGATTGAAGACCCAACCAATCTCACCTTCACTGAATTCGCTCTCACTTTAACTTCTCTTTTAACTCCACTCACTTCCATCAAATAAAACACACTGCCATGGAGACCTGCATGGATTCTAGCCATTGCCTCTCTTTCTTTGGTGGGGTTTATGAAACATTCTTTGTTCCAGGCTTACTAGGACACACTCATTTGCATCTTTCTGCAACACATTGGAATTCCCTCCCTAATGTCATTGTGGGTCAACCTACAGAACATGGACTGCAACGATTCAAGAAGGCAGCTCACTATCACCTTCTCAAGGGCAAGTAGGGATTAGCAATCAATGTTAGCCAGCCAGTGATGCGCATGTCCCACAAATGAATTAAAAAAAATGATGACTGTATCGATGCCATTTCCTGCTTTTGCTCTGAGCTGGAAAATGTCATCAAATCTGCTTCCAATTTTCATCCTCCTCTCGACCGACATTATCCATCCCTGACTCTTCACTTCCCTTCCTTGACGTCCATTTCTTGAGTGAAGTTATCAGCAAAGATTCACTCTAAGCCCATTGACTCCCGTTGCTACCCAATCCATATTCCCTCACACTCTCCTTCTTTCAGAACTCCATTACATTTTCCCACTTTTACCATCTCCATGGTGATTGTTCTGATGGTGACACCTCCTTCGACATTGTTCCCCCAACTCTTTTGCTATTTAATCTCTTCTACCTTCTGCCCCATCACAGACCTTCCCTTCTGTTCTTTATCCACTTTATTTTCTGAAAACCTATTGTATTTCTAGCCTTTCCCAATTCTGAAGGAATCCTTGGCCTGAAAGATTAACTGCATTTTTGCTTCCAGCATTTTCTGCTTCTATTTCAGATTTCCCACATCCACCGTATTTTGCTTTTGATTGATTTAAAGAGCTGGTGCTTCCAGCAATTTCCAGTGTTGATTGTTGAACGTCACATTTGCAACTCATGTTGGTGAGGGTGGGTAAATCAAGGCTGTTATTCTGTCATTGCGATCTCATAAATATTATGGCCTCAGAGATAGAAGTAAATGGGCCACCTCTCCTATTTGAGGTCAGATGCTTGACCTACAGATTGATTTACTCAATAATGTGGCTTTGAAGGTTTATTCATCACTGAAATTGCTTTGTCGACAGCCACAGATGTCATTTCCTACTCTAGCTCTGAACTGGAAAATGTCATCAACTCTGCTTCCAATTTCCACTCTCCTCTTGTCTCACATGACCTATTTGTGACTCCTTACTCCAATTTCTTGATTTCCCATCCTGACTTGGAATTATATCACCGTCCTTTCACAGTCGCTGGGTCAAAATCCTGGAATTCCCTCCCTAATGGCACTGTGGGTCAACCCACATCATTTGCACTGCAGCGATTCAAGAAGGCAGCTCACCACCACCTTCTCAAGGGCAGCTAGGGATGGGCTATAAACGCTGGCCCAGACAGCGATGCCCACGTCTCATAAATGAATGAAAAAAAGATACAGCATACAACTGTCACAGCATCTTGCTGTAACTAGGTTTCGCACTTCACCACCATGCATTCAGTAAAGTTTCAAATGAAGCCAAGCGTTTAAAAAAAAATTAATTTGTCGGACATGGGCATCACTGATTGGCCAACATTTATTGCCCATTGCTAGTTCATAGAATCATTGAATCCATCAGTGCAGAAGGAGGCCATTCAGCCCATTGAGCCTGCACTGACAACAATCCCACCCAGACCTTATCCCCTTAATCCCACATATTACCCAGGCAATCCCTCTGACACTAGGCGACATTTTAGCAAGGCCAGTCAAACTAACCTGTGCAATTTGGAGTGTGGGAAGAATCCAGAGCACCCAGAGGAAACATGTGCAGACATGGGGAGAATGTGCAAACCACACAGACAGTGACCTGTGGCTGGAATTAAACCCGGGTCCCTGGTGCTATGAGGCTAACCAATGTGTTACCGTGCCACCCTGTTCAGTTGTCCTTATTCAGAGGGTCGTTGAGAGTCAACCACATTGTTGTTGCTCTGGAGTCGTGTAGCCAGACCGGACAGATTTCCTTCCCTAAAGGGCATTAGACAGCCTTTTCCAACAATCAATAATGATTTCATGGTCATTGGTAGATTATTAAATCCCAATATTTTTTATTGAATTTAAATTCCACCAACTGCTGTGGCAGGATTCGAACCTGAGTCCCCAGAGCATTAGTTGAATTTATGGATTAATAGTCTAGTGATAATACCACTAAGCCATCACCTCCCTTTCACTGCAAATGAATCCCTCTGGGCAACAAGCAAACCAATGGTTCATTAGTGAGAGGAATCTATATGAAGAGGAGGAATACATTCTACCATTCATTTAGATCCTGACTGATCTATACCCCAACTCTACTGACCCACATTCGATCTATAGCTCTTTAATACCCTTTTCTTTCTGTTGATCTCAGACGAGGTGAATGCAGTTAATTTTACAGTGAGTGGGGATAGAGCTCTTTTTTTAAATTTATTCATAGGATCTCACCATCATTGGCTGAGCCAACATTTATTGCACGTCACTAATTGCCCTTGAACTGAGTTGCTTGCTTGGCCAGTTCAGAGGGGCAGTTAAGGATCAACCACATTGCTGTGGGTCTGAAGTCAAATGTTGGTCAGGCTGGGTAAGGATGCCGGATTTCCTTCCCTAAAGGACATTAGTAAATGGCAATCGACAATGGTTTCATGGTCATCATTAGACTTTTAGTTCCAGATTTTCAAATTCAAATTTCAATATCTACCATAATGGGATTGGAAACCAGAGTCCTGCAAGCATTACCATAGGACTCTGGGTCATTAGCCTAATGATAATATCACTATGCCTTAACCTCCTCAGAGCTCTGTCCTGTATAACTTCACAGTAGCAAGCTGGGCTTGGAGCCATTGGACAGCACACATTTCAATCTTGTACGCAGCACTTGGATAATTCAAGCCACATTCTACTAGACAAGGATGGATGGGGTGCACATACAGAAGTGAAACATCATGTCTCACACTTTATGTAGCTTGTTGAACCTTACATTTGCAGGTTGGATAAAATGTCAAAGCCAATCTGCACTAAGTGCTGCTTTCCCTACGCAAATGGAACACGGAAATGCACACAGAAATGCTCATCGTACACCCACTGGGAACACTGCACCTACCTAACTCTGATAGTGAGTGATATGTTCATGCATCAGACTGTTAGGGCCACGTGCCCTGCCAGTTTTTCCACTGCGGAATTCAGAATCTCAGCAAGGGACAACATGACAGGCACATCAGAAGCCAGCTCTTCTCTGAACTTGAATCAACAGCCATAAGAGGGAGGATTTGCTGAAAGTGCAACCTCGGATCTGAAGATGTTCTCAGCCCTGTTGTATGTGACTGTCTCCAGGGCTGAATGAGCGTGGAGCATGAGAGTAAAACAAGACTAACAACACATTGTAAAAACTCTAGGTTAATGTTGGCATTGAATGAGTTAATGCCGCCATTATACCTCATACCAATACATTAAACCTTCTCCAGCTATTATACCCAGCAGTAATTTCTAGTCTATTATTATGAAAATTTTATAAATTGCATCTGACTGACCTCATTTGGGAATGACCTCAGTGTCACCTCTTACACCATTATAAATGGCACAATCCAATCACATCGCCCGCAAACCCAATGCCTTATTTCCCAGAGTGAACACATTTTAAACCTTGATTATCACTCTGCTACTCTCTGACTTAAATAGAACACTACAGAATGCTTCTCTCTTTTATTTTAAGGAAGGAAATATCTGAGCACAGAAGACTTCACCGACAAGGTCTTGTGAGGGAATAACATCTGTTCAGTGTTGTTCATGTGTTATTTAGTGTGAGCTGAAACACGTCCATTTTTCATCAACATGTTCCTGTTGAATGTTTCCTTTGATTTGCCCTCCTCTGCGCTCTGTACCTTCCCTGCTTCGATCTCAAACTACCCACATAATTAAAAGTCTCAGTGTGCGCCTCTCACACTTGCATGATTAGTTCAAATAACCATTTTCATATAGAGAAAACGACTCGCTGGAACTGAAGTACTGATTGTCTGAAATGTTATTAAATAAGAAAGATATGGAATGGGGGAAGGGAGAAATGTGGCCCAGCAAAGCAAGCAGCAACAATAGAAATTATAGAACCAGAAGACTGTACTTTGGAGATACCCAAAGCAGGTTGGCGGTGTAGCAGCCCAATAAGGTTTACCACTGATATGGGTGGCACCTTGAGGCTCACCTATCAGCGATTGAGATCCTAAAGTGGCTACTTATCAGCTGGGAATTAGCCAATAGCATGAGGATCCCACGCCAAATGCCCAAGCTGGCAGCTTTCACTTGTTACTGTGTGGGCTCATGGCAAGAGAAATGTGGGAGGAGGATTTCTACATCAGTGGTTCCAACCTGTCAATGTTGCTCCCACACCTCCTACCCCTACTCATCCCATCTTTCTCCTAGATATCCTTTCAACCTGGCCTGCCACCTCTTCCCTCCACCTCAACCCACAAGTATCATCAGAGATTGTTAAGAACATAAGAACTAGGAGCAGGAGTAGGCCATCTAGCTCCTCGAGCCTGCTCCGCCATTCAATAAAATCATGGCTAATATTTTTGTAGACTCAGCTCCACTTACCTGCCCGCTCACCATAACCCTTAATTCCTTAAAAATCATTCAATGCGATAGCCTCAACAGCTTCACTGGGCGGGAAATTCCACACATTCCCAACCTTTGTGTGAAGAAGCTTCTCCCCAACTCAGTCCTAAATCTGCTTCCCCTTATTTTGAAGCTATGCCCCCTAGTTCTAGTTTCACCCGCCAGTGGAAACAACTTCTCTGCTTCTATCTTACCTATTCCCTTCATAATCTTATATCTTTCTCTAAGATCTCCCCTCATTCTTCTGAATTTCAATGAGTCTGGTCTATTCAGTCTCTCTTCATAAGCCAACTCTCTCAACTCCGGAATCAACCTAATGAATCTCCTCTGCAGCCCTTGGCCTGGCCTCACCAAAGTCACCAACTTACCCCGACCCCTCCCCAGCCCCAGTTTACTTCCCATTAATTCCAGTTCCCTGGTCACTGGGGGCTTGACACATTCCCGTCATTGGCCACTGTTTTTGATGCCTTGCTGGAATCAGAGAGCAGCTGGCCATTTGATTGGCCAGCAGCTCTGAGAGGCACAACACCCTCCCCTGTTAAGTTTGGATATCCCTTCTTAAACCAAGTTACAGCCCAAGCATCCTTAACCTTTTATCACTGGGGGTTGTCTCAGCATGACATTAAATCTAGTTTACTGTCACAAATCATCTTTCATTAACAATGCAATGAAATCATTACTGTGAAAACCTCCTAATTATCACACTCCAGTGCCTATTTGGGTACACAGAGGGAGAATTTAGCACGGCCAATGCACCTAACCAGCATTTCTTTCAGACTGTGGAAGGAAACTGGAGCACCCAAAGGGAATTCATGAAGACACGAGGAGAACATACAGTCTCCACACAGACAGAGACCCACGCCACAAATTGAACCCAGGTCCCTGGTTCCGTGTAGTGTTAAATACTGTGCTACCATGCTAGCCCATGAAATTGAAGAATAGTCAGAGTACAGAGACAGCATTTGGCTGAAAATGTTCCATCTCTCCCACCACAGGAATAGTACTGAGCAGGGCAGAAAATTGGGTAGACCATTTAATGATCTGTTGAGCTGGGGGTGTGGTAATTTCTGGTATTCGGGAGCATGTGGCCAGAAAATCCCACCTATGTGTCCACGCTGGTTCTCCCCAAGAGTTAATCAACCAATCCTGTTCCCTTTTCTATAACCCTTCAAGTTTTTTTTTGTCTTTAGCCGCTTATCCAATTTCATTCCAGTTTAGGTCAAACTGGTTTATTCTATATTAAGTTTTATGATAACTTCCTCGTTTTTCATTCAGTCCCTCTATTTATAAATGCAAGAATCCTGTGTGTCTTTTTAAGCATTTTCTCAACATTTTCTACAAAGATGCTCCAGCTCTCTCTGATCTTGTGCCCCTGAGAATTGAACCCATTATTTTATGTTGCATCTTCTTATTCTTACTACCAATTGGTACCACTTCACGCCTTTGCATTAAATGTAATTTGCTATGTGTATGTCCATTCTACCAGCCTGTTTACATCCTCTTGCAGTTTATCACTATCCTCTACAGATTTCACAATACTTACAAGTAAAACATAGAACATATTGTGCCAAACATGACGTCAAATTAAACTAATCCCTTCTGCTTGCCCTTGGTCCATATCCCGTTATTCCTTGCATATTCATGTGCGTATTTAAAAGCCACTTAAACACCCTAACATCTGCCACCAACATGACCTCTGGCTGCGCATTCTAAGCCCACTATGTGGCATTTTATTAAATATCTTTTAGAAGCCTATGCTAATAAATTATTAGAAATGAATGGATGGGACTCAGTGGGTCATTCCAAACAGTTTTTTTTTTAAGTTTCTTAAGCGAGTGAATGATATATCATTAAAAGTAAAATTTCTGACACAATTTGGCATAAATCTTAGATAATTTGAAACATGAAACTTTCCCAGGAAGTTTCTCTTTTGTTTAAAGAACCAGTGTTTTTCTCTCTGTGGTATTACATATAATACTACATTTTCAAAACCAGCACTGGCTTCCAGTTGAGATGGATGTAGATGATGCACTGGACTACTCAGTCCCCTGACAACTCAGTTTTACAGTGGAAGCAATTCACCCACAACTCCAAGGGACTGTCTAAGGGAGAGAAGAGAGGGAATACTTCACCAGGTTGTAGTCTAGTTATCTCAAAGCTCTGCAGTGAACAATCGGAGTGGAACAGCAACAGTGAATTTCCAAACAGCAAATCATTGCAGATTCTTTAAATGTTCAGTTTTGGAGTCTTAAAGCACGGTCCTTCAAATTTACACTGAAAAATGCAAGTGCTTTTTTTCCCCACGCTTCAGGCTTCCATGGAAATAAAACTTTGTTTCAAATTTTGCAGATCACACTTCATTCTGGTTGGAAATGTCCCTGGAGGTTTCATCACGTGATCTCAGCTCCAATGACCTCTCCTCCATGTCAACCTTTGGCCAATCAACGTGCCCATACTTGCAAAGCTCTGCCTTCCCATGCCAACAGGAAAAGGTTACCTGATTGGATGATAGTTCACAGCCAATCAAGCAGCTTTTTTCCCCTTCTTCAGTATTTTGATGATTAATAAATTGTCATTCAGAAAATAATATTAAACCTACATTTTTAATACCCCATATGTTCATTGATATGAGATGAATCTGGAACTTCTCGAGCATCTGGGACAATCCAAAATGATTAGTATCCTCTTGGACCTCCCCAGTGTTATATTAAATGAGGAAGCCAAATAGAATTAAAGGCTCTTACAATAGAGTATACAGCGTCTGCATTAGATAAGCTGTGGTACTACATAGTTTTCTGATAAATTATTTGAGATGATTAATATCTATCTGACGAACAGGAGGCCGAGTGGTATTACAACTAGAATATTAATCCAAAAATTCAGCTAATGTTCCAATGATCCAGGTTAAAATCCCACCTTGGCAAAAGCTGGAAGTTGAATTCCGTAAATAAAATCTGGAATTAATAACCTACTGATGACCATGAAACCATTGTCGATTGTTGGAAAAACCCATCTGAGGTTCACTAATGGAAGGAAATCTGCTGTCCTCACCTGGTCTGGCTTACATGTGACTCCAGATCCACAGCAATGTGGTTGACTCTCAACTATCTTCAGGCAATTAGGGATGGGCAATAAATGCAGGCCAGCCAGTGGTGCCCATTTCTCACAAATGAATAAAAAATAATAAACATAATAATCTCCTTGTTCCCTTGACATCTGTACTGGACTCCCTCATTTTCCATTTCCTCAGCTGGCTATGCTACACCCACTACTGCCTCACAGGTCCTGGGTTCAATTCCAGCCTTGAGTGGCTGTCTGTGCAAAGTCTGCATGTTCTCTCCATGTCTGTGTGGGTTTCCTCCAGGTTCTCAGGTTTCTTCCACAGTCCAAAAAATGTGCTGGTTATGTGCAATGGCCATGCTAAATTCTCCCTAAGTGTATCCAAACAGGCGACTAGGAGGAGTTTTCACAGTAACTTCACTGCAGTGTTAATGTAAGCCTACTTGTGACACAAATAATAAACTTTAATTGGGTTCCGGATCGTAGACTAACTGTGAGCAATGCCAATAGCAAGCCAGTGAGTTGATGCTACATTGGTGATATTTCTAAACTACCAGCTTCACATCAAAATCCCACTATGGGTTATCCAAGTTTGAATCTCACTGGGCACAGGCTGGCAACACTTCTATGCATTGCCAGTTTTAATTTTGTCACTGGCTGGCATGGTTCAAATATATTAAATGTGTCTCTTGCTGCCATTGGTGGATGCCCCATTGTAGTAATTTGATGGTTGCTCTGAAAGATGTAGTGAGTTAGCACGTTGGAATGAATTATTATTTCCCCCAATTTTAGGTATTCTGAACTCGATACATGTGTAAAATTTGATGATGGTATTTCTATGTAAGACCAAAACCATCATGTTCTCCTTAAAAGCAACCTAAGCTACAACTTGAATAAATGTCTTTTATAATGATATTTCAGGTTTGGAAAAATTTAACAGAGAGAAACAGGAATCAAATATAATCTGCATTGAGGGAGGGCGCCACATGACAAAAATTGTATCACTTTTAAATGGTTCTCTCATTCTCCGACATCTTCTATAAATTATATACAGGCCTTGTAAATTTATAATGACCATTTTTAAAGAAGCAATTTGACAAAATGCTGGTACAAATCAATCTTATTAAATGGGATGCCCCAGTAGAAATGAAATCGCTCGATATATCACCCAATAAAGAAATCTCATCATTGCTGATTGCAGTTGGCACCACTGCAGTCTGTTAGTTGTAATATGCTATCATGCAAGATTAAAGGATTCCTTACATTTACATTTTAACAGTAATTTAATGCAATGTGAATCATTCATCTCCTTGCAATATTTAGACCAAGCAATAATAATCCTTTCAGAATTTGCAGGCTGAGAAATTAGATTCATCTGAGCCATTTATGTGAATGTTACAAGTACCCATAAAGCTCCAAAATATCTCAGAGCAGGGCAAGGGCTTTACTTCCAGTGGCTGTGAAGGTGACAAAGGCAATTAACTTTTATTTATCGCTCCTTCCAGCTGTGGGGATATCTGCAACTTCGCACAACTTGACTTTCACCTTGACATAAGAGAGTTGTGGCAGTGTATTGTTTACCATGTCTAATTCTTTCTTGTCAGAGAGAAGCGGGGAGGTGAGCACACAGCATCGCAAGGATTGCAGGTTTCGTCCTGTGTGACACTGACTCATTTTGTAGGTGCTCTATGTCAACAAGCCCTTTATAGGAAACGAAAGTGATTCTATCCCTTCAATATCCAACTGGTGTGTGACCATGGGTAGATGAGTGTCCAATACCTTAGCAGTAACCCTGATGATTTCATTCCACAATAGACCATAGGAAACCAGGACAGGATTAGACCATTCAGCTCTTCAAGCTTACTCTGCCATTTCATGAAACCACGGCTAATCTAACACTCACTAAGTCCCCTTCCCTGCCTTCTGTCCGTAACCCTTAATTCCCCTACTGATTAAAAACCTATAGATCTCAGGCTTGGAAATGTTCAAGGACTCAGGTAAAGCATCCCAAAGATTCATCACTCAGAGAATAAATTCTTCCTCAAATCCATTTTAAAAGAGCACCCCTTTATTTTGTGACCATGCCCTCTGCTCCTACACTCTCCCAAGAGTGAAAACATCCTCCCAACATTTACCCTCTCTAATCCCTTAAGAATCTTCTTTCAAACATGTCACCTTGAGTCGTAGAGTCATAGAGATTTACAGCATGGAAACAGGGCTCTTCTGCCCAAGTTGTTTATGGCATTCTTTTTTTTTAAACTGCTAAGCTATCCCAAATTGCCCACATTTGGCCCATATCCCTCCAATATCCATCTTATCCATGTAACATCCCATTCTTCTGAAATCCAAGGAGTGCAAACCTAACCTGTTTAATTTTTTTTCTCATACAGCAGTCCCTCCATACCCTCAATCATTCCAGTAAACCTTCTCTGTACTGCCTCCAGTGATAAAAAGTCTTTCCTTAAATAGGGAACCAAAACTGTGTACAATATTCAAAATTTGACCTTACTAGCACCTCGTACAGTTGCAATAATATCTTTTTACTCCAACCCCCATGAAATAAAAGGCAGCGTTCCATTTGTCTTCCCTATTTCCTTCTGATTTCATGAACAAGGGCCCCCAAGTCCCTTTTTCCTGCAACTTTCTGCAATCTCTCTCCATTTAAATAATAATCCGCCTTCTCATTCTTTTTTTTCCAAAATGAACAATGTCACATTTTCTCACATTGAATTCCTTGCCAAATCAGCTGAAAACCATTGGGAACCAAGAGTTATCTGCTGACCATTTGGCTATTGGCTTTGACATGTATCTCTCCTACATGCATGCAGCATGCATGCAATGAAAACCATTCTGTTACTCAAAACGTGATAGTGCAGACCAATGGTATGCTGATACCTTGCTTTTAGTTCCCTAACTGTTCTGGAGGAGCCCTGCTATACAGAACATAGTAGCTATCAAGATTCACGGTTGTCTGCCAGACATGCTACACAATCCCACTATTACAAGGAAGTGCTATGTGGTCCACAATTGAGGAGCAGCAGAATGAGGAGAAGAACAGACAGGAACATAAAGAGAAAGTGGGGTGGTAGAGAAAGGCAGGAGATGGTCAAGATAGCCCCTTTCTGTTGTAAAGAACTCATTCAAGTGCAGTAGATTTTATCAGGAATATTCTTCAGAATACTCGGCTAGGCTAAATTACTTCATAAACTATTATCCTACACCTCACTTACCACTCCATGATGACCTGTTCAACATATCTACAACAGGATTTATATGAAGCAATCTTTCAACAGACATAATTTGGATTAAAGAATGGGAAACACAAGGGGCAGAATCTTACAGCCTCATTCATCCCAAAACTGTAAAATACCACTGAGGCCAACTGACTTTTCCGGTGTCTGCCCCTCACCCGCTCTGATTCATGTGGTGGGTAGGGTGGTAAAATTCAGCTATGATGCCAGTAATAAGTTCCTTGAGCCAAACTTCATCTGTTGAATGGAAGGCTTTGAAGTACCACGGTGAGAGTGATCTTTGCTAAACATTTTCAGGGCAGACCAGGGCTCTTGTGTAACTGACCTCCATTGCTGGAGCTTTGGTACAAAACCCTGAAATACCTGTAGACAGGCACAAGCAATGTTGCACATTACCAAGGAGTGTTCCTTTTTATAGACTAAGTGATGGAATGAAGACCTAAAACTGAGCAAGTGGAAAGCTTAACTTTGAGGATTTGCTTTCACTTAATAAAATCATAAATTAGAATACTGACAAATGGCGGAGCCTGTAAAGTAGGATGGACATGCCTTCACCCTCCCCTCATGGCCTGTTTTTCCTACTTTCTTCTGTCTCACCTTCCTTTTACGTCAAATATTCAGACCCTTTTCTTTCTCTGATGATCGACATGCTTTACCCTGTTACTCTTTCCCACTTTTCTTCTTCAATAGCGGTGGCACTTATACAGAAATGTTGGAATAAAAATGTGGCTGTTCCACTATTCCATCCAATCAAGGATGATCTGAATCCAAACTCCATCCGCCTGTTTTGACTCATTAGGTGGAATTTTCCCAAAAAAAAGAAACAGAGTGAAACAAGTGTCATAATGATGAGAAGACTGAAGCGATGCACATTGGTTCATCAGACACACTCTGCACCACAATCAGAAATTGTCCCACCAACTTTTAGGGGAATGGTGAATTGCTTCCCAGTACGGAGTGAGGGTGGAGCTAAACACGCCGGTGAGCCCAGTTGCAGTGTACGATCTGCACTATCATGTTTTGGGCAACAAACTTTGGATTGCAAAGTTGATCCTGGATAGGTGTGAAAGTAACAGGGTAGTTGTAATGGGGGACTTTAACTTTTCTAATATCGATTGGAAAAGCTATAGTTCAAGTACATTAGAGGGGTCAGTTTTTGTTCAATGTGTGCAGGAAGGTTTCATGACTCAGTATGTAGATAGGCCAACAAGAGGTGAGGCTATATTGGATTTGGTATTGGGTAATGAACCAGACCAGGTGTTAGACTTGGAGGTGGGTGAGCACTTTGGTGATAGTGACCACAATTCGGTTACGGTTACCTTAGTGATGGAAAGGGATGGGCACATACCGAATAACAGTAGTTATAGCTGGGGGAAAGGTAATTATGAGGCTATTAGGAGAGATTTAGGATGCATAGGGTGGAGCAGGAAATTGCAGGGGCTGGGGACATCTGAAATGTGGAGCATATTTAAGGAACAGCTTCTGCATGTCCTTAATGAATATGTACCTGCCAGGCGGGGAGGAAGTGGTCGAGTGAGGGAACCATGATGTACTAGGGAAGTTGAATCTCTGGTGAAGAGGAAGAAGGAGGCTTATATAATGATGAGACGTGAAGGCTCAGTTAGGGCAATGGAGAGCTATAAATCAGCCAGGAAGGAGCTAAAGAGGGAGTTGAGAAGAGTTAGCAGAGGACACGAGAAGACTTTGGTGGATAGGATTAAGGAGAATCCTAAAGCTTTTTACGGGTATATAAATAATAAAAGATTGGTTAGGGCAAGATTAGGGCCAGTCAGAGATAGCAGTGGGAAGTTGTGCGTGGAGCCTAAGGAGATGGGAGAGACACTGAATGAGTATTTTTCGTCAGTATTCACGCAGGAGAAAGACAATGTTGTCGGGGAGAATACTGCGATACTAGGTTGTAGACTGGGTAGGATTGAGGTTCATAAGGAGGAGGTGTTAGCGAATCTTGAGGGTATGAAAATTGATAAGTCCCCTGGGCCAGATGGGATTTATCCTAGGATTCTCTGGGAGGCTAGAGAGGAGATTGCAGAGCCTTTGGCTTTGATCTTCATGTCGTCGTTGGCTACAGGTATAGTGCTGGAAGACTGGAGGATGGCAAATGTTGTCCCTTTGTTCAAAAAGGGGAGTAGGGACCATCCTGGAAATTATAGACCAGTGAGCCTGACTTCTGTTGTGGACAAGGTCTTGGAAAGAATTATAAGGGATAGGATTTATAAGCATCTAGAGAGAAATAAATTGATTAGGGATAGTCAGCACGGTTTTGTGAAGGGTAGGTCGTGCCTCACAAACCTAATTGAGTTTTTTGAGGAGGTGACCAAAGAGGTAGATAAGGGTAAGGCAGTTGATGTAGTGTATACGGATTTTAGCAAAGCGTTTGATAAGATTCCCCATGGTAGGCTACTGCAGAAAGTGCAGATGCATGGGATTGAAGGTGATTTAGCAGTTTGGATTAGGAATTGGCTAGCTGATAGAACACAGAAGGTGGTGGTTGATGGGAAATATTCAACCTGGAATGCAGTTACAAGTAGTGTACCTCAAGGATCTGTTTTAGGGCCACTGCTGTTTGTCATTTTTATAAATGACCTAGATGAGGGTGTAGAGGGTTGGATTAGTAAATTTGCTGACGATACCAAAGTGGGGGGAGTTGTAGACAGCGAGGATGGATGTCACAGTTTGCAGAGGGACATAGATAGGTTGCAGAGCTGGGCCGTGAGATGGCAAATGGAATTCAATACGGATAAGTGTGAGGTGATTCACTTTGGTAGGAATAACAGGCATATGAAATATAGGGCTAATGGAAGGACCCTTAATAGTGTTGTCGAGCAGAGGGATCTTGGGGTACAAGTACATAGCTCTTTGAAAGTTGGCACCCAGGTTGATAAAGTTGTTAAGAAGGCGTACGGTGTGTTAGCTTTTATTGGTAGAGGGATTGAATTTAGGAGCCGTGAGGTTATGTTACAACTGTACAAAACTCTGGTGCGGCCGCACTTGGAGTATTGCGTACAGTTCTGGTTGCCGCATTATAAGAAAGATGTGGAAGCATTGGAAAGGGTGCAGAGGAGGTTTACCAGGATGTTGCCTGGTATGGTGGGAAGGCCTTATGAGGAAAGGCTGAGGGACCTGAGGTTATTTTCATTAGAGAGAAGAAGGTTACGCGGTGACCTAATTGAGGCGTATAAGATGATCAAGGGATTGGATAGGGTGGATAGTGAGAGCCTTTTTCCTCAGATGGTGATGACCAACACGAGGGGACATAACTTTAAATTAAGAGGTGGTAGTTATAGGACGGATGTCAGAGGCAGGTTCTTTACACAGAGGGTGGTGAGGGCGTGGAATGCCCTGCCTGCAGCAGTTGTGGACTCGCCTACTTTGGGGGCATTCAAATGGTCGGTGGATAGGCATATGGATGATATTGGAATAGTTTAGGTTAGAGGGTCCACTGGCCGGCGCAACATCGAGGGCCGAAGGGCCAGTACTGCGCTGTAATGTTCTATTTTCTATATTCTGAAAGGATGCCCAGATCTCTCAGTGCACTGGGAGGAGAGTTCTTTTAGGCCAAACCAAGTAAACAAACACAAATTACATTAGGAACAGTGCACTGGGAGATCCCCTCCATCCCTTCACGGACAATGGGATTGCGACCCTCCCATCCCCATTTGTGGCATGTTTTCCAAACTCCTGGATGTGATTTGCTGGCATCGGGCCATCAGGGCCCTTCCCGATGGGTTCCATTGCCTGACCACTTGCATGCCCCCACTTTACGACCTTCTGACATGCCCCTCTATCATGACACTCGACACAACTTTCACTGATTAAATACAATTCTGCTACCTCCTGTTTTGATTCAAAAATGGATTTACACATTTATCTCTGCTGAAACCCATATGCCACATGTTTCTGAAACAGAATCTCTCAATGTCTCTTTGTAATGATGAATGGGATGTTATGGCCTTGCTTGAGGAAGACTGGAAATCCTACCTGAGGTCTACGAACATTTCCATTACCAACCCTCGCCCACTCCAACTCCTTCATAGAGACATGGCATCACTAAGAGGCCACCATTTATTATTTATTCCTATTGCCCCCTTTCCGAAAGAGTTGGTGAGCTGCATTCTACATCGAGCAGTTTAAAACTCAGCAAATGAGGACAAAGCAATTGATTAAGGATGGAAAAATTGAGTATGAAAGTAAGCTGGCAGAAAATAGAAAAACTGTAAAGTTTCTGTAGACATGCAAAGAGAAAAAGATTAACAGAAATGAGCAGAGGCCTCTTACAGTCAGAAGCAGGAGAATTCATGACAGGGAATTAAATTTGTACTTTGCTTCAGTCTTGACAAAGGAAGATATGAATAATATGCCAGAAGTGCTGAGAGAAAACATGTTTTAGTGAGGAGCTGAAGAAAATCAGCATTAGTAGAGAAATGTTTTTTGGGAAATTGATGGGATTGAAGATGGATAAATCTCCAGGTCTTGATAATTTTCACCCTGGAGTACTTAAGGAAATGGCCCTGGAAATAGTAGATCCATTGGTGGTTGTTTTCCGAAATTCTTTAGGCTCTGGAATAACTCCTATAGATTGGAGAGAAGCTAATGTAAGCCCACTATTCAAAAAGGGAATAGAGAAAAAGCAGGGAACTATAGCCCAGTAAGCCTAACATCAGTGCTGGGGAAGTTGCGAGAGTATTATCCGGGATTTCAGAACTTAGCATTTGGAAGGCAGTGATATAATCAGATAAAGTCAGCATGGATTTACAAAAGGGAAATCATTTTTGATGGATCTGTTGGAATCTTTTGAGAATGTAACATTATTGACCAAGGAGAATAAATGGTTATTGTTTATTTAGACTTTCAGAAGGCTTTTGACAAGGTCTCACATAACATCTATTATGTAAAGTTAAAGCACATTGGATTGCAGCTAATGTCTTGAAATGGATAGAAAGCTGGTTAGCAGACGTGAAACAAAGAGTCTGGCAGTGTCCAAATGACAGTAATTAATGTTTTCATGTGTTTTAAATTTTTTTAAGAAGTCAATTCCCAATAATAAAATTCTAATATGAAAATAGAATCTGCTGGAAGTGCACAGCAAGTGTGGGAGCAACTGTGGAGAGAGAAACAGAGTTAATGTGCTCCTGAGGAAGGGTCAAAACTTTAGCTGTTCCTTTCTCCACAGATGCTGACAACCTGCTGAACGCTTCCAGCATTTGCTCTTGTTACTTCAGATTTCCCAGCATCTACAGTATTTTGCTTTTGTGATAACATTCCACAGCCCAGTAAAAGAGAACATTCTCAGACAGTAACCAATGAGAGAAGCTGTGGCTGTTCCTAATGAATGAGGATAGATGCTAAGCTGTAGGCAGGAAGATTTATATCCTCACATTCACAGAGAACTTCAAACTGAGCACACTGGTGTGTAAACCAGTCCTCCTCACACTAATGATGGATGAGGCCGCACCTCAAATGTTTCAATAAAAATCATAATCAGTGTTTTTTGTTTGTGATCAGAAGAGATTGGTCCCGGAAATGCATCCTTTTACATCCTTATTGATAAATTCTACCATTGTGTTAGTGTAATGCAAATAGTTGTGGACATGAGCAACTTCTTCCTACGCGCTTCTTTTTGTTCCAATGTTACAGCAGTCAAATAATGAATTAATGTTTTCTTACTGGTCATGGAGATGGTTAGAAAGCACCAAAAATAATTAAGGATGAGGTTAAAAATACATTTCTGTGTACAGAAGATAATTAGACTGTTTAAGTCTCTACTATAGTGGTACAGTGTTTAGCACTGCTGCCTCACAGCACTAGAAACCTGGATTCAATTCTTGGTTCAGGTCACTGTGTGGTGTCTGCAAATTCTCCCTGTCTGTGCATGGGTTTCCTCTGGGTGGTCTGGTTTCCTCCCACAGCCCAAAGATGTTCTGGTTAGGTGCATTGACCAAGCTAAATTCTCCCTCAGTGCATCCGAACAGGCAGCGGAGTATTGCGGCTAGGGGATTTTCACAGTAACTTCATTGCTGTGTTAATATAAGCCTACTAATAAATAAACTTACTGCTATAATAAAGCAATTAAATAGCTGCTATCACAAAACAAAAAGAATATTTAAGGATATGGGGAGTGAGCAAGAGAGTAGAACGAGATGGCCGGTGTTGAGTCAAATGGCTTTTTCTATGCTATAACTTTCTATTATTCCATCAATATTACAGAGAGCTGAGTGAGGTGGGGGTCTTCTTCAAATCGAGTTTCTGAGGAGACATTGTACTGTGCTATTAATATGTGATGTTACTACAGGGATGAGCCAATGCTGACAGATCTGATAGGTTCAGCAGAAAGAGTGGTGCTCAGTGCAAAGCTGGGGAGATTGCTTGTAGCTCAGTTCTCCCTTAATTTGGAAAACTTGCCTTTGTGCTTGGGTTCATGGCATGTCATGCTGAGCAGGTGTTTAATGCTGTCCATCAAAAGAAAGTGAGAAGAAAAGAAACTATTGCAGTCTTCACATATCAAGTCAGAAGGTCCAATAAAAATGCCTCCATTAACTTATTTTTTTCTTTCTTGCTTGGAAGGAGGAAAACAAAGCCTGGCCTTCCTTTAGCGTGTGCCTTCACTTGCTTTCAAAGGATGGTTACTATCCAAAGTCTGAATTCCTTTAGGGATATTGCAACATCCCTGAGAGTGACTCTTGTATGGGCAATTGAATTCTGTCTCCTTATGTTGACCCGGTATGCATGTTTCAAGGAATCCATTCAACTAGGGTGGCAATAGTGGTCCAGTGATTAGCCCTGCTGCTTCATAGCACGAGGGACCCAGGTTCCATTCCCAACTTGGCTCACTGTCTGTGTGGAGTTTGTATATTCTCCCCGTGTCAGCGTGGGTTTCCTCCGGGTGCTCCAGTTTCT
This sequence comes from Sphyrna mokarran, assembly GCA_024679065.1. NCBI lineage: Eukaryota > Metazoa > Chordata > Chondrichthyes > Carcharhiniformes > Carcharhinidae > Sphyrna > Sphyrna mokarran. The sequence continues at coordinate 36,693,690 of JAGIQG010000024.1, forward strand.
TCCTACAGTCCAAAGATGTGCAGGTTAGGTGGATTGGCCATTCTAAAGTTGTCTCTTAGTGTCAGGGGTCTAGCTAGGCTAAATGCATGGGGTTATGGAGATAGAGCTTGGGTGGGAGTGTGGTTAGTGCAGACTCGATGGGCTAAATGGCCTCCCTCTGCTCTGTAGAATTCCATGATTCAATACCTCCTCATTCATTCATATTTTAACTCTCATCACCGTTTGAAAACAACTTCAAGTGACTGAAGGCATATCAGCAGCATGAACAATCTGTGTGTACTTTGCATAAAAGCAGAAGTGAAACTAAACTCCCCCCACTCCATCCTATGAGGAAGTCCAGCCCAAGTATTGACTGCTGTGTGAAAAACTTCCTGATATCCTTCTCTTTTACTCATTTTAGCTTTTCCAATCTCATAGTTTCATTTGAATGTGTGGCTGGTATTTTTTTTATCGAAGGTACGGAACATTTTAAATGTGGAGAATGGTTAATGCAAATGGAGGTGGACGTTCTAATGTAAATGGTGTCACTAATCAGATGAATCATTCTGGTGGCCATTGACGTGTTGCATCAGTAGCCAAAATGTCAACGACTGCTCCCAAGAAAATGCTTCAACAGATTGACATGACTCATTCAATAACACCACCAGACTATACTGAAGAGAAGTAGTAAATCAGCAACCCAGCTTAAACAAGGTCCTTGTTTAAAGTTTAAAGATTTTTCCTAAAAGCTTATTTATTAGTGTCACAAGTAGGCTTACATTAACACTGTAATGAAGTTACTGTGAAAATCCCCTAGTCACTATGCTCCGATACCTGTTTGGATACAATGAGGGAGAATTTTGCTGGGCCAAACTAGCATGTTATTCCAACTGTGGGAGGAAACCAGAGCACCTGGAGGAAATGCAGGCCAACACAGGGAGAATGTGCAAACTCTGCACAGACAGTGACCCAAGTCGGGAATTGACCCTGCAGCCTTAGCGCTATGAGGCAGCAGTGCTAACCGCTGTGCTACCATGTTTATTGCCTGTTTTGCTCCACCTCCTAACATTGGAACAGGAGGCAACCATTTAACTCCTTGAGCCAGTTCCACCATCCAATGAGATTGTGGCTGCTCTGCAACCTAACTCCACCCATCTTTGTCCATATTCACTCATACCTTTAGTTAACATAAATCCATCGATCTCAGATTTAAAATTCGCAATGACTCTGGCATGAATTCCTATTTGTGGAAGACAGTTTTAAACCGCTACCACTATTTATGGCTGGAACCTCACTTCAGAATGGTTGACTCTCATTTTTAGACTTTGTCACCATTTCTAGACTCGCCCACCACCTGAAATAATTTCTGCCTATCTGCCCAATCTGTCCCTTTAATATCTTAAAATGTTCAACATTGTAGGAAAAATAAAGTTTGCCCAAATCACTCCTCATAATTTAGCCCCGTGGTGGAACAGTTGATCTGGAGATCAATTTCTTCTCAAGGCTTTCACATACTTTACGTCTTTGATTTCTCTTAATCTGCTTTTTTTGTGTGTTACTGTAGCCTTTTCAACATTTCTTTCACCCTATCTTAGCAATTTTAGCTTTTTCTAACTCCGTTCCTCTACATGTTGCATGTTTTTGCACCTTCTCCTTTTCTCATGTGCTGTTTAAGGCTGTCACATAACCAAGATATCTTGCAGGTGGAAAGGGCCAGAAAAGTTCTGCTCTTGGACTTCAGGCGAGCATTCATAATCAGGCTATCTGCAAAACATATTTCTGGCCAGCTGTTTAACCAGCTGTTGTTGATAAAGTCACCAGATGGCATAATTTTGAATATTTGGCTGACTTCCCCAAAGTTCATGAACTGACTTACCTGGTATAGCTTGCACAGTCTTGAAGGATATATCTGCTTCCATGAAAATAGCAATGATGTGGAGAATTGACTTCATTTAAATACCTGCTCCAACAACAGTTAAACAGCAACATCCTCGTTAGTGACAATAACTTCCTGGTTAGTGCAGTGGTTAGTATTCTGGCCTGTCACGCATGAGACCAGGGTTGAATTCCTCAATGAGGAGCTGCCAAGTTCCATCACAACACGGTTGCAATGTTTGATTTGATTTGGGATGGCAAAGTAACACAGTGCTTAGCACTGCTGCCTTACAGTACCAGGAACCTGGTTTCATATCCCAGCTTAGGTCACTACGTGGAGTTTTGCATTTTCTCCTGTGCCTGCGTGGGTATTCTCCAGGGCGCTCCGGTTTTCTCCTACATTCCAAAGATTTGGGGGTTAGGTGGATTGACCATGTTAAATTGCCGCTTAATGTCAGGAGGACTAGCTAGAGTAAATGCAAGAGATAGGGCCTGTGTGGGATTGTGGTTGGTGCAAACTCAATGGGCCAGATTTCGCCGGGAAGACACAATGAAATAGTGAAGCTGACATCACTTAAGGTGAGTATCAGACTGAAACCCAGCACATTTCCCAACCCCGTGAAGATGGTGGCTGGCAAGAGTCAGAGGGTAAATGCAGCCCTGCACACCTTTTGTTCCTACCTTCCCATCAGAGTTTTCTCAGCATCAGGAGGTGGAAATTTATCCTCAATTTACTTAGTTTGGAAAGAAAGGGGTTATTTTGATGAAAGGGTGAAAGCAAGTATTAAGTGGTCAACACTGCTGCCTCACAGCACCAGGGACCCAGGTTCGATTCCAGTGACAGGGTCACTGTCAGTCTGGAGTTAACGCATTCTCCCCATGTATGCGTGGGTTTCCCCTGGGTGCTCCAGTTTCCTCCCACAGTCTAAAGATGTGCAGGTTAGGTTGATTGCCATGCTAAAATGACCATTAGTGCCAGGGGCATTGGGAGGGTAATTGTATAGAGTTGTGGGGACAGGACCTGGGTGGGATTTTTGGTGGTGCAACCTCGATGGGCCAAATGGCCTCCTTCTGTGCTGTAGATTCTATGATTCTATGAAGTGGGGATTACTCTAAGAGGACAGTTAATAGTTTGATAGTCAGATTTTAATCTGCAGTTTTGGGCCATGATTTGAACTTACCTGCTGGTTCTGAACCAGAACCCTGCTGGGTTAATGCATGAGCATTAACTGGAAACAATTTCCTTGGCACCTTCGGACACTCAACTGATCTGAAGATATGGAGATCACTGGTTGACCATTCAATAGAATTTTGCAATAGCTTATGGATTCAAAAGCCGGGCACACAGGTGCTCAGACACGTGCCAGGATTTTATCGCCTCGATCAGGGCAGTCAGAGCTCGTAGAATGGCATTCTCCATTGTCCTCAGGCGGGAACTTACAAGCCTCAGGCTAGCGAGGCGGAGGTTGTGGGAGTTCCTGGTGGACGAGATCCAGAGATGCAGGGATGTTTCTGACCCACAGTGAAGTGTGAGGTGGAGGAGGTCGGGGGTGGGTGAGGAGGGGAGGTGGGAGGGTGGTGAGGTAGTGGGGGTGGCAGGAAAAGATGCTCAACTTTTCATCATATCTATGTTTATAGGATAGAATCCCTACAGAAAGAGGCCCTTTGGCCCATTGAGTCTGTACTGACCATAATCCCACCTAGGCACTACATATTTGACCTTCTAACCCCTCTAACCTAGGACATTAAGGAACAATTCTAGCATGGCCAATCAACCTAACCTGCACATCTTTGTATTTTGGTCAGTTATTTAACCACTCTTTCCTGCCTTGTTGAGTTTTAAAATGGATGTTTACCATTTTTTCTGCTGCTCTGTCTGGTCTCACGCCCTCCACCCCAAATGCTTTACTCATATCCACCAGCGAAGGAAACTTGCTATGCTGATTCAGTCCAGTTTATGGGTGATTCCAGTACATTCACATGCCAGCGCGACTTACTTTCAACTTATCCTGTGTAGCATACAGAAAGCCACCTTCTCAGGGCATCTAGGGATAGGCAACAGTCTAAAAATAGACATTTCCTTTTAAGCTGCTCTAGCTTAATAGCAAAAGTAATTTTCCCAGACAATGGATTACTGATTCCAGCCACTTGTGCAACAATACCAGGTGATCAGACTTTTATTGTTTGTTCAGATGCTTACTGTGGCATTCTTGTCAGTTATTGAACCAGACTTTCCTGCCTTGTTGGTTTTAAAATGGATGTGCATAGATTAACCTCCCCAGAACATCAGCAGATGCCAATCAGCCCATTACTTTTAAAAAGAAAGAGTCAGCGGTATAAAAAATATTGCATGTGATCCACTTCGCGAGGTGTAAACAGTAAATCAAAGCACCATTTCCAGATCTAATATGAAAGCAAAATCCTACAGGTTCTGCAAGTCTGAAATGAAGGAATTCTCAGCAAAGTAGACCAGGCTCCATCTGTGGAATGAAGCAGAAGTCAGGGTGACCATCCCTCAAAGCTGGAGTGTTTAACCCTGTTTCTCTTTATTCCTCTCTCCACACAACTTGATCTGTTGAGGTTCTTTTTTTAAAACATTATTCTTTCGCAAAATGTATTCATTAGTTATTAGTGTCACAGGTAGACTTACATTAACACTGCAATGAAATTATTGTGAAAATCCTTTAGTCGCCACACTCCAGCTCCTGTTCGGGTACACTGAGGGAGAATTTAGCATGGCCAATGCACCGAACCAGCACGTTTTTTGGACTGTGAGAGAAAATCAGAGCATCTGGAGGAAAACCCACACAGATATGGGCATTGCTTTCTGGACCAGCATTTATTGCACATCTCTTCTTTCCCTTGAGAAGATAGTGATGAGCTACTTTCTTGAAGCGCTGCTTCAAGACCGTATGATATAGGAGTAGAACTAGAACATTGAGCCCCTCAGATCTGCTCTGCCATTCAATCATAGTTGATAAGTTTCTCAACCCCATTCTCCAGCTTTTTCCCCCTACCTTTGATCCTCTTACCTATCAAGAACCTATCTACCTCCGTCTTAAATACACTCAATAATCTGGCCTCCACAGGCTTTTGTGGCAATGAATTCCATAGATTCATCATTTTCTGGCAGAATAAATTTCTTCTCATTTCGGTTCTAAAGGGTTGTCCCTTTACTTTGAGGCTGTGACCTCTGATCCTGGCCTCGCCTACTAACAAAAATACCTTCTCCATGCCTGCTCGATTCAGGCCTTTTCAGTATTCTGTAACTTTCAATGAAATCCCCCCCCTCATGTTGCAACTGTACAAAACTCTAGTGCGGCCGCACTTGGAGTATTGTGTGCAGTTCTGGTCCCCACATTATAAGAAAGATGTGGAGGCATTGGAGAGGGTACAGAGGAGGTTTACCAGGATGTGCCTGGTATGGAGGGCAGGTCCTATGAAGAGAGGTTGAAGGATTTGAGGTTGTTTTCGTTAGAAAGGAGGCGGCTAAGAGGGGATCTTATTGAAGCATATAAGATGATTCGAGGTTTAGATAGGGTGGACAGTGATAGCCTTTTTCCTAGGATGGAGAAGGCTAGCACGAGGGGACACAGCTTTAAATTAAGGGGTATGAGTTATAGGACGGATATCAGAGGTAGGTTCTTTACTCAAAGAGTGATTAGGGAGTGGAATGCCCTGCCTGCAGCTGTTGTAGCTGCGCCAAGTTTGGTGGCGTTTAAGAGGGTAGTTGATAAGTATATGGAAGAGAAGGGAATGGTTTAGTTTGGAGGGGCATTGCTTTTTATTTTGGTCGGCACAACATCGAAGGCCGAAGGGCCTGTTCTGTGCTGTAATGTTCTTCTATCCTTCTAAACTCCACTGAGTGTAGACCCAGAGTTCTCAAATGCTCCTCATATATCAGTCAAGCTTCACATTTCACAGTGCTGTTAGGAAAGGATTTTAACCCAGTGACAGTGTAGGAACGGCTCTTTTCTCAAACCTAATCTGCATTGCAAAGCGACCATTTCACAATGTTTGCCAATATTGCATGGGGATATAAAGTTCACCTATCCTGAGCATATCTTTAATGACCAATTAGATTAGTAAATTGGATGTAGATTCTTAATCTTGCCCGATTGACAACACTGGTTTTGTTTCATTACGAAATGTTAATACTGTGCACTGCATAATAGATCTGGCAGGAAAGGCTTTTATACAGACTACTGAATGTAAACCATTTAAACTTAAAGAAGGTCACCTATCAGGGCTGCTAGGAGTTCAATGAGATTCCCTGAAAAAGGTTAATTTTCTTTTCAATGCTGTGCTCTTTCACTGTGTCTCCAGATACCCAGTCAAATCTACATATAGATGGAATGAAAATGTTACAGAGTTTTGGTTCAGGGACAGTAGATCCTCATTTTCTACCTTGCGATCGGCTTTATGAAGCGTGGTTATCCTTAAAATGGGCACGCAGTCCAACTTCCAACCTGATTGATTAATCACAAAACATGAAGCTGAGTTTCACAGTGTTGGTGAGGACAACCAGCACTCTCAACCTCCTGTAAAATAGGAAGGGGCTCCTGATGGCATCTCATCGCATTGCGACATTCAGGAGATGCCTGAATGTTGGCAGCACACACCCAGCCTCAATTAAAGGGCAATTAAATCATCAATAGAGTGCAATTTTAAAAGGCACCAACTGAATGGGCAGGCGGGGAACCTACTTTTTCCAAATCTAGGTGGGATATGAGGGCAAGATTGAAACATGGGGTAAGGATGTGAAAGAATCACTAAATCCCTACAGTGCAGATGGAGGCTATTCAGCCAATCTGACCTGCACCGTCAACAATCCCATCCAGGCTCTATCCCTGTAATCCCACATACTGATCCTACTACTCCCCCTGACACTAACGGACAATTTATCATAGTCCATCAACCTAACCCGCACATCTCTGGACTGTGGAAGGAAACTGGAGTACTTGGAGGGAACGCATGCATATACAGGGAGAATGTGCAAACTCAACACAGTCTGTGACCCGAGACCCTGATGCTGTGAGTCAGCAGTGCTAACCACTGTGCCGCTATGCCACCCTGTAGAGTAGACATGTCTTTTGTGAGCCTGGAGGACTATCACGTGACAAAATTGACAGCAAAAGAATTTTTAAAAAGACAGAGAACTAACACAGGAAATTAAAGGCCAGTTAGTCTGGCTTCAGTTTTGGAGAATCTGAGAATCTATAATAAAGGGTGAAATTATCAAACATTTGCAGAAACAACTTAGAATATTCATGGCAAAAAAAAGAAATGGTTTCTGAACTTATGGGAAAACTCTCACATGACCGAGATAAGGCTGGAGGCCAGAAAGCAGTTACCATTAAAGGAAATTTCTCAAATTGACACATAAATGAGTGAAATCCTGCAGGACTTTATGATAGGGACATGCTCACTGTTCATTTGTTTTGCACTGGGGAATTTAAGAAATATTATTGGAAGATGTTCCTGATGCCATAGCAAATTGTCGAGAAGACTCTTCGAGACTGTGGCATGGAAATAGCGTTCACAGGTACTATTCAATTTTGAAACAAAATGTAAAATAATATAGATAATATAACATGGGATATAAATTTTAAATAGATTAGAGAAGTGATGGGAGTTTTTAAAGTCTATTTAGTAGCATCACAAGTAGGCTTACATTAACGCTGCAATGAAGTTATTGTGAAAAATTGGGGGAGGGCTAAAAACTGGGGGAGGGCTAGATACAGCCAGATTAGGCAGGATCTTAAGGATACTGACTGGGATAAGCTGTTTGAGGATAGGTCGATGCTGTGCATGTGGGAGTCTTGCAAGGGAAAACTAAAATCTTTGCAGGAAAGACATGTGCCGGTAAGGAGGAAGGATGGGAAAGGTAGGATTAGAGAACCGTGGGTTACTAGGGATATTGAGGACTTGGTCAGGAAGAAGCGGGAGGCGTACGTTAGATCTAGGCAACTGGGGACAGAGACAGTGCTGGAAGAATATAGAGAGTGTAGACGAGATCTTAAAAGGGGTGTCAGAAAGGCAAAAAGGGGCCACGAAATGGCTTTGGCAGGTAGGATTAAAGAAAATCCTAATGCATTTTACTCCTATGTAAGAAGCAAAAGGATGGTTAGAGGGAAGATTGGACCTCTCAGAGACAGAGGAGGGGAACTATGCTTAGAGCCTGAGGGAATGGGGGAGATCCTGAATGAATACTTTGCGTCGGTATTCACGCGGGAGAGGGGCCTGATGTCTGGTGCTGTCTTTGAGGAATTTGAGGACCCATTAAAGGAAATAATCATTACGAGGGAAGAGGTGTTGGGGCTTTTAGGCAGCATAAAGACTTATAAAGCTCCAGGGCCTGATGGCATTTACCTCAGGCTGCTAAGGGAGGTGAGAGATGACATTGCTGGGCCTCTGACGCAAATCTTTGTCTCATCTTTGGACACAGGTGAGGTCCCAGAGGACTGGAGGATAGCAAATATAGTACCGTTGTTTAAAAAGGGTCAGAGGGATAACCCAGGGAACTATAGGCCGGTGAGCTTGACTTCAGTTATAGGTAAGCTAATGGAGAGGATCCTCAGGGACAGGATGTATGAGCATCTGGAGCGCAGCGATCTGATCAGGGATATGCAGCATGGCTTCGTTAAGGGGAGGTCGTGCCTTACGAATCTAGTGGAATTTTTTGAAACGGTTGATGAAGGGCAAGCCGTTGATGTCGTCTACATGGATTTCAGTAAGGCGTTTGACAAGGTTCCTCATGGTAGGCTGATAGAAAAGGTGAAGGCGCATGGGAGACAGGGCCTGGTATGTAGATGGGTTGAGAACTGGCTTCGGAGGATGAGACAGCGGGTAGTAGTGGAAGGCTCTTTTTCCAACTGGAGGTCTGTCACTAGTGGTGTGCCACAGGGCTCAGTACTAGGACCTCTTCTATTTGTGGTGTATATAAATGACTTAGAAGAGGGGGTAGGTGGTGTGATCGGCAAATTTGCTGATGACACTAAGATGCTTGGATTGGCGGGTACTGAGGAGCAGTGCCAGGCAATACAACAGGACATAGATAGGCTGGTAGATTGGGCAGATAGATGGCAAATGGAATTTAATCCAGATAAATGCGAGGTGATGCATTTTGGCCGGAATAACGTAGAGGGGAGTTATAGGATAAAAGGTAAAACTATCCGGAGTATAGAGATGCAGAGAGACCTGGGCGTGCAGGTTCACAAGTCTCTGAAGGTGTCAGTACAGGTGGAGAAAGTGATAAAGAAAGCGTATGGTATGTTAGCCTTCATAGGAAGGGGTATAGAATACAAGAGTAGGAGTCTGATTTTACAAGTGTATAGAACGTTGGTTAGGCCTCACTTGGAGTACTGCGTCCAGTTCTGGTCACCATACTACCAGAAGGATGTGGAGGCCCTTGAGAGAGTGCAGGGGAGATTTACCAGGATGCTGCCTGGTATGGAAGGGCTGTCTTACGAGGAAAGATTGAACGCACTGGGGTTGTTTTCCCTTGAAAGACGTCGGCTGAGAGGGGATTTATTAGAGGTATATAAGATTATGAGGGGTATAGATAGAGTAAATGGTGGTAAGCTTTTTCCACCATTACAAAAGGATAGAACGAGGGGTCACGGCCTTAGGGTGAGGGGGGCTATGTATAAGACGAATATTAGAGGGCATTTTTTCACACAAAGGGTAGTGGGGTGTGGAATGCGCTACCGAGTAAGGTGGTGGGAGCAGGCACGCTAGGGTTGTTTAAGGGTCTCTTGGACAGCCACATGAGCGGTCTGCAGATAGAGGGATACAGTAGGACTGTCTAAATATTGGGAGCTTTGGGACAACCAAATAGTATTAGAATATCTTTTAGTTTTGTCTCAGGGATGTCTATCCCTGAGTTTTTCGCATGTTTAGTACTGTCTTATTTGTTTCCACAGGCAATTTGGTCCAGCTTGTTGACCAACAAGGTGCATGCATTCGGCGGGTCATGCGAGGGCTGCTCTTGGATGTTGCTTCAGGAGTTGCCTAGTGCTTCACGTCGTTAATATATGCTTAAACTGGACCATCTGATGGGCAACATGACAGCTCAGAGACTATCGCTGTTGCTGTGCAGACACATGGATTTGGGCCTGTGTCTGCGGGAGTTTGCGCGTTCTCCCCGTGGTTGCGTGGGTTTTTCTCCGGGTGCTCCGGTTTCCTCCCACATCCCAAAAATGTGCTCTTAGGCTGATTGGGTAACAAATTGTCCCTATATTGGTCCCTATATGGGAATCTTCCACAATAGGCATAGCCTAAGGTCATGGATATGTCATTAAGACGTTAGGACGGCGGCACGGGCTCGTTGGGCCGAAGGGCCTGTTTCCCGTGCTGTGTTGCTCTTTGTTCTTTGTAAATTCCTGAGTTGCCACACTCTAACACCTGTTTGGGTACACTGAGGGAGAATTTAGTGTGACCAATGCACCTAACCAGCACATCTTTTGGATTAAGAGAGGAAACTGGAGCAGTCAGAGGAAACCCACGGGTAGAATGTGCAGACTCCGCACAGTGACCCAAGCCAGGGATTGAACCCAGGTGTCCAGTGCTGTAAGGAAGCTGTGCTAACCATAGTGCTATTGTGCCATCCCTTGGGAACCTTGGTTTGTGGATATGTCAATAATTAAGTTGGACAACCCCCAAAGTGGCACAAGGATCTTAGAATAGGATACAATCCCATGTGCAGAGAGGGAGACCATTCAGCCCATTGAGCCTGCCCCAACAACAAGAAAGAAAATCCCTCCAGGAAAATTCTACCCAAAGAGTAGTTTCTGATCTTTCTAAATTTAAAGCATAATTATCAACAACATCTGGGAATCAGGTGATAAAAAGAACGTATTGCAGCTATCGACACCAAAAGGTGTCACAGTGGTCTAGCAACCTGTCCTCCAGCACATCGCTGTGGTGCTACCCTGGGAGAGTGGCAGAGGCTTCTTGGAGCACAAACCATGAACCTGTCCTCTCTCAGGAAGGCAGAATTCACTTTCTCCCTGCTGTCAATTCACCAATGCCGTTACTATCATCCAGCCAGCCCACATTTCTGCCTTCAGTGCTGAGATGGTGCTATCTGAAGCTGGGCTGCTCAAAAACATCATCCAGGGCTACTTGTAATCTACCTTCACTGAACAGTATTGTGGTAGCACAGTGCAGGACATCAGCACAGGCTCACAAGCAGGAAGAAAATGCACACAAGAGTGATTAATATCATCTTGTTTGCAACATGCTGAGACTTAATTTATCAATTATTTTGGAAAGTATATTTTGTATTGGCTTTTGTTGTTGTCTTCTGGTCAAGAAGATTATGCAATGATCCACAACAGACGGAAGATGAGATGTGTGTAAATGTTGATGAATTGGAACAAGATGTTGAGGTTATTGCAAGACAGTTGAATTACATCTTCAAGTACATCCAGGGCAGAAAGTAGATGCAGCATCCCTTAATCTTCCTTATCTGCCATCTCCTTCCATCCATATCCTCTTCTTTCTCTTCCTCCTCCTCCTCTTCATGCTCCTGTTCCTCAGTATCTCATCTGGACATTTCTGGTGAGGGTTGTGCCATTACATTTGCATAGTATGCAGCAGCTAACACAAATCTTGTGACCCACACAAGCTCCCTCAAAGAGGTTCAGTCAGAGCGATTGCTGCTCAGGATGCTGGGATTGCCAACCAGAGTCATGGCTAACCCATGAACTACGTCAAACAGCAGCCACCCATGAGTTTGCCACCTTGAGTGAAATAGAATGACTGCAATCTTTCCAGGAATTAAAAGGCTTTCTCTGAGTTAGAACATTACAATACAGAAGGAGGCCATTCGGCCTATTCTGAAGGAGGCATATCATAGAACCCCAACATTGCACCAACTCTCTGACAAGAGCAATATACCCAGGCCCCTCCCTATCCCACCCAACCCTATCCCTGTTAGCCCACAAATTTCAGGGGCAATTCAACATGGCCAATCCACCTATCCTTTGGACTGTGGAAGGAAACCAGAGCACTCAGAAGAACCTCCATAGGCATGGGGAGAATGTGCAAGCTCCACACAGACAGTGACTGAGGCTGGAATTGAACCCAGATCCCTGGCACTGTGAGGCAGCAGAGCTAACCACTGTGCCACTGTGCCATCTACAAAGATATCAAAGATATCTCCATGCCTTAAGAATTTTCTCACAATCTAATTTCTGATGTGGAGATGCTGGGTTGGACACAGTAAGAAGTCTCACCACAACATCAGGTTAATGTCCAACACAATGATTCACCTGATGAAGGAGCAGTGCTCTGAAAGCTCATGATTCCAAATAAACCTGTTGGACTTTAATCAGATATTCTAATTTCTAATATTGTGTTTTAATATTTCAGAAATGCACAGCTAGCTCAGAAGCATCTAGCTTTGATTCTATGATGTATAAAAAGAGAAAATGATTAGTGAATGCTTGACTCGAACCCTCCATCAGAATTCTAATTCTGTTTCGATTATATTGATTCACTTTTATCCTTCATAAGTCAATTTGCAGTAATTTACTGAAGATTTATTAATTTCTTTCAATTGAGGTAATCTCATGCTTGCCACTAGGCTATGACAAGGAAAGATACGATGTTGAACAAATTTTGGTCTTGTTTTGAAAAAGTATTTTCTTGTTAAGATTATTTAAGATGCATGCGGTGAAATAATTCACTTCACAAATTAGCATGTTATATGTGAAATAATATTCCATTCAATTCTCTCAAATTCCTATAACGTTGAATTTCATATTTAAAATATTTATATTTATAAATAAATATTTATAACATTTCCATGAGGAAGTATAATTTGATTTGAAAGGCAATTTACTATTTACTAGGTTCTAAATGGCTAGAAAATACACAAAGAATATTCAGCAGGAAGATATACCATATTAGATATAGTTCAAATCCAAATCTCATGTTTTCAGCCTAATCCTTCTGCTAGGATTTCTAAAAAAAATTCAAATCCATTCGTGGGATGTGGACTAGGCCAGCATTTATTGTCCATCCCAAATTACCCTTGGGAAGTTGAGCTGCCTTCTCAAACCACTGCAGTCTATGACTGTAGCTATACCCACACTGACAAGTGGTTCAGTTCAACTAAGTGGTTTGCTAGACCATTTCAGAGGAGATTTAGAAGTCAATCATATTGAAGTGGACCTGAATTCACATATCAGCCAGACCAGGTAAAGATGGCAGATCTCCTTCCCTAAAGAACCAGATGGGTTTTTACAACAGTTTATTTAAATTAAAGTTTATTTATTAGTCACAAGTAGGCTTACATTCACAATGCAATGAGGTTACTATGAAAATCGCCTGGTTGTCACACTCCGGTACCTGTTCAGGTACACTGAGGGAGAATTTAACATGGTCAATTCACCTAACCAACACATCTTCTGGACTGTGGGAGGAAACTGGAGCACCCAGAGGAAAGCCAGACAGACAAGGGGAGAACGTGCAGGCTCTGCACAGACGGTGACCCAAGCCGGGAATCGAACCCCAGTCTCTGGCACTGAGGCAGCAATGTTACTATGCCACTGTGCCACCTGTGAATGGTTTCATGGTCATCAATAGACTTTTAGTTCCAGGACAGGAATTCTCTGACCTCGCTCACAGATGGGATTCTCCAGTCCTGGTGCAGTGAATGGAGAATTGGTTGAATAGCAAGTTCTCCATTTTCACTGGCAGTGGCTGTGAGACGTGCAAGATCAGAGACTCTAACTTATTGAATTCAAAATCTACCATCTGCCATGCTGGGATTTGAATCCAGGTCCCATGCATCTCTATTATCCAAGACATCCAGGTTATTGCCTGTACTTTCAGCATAATCAAATAGTAATTTGACCATGCATCACTGCATCATTAGTGTAAAGCTTTCTTTTGACAACTCCAAAAACTTATCAGCTTGTGTGGGAATTTTTGATCTCACCCAGGTAAAGCCACAAAATCCTTCCTTTTATTTTTTAATCATTTTTTTAGCTTCCTAACATTTGCTTTCAGGACTTCATCACCTTTCCTACCTAAGTCATTGATACTATGACCTCTGGCTTGTCACCCTCCCCTAGAAGAATTTCCTCCATGATATCCTTTAAGCCTGGCACCAGGGAGGCAAACTACCATTCTGTATTCACGTCTACTGCCTATCTATTCCCTGAACTAATGAATCCCCCATCACTATTGCTCTCTGCCTCTTCTTTCTCCCCTCCTGCACAACACAGGCACCTGTGGTGCCACAACCTTTTTCTAACTGCACTCCTCTGAGCAACCAGTGCCACAATCATCTTCCAAAGTAGAAAACCAATCAAGCATAGCATACATTCACCAGCATGGTGTGACAAGGGTTGTAACACATCAACCTCACATTTCACCTTTGTGGCTCCAATATATCCCAGCATTGAGACACTGTGCCCGCTAAGAAGTTGCTGGTAACCAGCAACATGGGGAAGCCTATTGCCCTGACAAAGCCACTTGCATGTTCTGCCTGCTCTTGGTCAGAGAGAATAGAATAAACTCTGCTGTAAAGATTATTTGTCACCTCACTGATTGGTGAACTTGGAGATTTTAGATATTTGCCTATTCCAACTTGGAATGCCCCACAATTCAGGACTACTAATATTTCCACTATCACGAACAGTGCCATCGTCACCTTGATATTAAACTTTACAACAATCATATTGAAAAACAGTAGAGAGAATAGTTAACAGTGTAATACTAATTTAATAAAATCGCATTTGCAGGTGAAAAATAAAGAACAGAAAAAGAAAAAGAAAATGTAGGAGGAAGAAAAAAGGAGAATAGATGGAAAGTAAACTTTCCCTAGTCCCAAACAACAAAAAAAGAAAATCAACCACAATCATTGGACAAATATAATTTCATGTGATATAATATATATAACCTAAGAAACATCACTTACAGAGTCATAGAGATATACAGCACAAGAAGAGGCCCTTCAGCCCAAATTGTCCTTGCTGACCAGGTTTCCTCACCTCAATTTGTCCATGCCTCCAAAACATTCCTATCCTTTTATCTGTCCAAAGATAGTTTAAATGTTGTGATTTACCCACCTCTACCACCTCCTCTGGCAGCTAATTCCATATATGCATAACCCTCTGTGTGAAAGAGTTGCCCCTCAGGTCCCTTTTAAATCTTTCCCCTTTCACTCTAAACCAATGCCCTCTAATTTTGGACTCCTATACCCTTGGGAAAAGCCCTTGACTATTCACCTTATCTACGCCCTCATGATTTTATAAATCTCTTATTCTTCTATACTCTAGCAAAAAATATCCCAGGCTATTCAGCCTCTCTTTATAATGCAAACTTTACCCTGGTAACATCCTTGTAAATCTATTTTGCATCCTTTCCAATTAATAACATCCTTTCTATAGCAGGTTGACCAGAATTGTATGCAATACTCCAAATATGGCCTTATCAATGTCTTATACAGTTGTATAACTCAACTCTTGTACTCAATGCTCCGGTCAATGAAGGGGATCTGCGGCTGGCATAGTGATGAGCAGTGCTGCCTCACAGTATGAGGGATCAGGATTCAATTCTGTCATCGGCTTTGTGTGTGTGTGTGTGTGTGTGTGTGTGTGGAATTTGCACATTCTTCCCATGTCTGTGTGAGTTTTCTTTGGTCGCTCCAATTTCCTCCCATACTTCAAAGATATGCAGATTAGGCGGATAGCCCCTTCATGTCAGGAGATTAGAAAACTAAATACTTGGGGTTACAGGGATAGGTGGAATCATTGTCAATGCAGGCTCAATGGACCAAATAGACTCTTTCTGCACTGTAGGGATTCTATGAAACCTGTGACGCCACATTCAAGGAATTGTGTACCTGCACCCTTCGGTCTCTGAGTTTTACAATACTCTCTACGGCCCTACTGTTAACTGTGTAAGTCCTGCTCTGGTTTGTCTTACCAAAATGCAACATCACACATTTATCTGAATTGAATTTCATCATCCATTCCTCGGCCTGTTGGTTCAATTGATCAAGATCATGTTGCAATCTTAGATAATCTTCTTCACTGTCCACTACACCACCAATTTTAGTGACATCCACAAACTTATTAACAGCTCCTCCTCCGTTCTCATCCAAATACTTCATATAAATGACAAACAACAGTGAACCAATCCAACAATAATCTCTCCCTCAATGTCAACAAAATGAAGGAGATTGCCATTGACTTCAGAAAACTTAAAGGAGAACATCCCCTGTCGACATCAATGAGGAGAAAGTAGAAAGGGTCAAGAACTTTTTAGGTGTCAAGATCACCAACAACCTTTCCTAGTCCCCCCATATCAACACCATAGCTAAGAAAGCCCACCAATGCCTCTACTTTCTCAGAAGACTAAGGAAATTTGGCATGTAGGCTATGACTCTCATCAACTTTTACAGAACACCATAGGAAGTGTTCTTTCTGGCTGTATCACAGCTTGGTATGGCTCCTGCTTTGCCCAAGATCACAAGGAACTACAAAAGGTCATGAATATAACCCAATCCATCACACAAATTAGCCTCCCATCCATTGACTCTGTCTATACTTCCTGCTGCCTTAGCAAAGTAGGAAGCGTAATTAAGGACCACACCCACCCTGGGCATTCTCTCTTCCACCTTCTTATTTGGGAAAAAGATACAAAAGTCTGAATTCACGTACCAACCGATTCAAGATTAGCTTGTTCCCTGCTGCCGTCAGACATTTGAATGGATTTGCCTTGCATTAAGTTGATCTTTCTCTACACCTTAGCTATGACTGTAACACTACATTCTGCACTCTCTTGTTTCTTTCTCCATGATGGTGTGTTTTGTCTGTATAAGAAACAAGAAACAATACTTTTCACTGTATGTTTATACATGTAACAATAATAAATCAAATCAAATCAAATCAATGCCTGTGGAATTCACTTTCACTGATATGAAAGTACAGAGCTATAGTTCCTCAAAATTATTTAGTAAAGTTTGCCAAGCCACATAAAAACCACTGATGAAGCCTTTTTTAATTTTTCAAGTATAAAATTCTGCACAAGATCACATATCCAATTTGTTATAAAGGATGGGGCAGACTGCTTCCAATATCATAGAATAATATGTCTAGACAGTAATGTTGAAAAGGTGACCACCTCAGTCTGAATGTTTTGTAAGAGGAGTGTCATTTTGTTCCACTCCAAAGAATGTTATCAGGAGAAAGTTCAATATTCTTAAAATATATGAGAGTGATGTAAAACTTTTGTCTGAAAGGAAGCCAATTGAGGACACACCACATATACAAATTAAAGAGGCTGGGTCAGTAAGGCATTTAACAAAGGTTAGATCAAAATTTGGATGAATCTTAGATAATTTAACTTTGGATAATTAGAGATGGAGTAAGATTTTAAGCTGCAGCAGCTCATATCTTGCACATAAAGATGGGGAATATGCATGAGAGAGAAAAGACTTGCAGCTCTCATCTGATGAATCTGAATCAAAATCTTGTTGCCAAAGAGATGAAAGTGAAAGGCAGTGAAGTGAAAAGTTTTGAGAATATAATTTAGAAGTGAAATTCTTCCCGCGCCTGTGTGCGTTTCCTCCGGATGCCCCAGTTTCCTCCCACAGCTCAAAAATGTGCGGGTTGGGTAGATTGGTCATGCTAAATTGCCCCTGACTGTCAAGGGGAAGAGTGAGGGTAAATGCATGAAGCTGTAGGGATAGGGCCTCGGTGGGATTGTGAGAGGTGCAGACTCAATGGGCTAAATGACCTCCTTCCACAATGTAGGATTTTATGATTTATTAAACCCCTGACATAAGGATTTAGTTCTAATTTAATATCAATCAGTAATTCAGGGGACAATCATGGTAACGGGGCTTTTTTTTTGTCAGTATCAAAAGAAATGCGTGCAGGGCAATCAAAAGAAACAAAACTCCTATCTCTAGGATTTAGTGAATCACCACAGTAAATTCATACTAAATGTGGCAACATCGTTGTATCTCTTCAATGAACTCTTGAGGAAGAGTTCCATGGAATTGGACAAGGGAGTGTGGCAAGATATTCCAGAGCATAAAAGTCAACTGATAAATGGTTCAAGGTTCATGCGTAACAATGTATGCAAAAAGATTAAATTAGTATATGATGCCCCTCTCTACCGTGTAGGTTTTGTGATCCCTCATGTTAGATAATGATGAGAAGAGAACAGCTGTATTTCCTCCTGCTCCCTGAGTGCCAGTGTTTGGAATCATGCTCAGATTGAATATGAAGCTTTGACTTTGATTTCTGGAGTAAGAAGATTTGTAAAAATTCAAGGTACGTTTGCATGTTCACAATCAAAATAGAGTATAAACCATTGACAGCTATCTTAAGACCCCAGTATCCATTTTAACATCAACCTAAGTGCAGAAATGAGCTTTGATTTTGTCTGCTTCTCAGTACAACTTTAAGTACAGACAATCAGAAGATCATTGCAATACCAATGCGATGTCTAGATTAACATCCCCATCAAAGGCAGAGGGAAACAGGGAAGATATCTTTTTCTTTTTACATATAAATAAGTTGTCAGCCACAGCAGATGATATTAGTAAAACAAGTCATTTGGATCCTGTATTGATGAGGGTATAAGACTATATCACAAGTAGGTTGCCAACACAAGCATTGGATTTAGAAGTCTGCCCATTTTTAATGCATGAGGATGAGTTGTCAGCTGATAAAAGTTGTGTTATTTGGCAAGCCAGAGTTGCGCTTCCTGAAGGGTACAAATCATAGCTGTTATGTTGAACTTCATGTTCAACACTTAGGGACGAGTTTGACAAGAAGCTATTTCTGATGGCCAGGTAAGGATATAGAAAACACAGTGAACAGTATAGAGCATGTCAAACAGTGCAGAGTATGACAAGCTGCTGAAAAGATGTTGCCATTGATATCTTTGCAACCATAGAAATGGGTAGCTAGAGTTTGGCAGAAGTTGCACATAAGTTTTTCAAAACTTGGAGGGCAACGTTGTGATAACTTGTCATTCAAAGTGGGTTTGATGAGTTTCAATTTATCAAACCATAACTAGCAAACTCTCAATACCTTGACTAATTCGGTTGTTACTTATGGCTTCCCAGAGGAAGCTGTGTCAAACAATGGATCTCAGATTTTCAACTGAGGAAAATATAAAACTTATGAGAACGAATGGGGTGAAACACACTAAAATTCCATAGCATTTTATTTAAAATGAAGAACTATTTACACTGGACAAATTGTCAAACATACTGTTGTTAAACAAATGCTGTAGGGTTAGGGTTAGGGTGGCACAGTGGCACAATGGTTAGCATTGCTGCCTCACAGCACCAGGTTCCCAGGTTCAATTCCCATTTTGCGTCACTGTCTATCGTAGTTTGCGCATTCTGCCATATCTGCATGGACTTCCTCTGGATGCTCCAGTTTCCTCCAACAGTTCGAAAGATGTGCTGGTTAAGTGCATTGGCCATGTTAAATTCTCCTTCAGTGTACCTGAACAGGTGCCATTGTGGCTACCAGAGGATGTTCACAGTAACTTAATTGCAGTATTAATATAAGCTTTCTTGTGACACTATTAAATAAACATAAACTTAAAATCTAATTAGAAGAAATATCAAGTATCATGAAATCACAAACTGATTTTTTTTTTGCTTATTCACTGTAACACATCTTGCAACAATACCAGCAACATGCCTGCTGAATTATTTCTTAGAAGACGGCCTAGAACAAGGTTTTCATTGCATGTTTAGCACAATTAGTATCAAACTAACAATCCAGGCAGAAAGGGTTATGATAGTGGTAGAATGAGGCAAAGAAGTTTGAAGTTGAACCAAAAGCTTGAAGGGAAAGATCATTATACATATTGAAATGGTTACCAGAAAGAGTTGTGAAAATGTGTTTCAATTGCACATATTTGGTCAAGATGTTGGCAGCAGAAAGATGAGATTTCTAATATTGATCATGTTTTACTTTGAGGTTTATGAAGAAGAATTAAAGTGGGAGAATCTAGTGAATTGGATAATGTGTTACAAGTGGTGTATCGATGGTTACTTCAAAATAAGTTGTGCCTGAACTTAGTACACAGTCAAAGTGAAACAGATGTATCTGATCAAATGAAAAATTCAATTCAGGGTCATGGGCAAAATCCATCTTTGGAGAAGACTTCTCCTCAGACTCAGATCAAGATGAGTCAAGGTCCTTCCCCAAATTCTGACAGTTTGGGTCAGGAAAGGAGGTACAGCAATTGGAAAGAAGCGGTTAAATCTGAGTTGTAAATACATGAAAAACAAAGATGTATAAAAGTTGTATGGAATTTGAACTTTGTGTAACTTTTTGATTAAATAAGATACAGCCTAATAGCATCCTCTTTTGGCTATTTGCATATGCATGTAAATCAAAACTGTAATACATCAGTTCACTGGGTACATGAACTCATGGTCTCTTTTTATCTTGCAAATAAATGTTTCTTTTCCCAAAGTGGCTTTCGAAATCTCAGAACATTAAAAGTGCCTTAGATACAATGAAATTCTTTTAAAGTGTAGTCATTGCTGTTGTCTTGAGGAATTTACATATAGCAAGGTGCCCCAAGCAGCAAAGATGATCTTTTTAGTCATATTGGTAGAGGCCAGGAGTCTGGACAAGGCTGATGGGACTTTGGTTTCATGTCTTGTTTGAAACCTCCACAATGCAGCTTTCTCTCAGCCCTGTACATATCAGCCTGGGTTATCACTTCCAGATTTGAGAGTGTGACAATAAATTATAATCTTCTGATTCAGAAGCAAGAATATTCTTCCTGAAGCTTATGGCTTCCCAGAGGAAATCAAACAATAATCCTCAGTTTTTCTCTTGAAGAAATTGTAAAATTTATGAGAAAGAATGAGGTAAAAGACTCTGAAGTTCCATCATAGCATTCTGCTTAAAATGGTGCCTCAGAATGCATTGGACAAATTGGTAGACATGCTTTTGTTAAACAAGTCCAGGAAAATACACACTGGAGCCAGGCAATGATCACAACTTTCTAATTCAGAAGGAAGAATGTGTTATAATTCAGGTCAGAAACTCCAAAGTGTTTTATGAAGTCCATCTGGACCATAAGTTTTGTATTTTGAATTTGGCTAGGATGAGAATGAGATATTTCACTTCAGGTATGACTCAACTAATCCACTAGGGAGCTTTTATCAAACAAAGTTTATTTAAGAATACAGTAACATCTGTAGAAAGAAATGCAACAATAACCTTTATCAATTACAAACCAGAGAAACAAATCATGATATTGTATAACCATTAATGAATATGTGGAATGTTCTAATTAAACACATTCCATAAATCCTTTTTACTGGTTCAACACAGCAAATGCAAATGTTCATGTGATGCTGGATATTAGTCCTATGGGTGGAGAATTGAAATTCTGATTTCCCAATCTTGTAACTTCCAGCAGCCCTCTGGATATATACCCAAAACAGCTTGAGGTCAGAAAAGCTTGCCAAAACACGAGGGAGTGAGAGGCAAGCCAATCACCAACAGCACATTTTCCACTCTAGGAAGGCTAGGCATCTGTTTCCAGCTAGCCAGCAGACTCTATACCAGGGAGAGAGAGAGAGAAACATTGCTTTCCAATCTGATGGTCACCCCCTTTGAAACTAAATATAGCTCAAAATTGGAAATAAGATTTCCTGTCACCTGACCTTTCAATCATATGTCCTCCCAACAATGCAGGGTCATAAGACAACTCCTAGAATGTACTTGAGGCCCAAAGTAAAAATAAATAAAGCCCCATTTAAGCCATTGAAGCAACAATAAAAAAAAACTTCTTCATATGGCGTGGCAATTAAAAAAACACAGAAACTATGACAGCTGTAGAGAACGTGATTAAAAAAACTCAAAGCTGCACTAACATCACACCTCCCCCTTAAAAAAACCATCAGCAATCAAAAACCCTTTCAGTTCCACACTACTAGTACTCCACAATAAACATCCATATGTTTTACAAAATCAAAACAGGCAAACAGAACATAATATGGTCTATTTCAGTCTTTGTCTTCCACCTTTGAACACTCCTTTTTACCATATTCGTGACAAACTGCTTCATCTTCAAGATTTTCCTACAGTCCTTAATCCTGCTTTCATTCAAAATCCTCACTTAATTTTGTCATTATGATGATAAATTAACTCTGGTAATATCCTCAGAGAACTAAGCATGATCAGTGGGATAACACATATGTGTATAATCAGGGCCATTCAGAAAAGTCATTTTATTTCTGTCCCCCTTCTTGTTTATTAGCCTTAGCTCCTCCTTTGCAAAGCAATTTGATCTCTTTGTTTGTTCTTGACCTGCACCATCATGTTCAGCACACTCTTTGGCAAATCACACAGCAGATTGTCTTCCTTGGTGTTAGATCCCATTTCGACCATAAGTTCAGGAATCACTGTGACATTTATGCTGATGTGAAAATCACTAATTTATTTAAACTCCAGCTGTGTGCAGTGCTGTTCCACTGGATGTCCACATCACTGCACACCGTGCAGAACCATAATGCCAGTTGTTCATTTTAGAAGATGGTAGCATTTCAGCAAACGGTCTGATCACACATTGCTGTCCTTTCCATTCATCCACACTCCTCAAATTCCTTTTTGGGATTACACATGACTGGTTGATTCATCCACACTTTACTTTGCATAGACGATAAACTGTTCCTGACAGTCCTGCAATTTATGTCAGGCAATTCGAACAACTCAGGAATACAATCCAAAATAGTTAACTTTACTTGTATCTGTCTCACTTTCTTTAGTTGCACTATTATCCATTAACTGGTTCTCCTTCTCCACCTTCACCAGGTTTGTGTGATTGATCGGGACTTTTGGCATGTCAGAACGAGTAACCTTCAGCTTATCCATGTGAAACTGTACCAACTTGAAAAGGTCATGTTTGCAAGGATGTTATTTAATTGGAACAGCATTTTCTACAACTATCTCACTTCCAATTATTTTATTACTTCCCAACTTATTTCAACATAACTCTCCATGTTAACAGTTTCGGGTCAGTTCCATTTCCCTCTGGAAGGTAACTCAATAATTTATCCCAATTTTTAATAATGTCCTCATTATCCAATTTAATTTGAGGAATGTCAAACTCAGAGTCTTCTGGATTCAGTTTTTCACTCTGAGATATAACGACTCAAATGTTCTACTTCTGCTTTCCTTCTCTATCAAAATATCTTTTAATCATATTCACGTGACACACTTCATGAGTTTTCCTTCTATCTGGCATCCATGGCAAATAATTCACCTCACTCAATTTCCTTTCAATTTAATAATTTGCCCACTAAACCTTGCTTTTAAAGGTTCACCTACCACTGGGTAGCAGCACAAAGACTTCATCTCCATTTGCAAATCTATGAACTTCTGTTTCTTATCTGCTTCCTGTTTCATTACATGCTGTGCCACTTTTAAATGTTATCCAGCCAATTTGCCTGCTCTATTCAACCTTCTCCTATAATTTGACACACAGTCCAACAATATATTCTCAGAACGCTGACTCACAGGATACAATTCAAATGGTCCTCTTACCTCATAACCAAAAATTAATTCAAATGGATTGAATTTGGTTGACTCATTAGGTGTGTCCATAAATGCAAAGAGTACAAATGGAATTCCTTCATCCTAATCCTCTGGATAATCATGACAATAAGCCCTCGACATAGTCTTTAAGGTTTGATGCTATTGTTGCCTGTAATGCTGGATAGTACACAGTTGATTTAAATAGTTTTACTCTTAAGTTATCAATAACAACCACAAACAACTTTGGAGTAAAATTTGATCTTTGATCTGATTGTATTTCTGTGGGTATCCATATCTAGTAAAAAAAAACTAACCCTACTACAAATGTTTTAGCTGTAATATTGTGTAAGAGATTGGCCCCTGGACACAGGAAGAATGTGCAAACTCCACACAGACAGTGATCCGAGGCTGGAATTGAACCCCAGTCCCTGGCATTGTGAGGCAGCAGTGCTAATCACTGTGCCACCGTGCCTGCCCTAGGGATAGTTTAGGAAGAGAATTCCACATCTTTGGGCTTAGGCGACTGAAGGCACAACCAGCAATGGTGGAGCAATGAAAATTGGGAGATGTGGAAGAAAAAATGAATGACGGAATTGTTTCAATGCAGCTAGATGCCAATTGACCTGTCACATCAGCAACAGTTCCTTGAAAGAGCAACTCACCAAATGTTATGCATTTGAGCAACGCAAATTTCTCAGAGCACTGTAGTGGAATAATGGAACGGATGAGACCTTCGAGGAATTTGAGAACAATAATGAGAATGTTAACAATCCAGGCAATTCTGTCTTCAGTGTCCGATCATAGCTAACATGAGAGATATGCCTTCATATCTGCCCAGGAACTCCTAGAAAATGTATGTGGTCCATTTCTCCACAGCTCAAGAAAGCTGACATCGCATTGAGCTGACTTCTCAACGTCAGTGAGACTTCAGGCCTGCAAGTGGAGGGAAAAATAATCAAGGAAACGGTTCTGTTCCTTGGCTGCCTTGCAGATTTTTCTCTCTCTCTGTGTGCTGAAAGTTGTTTTCCAGAACTGTCATTCACACGACAGATTCTGAAATTCAATTTGGGGTTTGTCAGGTTAGTAAGTGGCATCCTTCGGATTGTTTCTCCAGTAAATATATACTCAAACATAAAATAAAATGAAATTTCAGGCGGAGAGAGAGTAGGTTATGGGGATTCGAAGCGTCTTGGTGAGATGTTTATCTCATTGATGTTCAGACACTGCCAGTCCAGTGTTGTGGTCTTCAGCATTCAGGGCAAGCACACATTTGTTGGGTTTTTTTGAAGACTTGGATGTGGAGATCTGAACTGGCTGCACTCATTATTCCAGTATTTTCCAGGACATGCCTACAAACCGGCATTATTCCAGATATTAAGATATCTTATTGCCCCAACTCCCTTGGTGATTATAGGTGAAAGTTATTTTCTTAGTTGGGATATCAACATGAATCCATTCCAAATTTAGAAAGAATAGCCCTTATGTTGTTTAAAATTGGCGATCTATTATTGACTGAAGTCACTTTGAGCATATAGATTAATCCTTAATTCATATTATATGCCATGCTTCCTGGTATATCAATTATACTTTCAACTTTATAAATATATATAACTGTATATTTATAATTGTATAAAAGCAGACTATTTTATAATTAATCAAATTTAACACTGTTGAATTGTGACTGGCATCATTCTGACATCTGGGCTCATAAAGAAATGATTTATTTTGTCTGATCTGATGACGAAAATGCACAATTTTTTTCCCTTACTCCCATTCTGTCCCTACCTCTATTTTTGCTTCTTCCTATTACTGACCCTATCACAGGGGTACTCAATTTGTATTGCAGGGATGGTGCGTATTGGAACAAACCTGTCACTCAATGGGTCATATTCAGCACTGGGTAACTGGTCTAAAGTGTGCAGTGGGAATAATTTACACTTCCAGCTTCATGCTATAGAAAGCAGATGTCTTTGCAGCTTGATGTGTCTGCTTTCATGCCTCAACTAATTGTCCTCTGACAGTAAGTGCAGCTGGGTAACTGCAGCAGTCCCTGTAACCCACACATTTTCCATGGCTACTCCCCCATTTGGAGTGTGGGAGAGAACTGAGCGCAGGATTGTCTGTGCGGCAACCATCCTTCTTGCCTTGTGATATGCAGAAACTTTGTTGGACATGGGGAATAATGATCTGTTTGATAGATAGAAATCCTTCAATCAGGTAATGAGGGGGTTGCCAATTGGTTAGAAAGGTCATGCCTTGGGAGAATAGACAAGGCGAGTGACCAATAGCAGTGGTGTGGGGATGGTGCAGTTGGCAGCAAGGGATAACATCTTCAGGAACCAGAGTTGACAATCCTGGCTGTGTCTCTGGTAGCATCTAGCTCTTATTGGCTAAGTGTATGTTGAATGTCCACTTCACAAGTATAAACACACCTCTAGGATGATGCTTCACTTCAATACTGAGGGAGTGCTGTGCCTATCTAAAGCTGATCCAGGCCATTTTTAACCTTATCATCATTTTTGACTACGAGTTAAGCATCCCAGCACATTTTAGCTCCATTCGCAACACTGCATCTTTCCATTTCTGCACCTACACCAGGTTATCCGCTGCTGGAAGCCTCATTCACACCTTTGCTACTTCTTAAATGTCAACAATGGCTCACATAGCAGCACTCTACACTGCAGGACTGGAATACAAACAACTGTGTTGAGTGTGATGCACTGTCAGAGGTACCATTTTTCATATGTGGCAATCAGCAGAGGGCCTGTCTGCCCCAAGGTTGATGCCATTTTGATAGCAAAGAAAGGTGATATTCAGACTATGGGTCAGGGTTAAGGGGTAAAGGGATTGGGATGGGGGTCAGGGAGATCGGGGCTGTATGGAAGAGATCAGCCGGGGATAGGGTTTTGAGGTTGGCACGAACACAATCGGGAGGCCAGCGATTGGGCATGGAGGGGGGTGGGAATTGGAGGGGCAGTTATGCAAGGTCATAGGATTGGCCAGCAGATTGGATTGGATGCTGGCAGAGTGGGGTTACAGTGCACACGCCACTCTTCACTCTGGCAGATCAGCACATGCGCAATGGCCCACTCAGCGCCACGCAGCCAGCCTCTCCAGTGGGAATAGGCCCTGAGATTCATTCTGAGGCACTCTGCGATGCACAGATTGTGGAAGATTTGTTTTGAAAGTCCTGCTGAAAAAAAAACAATGGGATTTACTCCAGCTTTTCTGTGATTGTGGCATTTAGATATTTTTTGGGAAAATGCCACCCAACATTTTTCCGATCAACCCCTATTGGGATTGTGTACATTTCTATGAGATCGCCTTTCATTCCTCTGAACCCTAGAGAGCGTATTCCTTCAACCTCTCATTACATGACAGCCCCTCAGCCCAAGAATCAATGGAGAATCATTCGCTGCAACTCCTCTACAGTGGAAACTTCCTTTGGTAAGAGCAAAGCAGTCCAATTGTGGTCCCAACAAAACCCCTGTACAAGTACAGCAACACTTCCTTAGCGTTACACTCCAACCCATTTGCAAAAAAGTTGGCTCTCCAGCTCAAGCAAGGAATGATTGTGAAGGATCTTTACCAAAGATGTGCCCCTTTAATTTAGCTGGAGCGCTTGATACCAATAATTACTTGGAAGTAATTGGCAAATTAGTAGCAGACACCAAATTGCTTAGACACGTAATTACTTGGGAAAAGATAAAAGAAAAAGACTGAGAACCGACAGGAAACAATTATTGAGGATGAGATTAAAATTATTGATTTACCATAAGGAATTATAATAGTGCTCCAATCAGTCTGCAGAGTGTAAACACTTGCAAATAGTTCTCAGTGCAGATGGGTGCCGACAGGGACTGTGGCTCAGTGCAGGTTTTGAAGAATTACTCTTGCTTTAGAGTCACATATTTGTGGTGTCAATTCCGCAACAAGGGCCTGAGTAGCAAGCCAAATGGACCTGCCAGTGACCCGACCAATTGTTCTCCCTCAGCAGGTACGTCTGTGCAACAGAAACGGAAAATGCTGGAAAGACGCAACAGGTCTGAAAGCATCTGTGGAGAGGGAATAGAGCCAACATTTCGAGTTTGGATGGCCTTCCATCAGAGCTGAAGACAGTAGAAAATAGAATGAGATTTCAGTGAGGAGTAAAGAGATGGATTTGACAAAGATCTCATGGACAGAAAGGCAAAGGGTGGGATTTTGCAGCCATACTCACCCCAAGGCTGGCAATTCCCTCCCGAGGTCAACAGACCTTTGCATGGTTGGCCAAATTTTTGTCTCACCCATTACGATTCCTGATGGAAAAATTCAGCCAAAGGGAATGTACATGGTGGTGATCTTAAATAAGGAGCCTGCTGCAAGCAGCCATTAAGAAATCACAATGTGTGAATGGCAAAAGTAAACAGACTGTCAAAGGACAGCCTGAGATATGTAACAGATGGCCCTGGTGGGGGGAGAGAGAAAACCATGCTGGGGGTGCTGGGGTGGATAATTAAGAACCCCATACACCTTGGACATTCTCTCTTCCACCTTCTTCCATCGAGAAAAAGATACAAAAATCTGAGGACATGTACTAACTGACTCGAGAATAGTTTCTTCCCTACTGCCACCAGATTTTTGAATGGACCTCTCTTGCATTAAGTTGATTTTTCTCTACACCCTAGCTATGACTGTAACACTACATTCTGCTCTCTCTCATTTCCTTCCCTATGAACAGTATGTTTTGTCTGTCTACCGCGTACGGAACAATACTTTTCACTGTATGCTAATACATGCAACAATAAAAAATCAAGTCAAATCAAATCAAGATAGAAAGTGAGATTTTAAATGCGGAAAAATGAAATGATGGAAAAATTGAAAGTAAACATTAAATAAAATGAAGTAAAATAAAATAAGAGGAAATGGGGAGGATATAGTTAATGCTCTGAAGTTCTGATGAACTCAGTTTTCAGTTCAGAAGTCTGTAAAATGCCTAACTGGAATCTAAGGTGCCATTCCTTTATGCTGGGCTTCAGTGGAACTTTGTAACAGGCCAGTGGGGTATCAAACCCCATGCTATTGGTTGCAATCAGATTCACTCCAACCATCCAGCTAACTGAGTCACCCATTCTCCAAGGAGCTGGATTCCTCAAACAATATACATATTTACGAACATATTGTATCTATCTGGAGATACAATATGTAGATATCTATCTGTAGATATCTGTTAATAGTTATAGAAGTGCTTCCAGTTTGTTTCCATCACAAGAATAACCAGGAATCTGCCCCACTGTTGCCATCTTCCATTGGTATATAATGATATTCAATAATCTATATTTTTAAAAGTATTTATGGGCTGTGAGCTTCACTGGCTAGGTCAGCGTTTATTGCCCATCCCTGGATGCCTTTGAGAAGGTGATGGTGAGCTGCCTTCTTGAACCACTTTGATCTTTGAGATGTAGGTACACTCACAGTGCTGTTAGAGAAAGAGTTCCAAGATTTTGACCCAGTGATAGTGAAAGAATGTAATATATTTTCAAGTCAGGATGGTCAGTTACTTGCAGGGTAACATCTGGGTGGTGGTGTTCCCAGTTATCTGCTTCTCTTGTCCTCCTAGATGGTTAAGGTCGTGGGTTTAGAAGATGCTGCCTAAGAAGCCTTGTAGATGATGCACACTGCTGCTAGTGTCTGTCACTGGTGGGGAAATTGAATATTTATGGAAGGAGTAGCAATCAAGTGGGCTGCTTTGTTGTTGATGCTTGGATTTATATAGGCAAGTGAAGAGTATTCCATCTCTATCCTGATTGAATCTTGTAGGTTGACTTTGGGGAGCCAAGAAATGGTTTATTTGCTACTGGATTCACAACCTTTGATCTGTTCTTGCAGATTCAGCATTTTTATGGGCTGGTCCATTCAGTTCTGGTTAGTAGTAACCCCTCCCCTGCCCGGCATTTTATATAATGGGGGATTCAGTGAAGGTAATGTCATTGAATGTCAAGGGATGTTGGTTAGATTGTCTCTTGTTGGCTGCATTGTATATACATCTTCAATTGCCATCAATTCATAGAACTATAGAATTGAAGAATCCCTAAGTACAAAAGGAAGCTATTTGGCCCATCGAGTATGCATCAACCACAATCTCACCCAGGCCCTATTCTCGTAACCCTCATTTACCCTGATAATATTCCTGATTAGGATCGGGAAGATTAGCAAGGTCAATTTAGCATGGACAATTAGGCTACTCCACACAATTTTGGACTATGGGAGGAAACTGGAGCATCCAGAGATAACCCACACAGACACGGAGGGAGAACATGCAAACTCCAGACAGTGACCCAAGCCAGGAATTGAACCCGGGTCCCTGGTGCTGTGAGGCAGCAGTACTAACTGCTGTGCCATCGTACCACCTCTATTCCAAGAGTTGGACTTGAACGTGGGGCTTCTGCCTCAGAGACAGGCACAGAATTTTCCGACCTTGCTTGGGTGAGGCTCAGGAGGGCATGGCAGTAAAATTCTGACCAGGGACTCTACGCATTGCATGATCCTCACAACAGTAACTATACCTCAAATCTTGTTCATTACTGTAAAGTGGTTTGTGAAAGTTTGCTGTGTGCAAAACGGCTGCAGTTTTTCCTACATTGATGACATTGAAATACGTTATTGGCTTTAATGTACTTTCAGACATTCCAATCTGATAAAAAGGCAAAATATGTGCAAGTCTTGATCTCTTTCTCTATTCCTTTTTTTATCCAGATCATTCTGCCAAGATGCATTCACTTCTGTATTCAAATAAACAATGTATTGGGTGGGTCAAGTTGAAATAGAGGCTTATTGAAATCACTCCTCAGAGGCTAGTGTCCCTTCACCAAATTCAGGTTTATTTACATAGCCGGTAACACTCAGGCAGATTCTTCCTGGTACATAGTATAAACCCGATGTGTCAGTAACCCTGACACTTCACATTAGGTACACAACACTGACTGGACAAGCCATCACTGCCTTAATCAGGAAGCTTGTCTTCTAAGAGGGCCACATTGTAGGTCTTCTTAAAGTTCTTTTTTGCTATCCAATGTGCATTGAACTCAAAGCGGAACTTCGAATAATTCCTAGTCACTGGTTGACTTTCCCCCTTGGAGTCCAAATCCATTGTTAAACTAATTACAGGGTTGATAAACCATGTGGCTGAACCAGAAGGCAGTTCTGTGGGTGGTGCCAGGGTACTGCCCAGGAATGTCTCTGGGGTTTGTACTTATCTTTGCACACCCGTAAGTCTCTTCACCTGACTCACATAGTTCCAGATTGCATTTGAGTGGGAAATCCAGATGCGTGGGACAACATAGCAGGAAAGCCAACTAATGACATAACAAGGTATATAAATGAGGTCCCCTGACCTTCCTGGGCATGAGCCACATGGCAGTGGGGGCAGGGAATTTTGTGCTTCAAGATTCTCACTTTTGGCCTCTTATAAGATTTTGCGCCTACATCACTATTGGCACCCCAGATTTGTCTCTGCCATTAATTCTGTTTCTCTCTCCACCGATGCTTCCTCCAATATTTCTTATTTTTATTTTCCTTCCTGCTTCCAAGCTTGGCTCCAAGTTGCTGTGAAAATTATCCCCCACTGTGCGCTTCTCCCCCACAAAACATTCATTATTTACAAGTTAGTCATACTTATATTTTTGCAATGAAGATCTTAAGCATTGGCAATTCATCTTTGGACAAGAAGTGCATAACAAATGATGTCTCAAGTTGGATTCATGTTAATGACCAGTTAATTAAAAGCATTAGCTGCCCCCATCATTTTATGACGCATCCCAGCAAGAGTAAACATTTGCATGTATTTTTTATTTTGTCTGGTCTGAATTAGCCCCACTTAATTGGAATGTTTAAAGGAAGATGGTGACAGCTGGAGGAATTTAATTTCAGTTAATAAATCTGATATTAAAAGTTAGCCACAGTAATAGCCACTGTGAAACTATCATCAAATGTTGTAAAACCCCATCTGGTTCAATGATGTCCTTTAGGGAAGGAAATCTGCTGTCTCTGGAATTCTCTGCCCATTAAAGTGGTAGAGTCTACCTCACTGAATATATTTAAGTCACAGATAGATCGTTTTCTGAAAGACAAGGGAATTAATGGGGAGAAAGTGAGAAAGTAGAACTAATCCACTTCAGATCAGCTATGATCTTGTTGAATGGCGGGGCAGGCTCAAAGGGCTAAATAGCCTACTCCTCCTTTTATTTCTTATGTTACCTGGCCTGGCCTATATGTGACTCTTAACTCACCACCACAATGTGGTTGAACCCCGACAAGGCCTAGCAAGACATACACTTCAAGGGCAATTGGGGTCTTGCAACAGATAACATTACATTATTTTGAAAGTTTGTGATTTATCTTATAACAGCTACCATAGAAATACAAACATAATCTGTAAAAGATTGGAGATGACTTGATATGGCTCTAATGGTGATAAGGATTTATTTAATGTAAATAATAACTCTTTACAATGGATCTGACAGAACAAATACACACATCTACTTTCTTCTTCTCCCTGTTTTAAAGTTTATTTATTTGTGTCACAAGTGGGCTTACATTGAGATTACCATGAAAATCCTCCAGTAGTCACACTCTGGCACCTACTTGGGTGCACTGAGGGAGAATTTAGCATGGCCAAAGCAGCACGTCTTTCAGACTATGGGGGGAAACCAGAGTACATGGAGGAACAGAGAATGTGTGAACTCTGCATAGATTGTGACCCAAGCTGGGAAACAAACCTGGGTCCCTGGCACTGTGAGACAGCAGTGCTAACCACTGTGCCACTGTGCTATCCCTGTCTCCAACTGAGCTCCTCACAGTCCTGGGCGCACACCCTCACTTCAATTGGCTTGGCTTTTTGAACTTCTATTCCATAGGCTCCAACCTGATCTCGCGTCCTGCACTAGATCACTCCTTTAATGGACAACAAATGGAAGAAAGATAAATTAAAATAGTTTTGTTATTTGTTCACAAACAGGACATATAAAGATACATGTGTCATAAAGGCACAAAACTCCCACTTACCTGATGAAGGAGCAGCGCTCCAAAAGCTTGTGGCTTGTGCTACCAAATAAACCTGTTGGACTTTAACTTGGTGTTGTGAGACTTCTTACTTTATTAGTCACCTAGCATGTGGAGTGCAGCAAGTAATACGCTCTGTGAAACTCCAGCCATTTGAATTTAGAACAAAGAACAAAACAGCACGGGAAACAGGCCGTTCGGCCCAACGAGCCCGCGCCGCCGCCTCGATGTTCCAACTTCTACCCATGATCCCTGTCATTTCTGTCTATGTTTATAGATCTATGCATTAGAACCAAATTTTAGGGAGAATTTGTTCTGCCAATCAGCCTAAGAGCACATCTTTAGGATGTGAGAGGAAACTGGAGCACCCGGAGGAAACCCACACAAGCATGGGGAGAATGCTCAAACTCCCACAGACAGGTCCAAATCCATGTATCTGCACAGCACAGTGATAGTCACTGAGCTGTCGTGTTGCCCATCAAATGGTCCAGGTCAAGCTTACATTAACGACGTGAAGCACTAGGATACTCTCGAAAAATCCAAGAGCAGTCCTCTCATGACCCATCGCATGTATTCCCCTTGTTAGACAACAAGGTGGACCAAAGTACCTGTAGGATAAAAACAAATACATCAATATCATCATCTATTTACACACTTCTCAGGGACTCCCAAGGCTCATGATCCCTATTTTAAATCAGTTTTCTATACCCCTCCATTTCCATTCTGTTCATGTGCCCATTTAATATCTCTTAAATAATTCCAGAGTGCCTGCCTCCACCACTTTAATGTGTAATTGCTTTTAGTTTAAGGAAACCAGAAGACAACATTGTCACAGCGTGTTCCTGGGAATAAAACAGGAACATTTATAACTGAATTTAATGCTGAATTAGATTGAAAAATCACTGAATGAGCGCTAGATAGAGTGAAAAACTGAGTAAGTTGTGTGAAAATAAAATGGCTACAACAGTAATAAACATACAAAGGCATTGGCCAAGAGGAAAGAATTTGCTACTTCCTTTTGTAAATAGCAGAAAAATGGTTAAATTTGTTTGGCAGCTGATTTGATTTGATTTGATCGTTGTCACAAGTAGTAGTATACAATGAAAAGTATTGTTTTTTATGCGCTACACAGACAAAGCATACCATTCATAGAGAAGGAAAGGAGAGAGTGCAGAATATAGTGTTACAGTCATAACTAGTTTGTAGAGAAAGATAAATTAATATGATGTAGGCCTATCCAAAAGTCTGATGGCAGCAGGGAAGGAGCTGTTTTCAGGTCAGTTAGTACATGACCTCCAGATTTTGCACCTTTTTCTCGACAGAAGAATATGGAAAAGAGTATGTTCGGGATGTGTGGGGTCCTTGATTATTCCGGCTGCTTTTCCAAGGTAGCGGGAAGTATAGAAAGAGTCAATGGATGGGAGACTGAGCTTCGTTCACGACTCTTTATAGATTCTTCCAGCTTTGGACAGAGCAGGAGACATTCCAAGATATGATACAACCGGAAAGAATGCTTTCTACGGTTCTTCTGTAAAGGTTAGTGAAAATCATAGTGGACACCCCAAATTTCCTTAACTTCCTGAGAAAATAGAGGCATTGACGGGCTTTCTTAATGATAGTGTCCACATGGAGGGACCAGGACAGGTTATTGGTGATCTGGGCACCGAATTACTTGAAGCTCTCGACCATTTCCACTATATCACCATTGACGTAGACAGGGGCATGTCCTTTACTATGCTTCCTGAGGTCAGTGAAAATCTCCTGTATTTTGTTGACGTTGACTATCGTTGCTGCACCAGTTCACCAGGTTCTCTGTCTCATTCCTGTACTCTGTCTTGTCATTGTTTGAGATCAGACCCACTACAGTGGTGTCATGAGCAAATTTGGAAATCTAGTTGGAGAGGAATTTGACCAGAGAGTCAGAGGTATATAAGGAGTATAGTAAGGGCTGAGGACACCGCCCTGTGGGGCACTAGTACTGAGGATGATCATGGAGGAAGTGTTGTTGCCTAATCTTACCGATTGCATCTGTGGGTTAGGAAGCTCAGTATCGAAAAGGAGAGGGAGGAGCCGAGCCCTAGACCGAGGAGTTTCGAGATGATTTTTGTAGGAATAATGGCATTGAAGGTTGAGCTGTAGTTGATAAATAGGAGTCTGACATATCTAAATGTTCCAGGATTGTATGTAGGGCTAGAGAGGTGGGCATTTTCTTTGGTCCTGTGATAGGTGAACTGTAGTGGATCCAGGCAACCCAGAGGTTGGAGTTGATCCATGCCATGACTAACCTTTCAAAGCACTTCATAATGATTGATGTCGGAGCCACTGTACAACAGTCATTAAGGCACACTGCCTGACTTTTCTTTGGCAGAAACATACACTGAGGGAAATAATCTCTGTTGCCTCTGCCCTGAGGGGTGTGGGTGGGATATTGTGAGAGTTTGTGCAGTCAATTTCAGAATGAGATAACCAGTATGACCATGCAGATCCCTGTGACTTGGGAGACAATTGAAAGTTGTCAGGCTGCGCACATTCTAGTTAAAATTCTCATCACCCTGGGTGTTAACTCACTGGGAAGGAGATAATTTTGTTTATCATGTCCTTTAATGCAAACATTTAATCCCACCGTCATTTCCAAAGCAAATTTGTAAAAGTACCATCACTAAGATTGCCAGGTAACTTGTCTAATGACAATATCCTGAACTGGACATTCATTTAACATGAATATTTTTTTTTGAAAAAGGGGAAGTAGAGTAATTTGCAGGTACATAAATGGCAAAAAAAATTAAAGAAATCCCTGTGAATTAGCAAAATAACATCTGATCTGTTTGCTCTCTTTTTAAACTGTATCTTTACATCAAATCATACAACATTTAGGATCTTCTGTGCCTGATCCAATGGGAGTTTAGTGGTTAAATGGAGATTGGGGTGGGGGAGATTTCTTGTGGTGGTGGAGAGGGGGAGCGGTCTCACACCTGTATGTAGACAAAATAAGATTAATTGCTATCCAGAATAGAGATCAATGGGGACACTTCCTGGTTCACCAACAGACTGGACAGAAAAAACTGCAGAGAGTTAACTGCTGACACTAACATGGTGAAACAGAGAAAACGAGGCAGGAATGCAAAAACTTTAGCAGCAAGCAAGGATATTTAACACACAAAGGCCAAGAATGTAACTAATGGAGAAAGAGGCCAGCGATTTATTCTGCCTTGTGGCTAATATATCATTGCTGCTACATTTACGTTCAATGCATCCTCTGGTCTTCTCATAATTTCCAAGGTTATTGTACTGGGAGCTTCTCAAGTGGAACGTCATGATTTCAGTTTATCACAGCGTTGCTGCAAATAATCAGCTATGAAGATATAAATTGCCTGCAACGCTGATTTACTGATTCACTGATAAACATTCAGATCAGATTTCTACGCTTGGCTAATGTTTCCACAGTCATCTCGAGCCTTTCTTTGTCTGCGTCCAGTATTGTACACTGAGGGCTGAGATTCCTGCAACCGTTTGTATCTACAGTAGACTTCAGGAGCTTGTAACATTTATTTTAGCCACCACCAACACAATAAACAAAAACATATTAAATAGATATCTGCAGAATTTGTCAGCCAATGGGCCCAGTAGTAACTTATGATGATTAATTATCTGCCTGTTGTATCTGGTATGTATATCCCTGAACAATGTGCCCAATATTTACAGGGAAGTAGGAGAGTGCACAGGAGATCAAATCCTTATGGAAAATTCAGCAAGGTCAGGAAAGAGAAGTCCTGCCAACTTAAGAGCAGAACCTCATTCCATTTTTAGCTCCAATTCCACCCAGCAGCCAGTGTAATAGGCAGTCTGGTTGATGCATAAGAGGAGACATCAATGACAGAAGGTAATGGTTTATGGTGCGGCTCTCGACATTTGCAGAGGTAGGAGGGAATGCAGTCGAGAATTGAAATGGGGTCATAACCCAGAGAAGGGTGAGGTTCTTGTGACATGAAAAGGGAAGAGAGAAGACAGAAGGAGTAATGTGGCATGGTGGCACAGTATTAGCATTTCTGCCTCACAAAACCAGGGATCTGGGCTCGATTCTGACCTTGGGTGACTCTGTGAGGAGTTTGCACATGTTCCTTTCCTCTGCCTGAATTTCCTCCCTAATGACATCACTAGCAAATCATGTGATCAGCTCTTAAAGCAACATACAAACCTTTCGAATACATAACAATATTGAATTATATTTTTATTGGAATCAAACATTTTTAAAATTCTATATTTTAAAAACGTCCTCTCAGATTTGCATTCTAACCAGTGGGGTTAAAACGTTCCTTTGCTTATGGTAATAGAAGTCCTAACTATGCAGCCCCAGAGCAATATAAATCCCAGGCTCAAAATTGCTCATTCATTGGCAATTGCAGTCTAAGAAGTCATATTATAGTCAACAAACAGAGAGAAAGGAATAGAAGAATATGTTGTTAGGGTTAGATTAAGATAGTTGGCAAAAAAAAAATATAGAACACAAACGTGCATGAAATGATTGGGCCGAATGGTTTGTTGCTATGCTGTAAATTCCATAGCATTCCACAAATTGAGAATGATAATACTGAATCATACTAGTTCTTAGGAAATTTGAGTGACACTAAATGGTTAAGATTCACTCTAATTTTCATCTGTATCAGAATACCAAACACGTTCTTCAAACTGATGCTTAGAATTTCACTACAAATACCAAGTAGAGAAAACCTTCAAACTCTCCCCCTCCAGCCTGAATTTTATTTTGTCCGCGTGAAAAACAACCCATGTTGCATTCGACCTCAGAGTGTTTGGTGTCAATGTTGTTTAAAGGTTTTAATTTCTGAATACATTCTGACATGCATTGATTTTCTACTATTTTTGCTTGAGCGATGAAATGACCTGACGTAATTACACTCCCAGAAAGAGCAACGGAATGAGCGTCAATGCTTAAGGCTTGGATATTCTGCAGTCTCTGTATTAATAACAGGGCAAATATCTGTTAACATGTAAATACACTATTAGCATGGGAGTCATATGAATGACAAAAGTACTGGCTGGATCTCGACATTGTGGACTAAGCTCCAGTCAGTGGGCTGTCTCACATCTCTCCCAGTTGTGACTGGCATTGATTTCAATGGATGTAAAACAGGATGCCGATTTTCTATCGCCCATTTTACAGTAATGCGCAGAGACAAGATCTACTCCACTGATTTTGATGGTTCATTAGGGAGAAGGTCCAGATTCCCAGCAGTTGTTGGTTAAGGGGAGATCATTATTTAAGCAGGCTGCGGTCTGCTGGTTGACTGTCAGCAGATGTTTGAATTGTTCCACTTGGGTCTTGTTTCCCAGCAAGCTAATCTTGAATCTGTCGTGCTCGATGAACCACGGACGTCACTGCTGCAATGCCAATGGAGAGCTCAGAATATATTTGCTTACATTCACGGTTGGGTAGAGGTCTTAACTCTTTGAACTGTTTGGTTCAAACGTGGGCTGTGCAATAATAAAGGATAAAACTCCTTAGAGGAATGAGTAGTTTCAACATGCTAGCAGCAAATCACATTGGACCTGAACCACTCTTTTTATTATTTTTCCTTCTGGGAAAACATGAACTTGACCTCATTTAACCATTGTTTTCTTACTTACTTTTTCTTCTTTACTTTTTCTTCTTATAAAAAATGACAGGATGGGCACAAAGTTTAGCACTGCTGCCTCACAGCTCCAGGGATTCGAGTTCCAGACTTGGGTCACTCTCTGTGTGGAATTTGCAAAGTTCTTCCCGTGTCTGTGTGGGTTTCTTCTAAGTGCTCCGGTTTCCTCCCACACTAAGTGGCTTGCTATGCTAAATTTCTCCTTGATGTCCAAAGATGTGTAGGTTGGGTGTGATCACAGAAATTCTACAGTGCAGGAGGAGGCCATTCAGCCCATCGAGTCTGCACGGACCACAATTTCAAGCAGGCCCCATTCCCGGAACCCCACATACCTGCTCTGCCAATCTCCCTGACACTAGCTTCAATTTAGCATGGCCAATCCCGCACATATGCCATGGCCAGTCCACCTAACCACCATATGATTAGGTTTTGAGGGTGGGGGAGGGAAGGTCTTGATGGGCTTTTTGGGACAATCATGATCAGTGCAGACTTGGGCTGATTGGCCTCCTTCTGCACTGTAGGGATTCTATGTTTCTCTGCTTAACCTGGATACCTTCACAATGAGTCTTGGGCTAGCTTTTTTATGAACTTATTTCTTATCTTAAAGAATGCTCCTAAAATAAGGCTACTCAAAGCCATCTTTCATGTTTTTATTTCTTTGTTCATTCGTGGACTTGGGCATTGCTGGCATTTATTGCCCATCCCAAATTGCTCTTGAACTGACTATTTTGCTCAGCCAATTCAGAGGGTAGTTGAGAATCAACCACATTGCTGTGGCTCTGGAGTCATATGTAGGCCAGACCAGATGAGGACAGCAGGTTTCCTTCCCTAAGGGACAAGAGGAGACTGGATGAGTTTTTTCTGAAGATCAACAACAGTTTCATGGTGGTCAGTAGACAAAGTTTTGAATTAATCGTCCAGCCATCATACCACTTGGCTATCACTAATCTCTTACCAGTAAATACAATCAAGCAGCATAATGCCTTCTTTTGTTTCCTTTTCCATTATTTACTTGATATATGTCAAAAGAATAAACAGATGCAGGGACCTGGGTTCGATTCCTGGCTTGGGTCATTGTCTGTGTGGAGTTTGCACATTCTCCTCATGTCTGAGTGGGTTTCCTCCGGGTCCTCTGGTTTTCTCCCCCAGTCCAAAGATGTGCAGGTTAGGTTAATTAGCCATGCTAAAATTGCCCCTTAGTGTCCTGGGGTGTGTAGGTTAGAGGGATTACAGAGTAATTGTGTAGGGATATGGGGATAGGGCCTGGATGGGATTGTGGTCGGGGCAGACTCGATGGGCCGGAGGGCCTGTTTCTGCACTGTAGGGTTCTATGTTCTATGATTCTAGATGTAGTTTGATAAAGTTCTGACAGAAGATCATTGATCTGGAACGTTGTGCGGGATTTTCCAGCCGGGTTCTTTCTGTCCCGCCAATGGCACCCCACTTCCCCAGCCCCCACCATAGCTTCCCTGGCAGTGAAGAGTGCAAACAACAGGAAAATACCAGCAGAAAATCACGCGACTGTTTTTCCAGGCACAGACGCTACCAAAACTGCTGACCATTTTCAGATTTTGCTTTTGCTTGATATTTAATAAAACAGCTGTATCACCAGATCACAGCACTTTTTAAGAATCATGTTACTTTAAATAAATGCTTGTTTCAGATCAGCCCTCCACATACTATATAGTAGGCTGATGTAAATTAATTAAAAATGAGTTTCAAATACAGTACTTAACAATTTACCAGATTCATCTTTGGCAGCATGGTGGTTAGCACTGCCGCCCCACAGTGCCAGGGACCCAGGTTCAAATCCCAGCTTGGGTCACTGTCTGTGTGGAGTTTGCATATTCTCCCCATGTCTCCGTGGGTCTCCTCTGGATGCTCCAGTTTCCTTCTGCAGTCCAAAGATGTCCAGATTAGGTGGATTGGCCATAATACATTGTTCCTCAGCATCAGGGGTCTAGTTAGGGTAAATGCAGTTATAGAGACAGGGCCTGGGTGGGATTGTGGTAGATACAGGCTAAATGGGCCAAATGGCCTCCTCCTGCACTGCAGGGATTCTGTGATTCCATCTTGTTATGAAGTTTAATATATAAGGTTAAAATATGGTGTTTGACAAATGTAAATATTGAAAAGAAATGCTTAAGAAAACCAAAAGACATCATATAGCTTTGTCTCTTTAAAAGGCATGTGGTTTTGTGCTTGGGATTTTAAACTGCAGAAAGTAGGCTGCAGAAGCTAACTTTGCAACACTTGTGTCCAAAGCAACAACCAAAATTCCAGCAGAGCAAAACAGGCTTTGAATTGGGCCAATGATTTTAAAGCAAGCACTCAAACACACACAACCAATTGAATTCAAATTTGAGTGTTACTGACAGCTTCAAGTCACTCGAATTACAGGAATATTGTGAAGTAATTCTAGATATTTAAACCTAGACAAGGGGAGGTGATGGTTAGGGTATGCTTGGGGGAAAAAAGGTAGGTGAGGATCTCATATGAAATCCTGCAATTTTAATGTACGTCTTCATCAAATCACCATCTAAATAAAAGGAGGAACCAACTCAGAAAGTATACGAGACTGAAACATCAGAAGAAAATCCATGCACCCAATAGTTCCCTGGTATTATATTATTCAAGAGGGATTGTATTCTGTAAGGATTTATTTCGTTATTCCTGAATGAATCTTGTCATTGGAGCAGCATTCTATTGGGTAGTTTATTCAGTTTGCTAATTGTTTTAATAAGATTATGGCCCAGTTTTGCTTGTTCACGATGGACAGTGGCAGATCCTGCCTTGATTTACCAAAACCAATAGTTTCTTTTATCTCATGCACATTTACGAGGCGAGGAATATTCCTTTGGAGGTTTCTGAAATCACGCAGAGGGAAACGCTACCTCCGTGTCATAACAAAATGTATACACTTGTCTGTTTTTGTAGAAGAAATATTGTTAGTATAAAAACTCTTGCGAAACTTACCTAACAAAGCCTTTGCACTGAAAAAAAATTATTTAATTTGACAAGCCTTCTTGAACCAGCACAATCCCTTAATTCTGAACAGAGGTGTGGTCAGTTTTGCAGACAAGGTTCAGATGAGCTGAACTTTGAACCAGGGTAAAACATTAGAGAAAAGATGACCCTGTATGGTTTTGGGCACCATTTATCCAGGTTCAAATACCCCCAATTTTTTTCTAGTGTTCGATCGATGTTTCCTGGATTTTTAAAAATTCATTTATGGGATGTGGGCGTCACTGGCTGTGCCAGCATTTATTACCCTTCCTTAACTGTCCTCCATTTCAGAGGGTATTCAGAGGGTTCTGCAGTCACATGTAGGCCAAACCACGTAAGGATGGCAGATTTCCTTCCCTGAAGCACATTAGTGAATGAGGTGGGTTTTTACAACAATCTACAATGGTTTCACGGTTGTCATTAGACTTTCAATTCCAGATTTTTTTTTAATTCAAAATTTACCATACACCATGATGGGATTCAACCCTGGCTCCCCAGGACATTACCCTGAGCCTCTGGAATACTAATCCAGTAATAATACCATTATGCCACTGTGTCCTGGATTACACTGATGTAAACAACAGAAACAACTGGACAGTTTATTCCCTGACACATAATCTCTGGTTTAGTTTCTAGCTATAACCTATATTTCTAATCTTGTGTTTGTCCAGTGAATTTGTTTGTCCATTTTAATCTATAATTAAAGATTATATTCATTACATCTCCATTTATTAAAATTGATGTGACACACAGCAAAGTACATTGCAACCACTTAAGTACTTTTGAAGTGTAGTCACTGCTGCAATGTAGGAAACAGACTCTACAGGAATAATTGACAATTACTGAGCCTCCTAAATTTAGAGATACTTTCCATTGCACCCACTGCCCAGTCTGTAAGAAACAAGATACATAATAGTGTCATTTCCTACGCACATAAATACTCCATCATACAAACTGCCCAACTCATGCTATCTGAATATAATTATCTTCAATTGCAGCATTGATGTTAAACTTACTGGTGTTAAGAGAACATACCTTACACCAACAGTGGTTAGCATTACTGCCTCATGGAGCAAGGATGTTGGGTTCGATTCCACATTATGTGTACCCAGCAAACCATGCCTGTAGGTGGTGGAAACACATAGATCATACACCTCGCTCCCATGTAAGGATTTGAGGCCACCCTGGTAAACAATCCAGTTTGACCAGAAAGTGTCCTTTGCCCTTGAGCTGGTCTATATTCCCTGTATTCTGTAGTCTGAACTGCAGCCTGTTTATCTGTATCCTTTAAGGCTGCAGTCTATCTGTTTCTCTACTTGTTCAATTATCCTAGCATGTTTTGTAAATCTCTCCATCTTAGGTGGTCCATTTGGCCACAATATATAGAAAATAGAAGCAGGAGGAGGCCATTTGGCTCTTTGAGCTTGCTCGCACATTCACTGTGACCATGACTGATTATCAAATTCATAGCCTTCTCGTCACATCCTTTGATCCCTGTACCCCAATAGCTTCTTAATATCACATAACACTTTTTTATAGCAGATAGTTTGGTTCAAGATAAGCTTTGCATGTGTTAAATTAACTGAGCTTCATTCAACTTATTGATGATAATGGTTGATATTCCCGAAACAACTTTGCACAGCTGCTGTCTTAACCCAAAACTGGTGGTAACATTTTAATTATCCTAGTCTAAATTACAGACTTGTCACTGGTGACAGTGAGTTATTACAGCTCTTATGTAACTGGCACTTATGAATTATAATGCTGATTTGCCAGAGTGAGAGTATATGTGGAATAAGTATTCACCAGTGAGATTCTTTGTTTTGTTTTTCAAATTGACCATGGTCAGAAAAAAAGTTTAACTTGGTTACAATCACTCTTTTCTATTCCTATTCCTTTGAAAGAAAATACAGACAAGGCATCATTTATGTTCCAGTGTCCAGTGCTGACAAGCATTATTGATTAATTCAACTTTTGTAATTGATGAGACTTATTAGTTAATTTAGTGGTAATCGCCAAACTCACTGCATTATTCCCAAGGCTTGTTAAATTTCTGTTTACAATTGACACGACTTGTTTTGGAATGCTGTCCTTGTAATTGATGACTTCAGCCGGGTCAGTTCCGAGAATTTGGTTTCTTGAAGCTCAAAATTATTTACTCCAGAACCACTAAGTAACACTGTGCAACAGAGGTTTCGAACATAGAACACAGAACACTACAGCACAAACAGGCCCTTCGGCCCACAAGTTGTGCCGATCATATCTATATCTACCAGGCCATTAAATCTGCAACTCCCAATCCCATTAAATCCCTTGTACTCATCCAGAAGTCTCTTA
Source organism: Sphyrna mokarran (assembly GCA_024679065.1). Classification (NCBI taxonomy): domain Eukaryota; kingdom Metazoa; phylum Chordata; class Chondrichthyes; order Carcharhiniformes; family Carcharhinidae; genus Sphyrna; species Sphyrna mokarran. Next base: position 36,737,128 of record JAGIQG010000024.1, read on the forward strand.
AAAGACCCCAGCGAGTTCGCTTCTACCACCACTGATGGCAGCCGATTCCATTCACTCACCACTCTCTGAGTGAAAAATTTACCTCTAACATCTCCTCTGTACTTGTCCCCCAGCACCTTAAACCTGTGTCCTCTCGTAATGTTTCAGCTCTGGGAAATAACGTCTGAGAATCCACCCTATCTATTCCTCTCAACATCTCATAAACCTCTGTCAGGTCGCTTTCAACCTTTGTCTCTCCAGGGAGAAGAGACCTACCTCCCTCAACCTATCTTCATAAGGCATGCCCCCCAATCCAGGCAGCATCCTTATAAATCTCCTCTGCACCCTCTCAATAGCTTCCACATCCTTCCTATAGTGAGGTGACCAGAACGGCACACAATACGCCAAGTGGGATCTGACAAGGGTCTTATAAAGTTGCAGCATCACTTCCCAACTCCTAAACTCAATCCCTCGATTAATGAAGGTCAGTACACCATATGCCTTCTTGAATTTAAGAGTATGTACGACATTATTAAGTTAGCTGCAGTCTGAAAAAGTACAAAAGAAGGTAATATGTCAATTAACTATCTGGTTAACAAAGCAGTAGTGCAATTCTCCTGGCACATGAATATTGCAAACACAAGAATTCTCACACTAATAAATTCTTAGTTTAAATTGAAGGCAGAAAATGAAAATAATGTTTCAGCATCATACACGCAGGCCAATTTCAGAAATTAAATGCATAATATAACATTAGAATTAACTATCATATAAATATGTAAAGCAGTTAAGTAAAGTGTGTAACTGATTTTGTCTAGCAGTTTGAATGTGTATTATCTGGTTAAATCTGGGGTGGCACGGTGAACTCACCTGACGAAGGAGCAAACCTCAAAAGCTAGTGGTGTTTACTACAAAATAAACCTGTTGGATTTTAACCTGGAGACTTCTTACTGTGTTTACCCCAGTCCAACGCCAGCATGTCCACATCATGGCACAGTGGTTAGCACTACTGCCTTAAGTGTCAGGGACCTGGGTTCAATTCCTGGCTTGGGTCACTGCCTGCACATATTCTCCACATGTCTTCTTGGGTTACCTCCAGGTGTTTCAGCTTCGTCCCACAGTCCGAAAACGTACTGGTTAGCTGCACTGACCAAGTTAAACTCTCCTTTACCGTATCCGAACAGGCGCCGGAAAGTGGCGACAAGGGGATTGTCATAGTAACTTCATTGCAGTGAGCCTACTTGTGACAGTATTATATAACTACTGAAAAACTGTGTTCAGCCAGCTGGGATGAACATACAAATAGTGGCAGACAGGAAAAGTCACCACCTGCCTTCCAGGCTGTCAGCATTTCAATTATATACCGCTTCCCCGGTGAAGCTGTGCAAACTCTTGAGGAGGTGAAAAATCAGATAGAAAATGCGGGCCAAGTAAAAGGGCAAAAAAAAATCTGGTAAATTTCCTCTCCTTAGGTGGTGAAAACCAATCCAGGCGATCATGCTGGAGCTAATAATTCCTTGCAGTTTCAATCCTTCATCAAAAAGTGATGTCTGCCTCAGTTAGAAACAGGTCCTGCTCTCGTTGGAAACAATGCAAAGGTTCACTGCACCATGGCAGTGAACATGGTTCTAGTGATCCTCTGGGAAAACAGGCCTGATATATTAGCCTGTGGATCATCATAATGCAGAAACAAACAAACACAACTTATTTCTGTCGGCATCTTTAACCTCAGTTAAACCATCCTCAATTTTGCTTTCTTTAAAGTGTAGTCATGATTCTTTGGCCCTATCCCTCAAATTAACATGGTGGTGTTCATCTGCATCTTTTTGAAGACCTCAATATGACCTAGCATGCGAGGAGAGCAAATATTAACCAAATGTTTTCCTTTCTTCTTGCTGTCCTACACTGACAGCAAGCCCTGGATAAGCACAGGTTTCCTCCAAGATAAAGGCAAAATACTGCAGACGCTGGAATCTGAAACAAAAATGAAAATGATAATGGGTCCTCTAGACTCAAAACATTGGCTCTATTCCCTCCCCACAGATACTATCAGACCTGCTGAGATTTTGTGTTTTTGTTTGGACCACCTAATATTGGGAAGACGCGATTCGGCTCTCATTGTACACAAGACATCCACTGGCTTATGTGAATTTATCAAACTTTGCTCAAGGAGACATTTGTCTATTGGAAAACTTTGTTACATTTTACATAAGTTCATGAAGTATAGAAGCAGAATTAGGCTATTCGGCCTGTCAAGTCTGCTCCGCCATTCGATCATGGCTGAAATGCTCCTCATCATCATTTTCCTGCCTTCTCCCGATAAGTCTTCAACCCATCACCAATTAAAAATCTTGTCTAATTCTCCTCAAATTTATTCACTGTCCCAGCATCCACTGCACTTTGGGGTAGTGAATTCCGCAGATTCATAACTCTGAGAGAAATATTTCTACTCAACTCTGTCTCAAATTTGCTACACTTTATTCATCTACTCCTTATTCATATTACAAGTCATATGACTTTCACCAATGAGTTAAGGCTCTGTTGACAGATAATTACCAACCCCCTGCCCCCCCCCCATTAAAATGCCAATTTTCTTTCTTTGCTTATATGTATTTTATGTTTAAATGAATCATATTGTTGTGTAATTTCTGATGCCGTGTAAATGAGAATTTGTTTGAGTTTGTCTGCCTGGCTAAATAAAAAAGCTATCAATTCTCACCTCAAACTCCGGTCACCAGCCACCAACTTAATCCTTCTCTCTGAAAAGTGTCCGAGGCTGACTCAGACTGTTTGGAGGCAATTGGAAACATTCTGCTAATGACCACCCATTACCCAGTGTCAGTTAGTGAATCAGTGCTGCTCCATGTCAAACTCTACTTGAAGGAAGCAATGTGAAAATGACAAGAGCACAGAATGTACTCTGGGTGGGGAACCTCAATGTGCATTAGCAGGAATGGTTCAATGGCACCATTATTGATGGTCTCCCTTCTGCAACGCCATCTTGTGAAGAGCACAACAGACTGCAATGGTGCAGGAGACACCATTGGGGGATCTATTGTAGGACACTCCCTGACCAATCCAGATATCTGATCCACATCTTCACAGGCCAATTGCCTGCTCGGGCAGCACGCATGTGAGGTGTGACCCTCATTGTAACAAGTCTCTGCTGGTATTTGTGGCTTCCACTTTGGCATCATCAGCTGTCTCCTGAGTGTGTGTCCCATATCCATGTGGAACCATCCCTCTAGCTGCCGGTCTCCCCCCGGGATGGCTCACACCTGAGAGGACTTCAAGACGTAGCTGTCATGAACATTCCCTGCAAAATGGGCCCACACCCACATAAAGCCAGTGTAGGCTTACATTTGAACTGCACCCTGAAGGAGTGGAATCTCTTGCAATTCATGGATATTGCTGCATTATGAGCACATAGATCCACGTGGATGCTGTTAATTAATTCTTGCGCTTGGGGCAAGCTTGCTGAGGTGGTGAAACCCAGTGTCTTGTCTCGCCTGGTCAAAGTCCAAGTTGATATACATGTGAGCCCTCACACAATGGGCATGTACAACCTCCCAGATATATCTGTGTGTGGCTGACTGGCAGGTGCCACATGGGTCATCTGTGCTGCCCTGGAATGAATCCCTCCCCCATATAGAAATTAAGAGCTTCTGTGAGTTTAAGAGCCACACGTAGCAGGTGTCCTCCCATTCCATGTGGTGCCAGTTCTTGCAAAGTCTGGCAGAGGTGGCCTACTGTCCCCCAAGTCAGGCACAGCCTTCTACAGAACTGTACCTACAGGTACGATGGTTGATATTCTCGGCCAGGATCTGTATATTTGCGGTGCTGCTCACAGAACAGTGACAGACCCAACCTCTCCCTCCACCACAGAGTGTAGGTCATGGCATGTTGGCGTCTCTGCTTATGCTGAATGCCTATAACTAGGTTAGCCAACTCAACAGGCTCCATAATCCTCCATATTGCGTTCTGTAGAGAAGAGAAATTCACAGTGAGCTATAAGGGTTTGTGAGAGTCTCAACCCTCATCCCTCGCTTCCACTGCAACCATCACCCACTGGCAGCACTCTCAATAGTTGCCTCAATATCATCCCTCACCCCCTCCACTCTGATACCAAAACCATATCTCCATATTGGTCCCTCTCAGCTCCAGCAGGATGCAGCACAGGGGGCATTTGGTCCCACCAGTGGCACCAAATGCCCGCAATCCCCCAACCTCCAAACCCCCTCACAGAAACTTGATATCACATTAGTGGGCAGTTGAGTGACTACATGTGATCAGAGTGTGGATCCTGAAGGGGGACCTCGCCAATGCATCTTCTCAAAGGAAATCAGTGATTGGCAAGAAGATGGTGGAGCCAATGACACCCATGCTCTGTGAAAGAATTAAAATAAAATGTTGCTCTGGTCTTCACTTGATGCAAGTTTAGTGAAGGTCACTTTTGAAAAGATGGACACTTTTCTCAGTCAAAGAACTCTGCATTTAATTGGATGTAAAGGCCTAAGACAAAAACCAATTGCATCATAAGACTGTCAGAGTGATATATCACATCTTCTTAGCATAAAGATATAACAACAGCTTTAAAAGAAGATGTGACAACTCAAGGAGAGTGATCTACTCAGTCATGAGAAAAACTGCCATCAATGTGAAAATGATTGCTTACAGCTGATTGTATTTATTTTATTTACTTTATTTAACCTTTCTATTCCAAAAAGTCAATTCAAATTAAGTTTGATCATTTTTTAAAAATTTATTTATTATTCACAAGGCTTTTATTAACACTGCAATGAAGTTACTGTGAAATTCCTCTAGTCGCCACACTCCGTTGACTGTTCAAGTCAATGCACCTAACTAGTATGTCTTTCAGACTGTGGGGGGAAACCGGAGTGCCCAAAGGAAACCCACACAGGCAACGTGCAAACTCCACAAGTGACCCACGTTGGGAGTTGAACCCAGATCCTTGGCACTGAGAGGCAGCAGTGCTAACCACTGTGCTACCCTGCATGGTCCTATGTGTCCCCACATGAGGGACAAACCAGATCCAAGATGACAAGATATTGCATCCCATCTTGGGCTCGATCAAACAGGATCCAAACTGACAGGATAAGGCATTGCACCCCCTCCAGGGCTTGATCTGATGCTTCACCTTAGCAAAAAGACCGAGGTGGCTTTGAAAAAGTGCATCAGGTAAAGCCTTGGTTTAACCTCATTGGCAATCCTGATCCTTTACCCTAGCTTAAGCAAACCAAGATCACAGGCGTCAGCACACCCCCAATGCAATGGGCTAAGTTTGACCCCTGTCTGATCACTGTTCACCCCATTTTGGAGACAACTAATTATGGGTATCTAACAGTCCAGAATAGACTGGGAGTAACTGAGTACTGTGACTGGTATCTGGATTAAACTAATAAAGATTGCCATTCTCATTTCAGTGTCAGAACAAGTGGACACAGAGTCCTACAAGTTGAAAGAATAGAGTATGTAAACTGGGAGAAGGGTGCTCAGGAGGGAATGGTAAATGGCCACAATTTGCATTATAAAATGAAGATTTTGAATTGAAAACTGCAGGAAGGAGATGATAATGGCTGGAGCAGGAGTGGTTAAGTGAGTGCAGGGAATATCGATTAAAAGAGATTGATGAGGTGGAGTTTAAACAGGGTGAAACTCAAGGGGCTGCAAAGGTCAGTGATGGAGAAATTGAGCTGGAAGCTGAGTGGTGAAACTTTCAACAATGGTGGTGTCACAACATGGAGTGAACTGATGATACAACACATCAATCCCAGCAGAGATTTTTCAATTAGATTTCCCTTTTTGTTTGCAAGGAAAGTAATTTTCAGATCTGTGCAGAATGTACCAAAAATGGAGAGAGGGCATCAAATAATTAACACTGAATTCAAACATTTTCTTTACACATTGATGGTAAATTTCTCACAAGTTGATAAATGTTACTGATCTACTGCATAACCACATTGTCACCATTCTTAACTTGTGGGCGAGCTGTGAATGAATAATTTTTTTTTATTTAAAATAAAGCTCCTTAAAACCCTGCAATTTAATCAGTGTTAATGCGATGTCAGTAGGTTAAGCACAGGATGATTAGCAGATTAGGCAAATTCAATAACATACTCTGCCTTTAGGCTTTCTATGTCAATAGATCCAGTTTATTAAAAAGAGAACTAATCAACGTGTGGATGATAGTTTACAGCGGACCTGAAAGTATCTCTTGCCAGTCACTGACGGATTAAGGATTGTTTAATCAAATTGGGATTCAGTTTTGAATAATGGACTTGTTTAGCTGCCCAAATGGCCAGGGTGATTTAGGGAGCTCAAGCCTTGTTGTTTATGAGTGTTACAGTATGTTGAATATCCTCTTAAAATCCCCTCATAGACCTGTCACCAAATAAATATATGCTACGTGCATTGTGTACTGTCTCATCACATTGAAATGCTTCACACAATTAATTGCTTTTGGAGGGTACCATTTTTCCCATGTTATTCCATATCAGCAATCTCCCAGAAAATGACAATAGGATGAATGGCCTTTTGTGAGGAATATGGGCAGTGATATGAATATTTGATTGCACCTTTTTAATATCTTTCACGTCCACTAGATACGCAGACTTAGTGTCTGTTTAATCTCTTCATCGTGCACTCCCCATTTACTTTGCAACCTAGATAATGTTGGCACAATGGTTAGCTCTGCTACCTCACAGCACCAGGGACTCTGGTTCGATTCTGGCCTTGGATGACTGTCTGGGAGTTTGCATCTTTTCCCCATGTCTGTGTGGGTTTTCTCTGGGTGCTCACGTTTCTTCCCACAGTCCAAAGATGTGCAGGTTAGGTGAATTGGCCATGGTAAATGCTTGGGGTTACGAGGAAAGGGCAGTGCAAGGCGGGGTAAGTTGCACTTTCAGACAGTTGGTGCAAACTTCATGGGCTGAATGGCCTCCTTCTTCACGGAAGCAATGCTATGGTTCATTGCCCTATGGTTCTTTGGCACTTAATATTTTGGTTCATTATATACTGGAAAGATGTAGAGAAATAAAGAGAGTGTTAAGTTTGAGGTGGCAGTATTAACTAATGACACTGTTGCAACAGAAAGGAATGATATACTTGAGGGTTAAAGAGAGAATTTATTTCATTAGAATGAACAAAGGAGGTGTATCTATGCTGTTAAGCCTACACCATAGGTTACCAAATAGTGAGAAGAAAGTTGAAGAGTAAATTTGCAGGCAATTGAAAAAGGTGCAAAAAATTTAAAGTAATTAAGTAATGTTATTATCCAAATCTAGATTGGTAAAAGCACATTGCAAATGTAATGTGGCTATGGGGACGGATTCCTGAAACATTTGCAAGAGGAGAGAACTTTCTTGATAAATATACTTCTGGCTCAAAAAGAAAGGAAGCAATTGCGGGTCTTTTTCTAGGAAATGAAGTGGGACATGATGCATGTTTCAATAGAGGGAATTTGGGAAATAGGATCATCATATCATTTGTTTTAGAGTACAAAAAAGGACAAGGGAAAATCAGATGTGAAAATACTCAACCAGAGGTGGGATAATTCCTGTAAGTCGGAAAGGGATGTTGACTGGATTGGTATATAAAACAATAAATGAGCAAAGGGAGGCCTTTAAAAAGGTCATTTCGATACAAACAAGTCACATTTCTATGAGCGGGAAAGAAAGGGAATCCGAAGCTGGGTTTCTCTGGATGTCACAAGGTACAGGGATTAAAATGAGAGCGAAAAAGGAAGCTTCAACATCAACTTCAGAATTGAGTAGCAAATTAATATAACACACGTAGGGAAGGAATTGAAAAGGGAAACATTAAGGACAATAGGAATTTATAACATAACATAAAATGGAAAAATAAAGGTGGAAATTTCCGGCTGTGCTCGCCACAAAATCGGAAAATCCCACTTGAGGTCAACAGATCTTTGCGTGGTCCATCACAGGAATCATAGCAGGCAGGATGTAAAAATCCCCCCAAAGTCTTTATGAACATTCAGAGTAAAAGTGTAATCAAAGAAATATTGGAACTGGTGACGGATGAAAAACGTCTTGTGGAGGCTGAGGTGTTAAATTAATACTTTGCATCAGTTTTCACTAGCTGCCAATTTCACAACAAAGGTGGAAGTGGAGCAATTGGATAGGGGAAAAAAATAAAGAGGAGACGCTTAAAAGATTGGCAATGCTTAATGTGGCAAAGTCAACAAACCTTGGTTTCTGAGGGAAGTAAGGATAGAAATTGTAAAAGTTCTGGCCACAGTTCTTGCATATGACAAGAAGTGCGAGAAGGCAAGATGATTTAGAATATTACAAAATTCAAAAAGAGGCAAAGGAATATATTTGCCAATTACAAGTCGGTCGACTTAATGCCATTGTTGCTTTATATGGGGGTAGTGTGGGGAAATTGGAGAGTAGTGATGTGGGGAGCTTTTAGATATAATAAGCTGGGACAAAATGAATTGGTATCTGGAAAATATGGGGTGATAAAGGAATGCCAGCATGGACTAATTAAAGGCAAATCATGTTTGACTGACTTAGAATGAGTTCTTTTGTAAAGCAATAGAGAGTGTTACCGAGTGTAGTGTGTTTGATATTGCATGTTTGGACTTGCAAAAGACATTTGATATAGTGCCACATACCTATATTAGACTTGCTAGCAAAATTAAAACTCATAAGAATAAAAGTGCAGTGGCTACAATGATATGAAATTGACTAAGGGATAGAAAGCAGAGAATAGTGGTGAACAATTGCTTTCATATGGGAGGGATTGTGCAGTGATGTCCCTCAGCAAGGATCAGTATTGGGAACACCGGACCTTTTGATATACATATCAACAACCTGGACTTCATAGAATCATAGCATCCTACAGTACATAAGGAGACCATTTATCCCATCGAGTCTACACCAATCACAATCCTACCCAGGCCCTATCCCCATTGCCCTCTGCATTTACTCTAGCTAGTCCCCCTGACACTAAGGGACACCAAGGAACGATTAAGCATGGCCAATGCACATAAACCGCACATCTTTGGACTGTGGGAGGAAACCAGAGCACCCAGAGGAAACCCACACAGACATGGGGAGAATATGCAGAGTCTACATAGACAGTGACCCAAGGTGGGAATCAAACCAGGGTCCTTGGTGCTGTGAGACAGCAATGCTACCCACTGTGTCACCATGCCATCCAATGCACATGCACTTCCAGGATGTTGCCTGGTATGGTGGGAAGGCCTTATGAGGAAAGGCTGAGGGACCTGAGGTTATTTTCATTAGAGAGAAGAAGGTTACGCGGTGACCTAATTGAGGCGTATAAGATGATCAAGGGATTGGATAGGGTGGATAGTGAGAGCCTTTTTCCTCGGATGGTGATGACCAACACGAGGGGACATAACTTTAAATTAAGAGGTGGTAGTTATAGGACGGATGTCAGAGGCAGGTTCTTTACACAGAGGGTGGTGAGGGCGTGGAATGCCCTGCCTGCAGCAGTTGTGGACTCGCCTACTTTGGGGGCATTCAAATGTTCGGTGGATAGGCATATGGATGATATTGGAATAGTTTAGGTTAGAGGGTCCACTGGCCGGCGCAACATCGAGGGCCGAAGGGCCTGTACTGCGCTGTAATATTCTATATTCTATATATTCTATATTCTATATATTCTATATTCTACTTCCATGCACATGTTACAATTTCAGTATTTGTACATGGCAAACAAATCAGAAATGTAATAAATAATAAAAATCAAACAGACATTAGGAGGACCTGAACAAGCAAATAAAATTGACAGGCAAATGGCAGATAAAAATTAATGCAATGGAATAAGAGTCAGTGCATAAGATTGCCTCTCTTCATTCTAGCAATGTAAACTAAATGGTACATTTCTTAAGTGAGTACAAGGAGGATTTTATGTTCACAGGTTTTTGAAAATGGAAGGACGACTAACGAAGGTTGGTAAAAAGGAATAAAGATCCTTGACTTCATCGGTGGAGGCACAAAAGCATCAGAAAAAACAACCTGTGAAAAATCTTAATGAAAAGAATGTTATGTAGTATCACAGCCACTTCTGGTCAAGGTCTTGGAGAGAGTGATTTACAACAATATCAGGTATGAAGTGTAAAGGAATGCAGATATAAATAAAGCTATAAAATAATTCAACCATAAATCAGAAATTATGAGACAAAAAAAACTCCTATGAAGTTGGGATTAAAGCTTAAAAGTAGAGTTCAAATTAAAAGCAATTTTAAAAAATGATTTTAAAAATCATCAAAAAGATGATAAACATGCTTGGACATAATTGTGTGCTCAAAGCCATCACCATCCTGTAGTGTAGAGTATGGCACATGCTATAACACAAGGAAGCTCTGAAAAAAAAAAGGAACCTAGCCTTTATGTTACCCTAAGTAAGACATTAGTAAGTTGTAAGATACTACAGTCTAATGACAGATAACCTTTAGAATGAACCTAAATAACTTGGTAATTGAATCTTGGAAACGGGATGTTACAGGTAAATGGCTGCTATCTGCATCTATTTGCTTGAAGGATATTTACAAAAGACAATGTATGTTGTCCAGCATGAGTGCTCAACATTCTTCTGGCAGGTTTCCTTCATCAAGAGTATTAATAATGGTACTACATAGAAGATTCATTAGATTCACTCCAAGTTGGCTAAATGTAGCTGCTTCAGTATAGCGATGATAGTTCTGCCTTAATTGGAATAAAAAGCTTGTTTCAGTAGCTTTCTACTTCTTCCTTCCATGCCAGGCTATTAAAGTTAACCCTTAATGAGACTAAGTCTAGCATACACCAATATACATAAACAATGTTGCTACACTGCCAATGGTTACTCAGTTATTGGCATCTCCTTTCTTTTTAAAGAAATGTCTAAGTCACTTGTTTCATGCCATGTAGCCAAGAGAAAATGTCATTGAACTCCATGTCACTCAATCACTACGCTGATCCTCTGCGTTCAGAAGTGATTGTGGTGACCACAGTCTGGCCATTTGTGTCTCACCGTCGCTGCAAGCGAGGATGGAGAATTTGGCATTCAGTCGAATGTCCATTCATTGTAATGGGACCAGAGAATCCCGCTGGCATGAACAGCCAGAAAATTCTGACTCTGTTTTGAATATCAGACCTCAATGCATACTCCTCTGGTAATCGATCAGTGTTAACCATGATGGTCAGTTTGGTCTTCAGATTTTGGGAGCCAAAGTTCATGGGAGAGCAGTGTGAACAGTAAAAAGAGATGAATAATCTACGGACCTATTACTGTCATCACCACTGGTGTTGCTTTCAGTCTAAAATCAGACTGTAGTGCAGGCAGTTAGAATCATAGAATCCCTACAATGCAGAAGGAGAGCATTCAGCCCATTGAGTCTTCACTGACCACAATCCCACCCAGGCTCCATCCCCGTAACCCCACATATTTACCCTGCTAATTCCACACCCCAACCCCCTGACACTTGGGCATAGCCAATCAACCTAACCAGCACATCTTTGGACTCTGGGAGAAAACTGGAGCATCCGGAGGAAACCTATGCAGACATGGGGAGAATGTGCAAACTCCACCCAGATCGTCACTCCGGGCTGGAATTGAATCCGGGTCCTTGGCACTGTGAGGCAGCAGTGCTAACCACTGTGTCACCGTGCCACCCATTAATTATCCATTCCCTGTCATAGAAATGGAACAAAGTGGCTGCTCGAGCTAATATCCTCAAATAGATCATGTGGAAATTCAACATTCTGAACTTTGACATGCACACTCAATTTAGAGCATTGGAATGTAGATGTCATGAACATAGTGAGGGGTAGCGAGGTGTGTGGGGGTGGGGCAAAGGGCTCAGTGATTAGCACTGCTGCCTCATAGCGCTAGGCACCCGAGTTCAATTTTTGACTTGGATCACTGTCTGTGCATGTCCTCCCCTTGTCTGATTGAAAGATGTGCTGGTTAGGGTGCATTGGCTAAATTCTCCCTCTGCACCCAAACAGGTGCTAGAATATGGCGATTAGGGGATTTTCACAATAGCTTAATTGTAGCATTAATGTAAGCTTGCTTGTGATACTAATAAATAAATTTTTGCATGGTTATTTGTACACTCTTTTTCTTTATATGTTTCTCTACATGTGTATAATTATTTTCACAGATCTGTACAAAAATGCACAACTTTAAATTTGTCATCATAAACGTCCTTCACCTTAAGAGAGACCAGTTTTTCACCTGGCATGTTCACATGTCAATAAGAGTGCTATTTTTCTCACTGGTACCTTTAGCAAGTTTAGTGTGCAAACTTACAGGCTGCTCATGTCATGTTCCCACAGCAGTGAATGGAGAATTTGGCACCCAGCCAAATCTATATTCACTGCAGCAAGATGGGAAAATCCTGCTGGCAGAGACGGTGACCGTAGACTGAGTCAATCATCCTTGTGTAGCCCACACCACCATATTAAGGCTGTATTTGCTTTACCATTGAATTCCGGATGCTTTCTGATGGATCTCCTCCTTTTCCAGTGCCCAGAAGCTGAGTTGATCACAGTCTGTGATGTATCCCCCAGTCTTTTGCTGCCTGTTGCACAATGTGTGAGTAGGCACATCCGCCCACTACTCACCCCTACCCCCGGTTCGCTGCAGCTGGAAGCCTTTGTTGTGATTTTTCATTGTGTACAATCGTATAATTTTGTCAGTGTTTCTGAAATGTCCGTTGTTCCATTTGGGAGACATTTCATCCACAGCTGGATGAACCATTCATCACTTATACCAGTTAACTTGCAATTATGTTGCTTGAGAAGCATGAAACAAGCTTCATTACAGAGGTAACTTAGGACCATTTAGTCTAATGATAGTTGTGGGCAAATTCTTAGAATCCTTAATTTGAAATCAAATTATTGAATATTTAGAAGTGGAGAATGCTATTGAGACATGTTTAAGGCAAGCCCTGATAATTGCCTTAGTTCTTAAAGAAATAACTGTCAATTCAAGTTACTACATCATGTGCCTTTCTCAATAATCAAAATATACATGGATTTTCAGAAGGGGTACAGCTTAAACCCAACTCTATCCAAACCTTCAACAAACACCCTTTGTTCCTAGTATTCTTTTCTTTGTCTCAGTGTTGGTTTTCTTTTGATAATGCCTACTGAAGTAATTTAGGACTTACTTCAGCTTCAAAGGTGCTATAGAAATGTGAATTGTTGCTGCTATTAATATTCAAGGTATTAAACATAGAAACACAGAAGATAACAACAGGAGGAGGCTGTTCGGCCCATTGAACCTGCTGTGTGTCACCATTCATCACAATCATGGCTGATCATTCAACTCAATAGCCTAACCCTTTTTTCTCCGCTAATCTTTGATCCCATTTGCCCCAAGTACCAAATCCAGCTGCCTTTTGAATACACTCAATGTTTTGGCATCAACTATTTCCTGTGTTAATGAATTCTATAGGCTCACCATTCTTTGGGTGAAGAAATGTCTCCTCATCTTTGTCCTAAGTGGTCTATCCCAAATTCTCAGACTGTGATCCCTGGTTCTGGACTCCCCCATCATCAAGAATATCTTCCCTGCATCTACCCTGTCTAATCCTGTTAGAATTTTATAAGTCTCTATGAGTTCCACCCTCATTCATCTGAACTCCAGTGGAAACTAACTTAACCCAGTCAATTCCTCCTCACATATTAGTCCTGCTATCCCCAGAATCAGCCTGGTAAACTTTTGCTGCACTTCCTCAAGAGTAAGAACATCCTTCCTCAGAAAAGGAGACCAAAACTCGGTGTGACCTCACCAAGGCCCTGTACAATTGCAACAACACATCTCTGCTCCTGTACTCAAAACCTCTCAAAATTAAAGGATTAATTAATTAAAGGCTAAGGGGCAAAGGCAAAGATATGGGGTGAAGTTTTCTGGCCATGCTTACTCTAAAACTGAAGGATCCCACTGACCTCCCACTGAAGGTCAATGGATATTTGTATAGTCTACTCCCTGCCACCGCTACAATTCCCATGGTGGATGGAATGGGAAAACTCCCCCATCCCAAAGAGTCAAATCAGCCATGATCTCTATTGAATGGCAGAGTTGGCTCTAAGAGCTAAATGGCTTAGTCCTGTTCCTACAGCCAGAATTTTCCACCAGCCATGGCATGGGGATCACTGATACTGGGCCTGCAACCTTAAACCATTGGCTGGCACAGCCACTTTGAAGCTGGTCAGAGCCTGAATGGCTACAAATCCAGAACTGAGGCAAATAGCCAACCAAGGGGTCCATTCCCAAAACAGCACGCAGATATTGTGCACAAAAAAAAGCCATGAGGGAAGCTCTGATTAATCCTGTGAGAACACCTCACCTACCTCCACTCATGTCTTGGTCATTAATTGGCTCCCAACCGGTGAGCTTGTCCGGAACCTATCTTTACGGAGTTGGGGGTGGGGGAGCTGGAACCGGCTCAATATCTGGTTCGCTAACCCAGAAGTGAAACCCCGTTGTTCTGTATTTTTTTTAACCAGATAAACATTTAGGTGATCATTGTCTGGACAATGGAACTCTAATTCAAGTGACTGCTGAAAAGGGCAGTGGAGTTCTGATTCATGTGACGATTATCTGGGCAATGGATGTCTAAACCTTAGATTGATCGGGTCCATTATTCTTAGGGAAGTTTGTGATGAATCAGTTCTTCCTTCTCGGCTGGTGCATTGTCTCTTTTTCCTAGATTCCTGTCTGGTATTCTGCTTCCCATTCATTTGTGCATTATATATTTTTGGCAGACAGGAGTAGGTATTGCACATTTTGTGGGTATTGCACAGGCCCAAGTTCAAACATTGGCCTACGTTCTCTGGTCAGTGGCTTTGCCAAGGTGCATGCTGATGACCACAGTTAGAACCACAAGCATTACTTTTCTTCCACTGGAGGTGTAGGATTTGCCATTCCCCGCTTTAGGATTTGGGAACACAGCCACGAAGATACAGATTAACTGAGGACATGGCCCTTTTGAAGTCATTTGGAGGAGAGAGTACTCCTTGCTGTGGTGGGTAGTTAATTTTTAAATATTTAACTATCTCCTTAAGGTTGATTCCCTATGGAAGGAAGGAGGGATCAGGATATTGAATTCAATGATCAGCCATGAATGGCTGAATAGTCTACTCTTGCTTCTATGTTTCTATTTGAAGCAGCTCGTCCCTACCGTTCCCCCCCAACTCCTCTCCCTCCAAACCTCCCCCAGCAAATGTGGCCACCTACTTCATTGAAGTTGTTGAAACTGCAGAACCCACACCCACAGAGAGGATTGGGAACTGGCAAAGCAGCCCTTGTGCCTCTATTGTACCAGCCAGAGAAGTCCACCTGCCTGGTTACTCTAGGTTTTTGATTTTTACTCTAACTTCTCAATCTGTGCATTCCCCAGGCTGCCTCAGTAACACCCAGCTGCCCTGGTATAGCTACAGAAGACAGCTGCTGGTCTTCTGATTTTTCAACAATACCTACATCCAGCCCTCATCCTTAATTCGATGGTAGGCCCAGAAGTAGCCATATTGCAAGATCGTATGACTTGTGCTCATAATCATTGAATCCTCACAATGCAGAAGAAAACCATTCAGTTCATCAAATCTGTACCGACGTCAACTCCACTCAGACCCTATTCTCATAACCCCACGTGTTTACCCTGCTAATCCCCCTGACACTAGGTTCAATCGAACATGGCCAACCATTCTAATCTGCATATCTTTGGAACGTGGGAAGAAACCAGAACACCCGAAGGAAACCCACGCGGACACAGGGAGAAAGTGCAAATTCCACACAAACAGTGACCCAAGACTGGAATTGAACTTGAGACTTGTTGTGAAGCAAGTGCTAACCACTATACCACCGTGCCACCAACAGCACCTACTCTGGAGAAATAGCTGAGATTTTTGCTGTTGGTAACTGTAGGCTCAGGATCATTAACTTTGTCCCAATATTGGGATTCTGGAGCCCATTACACAATTAGCCCAATGTTTCTGCTCAATGACCTGAACTCTATTTCTCTGTCCAAGGGACAACCAGATCTGTTGAGCATTTTATGTTTTGACATCAGATTTCCAGCACTCACATTTGTATTGCTCATTCTTAACCCATTCTTGACTTATCCAATGCAAATACATATCAAAGTCTGCCAGCATTCATTTTTTTTTTCTTATTCTTGTACCTCATTTTTTGCTATTAAAGGAAGTAAATATTTCCTCCCATAAATTCAACTTTCCAGAAAAAAAAAGCCATCCCTTCCTAGCTGTTATGTTATCATCCCAGTTTGTTAAAAACTTCAACACTATCCAGAGAATTTGTACTTTGTTCTCCTTAAGAGACCAGACAAAGATTGCAAAGTTTTAAATCGATTTTTATTCAAGCTCTAGCAGGGGAACCTTTCTTCCACAAGATGGCATACAGACTTCTCGAGTGATGCATGGAAAGAACAATTATACTTTTGGTTATCTTACAAATAATTTGCATATACCAATCATAATTATAAATTTGTTCTGAAGTTATTGATATCCAACAGTTCTAGCTATTTAATTTTTATTAGGTGAATATAGTTAACCAGCTACAGTCTCTAAACTCCTGTTAATAATAATATTCAATTATTAATGACACATGCTTACATGGCTACACCACCCAAACATGCACATATTCAGACCTTTGAACACGGGAATCGTTTGGCAATCTTGGTTGTCAATTTGCACCCAGAATTTTTCCACAAACAACTATTGGGATGAATGAATTTTTTTTTGTGGTGGTTTTGGTTGAGGGTGGAGTGTTGGGTAAAGATGGTAGGAGAAGTTTCTCCTCTTTTTTGAGCAGAGGTGTCAGATTTGTAACATCCCATTGAACTGGAACACAGAGAACTCCAAACAGTAACTCAGGTAAAAGACATCACTTCCAAATTCCAGCATATCTCTCAATGTTTATGCAACTTGAATCCTCAACTTTCTGATGGAGAGGATAGAAGGCTAGAGTCATGCTAATTCTTTGATAAGCACAGAAATGTCATGGGAAAACAAATATGTGTATGGTTTATTGGTGCGAAAAAATGTTTACGTTGCAGGCAATTGAGTCTGTCAGCAAATGGAAAATGGAGAACAAATGCAGGTGGTGGAGATTTTAAGGTACTTATTGAAATGTTTGTTTTCTACATGTATTTTTATAAATTCCTATCTAAATCTCCCTGACAGACTGATGTTTTAATCATAATATTTTGTAAAATTTACGATGGTGTGTAATGGTGTGTGGCATAAGATGGCAGATCATTTTAATCTTGATGGAACAACAATAGTAAAAGAACCATCAATCATTGAGTGTGGGATGGTGCAGATTGATGGCATCATGTTCAGCTTACTGTCCTTGTGAAGTGTGCCGAAGAAGAGAATGATTCTCAATGGGTCAGAACGTAAACACTGGTCGGAATTTAAATTCAAATTCAATGATTTGTTTGGGATGTGAAAAGGACCAGAAAACTCAGTTCATTTGTAATGCTGTAATTTAACCATCCTGTTTTTAACATGCATTTATTAATCTCATTCCCTGGTTTGTAACACACATTTATACATGCATTGTCCTGTTTGTAATATGCATTTGCTAATTTTATTATCTTGTTGTAACATGCTTCATTAATCTCATTCCAATTTGTACCGTGCACTCGTTCATTGCGTGATTTGTACGATGCATTTATTAATCTCATTATCCTTTTTGTACAGTTTATTCACTCAACCCCATTATCTTGTTTATAACATGCATTCACTCACCTCATTGATTGCCTGTAACTTGCATTGACTACTCCCATTACCTTGTTTGTAATGTGCATTGGTTCATACGATTATATTTATTTGTAGCAGCTGCCTGGAAACAATTAAAAGCAGAAAATGCTGGTTATACTCAGCAGATCTGGCAGCATCTGTGAAGAGAGAAACAAAATTGTCCATATGGCTTCTACAAAGCCAAATCCATTAAGAGATGATCATAAGAAAAAACATTAGTTGAATCAGTTTCTCATCAGAGGTTGATTCCTGACTCAAAAACAAACTTGGCTTCTGTTTCTTACCTTGACAGTGAAAATTCACTCCAAGATCAAAAAGAACTCCCTTGCTGAGCCACAGCGCCTCTCTCCATCTTTTTTTAATCATTTCTTGCAACTTATCTCCTATAGCAAGCTTTAGGTTATCTCTCTTAGTATGGTTTGATGTCAAATATGATTTGATACTGTACTATTTTAAAGATACTGTGTAAATCCAGATTGCTGTTATGAGAAAAGTAGTAATTCACTGGGAATATATAAAAAAATAAAGCCAGAAATGAATCAAAAACGCACAAGCTACATGCAGGTATTTAAATTAATTTTAATGTAAAAATGAGATTAACCAAGTTGCTGTAGCAAACACAATACAAACCTTGAAAAGACTCAGTAAAAATTCCAAACCAATCAATTGAGATGGATGAGTATCAATTGCTTCTTCTCTTTCCATTTGCAGTTGAACATGTTATCACGCATTTCAAATACCAGTGACTGATTGTCATTAAAGTGTATAACATAGGTCACACTGGAAAATGACATGTCTATGGACAGTAGCACCAGCAAACAAGCTGGTCCCTTTGAGGCAGAGATGGAGGAAATGCCAGAGACATTGCTGCCTCACATCACCAAGATCCTGGCCTTGAGTGACTGTCTGTTCGCACATTCACCCAGTGTGTGGATTTCCTCTGGGTGCTCCAGTTTATTCTCACACTCTGAAAAATATGCAGGTTAGGTTAGAACTGGCCACGTTAAATTTCCTATTTGTGTCCAAGGATATGTATAGGTTAAAGGATTAGCTGGGTAAATGTGTAGGGTTACAGGGATAGGGCCTGAGTAGGGTGCTACGTTGGAGAGTGCAGAATCAATGGGCTGAATGGCCTCCTTCTGCGCTGTAGAAAGTCTATGAACATGATTTTACACCCTCACTCACTCCAAAACCATAAAATCTCACCTGAAGTCAACGGGCTTCCCATTGTCTAATCCTCACCTGCTCCATTTTCAGTGGCAGGTGAGATGGTAAGATTCTGGCCTATACCTCTGTAATATTTGGAGTGGAATTTTCCCATCCCATCTGTCACAGGAACTACAAAGGTCTGTTGACTTTGGGTGAGATTTTCTAGTCTCAGGGCAACAATGGCCGGAAAATCCCACCCTTAGTGTCTGTCTTCACAGTAGGAGACACAAATTACTTACCAGAAATGGAGGGCAACCAAGCGATTAGTATCAGTGAGGAGCTGGAAGTAATTAATAACAGCAGAGCAAAGGCGTTGGGAAAACTAAATGGACTAAAATCTGACAAATCTCCAGGACTTGATGGCTTACAACCTAGGGTTCTAAAGAATTGGCTGCAGAGAAATAGGATACATTGGCTGTGACGTTTCAAAAAGCTCTATATTCTACAATGGTTAACTTCAATTCTACTGGGACCAATTTCAAGAAAACAGGAAGAGGAAAAACAGGGAAGTACAAGCCAGTTAGCTTGGCATTAACCAAGGAAGTGCTGCAATCCACTTGGAATATTAAATGGGGCCATAAAACTGTTTGCATATGCAGACAGCGAATTGTCTATCTCGGATATACTTGCTTGGTTCCATTCACAGGCCTGTCCAAAAAATAGTCTGAGTAGGCCTCAGGCGTTCAAGGCACTTTCACTGTGTTGTCAACATTTTCAATTCCCAGGGCACTTTCCTGTCAAGGCATTTAAAATCCACCCCCCCACAACCTCCTTCCCCCCGTGACAAATTTACAAACTTTCACCAACTACAATCCCAAGAATTTGGGAATTCTAACAAAGAGCAACAAAAAAAACCCTAAAAAAAAGCATACAAGTGTTTTCTATCTGCTTTGCTGAACTTTCAAGTGCATTAATCAGGGGTTGGTAGTTGTACAGTATAAATTTCCTCTACTTAACTGGTATATACAAATAAAAATGCACCAAAAAATCTAGAGCTTATCTATACTGATGTTACAAACACTTTTAACATTGCAGTAAGTATTGATCAATGTGAAACAACCTGTTTTGCTCTGCAATTCTACGTACAGGTATAGGATAGAATTTTATGAGAAAAAAGTTGAAGTGACCGGCTAGCATGAACATGGGAGAGTTGCAGATTTCTTTTTGGACATAAAAACCCACCCAATCTTATATACATAGTGCATGAAGAAAATGTCTAGATTATTTCTAGCTACTACAGACAGTGGGCAGGGCTTAGTTCACTAGCCAGCATAACAGGAAGCTATTGTGCATGTACAGACCTCTATGTCTGAGTTTGTTTTGTATCTTCTTTGATTCCTATCATCTGATGTCATCCCTTTTATGCTGAATAGCAGAGGTGTTCGTAACTGTGCAATATGCAATGTCAATAGCTCCCAAAGCCAAAATATATTCCAGCATCTTAAATATCAATAACAACAGCTCGTGATGTGCCTGTTGTGATATGATCATGTTCTTAATGATCTCCCTCTTTCATTTCTCTCATCATGTTGCTCTATAGTTCAGAGTGAAGTAGAAAGTGTTTGCCAGTATTCAATTGTTCAGTGTTTGATTGGGTGTGTCTGCTGATCCTTCTCTGTGTACTTAGAACTTAGAACTAACAGACTAAGTTCTGTTAGTCAAGTGTGTGTTCGGTTACAGAAAAAGAGAAACTAAACTGAAGCAAGAAGCTGTAAGCATGAGTGCAGACGTTTTAAGAGCACTGTGAGTGAAACTCCTTCACAACCTCTGGTTTTCATCTCTTCATATCTCCTAGCTATAAATAATAACACTTTTAAGATTAAAGGGGCATTCCGGTAGTATTTTCAGGTGTATTGATGCAGCTCAAAAATGTTGTGAATCATATTTTTGTGCCTGAGTGAAGTTTTTTTTGTAGGTTTAACCTGTAAGATTTCACAACAATTCTTATTGGACTGCAAAATGGTCATCTTTGGAACAATTGTTTTACTGCTGCTTTGGATAGGATGACTCATCAACTGTTCAACATGAGTTTGTAACTCGGTGGAACACTCTTGCCTCTGAAACAGGCATAACCCAGCTGCACAGAGATTGTGTATCATCTTTAAAAGACATCCCAATCATAACCAATATAAACCTCTCACCAGCCCACCACATAGTTCTCAGGGGTTCCCCTCCTCACTGCCAGTTGGGGTCAGCCCCTTCACTCCTCCACCAATCATCCGCCCCTTCCCCACTCAGCACCCACCTCCACCCCCAACAGCATCTCCATCTCCTTCATCCACTCCTGACCACCACC
The DNA here is from genome assembly GCA_024679065.1 of Sphyrna mokarran. Classification (NCBI taxonomy): domain Eukaryota; kingdom Metazoa; phylum Chordata; class Chondrichthyes; order Carcharhiniformes; family Carcharhinidae; genus Sphyrna; species Sphyrna mokarran. The sequence goes on from JAGIQG010000024.1 coordinate 36,758,401, forward strand.
ACATCTAAACAGTCACCCTTCCCCTTGAGATTCACACCGGGGCCCACTGCTTGACATTGGTTGGCAGTGTTTCATTGACATGGTCATGGTGCCAATCTGACTGTGCGCCAAACGCAATGCTGGAGGCATTGGAAGAACATTGCTCTGCTATGTCCCTCTGCCCTGGTGCAATACTTACAATTCACCCCTTTGGGAAATGCCTATGACAGGTTTAGGTCTGAGTGAACCAGTTGTAAACCATACCTGCGTGATGTCACGAAGGCCCAGTGTCAATATCTGGTCAGGGGGCAGGTAATAACATTTAAATATATTCAAATGAATTTAAGACAGATTTATTGCCCTATTATGAGCATGAACCTGAAGACACTGTCAGCTGGATATGGGGGAAAATCTGAAATTGCATTCTCACCATGAAATCTGTGATTTCCGGATCTCAAGGTCCTACCAGCACTCACACAGATGGTGAATGCAGTTTAAGATTACCCCCATGACTTGAAGTAGAGCAGTGGGGACGGGAAAAAGATTCTTTCCAATGTCATGACAAATATTTATCTCTCAGCCAACATCATCAGTAAAGATTCTTTGGGTGTTTAATTTTCGTTTGCTGTGTGCATCTTAAATGGAACATTCCATACAATACAACAATCCATACAATTCAACACTGGCTGCTCAGACTGTTTGTGATGTTCTGAGGTTGTGAAGGACACTGTGTGGAATTTGCACATTCTCCCCACATCTGTGTGGGTTTCCTCTGGGCACCCTCCCGCATGACATGCTGGTTAGGTGCATTGTCCATGCTAAATTCTCCCTCAGTGTACCTGAACAGGAGCCAGAGTGTGGCGACTAGGGGATTTTCACAGTAACTTCATTGCAGTGTTAATGTAAGACTCCTTGAGGCACTAATAACTGAACTTCCAAACTCTAAATAAATATAAGCTCTCTTTCCTCTTCTTACATTAGGTTAGACATTGATTGGGTCACAGTTAGGATCTTGACTGGCTAAAAGCATATTTGGAGTTTGGCTATTGGGAGGAGGATTAGAAAGGAAAACCCCGGGATCTCAACCATAATCAGCTGGGATCCATTTAATTTTGGTTCGCAATTTGGGAGTTCAAATAAATCTTTGAGTTGTGAAGCATATTATATTTTCCTTGTTACATTTATTCTGCAGGGTAAATCTCTGTACTGTCAGACAAAGCATCACTGATGTCCAGATAATATCATTGAGGTAATTGTGTTAAGTGCAGTTGCCTAGAAGTACCAGTAGTTTACTGACCTTGCCTGTGACCCTTTTTCTGGGGAAAGTGGCCTCTTCAGTAAATCAAATCATCAGTGTGAAGAGGTTTTGTCACACTTCATGCTCTGGAGGCACAGCTACAGCCAAGCTGACAAAGATTGGAGGTCACATCATAAAAAAAAATTGGTTTAACCCATGGGCCACAATGAGGCAGGGAAACTACATTCAGGATTATACACTTTATTGAAAGGTTATTGGAAGGTGAGGATGGAGTAGATGGATTCAAAGGTCTGGAATTATTTAGATTAGAAGTCAAAATATTTGGAAGATTGCATGTGAAGTGGAGAAGGAATGAAAAAGAATGGCAGCTTATATCTAATAAGGATGTTTGGGACTCATAGTTAAAGTGGAGCTGTTTCTCTGTTTCTGTTCATTCTACTCCTTTCTAGACCACTGATTCCCTTAACCTAATCAGCTTACCTGATTAGATGGAATGAAGGCAGGGCTATAAGTGTTTCTTATGTAGTTTGCATTACTGGTGTAAATTCTCAAGTTCGGAAAACCCCAATGAAATTCATTGAAATCAAAATATATTCAATGGGGACAAAGCAGAAATGGTTAAGAGTTTCATGTTCCGAGGTATCCAAATCACTGATAACCTGTCCTGGTTCCCCCATGCTCACACTATAGTGAAGAAAGCCCACCAATACCTCTACTTTCTCAGGAGGCTAAAGAAATTTGGAATGTACAACACTCTCCAACTTTTACAGATACATCGTAGAAAACATTCTTTCTGATTGTATCACAGCTTGGTATGGCTCCTGATCTGACCAATACCACAGGAAACTACAAAGGGTTGTAAATGAAGCCCAGTCTATCACACAAACCAGCTTCCCATCCATTGACTCTGTCTACACTTCCTGCTGCCTCGGATAAGTAGCCAGCATAATCAAGGACCTCATGCACCCCAGACATATGCTCTTCCACCTTCTTCGGTCAGGAAAAAGATACAAAAGTCTGAGGTCATGTACCAACCAACTTAAGAAGAGTTTCTTCCCTGTTGCCATCAAACTTCTGAATAGACCTATCTTGTGTTGAAAGTTGATCTTTCTCTATACGCTAGCTATGATTATAACATTACTTTCTGCACCTACTGTTTTCCTACTCCCCTATGTACTCTATGAACAGTATATTTCATCTGCATAGCATGCAAGAATCAATACTTTTCACTTATACTAATATACATGACAATAATTCAATCAAATCAATTGAACTTAGCTTTTTGGCTAAGATGAAGTATCAGCTTGAGCCATGATAAAGTGCAATGTCTCATCTCGTCAGCTTGGATCTTGTTGGTCTCCCTTGTTGGGACCATGGATTGGATTTAATTTGAATTTGTTTTTTGGATGAATTAAAAATTCTTGCTGTACCGCTGGAGAATTGGCAATCACCATTTGAATGTCAATCTACTTCTATTTGGTTTCATTGCACTGAAGCCCCATGTACCTCACACAGACTTCTGAACCAGGCCTCCTGAGAAACATGAAGTATGCCTTCCCCTGGAGTCCTTACAATATTGTGCAGGAGCACCAGGGAAAGCCTAGACTCTCCCCCCTCCACCCTCCTCCTGCCATTTTTGTGCCTCCAGCCGTCACATATCAGTAAGTTTAGATGTCCCAAAGACACTTTGACAGGCTGCTCAGTCTGAGGTACAGCAGCCAAAAGCTTGGTCAAACACTATGGTGGATAGCTACAAATTCAAGTAATGAAGATACAAATGGAGGCATATGGCCGCAACACGAAATTGTAAAGGCCGAGAAAGGAAATCAGTTACTGGACGATGATGTGAATAAGAAAAAGTGAAAAGTGTAGGGACAGATGCAGAAAATTGACTGATTTGGAACTTGTTCCTGAGTTGTTGAAATTAACTGACCACAAACTGCAAGACTGTCAATAGCAACTCATCATTGATGAAGAAAAACATAAATATCAGTCAGCAAAGAAATCTGATCTCAAGGTAGAGATTAAGGAGCAGAACTATTTGTATTACTACATGCAGAAGAAATGGATAATGACATGAGGTAAGATTGTTCAATGAAACAGTACGATTGTTTGAAATTAACTTTTTTTTATTCATTCGTGGGACATGGGCACCAGTGGCTGGCCAACATTTATTGCCCATCCCTTATTCAGAGAGCAGTTGAGAATCAACCACATTACTGTAGTTCTGGAGTCACATGTAGGCCAGACTAGGGAAGGACAGCAGATTTCCTTCCCTAAAAGACATTAGTGAACCACATGGGGTTTTCTGACAATTGTTTCACAGTTATCAGTAGATTCTTAATTCCAGACATTTTTTGAAAAAATTGAATTCAAATTCCATTATCTGCCATGGTGGGATTCAAACCTGGGTCCCCTAAACATTAGCTGAGTTTCTGGATGTATCAGTTAGCGATAATACCATTAAGCCATTACCTTCCCCAAAACTGCTGGGATGCTAAACGTATACAGATTGGACAGACATCGATACCAGAGAAACAGTAAATGAGTGAATTATAATGGTTTTTGCAACAACAAGGCTGCCACAATGATCGCTGGAACCGTAATTACAACAAATCCTGACACCAGAGAGGCTTATGAGGGAAGACTGAGTAGACTGGGGCTGTACTCACTGTAATTCAGAAAAATGAAGGGAAATCTTATAGAAACATCTGAGATAATGAAGCAAATAGATAAGATAAAAACAATAAGGTTGTTTCCACTGGCAGGTGAATCTAGAACAAGGGGAAGCAGATTTAGGACTGAGTTGAGGAGAAACTTCATCACCCAAAGCGTTGTGAATCTGTGGAATTCCCTGCCCAATGAAGCAGTTGATGTTACCTCATTGAGTTCATTTAAGGCAAGGATAGATTAATTTTTGAACAGTAACGAATTAAGCGTTGTGGCAAGGGGCAGTTTAAGTGGAGCTAAGACCTCAAAGATCAGCCACGATCTTATTAATCTTGAATGATGGAACAGGTACACGGGACCAGATGGTCTACTCCTGCTCCTATTCTCATGTTCTTATAGTTGGTGTGGTAAGAATGGGTGAGCCATTTATTTGAGCAAATTGCTTAAAAGATAGGAAGTATGCTTTTTGTGGGGTGCCCTGTGTTCATCAAGGGGATACTCCTCTTCAGATGACAACCTCTCTCTGTTCTTCCCTATCTGGCCTCCAAAAAGGCCAGGTGGGAAGGAACAAAGGGAAGGTATCACATCACACAAGAATACTTTTCAGTGTATCCCAATGCATGTGACAATAATAAATCAAATCAAACCTCCCCAGGTTCTCTCATCTTTCCGTGGCCAAAGCCTTGGACTTGTCTGTGTCTGAATGCCACAGTTCTCCTCTTCTGTGGTCCTGCTTCCAGCCCTGGCAGCATCCGTTACGGAGTTCTAGCATGGTTGGGACTGCTGACCAATCCGATTGGCCTGCAGTTCTCAAAGATGAAACTTCTTTCACTGAACAAATATTTCCCTTCGGTATTCACACAGGGAGATGTCAATGTAGTTGTAGATACATGTAGATACATGGTTGCAAACTGGAAAGTATTGAAGTAGATGAGGAGGATGTGCTAGATATTCTTGAGGGTTTGAAGTTAGATAAGTCCCCTGGGCTGGACGGGATTTACCCTAAGATTCTCTGGGGGGGGCAAGAGAGGCGATTGCAGAGCCTCTGGCTCTGATCTTCAGGTCGTCGTTGGTTACGGGTATAGTGCTGGAAGACTGGAGGATAGCGAATGTGGTCCCATTGTTCAAGAAGGGGAATAGAGACTTTCCTGGGAATTATAGACCAGTGAGTCTTACTTCTGTTGTGGGCAAAGTATTGGAAAGAATTATTAGGGATAGGATTTATAGTTATTTAGAGAGAAATGAATTGATTGGGGATAGTCAGCATGGTTTTGTGAAGGGTAGGTCGTGCCTTACTAACCTCATTGAGTTTTTTGAAAAAGTGACCAAAGAGGTGGATGGGGGTAAGGCAGTTGATGTGGTATATATGGACTTTAGTAAGGCGTTCGATAAGGTGCCCCATGGAAGGCTTCTGCAGAAAATGCAGATGTATGGGATTGAGGGTGATTTAGCTAATTGGATTAGGAATTGGCTAGCAGATAGAAGACAGAGGGTGGTGGTTGATGGGAGATATTCATCGTGGAGTTCGGTTACAAGTGGTGTACCTCAGGGGTCTGTTTTGGGGCCCCTGCTGTTTGTAATTTTTATAAATGATCTGGATGAGGGTATTGAAGGATGGATTAGTAAATTTTCGGATGACACCAAAGTCGGAGGAGTGGTAGATAGTGAAGAGGGGTGTTATAGTTTGCAGAGAGCCTTGGACAAGTTGCAGAGCTGGGCCGAGAGGTGGCAAATGGAGTTTAATGAGGAAAAGTGTGAGGTAATTCACTTTGGCAGGAATAACAAATGTGTAGAGTATAGGGCTAATGGTAGGGCTCTTAATAGTGTTGAAGAACAAAGGGATCTTGGTATATATGTGCATAGATCCCTAAAAGGTGGCAATCAAGTCGATAAGGTTGTTAAGAAGGCACATGGAGTCTTCGCTTTTATTGGTAGGGGGATTGAATTTCGGAGCCACAACGTCATGTTGCAACTGTACAAAACTCTAGTGCGGCCGCACTTGGAGTATTATGTACAGTTCTGGTCCCCACATTATAAAAAGATGTGGAGGCATTGGAGAGGATACAGAGGAGGTTTACCAGGATGTTGCCTGGTATGGAGGGCAGGTCTTATTAAGAGAGGCTGAGGGATTTGAGGTTATTTTTGTTAGAAAGAAGGCGACTAAGAGGAGACCTTATTGAAACATATAAGATGATTAGATGTTTAGATAGGGTGGACAGTGATAGCCTTTTCCCTAGGATGGAGAAAGCTAGCACAAGGGGACATAGCTTTAAATTAAGGGGTGGTAGTTATAGGACGGATGTTAGAGGTAGGTTCTTTACCCAGAGGGTGGTAAGGGTATGGAATGCCGTGCCTGCTGCAGTTGTAGATGCGCAAGTTTGGTGGCGTTTAAGAGGTTAGTAGATAAGTTTATGGACGAAAAGGGAATGGTTTAGGTTAGAGGGTCATTGCTTTTTCTTAATTGGTCAGCGCAACATCGAAGGCCGAAGGGCCTGTTCTGCGCTGTAATGTTCTATGTTCTTCCAGGTAAAGGGTGGAAGGTCCACTGTTACCTCATTCCTGTTTGGTTTCATTGGTCAGAGCATTGAATACAGGAGTTGGGACATCTTGTTGAAGTTTTACAAGGCATTGGTAAGGCCACACTTCGAAAATTGTGTACAGTTCTGGTCTGCCTATTATAGAAAGGATATTATTAAACTAGAAAGAGTGCAGAAAAAATTTACTAGAATGCTGATTGGAACTTGATGGTTTGAGTTATAAGAAGAGGCTGGATAGACTGGGACGTTTTTCCCTGGACTATAGGAGTGATCTTATAGAGATCTATAAACTAATGAGGGGCACAGATCAGCTGGATAGTCAACATCTTTTCCCAAAAGTAGGGGAGCCTAAAACTAGAAAGCATAGGTTTAAGATGAGAGGGAAGAGATACAAAAGGGTCCAGAGGATCAATTTTTTTTCTCACAGGTGGAGAATGCCAGAGGCAATAGTAGAGGTGAGTACAATTTTGTTTTTTGAAGAGCATTTAGCCAGTTATATGAGTAAGATAGCTATTAAGGGATATGGGCCAAATGTGGGCAACTGGGACTAGCTTAGTGGTTTAAAAAAAACGGTGGCATGGACAAATTGGGCTGCAGGACCTATTTGCATGCTGTAAATCTTTGACTCTATGATGATGCAGACTATAAATTTACATATTTAATATTAATCCTTCATAATTATGTTATCATGACACTAAGTATTATTGCATTGTATTACATATCCTCCTTTAAAGTCTTTACCTTTATCTCTGATTCACAGAGGTAAGTATTGCAAAGGTTTAATCAATCTCCCCAACCTTGTTTGTATCTTTTGAGAAGCTGCTTAGGATTTAAATCGTCCATGTTTTCTACTGAACACTGGGTAGTTGCTTGTGAATCTTTGGTGAGCATTGGTTCTCTATTCAGGTCGTCTTTCTGATGGTATGCATTATTAGTCAATTCAATTGATTGTCTTCCTGGCGGTATGAGTTTGTTCTGCGTCACTCTCTGTTTCAACAGATAAGATTTAGGACTTGGTCTCATTTCTATTACTTAGCCTTCACATTTGTTATACAAGTGTTGAAACTGTGACTTTAACGAATGAGGGTTAATCTTTCTCAAAATGATGATTTTTGTTCACATTTAGTAATTAAGCAAAAAGATAATGATTAAGTTAAGTTTCTTCTAGGTTCAAACAGGGACCAGCTGTAGCTAATTAATTAAGAAGTTAGTTTAAGCCAGTTTCTGATGTTCTGTTGAACTGACTCACTGCGGGAGCGGGGGAGTTTTCCCGTTCCAGCTGGTGGAGATGCAAAGGTTCATTGACCTCAGGCAGGATTTTTTGGTTTTGGGGCGTGCGTGACCAGAAAATTCCACCCACTGTTTTTCAGAGAGTATAAACATAGAGATCTCAGACTGCTGCTTTGAGTGCTCAGTGCTGAATCAGAGTTTAAGTCAAGGAATATGGTGAAGGAGGAACTATAACATTTATTTTTCTTAATTTATCAAGATAGTGCAGATATCAGGGGCCGGAATTCTTCAGCCGTTCATGAGTCACTGTCACTGTTAGTGAGAATGGGGAATTTGGCGCTCAGCCAAATTTTTGCTACTGCAGCAGGACTGGAGAATCCCAGCTATGGGTGAAATCTTAGTTTCCAGCCTTAGGATCTGGAATGTGTCACAGCCAAAACATTTGGGAATTCCTGGATACACTGAAATCCTGGCAACCACATCTGTAGTGAATGTCCTCAGCTTGAGAAGCTTTTGCTCAGAATGAATGAGCTGGAGGCTGAGCTGCAGACATCACAATGCATCAGGGAAAGTTACTTGGATAATTTGTTCCAGAAGATAGTCATCGTGAGTTTTCCTTGATTTTAATTAATGAACAGGGCCAGGAGAGTATGACTATGAGATTGACAAGTCAGGAGTGCAAGAAGATGGGAGTAAAAAAGTCCTTCCAGTTGAGCAACAAGTTTGAAATTCTTGTATGGAAAAGAGCAAGGACGGAAGTATGGATGTGAAAGAAATCTTAGGGATAGTATAGTCAGAGGGATAGAATGGATATGGACCTTCGCAGATGCGTATGAGGATCAAAAAGATAGTATTGCCTTCCTGATGCCAAGATTCAGGATAGGGTGGCACAATGGCTAGCACAGCTGCCTTAGACTGCCAGGGACCTGAGTTCACTGTCTGCATGGAGTTTGCATGTACTCCCTGTGTCTGCGTGTGCTTCCTCCAGATGATCTGGTTTCTTCACACAGTCCAAGGATGTCTGGGCTAGGTGGATTGGCCATGTTAAATTGCCCCTTGGGTTAAGTGGGATTAGTTGGGTAAATATGTGGGGTTACGGGGTATGGCTTGGGCGAAATTGTGGTTGGTGCAGATTTGATGGATCGAATGGCCTCCTTCTATACTCTAGGGATTCAATGATCTAATCAGAAGTGGAGAGGAGCTTGTAGTACATAGTGGAGGATCCAGTTGTTGTGGTCCATGCAGTTACCAACAACATCTGCATCAGGAGAATGAACACCAAATTAAAAAGCAGAACCTCAAGGTTAACAGTCTTGGGATTACTACCTGAGCCACATGCAAATTGGCATTGGTTAAATACGATAAGAGAGACAAATGTGTGACTCAAAAAACTGGTGTGAAGAAAGTGGGTTCTGGTCCTTGGGGCATTTGTGTGAGTAGTCAGGAAAATCGTGGCTGTATTTTTGGGATAGATTTCACCAGAACCATGCTGGACCATTACTCTAGCAAGTCATATAACTAAGACACTAGAGAGGGCTTCAAAATGGAGGAGAGAAAGGATTATGTGGAAGAAGATTGTGCAAATTAAAGGAAAATGACAAGGCAGCAATAAAGTTAATGATAATCAGAGCGCAACAGGATTAGCCAGTGATTGCAAATTGTGTCAGCAGATAAGGCTAGAATTTGCAAAAACAGTACAAAAGAACTGATTCAAAGGCTCTGTATCTGAATGTCTGCAGTAAACAGATGAAATGTTAGCTTAAATAGAAATTCATATGTATGACCCATTGCAGTGATCAGCCACAAGGAAAACAAAACCTGGGACCAGAATATCCAATGGCATGTGAAATTCAGGAAGGACAGGAATCTGGGAAAAGGTGGTGGATTGTTATGTTAATTGAAGAGGTTATTTGTACTGTGTGAGAGATGAAATTTTTCCAAAGGTCAAAATATAGAATTAATTTGGTTGCAATTAAACAGTAATGTGCAAAAAAATATTGGTGGGATTTGTTTATAAGCAACCAAACAACAATGATAATATAGACCACTATAAATCAGGAAATTAGAGGTATGCATAACAGCTGTAATACAGTAATCATGGGAGATTTCAAGCCACACATATGGGTAAACCTTATTTTTATTAGTACTGTGGAGGAGAAATTCTTGAAATTTATTGTAAGAAGTTTTACAACACCAGATTCAACATGTTTATTTCTTAGCACGAGCTTTTGAACCACTGCCCCTTCAGAGTCATCAAGTGGAATTTATACAACACTGTTTTCTAGAACAGTATGTGAGAAGTTTTGATGAATTAATTATTTTAGATCTATATTGATCAATGATAAAAGGCTAATTAATAATATTGTTAAGAAAGAGCTTTTAGGAAAGAGTGACCATAAAATGTTCAAATTTTACATTAAGCTTCAAAATGATATAGTTTAAACTGAATCTATGCAAAGAAAATTATGAAGGCATGAGGAGCAATTTTGGTTCTCATGGATTGGGAAACTATATCAAATGGTCTAATTCTTTGAAGGATGTTTAGTCTGAGGACTCTTGCTACAACTAAGCTCTCATTTTTGATTAATCTGTTGTCTACAACACTAAGATGTCTGTTATGCTCAAAGTGCTGTTTGAAGATGAGGTTGTACAGAGCATGTTCTGGCTATCCATTTTCGCAGTATTCTCTGATTTCAGCACATTCCTCCTGTTTGCTTTGTTCGATATATTTTGCTCAATTTTGTGTGATGACTCGTTAGGATTTTCTCATAAGTGAAATCTATGACTCCACCTCCTTAGCAAGATTTATATCTTCCTGTTCAGACTTCCCAGCAGGAATATGGGACAATGTTGTTTGCTGCCTGTCTGGTACATATTTACCTGGTTCCTCCACCTGCTGTTCCAAGGATATCTTCTGTCTGGTTTCCCCTATACCTTTCAATTCATCCCCTTTGGAGAGAAGTTGTAAATCTGTGCAAACTTTCCAGCTCAACACCATTCTAGATTGTGAATCACAGGCAAATTTTTGTGATTTCTCTCCCTTTGTGCTGGAGTTTTGCTATTGACTTTCCCTTCAACTGACTGCCTCCTGAGCAATAGAACCTTCTGATGATAGAATTGAAATTCCACTGTGCAACTTAACATCTTATGTCCATTAACCATTTCAGGAAGGATGTGCAGTCATTAAAGAGGGAATAAAAACTTGAAGCAGGAGTAGACCCTTCAAGCCTGCTTTGCCGTTCATTTTGTTATGGCTGATTATCAAATTCAATATCCTGATTCCCTCTTCCTCCATATCCCTTGGTCCCTTTAGCCCCAAGAGCTTTCTCTAATGCAGAAAAGATTCATGAGAATCGGTCACAGAACGAGAAACTTTAGTTATGAAGATAGATTGGGGAAGTTAGGATTGTCTATCTTCAAGAAAAGAAGGTTGAGAAGAGATTTGATAGAAATATTGAAAAGCATGAAGGGTCATGTGGCTTGGGGTCGAGACAACTGGTTCATGATGCCAGCAGTGTGGGTTCATTTCGCAAACTGGTTGAGGTTATTCATGCCTTCTTGACCTTCTCCTTGCCTGAGGTGTGGATCCTCAGGTTAAATAGCACCAGTCAGTGCTGGTAGTCATCTGGGACTATGGTGGTTTTATTTTTATGACTAGTTGTTTGATAATATTCCTGTAAAGCAGTTTGGGATACCTTCTTATGTTTAAGTTAATATATTAATGCATTGGCTAAAGTATGTTTGTAAAAACCTTTTGGATTTCCAATCTTCTTAGATGATCCCTTTTTGTTCTCTTGGCGTCTCTTTGCTAGCTTGTGAGATCTTTGATATTTTTAGTTGGTATTTTTCCTTCTTTTATCAGCGGTTTTCTTTTTGAAATTTAGTTTTGGTTGTAACTCATATTTATTTGTACCTGTAGAAACACTTTAATATGCCTCAATGTTTCTGTCAGAATGCATTTAACCTGTAGCATTTTTACTCAATACCTCTTAATACTGAGCAATGCTTTGATCTGCTTTATTTTCAAAGTATTACTAAGGTCCAATTCACTTTTAACACACTGCAATTAGTTTATTTCTAATCAAATGCTTTTATCTCAAATCTTTCACTTCTAAAATAAAGTCTATTTTAAATTTGAACCCAATTAGGGGAACAGATATGGTCTAAAGTGGTAGCTATGGTCTGCACATTAGTAAAAATAAACCCTTTTCAGCATTAGGGGAGGTGGTGACATAGTGGTGATGGATTAGTGGCAATGTCACTGATAGTCATAGAATTACTATTGTACAGAACAGGCCATTTGGCTCATCATATCTGTACCGATTCTTTGACTTAGTATCACATCCAGGGCCTCTCCCTCTAGTCCCACACATTTACCATGGCTAATCCATCCAACCTATACATCTTGGGACACTAAGGGGCAATTTTGCATGACAAATTCACCTAACCTGCATATTTTTGGACTGTGGGAGGAAACCGGAGCACCCGGAGAAAACCCATGCAGACATGGGGAGAATAGGAGTTTGCACATTCTCCTCGTATCTGCGTCGGTTTCCTTTGGGTGCTCCTGTTTCCCCCTACAGTCTAAAGATGTGCAGGTTAGGTTCATTGGCCATGCTAAAAAAAATACCCTTTTAAAGTCCTGAGATGCATAGGTTAGAGGGATTAATGGGTAAATATGTAGTGATATGAGAGTTGGGCCTGAGTGGGATTTTGTGAGTGGTGCAGATGCGATGGGCCAAAGGTCTCATTCTGCACTGTAGGTTTTCTATGATTTTAATGATTCTATGAATGTACAAACTTCTCACAGACAGTGACCCAAGAACCCAGGACCCGGTAGTGTGAGGCAGTAGTGCGAACTATTCTCCACTGTGCCATCCAGTAAGTTCAGGCTAATGCTCTGGGAGAAATTATGACCATGGCAAGTGGTGGAATTTAAATGTAATGAAAGTCCTTAGTCATAGTTTATGATGGACCACATGAATCTCTCTCTGTTTTTCTATTAAATGAGAGATAATTAGTTACATAGCTTGAAAGACATCAAGAATGGGGCAAGACAGGCCTCCATGAAATATTATAGTCAGTGCATCAATTTATTCTGTACTGTAGTCATTCTGCACTGCCATTGAGCCAATAGAGTTATGGTCTTTACCAGTGAGGCCCGTAGTCCAGTAACCAATGAATAAGTACATTTGGCTGAAGATAGCTGCAAATGCTTCAGGTTTGTCCTTTTGGACCAAAGTGCCAGGCTCAACCTTCATTCAAGATTGGGATGCATTCGGGCATCTTCGTCCCATTAGTTGTTGAATTGTTCACCACCTTTCAAAGCCATAATCCATCCATTGGCTTTGTGATCATTGAGCTCTGTACCAGAGATGCCCTGCGTTGGCACCTTGGGTTGGTCCCCCATATTGAAGGTACTGGTAGGGCAGAGTTATATGTTGGATTATTGGGGAAATAGAGGTAATTTCACTGGACTAGAAATCCACAGATGGCAGCAGCTGGTGGAATTTAATTACAATAAATAAACCTTGAATTCAAAGCCAACCTCAGTAATAAGATAGACCTACTGAATGCCAACAGTGCATAAATAAGCCATTTGACTCATTGAATCTGCAACAATTCTCTGAAAAAGGATCTAACCCAGGTTCCCAACATTTCCCCCCATACCCCTACCACTCTGCATACATTTGTGAAGCTAAGGGGGGAAAAGGATTAATATAGGGTATTCAAGCTTATTATCTTTAATAATTATTTTGTTGTTAAACATTTGTCAATAGACCAATGATTCTCTTCCTCTGTTTTTCAAAAATGACAAAAGTTATGGGCCAGGATTTTACAGCCTAGCTCATCCCGCCTAAGGTCAACAAACCTTTCCACAGTCTGCCCCTCTCCCGCTCCAGATCCCACGGAGGACAGGACATTAAATTCCGGTCTTGATCTCTAGAGCCAGGGTTCCATTGTGGAATCTTCCTGTTTAATAATGACACCACTGTGATTATAAGACTCTCTTCCATCATTGTCCTCCATGTTTCTAGTCCTGGCTAGAATTTCAGATGTCTGCTTTGGCACAGAAAGGTAGGAGAAGATTGTCAATCAGATAGTGATTCCCCCTCCTGGGAAGATTCGGGCCTGTGTCAGGCTGCTGTTCGATGAATCTGTGGAACAGCAGTCCCAATTTTGGCACAAGTCCCCAGATCTTAGTGAGGCCAGCTGAATGTGCCTTGTTAATATTTTATTCATTTGTGGAGCTTGGATGCTGCTGGCTGGCCAGCCTTTATTGCTTATCTCCAGTTACACTTGGCCCTGAAGTCACATAGGCCAGACTCAATGAGGATGACAGATTGCCTTCCCTAAAGGACATTAGTGAATCAGATGGGTTTTTCCGACAATTGACAAAGGTCATCAGTAGATTCTTAATTTTAGATTTTTTTTTCTTGAATTCAAATTCTACAGCAGCATTCAAACCCAAGTCATTAGTTGAGTTCCAGGATTAATATTCTAGCAATAATACCACTAGGCCATTGCCTCCCCTTAAGTTCACACAATTACAACAGTGATTGCATATAAAACATGTCATTGATTGCAAAGCACAGAATCTACAGTGCAGAAGGAGGCCATTCAGCCCATCAAGTCTGCACTGAGCACAATCCCATCCAGGCACTATCCCCATAAGCCCATGTATTTACCCCAGCTAGTCTCCCTGACACTAAGTGGCAATTTAGCACGGCCAATCCATCTAAATTGTACATCACTGGACTGTGAGGAGGAAGCCGGAACATCCGGAGGAAACCCACACAAATATGGGGAAAATGTGCAAACTCCACACAGACAGTGACCCAAAGCTGGGAATCAAACCCGGTTCCTTGACACTGAGAGACAGCAGTGCTAACCACTGTGCCATCTTGCTGCATGTTGCAATGTTCTAAAGTTGTGAACAGTGCTTCAAAAATGCAAGTCTGCTCATGACTGTTTTCCTTTCTAGTTCAACTACAATTTTTCTTACACCTATTTATTAAGTACCTTGAGATATATTATAAACGTGCTAGCCACCAAGCAAATATAATTTGTTGTATTATTGAACCCATTCCATGGCAGCAGACTTGTGGGATGATTTTATTTGTTGAAACAGATTCATTTCATTACTGTATATAAAAACTTTGGCAAACCCTATACGTGTCTTTTATTGCTGGTGATTTATCTGCCATGTAAAATATCATTATGTTTGTCTGTGGAGTCCATTCAATACCAGTTAGTCCCTTACACTTGTCAAGCTTGGCAGTAAATCCAGATTTAATTTTATTGTCTGAGAACGGGAAAAATCAAACCTGTTTCCAGTCGGTTCGGATAATGCAGTTGAAGGGGAATGTTCCAGATAATTTGACATCAGGGTCTGAGCCGCCGGCGAGTGTACCATGTGATTTATTTTTGCTGATAAGTTCACTGGAAATACTGGCTTGAATACAAAACAGGAGAAGCTCCATTCTTGTGTTCAGATTAACTGTTTTTGGTTTAAAAAAATCACAAGATGAGATTTTTGCATCAAAAGCCTTTGGGCTTAATTTTCCCAAGTGATATCGGAGCCATTTTTGTGTCTTGGTCCTGATGGCACCCAACCTCCGCAGGCCTCTGCTGACATGATCTTAAGGAAGGCAGCTGATTAAGGAACTGTCTCCATGCCCATTGATTAAATAAGAATGTCGGACAGAAGAAATAAACAGATGTCCATTTAAAAGACATGCAGCATTATCTTTATCATTTCTTCACTGTAGGTACAGCATGCAGGTACGACATGCAGGTACAGCATGCAGATACAGCATGCAGATACGGCAGGTGGAGGATGCAGGTACAGCATGCAGATACGGCAGGTGGAGGATGCAGGTACAGCATGAAGGTACAGCATGCAGATACAATATGTAAGTACAGCATGCAGGTACAATATGCAGGTACAGCATTAAGGTATAGCGTGCAGATATGATATGCAGATACAGTATGCAGGTACAGCATGCAGATATGGCATGCAGGTATGACATGGAGGCACAGTATATCAATATGGTATGCAGTTATAGTATGCAGCTACAGTATGCAGGTACAATATGCAGGTACAATATTAAGGTGTATCATGCAGGCACTATATGCAGATACAGTTTGCAGATACAGTATGCAGGTAGAGCATGCAGGTACAGTATAGAGGTGCAGCATGCAGAGACAACATGCAGGTACAGTATGCAGTTATAGCAAGCAGGTAGAGTATGCAAGTACAGTGTGCAGGTACAGTGTACCTGTACGGCATCAGGTACAGTTTGCAGATACAGCATCCAGTTGCAGTAGGCAGGTACAGCACACAGATACAGTGTGCAGTTGTAGTGTGCAGGTACAGTTTGCAGATACAGCATGCAGGTACCGGCATGCAAAAATTTAACAAATTGAATGTTAACATTTGTTCCCAAAAGACTGGAGAATAAAGGTAGAAAAGTGCTGTTGCATCACAGAATCTTTCAGAAACATGATTATCTGAAGTTCCCCACACACACCCTGCCTCCAAAGCTGACTCCGTGGGTTGCTTCTGCCCTTTCTTCCAATGAAGTACCATTGACAGAATTCTAGACACTATTTAAAAGGGTGAAAATAATTGTAATAATACATGTGACCCAGCGTACTGAGGAAACTGTTAAGATTCATTGAGCATGAAGCATAAATGTGCATCTTTGCTCTCCTCTCTTGTTTTGGCCGAATTAAACTTGGCCTACTCTGAATTTCCATTTGCCACATCTATCCTGCTCCCATCTTACCTGATTGAGACCTCCAGTATTATGTTATTGTGCTCTGCAAAGCCAAGTTCAGTATCTAGGAATGAGAGATGACCCAATTTTTTAAAAAATTATTTGTTTCTGACACAGGGCCGTCTCTGATTGGCCAGCATTTATTGTCCATCCCTAGTTGCTTTTGAAACTGAGTGGCTTTCTAAGTCAGTTGAGTGTCAACCACATTGCTGTGGCTCTGGAGTCACATGTAGGCCAGACCCAAGTAAGGTTGGCAGATTTCCTTCCCAAAGGGACATTAGTGACCCAGATAGGTTTTTCCAACAATTGACAATGGTTTCATGCTCATCAGTAGGTTCTTAATTCTAGATTTTTTTATTGAATTCAAATTCCAGCATCAGCTATGGCAGGATTTGAACCCAGGTCCCCAAACATTAGCTGCATTACTGGATTAATAGTCCAGCTGTAATACAATGGTCATCTCCCCATCGTATCACGTAGAATTCTAGCAATAGTAAGTTCTGTAAAGGGCCATATGGGCTCGAAACATTAACTGTGACCAGCGTTCTCCATTCACATACACCCTACTGCCAATGTCATCGAGAATGGAGAATTTGGTGCTCAATCTTCGTTCACAGAAGTGGGACTGAATAATCCCAGCAGTAGATGATGTTGTGGAATTCTGGCCTATGTCGGGCAGGATTTTCCAGTCACATCCATCCCAAGATCAGAAATTTCTGCCAAAGGTCAATGGACCTTTAAATTATCCATCACATTTTCTGTCTCACCCTCAATGATTCCTGCAGCAGCGGATGGGATTGGAAAATTTATTTGAGTGAGTTTATCCAGCATTTTCCGTTTTTATTTAGTTAAGTTAGCCAATATCAGCAGTATTTTGCTTTCATTTTAAGTGAAAATATATCATTTGTTCTATCAATTTGGGTTGGACAGTGTAGTGGCAAAGTGATTAGCGTTGCTGCGTCACAGCTCCAACAACCCCCGTTTGATTCCCGGCCTCGGGTCATCGTCTGTGTGAGGTTTGCACACTCTCCCTGTATCTGCTTGGGTTTCCTCCTACAGGCCAAAGATGTGTGTGGATTGGGTGGATTGGCCGTGCGAACTTGCCCCTTAGTATGGGAGCACTAACTAGGTTAAATGCATGGAGTTATGGGGATAGGGCCTAGATAGAATTGTGGTCAGTGCAAACTCGATGGGCCAAACAGTCTCCTTCTGCAGTGTACGACTCTAGAATTAGATATTGGCTCTTGTCGATATTCAATTTTATTAACTAAAATGGGGATAGCGGGTGGAAATTACAATGATTGATTTGATGCTGCATGTTTTAGGCTAAAAATACTTAAGTCACAGTTCGAGATTTACAGTAGAGAAAAGATTTGCGATTAAATTGCATTTAAGTATTCTATTTCTCGAAAGAGTAACCCAGTGAATTTCCACAGGTTTTGTGAGTGACAGGATGCTTCAGTTAGATGGCAAAAAACCTGCAGAATCAATGAGCCAGATACAGGCAAGGACACATTAAGAATATAATTAACCCACCCTAGACTTTCAGCAGGTATTCTATAGGCAATTCTGACATATTATGCATGTAATTTGGGCTCTGTATGCTGCTCTGGTGGTGACCCATTGGCAAGATACTGAGGTTTGTACGTTTAAAAATAAACACCTTTGTTGATAGGATTTAACTATTTACAATTCCAGATATGGTCTTGCATGATACTGCTCTCACCTGGGCTTGCAAAATCTCACTAACTGCCTTGGCTGGAGACAACAGACACCTCTGTGCTTAATCCTTTCTCTCCACTCACATTGTCTGTGCCTGTAAAGACTTGATTACCTGTTAAGTCTCACATTCCAAACATTATCTTGGAATTTAGTTTGTGTCTATGTCTGCCCTGTTTGTGAACTCTTCGCTCACCTGATGAAAGGGCAGCACTCCGAAAGCTCGTGCTACTAAATAAACTTGTTGGACTTTGACTTAGTGTTGTAAGACTATTTACTGTGCATGCCAGCCCAATACCAGCAAATCCACATCATGCACATTCACTGCTTACCCAGTGTTGCTGGATCATTCTCTGACTATGTGGCTACATGAATGAAACTGTCGGTGGTGCCAATCTGCAGTTGCATGTTAACCCAGCTGAGTACTTTCACATTACAATTCATGTCTTCGCAAATTCTATTTACCATCTGAGTTTATAGTCCTTCAAGAGGGTTGAACTGACTTGCTTGGAAAACCTCATAGTGAAGCTCTAAACAAAGGAATATCTCAGAGACACTGAAACCCTTGGTCCCAGATGACAGAATGAACAGAAAAAGAAATATCCACATTTACGGGGGCTTTGGAAGTTGTGAAAAGGAGAATGGGAGATGAAGCAAGAGCAAGTGGCTGTGTTTAGCTGAATTTTCTGGAGGTGTGGCGTTCACTCAGTGGGAAGTACAATCAACAGCAGCAAAATATCCAACCAAAAGCGAACAGTGCACGGCCTCCTACTATGAGAAACATGCCAAGGGAATCCCAGAAACTACCCCCCCCTCCCCATTTTTTTCACTTCGTTGTATGAGCTTTGATTATAAATAGTTGCCCACTTGTACTGCAGACTGGAACCACTCACTTGCTAACTGTAAAACAAAGCAGCTTAGCAATGTATATCTGACTTTCATAGAATCCTACAGTGAAAAGAAGACCATTTGGCCCATTGAGTCGGCACCGGCCATAATCCCACCCAGGTCCTCTCCCCATAACCCATGCATTTACGTTAGTTAATCCCCCTGACACTAAGGGGAAATTTAGTATGGCCAAATCACCTAGCCCCCACAATGTTTGGACCGCGGGAAGAAATGGGAGCACCTGAAAGAAACCCGCACAGACATGGGGGATAATGTGCAGACTCCACACAGACAGTGACCCAAGCTGGGAATCGAACCCGGGTCCCTGGTGCTGGGAGGCAGCATTGCTAGCCCTTTTGTCTCACTTGCAGTTTTCACTCCACTTTCAAAAGCCTTCAAGCGGCACATGTGTGGTAAAATTTGGTTTAGACATCCAGAGACAACCAGAAGATGCTAATATGTAACTCAATAGCTGCATTCCTGACCAGGTGGCTGAAACTGGTTTCAAAGCTTATGGCCAAAATTCTCTAGCTCCCAACAAGAATCACATTGGTATGGGTTTTGAAACATTATTTGAGCTTTGGAGGACGGACGAACCTCTTTGCTATGGATTTCGTGGTGTTGTCCTGGTCAGTGGAGTTGGGGGGGGGGGGGGGGGAAACAGGGTCATCATTCTGGGGGGAGGGGATTACCATCTCTGACCACTAAGCCCTTTAAGAACAGTGCTCTGATCTTTGAACAGTGGAGCTGGCTTGGGACGTATGAATTTCTCATACCCAATGGACGTTCATGGTGCCATTGGGAAACAGTCTGCTTTTCCTGCTAGCATGGACACTTAATCCTGTTTCTGGAGAATCGCAGCCTATATTTTTTGTGACAGACCCTAACTGAAAAGACAAAAAGGGAGTTGAAGAAAGGAAACTGACCCCTATATTTTTTCAGGAAGACTGCAACTGAGTTTAGAAACAAAAACATTGGAGAATGTAGATCTGGCTGAAGCCATATGAAAAGGACAAAAGAGCTATCATGACTCAGGTGACAATTCCAGTGGTGCTGTATAGACAGATCAAAGAAACTGGAAGGTAGCAGCTGAGAACGAGTAAATATATAGTCACTGTGGGTTGTTTCTGTTACCTGAATGTAACATTAGTGTATTTACGCTATTCAGTCTTCTGTATGCGGGGTTGAGGCAGTTCTGCAGATGCGGGGATCCATTTGTGGGGAAGACCATACCCATGGAACTCTGGTTAGTTGTCTATTGCTGTTGGCTAGAGATCAGACTCAATCCTAGAAGAAGAGGAACTGGAGTTTTGTGTGATGGAGACAGAGCTTGAAGGACTTTATGGCTGAGGTTGATGATTTCTGTGCCAAACAGTCAATTGAGCCTATTTGTAAGATCTATTTGACCGATCTATCATGGTGGCACATTTGCTAGCACTGCTAGCCCAAGTGCCAGAGACTGGGTTTCAATTCCTGGCTTGGGTCACTGCCTGCGTGGAGCTCAAACATTCTCCCCAAGACTGTGTGGGCTTCTCCAGAGTGCTTCAGTTTCCTCTCACAGCCCCAAGGTGAACAGGTTAGGTGCATTGGCCGTACTAAATTCTCCCTCAGTGTACCCAAACAGGCGCCAGAGTGTGGCAACTTGGGGATTTTCACAATAACTTCATTACATGTAAGCTTTCTTGTGACTAATAAGTAAAATTTGAACTTTAAACTTTAACTCAATGTATCATTTATAATTTATAACTAATTTGCCTGTTCATCCATGTTTAACATGTATTGTTTCTAATTTTGGAGTATAGATAGTTATCCAACATAGTATTAATGGTCTTTTTTTCATTTGACTCTTGTTTAGTAAAAAAATGTTTTGTTTTAAACTGTGGGAACTTCTGGCTTCATTCTTTCAATAAATAATTGGAATTATAGATTTCCTTTAAATACATTTCTGGCTTTAACGGTGATTGTGACAAACATGAAGTAAATGGACCACTTCTTGAGACCCACAGCGCTAGTACCATCAGACATGACGTGATGACATTTTAAAGTTTATTTATCATTGTCACAAACAGGCTTACATTAACACTGCAATGAAGTTACTGTGAAAAATCCCCTAGTCGTCACACTCCATGCCTGTACGGGTACACTGAGGGAGAATTTAGCATGACCATTTAACCAGCATGTCTTTCCGATCATGTGAGGAAACTGGAGCAGCCAGAGAAAACCCATGCAGACACGGGGAGAATGTGCAGACTCACACAGATGGTGACCCAGGCCAGGAATTAAACCCAGGTCTCTGGCACTGTGAGGCAGCAGTGCTAACCATTGTGCTACCATGCCACCCATGATCCAAACTTAATTATAGCTTGAACAGTACTTTTGAAATTCATCCTGATTTTGTTCAACTGAACAGGAAGTTTAAATGGCTTAAGTGGGCTGGGTTAACACTTACTGGAAAATTAATGACCAAAGATTTTGGAAGAATATCTTGTTTGCAGCTGAATCCCCAGTTTCTGCTCACTCTGTGCAGAATATTAGGGATCTCAGAGTATGGGCATAGAAATAATATGAAACCACACACTTAATGCATAAATATATTTTCTATGAGAAGCTGAAACCGTGTAGAATTGTACGGCTCTCGCTTTACTTGCCCTGTCAGCAAAAGAAAAGGCATGTTGTTAATTCAAATAAGCATACTCAGTGTGAAAATCTATCAGGAGCTTTCTTTGAGGCAATGTGATATCATTTAAAATGTCTGGGTAATGAATCATGTGAAATATCAGCAATGTTACAAATGGTTTTCTTTTCAGACTATTAGTTTGTTTTTTGAGGGTTCTAATAGAAGACATGCTTCATTTAGATACCAGCATGTCCCGCAGCTACACAGAATAAATTGTATTTTTAATGGCTGCCTTCTCCAATGTTCTTATCAAAAGTATACTGTAATGTTACTGTATAGGTTATTACTTTCAACAACCGCTGCAGGCCTTCCACTATTGTTACAATACTGAATCACTTCTTCATGCTCTGCCAAAACTGGTGTGTTCTGACATCTGAGGGCAGTCCTCTATTTTTTTCCCATTATGCCAATGGATTGTGTGTCTCGCTGTGAGTTCTGAGCTCGCCTGTATTTAAATCAGAGCGGAACCAGCGTCACGGGCTTTCACTGAATTTGTCAGCTTGGCCGTCTTTTCTGCTTGCTCCTTTGGCAATGTCCACCAGCTTTACTGAGCACAGTGGGTGGCTAAGACACATGTGCACGTGCATGCGAAGTTTCAAAGCTGAATTTGATCTGACTTATCAATTCTTAATATTTATTTGATTAATGTGAAATTATAATTTCACATGTATTAATACACAGAGAAAAGTGTTGTTTCTTGCAACAAGGCATACCATTCACAGAGAATGTAACATCACAGCCAGAGCTAAGGTGTAGAGAAAGATCGACTTAATGCGAGGTAGATCCATTCAAAAGTTTGATGGCACATGGAAGCTTATCTTCAATATAATTACATTTCAGGTATTATTTCCATCTCTCTTGAATGTTACAATGGGGTCCATAGATGTGCAAATGCCTGAACAGAAACACCACTCACTATCTCCCACAAGTATCTTCTATTTATCCGCTATAACTCCAGTTACATAAGGATTAAAAACTCAACCTCTCCTGCAATCTACAAATGTCTGATGGCCAGATGGACAATCATTTGAAGCTCGATAATTCTTAACATGTCTGCTGCCTGTTATAATGAGAGTGCAGTGAAAAAATTAGGTGTTGTATTAGAGGGATGAGATTGTCTCAGACTCCTCATTTAGCATAGGCTGTGCAAAACTGGCAAATGAGCAGCAGAGGAAAATAAATGTATTAAACATTTTTAACAAGTTGGTATAGGCTGAGATTTTCCACTCTTGTTTGTGCTGGGTGGGTTCAGTGAAGAGATGTGCAAATTTGCCTTTTACATTAGTCTGAAATCATGATGTGATTGTACCCTCCTCCTGACAGTGACACGCCACATTGCCTGATTTCAATATCAGGAACATCATTATAAAATCATTATTAGACCCAGTGTAATGATCTCAGTGAGGCCTATGAGGTGAGCCTCTTGGAGTATGAGCTCCCTGATTGAGGTAATGATTGCCTGCCCACTCAGGAAGTCTCACCTGTGTATGTATATTGAGGAGTGTCAGGGCCACTGACTGACATTCTGGATCCTGACTCTGGACCTGAAGCTCTGTTTGGAATGCAGATAAGTTTGTGAATAAAGGGAACCTGGTGGAGGGACACCAGCCTCTGATGAGTCATTTCATCCGTTTGCCAGAATCATTCACTTCTGTCAAAAATATCCATCCACTGCAGCAGGATGGCAGAATGAAGCATGATATATGGTGGAATGGTGGCACAGTGGTAGTACTGCTGCCTATTATGCCAGGGACCCAGGCTTGGGGCACTGTCTGTGCGGAATCTGCACATTCTCCTCGTGTCTGTGTGGGTTTCCTCTGGGTGCTCCAGTTTCCCCCCCACAGTCCAGAAGACTTAATGGTTAGGTGCATTGGCCGTGCTAAATTCTCTCAGTGTACCGAACAGGCACTGGAGTGCGATGACAAGGAATTTTCACACTAACTTAATTGCATTGTTAATATAAGCCTACTTGTGACACTAATAAAAACCTTTAAAAAACTTTGTCCCTGAAGGTGTGCACCTGACAAGCAGACCTCCTGGAAGATTTCAGATGAGTGCAGCACTCAAGTGTAAAATGCACTGTGGAGCAGCCTTACAATCAGAGAACAATGGTTAGTCAGATAGTGGCCATTTAAAGTGGTTCAGCTTGACAAGCCCAGTTAGTCCAGGAGAATTATAGGAGACTGTACCTCTGTTATTGCAGGAACAAGTTCGTAATGCTCGAGGGCATAAATGTATGGGAGGAGGTGACTCTTCAGAAGCACCTTCAAAAACTACTGAAAGGAATGGCTACATTTTAAACTTGCTCACTGATCTGAAATAGTTTGTATCCGAGGGCAAGAAATTTGTTAATAGCAGATACCAAATGGGCACAGGATCTGATCTCTGTATCAGAGGACAGAGGACTTGACACAGTGAGAAATTTGCCCTTCAGCTGCATCAAACAAGATACCAAATTAAATGGAAAGCTTAGTTATTTTTGAAGTTAAAAAGAAGCACGTTACACTATTGTCATATCCTTTAATGCAGGCAAATGTTACCAGTAAGTGGACAACCTCTCATCACACTTAAGCATAAGTTCCAGCTGAAGAATCTGATGTAGCCAAAGTTCACAAGGAGTCAAGGTTACTGCGTGGAGGTGACAAATGCAATATATTCTCATGCAGGATACTTGGAAGGTCTCGCTGGGAATCAGTCATTTCATTGCTCACTCTGTAGATAAGTGCATAAAATTATATAAAACCCAGTGGACTGCAGTAGGGCATTCATGCATAGACACATGCGAGTTCCACAGTCTGAAAATTTAATGGCTTTATTTTTGTCAAAAATTGGGGAAGGGAGAGGGTGGGGCAGGGAGGTATCAATGTTAAGAATGCACAGAGCACTTCCACCTGCATCCACCTTTAGTTTAGTAATGGTTGTAAATGAGGCATCCTGAGTGGTAATAGTTTTGCCACTACCGTCTAATGTTAACGTGAGGCAGATCAGGCAAAACATACAGCCCATTCATTGACTGTTTCTTTGTTCTTAGCTGTTCAGCTGAAAGCCATTCTCCAAGGGTGATTTCATGTTTGTGTGCTTCATGCCATGAATTCGACTGAGGGTTCAACTCCGACCTTGCAAACCAATGAGGCATATCTTAGCTCGAAGTAAAAATGTTTCAGTAATGCGGGGAAAGACTAATGCTTTGAGGAATTTGAAAGTCTCTTAAAATGCCACTCATAGACTACTGGCTATATTGTCCTTTTTTCTAACACAAGAGAAATATCAGCCTGAGTATAAATCAGGGGAGCCTAATTACCCTTATATTGCTTTCTTTGGCCAAAAGATAATACACCAAATCAAACTAGACCCTATGACATATTGAAATAAATATTTCTTCTAACACATTACAAAAATGGTTCCTAATGCAGGGAACATTTTTAAGAATTTATTTCAAGTTTCTAAGGTAATAGTGCAGAATAAAATGAATGCAAATAATTATTTGGTGCTGTGCATGAAATTGTAATGCGCAATTAACTCACATGCACTTGATAAATTAAGACAGAAACAGATAAGTGTGGCAACGAAGGTATTTTGACAGTAATTTCATTGCAGTGTTAATGTAAACCTATTTGTGACAATAATAAATAAATAAACTTTAAACTTGAGATGGTATTATAAAGTTTTAAAATATCTTTATTAGTCACAAGTAGACTTACATTAGCAGCAATGGCGATACTGCGAAAATCCCCTTGCCACCACACTCTGGCACCTGTTCGGGTACACTGAGGGAGAATTTAGCGTGCATCTAACTAGCATGTCTTTCAGGTGAAACTAGAGCGCTCAGAGGAAACCCATGTAGACACAGGAAGAACATGCAGATTCCATGTAGACTGTGACCCAAGACAAGAATCAAATCTGAGTCCCTGGTGCTGTGAAGCAGCAGTGCTAATCACTGTGCCACCATGTCAGCTCAATATATATTCGAGGCTGTTGTCACACTATCACTTTCAGAGTTTAGCCAAGTGGATTTTTTACCTGGTCTCGATCAAGCCTTTGTAGAGTCAACAGCTCATCAATAAACCTGCGATGCTGTTTCCACCCAGTGCCAATTCACATTCTTTTATACAACAAGTGCTGTATATAACAGAGATTGACTGCATCGGAGGGATCAAAAAGACCACAATTGGCTCATCAAAGGCAAAGGGCCAATTGCTGCACTGAGAAAAAAACTGAATAAGTTACTCCCCAGTTCTCAGCGGGTGTCTAGACAAGGTGAAAATCCAGTCGCGGATTCTGTTCCAAATGCAACACTGAAAGGTTTGAACGCATGTCCAGTGTGGCAGTGCAACAAAGTACGAGGCTAGAACTAGACTTTGATCTCTTCCAGTCAATCAACTATTGTTGTGAATATGTGTAACTTTTTGAAGAGTGGATGGGGGATTGGAGAGAGGCGAGTGGGGAAATGGGGAGGTGGGGAAACAAGTACAGCATGATCTTATATCCTTTTCCCACCTGACTTTTGGTGCGGTGAGGTGGTAAGATCAGGTGGAAGGTGAAAAATTTAATTTTTCACCTCCCTCCATCGAACTGACCCTATTTTGCCAGCACAAGGGAACGAAGGCTCGGATCACAGATGCTATCATTCAGGCTCACTTACTTTTACCACCACATTATTTGATGATCTCCCCAATAGGAATCACATATAATCCCCTGCACCTTGTCCAAGTCCTGATGGTGAGAATCACATCCTGCCACTTTTTTTGCACTGACCGCCATAAGAATGCATTTTCAAACTAGCTCAAAAACCGAATCTGAAACTCTTCTGTTTTTTTTCGCTGATTTGGCACTTAGGAATGTTTTCATAAAATTCCGCCTGTCCAGTTGAATATTTTTTTTACCAAGTCAAATGCTGAGCAGAGCAACAAAAGGATGATAATTTTAGCTGGGTGTTTCTCTAATGAATGATGAAAACTCCAAATGTCAAGAAGCCCAATAACTCTTTTCTCAATAAAGTGAGACATGAAAAGAAGTGAGAAAATGGAACAATTGCTAACTTAAATAGAAACAGCTTTTTAGAATCAAATTTACAAGCATTAAAATATAATGGTCCACTACAACACCAGAAGATTTACTTAGTTGGAAAATGTCTTGCCTGGTACTGCACCAGTCAATAAAAAATATAAGGTTTCTTCTTCTGGTCTAATTTCGAGTGAACTGTTCTCACCCAGCACAAGCAGATGAAGGAAACATTAAGCTTTCCTGTTTCCATTCCGGATTGCTATCCGATAATCCCTGCTTCAAACTGTGCGTGGTGTCTGGATCTCTCTTGGACGTGATGCTATTTGCAGCACATATGGCTGTACTGTTTTATCTGAAAGTTTATTCCAGCGATAGTTAGGGGCTTCATGAAGAGGAATGGAAGAGAATTGTCAAAATAAAAAAGAAAGAGTTGACATTATGTTAACGGTTAATGCTGCTTTTAGGACTGGATTGGGAAGGTGGATAAATGGTCACATTGCTAGCATGAGATCAGGAACTATAATTAGACAACTATAATTTGAGTTGGGATGAGGGCAAGGGTGAAGATGACAAATAAACTGCGGAAAGAGGACAATTCCAGCTGGATTGTCTGAGATTTGGGATTGTTATGTATGTTGGGGTATAGCCCGCCCCTTTAAGGGAACAGATCATGTGATTTTGTGTATGGGGTCAGTTGTTCAGATCCACCCAGAGTGGGCAGTCAAGACTTGAAGTATGGAGCAAATAGACTTGATAAAGAGCTATGTTCCCTGAATCCTGACTGTGTGGTAGTTATTGAGCAGAAGTCTCAGTGTAACAGGATTTAACCAGGACAGAAAATGCTGGAAAAGCTCAACAGGTTTGACAGCATCTGCGGAGAGAGAATAGAACCAACATTAGGAATCTGGATCCAGACTCAAGACATTGGCTCTATTCTCTCTCCAGAGATGCCCTCAGATTTTCCAGCATTTTCTGTTTTCATTTCAGATTTCAGCACCCACAGAGTTTTGCTTCTATCTTAGGATTTAAGCAGGACTAGTGAGAGGAACCGGGTGTAACTGAGACAGCCAGGCCAGTGATGTTATGACTGGAGAATGTTGAATATAAACACAATATAGAATTAGATAGTGTTGAAGCAGAGACACAAAGGGTTAAAGAGGCAAGGTAAAAATAACGTTAAATAAGAACAGAAATTTATTAAGCTTTTTAAAAAAAATCATGAGGGGTGGGGGAGATTAGAATGTGCGAATCTAAATTAAAAATTTCCAAAAGGATGATTAAAACCGATAAGAGATAATTGGAAAATAAATTGTGAGAGGATTAAAAGGAATAAACAAAGGATTTTTGTGAGTATGTTTTTGATAGGTGAAGCATTAAAAAAGAATAATGGAGCTCTTAGGAAAAAAGAACTCACATTCGCATGTGTATCATCGTGTCTAAAATTACTTCACCTACAACAGACTGCTTTGAAATGCAGTGACTGTTACAAAAGATAATGTTGATTGAGTGCACAGTAAGATCCCACAAACAGAAACACAATGAATTCAGTCTTGGGTAAGCATACATTTCCTCCACCCAAATAAGACTGGAGCCTTCATCTTTGGCCTTTGTCACAGACACTTCTGGTCCAGTAGTTGACTCCACCCCTCTCCCTGTCAACTGTCTGATTGTGAACTGGACTATTTGTAACCTCACTGTTGTTTTCAACCCTGAGGTCAGCTGGTGACTGGGTACCAAGGCAATCTACTTTCACCACCATGACAACATCTGACTCCATCTGCCTCAGTTTGTTTGCTGCCAAAACCTCCATCCATGCATGTCCTTGTGACGACTTGATTTGCCGAATCTGATGTACTTGAGATCATCCAAATCTTTATCTTCAAGATTCTAACTCACATCAACTTCCATTCACCCAGTGTTTATTGATTTCCATTGACTCCTGGTTACCTGGTTTGTGGTTTGATATCACTTTCCATAGTACTTAGATCTCTCATTAGATAACTTGAAACCTCATATTGTATTGTAAGTAATCCCACAACACCAGCTTAAAGTCCAACAGGTTTATTTGGTAGCATGAGCTTTTGGAGCACCGCTCCTCCATTAAGTGAGTCTCACCTAATGAAGGAACAGTGCTTTGAAAGCTTGGATTTAAGCAGGACTAACGTGAGGAACCGTGTGTAACTGAGACAGCCAAGTAGTTGTGAGACTACTTACTGTGCCTATTCCCCTTCCAACACTGGCAACTCCACATCATAACCTGTATTGGAAATATTTCCCTCTACTTACGAGTGACTTTGGTCTAACTCCAATAGGTTTCTTCAAAATCTATTTAATTTATGCTATAGTATATCACTAAGCTTCGAGCCTAACACATCCCTTTTGTATAGCCATTCAATCTTAGCTCCTTAGTCTCAGGCTCATGATTGTTGATGCCTGTGAGATTTTCCCTAAAAATTCATAGAATTTTCAAAATCTTCGAATCGCTGTCTCATTGCCATCACGATTAACTGTTACTTTTTCGTGGGACATGGGTATCTCTGACTGGCCAGCATTTATTGCCCATCCCTAATAGCCCTTGAGAAGGTGGCAGTGAGCTGCCTTCTTGAATCTCTGCAGTCCATGTGCTATAGTTGACCCAAAATGCTGTTAGGGAGAGAATTCAAGGATTTTGATCTAGCGACTGTGAAGGAAAAGCGATATATTTCCAAGTCAGGATGATGAGTGACTTGA
The DNA here is from genome assembly GCA_024679065.1 of Sphyrna mokarran. Taxonomy (NCBI): domain Eukaryota; kingdom Metazoa; phylum Chordata; class Chondrichthyes; order Carcharhiniformes; family Carcharhinidae; genus Sphyrna; species Sphyrna mokarran. The sequence goes on from JAGIQG010000024.1 coordinate 36,787,876, forward strand.
AGGGGAATTTGCAGGTGGTGGTGTTCCCATATACCTGCTGCCCTTGTCCTTCTAGATGGAAGTGGTCATAGGTTTGGAAGATGCTGTCTTTCTCTGGTAAATTGCTGCAGCGCATACAGCTAATGTTACTATTGGATACGTCCAATCTCAGCATGATGTAGTAGATCCAATCTTTGTTTTTAGAAACCACTTTATTGAATAAATTTGCAGGAGCCCGCTGATGAACTTTTAACACAAAGAATCAAACATTTCTTAAACAAGAAAATTTACGCTGGATCTGGTAAGATCTGAATGCCAACACAAGAAAATGATTCAAATATTTACTATTCCTTCACCCCAGCTTTTCTATATATCCATATACAAATTCAGAAAGTTAAAACAATTTACTGTGGCCAGAATTCTCCATGTTCTGTTGCAAGCAAGGATGGAGAATTTGGCACTCAGCCAAATCTCTGTTCATTGCAACAGGACAAGAATATCCATTTGGCATGAATGCTTCCTCCTCATATCTATCATATACTTTCATGTTCAGAGTAAGTATGTAACATGTACCCAACTGGTGAATTGTGGTCAGACACACCACACTCAAAATTAAATGATAGATGCAACCAAAGCAGATTCTATGAATTTCTCAACAACCCAACCAAACAGTGGTCAGATTGTGAGCCAGCTGGTCTCACTCAAACTCTATCTTTCTCACAAGGATTTCCAATCTCTGCAGCTCAAGATCCTGTTTTGGGATTCTCTCCAACTGACACTCACACCTGGCCAGCTTCAACAAACTTCCACCTCCGGAGTTTAAATCTTATTTTCCAAGGTTCTTCTTCCCTGGGTCTCCAAGGAATTTCAAGCTTCACCTTCCAAGAACAATTTCAGGTTTTTGGCAGCGTCAACCAAAACACCACTGCTCCAAAATGAGTCAGCAATGGTTGGCTGCTCTCTTGTCTCTCCAGATCTCTTCTGAAGACTTATTCACTTCCAGTTCTGCTCCTTATGCCTCTTTCCCTTTAATCCAAAGCCTATTTGTCAGCTTCTTTCTCTCACTTTACTTGACAAGATCTGCATCTGACCTTTGTATTTTTTTCCTTTCTTTAGCCCTTCTGCTGGGACCCCTTTCTGCCTCACTCTTTGGTTTGGGACTTTTGCCCTGTCCTCCTCCTCCCTAAGTTCTGCTCCTGTAACAGTGTTAGCACAATGACGTTCCAGTTTAGATGGTCTGATCTCCAGTTTTGTGCTGCACACACCTTTACTTTCATTCCTTCTGAGCAGGGGTTAGTTGTGGGCCTAAAGAATGTGAAAATCATTAATTGTGTGTGTGACCAATTCCTGGCCAGTGCAGAATGAAGCTCAGCAGGAATTGTAATTCCTGGGCCGCAAACTCTCAACCTCCGACGTTCAGTTCATGTAAGCAAATCAGGATTCATCACATGACCCATTATTCTAGGAACCAAAATCTTGCGTTTAATGAAAGCATGAACATAGAACAATGCAGCACAAACAGGCCCTTTGGCCCACGAGGTGCGCCGATCACATCTACCAATCCACAGACCTATCTATAACCCCCTATTCTATTCTTTTCCATATACTCATCCAGAAGTCTTTTAAAAGACCCCAGTGAGTTTGCCTCAACAACCTCCGACGGCAGTCGGTTCCATTCACGAAGTTGTGGTAAAACTCAGCAGGTCTGGCAGCATCTGTGGAGAGAGAAACAGAGTTAGTAGGCTGGATATACCTCCCTCTCCACAATGTATTTCATTGATGGCATGATCTTATAGCCTTGTCTTTGTCACTGGGGTTTTCTATTGAAGGCACCCCTTGCCACTGGGGAATCCATGGCTTTGGTGCTCTATTGGCAGGACCATAAGATCTCAAACAACAGCAAGATTTTGGGAAATATTTCAAGTTCAATAACTCTACTTCGCCATTCCAAAAAAGAGTCATCCAACTCGAAGCATTAATTCCGTTTCCGTCTCCACAGACGCTGCCAATCTGCTGAGTTTTAGCATGATGATTTTCATTTTACGTTTATCTCGATTTTAATGTTTTCATCCATTGTTTTTTTTTCAAATTCCTCCAAGGCCTCATTCTGCCCTCTCCTATCATCCTCTGAAATAACTCTGCTCCTCCAACCCTCAATTTCTGGCCATTTCTGACTCCAATTGTTCCACTATTGGTGACATGTTTTCAAATGTGTAACTCTAAGCTCCAGAATTCCCTCACTAAACATCCTTACTTGCCTGCCTTCCTTTCCCCATTGAAGAGATTCTTTAATCCCTTAGGATTAAAGAGATAGCACAGTAGTCAGCATTATTGCCTCACAGCGCCAGGGAGTCAAGTTCAATTCCAGAATTTGTACATTCTTCCCGTGTCTATGTGGGTTTCCTACAGGTCTCCATTTTCCTTCCACAATCAAAGATGTGAAGGTTAAGTGGATTGGCTATGCTAAATATGCAGGGCTACAGAGATAGGGAAAGGGCTTGAATAAAATACTTTTACTCAAGGGTCAGTGCAAATCTGATGGCCTTCTTCTGCAGGGGTTCTATGATTCTATTAAAATGTATCTCCAATGTGATTATCCGTGACTCAGACCACCATCACACAAACCAGCCTCTCATCCATTGACCCTGTCTACACTTACTGCTGCCTCCGCAAAGCAGCCAACATAATTAGCAGTCTGGACATTCTCTCTTCCACCTTTTTCCATCAGGAAAAAGATACATGAGGTCAGCTTCTTCCCTGCTGCCATCAAACTTTTGAATGGACCTACCTTGCATTAAGTTAATCTTTCTCTACGCCCTCGCTATGACAGTAACACTACATTCTGCACTCTCTTGTTTCCTGCTCTATGAACAATACGCTTTGTCTGTACAGCACGCAAGAAATAAGACTTTTCACTGTATACTAATACATGTGACAATAATACATCAAAGCAAATCAGTGTGAAAACACTCTTACAAAACAGAATGAGATGTTTGACAATATTTATATGTTCATTAAATGCAAGTTATTGAATTTCCAGTTAATTTGTTATTGGCACAATTCATTTAAGGAGAACACCAGCAGAATTCACTGATCATCTATCAATCATGTCATGTAACTTTAGCATTGACTGCAGAGATAGGCATATGATACCTCAGAGACAGTACTTCCAGCCAGCTTGAAGAAGACAGAGAAAAACAACAGGAAAAATTTAATCTTCTGAACCACTTCTGAAACAGAGTCAAACGTTTTGTCCTTTCAAATTGCCAAAGAACTGGGGTTTCATACCATCATTTGGTCTTCCTTCAGGTGAATTCATATTGCCGTCTACAAAGGAATATTCAACATATGGTGTGCGTGCAAAACACGCTGGGCTGCAGAAGTAGCAACAGGGAATCCATCTGCCAGTAAATCCCTCCAGATTTTATCCAGGTCCCCGCAAAAAAAAGCGAAAATGGTTGTGGCAGAGTAAGTAGCGACAAAGAGAAGTTTATCTCCACGTTGAATGCAAATTTACTAAGACTCCCTTCTCAGCCTTTTGGTGCTGCAAACATTCCAGCAATTGATGAAAGGGTTGCCAAAAGATCATCAAATCTATTCTCATTATGAAGCTGCACTTCCCTAACTTTCCCTTCCTACAACACAAATAGACTTGTGCTCGTTACTCTGGATAAAGGGAAGTATTGTAACACCACTGAAAGTTGGGAATCCAACAAATTTTTCATCAGACTCAGTAATCAGTCAGTAGAAGCAAGCTTACTCGAAAGGGATATAACCATCTTTTCCATGTGCTTAATCCCACAGAAGCAACGTGACCAGATGGCATTGTTCTAAAGATCTCAAATCCCTATCTAGAGATGTATCTGGCTAATCAATTTTATGTCTCTGGAGAACAATGTTATCTCAATCATAAGAAGTCTCACAACACCAGGTTAGAGTCCAACAGATTTACTTGGAATCACAAGCTTTCAGACCACTGCTCCGAAAGCTCGTGATACCAAATAAACCTATTGGATGTCAGCTTGGTGTTGTGAGACTTATTACTGTGCCCATTCCAGTCCAATGCTGGCATCTCCACATCATGCTTATCTCAATCTAGTAGAAAATGTCCTGTGATGTAAGTTTGGTGTGCTAAAAACTACCAAAGTCAAGACATGATACCAAAGCTTTTGTTTTTCACCCATACTGTGAAAGCTCATTATTGTGAATCAGAACCAATATGATAAGCCAATGATAGTTAACTCTGTGAGGCTGAATATAATGGCCTCCAGTCCAATTTCCAGGGTTCAGGGTCATGATCCAGATTGACTCTTTGATGTCGTAATGAGAAGTTGCTGTGTTGCTAGAGGTTCCGACTCTTGATGAGGCATTAAATTGAGGTCCAATTCAATTACTCAAATTGGGATAAAAGATTCATGGCAATAATTGAAGTTGAACAGGGCGTTCTTTAAGTGCCTGGTCTTTCCTTCATCCTTCTCCCAATGCAACCAACCTAGCTTGATTTATCACTAAAATAAGCACGTTGCTGTTGAGGTGGGAATTTTAAACAGGAACAGAGCAAGCTGGAAGACTCAATAGGTCTGCCAACATCCACCAGGAGAGCAAAGTGATTAATGTTTCAGGTCTGGATCCTTGTTCAGAATTGAAAGGAGGAGGACGTGTTCGAATAAAAGAAACTGCAATGTAAACAATCAGCTTAAGAACAAAGAACAAATGACAGGCAGTTTAGTGGTGATGGGATGTTTTAGACTGAGGCAAGTGGCTTGTTAGCTCAGATGGTAAGAGGGTGGTGCTGATAAAGGTAAGGTCGCAGGTTCCATCCTCATGTGGGCAAATGAAAAAATCACATTGACGGCCTCCACTATTTGGGCAGCACAGTGATTAGCACTGCTACATCGCAGCGATGAGAACCTGAGTTCAATTCCAGCCTTGGGTGATCGTCTATGTGGAGTTTGTTCATTCTCCCCGTGTCTGTGTGGGTTTCCTCTGTGTGCTCCTGTTTACTCCCACATATGCAGGTTGGGTGGATTGACCATGGTGAATTGCCCCTTAATGTCAAAAGATGTGCAAGCTAAGGGGCTTAGTTCTGGTAAATGTGTGGGGTTTTGGGATTGGGGCACAGGGGAGGGCCTGGCTGGGATGCTGAGGTGGTGCAGACTCAATACACAGATTTCTGCGCTATGTGGATTCTATGTATTTAGAAATGGAATATAAAAAGAAAGGGAGCTTAAAATGGAGAAGAAACGCCTGAAGTTGCCAAGTTCACAGTTGAATCCTGAGGACTGTAACGTGCATTGTCATTTGTCTCACTGCTGTTTATGAGAACTCGTGTGAGAATTGTCTGGTGGGTTAGCTGCTTTGGGAGATGGACTGAATGTTCCTATTCTGCCCACCATGGGAATCATAGCGCATGGGACATGGATCATGTAAAGGTCCGTTGACCTTAGGTGGGATTTTCTGCCAGTGGGGCGAGTGCAGTCGGAAAATCCCACACACTGGAGCTATATAAATGAAAGCTATTTACTCCCATGCATGATTGGGATGGCTGAACCTTCTAAAATGACCTCACATCACTATCACCAGTGGTGTCTGGTTAAACAATTGCTGAGAGAGGCTGGAATTATTGTAGGCTGTTCCTACATACAATTCAAGGGTGTGTTACATTGTATTTTATCATTTTTTTTGTCTCTATGGGTGAGATCTGTCCCCAGTGATGTGTTTCTACCAGCAGAGGTGGATTACCATTGGCTGCTGGTGGGTCCTCCAATCCTACCAGTGGTCAATGGAGTTTCCCCTGATGTCAGGGGATTCACCGCAGAGGCCGCAGTAGTTAGTGCTGCTACCTCATAGCACCAGAGTCCCAGATTCAATTCCCAGCTTGGGTCACTGTCTCTCTTGAGTCTGCATGTTCTCCCCTTGTTGCCGTGGGTTTCCTCAGGGTGCTCTGGTTCCTTCTCACAGGCTGAAAGACATGCTGATTAAGGTGCATTGACCATGCTAAATTCTCCCTCACTGTACCTGAACAGGTGCTGGAATGTGTCAACTCGGGGATTTTCACAATAACTTCATTGCTTACTTGTGACACTAATAAATAAACAAAAAAAATCAAACCTTTGGCAAGACCAGGAGATCCCCTTGTGGGAAGAGCCAGAAAACAGCATCTCCATGTAACATGAATAAATCTGGAACAACAGCATTGCTGCATAAAGCCATCTACTTGGTGTCAAATTTTCCACCGTTTTCAGTTATCGGGATTATTTACTTTCACTTCTGCAAAATTGGTGCATGGATCATTTTCGTTGCAATGAATATTCCAGTAATACTCAACACATTCACGTTTCTCTCAGGGCTGAATGCTACTAACTTTAACCATGCTACAATGTAAGGTAGTTTTAAATGCATTTTATATTTAATAAGGCTGTACTAAGGCAGAAAGGACTCTTGCGTGACAAACTCCTGCAGGAATTATGCAGCTATTTCGAGGCAGTCATTCATTGTTTGGCTTCAAAGTGTTTTTCAGTGCGCACACTGACAGTTGTTTAGTTGTCTCTTATTAGGGATCAATGTTGGTTCAAGTGTTAAATGGGAAGTGACAGGAATTTTGGGCTTTTTCATGCAGAACTGAATTAGGCCCTTTTTCATTTTTCAATTTTGATTCTTGTCCCATTCCCTTAAAAATAGACGTGCTATTAATCATTCACGTTATGTATCGGGCTGAAAGCATTGTAATAAAGCTGCGGATCCTTCTTTACGCTGCAAGTTGAGAATCCTTGCTTGTAAAATAGAATTCCTCTTACCCCTAATAAAGTGACATTGAAAGGTAAAGGCATTGTGACATCGACCAGTCCTTGTAGGGTGTGGGTAAATGTATACGGTCAATGGGCAAGCCTTTGTGCATTCAGTAAATTGGCCCTGCAGGGATGTGTAATGTAATTGCATTGTCCCAGTTGTTAAGCTTGATGCCCAAACTTCAAACCTCAAGACATCCATAAAAATTTACAATGGTAGAATTATACAGCATCGAAGGAGACAATTTGGCTAAATTATGCCTGAACTGTCTCCACTCTCCTGCTCTTCACACATTCTATCCCCTTTTCTTATGCATTTATCTAGTTTTCTTTTGAATGATAATTGAATGTCCTTCCACTATTCTTTCATTCTGTGCATTCCACGGGTGGGATTTTACAGCCTTGCTCATCCCGAAACTATAAATTCCTGCTTGAGGTCAACGGACCTTTCCATGGTCCGCCCACTGCCTATTCCAATTGTGGTGGGACAAGTAGAATTCCGGTCCGTATCTCAATTACTCAATGCAAGAAAAAAGTGCTCGTTTCTCCTCTCGTTTCATAAACTCCCTGCAGAGCTGAAGAAGGCCATTTGGCCCATTGAGTCTATACCGAGTCTCCAACAGAGCAGGCCACCCGGACCTGATGCCTGTAATTTCATGTATTTGCACTGCTAATTTGCACCCCCCAACCTACACATCTTGGGATACTAAATGGCAATTTAGCGTGGCCAGTCCACCTAATCTCTACGTCTTTGAACTGTGGGAGGAAACTGAAGGAAACCCATGCAGACATGGGGAGAATGTGCAAACTCCACATAGACAGTGCCCCGAAGCTGAAATTGAATGCATGTCCCTGCCATTGTGAGGCAGCAGTGCTAACAACTGTGCCCCTCCAAGATAAAAGTTGCTTTTATCAATTATCTTAAACCTGCGTCCTCTGAATACTGACCCTGCTGCCAGCAGAAATTATTTCTCTCCATGGATTCTGTGAAAGCATCTCAATGCTTTTGAACTTTTCCAATAAATTTACACTGAGCCTCTTCTCTGCCCTATGAAAGCAACACCAACTTCTCTATACCCTCCACACCATTGAACTCCTTTACCCCTGCAACCAACGGGAACACATAATTCTACCATTTGTCAAAAATGAAATATTTTCTACAAATATTTGTGATCTGCACTTCTGCATGCTTTACACAATTTGAAACCAACCCCACTTCAGTCACACGGCATCAGCAATGGTGGTCTTCAGGCCAGCCGTGATATAAATTGTTGCAGAGTAAAGCCAGTGGAATTCTGCACCAGATGTCAAAGTTGTCTGTCTATCGCATCTTCCATCCTCTGATTTTGTTTTCCAACTTGGGTGCAATGATCGGTCTGGAATGGTTTAATCTCATTTCATTCTTGAACCTTTGCAGGTAGCAGATGGGGAGGCTTTCACTCTTTCAGCCTGGATTAAAGCACGGATCACAGTTAGGGTGCTAATCCGCTGTTTAATGCCCAGCCCTGCCGAAAGATTGACTTTTATTTTTAAGGGATATCAGCTTACTACTTGCGGAATCGCACAACATGATTGGGTGTTATGATTGAAACACGCTGCGTCTCTCTGCCCTGCAATTTCTACCATATGCTCACTGCCATCTGTCGTTATGCAGGATGTTTCGTAAGAGTGCCACCAAAATGATGGCAATAACTTTGGAGTGTTGATGAGATGGAGCAGGAAAATGAAGAAAATGGCGAGGAGGTTCTCTCCACTTTCATTACAATTCCCATCCATTTTCTGGATAAAGGACAGAAGTTAGGGATGTCAATGTTTATAAAAAACAAGACCAACAAGAATTCTCTTCAGTGGTGGTGAAAATTCAAATATTTTTCTCACTGCTGCTCACAAATACAACTGCAAAGCATTGATTGTTCTTTTTTGAGATGACAGTTGGCATCCAGAGTTGGGGAATTGAATTCAGAATTGGCATGGGATCATAGATTCTCACGATTAGCATTGGAGCCGGACCACAGCATGATCTGGATGGAGGAATCAAATCGTGATGCTGCCAAATATCTCACTTTCCATCTACAGATGAACAAATGAAGTATCGTCCAGAATTTAACAGCCTCTACGCTCATAAATGTGAAAATGTAAGTCCCATAAATAAAAATATAGCTTTGAAAGTTCACCTGTCACTCAAAAACAAATGGTATTTTGAAGTGGAAGTCTTTCGGGAAAGGGGAATTGTTTGATATTTGACCAAGGACACATTAGCTCCCAAATTGAGTACTTTGCACCAAGCACCTCCTTCCTATTCCACTTCATCTTCTTCTTTAAAGTCCCATTGCTATTTTGGCAATTCTGCAGTCCTTGTTAGTTGGAGGTTTCTCCAAATAAAATAGCCGCTTACAACGAAGTTGGATTTTTCCAATCCCACCCACCATGGGAATCGTAGCAAGCAAGACATGGACTAGCAAAGAACTGTTGACCTCCGGCGGGATTTTCCAGTTTCAGGGCAAGTGCAGCCAGAATTGTGGCAACCTGCCTCCATTTGATTTTAAATAAAATTAGAGATTGGACACTACTCACTTCTTCAGTTCCTTTGATCTATGACTCATACCGATGGGATTCAGCTAGTGGAAAACTGTACGTGCTTGGGAAATTAAGAAAATCAGATTTCCTCTCTTGTTTGCTTTGCTGTGTGGGCAAATCCTTAGGCTGGAGTTCTTTGGTCGTGTATGCCCTGCCACAGGACGAAGAATCTGGTGCTTAGCCAAATCTCCATTCTTAGCAGCAAGAACAAAAAAATCCCCTCCGTGGGCGAGATCGGAGAATTTTGGCCTTCATCACAGTTATTTTGCCTTTCAGGTCACACTCGATTCATTTGCAGTCATCAAAATCTTTGCAACAGTCACAAATGTCTGCATGGATGTGGAGTGCCTGCAGATCAAACTCTGTCAACCTTACAGAGCTGCCAGTAAGTAACTCAGCTGTGCAGAGATAGTGGGGCCCATTTCCTGCAAGATTGATGCAAGATTAAAAAGTTAAAAAAACGACCACTTCTAATCATGATTGGTTATGACCACGAAACCCTTTAGCCTACTTCATGGACTTACAGAAGGAAGCAGGGGAGTCAAAACTAATTCATGAAGCTGCAAAGAAAATATCCAACTAAGGATCAACTAAGGGACACCATAGAAAGAAGCGGGCCTAAAAGAAAAGGCTGCAAAGCAATGTTCAAAACCTTGTGAAGTTTACATATTTGTTCTCAAATATAGTGTCACAACATTGAGTTACAACATAGTTAGGTCTCAAATCTAAATCTCACTTGGGGAATGAAATGTTGAGAAATAAATTGTGTACAAACTCAAAGGCTAATAAATCAGTTAAGATTTCAGGGAGTGATAAATCAGCAGGCATGAGGAGTCTTTGCTTTCATCTCATTTGTTTTGCAGTGAGGTGGTTTTATCATTGTGCCAGTGAGCAATCAGACTGTATGATCCAACAGCTTCACTGCCCCAACACCGAGGGCACAATTCTCCCATTTTCAGGCCAAGGGTCCATGCAAGTGGGAAAACAGGAGTGATTCTCGCTATCTCTGGCAATGTCTGTCAGCTGGAATCACCCACCTAAAGATACTAATGACTCCATCTCGGCACCAGCCCCACTGGTTAGAGATCAGAGCACCATTTCTGAAGGCTATTCCAATCTCCACACTCAGAGACAGCACCATAAATAATGAAATGGTCCTCTTCCCACTTTTTCAGGGGAGTATCACTAACTCCTTACCACAGAGGGGCATCCTCCCTCTCATCCACAAATAATGGGTATCACTCCCCACATCATACAGGCATGAGGATGACCTGACCTGACCCACCCCCACCAGGCAGTTGCTCCCTCAGATCCCTGCAGGCAACTCTCATTCCCCTCAGATTCCCTACTTAGGTCCCTCTTCCCCTCAGAGCCCTACCCCCCCCCTCCCATTTATCCCCTCTTCCCCTGCAGATCCTTAATCAATCCCTGTTCTGGCCACGTGCTTTGGCAGTGTCAACAATGTACTGCCAATTGTCTCCTTGGCACTGAAACCCTGGCCTGGCACCTTGGGGCACAAGGGGGTTAAAAGAGGTTGGTCCAGTAACCATTTGCCCTTCTGCCACTGCCAGACCGCAGAAAAAGTGTCGCTAAAGGCTCCTGGGGTTTGGGTAGACGTGGGCTGGGAGAAGGGGTTGATTTTGCTACTTTGCCCTGGGATGGTTCTTGTGGCTGGACTGCCTCTATAATCCTGGCAGGTCCCTGGAAAGGTAAGTTCAGGCAACCCTGTGATCAACATTGGCATTCCTGCCTGTCTGCTGTGAAAATTTTAAAGTAGCCAAGTAACTTTAGCCTGCATTTCCCCTGGAAGGCTTTTAAATCATGGTGATACTTTCCATTCTGAAGCAGGGATTTGCCTTCCTCTCCATCAGAATCTACAAGTGTGAGCAGACCCCTTTGAAGTCCTCTGACAGAGAGTATAAGACAATTTCACCTGTTGGAGGGGCGTGGGGTAGAGTTGGGGTGAAGTGTGGGGGGGATTCATTCTGCACAGTTGGGCACTCAGCCCCAGTACATTTTCAGAACTTAGATTTGAAGTCTCTGAGACTTTCTAGCAAGCTGAAACCTTTGAATCCCTCTCTCGTCCACTGCAATGCTTTGATCGCAATTAATTTCTACATGCTGCACTTTGAAACAGATCTCCATTGATAGATTTATGAATGTCTCCTCATGTTCCAGTCAGTGGCATTTATTTTGATTTCCTTCATACTTGAATGCATCTCAATTACCTCCATTGTTCCTAACCACAATGTTTACAAAGAATCTAAGTCTGATGAGCATCTGTGGTTTATACATATTGAATAAGTGATTTGAATGGGAAAGGTGCCCTCTTTTTTTTGCTCCACTGGACCCTTGGGGCTCAGAATGCCATGTCACTACTTTTGATTAGTAACACAGAAGCCTGCCCAGTTCCCTTCTCACTGGGGAGGCTGGGTACTTGGCAGAGAGCTGGTTAATGGGCCATCAAATGCACTAATTGCATTACAATTAATAGGTTTGTAAAATTATCAGGTTGCTTGCAGCTCTGGGCGGGAACTCAATCAGAGCTGGCGGCTGGGTCGGGTAAATCCCATCAGGGAATCCCAATTTTTGGCTGACGCCCCATTCTGTGGAGCATCAGGATTCCCACGGGTTATCTGCTAGGGCTGGAGAATCCCAACCTGCATGTTTCATCACAGAACTCTAAGAAACTAACAAATGGAAACAACTCATCTTGCAGAAGAATTCCACCATTGTAAACTATGTAAAGACAGGTAACAATGTTTTAAAAATAACTCTCTAAGGAGTGAGTATTTTAATTCATTTATTGGAGATCTGGGCATTGCTGGCTAGAACAGCATTTATTGCCCATCTATAATTGCATTTGAGAAAGGGGCTGGTGGTTGCCTTCTTGAACCGCTACAGTTCCTGAGGAGTAGGTACACCCATACTGATGTTAGGGAGGGAGTTCCAGGATTTTGACATTGAAGAAATAGTGATATATTTTCAGGTCAAGATGGTGAGGCACTTGGAGGGGAATTTCCAGGTAGTGGTGTTCCCAAGTAGCTATTGCCCTTGTCTTTCTGAATTGTAGAAATCTTGAGTTTGGAAGGATCTGCCCAAGGAGTTTTGATGCATTGTTGCAGTGCATCTTTTAGATGGTACACATTGCTGCTATTGTGTCTTGGTGGTGGAGTGAGTAAATGTGTGTGAAACAGGTACCAATCAAGAAGGCTGCTTTGTCCAAGGTTATATCAAGCTTGTTGAGTGGTGTTGAGGTGCTAATCTTCTATTCCATTACACTCCTGACTTGTGAGTTGTAGATGGTGGACAGGCTCTGGAGGGTGAGTAGGTGAGTTACTCTCTACAGTTTCTGGCCTGTTCTGACAGCAAGAACTCAGTAAGAATCTAGCAACACCAATTTTAAATCCAACTGATTTATTTGATAGTAAATCTGCGAGCTTTCGACCTTTTCATCTTCGTCAGGCAAATGCAGTGTTCTGGTCTGCAACAGCACACATATCAGGACAGACAGTCACAGATTGCTGATTAGAATGCGAATCCTTACATTTAACCTGCTATTCAAGTGTTAAAGTGGCTAACAATGTGTGTGAAGGGAATCCTGAGCATTGGTTAGAGAAATGTGTATTTTCTCCAGGCAGCACAGTAAGTGAGGTTTTTTGCTAACCCAGGCAAGTCACGGGGGTTACAGATAGTGTGACATGAAGCCAAGATCCCTGTTAAGACCATCCTCATGTGTGCGGAACTTGGCAATCAGTCTCTGCTCAGCAACTCTGAGCTGTTGTGTGTCATGAAGGCCCCCTTGAAGAACATTTACCCGAAGGTCGGAGGCCGAATGCCCGTGACTGCTGAAGTGTTCGCCCACAGGAAGTGTTCTGACAGCTACAGTATTTGCTTGGCTACTCAATTCAATTTCAGCAATGGTAATGCTAATGAATGTCTTGGATTTCACAAGGAAGAGGGAAGTGAAAGCCCTGGAGTGAGCTGTGCAGGTGTCATGAAGGCAAGACCAGACAAGGAATGGATTACCAGAGGACTAGAAGTGGTAGGGCGGGGGAGGTGGTGGCAGAATGAGACAGCAGGAGCACACCTTGGAGAGATCTGGAAAGGGCACCAGTGATGAACACGTCTCCATACCTCTTCAGTGCAAAGCTCGCGCAGGATTACCTTCTTGATTTTCCTCAAAATTGAACGCTTCCTATCAACCTCAAAACTGGATTGGAAGCTGCCTTAGAGTGTCAGTAATTGGCCACTTAATGTCCTCAATTTGGACAAGGGCTGGCAATCCAACCTCAAGCTAATTGTGGCCTCCTGTAAAATTGTAGCTGGATCAACAGCTGATAGGTAAGTGGTGGAAAGACCATGAAGATAATTTTACTAGACCCCCAAACTACGAACCCATCAGTGGGATCGAGCCTGTAAAATTTTGCCCATAGCGTCAAAAATCTATACTGTTCTGGAATTAATCACTGACCACCACTTAAGTGATTCTAAGTGAATAATACGTGACCAATAAACACCTTTTGAATTGTGTGAGTCATTATTAATTACTAATTTTATGAAAATAATACTGCGTGGTAAGAGATTTGTTTGAAGGAATGTTGAGTTTCAGCCTATAATAAATAGATGCTACCCAGTTAAAACTCAATATTGTAAAAGGTCCACTCCAGAGACATGAGCAGAAAAATCTAAAGTCATATTCTCTGACCTCGCCAGCAGTTGGGATTTTCCAGTCCCACTGCAGCGAAGAGAGATTTGACTGAGCGACATTCTCGATGGCAGTGGAGGTGGAGGGGGGAGGGGGGTTGGGGCAGGTGGTTGAGGAGGTGGTGGAATAGCTGTAGAGTTCACTTCTATTCCAGAACTGAGTGAGCGCTACACTTCATTTTTTGATTTGCTCATGTGCAATCTGATTCAGAAAAATGGAGAATGTTCAACATAAACTAATTGCACCAGCAGTGAACTGCAATCGAAAAAAAAAGGCAGCCAAATTAAGTGTTTTGCCACCGGCACACATCACTGAATTGAAATGCAGCTGACTAACCACTCTGAGTTGCCAAATGTCTTCTGTAATTTGCACATTGAACTGTTAAATATGAGGTTCCTTCAATCAGATGAAATGTAAATCAAGGCTCAATTTGCAATCTCAGGTAGCCATGAATGATCGAATTGATAAAGAACAATGCAGTCCTCGCTAATATGAACTTTGTTGTATGAGGAGCGGTTGAGGAGTCTGGATCTTTAGCCACTGGAGTTTAGAAGGATGAGGGGGGATCTAATTGAAACTTACAGAATACTGAGGGGCCTAGATAGAGTAGACATGGAGAGGATGTTTCCACTAGTGAGAGAGACTAGAACTCGTGAGCACAACCTTAGAGTGAAGGACGCTTCCTTAAAATGAGGAGGAATTTCTTCAGTCAGAGAGTGGTGAATCTGTGGAACTCATTGCTGTGAAGGCTGTGGAGGCCAGATCGAAGGGTGTCTTTAAGACAGATAGGTCCTTGATCATTAAGGGCATCAAAGGGTTGTGGAGAGGAGACAGGAGAATGGCGATGAGAATCATATCAGCCATAATTGAATGGCAGAGCAGTCTCCATGGGCTGAATGGTCGAATTCTGATCCTATATCTTATGGTCTTTTGGTCTTAGACAGGTAGTTCAATGCAGAGAAGTGTGAGGTGATGCATTTTGGTAGGCAGAACATGGAAAGACAACATGAAATAAAAGCTAAAATTCTGAAAGGAGTGCAGGAGCAGAGGAAACTATATGTGTATTTGTGCATAGATCATTGAAGATGGCAGGACAGATGGAGAGAACAGGTAATAAAGCATACAGCATTCTGGGTTTTATTAATGGAGTACAAGAGCAAGGAGGTTACGCTGAACTTATACAAGACACTAATTAGACCTCAGCTGGAATATCACATACAGTTCTGGGTGCCACAATATAGGAAGGAAGAGAGACATTGGAGACAATGCAGAAACGGGTTATAGGGACAATTCCAGGAATGAGAAACTGTAATTATGAGTCGAGATCAGAGAGAACATAGAACATAGAACATAGAACATTACAGCACAGAACAGGCCCTTCGGCCTTCGATGTTGTGCCGACCAAAATAAAAAGCAATGCCCCTCCAAACTTAACCATTCCCTTCTATTCCATATACTTATCAATTAACCTCTTAAACGCCACCAAACTTGGCGCATCTACAACAGCTGCAGGCAGGGCTTTCCACTCCCTAATCACTCTTTGAGTAAAGAACCTACCTCTGATATCCGTCCTATAACTCATAACCCTTAATTTAAAGCTGTGTCCCCTCGTGCTAGCTTTCTCCATCCTAGGAAAAAGGCTATCACTGTCCACCCTATCTAAACCTCTATCATCTTATATGCTTCAATAAGATCCCCTCTTAGCCGCCTCCTTTCTAACGAAAACAACCTCAAATCCTTCAACCTCTCTTCATAAGACCTGCCCTCCATAACAGGCAACATCCTGGTAAACCTCCTCTGTACCCTCTCCAATGCCTCCACATCTTTCTTATAATGTGGCGACCAGAACTGCACACAATACTCCAAGTGCGGCCGCACTAGAATTTTGTACAGTTGCAACATGATGCTGCAGCTCCTAAATTCAATCCCCCTACCAATAAAAGCTAAGACTCCATATGCCTTCTTAACAACTTTATCCCTTGACTGCCTACTTTCAGGGATCTATTGACACATACACCAAGATCCTTCTGTTCCTCAACACTATTAAGAGCCCTACCATTAGCCATATACTCTACACATTTATTGTTCCTGCCAAAGTGCATTACCTCACACTTTTCCACATTAAACTCCATTTGCCACCTCTCGGCCCAGCTCTCCAACTTGTCCAAGTCACTCTGTAAACTAAAACACCCCTCTTCACTATCTACCACACCACCAACTTTAGTATCATCTGCAAATTTACTGATCCATCCCTCAATACCCTCATCCAGATCATTTATAAAAATTACAAACAGCAGGGCCCCCAAAACAGACCCCTGAGGCACACCACTCGTCACCGAACTCCACGATGAATATCTCCCCTCAACCACCACCCTCTGTCTTCTATCTGCCAGCCAATTCCTAATCCAATTAGCTAAATCACCCTCTATTCCACACATCTGCATTTTCTGTAGAAGTCTTCCATGGGCCACCTTATCAACAGCCTTACTAAAGTCCATATATACTACCTCAACCGCCTTACCCCCATCCACCTCTCTGGTCACTTTCTCAAAAAACTCAATGATGTTAGTAAGGCATGACCTACCCTTCATGAAACCATGCTGACTATCCCCAATCAATTCATTTCTCTCTAAATAACTATAAATCCTATCCCTAATAATTCTCTCCAATACCTTGCCACAACAGAAGTAAGACTCACTGGCCTATAATTCCCTGGAAGGTCTCTCTTCCCCTTCTTGAACAACGGGACCACATTCGCTATCATCCAGTCCTCCGGAACCACACCCGTAACCAACGACGACCTGAAGATCAGAGCCAGAGGCTCTGCAATCTCCTCTCTTGCCTCCCAGAGAATCCTAGGGTAAATCCCGTCCGGCCCAGGGGACTTATCCAACTTCAAACCTCGAGAATTTCTAGCACATCCTCCCTATCTACTACAATACTTCCCAATTTGCAACCCTGTACCTCAGTGTTCTCCATAGCTACATTTTCAGCACTCTGCGTGAATACCGAAGAGAAATATTTATTCAGTGCCTCACCAATCTCTTCAGGCTCCACGCACAACTTCCCACTGCTGTCTATGACTGGCCCTAATCTTGCCCTAACCAATCATCTATTCTTAACATATCTAAAGAAAGCTTTAGGATTCTCCTTAATCCTATCAGCCAAAGTCTTCTCGTGTTCCCTCTTAGCTCTCCTCAACTCACTCTTTAGCTCCCTCCTGGCTAATCTATAGCTATCCATTGCACTAACTGAGCCTTCAAGCCTCATCCTGACATAAGCCTCCTTTTTCCTCTTAACCAGCAAATCAACTTTTTTCGTACACCAAGGCTCTCTTACGCGACCATTTCCTCCCTGCGGTTGTGACTGTTGAGAGGCTTGAGACTGAGACACTTGAGACTGTTGTGACTGCGGTTGAGAGGTTGTGACTGTTCTCATAAAAAAGAAGACATAAAGGCTAAGGGGAGATTTGATGGAGATGTTCAACATCATGAGTAGGCTGAATAGGTGCCCACTCCTAAAAGAATCGAGTAAATAGAAACAGAGAATAGAAGGAGGAGTAGGCCATTCAGTCTGCTCCACCATTCATTTTGATCATGTCTGCTCATCAAATTGAATTTCCTGATCTCCCCCTTCCTCCTATATCTCTTGATCCAATTAGCTCCAAGAGCTATATTTAATTTATTCTGGAAATCAGACATTTTGGCCTCAACAATTTTCTGTGGTAGTGAATTCCACACATTTACCACCCTCTGGGTTAAAAAAAAACATTCTCCTCATCCCAATTCTAAAAGGTTTACCCCTTATTCTCAAATTATGTGTAGAATTTTACAACCAAAACATGCCCGGTTTGCAATGGGAAAAAAATTGGTAAAATAGAGTGTGGTGCAACTGGGGGAAATGGCACCTATTTTCATTTTAGGAAAATGAAAAAAATTCATTTCATTTTAGGCCCATTCTCATTTTAGGAAAAATAATAATGAGGACCCCACCCAAAACTGGTGAAACATCAGATTGCACTTTTTGCATTCATTATATTAGTGAACTTCATTCCCAATCATCCCAGCTCACCTGCCTTAGCAATCTCGTTCGCTGCAGCTGAATCAGTTAGGAAAATATCTCCTGTATAAAAGTCGGATTCAGGCACTTGAGCAGTGAGGCTGAGCGACGAGGTGAGTCCCTGCTTTCAAATTGCTATGTGCTATCCTGGGGAGAGTTGTTTCATGGTGGCCATGCTGAATTTTGGGTCGGGGGGCCTGCAAGTTTGTGAGGGGAAGGGAGGTGGTCTGATGGTGGGAGCCGTTGTTTCTTATGGGCCCAACTTCTGCAACATTATACCACTAGTGTAGAGGGCCCAGGCAGGCTATGTTAGCGAGTTTCTGTGGCAGGCAGGAGGATAATGATGACTCACAATGTGCCATTGTGATGATGTCCCTGGTACAAACTAGTCTGACTCCTACCTAAGCTCCACATGCGCACTGGGCCCACATCTGAGTGATGGATAAGGGAATACTAAACCCCCATGCAGGGCTCCGCAACAGATGGGCTGTTAGAGGGAAGGGAATCTTTGTGGCTCCTGGGGTTGCCATGGTAGATCCTGTAAGTCACTACAAATGCCATACCATCCACTGTAGCCAGTGAATTAATTAAACGCTTTGATTTTCTCAGTAGCAGTGCGCTGATGGGCCTCTCCCACTGACATCAATATGTAGTGACCATTGAGATAAGTGCATTCCTGTTAGAGGCTGATCGGAGACAAATCAGTCACGGGTGTAGGCTAAAAGAATATTTATTGGTTCTGACAGAAGTGCAATCAAAATAATTAACAATATAAAAGCATGGGAACGCGAGACTTTAAAGTATCTAAAAATTCTACACTCCTAAGTGCTGCCCTTTACCTATGCTATCTTAGCACCACTATAACTTTATATGGCCTACCACTATGTCTCAGTAATTCCCCAGGATGTATATCAGAAGTGGAGGCGGCCACTGCCTAATGCATCTCATTGCCTGTGATGTCTTTAGCGAGTCTTTTGAAGCCCTGGGGTCCTGGCAGTTTCCAGGTGTCAGGGATGTATCCCTTTTCATCCCACTACCCCTGAGAGGCCCCGGTGTCAGGAAGGAGGGAGTCAGAAGGTGTAGCCACAGCCACAGTCTCTTGGTTGGAAGGGTCTGGCATGCTCAAACCCTTCCTCCTCCCTTAGGGTTCCTGTAACCCTTGGGTCATTCCATGGGACAGTGGTGCTTCTGCAGTGAGCTCCTGAAGCTCCATTGTCACTTGGTCCCGCCAGTTCTGGAGGACTGTGTTCTTGACACCTGTCAATGGCAGCAAGTGCCATCTGAGACCGGGACGTGCTCTGTAGCCCCTCAGTCATGACACGCTGTGACTATGCCACATTCTCAAACGTTGTGCTAGCCACCGTGTAAGTTGGCATATATTGTCAAAGGCTGACAAGGTACTTGTTACTGGCAGATTACCCAGTTTTGTCACTTTTCAAAGTGTGCCCACAAGCAGAAAGGTGTGAATGTTTATCATAGCTCATGTGGAGAGGAGGAAGGACACTATTAGTGGACAATGATTGTGAGAAATATTTGTGAAAGTTCAGTAGACTGAGTATGAGGGTTAGTTATTCAGATGGGGAAGGGAGAGGTGTGAGGTTGTTGGTCTGCGGAGTGCTGCACAGGGGAATGCTGAGCAAGTCAATTGGCATCTAAAGTTGCCATGATATGCACTTTGCCTTGCTTTCCTGCCATTCCTGACACACTTGGTTGGAAGGAGCACATCCCATCTGTTCACTTCCTCAACCACTTCAATCAATGCTTCTGTGGATAGGGAGGTTGGATTCCTCCTACAACTCTTGGGAAACATTGTAACATTGTTATCTCCTGAATCCCACAACAAAATCTCCAGTTGGAAGTGAGAGATCTGCAGGCTGGGTGGGGCTAGCGGAGGGCATTGTGAGTGAAGGGACGAATGGAGAAGGGAGGAGAGCAGCATTCCCAGATCTTCCCTCCATCCCTTTGATTATTTGCAGTCTCAGAAACTACAATTGGTGAACTATTATAACACATGCCATGGCTTTTTTTTAATGATAAATCTTTTTTACAGAATGGATAAATCATGTCATTCTATTATTAGAATGCTACTGGGCCTTGATGGTTTGAGTTGTGAGGAGAGGTTGGATAGACTGGGATTTTTTTCCTGGGAGCATGGGAGTTTTAGGGACATTTTATGAGAGGCAAAGATCAGCATAGGTCAACATTCTTTCCCAAAGTAGTGGAGTCCAAGACTAGAGGGCATAAGTTTGAGATGAGAAGGGGGATACAAAAGAGTCCAGTGGGGCAATTTCTTCACCCAGAGGGTGGTGAGTGCCTG